>JAIVEN010000002.1:17500000-20000000 GCA_026686845.1 Adenanthera pavonina | reverse complement strand
ATAAGTTGGATAAGTTAAATAGGACATGTGTGAATTGTCCATAATAGTCAAATTGCCTTTTGTGGCAATTGGAGGTGGAAAGTTGCAAGTTTTGGTCAAAAAGTGTTAGTTGTTCAAAATCTCCATACGCAGATGAATTGAGGTAAAATTGGTGTCTATGATTAGATTAGGACAAAATTGACTTATAAAAATTGGAATAAGGTCAATCAAAGGTTGGATCCTAACACTATTTCCTGGCTGTTTTGGTGTTCTCGAGGTGTTTTGTAGCGTTTTTCACTGCTTTAATGATTTAGGAAGTAAATTTGAGGTATTTGAGCTGTGTTTGATTAGTTTTTGAAATATTTGGTCAAGTCTTGAGGTATATTGAAATAAAGTGTTACACTTTTTATTTTTATTTTTATTTAATTAAATATAAAAAATTGATTCCAAAATAATTAAATACTACCTTCATTCCTTATGATACAAATGGGACTTCTTTTTTTCCAAAATATAATATACAAATGTGGATTGTATAATGTATTTATTAGCTTTTTTTTTCAATTTTATCCTTCATTAAATAAGAAAATACAATTAATTTTTTAGTAATTACATGATAAAAGTGTTAAATATTAAATGAGGGCATTCTTTTAAATTATTTTAAATTTTTCACGAATTTAATGATCCAAACTGTATTACTAGGTCTATATAAATTTTCGGTTTGGATATTATAATAAGGAACGAAGATAGTATTTTTATTTTAATCTACTTGGATGCCACATAAATTGCTACATATGATTTTTTTTTAATTAGGATGTCATGTAGACTCAGTTGGGATGAGCTGGTAAAAAAATGATAGTTGGAACACAAATGGTTAACATTAATGGATCTATTATGATAAGGATGAGATTGCTACGATTTTGAAATATGAAGAATAATTTTGCACCCAAAAAAATTTAAAATGCTAGTAACGATTTCATAAATACATTGAGATAGATTTGCATGTTAACCCTTTCTAATAAAAAATGTTAACAATGAATATCTCACCACAAAAAATTTTTTATGCGTCACCATTATTGTGAGATTTTTTTTTCGTGTGCATCTGATATCCTAAACCTACCCGACTTCAATTGTAGAATTTATTGTGGTCTAGACTAATCTGGATCAAACCGGGTAGGACCATTTTGGGAAGCAAGATCTACCCAGAAATATTTAATACGGCCGCATTCTCAAAGCTCGAACTTGAGAACTCTGATTAAGAGGGTACAATCCCTTGCCAGTTCAATCAAATGTTGATAGCATGTGATATTTTACCATATGAGCATGAAAGGACTCTCTCATCCCATCGCCTAGAACAAGGCCTCGTTTGGTATATTGGAATGGTTTTTGATGGAATGAGAATAGAAAAGGGAATGAAAATAAGAATAGCAAAGTAAATATGAATGGGTTTTAAAAATATATTTGATATGTCAATGAAATCTTAATATACTTTTGTTTGATATGTGTATTTAAAATACAAAAGACTAAAATACGCTTTGTCTTAAAAAAAAAACTATCCTCAACCTAGAAATCAATCGTCGACTATAGCTCAGGAATTAACCATCATGCCACCATCGGCTATAACACCACCGTTGACCACAGTTTAAAAATCAACCACACCCCAAAAATCACCCACCACGCCACTGTCGACTACAACCATTTGCACAAGCCAAAAGCAAGAAAACCAAAAGTAAAAGAAATTTTGCAAAATCACAAGAACCTAGGCACAAATCTGGACAAAGATGAACAAAAAGAAAATTGATGAAATCGAAGGTGGACATCGAGGGAGGTAGGGGAGAAGATCATCAATTTGAAAATGAAGAGGTGGATGAGACCAAAATCAGCATCTTAGGCATTAACTGAAGAAATTGAAGGTGGTCATTGAGGGAGATGAAAGAGACTATCGTCGATTTGAAGAAGAAAAGGTGGATGAGAATGTGGAGTCAATTACTTGGATTCCTATGCTTGTTGGAGGAAATGTTGTCGATGCTGGAGGTAGAAGAGAACACCATTGGAGAGCAAAGAGGAAAAGGTGGAAAAGATGATGGGCTGATGGAGGACTGATGGTGAGGCAGAGGCAAGAGGTGGAGGGGTGATGACAACAACTAGGAGGAGGCACAACAACAAAGTGGAGGTACAATGGTGGGGAGCTGTGATGGTAAAGGGTAGAGAAGTCAAATAAAAATGATTCCATGAAATTGTTCCAATTCCATCTTCAACATGATGGAATAGCTTTCTACCCTTTTTGCCAGAATCTAGATTCCTAGGTATATTGATTCACATATACCAAGCCTACTTTTACAAGGAATCATTTTCCAATTCCTTTTCCATACCCTGAATTCTTTGATACCAAACACAGTGTAAGACCTCTAATTATTCAAACACGTGTCTTATTTATAAAACTGAACAAAAAGAGTCAAATATCTAAATTCACTTTCCTGAACCCTGTATATCACATTAAGGTCCAAGTGTTTAGAACAATTTAGATTTGGTACAAGCCAATTTTAATTACTATTTCAAATTTGCTTAATATAAGCCATTGGCCCAAAAAAAAAAACTAGTAGTAAGCCGATTAATCCTTGCTTTTAAATAAATTATATAAAAATCTTTATTTAATATTATGTTAGATAATTAAATTCATATATGCCAACTGCTCAAATGCCCTATGTTTCTTGTGTAGGTTTTTTATCCGCGTTATATTTTTTGAAATTATATATCGATGGAACGTAAAATAAAAAGAAAGAAATGAATATATTTTTAATTTTTTAAACAAATAACCAAGAAAGAATAGCACGTCTTATCTAGCTATTATATATATATATAAGTAGTGTGAACACCCCATTTTGTCCGGGCATTTTACAAAAAATAATAATGAATAAATAAATAATAATAAAATAAAATAAAATAAATATTAAATAATAATAACGTAAACACAAAAAAAAAGAGAGAAGAAGAAAGAAACAAAACAAAGGCAAAAAAAATAAAAAATAAAAAAGAGGAAAGAGGAAAAAATAGTAATTTTTTTTTAAAAAAAAAACATAGGGGGAGGGGGAGACATTGGGCTTGAAATGCTGAGCCCAGCATTTCAAGCCCGTGACCACCTGAGCCCCAATTAGGGCTCAGGCACGCTAGGGCTCGGAGGAGCCAGAATCTGAGAAAAAGAGGGAGCAGGGCCGAAGGCTGGCCACGAGACAGAAGCAGGGAGCCACAGAGAAAGCTGCAGGAAAGAATGGCCGCGAAGGAGAAAGCTGCGGGGAGACCAGAACCGAAGGCATGTACGAAACTGGAAAAGTAGAGGGACGTGCACGAAAGAATGGAAAGCAAAGGGAGATGTGACGGGCGAGCACGAAGAAAGCCGCAATGGAAGCACCCGCGGCAGAGAGACACGAGACTGAACCAGAAAAAGGAGAACGGAGGAGGCCGAGAAAGAGCTGAGCACGAAAAGACAGGAACAAAGGGAGCAGCCGCGAAACAGACCGGAACAGAGGAGACGTGCACGCAACTGGAAGAGCCGAGGACCACATGCACGGGACTTCTCTCCTCTTGGCAGTGGAAGCTCTATAAGAGGGACCGACGGAGCCGTGAGAAGGGGACGACCAGGAAGAAGCCCTAGAGATTTTGGGATAGAAATCTGAGGGAGTGACTGGAACCGAACAACAGAGGGGCCGCGAGATTGAAGGGAGTTCGTGGTGAGGAGAATAGGAGGCAAAAAGAAAACGCAGAGGAGGCCTGAGGAAGCAACTGGAGAAGGAGCTTAATTCCTAACCGAAAAGCAGAGAGAGCCAAGCAAAAGAAAACGCAGGGGAGGCCTAAGAAAAAACACAGCAAGGAATTAAAGACCGAAGGCCGAATTGGAGACGAGGTATGGCAGGAATTGGGAATTGAGTATCAAAGATGCTTGGATTTGGTAGTTCTTGTTACAATTATGTCTTCATTTTCGATTAGCCCTAATTTTCCTTAGGTTCTCCAACCTCGTTTTCCTGAGTTGTGGGATCCTGGATTTACGTTGTTCATGTTCTTTTTCTGAATGATTTATGCAAGCCTATTGTTGGTTTTGTTTGCTTTGGAAAACCTTAGGACGTCCGAGTTTGTTTACTGGAGATTTTTTTCTTTTTCTGTTAACTTTGCTTGGTTCTCCTTTAATTGTCCATTGGTTGGGTTCTTCAGCTTCATGCTTGACTGGTTTAGGAAAATGTGGTTGAGTTCATTCGTTGAGGAAACCCCATGACTGCTTCAGGTGTTAATATGCTTTGTCGTTCCTAATTCGATAATAAATTGTAAATAGGGAACAGGGCAGTGGTTATGCGAATGATGTTAGAGTTTTGTGTGATTTGAGAGATCATGCTTTGAAGTATCCTATGCATTTTCAGTTCTGAGTGCTGCGTTTTCGGTTTTGTCTTCTCATTGGCCTTGCGAACCCTGATCTGGGCCTATCATAGTGGAGCCTGTTAGGGGTTTATGGTCCATCGTATGGGTGGGGCCGCCTGTTGTGATATTCCATCTGTTTCCTTTATGAGTTGGGCCGTAGGAGTTTTTGGTGATGAACCTTCTAATCAAACTTTCATATGGGCCTAACGGGGAGAGGCCTGCTACAAGTTTTTGTTTGTGTTTTTGTTTGTTCTTATTGTTTTGTTTTGGCATTTTGTGGACCTGTTACCAGAAGCCCATAGGGGGGTATTGGCACATTATAAGGAATTATACCTAGTAAGGCCCAACATTTTTTTTAGCCCATAAAGTTTGGTTTCTTAATAAATAAATAAAAGGTAGCAAAGTAAATAAATATTTCAAAAAAATAAATTATGCTATCTTAACAGGTTTTTTCCCCAATTTTAGCTAAAAATATAATAAAATTCTCATTTGAAAAAATATAATAATATCTTCTAAAGTTTTGCTTTAAAAGTTAATAAAACCTTTGTACCGCGAGGTTTAGAACTTCCGCAAGTAATTAAGGAATTGATCTATCGGGTATGACTGTGAGTCTGCAACAGGTGGATTAATTTTCTTTATTTGAAAAATTTTCCAAAAGAAAAAAAGAAAAATAAAAATAAAAGTAAAAATCCAAGGGTTCTTTTCAAAAGTTAAAAATTAAATAAATGCCTTTTAAAAAATAAAATAAAATAATAAAAGAAACATTTTCAAAGCAAAACCAAATAAGAGTAAGTAAAATGGAATTAAACTGTCTTTTGCAAATTAAAATACACCAACTCAATCTCAGAAATTTGTTTTGCTTGCAAAAAGTTAAATTATTTTTCATTAATTTTCTCTTATTACAAAAAATTAAAAAAAAAACATCAACCAACAGACACGCATTTTTAGTCCCGAATTACGTGGACTTTGATCTCCATCGCAGGGTACGTAGGCCCCAAGCTCTGATCCTGGGTCAAGTCCGCCTTTGTAAATAAATAAATATTTTCTGGTTTATTTGGTGTTTTTCCCTTAATTTAATAAATATTTTTCAATTTATTTTCTTAAATTCTTTTTTCCTCATTTTTTAATCTCCTTAATTTCTAAGTTAATTTATTTTCCTTATTCTATTTTTTAAACTTTCTTAATTTCTTTTTTTCTCTACCCGTTTTCTCGCATGTGAATTATAAAAGGAAAACCAAAATATATTTTAAAGTCATATTAATTTACGCAATCAACATAAGGTAACCGTTCCTAGGAACGGGTGTCGTGGGGTGCCTAACACCTTCCCTACGCACAATCGACTCCCGAATCCAACTCCGATTACGCAGACCATCATTTTCCTCTTCAATTCGGTTTCCCAAGATTTTCCTCAAAATTTTGGTGGCGACTCCTCACAAGTCGGTTTTCGCTAGAAAACTAGATTTGTTCTCTTTTTTCCTTTCGTCGCATTTTTCCGGGTGCGACAAGTAGGTAATATATATAATTATTTTTGGAATAATTTTAGTACTTTGAATGAGATTTGTTGTAATTTTATACTTCAGAAACTCTACTTTAGAGTTAGGTCTTATTTTTTTTAATTAAAAACATCAAATTTATTGAGATTATTTTAATAATAACTAATTATATCTATTTTTTTTAAATTATAAGTAATTTTTTATATAATTTATTTATGCGTTTTAATATTTTCTAGAAAAATCTCCTTAAAAATGCTAAAACATAATCAATTATATTTATATCATTTAAATTGAGAAAAATTGTATAGATATTTGTGATATCTAACAATTTTTTCTATATCTAATTCTTTACGCTTTGTTCAAAAACATTGTTTTTGGATTTTTCCCCCTTACTATGCATTTCAAACTAAAATCACCTTTTCTTTTATATTTCTGATTCCAATTTCATGCAAGTTTATTTTTCTATCTCATCACCAAGAAAATTTTTATTTACCTTTTTCAAAACCTCATATTTATTTAATTTTCTTCATCTCTCTTTATTGTTTATTCTTTTTTTTTTACAAAAATCAATTCTTAAGAAATTTCTATTATGACATATAAATGCATATAGCTATCTAATTTGATTTTAATTTAACTCTTAATTTTTTAGCAATTTTTTTACATATTTCTTTCACGTTTATGATTTTAAGTATATTTTGCTTCTCTTAAACTTTACAATTTAAATTTCTATTTGTTTTTAGGTTCCCCTTGGTATGCATGAATCAAGAGGTTAGAAATAGAATTGAAAAGAAATTCTTAGGTTAAGCATGTTTGGTGAGAAAAATTGTATAGATTTTTATGATATCTAACAATTTTTTCTATATATAATTATTTACACTTTCTTCAAAATTATTATTTCTGGATTTTTCTCTCTTGCTCCGCATTTCAAATTAAAACCACTTTCCTTTTTGTGTTTCTGATTTCAATTCCATGCAGCTTTGCTTTTTATCCAAGCATCAAGAAAAATTTTCTTTTCCTTTTTTTAAATCTCATGTTTATTTAATTTTCTTCATCTCTCCCTACTGTTCATTCTTTTCTTACAAAAATCATATCCCAAGAAATTTCTATTCTAACAAATAAATACATATAGTTATCTAATTTGATTTCAGCTTAGCTCTTAATTTGTTTAGCAATTTTTTCTATATATTTCTTTCTTGTTTATAATTTTAAGTATATTTCGTTTCCCTCAAACTCTAGAATTTAAATTCCTATTTGCTTTTAAATCTCATTTAGTATGACAGAATTAAAAGGCTGGAAACAGAATTAGAAATAAATTTTTAGGTTAAGTATGTTTAGTGTGACAAATTTTTGATTTACAAGGAATCCAATTCTGGTAAATTGTTAAAATTCAATTCGATCAAGAGCTCGATAGAATTGGTCTAACTCCATGGAATTGTTGTTTATATACATTTTTGCTCTCATCCACAATCAACCTTGCCTGCAATTATCAACGAGAGCAATAACTACCAAGAACAACATTCTATGATGGGTCACTAACGGGAGACTTTCTAGACGGAGACAATGACTGTGTGAGTGGCGATGAGCGAAACTAAATGCCACCATAAATCTTATTTCATAACCAATTATATTTATTTTTTATAGCAAATTATATCCTTTTCATTTAAATTATATGTAATTTAATATATAAATTATTTAAGCATTTTAATATTTTTTAGAAAAATCTCCGTAAAAATCTTCTAAATTCAAGTGCCTTCAAATCTATTATTAGATTTTTTTTAGTTTAGAATTATACTTTTTAGATCTATTTCAATTAATTATAATATTTATTTATGTGCTTCATTTTTCTTCAATAACTAATTATATATGTTGTTTAACTTATATCTAATTTTTTTATATAGTTTATTTGTGTGTTTTAATTTTTTTCCAATTCAATTGTATTTATTTCATTGGAATTAAATGTAATTTTTTATATAATTTATTTGTGTATTTTAATTTTTTTCTAGAAAAATCTTTTTAAAAATACTAAAACATAACTAATTATATTTATTTCATTTAAATTGAAAATTTTAAATAAATTTTTGTGATATTTGAGAATTTTTTCTATATATAATTCTTTACACTCTATTGAAAATAATTGCTTCTGGATTTTTCTCTCCCTTATCATTTCTAGTTAAAACTATATTCCCTTTTATATTTCTGATTCCATGCAAATTTGATTTTATATCTCATCAATTACAAGAAAATTTTTCTTTTCCTTTTTCAAAATCCAAGCATCACAATTTTGTAGTTCAAAATCTCTACTTTAAAGTTGAAACATTTTATTTTATTTCATATTTTAAAATTAAAAACACTAAATTTAAGAAGATTCTTTTTTTATGGATAAGATTTTTTTAATTATAATCAATATTTATATTTTTTAAATCTTATGTGTTTTAAATTTTTATTAAAAATTCTTCTTAGACAAATTTTTTTGATAAGATAAAATTTGATTTCATAATTTAAAATTAAAACAATAAATTTTATGAGATTCTTTCACTCATAAGCAAGTATTTATTTTTTTTATAATTCGATTATTTATATACTTATATGCTTCAATTCTTTGGGGGAAAATTTTCTTAAAATTCTTCTAAATTCACATCTTATTAAATAATTTTATAATTTAAAATTATAAGAACTAAATCGTATTAGATGCTATTAATTATAATTAATTTATATTTTTATTATTTATATATTTAATATTTTTAGATTTTTTGAATTTTAATTCATTTTTTTCTTTGTGCAAAAAAAAATTCACTTTTTTCTTTATGCAAAACAAATTTACTTTTTTCTTCAAAATATTCAGTCTCTTTGTCTTTGGTATTTTTTCTTTTTAATGAGTAGATAATTTTTCTTTTTATCCTTATTTCTTCTAAGTATTATCCTTTTACAATCTCTATCTTTTTTTTTTTGCAGTTTTAGATGTGAAAATTTTCAGCAAAATATGCAGCAGAGAAGCTTTTTCCTTTTTTTTTCTTCTGTAACCCAAATTACAAATTTTATTCTTAAAATTGATTATATATAATATTTAATATCCACTCTTAGCAATAAGATTCTTTTATTTTTGTCATTACGATCTTCTAGCATTTAGCATTAAGTTGATAGAAAAAAATCTAACGAGATTGATAAGACTTTTAAACCAAGTTTAACCTTGATCTTAAAGAGTTGTGAATGAAAAATAGGTTTTTACTTATTGCAAATCTATGGAAATTACTGCTAATATTAATTGCAACAATAGTCGGATCAAGTTTGAAATCACAAAATGAAGTCATATGCTAATACAATTATAAGCTCAATCTCAGGGGATTAATGATTGAAATTGATTGGGTAATAGGAGTCGTGATAAGAGTTATTTGTGACAAAAAATCAAGAGAGGATTCAATCAAAAGGAAAAAAAAAGGTCTTATCACTTTACTATTAAATTCACTTTTAAATTTATTAATCGAGTTTAAAATTTATCATTTAATTAATTAATGATTTTTTAACTAATAGTAGATCTCACAACTCACATATATTATTTTATTTTGTAATTTAAAATTGTAAGAGTTAAATTTTATGAGATGTCATTAATCATAACTAATTTATTTTAACATATATATATATACACATAATTCATATATATTGGCCATAATATATATATCTATATTATATATACATATTTAAAATTTTGGATATTAATTTTTTTAAATTGAGATTCACATATTTAATAATATGTTCCATAAAAGTTTCTTGAATAGTTTTTAATTATAATTTAAATATTTAAAAATTTAATATTAAAATCAACTAATATAAATAATAAGGTCAGATTCAAGGGGGACCACTATGGGCAATAGTCCTCCCAAGTTTTTAATTTTTACTTTAGATTATGTATTTTTTTTTACTAAATTTTTATATTACATATACATGATGTATTTTTGGTCCTCAAAATTTATATTACTCTAAAAGTATATTAAACATTTAAAAAGTCAACACACATACTCTTATATATATATATATATTACGTATTCTTAATTTGATCTTGCAGACATAAAGATTCTAATACAGTTGAGTATTATTATTATATTGATATATTTACTCATATTATATATTATTAGTTAAAAGAATTAAATAGTAGCAGGGACCAAGCAATTGAGCTTCTTATATTGAACACAATTTTACATCTTAAAGATGTATTTAAATCATTTAATATTAGGGATATTTGCAATCTTGTTTGAAAATTTTACTCTTCATATTTTTCTTCTAAGAAAATGTCAATTGAAATATAAATTGAAGTATTATGAACTTGATGTTCTTAAAGATCTAAATTTTAAGAATATGTCTACTATTTGTGAATAATGACAAAAGTTAGTAGAGATTGGAAATTTTAATTTATATCATTTAATTAATGGATTATTATGTACTATGACTTGTGTTGACTCTTCTGGTAACGGGTTTTTTCAACTATGAAAATTATTAAGATAAGGTTTCATAATAAAATAGAAGATAATTTTCTCACTGATTATATAATTGTTTATATTGAAAAAAAGATTGTTCATGGAAAAAACCACTAAGATAATGGATTATTATATAAGGCTTTGTACTTCCTAGAAATAAAAAGAAAGTTTGCAAATTAACTAGATCTTTGTATGGTTTAAAACAGGCTCCTAAGCAGTGGCATGAAAAATTTGATTATGTTGTTTTGTCTCATGGTTTCTGTCATAATCACTAATCAAGAGGAGGATAAAATGAAGTAGACACCTGCGGAGTTAATTATAAATGATGATGTAGCAGAGAAGGACAAGGAAATACCTCCAAATGAGGAGCATGGTACGGAAGGACAGGTGTCGAATGATCCGCACGTCAAGGAACACCAGGAGGTAGTGGTAAGGCATATCACTCGGGTCCACAAGAAAACTCTAAAGGTTAGAGAAAATGAGGGTATATGAGCTGTGGGTGTATTGGGGTGGCGGGTCATGGATATTGTGAGTCTGATTTTTTCTCTATGAAGGTTTCTTTTTCCTATGTTATTTTCCTTCTGTTGAGTCTTTCCTCCTCTATACTTTCAGTCTCTATGACTCTGCAGTTGTATTGCTGAAACTTGTGGCTCAATATTATACCTCCAGCATATTTTCATCTCTTATACGTGTATTTCTGAAAAGTATTCTCTCGTTGCTTGCAGGTGTTCGTGAAGAATTGGTGCTTTCGTTGAGAGACCTATCATGGCAGAAGGCACTATAATGAAGGAGTTTCAATCAGAGTTGAAGAAGTTGCAAGTGCTTAGTGAGCAGCATGACTTTGCTTCATCTGAGAGGATGGACAAGATTGAAAGTAGCATTAAAGAGATTGCTCAGGCAGTGACGAATCTCTCGAATAACATGGCTACGTTGAGGCTTGAATCTACCAGTAGGTCTTCGAAGTCAGGCTCGAACACTCAAGCAATGGATGGTCATTCCAGACGAGCTAAAATAGATTTTCCAAAGTTTAATGGCACGGATCCCTTGAACTGGATTTTTCGGGCGGAGCAATATTTCGCTTATTATGACACTCCTGATGCTCAAAGGATTGTTGTGGTGTCTGTGAATATGGAAGGGGATGTGGTAGCTTGGTTTCAGTTGATGCAGAAGACGAGCCAATTACCTACATGGGCTGCTCTAACCAGGGCAGTTGAATTACATTTTGGGCCGACTAAATATGAGAACCCTAGGGCCCAATTATTCAAACTCACTCAAACTGGGTCGGTGCAAGAGTATCATACCTGCTTCATGGTTCTGGCAAATAGGGTTGAAGGGGTGTCTGATGAAGCATTCCTTGATTGTTTCATTAGTGGGTTGAAGGATGATCTTCGTCAAGAAGTGATTTCGAGGGAGCCAACAACTTTGGCCAAGGCCGTAGCAT
Organism: Adenanthera pavonina; assembly: GCA_026686845.1. Taxonomy (NCBI): domain Eukaryota; kingdom Viridiplantae; phylum Streptophyta; class Magnoliopsida; order Fabales; family Fabaceae; genus Adenanthera; species Adenanthera pavonina. Next base: position 19,988,214 of record JAIVEN010000002.1, on the reverse strand, counting down.
TGGCGAGACTCATAGATGAGAAGACTACTCCGAATTGGGGTTTCTTGAAAAGTCGAAGCTCTCAGGTAGGGATAAATGCCAAGCCAGTCGGTGGTGCGATAAGTACAGCCTCATCATCATCGAAAGCTACTCTGCCTTCATTGCTACCAAGACCAAACGTTAAACCATTGACTATGGTTAAAAGGTTAACGCCGGTGGAAATGCAACTAAAAAGGGATAAGGGTCTCTATTATACATGTGATGAGAAATTCACACCCAATCATAAGTGCCAAAATCAACAATACTTGTTGATGCAATGTGAACCAGACGACGAGAGCAAAGAACCTGGGGAACAAGAACCTGAAGCTGGAACGCAAGAGGAATAGGAACAAGCACTAGAGTTACTCCATCTCTCTTTACAACCTATGAATGGCATGCTAGGAAAATGCACGATTCTTTTCCATGGAAAAATTTTGGCGACGAATGTATCTATGTTTCTCGATGGGGGCAGCTCTGATAATTTTATTAAACCACAGATTGTTAAGCACCTGAATATGTGTGAAGAACAAGTTCCTGGGTTTAGGGTTTTGGTAGGAGGGGGCCGTTTTCTAAAAGGAAATGCCATGGTAAGTGACATTCCTCTCATTATAGATGGAACCCGAATTACCATTTCTGCCTTGGTGTTAGATGCCACACGATATGATGTAGTATTGGGGTCTAATTGGTTAGCTACTCTGGGCGAGCATATTTCTGATTATAGCACAGCTACCCTGAAAATTTTTTAGAAAGGGCAATGGGTTACTCTTAAGGGAGTTTGTAACAGGTTGCTTGAGGAGGCTCATTTCCACCAATTACTTCAATTTTGTGAAACTGATGCTATTGGAGAACTTTATACAATGGAGTATACAGAGGTGGAGGAAAGTAAGGAGAATCACTTGAAACTACCTGGCGATGTACCAACCAAATTACGGGATTTGCTTTATAAATATCAAGGGGTATTTCAAATTCCCAAAGGGCTGCCTCCTCCACGGTCACATGACCATGCTATCGCTCTTCAACTGGGAGTGCCTCCTATCAAAGTTAAGCCTTACAGATACCCTTTTTGTTAGAAGAATCAGATTGAGCAGATGGTGAATGAGATGTTACAAGGAGGACTAATTCGCCCCAGTAATAGCCCCTACTCAGCCCTAGTATTATTGGTGAGAAAGAAAGATGGTTCATGGAGATTCTATACAGATTATAGGGCACTGAATGCCGTCACGGTGAAGGATTCATTTCCAATTCCTTTAGTAGATGAATTGCTGGATGAACTCAAGGGTGCTTGTTTTTTCTCCAAACTAGATTTAAGATCTGGTTACCATCAGATTCTGGTAAAGGAGGATGACATAGCTAAGACAGCTTTTAGAACCCCACAAGGCCACTATGAATGGGTGGTCATGCCTTTTGGACTCACTAACGCACCAGCCACTTTTCATTCACTGATTAATGAAGTATTCAAGGCTTATTTGCGGCAATTTGTACTAGCATTTTTTGACGACATCCTCGTTTACAGCAACAACTGGGCAACCCACTTGTAGCATTTAGAATTAGTATTAGTTCGGGTGCTGGAAAATCAACTATATGCAAAGTTATCAAAATGTTCTTTTGGCCAACCCCAAATGCATTATTTGGGGCATATGGTTTTTGCCCAGGGGGTTGAGGTTGATCAAAACAAGGTGACATCAGCACTTAGTTGGCCCGTGCCTACAAATGTATCAAAACTGCAAGGATTCTTGGGTTTGACAGGATATTACCATCGATTCATTCAAAAATATGCTTCTATTGCTTGCCCACTAACAACACTATTACAGAAAAATAAATTCCAGTGGACTGATGAAGCACAAAAGGCTTTCGAGCAACTTAAGACAGCATTGATTTAGGCTTCCACTTTGGTCATGCCAGATTTTTCTAAACCCTTTGTGGTTGAGACAGAAGCACCTGGGGGTGGGATAGGTGTAGTGCTCTCACAAGATGGACATCCCATTTCTTATTTCTCAAAAAAATTATCTCCCCGAATGCAAGCACAATCAACTTATGTGCGAGAGTTGTATGCCATCACTGAATCGGTGGCTAAATTTAGGCATTATTTAATGGGGCATTATTTCATCATAAGGACTGATCAGAAAAGTTTGAAGCATCTTTCAGAATAGACTATACAGACCCCTGAACAGGAAGCTTGGTTCCCTAAATTGTTGGGATTTAATTACTTCATTAAGTACAAACATGGAAGCACTAATCAAGCTGCATATGCGCTTTCACGTTGCTGCCATGTGGCCATATCCATGCCTCAAACTGAGTTGTTGTCTGAAATCAAGGAGGCAGTTAAGCAATTAGTGGAGCTACGAGAGTTATTACTACAAGTTGCACAAAATTTAGATTTGAAGTCAGAATACCAAGTGAAAAAGGGTTTACTATATTGGCAAGGAAGGTTAGTAATCCCTCATACTACAACTACTATTATTAATAAACTCTTAGAGGAATTTCACTCTTCTACCCAAGGAGGCCATGCTGGTTTTATTCAAACTGTGGCTAGGGTGACAACACATTTTTTCTGGAAACAAATGAGGAAGCACATAAAAGCTTATATCCAGCAATGTCAAGTATGCCAGAGGGCTAAGATATCCCAATTGCATCCCAGTGGGTTATTAAGTCCACTCCCAATTCCCCAACAAATATGGGAAGATGTGGCCATGGATTTTATTACTGGATTGCCAAACTCTATGGGATATACTGTGATCATGGTAGTGGTTGAAAGGCTAACTAAATCTGGCCATTTTACACCTTTGAGAGCTAATTACAATACTCTTCAAGTGGTTGAAGCTTTTGTGCAAACAGTGGTGAATTTGCATGGCATTCCAAACTCCATTGTTACCGATAGAGATAAGGTTTTCATTAGCTCTTTTTGGCGGCAGCTATTTAAATTACAAGGGACTGTGCTGAAAATGAGCTCAGCTTATCACCCTCAAACAGATGGCCAAAGTGAAGCCTTGAACCGCTATTTGGAAATGTATTTGAGGTGCTTTGTGTTTGATACTCCGAAGCTGTGGGTTGATTATCTTCCATGGGCAGAATATTGGTATAACACCTCCTATCAGTCCTCCATTGGCATGACACCTTTCAAGGCTGTTTTCAGGAGAGAACCCCTTGCCATTATTCGAGGTGTCTCTCCTCAAGAAGTTCCAGGTGATGTGCTAGAACAATTGAAAGAGCATAATGCTGTCTTGGACATTCTGAAATTTAATTTAGAGCGAGCACAGATAAGGATGAAGAAATTTGCTGATAGAAAGTGCACTGAAGTATAGTTTCTGGAAGGTGACTTAGTATTTGTCAAGCTTCAGCTGTATAGACAACACTCAGTATGTTGGAGGAGGAATCAAAAGCTGTCATTACGTTATTTTGGACCTTTTGAGGTTATCAAACGAATTGGATCAGTTGCATATATGCTTAAACTTCCAGAAGTGGCCAATATCCACCCTGCGTTCCATGTGTCAATTCTTAAGAAATGTGAAGGCTCATCATCAGAAAGGTATTTGCCACTGCCTTTGCTGACTGCTGAACAGGGCTCGCTTATGTCTCCCCTAAGGATTCTCAAGCAGAGAATAGTTCAAGTGTCTGGGAAAAATGAATAGCAATTTTTCATTCAGTGGGACATGGATGTACCTCCGACTTGGGAATGGAAATCATATCTTCAGAAGCATTATCCAAACTTTGACCTTGAGGACAAGGTCAATTTCAATGGGGAGGGTATTGTCACAGTCACTAATCAAGAAGAGGATAAAATGAAGTAGACACCTGCGGAGTTAGTTATAAATGATGACATGGCAGAGAAGGACGAGGAAATACCTCCAAATGAGGAGCATGGTACAGAAGGACAGGTGTTGAATGATCCGCACGTCAAGGAACGCCAGGAGGTAGTGGTAAGGCATAGCACTTGGGTCCACAAGAAAACTCTAAAGGTTAGAGAGAATAAGGGTATATGAGCTGTGGGTGTATTGGGGTGGAGGGTCATGGATATTGTGAGTTTGATTTTTTCTCTCTAACGGTTTCTTTTTCCTTTATTATTTTCCTTCTGTTGAGTCTTTCCTCCTTTATACTTTCAGTCTCTATGACTCTGCAGTTGTATTGCTGAAACTTGTGGCTCAATATTATACTTCTAGCATATTTCCTTCTCTAATACGTGTATTTCTGGAAAGTATTCTCTGGTTGCTTGCAGGTGTTTGTGACAGTTTCAAACATAATAATGCAAATAAGTGTGTTTATCTAAAGTTCACCGGTAAGTATGAACTTATTATTTGTTTATGTTAGAAGATATTAAAAGATATTAGGATATTGTTCATATTATATTTGTTGATTCTTTTCAAGCATAGAGTCAGTGATTATAATCCCTACATTTATTGTAAATATTCAGTATTTATTTTTAGCTCATAGGGTAACCTGTATATATACTTGTGTACTCCTCAGTTGTAAATTATCAGAGAATATTTTTTCGACCACTATTCGTGTCATAGAATCAGAGCCAGGCTCTATTTCTTCTCTGATCATACATTTCCTTCTGCCCTAAATTTTTTGTCTACATACTGTTCACGCTGGCACTGTTTACTATTCACGCATCACTGTTCACAGCGGTCACCGTTCACTATTCGCGAGACTGTTCACTATTGCACGTCACTGTTCACGACATTATTGTTCACGCTCAATCTCTGACTGGTGCATTCCCGTTGACCTTTTACATCTTTCTCTGCACCTGTTTTAGTCATGAGTGAGTCATCTACTATCAATTCTAATGTTGAGTCTTCCACTGTCAGTAATCACACTGGCATCGGTGGTGTCTCTGGGGAGTTGCAGGTTGTTCCAATGGCTTATAGATTGAACAGAAAATTTTTTTTGAGTTGATCTCAATTTGTTCGCATATTTCTAAAAGGTCGTGGAAATCTCAGTCATCTATTGGGTATGGGTCCTAAGCCAGGTGATCCAAAGTTTGATGCCTAGGATGAAGAAGACTCGCTGATTATGTCATGGCCGTGGCATTTCATGGATCCTGATGTTAGTAAATCATGTTTGTTCCTAAGTTCTGTTAAAGAGATTTGGGATTCTGTGCATCAGACCTATTCAAAAGTGAAGGATGCTGCTCAAATCTATGAGATTAAGACAAAAATCTCTTCTACTAAACAAGGAGGTAAAACTATTAATGAGTATTCTACACTAATGAAAAGTTTGTGACAGGAATTGGATCATTATCAGTGTATTATGATGAAATGTACTGAAGATACTGTCATCCTGAAGCACTTTATGGAGAAAGAAAGGATATTTGAATATCTTGCAGGATTGAATGCAGATTTTGATACTGTAAGAATTCAAATACTTGGAAGAGAAGAGTTACCTACTCTGAACGAAACTATTGCTATTGTCTTAGCACAAAAAGGACATAGGAATGTGATGATGGAGTCTAAGACAATTGAGAGTTCTGCTTTGGTATCAAAGAGTACTAATCAAGCTCCTCAACCAAAGCATTCTAACAACTCCCTATGGTGTACTTATTGTAACAAGCCTCGTCACACCAAGGATAGGTGTTGGAAGCTTCATGGTAAACCTCCGAATATGAAGAAGGGACAAGGGCAAGCTCATGTAGTAAGGGAAATTTCAAGTGGAGAGGAAAGCTTCAACCATCCTGATCTTAAGGATGAGATTGGAAAATTAAGGAGTTTACTGGAATCACTGGAGAAGAATACTACTAGTACTTCAGGTACATGTTCTTTGGTGTTCTCAGGTATTTCTATTGAACCTTCATCTGTTATTACTTAATTGTCATCTGCTCTTACTACCTCAAATAAAGTTTTTCTTGACTCATGGATCATGAATTCTAGAGCTAATAACCATATGACCAATTCTTTAAAAAAATTTATCTCTTATAATCCATGTCCTAGTACCAGAAAGGTTATAATAGCTGATGGTTCTGTTCTTATTGTTGCTGGTTAAGGTGATATCCATTTAAGTCCATCTCTCATCTTGAGAAATGTTTTGCACATTCCTAAACTTTGTACCAATCTTATATCTATCAAAAGACTTACCAGCGATTCTAATTATTGTGCTTTATTCTTTTCTACCTATTGTGAAATTCAGGAACAGGGCACGAGGCAGAAGATTGGACTTGCAAAAGAAAAAGATGGACTTTATTTCCTTGATGAGTGCAATGGACGTGATGGATTTCAAAGTTTGTCTTCCTCTTCCTTTCATTCCAAAACGTTCAGTTTGAATAAAGACCGCATTTGGCTTCATTATCGCCATTTTGGTCATCCTTCTTTTCATGTTATTAAAATGATGTTTCCTTCTTTGTTTAAAGACCTAGATGTTGAGTCCTTTCATTGTGATGTTTGTGAATTTGCTAAACACAAACAATCCTTATTTCCTATTAGTAATAAAAGAGCTTCTGTTCCTTTTAATTTAATTCATAGTGATATTTGGGGCCCTTCAAATATTTCTAATATTTCTGGATCTCAATGGTTTGTATCCTTTATTGATGATTGCACTCGTGTAACTTGGATTTATATTTTGAAATAAAAATCTGATGTAAGCTCTATATTTTCATCCTTTTACAATATGATCAAAACTCAATTTGGGATTAGGATACAAAGATTTCGTTCTAACAATGTAAAAGATTTTTTCAATCAATCTCTGTCAAGCTTTTTTGATACTCAGGGAATTATTCATGAGTCTTCTTGTGTTAATACCCCACAACAAAATAGGTTGCTGAAAGAAAAAATAACCATCTCCTGGCCACCACAAGAGCCTTGCTATTTCAAAATAATGTTCCTAAACAATATTGGGGGGGAAGTAGTTTTAACTGCAAGTTATATGATCAATAGGCTTCCCACACAGACTCTTGGTTCAAAAAGTCCTATATAAATTCTCACTCACTTCTTCCCTAACTTCAAAGCTTCGACTAATCTCATCCTAAGAATATTTGGTTGTGTTGCTTTTATTCATATGCATCCTCAAGATGGGACCAAACTTGATCCTCGGGCCCTAAAATGTGTGTTCATTGGTTATTCTCCTACTCAGAAAGGATACAAGTGCTATCATCCTCCTTCAAAAAGATTATATGTCTCAGCTGATGTAACTTTTTTTGAGTATGAGTCCTATTTTCATAATATTCTTCCAGAGAGAACTGTCTTTCGGGATAACCAGAGTCAAGATCTCTTCTTTCTTGAAATACCGAATAACTCCTCTTAATCTTCCAGTTCCTGTGATTCTAAACAACCTCTACTCTCCACTTGTCCTTTACAGGTTTACTCTCACAGGAAAGAGACATCTCAACCAGAGCAAGTTCAATCTTCTGAATTGGCACCTGTTCCTGAAGGCACAGAGGTAACTCCTTCCCTTGAAAATATCCCTGCAAATATAGATGATGATATTCCTATTGCCTTACGCAAAGGTACCCGCAGTTGGACAAAATGACCATTATATCTTTTGTCATCTTTCATTTCCTATAACAATTTGTCTTGCAGTCATAGAACCTTCCTTGCAAATTTAAATAATATTTCCATTCCTAATACTTTATCTGAGGCATTGGTAAATGAAAATTGGGTACAAGCAATGAAAGTGGAGATGGAAGCCCTAGAGAAGAACAAAACATGGGACCTGGTTTCGTTGCCAAGAGGTAAGAAACCAGTTGGGTGCCTCTAGGTTTTCGCAACTAAGTTCAACTCTGATGGTTCCTTAGAATGATACAAGGCACGGTTAGTTGCGAAAAGATATACTCAAACCTATGGCATAGATTATGTGGAGACTTTTGCCCCTGTTACAAAAATGAATACGGTCCGGATTTTACTGTCTATTGCTGCTACCCGAGATTGGTAATTACTGCAATTCGATATTAAAAATGCCTTCTTACATGGCGATTTAGAAGAGGAGATCTATATGGAGGTTCCATTGGGATTTCATTCTCAACTTACATCCGATACAGTTTGCAGACTTAAAAATGCACTTTTTGGGCTCAAACAATCTCCAAAAGCATGGTTTGGGAGATTCACAAAAGTCATGCTTAGTATGGGGTACAAGCAAAGTCAAGGTGATCACACTCTATTTATTAGACATTCAGCTTCAGGGGGAGTGACAGTGTTACTAGTCTATGTTGATGACATTATAGTCATAGGAGATGATATGGAAGGAATTAATTTCTTAAGGAAGCACTTGATGTGAGAGTTTGAAATTAAAGAATTAGGAGGCTTAAGTACTTCCTAGGAATTGAAGTTGCTCATTCAAAGCAAGGAATCTTTATATCACAGCAGATATATACTCTTGATTTATTAATTGAGACAAGTAAATTGGGATGTAAACCGATAGATACCCTAATAGAAATTTAATCACAAACTTTGTGACTTCCTAGATGATACAACTGTTGATGTGGGATCAAATCAGAGGCTTGTTGGCAAACTAATATATCTGTCTCATACTAGGCCTGACATAGCTTATACTGTAAGTGTTGTGAGCCAATTTATGCATGCTCCTAAAGAATCACATCTTCGGGCTGTACATCGAATTCTACAATACTTGAAAGGTACACCAGGAAAAGGAATCTTATTCAAAAGAGGAAATAGATTAACTCTTGAAGCCTATACCGATGCAGATTATGCAAGTTCCATGGTTGATCGGAGGTCAACAACAGGTTACTGTACTTTTCTTGGTGGAAACCTTGTCACTTCGAGAAGCAAGAAACAGAATATGATTGCTAGATCTAGTACGGAAGCTAAATTCAGAGCAATGGCCCTTGGAATCTACGAGCTATTATAGATAAGGATAATCTTAGAAGATTTGAAGGTTAAATGGGACGGTACGATGAAGCTTTACTGTGATAATAAATCAGCAATTAATATTGCTCACAATCCAGTACAGCATAACCGGACCAAGCATATTAAGGTAAATCGTCATTTTATAAAGGAGAAGCTGGATATTGGTTTAATTTGTACACCATTTGTTCTTACAGGAGAGTAACTTGCTGATATTCTCACAAAGGAATTGTCTAGTGTTTATTTTTAGAACTTGGATCACCAAGCTGGAATTGGCGAATATCCACTCACCAGCTTGAGGGGGAGTGTTAGAAGTATTAGAAGATATTAAGATATTATTCAAATTATATTTGTTGATTCTTTTTTAGCATGGAATCAGGGATTATAATCCCTACATTTATTGTAAATATTCAGTATTTATTTTTAGCTTCTAGGATAACCTGTACATATACCTGTGTACTCCTCAGTTGTAAATTATCAGAGAATATTTTTTCCGACCACTATTCATGTCAATTTATATGTAGATAACATGCTTATCTTTAGAACTAGTATGATGGCAATAAATGAGACTAAAAAGTTTTTATCCTCACAATTTAAGATGAAAAATCTTGGAGAAGTGGATACTATTTTAGGGATACAAGTTAAGAGGCATAGTAGAGGTTTTTCTCTAGATCAATATCACTATATTAGTAAAATTTTGAACAAGTTTCAACATTTAAATATAAAAGAGGCAAATACCCCCTTTGATTCATCACATCATTTAACAGAAAATAATAATAGATCAATGGCTCAACTAGAATATGCTAGTGCTATTGGAAGTTTGATGTATGCAATACATTGTGCTAGACCTAATATAGTTTTTACAGTATGCAAACTTTTGAGATATACTAGTAATCCAGGAACAAAACATTGGAAGGGAATTATAAGGGTTCTAAGATATCTAAAGAAAATAATTAATCTAGAACTGTTTTACAATAAATTTCCAATTGTTTTGGAAGGTTACAAGGATGCTAATTGGATAACTGGTGCAGGTGATAATAAGTCAACTTCAGGGAGGATATTTACCCTGGCAGGAGGAGCAATCTCCTGAGTATCAAAGAAACAGACTTGTGTAAATCATTCTACGATGGAATCAAAATTTATTGCCTTAGCATCTGCATGTAAAGAGGGAGAGTGGTTGAGGAATTTATTATTGGAAATAAAGCTGTGGTTACAGCCGATGCAAGCCATCTCTTTACATTGTGACAGTAAGACTACAATGTCTAGGGCATTTAACAAAATTTACAATGGTAAATCTAGACATATAAACCTAAGACATGAATATGCAAGGCAATTAATTTCTGATGGAGTAATTACAATTCAATATGTAAAAACAAGTGAAAACTTGGCTAATCCTTTTAAAAAGGACTCAATAAAGAATTGGTTAACAAAATATCAAGAGTAATGGGATTGAACCCCGTAAATATCAATTACCAGTGATGGAAACCCAACCTTTAACTAGACCAAATCTAATTTAAAGGTTCAGTAGATAATAACAAGTTACTAATAAGTAACTAGGCACTAGAGTAGACATTTAACCATTTCGTGACTAGTGTTCAGGATGGGTTAAACTCTTAATGGATTCAAGGAAGCCTAAGCAATTAAGGCTTGATGGAAATCCACCTATATAAACGTAATAAGTGGTGCTGCTTCCTACAAGAATTCAGGGATAATTCTTAAAATGTTCATGAAAAGCCTAGGATGGGCACATGGCCATAAAAGTGCAAGAAGTCTATGCAGAACAAAATCGATATAAGAATATATATGTGGTATTTCCGGTACTAATACTAAAATTGTAGTTCAATGTAGCTAAACAACTATCGACTTGTTAATACTTTGAAGTACTTACACTATTAACAGGTTCAGGTCAAGAGACACCTGCTATTATGCATATTCTTATGAGTTACAGAGAACATTTAGTTTTTCAAACTAAGTGAATGATTGTTAGAGATAGTTTAAAAAACTTAGGTTCCACATTAGATGAAAGTAAGGCTTATGAAGTATATATAAGACAGAGAAGACAAATCATGCTAAAAAATAATTATGGAGGGAAAAAAGGCTACGTAGGTTTAAATATTATTTATTTAATATTTAAAACACTTAGTACGTGACACGTCGTGATCGTTGGATTGATCTAATGGCGAAAATCTGATCTAGTATAAATTTGAGATTATTATATTTAATTAATCATTTTTTCAGAAACGAAATTTCAAATAACAATGTTTTGAAACGGCACATTCTGAAAGAGCACATTATTTGATATTCTGTTTCAATTTGATAACAACATTTCAATTATAACATTTAGAAATGAACTGGTTCATTAGCTACATTTCATTTTTCTGTTTTTCACTTTTATAAAAGGGCCAGACCAGAGATTGAAAGGACTACTCACGTTTTTTCCTCTTACTTACAATCTCTCTGTCACGTTCTGTGTTTTAAGGTATTTGAAGTTGCTGTCAAATATCGTTGGTGCTTAAAATAACTCCTAGGGGTAATTCGTCGGATCTCTACAGTAATCCTAGTGGGAGCGAATAATACCTTAAGAACAGTGTATTATCATATATTTTTTAACACCGGTTGTTTTCATATACTGTTTCTAACACCTATAATACTATTCTTGATGCACGGAATTTTCTGTGTGCTTAAGCATGGCAATTTGAAAGGTATTTGCTCCTCTCATTGGCATATTATGAGATGATCATCTCCATGATTCGTTTGACATAGGTTTTCAAATAAAAAAGAAATCACGCAGGAATAGAAACTGAAACATTTTTAATAGTTGGTTATATATAAATTTACTTGATTTTATTGTTTCAATATAATTTGGAAAAAAAATCCATACGGTCCATGAATCTTTTGATATAAGCTTTTATATTGAACAAATTAAATGCTATTGGACCATCAATTTATGATCCAATATTATTATCTCATAATCAACAATTTTTTCATTAAATATGTGTATCTATATTATCTGATAAATAGAATAATCATGAAGCATATGCTAGAATATTATCATCCGTTAATTTTTTTAATTAAACTTTCAAATCAGAAATTAAATTTGTGCGCAACATAATCATTAATTTACATAAAACGTCATAATCATCAATCACCATATACATATATATATATTTAAAGTAATTTAGTTTTTAAAAAAAAGCTATCAATGCCATCAATTATATTGGTAACGGATATTAACCACATAATACTGCTATCAATATGGTATTTTTGCACCTAAAGGAAACCATTTTCTTAGAATTTTACCTCTTTGAACACCAAATCTTACAAATGAGTTATATACCCAATATTTTCTACAAATCCATCTTATGTATCATTCACAATCAATTTTAAAGACTCTCTCAATCATTCATAATCAATTCTATTAGTTTTAATTTTGGATTATAATTTTATGAACATGAATATCACAATTCAAAAGCACGGAATCTTAGAGAAAGTCTTGTGAATAAAAATATATACTGAAACATTCTTAATTAAAACAATCATTATAGTATGATTATACATATATAATTGACCTTATTTTATTTTTACCTTCAAAACTTGACACTTTGTTCAATTTGGACAAAATCATATCCCTAAACTCCCTGATAAAAAAGAAAAAAAGAAAAAGAAAAAAGAAAAAGCTCCATGATTCTTTTTATATAAGTTTTATGTATCAAACAATTGCTATTGGAGCATTATTTATGACAAAATAATGGAAAATCTTTTCTTTTTTTTAAATAAAGATTTTTTTTGGCCAACCAATAAAGATTGACTATGACATGCTAATATTTGGAACATCAATTATAAAAAAAACTGATTTTGTTTTTTATTCTAAGCAACATTATTATACCTTTATATATAATTTAAACCAATTCTAATATCACGCCCCACATCAATGTTGATTAACATTTTAAGGATGAATACCTTTTTTGACCTCAAGCTCCATGATTCCTTTGAAGTTTTTATAAAAAAAAAATTTACCTTGAAACATCACAGATAAAAATAATGAGCAACTATTTTTAAAAAAAAACCATTATTATAAGATTTTATATAATTGAGACCAATACTGATGTAATGCCAGGTGGCAATATCACGCCAATACTGATTAAAGTTTTAAAGATGATTATATGTTTTTTATCATCATTCTTTTTGGCCAATTGGAGTCATCCTGTTGTATTTGAAACCCCATTTACGGCATGATGTTGTAGTTGTGGGGTCCAAAAATTATTCCTTTAGTGTGGAAGGTCACATGTTCATACATGTGGTGTGCGTGTGGAGGGCGTAGGTGCATGGGAGTTGTATATAAATTGTCCCAATTAAAAAAAAATCAATCTTTTAAATTTAAATTTGTACAGTATATTTATTATTTACCAATGTCGGTTTATCCCAAATACCTAAAGCTGATAAAACGGGCCAAACGTGAGGAGTCAGCCCAAAAAGCCTGAAGAAATGGGTGAGTATGTCTCAATTTTTAGTGTCAAAATACAATTCAGACCTTTTAAACCTGACTTGTGGCGGGTCAGCCCGAGTGGACTACGGGCTAGCTTAAAAGCCCATTTCTTTTTTTTTTATTTAAACTATTAAAAAATACATATTATTTTATTAATTATTGATATATAAATTATAAAATTTAAATATTATGTTAGCTTTTGATTAATTATGATGATAATTAATTGTATTAATTTAAAATTATATAAAAAATTTAAAAAAAGAATGAAAAATATTTATAAAAAAAAAGCCTGTGGGCCTGCCCATAAACCTGATTCCACGGGCTCGGATTTAAAATTACTAGCCCGTATGTCAAAGTGGGCCTTTAGGCCCAATCCGAGATGGGCTAACCCGATTTGACACCTCTACAAATATCTGCCTCAATATTTGCACCTTCATAATTGGATGTTTTACAATGACAAAACTAGTCCCAGGATTTCATCTACACTTCAAAGGTTATCCCATAATGTTTGATATGCTAAAAACTTACTAAAAACAACATGGTAATGAGAACAATTGATAAAATACAGATTCCGGATGGAAAACCAACAGACACAACTGTCAAAACAATGTATAGAGAAGAATTTCAATAATTTAGAGTGATGATATTTTATGTTGTAAATAATAAATGTTCGGTATTTTTCATTTTTGTCAACTAGTAATGTTTTTAAGTTGTACCATTAATAGATTGAATAATGATGCACATTTTTACTATCATAATCCTATCTAATAATATGGTGTGTGTGTGTGTATATATATATATATATATATTAGTACAACGTGTATTGAAAAATTATTATCAATTTATTATAACATTCAACTAGATATGCACATTTATTTTGTAAATATACATTAGTTTTAATTTGTAAAAAGAAAAAGAACATCTCGTGCATAGCACGAGAGCTATGCTAGTTATAGTATAAAGAATTAGATCATACCGGTTGATGAAACTGAAAATCTAGTCAACCTATTTATAAATTATTTATCAATAAGATTTCCACAGTAATAATAGAATTCTAATCAATATCTTTATAAGATTTGAGTCGCATTATAAGTAAATAAATAAGTGTAAAGATAAAATATAAACTTTTGGTATTTTTTTTATCAGAATCACGTATGAGTGTGGATCTGAAAATTGAATCTACTTTTCTTGACCAAATTTTAAAATTGTCCAAATTTAAAAATGATGCTTGGTGGCAAAACACTGTGAGCACTTGCTTGAGGCAGCTTGACAATCGATAACGTTTGATCATCTCTAACCCCACCTCTTTTGATTTTTGTTTTTTATTTTTCTAATTCTGGTTTATCATTTGATATACTTTTCAACAACTTTTTGGCACATTCTAAATAGATTTCTATTAGCAGTTTAGCAGTTAGCACAACGGAAAGATAGGATCAGGCAATAATGTAAACCACAAATGATAAACTTGTTTTGGTTATCACACTTGCAATGGTTTTTTTTTTTACATTTCTTTAACCTTTTTTAATAGAAAAATACAAGACAAATTTTTTTTTAAGTTGGAAGCAAACTGAGAACACTAATCTTTTCTGTGATTCAGTTAAATCAGAAATGTCCCTTGTGCATTGTACAAAAATATTTTATGTTTTAATAAAACACATATTCGAAAACATATAGTATCTAAATTAAAAAATAAAATGCTAATTTTATATAGTATGCCGACTACATTTAATTCTTTATATAAGAAATTATACCTAAATCTAGCTATAGATTACTTATTAATAAGGTTCTCATATTAATAATAAG
This sequence comes from Adenanthera pavonina, assembly GCA_026686845.1. Lineage (NCBI taxonomy): Eukaryota > Viridiplantae > Streptophyta > Magnoliopsida > Fabales > Fabaceae > Adenanthera > Adenanthera pavonina. Next base: position 19,973,121 of record JAIVEN010000002.1, on the reverse strand, counting down.
ATTAAATATTCTTGTAAGGAATAAGTAGCATCCTTACTTATGAGTTAAACTTAATTTTCCTTGCCAAGTCACTCACTCCCAACTCTTATAATAATATACTCATTTCATTTAAAAATAATTGTTACTTCAAAGTTTTTCATTCACACAAGTTAAAAGAAGACTTATCATTCTACCTGTTACTATTTTTAATGAATAGGTAAAATAGTAAAAAAAATAATTTTTCATTGAAATTCTAAAGTAATAAAAATTTTAAAAAATCTTAAAAGCTTTTATGTGATAATTATTTTGAAATAAAGAAAATACATATGAATTTAACCAAGTGAGATTGATCTAATTTGTAAATATACGACTCATGTATTTCATAAGAGAATGGGTTTGAATCATGCTGCTGATGTAAAAACTTTACTGATGGGTAACCTATAAGTACATTTATAAGTATTTTTTAAATCCTAAAATATGATTTAATCCTAATGAGTCCGAGATCCAACTCATCTAAATTTTTTGTTAAAAAAAAGTGCATAGTATGCTATGATTTCTAAATTTTCTTGTTAGCAATAAGATTAATGTTTATAAAACAAAAAGATTATCATTTTATTTCTAACATAATAATTGATTGAATACTAATATGATAATATCAAATTCCAGCAAGAGATTATAAATGCGTGCGTGACTGAACCGGAGCATGGGAGTGAAGGCTGACGCATCTGCCAAACAAGACCGCTAGCGTTGCTTTGTTAGGTGGGGAATTCGCAGGTGGCCACCTCACTCTTTCTGAGCATACACTGCTCATGGGGTCGCTTAATTAAATACGACCCTTCGAAATAAGTCATTTCATTTCTTATTAATTAGAATTAACCTTGTGTATTGGCAAATTTCCTAATATATATGTGTGTTAATTATGATACTTAAGCATTCATAATCCATAAAATTGACAGTTAAAGAATTTAAAAATCAAATATTTGTTGGCATGAATGACGAAGCGAATAAAATTATTATAAGTAAATTAATTTAATTTTATGGAATTATTTTTTGTTAAGTGAAGTAAACTAATCATGTTAAAAGAGAAGACATTTTGATACAATTTGAGATTTAATGTAAAATCAAAATATTAAAAGTATATTTTCACCTTATATTTAATTTTTATAGTTCTTAAAAATGTTGATTTTTTAATGTCTTTAATTATCAATTTTATAGATGTCATTTTTTCTTGATCTAATATATTTGATCTAAACACTATATTATAATGGACTGATAGATAAGGATACAATATAAAGTAACCAAAAATAAAAAAAGCCGGATATGCAAATTCCCTTCCAATCTTATCACATTCGTCCAATAAATCGTGATGATCCATACAAATCTATGGGTTCACGGGTAGATTAATGTTTTGTTGAACTTTGTTTAGTAGTCAAATTATTCATACATGAATCATTTATATTTATCTTTTACTTTTTTTAGTTAATAATAAAAGTGCTTTTAATTTTATGTTTACATATAAAAAATAAAAAATTCATCTATCTATACTTTTTTTTTTGGTACTGAAAGTTTAGGTGGATTGGATTAAATGTAGAATTCATTAAAATAGGGGGAAACTCACAACTTAAAAACACATATATGTGAATTGAAAGGATTAGTATTCGGATATCATGAGAAATATTCTTAGACTCTATTTGAATGAGAAAAAAATAAGAGAGAAAGAAAAACTATGAGGAAAAACAAGATGGAACCTAGACTCCCATATGTTTAGATTCCCTCTTGTTTTCTCTCATAATTCTCTTTATTTTTTTATTTTTTTTCTTAATTCAAACAAAGGGTTAGTGCTTACTAAAAAAAAAATAGTTATAAATTATCTACTATTAAAGTTATTATATTGATAATAATGAGATTCAAATTTATATCTTTACGAGATAGGACTTGCATCATTATCAAGTGAATCAATTATTACTAGCCAAATGATATTAACTATAATGCTGGGCAAATTTAGCCAATTTATGATTATGTTTCACGGCCGCCCAAAACCTAGGCTATAGTAGACTTTGGGAAAAGCAATAAAATGTTTTTTCTTTGTTCAATATCTTTTATCCTGATTTTAAATATAAAATTTTTTATAATATATGATAAAATATTTATTATACATTTTTAAAAAATATCCTTATTTAATGTATTCAAAGAAAAAAAGAGAGATTAAATAAAAATAGTTTTAAAAAAATATTAAAATTTTTAAAAAAATTGAGATAGTTAATTAGTTTTTATTTCAATTCTTAATTCGCGTGATTTAATTAAAATGATCTTATATTAAGAATTATTATATTAAGAATTAGAGGAAGTAACTTTTACTTTTTAAAGTTAAAATCTAGGTTTTAAGGTGATTCACCATCACCTTAAATACGCACTATATAAACCTAGCTTGCAATTTTGTATTGGGTGTGGATAAAGACAGCTTCACTAGATAATTTATAATAAACCATTTATTTGGAGGTCATAAAAAAATTAAGTCATTTTTCAAATTTTATAAAATACATAACATATATATATAGTATCTTGTTAATCAAGTCTATCAAGATAATGCGCAGTAATTGACACATGTTTCATGATTTTGTTCTCATCTTTTTACCCTCATCTTTAGGCGAATAAATTTGAAGGATAAAGAACTACTTATTGTAAATTTTAATTATTTATCATTCAAATTATTCATATATGCACTATTATTTATACAAATACGAACATGGAATTGTTAATTTATAATTTTAATTTAATGTGAATTATGATGTTACCATATAGTCGTATTTTATCTTTATAAATTTAATAAACAGTAAACACCATATTGGTCCATTAATTATATATATATATATATATAATACAATAGCAGTGTAAATCTTTTTTTAGTAATCTCCAGTCATAGATTTTACAATATATCTGTGGTAAAAAAAAATTACCATATCTCTTGTTTGGTCTATTATATATTATAAAATATACGTTGAAAGTACGACATGTCATAATTTTAAACTTCTATATCATTATAGTAACTATGAAAAAAATCTGATATTAGATATTTTAAATAATATTTATTTACTTATATATGCTTTCATTTTTTTAATTTGATATAATGATAAATATGAAAATAAAAACTAGATATGAATATATGTGAAATCAATATTTGATTTGATAATCATATATATATATATATGTGTGTGTGTGTGTGTGATGAATATATGTGAAATCAATATTTGATTTGATAATCATATATATATATATGTGTGTGTGTGTTTATGAAAAAATTATGATTTGATTGTCTAGTTTTATAATAAGATTTATATAACATAAATATGAACGACATGTCATGATTTTAAGTCTCCACATCATTATGATAACTATAAAAAAATCTGGCTCACATATTTTAAATAATATTTATTTCTTTATATATGTTTTTTTTTTAGTTTCGTATAATGATAAATATGGAAACGAACATTAGATATGTGTGTGTGTATATATATATATATCTGTGCGTGTGAAAATAATCATTATTTGATTTGAAAAATATATATATATGTATGTTTATATATATTTATGAAAAAATCATGATTTAATTGTTTAATCCTACAATGAGATCTATAAGATAAATATGGAAATGAAAATCATATATATATATGTACTTATGAAAAAATTACGATTTAATTGTCTACTTGTGAAAAATTATGATTTAATTGTCTATGTTTATGATGGAATCAATATAAATCCGTATTATATGAGTTTCTTTACACCACTGAAATCATTTTTAGTTTTAGAGGTATGCTCGAATATAAGATTTAATCACATTATTATTTGTAATTTTTTTATGACAATTTCACATATTTTGATTTATTTTATTTTATGTAATCATTGAAATGGTTACTTCATAACAAAATTTTAAGTATGGTTTAACCATAGAAACACTTTCTATCCCATTTTTTTTTCCATTTTGAATGTAGTTCTTATGATAACTTTCTATTTTATATCTTTATTTCACTCTTTTTTCAAATTCTCAACACAATTTTATAATTAAAAATTTTAAAAAATTCTTATACTTATGTATGTTAGGATATATTACTATATTAAGATATAGTGCAAATTGTTCTAGAAAATTTTTTTAAGAATTTTGGAAAATTTGACATATATAGTGCTATAAGGATTAGACCATATAATTAATATGGGTATGCAAACTTATATTTTATCACGTTAATTAACTATTACTTTCATATATTCATCACTTACGATTATTACTCTTCTTAACTGGATCTAAGGAAAATTAATAAATAAGTGAACTACTAATATCATGATTCTCTACATTATTACATTTAATAATATAAAATATATAAATTTATAAAATATATTTAATATTTATATTTCTTATATATTTTTATATCTACATATTTTAATTTAATAAACAATATATGAGCTTCAAGTGTATCACATATGAATTCTAGTTTAATTCAATTTCAAAGCAAACATATTGATAAATACCACTTTCCTCAAAGAATTGGGACCTTTTTGAAAGCCATTTACAAAAGTTTTTTATATTTAAAAATAGAAAAATAAAAATACTTGTTTGGTAAATTTATTTTTTATAAAATATTTAAAAAAATAGAAAAATAAATAAACAAAAAACTCAAAATAATTTTAAGATATTTTATAATTTTTGTTCTAAAAAATATAAGAAAAGATAAAAAATATCTATTTCATTAATAATAAAATTTAAAATTTTAAATAACTTATTTAATATTTACTGATTATAATTTTGATAATAATTATTTAAATAAATTTAATAAGATGGAAAATACTGATAAACATTTTTTTAATCTCTGGAGCGGTTTTCGTTTTGCCTTGTGTGCACAAGCGGGGCCCACTGGTGTGTGTGTGTATATATATATATATATATATTAATTTTTAATATTATGACTACATAAATTGTAGCATATGCCCTATCCCTAATTCCGTAACAAATTTCTGTACGGATTCCTGGCTCTTCCGGTAACGCCCTCCCTATAAATACACCATTTCCGCTTCCCTTCTCCGCCACAATAAAATAATTACTCGGCAAGAATTTTCACGCTCTGTGTATGGAAGTGACATTGTTAGCTAATGATATTTTGGATTTGTGCCTTGGCAAGCCTGCGCTCAGGTCCATTTCTGTCAACGACACCATTGCCGACGCGCTCTGCGTTTTGAAGAAGCTAGGCGATAGCTATGTCAGCGTCTGGAGCTGTCAGCACTCGTTGGAGGCCGGCAAGTCGACCAAGCGGAACGTAGGAGGAGGAGCATCGGAGGATTGCCGATGTGTAGGTAAGGTTTGCATCGTTGATATCATCTGCTTCATTTGCCAACCGGATAATCTTTCGGCACCTGCTAAGGCTCTTCAGTCCCCCGTCTCTTTTCTAATCCCGAAAACGTCTGGGCTTGTCAGGCATTTGGAACCCCATGCCAGGTTTGTTCCGATTACGATTTTATGAGCTTTTAATACTTTCCGATTTGCTAATGAAGATGTTCGACAGATTTTCTTGAATTTTATAGATTTTTGTTTGTTTTGGTTATTCTGTTTACGCTATGATAGATTTAATTCATGAATTTAGGAAATTAATTTTTGGGAGTTGTTTCGCGAATGATTTTGTATAATGATTGCCTTGGCAAGAATCAGTACTGTCTATTTGGGAAAAAAAGGTGAAGGCAGGCTCAGAATTCAGAAATCAGAATACGTGTTTTCTTTCAATCGAAAGAAACAAAAAAGAAGAATTACGTTCAGCGAAATTTATTTACTTCTAAGTAAAAACTAAATAATATTGAAAGCAAAAGCACTATTTATAAGATTCTACTTTTATAATATCCGGGACATATGTGGCTCTTGTGGTTCTGAATTTATGTGGTTTTGAATTTGAAAGGCTTGAAAAAATTATAATGTCAATTTCTAATTAATTAAAAGAGATCTAAAGTGGTTTTGATTTTTTACTCCTAATACAGAATTTGATTACATTAAGGTCATCTCTATTTCAAAACTGTAATTGTGTATACAATGTTAGGATGAATCTTAAAAATTATCTCTTGTGATTATTTGTAGGCTACTGGATGCCATAGATCTTATGCTTGAAGGGGCACAGAACCTGGTCATACCAATTCAAGAATCTAAATTCCGAAAGAAGAAGCTTCTCGAAAAGAAATCGTCCTTGGACTCCACCTTCCACGACAATGATCGCAGGTACTGCTGGCTCACCCAAGAGGACGTGATTCGCTACCTGCTCAACTCAATTGGGCTTTTTTCTCCCACACACAGCTACCCCATCAACTCCCTCGGCGTCATAGACACCCAGAACCTCTTCACTGTGGACTACGACGACCCTGCATCCTCTGCTCTGAACCTTATCAGAGAGTCCCTAATTCACCAGAGCTCAGTGGCCATTATTAATCCAGAGGGCCAGTTAGTTGGTGAAATCTCACCCTTTCATCTGAATTCCTGCGATGAGGCCACGGCGGCAGCAATAGCCACACTCTCTGCCGGCGACTTGATGGCCTATATTGACTTCGGCGGCCCACCTGAGGACCTGGTGCAGCTGGTGAAAGAGAGACTGGAAGAGCAGAATCTAGGGGGTGCTTTGGAGTTGATGGAGGAAGAATCAGGGCTGTCTTTGTCTTCTTGGTCATCATTTACATCAACTTCATCGGATGAAGATGGTTTTAGCTCAGCGAAGAATGGGAAGCATGGAGGGTACTCTGCAAGGGTGGTGAGGAGGTCAGAGGCCATTGTATGCTACCCATGGAGCTCGTTGATGGCTGTGATGATCCAGGCTCTTGCTCACCGTGTAAGCTACGTGTGGGTTGTGGAAGAAGATGGAAGCTTGACTGGGATTGTTACGTTTTCAGGCATGTTGAAAGTCTTCAGGGAACAATTCAACAGAGTTATGGGATAGCACGTAAAAGACAAAAAGAGAAGATAAAGATGAGGAAAACAAACTTGAATGCTTTAAGACGGCTACATTATCAAACTTCTCCTTGATCACTTTTTACTCAATGACATAATTATAGCTTGATGCCCAAGATATTAAATACTGTTTGGAAGGATTTAGGTTGGAAATTTGGAACCATAAATGGAATTTGCGGTAAAATGTCGTTAGAACTTTGATTTATTGAAAAGAATGAGGTGCAACATACAAATTTGTCCTTAGATTTTTCACAAAAAGTAGGAATTACGTGGCCAAGTAATGTCGTTGTTCTCAGCAACCCATCATAAAACATGAAAAAGTCATGAGCTCTACGATTTGATATGCATACAATCTCTAATTGTTTTCCGAGTTTTAAATGCTGATGCTTATCCAGTATGGACGGTGATAAAAGAGGGGTAGCAATCTGCAATTTTTAGTGTTGAAGACAATACCTGTAGAAGAGAGAGGCTTTCAACTAAACAACTAAAGATAGTACAATGCTTAAATTATTAAATGCATTGGTTTCTAGATGAAAGCGACACGCAGTATTCGTATGCAATAGTTGCATTGTTGGCAAAATAACTGAGTTAGATATAACAATCTGTCAAGGTACATGAAGTTATAAGGCCAAAATTAAGATGGCCTCAATGTATCATTATGGTTAATAGATCTTGAGCTATAGTCGCTGCAGTTAGGATAGTGAAGCTAGAATTAGTTCATTTATTATTAAACAGACTTATGCACACCCAAAAAAATATATATATTAAACAGACTTACTTCAAGCTTGAAGAGAAGTTTTCAATCAATCAAGACATTCTGCTCGTTTTGGAGAAACTTTAGAATTTCCCATGGTCATATTTTGATGATAATTATAACAATTGGAAAAAAAATATGTCATCAACATAAAGAGGTTTCATACAAAGCAGTGATGTTTAAGAATTAAATTAGCCCTAATCTCTTCTATCCTCCTAATTAATTTGAATTTAAGAATTAAAAAAGATAATGGCTTTATGAAGTGGCTCCACCTCTTAGGGACTTGGTTAAGTAATATAGGCAATACAAAACAAAACATCTAAAAAAAGATACCTGGAATTAAGAGTGTTTAGAACTCACCAAAATCAATCACAAATATGAAGTGGCTCCACCTCTTAGGGACTTGGTTTGGGTTTTTATTTTTTATTTGCTTCAATATAAGTGGCACCAAACCACTCAAACCCCTTCCCTCATATCTCCAATATTTAGTCCACACGAACATATTTCTAATACAAGTCTTAAAATCAAATTCTTTAGCTCCTCCAACTTCATCTTGAACTACCGAATGGGTCCAAAGTTTTGCAAAATTGATGGGGCTACCCAAAACCAAATATTGGTTTTTTGATGGGGACCCAGAACCAATCACTTGGACACTCCTACTTGAAAAGAATTTGGGCTATCAATAAGGTTTTTATCCTCCTCTTGCTTGAAGATTGTTGAAGCCCATTGGATGGGTCATCCTCCCCGAGTCCACAAGACAAGAACCTCGAGACCAGCCTTTCAAGACGTGTGTCCACATGAACTTGGGCCCTGGGCTTTCTATAATACATTTGGCCCAAACATGTCCGTTGATTATGTAAAGGGACCAATATTCGTTAAGTAATATTTTAAGTTTGTGAATCTTGGTTGGGAGAGGTAAAACTCATTTTACTAATTTCTATGTTTCAAAAGGATTAATCTTCAGCTGTCAGTTGGAAAATATCCTTGATACTAAAAAAATATTTGAGCTTTATGAAAAAAAAACTATGTTAGGAGAGTTATCTCATTTAAATCTGACAATACCTTATTTTGACTTATTAGTATTGGATAATTATATTAAAAATAAAGAATTCAATTTTACCTTTAAAATGTTAATTCAATTTCACTTGTCACCAAGGAAAAAAAAAAGAATTGAATTTTACCTCGTTAATGTCTTATACACCCTTTTTTGATATCCCTACAACTTCTATGTTGATGATGAGGCTGCTTTAGTGAAGTATGCTCTCTTTTATTGGGTTGCATCTTCTTCCTTTTGTGGCTGACTGAAAAACGGTACAATACAAATGGTTTTAGATTTGAAATCAAGTCGGATGGTTATTGAATCTGATTATAAGGATTTGATTGATTCTATCGCTACAACATCTAATTCTCCTGATGGGAGGAGGCAAGGAGCTTATATAGTGTGCCTTTTGTGACTTTGCCTGGTCTCGGCGTTTTCTTTATGCTCTTTTTCTTGGGCCCCTTGATCCACTAATTAAGTCGCTAATTAGTTTGCTAAGTACATTCTTTTTTTTTCACCCATTAAAGGCAGTGAACACAAAAGTACCAAACAAATTTCGGATGAAATTCTTTTTCAGTCCTTTTATTAGCCGAGACAACGTACATAACAGGAAATGGGGCTTGCCATTGTCATATATCTTGTCTATCTAGTAGTATATTATATTTATGATATTTTATTCCCCAACCCTACGGCCAGGTTGTTTCTTACAACCAAAAATAATTCATTTAAATTATATACAACTTAATGTGAAACTATGTAAGTTTATATGGGATTTGAGAAAATAAATGACAGAAATAAATATAAAATTGTAATTCAAAATTATAAAATTATTTTAAAAGTTTCAAAAATGCCATTTGGAGTGTTATATAAAAAATGGTCTTTTTATATGTATTTATTTACAGAATAACATGTGATGACATAATTTTAAGCGAATATATGAGATTATATGTGTTGTCCAATTTGTTGATGAGGAAGATTTTAGGCCCTCCTTCACACAAGATGAAGTCATGTGAAAAACAAAGTGACCAGGTGAAGTCAAAAGGGATTCAATAATTGAGTGAATAAAATTAAAAAAAAATCATTGTGAACAAAATCTCGATCTATATTAGTAATTGAAAGAAACAAAGAAGATGAAATATTTATTATTTTTTATCGAAATTTGAAAATTAAAATTATTTAAGGCAAATGGTTTTTTTAAGGGAAATGTTATACCCACTCACACAAATTATAATTTACACGTGAAATGTTTCTTACTTTAAAGATTACTAATGTCATCATTGTGATTTTTAAAAAACGAAAAAAAAAAAGCAAAATTCAAGGTGAGGGGCAAAAAGATATGAATAGTAGTAAGAATAGTAAAAGACACTGATATAGTTTGTCAAAAAAGGGTATTTTGGAGGATAAGAAAGGATAGCAATAATATGAGAAATAATGAGCTGAGTTGGACACCACCATCTGCACTTCCCACCTACCTAATCTTCCCTCCCTCTCTCTTCCCTCGCCCAAGATATTTTTTCACCTTAATTAGTGGGACATGTAGATTGGTATGGGTCTTGAGATTATATGTATTATTCATGGTTTATTACTAGACTCCTTATATTTTTATATTTTATATTGATATTATAAATGAATATTCTCCAAACTAAATTTCCTGCATACACAAAAATTAAGAATCTAACTATCAATAATTTGCTTAAAGAATAAAGGTGTATTTGATAAGTGGAAATTCGGGTGAGGGAATAGGAATGGGTGAGAGAAACAATGCTGTGGGAATGGAAATTTGGCAGACAAAAACACCCTTACAACCTCCCTTCCTCAACCCATCTGCGATTGCTCAGCCACCTTCCTCCCTCAACTCGTTGACATCATCGTCTTCCCTCAACAGATGACGACCTTTATTCCTCCGCCGTAGTCACCATCACCATCGCCATTATATCCCTTTCCTTCCATGTCAGTCTCCCACAATTCCACTCTGGTGGCTTCCTTGATCATGCCCTTGTCTAGATTAGGGTGAGACTATGAGTTCACCATGACGTCAACTTCAATCCCATGCTTCTCCACGTGACGTCAATTAAAATGACAACGATTGTCATGGGTAGCGAGAGCACGAGAGCAACGGTGATTGTGATGGGTAGCGAGAGCACAAGAGCAACAACTTCATATGGATTTCAAAGTTGAGTTATCAGCCTACATTAATCCATCGTCACTGCTGTTAAGTTGCTGGCCTTCATAGATCCATCTCCAGATCTAAAAACAAGACATCATCTCCATCTTCACTGATGGCAGATGATGATGATGATGATGATGTCGATGTTTGTTTGTCTAAATTGGCTTGTTTGTGGTGGTGGTAATGGCTAGAAGAAGATGGTGGCTGTCACCCGCGACAAAGAAGAAAGGAGGATGAACAGTTTTTTTTTTTTTTTAAATCTAGGACATTTGAGTCATGTTGTATTTTATTTTTATTTTTTTTTATTTTTATAATATTTCTTTCACGTATCAAATATAAATTTAAAACTCATTTCTATTCTCAATCACATTCCCATTCACATCCCTATTTCTTAAAAAATCATCTTATGTACCAAACGGACCTAAGGGCATCTGCATTTACCTCTCTCTCATTTATTACACATTTATTTTTTAAAATAAATTGTCTTCTCTATTCATCAACTTTTTTACCATACCATCTATCATGAATATCAATATATGATATAAAATATATATTATGCTACATAAACAACTATGATTCATCAGTGCTGTGCATCCCCTAAGGAGTCCATATTTAGCTCTTCAATGAAATTATATTTTTACATTAAAAAATGAATAGATTAATTTATGAAATGCAAGTACACCCAGGTGATTAGAAAATTTCAAATATATTATAAAAATTATTAAAAATATATAATAAATAAATTATTTATCTTTTCATGTTCAATATTTTAAAAATATCAAATATGTTTAATCATTTATAGTAATCAGCTTCAACTCTTTGTAAGTGTGTATAAAAAATATATTTTTTTAAAGTTACAAGAAATTTTAAAAATAAATTAATTGTATTGAATAAATTAATAATCAAGTTAACAATAAATAATAACACTAATAAATATTACACACCTATTTTATTTTCATATAACAAGGACTGAGTCACTCTAAAAATTAGTTTATTTCTCATCTGCCAATATATAAAACAAATTAGCCTGACTAACACAACCAAACTTCACAGTTGACCCTGGATTTGTGATAATGGTGTGATATTTTATTCTTATGTCCATATTGGTGTCATTGGAACCATGAAATTAAATTAATCATTAGCCACATCATTAATTTTTTTAACCTTAAATTTTGGGCTGTCTTTTTTCCTCCTTTATTTGTTTGTTACTCCTGTAATGATTTTTCCTCAGATAACTTTCAAGGGTAAAAGTGGTAAGCAAGTGGGGCATTTTCCTTAATCCGAGGAAGATGGCCCCACTTTGATGAGGCTTTTTAGATTGTTCCTTTCTCCAGGGGGGAAAGGAATCTTGGGTGTAGACTTTTAATAACAATGACTCATTTAACAATACTTCATCAAGTCAGGTATATATTATACAAAATTTTATATTAATTATGGACATATTAAAAAAATTATTTTTTATTTAAAATTAATATAAAATATACTAATATTTTTTATTTTATCATTATTAAATATCATATTTTATTATCATTATATGATTATAAATGAGAAGTAAAAAAATTAAAGATAAGGATAAAATGGAAAGAAAAATATCTAACATTCTATATTGAACTAAAAATTTGTCATATAAAATATCCTATAATACGGATAGGAGGGAGTAATAGATTAATAGTGATACAAACTATAATAAAAAATTGATTAAAAAATTAAAATAGTGGAAAAGAATATTTGTAGGAACAGCAAAGAATAATCAATTAAACATGTAATATAATATAATCTTGTGGGTTATAACTAATGCAAGGCATATAGGAAGTGTAAGAGCTTCTTAGCATCACAAGGGAAAACATTCATACATGGGTAATACGTGTACTATTTATTATGATATTATTTTAATAGTGTTTTTATTATTTTTATTTGAAGACCGGAATAGTATTTTTATTTATTTAGTTATTTTTTAATTCATAATCTTAATATTTTGCATGCAAAATAAGCTATCAAAAGCTTACTTTTCAATAAAATTTTGAATATGATAAACTATTAGTACAGTCTCCTGTGTGTGTCTGTGTGTATTATGGCCTGGTGATTCAAAATAATTTGTTAATCGAAAATCATAGTTAAATCATACTTCGGTTTTCCAAAAGCTACAAAAAATTTTAAACACATTTGAACTGATCAGCCTTTTTCCCAATGAAAAAAACATTTTACAAAAATAATAGCTTTATCCCTTTTTTTTTTTGTTAGTAGCCTTATCCCAATTTACCATTACTTGAATTAAAAAAAAAAAAAGAAGTTCTTAAGAAGTTGGCTTTAACTTGAGAATTAGAACCTTCCAAGTAAAATTTTGGGAAATTTTACTTCTCAAGTGATTTATGATATTTTTTAAAAATAACCCTTGACTTCATTATCCATTTTTTCAATAAAAAGAGTATTTAAATCTTTAACACTAAAATATTATATATTATTTTATAAAATAATTTGAACTTCCCTAAATTAAAAAAAAAAGCAAATTAAACATAAACATCAAAGGAAGTATAATTCTAAAAAAAACTACTTTTAAGAAAGTATACCAAGCAAATATTTGTAAGCCTTCGAAAAACCATCCCTTTGTGAGACTTGCAAATCCTTGGCATTGTGTGAATTTGAAACCTTGTCTGAGTAAGAGCCTTTCTCTTGGCATCTCTGTCCCCAACTTTTGCTAGTGGATGGAATGTCCAAGTTTGTGTTGTGTTTTCCATTTTGTCTGTGTCTTCTACTTTTTTTTCTGTGTTGTTTCATGTTATCTTGGGTGTGATAACATTACTACATAAATGGATTTTTAGGCGGTTATTTTTGATCTTTTTTAGCGGTTATGAACCACCTTTTATCAGACCGCTAAGAAAAGGGGAAATGTTTGTAGGCGGTTATTAACCACCTACAAAGGTGAACTTTTGTAGACGATTATACGGATAATATAACCGCCTACAAAAGTTCTCCTTTCTTTCTAAAAGAAGGACTTTTGTGGGTGGTTATCCATATAACCGCCAACAAAAGTGGCCGCACAAAAAATATCTATGTTTATAAAAAAAATATTTTGATATTGGATTAATCCAGTATCAGAATATATGCAGTCTATTAAAACTATTGACAAAAAAACATTTATTACATTAAAAAATACTTACAAATTAATATTAATTGTATTAATTAACCAAATAAATTACACACAGTAGTCCACAATAGTAAAAAATAGGAAAATAAAACATGGGATACAACCTAGACAATCAAGAAAAACACCTAACAAATATACAACCTAATAGAAACCAAAACCAGAACAAAAACAAACAAGAAACAACATACAACAAGGATTAACTAATATCACTCCTCTCAACAACAGCCACATCCTCATATGCCAATTCCTTAAATCTTGACCAATCTTTCTTCAGGAATATGTAGATAAGACTTGTGGCATCTGATATCTTTGGTTAATTTCAGGTGAGAAAAGAAGCAGTAGAAGAAAATAACTAGAAGTGGGAATAAGGCTTGATTTTGTTGGCCTATGGATTTTATTAGAGCCGTCAAAATAAATAAAAGCTCAATTACCATCAAATATTATACACAAAACAGGTAAACTCATTCTTGTATTTTATTTTTTAAGTACGGTTTTCCTTAGTTCCTCCTGATGTGCCTGAATTCTTATAAAATCTCTCCAGAATTTGGATCATAACAAAACCAAGGAATGGAGGAGCAGCATGCACGCATTTTGAAATTCTGTGAATTTCTACTCGTTGCGCATGAAATTATTAATATATATAATCAAATCTATAAAAAGTCTTTCTATTCATAAGTGATGAGTGTGCCTCACATTCCATTTTGTAAGAAAATGTGTCTAATTTTTTTACACAATATCAATTCATTTTTGTTGGTGAAGTTATAACGATTGATATTTATTAAAAAAAATTAATTAATCTAATAAAGCATTTTCATCCTTTCTTATGAATTAGCATGTGCTGCTTGAAATTGGTACACTTTATTGGACGAAAAATGAGATCTTGAGTGAAGTTTAAACATGAGAACAACACCTTAAAAAAATGCTTTAACTGTTTCAAATATCTAAGAAGTGGTTTTTTTTCTTTTTTCGGTTGTTTTTTGGGGGGGGGGGGGTGGGGGAAGGATATTAAGGGTCTGTTTGACAAATTGGGAACGATAAAGAGCCCTTTTATACTTTTTCCCACATTTTCCTTTCATCAAGTTATACGCTTAGAAAGATACAGTCTACTTCGCTCACTAACTCCAAATGAAACTTTCCTTTGACAACTAGAAGGATTTTCAAAAAGAAAATCATAAGAATTGGTTCAATTCTTCAGAAACCTTAAGATCAAAAGAAAAATTCTTTTTCTTTTTTTCAATTACCTGTGTATAATATCTATTATATTCTTACATTATTTATTCATTTGTATTACATTTTAAAAATAAAAGCAGGAAAATCATTTCTTATTTTTAAAATTATTTTTCCATTTTATTTTTTTTTATTACAAAGAATGGTAAACCACACTAATATTAGTGTGCGATTTTCTGTTAATGAGGAGAAAGAAGATGCAATATTTCAGATATATACAATTGAAAAAAAAAAGTCGCAATTCAAAATACAGTCACATCTATATAAATTGTGAACAGTATACAAAGAAAAATAATTCTTCGAATTTATATATTGAGATTATCTGATTAGTTATTGATGATCCATTGAAGAGATCACTCTCTATTTTGGTAAAGATGGAACGTAACACACATGAAGTCCGGAAATTAATATAAAATGTACTAATATTTTTTATTTTATCATCATTAAATATTATATTTTATTATCATTATATGATTATAAATGAGGAGTAAAAAAGAATTAAAGATAAGAATAAAATGGAAAGAAAAATATCTAACATTCTATATTGAACTAAAAATTTACCATACAAAATACCCTATAATACGGATAGAATGGAGTAATAGATTAATAGTGATACAAACTATAATAAAAAATTGATTAAAAAATTAAAATAGTGGAAAAGAATATTTGTAGGAACAGCAAAGAATAATCAATTAAACATGTAATATAATATAATCTTGTGGGTTATAACTAATGCAAGGCATATAGGAAGTGTAAGAGCTTCTTAGCATCACAAGGGAAAACATTCATACATGGGTAATACGTGTACTATTTATTATGATATTATTTTAATAGTGTTTTTATTATTTTTATTTGAAGACCGGAATAGTATTTTATTTATTTAGTTATTTTTTAATTCATAATCTTAATATTTTGCATGCAAAATAAGCTATCAAAAGCTTACTTTTCAATAAAATTTTGAATATGATAAACTATTAGTACAGTCTCCTGTGTGTGTCTGTGTGTATTATGGCCCGGTGATTCAAAATAATTTGTTAATCGAAAATCATAGTTAAATCATACTTCGGTTTTCCAAAAGCTACAAAAAATTTTAAACACATTTGAACTGATCAGCCTTTTTCCCTATGAAAAAAACATTTTACAAAAATAATACCTTTATCCCTTTTTTTTTGTTAGTAACCTTATCCCAATTTACCATTACTTGAATTAAAAAAAAAAAGTTCTTAAGAAGTTGGCTTTAACTTGAGAATTAGAACCTTCCAAGTAAAATTTTGGGAAATTTTACTTCTCAAGTGATTTATGATATTTTTTAAAAATAACCCTTAACTTCATTATCCATTTTTTTTAATAAAAAGAGTATTTAAATCTTTAACACTAAAATATAATATATTATCTTATAAAATAATTTGAACTTCCCTAAATTAAAAAAAAAAAAGCAAATCAAACATAAACTTCAAAGGAAGTATAATTCTAAAAAAAAGCTACTTTAAAGAAAGTATACCGAGCAAAGATTTGTAAACCTTCGAAAAACCATCTCTTTGTGAGACTTGCAAATCCTTGGCATTGTGTGAATTTGAAACCTTGTCTGAGTAAGAGCCTTTCTCTTGGCATCTCCATCCCCAACTTTTGCTAGTGGATGGAATGTCCGAGTTTGTGTTGTGCTTTCCATATTGTTTGTGTCTTCTACTTTTCTTTTTGTGTTTCATGTTATCTTGGGTGTGCTGGCACTACTACAGAGATGGATTTTCTATGCGGCTATTTTTGGCTTTTTTTAACGGTTATGAATCGTCTTCTATCAGACTTCTAAGAAAAGGGGGATGTTTGTAAGCGGTTATTAACCGCCTATAAAGGTGGACTTTTGTAGACAATTATACAGATAACTACCTACAAAAGTTCTCCTTTCTTTCTAAAAGAAGGACTTTTGTAGGTGGTTATACAAATAATCGCCTACAAAAGTGGCCTTTTATAAGCGGTTATTCAAATAACCGCCAACAAAAGATATCTATGTTTATAAAAAAAATATTTTGATATTGCATTAATCCAGTATCAAAATATATGCAGCCTATTAAAACTATTGACAAAAAAAGCATTTATTACATTAAAAAATACTTACAAATCAATATCAATTGTATTAATTAACCAAATAAATTACACACAGTAATCCACAATAATAAAAAACAGGAAAATAAAACATGGGATACAACCTAGACAATCAAGAAAAATACCTAACAAATATACAAACTAACAAAAACCAGAACAAAAACAAACAAAAAGCAGCATACAACAAGGATTAACTAATATCACTTCTCTCAACAACAATCACATCCTCATATGCCAATCCCTTAAATCTCAACCAATCTTTCTTCACAACAACCGTAAGAAGAGATCAATTTTTGCTCCCAAGTGTTAAGTTGACTGGTCACCCAAAAGGGGGGGTGAATTGGGTGATGCAAGATTTTCGTTCTTTTGGATCACAACCCAATTTCACTAAGAGTGCAACAAAACAGGGATAAATAGAGATAGTTGTGTGCAGCAACTGAATAGAGAAGATGAATAACAATACATAACAATTTATACTAGTTCAGCCCAACCACTTGGCCTATATCCAGTCCCCAAGTCACCACTTGAGATTTTTAACTATATCCCACATGTTTGATCTGGGCACCCGTGAAGCCTCAGTATATTCCCACAAGTTTCAGTAGGCACTTGTGAAACCACTCTCCCCACACCCTTACAAGATGTGTAAATCCCTTAGTATTTCCCCACACTAAGATTCTATCCAGAATATGTAGAAAGAAATGTTTACAGAATGAAAACTCTTTTGAAGAGTAGATAATACATTGAAAATTCACTCTATTGAGGTGAGTTTTTCAAACAATGCTGTGATAGAAAGATTTTACAAATGGTTGCAGCATTTTCGCATAAACACTCTTAAGATCATTACCCATAAGTTCAAATGATGTTATATTTATAGTTTTGTAGTGTAATTAGACGTTAGACATAAGATCTAGCCGTTAGAGACGTTACCTAACGGTTACTTTGCAAAACTAGCCGTTTACCAACCACATTTAATGTTTCTGACATTCTGAAATTCAAATTTTGGATGTCAACAGACGAATTTCGAAGAGACCGTAAGTTAAAGTTTTTAGCGTTGAACTTCAAAGTTCGTCTGTTCAAAGCTGAAATTCGAATTTTCATCTTGACAAATGTTTGTATATTGGAACATACGAATTTTCAAGTTTAAAGTAGTTTTGTCAAGTGTGAACAGTAAATTTAATTTGCTATAGTGCCTTCAAAATTTGAATTTTGGAACCCCAAAATTTGTCTGTCAGTGAGCAACTCATTATGGCACAAGTTTTTCCTTTCGAAATTTTTATTTTGAATGTGAAAATTCATCTGTTAGCTGTTCCAGAAGTATTTCTGTGTTTTTGGATATTTGAAATTCAAATTTTCAAAGCCAAAATTTGTCTGTTATACTTGAAGTTCAAATTTTAGATATCAAAATTTGTCTGTTGGCTTTTCTGGAAGTATTTTCACATTCTGGTGTTTCAAAATTCGAATTTTAAAAACTAAAATTCGTCTGTTAGACCTGAAGTTTGAATTTTGGAAGCCAAAATTCGTCTATCAGTGGCAAGCTCAACTTTGCACGAAGGTTCTCTTCGAAATTCGAATTTCGGAGGCCTGAAATTCATCTATCGCAACGGAACCTACGTAACTTCGAATTTTGCACTGTAGACAATTTTGCAGAAGTCATAACTCTCTCATTTTAACTCCAAATTAAGCAAATGACCTATGGTTGGAAAGCTCTTAATGTATACTTTCAAATGAAAGAAGTTTCACTAAAAAAACATATTTTGTGAGATATGATCGAAATAGTGATAAGAGGTCAAAACTGAAAATTCATATATCACTATTCAACTTTAAATAACTATAACTTTTTCATATGATCTTCATTTTGAGTGAAACAACCTTCTTTGAAAAGTTTATTAAGTCTAGTTTCATATGAAATAAGTTTTATATCAAAGCCATATGTATTTTGAGAGATATATTAAAAATACTAATCAAAGGTCAAACTCTAGATTCTTGAAAACCAGATTTCACTAACTATGCTTGACTCGAAATTCGAATTTCAACACTTGAAATTCGTCTGTTAGAGGTAATATCTCATGAACTTCAAATTTCAGTCAGTAAAGTTCGTATTTTCACAAAGTATATGAAGTTTAACTTCTCAAAATTTGCCTGTCATAAGAGTTTTTCAAATCTAACTTATGCTAACATCAGACTTACTTAATCTAACTTATTTAAAATATATGGTAACAAGATTAAGTAATTTTCAAAGATTAATCTCACTTCAAGACCTAAGTGAAAATAAAATATACCTAGTGACCAGGTCTTCAAATGTTGAGTTCCACTTCCACTTGGTCATTTCCTTCTTGGCATGCTCCCTTCTGATCTTCCATTTTTAGAGCATCCTTTCTTTTCTTCCTTCTTGAGTGAGACATGATATTGATTTTCATTTCTGTATTCCAATGCTCACTCTTCTTACTTGGATCAACCTATATTTAATATATTACACTTACAAACCAAGTAGTTAGTCTAGTTTATATATCCAACTTATGTTATTCATTATAAAAGTACAATGGATATATTTATATATAGCATGATATATGTATTATAATCATAATTAAATACATGCTAATATGTATTTTACTTCTTTGAGGAACATTATATATGTCAGATACATATAATGCATTTGTTCCTTATTACTCTATATTTGTCATCATCAAAACTTATATTATACTAAACCTTACACCAAGCACTTCAATTTTTTTTTCAAATGGCTTATTTATTCTTTGGCATGCTTCTGGAAGACATGATCATCAAGGATATTATGAGGGGAGTTCTTCAGCCTTAGTTAGAGCTACCAGTCAGCTAAGTCATTAAATAATGGAAAAAAACAAAACCTCTAGGTATAAATTTTGATGACTAATTTATTTGACACAATAACTACATAATAGATTAGTCATAAAATTTAATTCTAAAAAGGATAATTGAAGCTATAATAAGATAAAAGGATAAGAGGAACAGCAACAAGAAACTATCCAAATACCATCTTGGTTTATTTGTCACATTCATATGAATGGGGAAACCATACATGGAAAAATAAATTGGACCAGCATTATTTAATTATGTAGTTTAAAAATCGTTAAGGTATGGATAAGGTAGATACAAACCTCTATTGTACTAGAAACCTCATATCCTTCAATCTTGGTTTGAATCCACTCATTCACAACAAATGGTCAAGTTGCATGAATCATTACACTTGAAAGGAAGTTTTTAAATATCTGAATACATAGAAAACACGAAGTGATCAAGAAAGACAGCAAACAAGATGAATCCATACAATTGATAATGAATGACTATGCTAGATGACTGTTTGTAAATATCTAAATGCATAGAAACGCTAAGTGAGAACAGCAGGGAATTAGATGAATCCATCCAATTGATAATGATTATGCTAGATGACTTAGTCACATGAAATTTGATGAAGTTCCATATAAAAATGGTCCAGGAAATGCAAGAGTAAAATGATCTGAACCTTTCATTCCAACAAACAATAGCAAAGAAACTATAATGTAGTATTGGTTTTATGTTTTTAGTTCAAGCATCCATGTTAAAGACAAATGATAAACAACTAAGAGTTGAAGAACTAAAAGTCAAGAATAAACATGGAAAAAGACTGGAGCAAATTTGTGACGGTAAGTAATTTTCAATTAACTCAAGGTATTTATGAGAGTTCACTTTGTCCTTTCATCAAATTTGAAAGACCTCAAAGCATGGAGTTTGCTGCAATGCAAAGTCCTTTCTCATCAAAGTCCTTACTGTCAATTTGATGAAAATTTAAATTACTTCCTGCTACAAATTTTCATCAAATTTAAAAATCATAGAGTTTAGTGCAAACACTTAAGAAGGGGCATATAAATTTCTCATAGATGAGAGTGTCTGCTGTGAACAATATCAAGTTTAAGAAGATTGATCATTTGATATTATTGTAGAGATGATTGTAATCTTGCTTTCTATTTTATGGATAGCATTTAAATTTTAGTTGAGTTATAAATAAATAAATTTATAAAGCATTTATAAATAATACAATTTGCTATAAACAAATTTTATAATATTGATGCTATTAGTAAATTTGTCACATTTATTAACCCTAAAACATATAACCATCCAAGATAAAAGAATCCCCAATGAAGTATATATCCCATGGGTTCAAAGGTCCATCATACTCACTCAACCATAGTTAACCAAATCATGACTAGAAAGGTAGCATCCCATGGAATTATATCCTAACATTGATTCATGCACTATAATATCTTTAGTATATGTTGTCACTCTTCCCTTTAATTTAGGAAAGGTACATTTTGATTCTTTAAGAATCAGTGGAAGTGGTGGTGTGCGTCTGGGGTGAGGGAAAACACGATGATCTTTTCATTAATATTATAATATAATAGAATCGGCCATCACCATAGGCTTTTAAAATAGGGGAATTGGTATTCCAACCACAAACATAGACAAGGCAAATAAATGCATCTCAAAAATAGAATCTAACATTTGAAAGCATGTTGTAGAAATCCTTCAAAATTCGAACTTGAAAAGCATGTTGTAGTACACTGCTGAGAAGGCCAGAGGAGATAAAGTAAGAAAATGTGTAATAAATTAATAATTTGGTTTCTATGATACCTCTTGTGTTGCTTTTGTATCTTTTATCATATTCATAACATTGGGAGCATCCAAAATCAGGTTATATATCACAAATAAACAACACTACCATGCTTAAGCTCTGCTAACTGCCTATGGAATTCAAATTTTGCCACTTTACCTTGCGTCTCTTTTGGTATAGCAAATCCCTGTATTCATATTAATGAGAGTTGGTTAAAAAATAAAAGAAGCCTTGCGACTTTTGTCATTGAGTAGATTTGTGCGGATAAAACAACTACAACATTGTATTGCGAGAAATATTCATGGGAAATAAATATGAACAAAGTAGAAGGAATATTAGTTTGTTTATCATTGTAGACAAACTCAAGCTAAAACTGACACTAAACTAAATCGAATTAGCAATTTATGACAAAAGCAATCGAAAGGACAGAATAATATGGGACCAGCACTAGGTACATGGATTTCATAATATTGATATTATCAAGGTATTACTTACCTTAAATCCAACTTTGTCATCAAGACAAGCTTGCCTATAAGCCTTCATTTCTTTCAAAGGCACTCGATCATGAGGTCTAGAAACAATATCAAAAGTATGAATTAACACATAGAGCTAAGATGGAAACTTCAAAAGGCATATTTACAAAAAAGCAAAAAGTCAATTAGGCTCATTTTATAGCTAGACAACCACACTTACCCTCGTGCCTGCCAATGAAATACAGACCTACTAAAGCTTTAATCATATATGTATATAAATTCACAACAATGTCGCTGTCGTTATTATTGAATTTCAGAAACTAAACTTGTTCCTTAATAAAATTGTAAACATTAAAGTGTTTCCTAGGTCCAAGTTTAAGGTCTAGTGAATGGACCATCTTATCAGAGAATTGTTATATATATATATAGTTTTGCAGCATATGTTTATATATAGGACCACATGCTAAAAGGCTGCTTTAAGGTTAAGCCAAAGTAATTCAATATATGCTTGTTTTCTTTTTCCTTTGACTAAAGCCACAACAAGTTTACTCTTATGTTCTTGTTCAGGACTAGCTAGTTTCATTTTTGTTTTAAGTAACAACTAATACTAAATGTTAGCTATAGTAGCCCTTTCAGCTAATAATAATTCACCCATACGATCACCTTCAAATTAAAAACCATGGTTATTTGTAATTATTTTGGTTAGATCAACATAAGATTGAAAAACAAATAAAAAATGGAGGCAACACAGTGAACCTCAGAACTTAATCGATGCAGACCATGTGCTCACCAATTAACCACACAGCCTAAAAATTGTCTCTTTTCTTAGTTTCTCTCTCTAGGGTGGGTCAAGACATAGGAGGAGGGAAGGGGACGAACTTGATTTCTTGAGAGGCCAGTCTGTCGAGCCTACAGATGCTTAGTTGCATTGCTTGGATACCAGAGAAAGAGACCAAGAAATGACATTAGAGTCCTTACCTTAACCGTATAAAGTGACACCGAGCTTTCTATAACCTTCCCTAATCTCCAACCTTTCCTTATTTCCCTTCATGGGTGTGACAATCTAAGAAAAAGAAAGAAAGAATGATCTACGTCTTGATTGCTGTAACAGATGCAAAGTAGATCATTGCACACATTGACCACTCTTTGTCGAGTGAGTGAGAAATGAGGGAGAGAGTGAGTTCCGACATCAATGACGTGTTCCGGCGGGATAGAGCTTAGATTTGGGGAAGCGACGGAGAAGCCATAAACTTAGGGAACCCACGCTGCGCTGACTTGGGGATGCCACGGACTAGAGGAACACACGGAGATGCAACACAGACTTGGGGAAGCATGGAGAAGCCATAGACTTCATTGGACAGAGAGAACTTCGGACGAGTAGCAGGAATCTGCGAGGATGTGAAAGGATTTGCAATAGAAGCAGGAGGGAAGTGTGTCCGCAGTTTCAACAATTAGGGTTGAAATGAAAAACATTGTGAGATTTTTTTAAAAAATAAAAAATAAATGTAGGCGGTCATTAAAAAACCGCCTACAAATCCTTCCACCTCATTTTTCTTTGCATTTTTTCATATATATATGCGTCAAGAAAACCCAATTTTGTGGTAGTGTGGTTGTGAAGATGATGGTTCCATGGTATGCGAAGGCAGATCTAGAGATAGGGCTTGTTGCTTAGTGTGGGATGGTTGGAGGAAGCTTCTTCTAGCCTTCCTCACGGATGTGAGTGCTATTCTTTGCAGATCAATAGTATGTGGGATGGTTCTCATTGGTCTACCACTTTATGTAGCCTTCATTGGCTTCTAGCTCCATGTGGTTGTCGTGCGGTGGTTTTCAAGAAACCATTCCCATTGATTGTGTGGTTTATGTGGCTGTTTTGCTTGTAAAGGGATTGAGATTGAAAGAATGGTTTGCTGAATTCCCATCCCCAATGATGGCATTGATGATGAAGTTGCTCTTCACTGTGGTGGCAGTGGTTGCTAACAGCGTTGGTTCTTGGCAGTGCTTCTTTTGCTTTTGTTGTTATTTTTTTTTCTTCGTCACTTTGTTCGGCTACTGTCTTCCTAGGGTTTGCTCTATTTAGGGATTTTGGTTGTTGTTGGGCATGAGCTTTTTATTATGTTGTGGCTTGTCTTCTTTAGTTCTTGTGTTTGTATTGCTTCTTGTTCTATTTAATTTAATTTCATCTTGTTTGACCAAAAAAAAAGTATACCAGGCCATCCCTAATAATAAGTAAGCTGAAGTGCTACAATATTTTAATATTTAGATATAAAGATATTTTAGTCAAACATTATTAAATTTGCTGTACAATCTCTACTATTTAATAGATTTATTAATGTGTGTTGGCAAAAAAAAAGAAAAAGCTTTATTAATGTGTGTGCATGACATTAAACCAGATTATTTTAATACTAATAAAGTAATAACTGTTCTTGGGACACTGTAACATTCATGGGTGCCTAGTGCCAACAACATGTACTATTATTATTATTACTTATACTCCAAATAGGCCATAATAGTGTAACAATAAATAGCAGTTAAATTAAATATACAAAGGGATCTAGGTAAGCAGTTGATTGTTGGCTGTTGAGGCACCAAAATCATGCAACCTATTTTTCCTTTCTTTTTGGTATGCGATCAATAATTCACAATTTTATATATTAATATATACTTTTGCTTTTTTATATCATGAATTTGATTTGATTTCTAAAAAAAAAAAAGATGGTAGATCCTGTGGTTGCAAATTGTTCAACATTTATGAATCCAGCTATCCAATAATTGAATGTATTGTAAATTTTGTGGTCCCAGATACTCATACATGGGGCTAATCTTTTCATTAGGAAAAAAAAAAAGAAAGAAAAACTGAAATTACAATAAGTCAATAATTAAAAACTGAAATTACAATAAGTCAATAATTAATTCATCAGTCTGTCTCCTTCATCTTCTCTAGTTTGAACTAATCATATATATAGAGACTTTGATGTCTCAATTTATTAAACTTTTGAATATAATAATCTATCGGGTAACATACATATTTTTGAACAATTAATATTCATGCATTAATAGGAAGCTCTGTTCACATCGTATTTATATTAGATTCCTAGTTAGTTATTCATTTGAACGATAATGATTTTTTATTTATATTTGCAGACTGTCGTATATTTACACTTCGATAGATTACGTTGTTAAGTTAATAAATAAGATTCGCGTATATAATAATTAATTTTTTGCATTATTAATACCTACATGTTATTGCTTTTTAATAAGTTACTCTATCATGTCTATATATAAGAATGTCCTTTATATATATATATATATATTAAAATAACATCATAATCAGCATGCATGTGTGTGTGTATATTCCTGGTCAATCGATCATTTACTTATACTCGCTAGCTGACAAATAATTAAAAACCATGCTTGTTGCCAAAAAAAAAATTAAGAACCATAAAGAAGCATAATCAATAATAATAGACTAATAGTGATGTATTATTGTTTGTTATATATTGTACCATTAAATTATTGGAATTTGGAATATACACGTGATGATGTTAATATGAGCAAATGATCAGTTCAGAACAAATGAATTTCAAAATAATTACTTTATATTTTATACAAAATTTATATTTTATACAAAACCCGCGTATGTAATAGAATATTAACTTGTCTTTTGGCCAAAGAAAAAAAAAAGAATATTGACTTTACATGACTAATCGAATAATCGAGTTATAAATTTTATATTTTCCTGTTGTATGGTCTGGACCGGTATAGTGTTTTTAACACTTGATTTGACTTAGGAAATAAAATTGATGATATTAAAAAATGATTTAAAACAAATGAAATCATATTTAATAGTTTTTTATTTGAAAAATTAGTTAACTTGCATTACAAAAATCATTTGATATGACCGATGATATTGATATTCCTATCAAGAATTACGTAGTAAACAATTATATTTTCGATATTGAAGAGCCTGAAAAAGTTTTTTAATTAGACCCTGTTTTGGTTATATATTACAAATCAAGTTTGGGCTTAAAATTTGGTTTGATACTTTTTTAGTATGTTTAGATATCCTTACAAAATTTGGGTAGAAAATTAGTTTAGGCTAAAAACCAAGTTCTCTCATAAGCAACCCCATTACTGCTTTTCAGCTTACTTCTTTGTTGAATTGAAGTGTTAAACCAAATCTGAATATTAATTCCATATCTAAAAATATTTTTAATTAAAATCATTCAAATATAATCACTTTTGGTAAAACTAATTTTTAAGTAAATTATCCAAATAAAAAGCATATTAGTTTAAAATCAATTTTCTTCACAATTATATTGTAAAATTAATTCTACCCGATCTCTATTTTTACAATCTGAAAACCAATCAGAGACTTAAAAGAACTTTGAAATTACGTTTTTGAAATAAAGTATATTTTGAGGTTTACGTGGGATAGCAGGCAGCATCAATAAATTAACCCATGTAATAGAAAAACAGCATTTTGATAGAATGGAAACGAATGTAAAAATATTAAATTATTCAGATTGGAAACTGTACAAATTTAGTCGATTAATTCTATCAACTATTCTTTCTTCCAAAATAAAATCATTTGATCCTTTAATTCAATCACTTTTTCTTTTTTGAGTTTAACTTTGTTCAGGACTTAAGAACCAGTATTCTACAAAATGGTATGCTCCACCTCCACAAATTGCTTAGAAAATTCAATAACATAACTCTTGCACATTTATTAATGGTGGTTTGATTGAGAAATAAGGAATTGGAAACTTAATACTCTCAAAATAAGGATGACTAAAGTTTGAGTCAAATAGATAGATATGAAAATAGGTTAAATTAGATTTTGGTTAAATGGTCAAACTTGCATTGCAGAACTAAAACTTAAAAACGACCTAATGACTTATGTATGATTTTTTTAAGCTGAGAATGGAGCCTTTTAAAAGCTGACATGATTTAAAAGATAATTAAAAAATCTACTAAAAAGGCCAATTTAATAAAGCTCTAATCAATTAAGGTTGCATACCGGTTTATTAGGATCTTAATTTATTTCCACTCTTACTCATATATAAAAAAACTCCATTAAAGAGTTTTGATCCAATTAAAAGTCGATGTTATCCAAATCTAATTAATTGGTAGTAATGGGTGTTTGAAGGGTCTGTATAATTAAAAATTTTTGTACATATAAATAGTTTTAACTAAACTGAATATAAGAGTTTGGTTGAAACCCTCAGAAACAAGCAATATCTTTTTATATGATGTTAAGGGACCTAGTACACGGACAGCAAAATTTTTTAAAAAAGCAATATTAATTAGTAACTAGTAGAAACTACGTAACAACCAAATTCGAGAAGTGCCATATACTCTTACAAAAACAAAAAAACAACAATAAAGAATGATATCCGATGCATTGTGGCTTTTTCAATCAGTTCACTACTTCACTTACAAAAATGCCCCCGGATTTATTGAGAAATCATTTAGTACGTTTTATAATAATATGATTTAATTTAATTTGAAAGCTATATTATTATTTTTTTGACCTACTGAAGCTATATTAATTTTAAGATGTGTTTTTTGTTCGATAATTACTCCTTTCAACCTATATTATAAGGTATTATGTATCAATTACACATATATTAAGAAAATAATTTTTTTATTTAAAATTAATGTAAAAAGTATTAATATTTCTCATTTTATCTTTATTAAATATCCAACTCTATTATCATTATAAAATTATAAATGAGGAGTAAGAAAAAATTAAAGATATGGGTAAAATGAGAAAAAATTTCCAACACACCATATTTTAGACTAGAAACTTGTCATATAAAATACATTATAATTATAATACGGACAAGATAGAGTACCTTCTAAAAAAATGGGGAATATGAAAAGTTAGGTTGAAAATTTACTATTATCTCCTGTTTTTTTATTAGTCATGTTCTAAAAGCATTTTACAGTACTAAATAGGTCATTTTTCATAAATTTTTGAAATATTAATTATATTATCTCTAAAATGTCCTTATTTATAAGTAAGAGGGTGAAAGTATGGATTGTTTAAATTTGTGGTATTTATTATGGGTAAAAATAAAAATCACATCAATTTTAAGATAATTTTAATTTTGTAACCAACTTTTTTTTTATTTCGATAAATTAGTTAAAAGTGACTTATATTAAGAAAATATTTAATTTCTTGGTCAATAGTTATAATTAATTAATTTTGATATAATTCTATTTAAGAAGAGTAATAGTAACTTAAGTCCTTATTATTATTTGTTACTATTTTTGCTTTAAAATATATGCTTTTTTTAATTTTTTATCCAAAACATAAATTATATTTAGGTAAGGTAAAAAATATTAGTTCTTTTTAATTTATTCTTATCTTTAATTAAAAAATAAAATTATTTTTGTTAAGGATAATATTAAAAAATAATGTAAATTTTTTATAAATTTAATTAGTTTAACATTTTTTTAATTTATGTGTAATTAGTTAAATAAATAAGAGTAAGTAATATTTATATATAAATAAGGAAAACAATCCCCAGAAATATCCCATAGGAACAGAAGTTTGGCCAAATCCTGAACCATAATAATTAATGAGAAATGTGAATGAATGTGATTGAAAGAAAAAGAACAAACAAAAGTGAAATGAAAATTTCAAAATCTAATTCAAATCCAAAATGGAATTAAATGAAAACCAAAAAGGCAAAATTGTCATTAGATTTGTTTTCGCGGGCGGAAACTCGAGTGAGCGGATGTGTACCCATCATGGCCGCGTGGAGCCAAAGCTAAGTGCATAACAAGAGCAAATTGCACATTCAAACCCCATCTTTTAAAGATTTCAGATTAAATCTTTTTAATAAATTTTTAAAGCTATTTTAAAATAATCTATTGCACATTAATTAAAATAAAATTATAATTTTTATCTTAAAATCCACATATTATAACAAATAGAATTATTTACCTTCCAGGCCCTGCCCTAATATTTGGGAGTGTCTGTTTTAAATGATCATGGATTCTAACTTACTTGATACTTTGATATTTAAATTGAAACTTGCATTTAAAAAGACAATTACACCACTAGATTAAATAGCTCGATTAACCAGTGTGAATTATGGCAGGCGTAATTCTCACTCAGGATTTAAATCCACTAGTGGACTAGTGGTCGAGCTTCATTGGTCGGTTTTGCCAGCTAGGGTTTCTTTGTGACAAAAAAAATTATTTCCAATACTTTATTTATAAAGAAAAAAATATTTCACAAATATTAAAAAAAGAGAATTAAGATTACTTAAAAATAATTAATTTATTTTATATTTTTTATTTTTTTTAAATTACTCATATTTAATTAATTTTTTTTTCTAAATTTCTTCTAAAGATAGACTCTCAATAGTATTAATAAATAAGAATAATTTTAATAAAAATATATTAATGTAACATTAAAATTATTTTTTTATATAAATAAAATTATTGAAAGAGAAAAATTTTCTCTTATAAATAGAACTAAATGAGTATTATTTATTTATTTATGTGATGTTAATATAAGTTTAGATCATTTGATATTACTTATTTATAATTTATTAGTGTGATAACTTTGAAATAATATTTTTTAGTTCATTCTCGTCGGGTTGGATTGGATAAGGCTATGAACACTTTTTTTTGTTTGGACAATGTTTTAGACCGAGAAAACTAAAATCTGTTCATATCATTTTTCAAATTTCTTTTGGTCATCAGTTCATACCTGAAATTGAATAATAATAATATAATTGTTGTTGCTGAGCACAATTATATAGTTTAATATTTTTAAAGTAAATTGTAAGCTATAAAAAAATTTGGGACTCCAGATGCAATTCTTACGAAAAACGAAAAGAGGCAAGGGAGAGAGATAGTGTGTGGATAAGGGCGTCGCCTCACGGACTCACATTCGTGCATCTTTATTCACGCTCGCACTCTCTTTTTCTCTCTCTACAATTTTTTTTTTTCAATTTGCAATAAAATAATGTTATTTGACGTAGCGACGCGCGTGCTGCGTCCACGTGTCCACCGAACCTCTCCGTCTTCGCTTTCAAGAACAGAATAGAAGTAACACGAAGCGCCACCCCTACACCAGAGTGTCTGACAGAGAAAGCCCACTGCTGTTGGGGGAGAACGAGAGAGAGAGAGGCTAGAGAGAGAAATTATAGGGGTTTTCGGAAACCTGGATGAAACTTTCTTCTGGGTTTTTGTGGGTGAGCGATCCTGGTGCGTGAGTGATATTATTTCTGCACGATTCTTTGGTTTTGTTTGTTGGGTCGTCTGTGATTTTTGATTGGTAAAATAAAAATCTGCTTTTTCGGGTTTTCTGGGAGATGTACATAGCTTCCATGCGAAAGTCTTTCAAGGACTCCTTGAAAGTGCTTGAAGCTGATATCCAGCATGCCAATACCCTGTAAGTTATTTTTTTTAACCCTCATTGAGTTTCTGGCATTTCTATATTTTTTATTTTAATGATGATTCCTGTGATGAATTGTTTTTCCTGTTTCGAAGGTAAAGGCGATCAATGTTTTTACAAGGTTATAAACCCTTGAAAAACTTTCCCCTAATTTTTTTTTTTAATCCTGGTGGATGATGATTGGCTAAGTGATGTTTTTTTTGAGGGGTTTTATTTTCTGGGTTCATGTATTTGATTTCCTTTTTGGTCATCTATAGGCATTCAGTACGGTAATAAATGAAAAAAATTTGCAATTTTAATTATTCTGTCCGTTGTCTCTCTCTCACTGCTTGGAAAATTTAATACTACTTGAGAATGCTAAAACCAATCAAACCCACCGTAAGTTCGTTCTGGAAGTTTCCTTTCAGAACCTGGTTCAGGACTTTCGATCAGTACATTGGCGCACTGGATCGTGCACGTCATCGACACACTTAACTTTAGTAATTTTGTTGCGTGATATTACCACTTGTCGGAAGTGCACTTTTGAAGATTCAAAGTCTGAAACCTTGCGCCCATGGAGCACCATACTCTTGGGCAATGGCTGTGGCGTAGGGTCTTGGCATGGTTCCTCTCTCACTATGGGATTACTGGTGGAGGCTTCTGAAATAGAAACTGGGGCAGTTGTCACTTCTCTTCTTCTTCCTCTTCCTCTTCTTTTTCCTTTGAATTTTATTTTGAATATATCTTCCACACCTTGTTTCAATCCAGCTAATACTAGTTGATTGTTTGGTGTTTAATTTTAGAAGTGATCGTGTGACACTTGCTATATTGCTCCATTTCATAAGCACGTTTTCTATTGAGTGTACTATGTCTCGTATTACAGATAGAATGGTGTTATGGCCAGGAGACGATGTTTTCAATTGCATTACCTTAGAATTTTAGGGGTGTGTTTTTTTACTTTATTTTGTGTTCCTTATAATTTGGGTGACATTATTTTTGTTGACATGGGATGCATGGTTTCCATATCTAACCAACGTTGCATTGTCATCTCATGCTACATTGATGGGCTGCGTACCCATGGTTTTTCATACATTGTTTCAAATCTTAAATGTGTTTGTGATCAGTATTTAGTGAAATTTTTACTGAGGATTTACAAATTTAGTATTTGTATGGCATCTTTTGAAAAATATGCAATCATAAGTCTTTGGAGGAATGCCCTTTACCCTCCTATCTTGTCAGCCACTCACCACTGTTGTATCAGCAGCAGATTAATGTCTGACTGTGCAAATTGATGTGTAGGGCATCAGATTTTCCGAGGGAGTATGATGGTGCATGCCTTCAGATGAGAATGTCATACAGTCCAGCTGCACACCTGTTTCTTTTTTTAGTGCAGTGGACGGACTGTAATCTTGCAGGAGCTCTTGGACTGTTAAGAATCCTAATTTACAAGGTACACTTTATTTGCTTTTCAAGTTTTTCAAATTGAAATTCAAGGTTTGGACAATGTCACAAGTTTGATCATGGTGAAGGTTTATGTGGATGGCACAACCACCATGTCTACACATGAACGAAAAGCAAGTATTAGAGAATTTTATGGTATCTCTCTCTCTGTGATAAGTTTGTTTGCTTTTAGCCTCTTCTAGTTGCTGATCTCTAGAATTTAAACTTTGATCAGCGGTCATATATCCTTCTTTATTGCAACTTCAAAAAGGTGTCACTGATACGGAGGATAAAAAACAAAAGGCTGTATGCATGGAGCGGTATCGAAGAAGAGATGATGAGGAATATAGGCAATCATCAGATGTAGATATTGAAAGAGAAGAAGAATGTGGTATATGCATGGAGATGAATAGTAAGATTGTGTTGCCCAACTGCAACCATGCCATGTGCTTGAAATGTTACCGTGAATGGTACTTCTCTTTCTTCTTCTCTATCTGTGCATTATTTATCTTTTCACCATCTTGACTTCAAGAAAGAGAATTATGGTGCCAGTAAAATGTATTCTGCCATTACAATTTGCAAGTATTAGAATGGTTATGAGTCCTATGATAAGTAAACTGGTTGTAGATTCTGTGCATGGTTGTGGATTTGATGTCAATACATTCACCATGTGTACAAAGGTATGGTTAGTCGTTGTTTTCTTTTACGTTGGTGGTCAGGTCTGTTCATTTCATGATTTCTCTTACTGCTGCTTGATTGTGGATTGATTGAACAATAATAACTGGATAATAGGATTGAGGAAGTGCTAATGAAACTGATTACAACTCATATGGCAAACATAAGTAGTTGCATCACTTGTGTATATTCTAAATGCTTTCTGACTAACTAGCACATTTGTCTTGTATAGTGTTTTTCCCAATTGGTATGGCTAATACTGGCCAAAAAT
The DNA here is from genome assembly GCA_026686845.1 of Adenanthera pavonina. NCBI lineage: Eukaryota > Viridiplantae > Streptophyta > Magnoliopsida > Fabales > Fabaceae > Adenanthera > Adenanthera pavonina. The sequence goes on along the minus strand of JAIVEN010000002.1, from coordinate 19,939,865 downwards.
GAAAAAAATTGGTATGGCTAGTATCAGTAGTTGTAAAATGGGTGTTTTCTTGTATGTTTAAATGTTGTCCTCTTGGCTGGTTAGCACTTGAGTCAACTATTTTTTTGAATTTACTTATGCTAATCACGATTATCTGCGGTGTTTAACAACCCTTTTTCATTTGGTATTTTGGTGTGCCAAAGTGATTCTTATGACTGTATTATGAGTTCAGGTAAACGATTCTTTCCTTTTACCTTCCAATAAAGTAAATGGCTTGTTGTTAATCTAGTGCCTACTAAGGGGGCCAAACAGAAGAGGACTTGGAGGTGGGATCAATAGTTGTTTCCTTGAGTTAAGCTCGGACATGGAATCTGAGCAATCAAGGGGCTTGAATTCAATCGTTGAAATGAGATGCATTTGCGTCTATGAAATCTGCTAGGGGGGGGGTGAAATTTTGGATATTTATGGATGGTTGATTGGTCTGTACTGTGAGTACTTCATGGCCTGATTGCAGGGACGCTTTATAGGAGACTTTGGGTGACTTGCCATGTCTTTGGAAATTTGGACTTCTTTATGCTTATGAAAGTTGTTTAAATTCTGCTTGTGTAGATTGGCTGTGGTTTCACTTTCCATATATCTAGCATTGCTGCCCTTGCATGAGATGTAATGTTTTTGGCTGCATAGAATTAGGTTTCTTGCTGAAATGAATTAGGTTTTATCGCTGTCTTGTTGAAATGCTTGGGAAGAATTTTTTTTCCTATTCTCTTTTGGAGCTATTGTGGTGTCCTTGATCTGACAATATTTAAATGGTTTCTTGACTAAAGGGACTCGTAGAGGAAGGAGGTTATGATTAAGTAAAAGTTCCAAGAGTTAGGCTTTGGCACAAAGTAGCTTTTGGATAACTTATGGCCATTTCATTGGGGTTCTGTGATCTTGTCAAATAAGCATTACCTCTGTCTTGGGTTGTTTTTGTAGCATATTGCTTCTATTGTATATTTGTGAATTAGGCTATTAAGCCAGACAGTTTTTCTGGAATTATTTGATTAAATTCTTAATTCCCAAGAGATGGTAATGAACAGTCTTGAGATGACTTGTGCCAGTTAGGCAATGTATGGCATGTGCGCTCTGATTTCTAATTGGCTGGAGAAAAATGAATGTGGTGTTGGGTCCATTTGTGGCCCTTTGTTATTTCACTCGTGAGCCATACATTTGTTGATGATTGATTGTGTATAATTTAGTGTGGCTATCAGTGAGGCAGCTGTTTTATTATATAGGTTATTATACACATCCTATCATATTATGAGAAACAACTTCCACACGTATCCATGCTTGTGGCTTTCCGAAATTTGTTTGTATGGGTATTATTAACATTTGCGTATAGGGATGTGCTGAGACTTATTTGAGATGCCTAGCATGACTCATTGGAATTTATCTCAATCTTGGTCTGACATGAACAACCATACTCCCGGGACTAGGGTTATCTTACTGAATCTTGATGTACATGATGTTAACTTATAATTGTTTGAAAAATATAAGTAATCTGGTATGCTTTGCAGGAGAACAAGGTCACAGTCATGCCCCTTCTGCAGGGACAGCCTCAAGAGAGTGAACTCAGGCGATCTCTGGGTATTCACCGATAGTAGAGACATAGTGGATATGGCGACAGTAACAAGGGAGAATCTTAGAAGGCTTTTCCTGTACATAGACAAGTTGCCTCTTATTGTTCCGGACTCCCTTTTTGACCCTTATGACTCTCACCTAAGATAAGTGATTGCAACCAACACATGGATCTCACCGGCTCTGATGATGTTGCCTTGGATGAGTAGTTCCCCTCTCAAGTTAGCTACAAGAATGTCTGAAGTTGATCCAACCCAGGGTAAATTTAGTTTATATTATATATATATATATATATGTATATATAGAATTGCAGTTCTATTGCTTCCCACTTCTACGGTCAGAAGTACCCAGCCCGATTGTTATTGTGGGTTGGTGGTGAAGGCTGAGAATGATGGTAAAATTGTATGTAGCTCATTTGTATACCCCTGTACAGACTGAACGAATTATTAGTTCTTCATTTGAGATTTGGAACATTCTCTGTTATCCTCAGTAATTTAAATGTGGATCTCTTGAGAAGCACATCTCTTCCTGTCATATCATCTCACTCCTAAATTTGCTCAGTTGGTTTGTGTATGGTCCTCTTTATCTGGTTTCCCTTCTTTCCCATCTTCATTTTTTGGCCTTTGCTTTTTACAGTATGTTTGAATGAGGGGTTATAGAGGAGGGTAAAGAGACTGGAAGGTATCTTGTTGATACATTTAATTGTGGGTTGGGATTAATACATCCTTATTTCTATGGATATGCACTGTAGGGAGATTGACACGTTCGTTATTGCTAATTGATTGAAAATTAGTCTTTCTATGAATAAATGAAAATAAAAATGAGTTATTTTTATTTAGACTCGTAGATTTTGGTATGAATCTTGATCGCTAGCAAGATGTGAAGTTCTGTCTTTGTTTTTACTTAGCCTTGTCCTCTAGTTGTCTTGTTAAGATCATTCATAATCCCTCCAGCCCTTCTGGTATGAATAGTTTCAGTGTAAGTGCTCATTTGGTTACTGGAATAGTGGAATCTTATGGGAAAGGAATATGGAATGAGGACTGATTCTGGAAAGTGTAGGTGTTCTTATTTTGATAATCTTGTTTGGGCTATGGAATTTATGTTCTTAATCCCCTAACGTGGATAGTGGGGGGAATTGATTGAAATTTAGATTTGGACCCCTGAACATGACTAGAGAATTTTTTTTTTCAATACGAAGAACATGACAAAGATTTTTAAGTCCTTTGTTTTCTTCAAGTGTTTCTATGAGCTGAAATGAGTGTGTTTGGTTAAATTGATAACAAAATGAGATTAAGAAAATGATATTGCAGGTGGAAAATAGTAGTTATTTTTTGTTCTAAAAATTAATATAAAATATAAAGTTGTTGAATAATGATGATAATTAAAGATAAATGGGGATTTTTTATGTTAAAAAAAAAAAGTGGGTTCTTTACAGTGGTGCTGAAATGGGAGTTCATGAGGTGTATATTATTTATTTACACGCATGTTAATATTTTTCTCTTTATTTGTTTCTTAAAAATAAATTATTTACTTCAGGTGACTAGATATAAATAAAATAGATATAGAAGAAAAAAAGATATTGAAGGGAAAAACAGAAGAAGAGCCTAAATTTGTCCTGAGATATCAAACAGGGCCGTGAATGAACCTGACTTTAAAAACCTGCAAAAGCGCAAATTAATGGGGGTAAGGTGTGGACAGGTTAGTCGTTTTATGATATTGGGGGATGTGAAATGGGCTAATGGACAATATGTGTCACCTAAGAACATGGCCCACACAAAAACGACTCCTCTATTCCACAATGTCTCCATTTGACTGATCATTCATCTTAGGTGGTTTTTTGTTTAATTTTGCAATTTTTTTATAAATAGCATAATGTCTTGTATTTATGAATAGAAGTTTGTGTTAAAATTATTTCATTATATTTTTTATTAATATTTATTTTTTATAAAAATCAACTTTTTTAAAAAAAGTAACTGTTACAGTAAAAAATATTTTAATAAAGGCATGTGTATTTGAGGAAGTTTTCTTTCTTTCTCTTTTTTAAAAAACAACTTATTTTGAAAAATTGGCTAGTTGAAACCTGCTTAAATGTGTTCTGGATTTATTATCAATTTTTCAATGAGAAATATATATGGCCATAAAATAAGATTCACATTCATGAAATTAAAGTGTAAATAACAACTATCTATGGGCCAGACTTCAAGTTCATACTTAAAAAAGAAAGAGTGGATATAAATATTTAAGTAAGAAATGCATCTATATTTATATTTATATATCTAGAAAATCTATAGGAAACCATATTGTTTATGAGACATGAATAATGAGACTTTTTATATGGGACTTCTTGCAATATACAAGTCTTACTATGTGGTTATTTGGTGAAGAAAAAACAGCGAATATTTAGCTGAACACAATATTATGTTTGCAAATCTTTTTTACATCACTATACATTACTAGATTTTTTTTTTGTCACCATACATTACCATATTAATCATTTTGTTTTTGTGAATATTTATTATTATACGGTCTAAATTTATAGTGGGCCAGGATCGAATATTTTTGTTTACCCAGTTAATTTTATGAAGTTCATATTCAGGCCACAAAGTAATTAAGTGCAATATTTATTAAGTTTAAGATAATTTTTTAAGATTCTATATGTTAAAGAAATTATCAACATTTTAGAAATTGGCTCTTAGAACTTTTAGAGCTTATTTGTTTCACCATTTTTTAATGAAAAAATCACTTTTTTCATAAGAAAAGCACTTTTAAAATTTTTTTGGTTTTTTGTTTAAGCTTTTGAAAATAATTAGTAGAATAGCTTCTAAAAAAAATTGGTGTAGTTGATAGGAGAGAAAGGTGATACTAGTTCTAAAAAATTGTAAAAAAAACCAGATTTACCTTAGAAAAATATTATAATATAAATCCCTACTTTCTCTTACATCTTTAATTGCATACTTTGATTGCTAAACAATTTAAAAGGTGCTTCTTTTTATTTTAACCAAATACAAAATAAATTCAGATTTTCATATTTATTTATGGTATGTCAATTATTTGTTCACTTATGTTAATTTTTTTTAAAACTTTTTTAGTATAAGTAACTTTTTTAATATTTATTTACTAGTTAACAACACTTTATAAATAGAATCAGAGACATATATATATCATGTCAAAATACACCGTCACCAGTCGATTTTGTTTGTTATATTTTGGTAAATATTATCCAACATGTCATATTTTGTTCTTTTTTATTTTCTTAACTTCAATAATAAAAATTAACGTACAACACAAGGATTTTTTGCCTCTTCATGCAACTTTAAAATGATATTTAAATGTTTAAAAAATAAAGTATGTATATATAATATAAGTTTAGGGATAAGAAAATTTGGGACAATACGTATACAAATATAGTTAATTATGAATTAATATTTGTTTCACTTTGATTGAAATTTATATCTTCTTAATAATTATTTAATATAAAAAAGATAATTTCATATCCCTACACAAAATATTTCCTACAACGAATCATATTTGGGAATCGTCAAAGCTCACTTAAAAATGGTAGAAAGTTGATCTGAATATAGTAGAAAACATTGGTCATTTAAATAGAATCAGAGAATATATTTAAATAATCCAACAACTACAAAATTAATTATTAAAAAAAAAGGGGGAAGTTGCACAGATGACCATGCGACTTTACCTTCTTGGAGATTGCGAAAGGTAAGTCGTATGGTCATTTATGCGACTTTCCCTTTTTACTTAAAAAAAAAATTGTAAGATCTGAAATCGCATAGCTAGCTATGCCACTTATTTGTATGAATTCGAGTTGCGTTATCACTGATCGATTTTGTGTGTTATATTTTGGTAAATACTCTTTAACATGTTATATTTAGGTATTTTTTTTGTTATTTAATGCTCAAAAAACCTAAATACTACAACTTTTATTAATCGGTTTAGCTGACACCGGTTTGTGAATTTTTTTTTTCATGTATGCACCCGGTATCCTGGAGCCTGCCTCACTCGAGCTGTGAGAACTTCAATGTGACCCAGACTAATCCGGATTTGAGGCCTGACAGGCACCATAAGGGTGGGCGCCCCTACCTCTTCACGCTGCTGCATTTCCAAGTCTCGAACCCAAGACCCTTGGTTAAGTTAGAACGACTCGTGCCAGTCGATATAAGCATTCGGTGGTGGTTTGTGAATTTTCTTTTGCCTTTCTAACACACTAGTCTCGGTGCTACTGAAGCTAGGATCAATGTCAAGTTTTCTTCCCTTTCTAGCGCATGCCTAAGCACCTCCCTTCAAATAAAAACACATGTCTTTCCTTTCAAACAAACACACAGAAATATGAAATATTATATATTTAATATATATTTTCATATATTTTAATTAATTAAAATATATAAAAATTATTTATATTTTATGAATTAAATATATTTTCAATCTATTCATATTTTTTGCCAAAAAAATCTATTAATATTATATATATATAAATTTATAAATTTATAAATATGTATTAGATTTTAATTTTAATTTATATTATATTCATCTTTAAATCATATTTTAATAAATTGTCAATATTGGTTTAATTAATAAGGATCTATGATGCACATATATCATTATTGATATTTAGACTACGACACAATATAATAAGTTGGATATAGTAAATTTTAGGGTACTTACATAAGAGATATACCTATAAAATCATATATATTCAACAAATTAACACATAAAAAAAGATTAAAAATTTTGAATTTTAAATAAGTATTTTAAAAATAACATAAAAATATTTAAGACAAAAAACATAAAACATAGATGACATCTGAGTGTAAAATTATAAAAATAACTATGTTTTTTGTCCTAAATATTTTCATATTACTTTTAAAATACTTGTTTAAAAATCAAAATTTTTACATTTTTTTATGTGTTAATTCGTTGAATATATATGATTTTATAGGTATATCTCTTATGTACGTACCCTAAAATTTACTATATCCAACTTATTATATTGTGTCGTAGTCTAAATATCAATAATGATATATGTGCATCATAGATTTTTATTAATTAAACCAACATTGACAATTTATTAAAATATGATTTAAAGATGAATATAATATAAATTAAAATTAAAATCTAACACATATTTATAAATTTATAAATATATATAAAATATTAATAGATTTTTTTTGGCAAAAATATGAATAGATTGAAAATATATTTAATTTATAAAATATAAATAATTTTTATATATTTTAATTAATTAAAATATATGAAAATATATATTAAATATATAATATTTTATATTTTTGTGTGTTTGTTTGAAACGAAAGGCATGTGTTTTTATTTGAAGGGTGGTGTTTGGACATTCGTTAGAAAGAGAAAAAAACTTGACATTGATCAATAGCATTGAGACTGGTGTGTCAGAGAGGCAAAAGAAAATTCATAAACCGATATCAGCTGAACCGATTTATAAAAATTATAGCATCTTGGGAAAAAAATTTTTCAACTGTAGCATTCCGTTAAAAAGCCCATATCCGCTCTCTTTATGTACCGTTCGATTTATTGTAAGCGTCGCCCAGTCATCTCACACAGTAATGCCACATTCTATTCATTGGATGTTTGGAGTGGATCACGTGATCGGATGTTTTTTCTGGGTGAAATATGATAGAATCATATCATATTTTCAATAAGATTATTTTAATTAAATTATATAAATTAAAAATTAAAATTAAAATTAAAATTAATTAATTATGTTAATTTTTTTAAAAATTATAATATTTTTTTAGAATTATTTTTATTAAATTTTTTCTCTTTTTATGATATATTAAATAATGATATTTTTTAAAAATATATCATAAATACTATTTCATATATGATAAAAGGCCATGTATTTAGAATCAGGATAAAAAATTATAGGATAAGAACACTTTTTTACATATTAATTTTTTTTTATTCAACCATCCCATAGTTGAAATTTGAGTATTTTGGATGGAGTTAAGTATGACTCTAAGGATGATGGAAGGTTTTTCAACAAATATTTAACGTAGTTATATATTTAGGGCTCATACTGTATTCACTAATTATATTTTAAAAATTTCACATAAAAATTTTAAAAACTTATTTTTTATAATTATATTTTCATTCACAATTACTAAATATATTATAATTATAAATATTTAAAATGAAATAGAATTAAAAAGTGCATTAAAAATATAATGAAATATTCGCATTTCATATTACAAAAATGTAGCCTATAACCGAATATCATGCTAAATATAAGTATTGTGAATATTATACAACAAAATTCCATACTAAAATATATGAAAAAAAATAATACGCCACATATCTCCTAGGCCTGAAATTTAGGTGCTATTTTGTTATATTTTCCGAAATTATATCAAGTTTTTATTCGAAAATAGTACTCGCATCGTAATTGTGATTCAAATTTGTTTTCTTATTATGATCCTAAAAACTTTTGATATAAATTATCAATAAAGTGGCTTACTTCATTTTAAAATCACACAAATCAATTCATCATATTCTCAAAAAAGCAAAAAGCCAAAAAAAAAAAAAAAGAGTCACACCTCTGCCACCACACGTCCACACCAACGTCGTTTGGGAGTGCGTGCGTGTGTGTGAGCTGTTGATGAACGTGAAGAAGCAATTTTAAACGCAAAGAAGGAGGGAGAAAGGTGAACTTAGAATCTAAATTTAGGATTTTTGTTTTTTTGTGTTGTATTCTTTTATAGAGAGAAGAGAGAGAGGGGGCAGGGAAGAGAAGGCAGAGAGTGGAGCACATGGGGAGAGGGGAACGAAGAGAGGAGGAAGAAGGGGTCGTCATGTCCACTGACTTCTTCTGGTCCTACACCGACGAGCCCCATGCATCGCGGCGGCGGGAGATCCTCTCTAAGTACCCTCAGATCAAGGAGCTATTCGGCCCAGATCATTGGGCTTTCCACAAGGTTTTTTCTCTTTAAATTGTTTCTGTTAATTTATGCGTGCTCTGATTGTTGATGTGGATTGATTCTACTGGGTAGGTTGTTATTTAGAGATTTGGAGACAATGCGGAAGTTTTGCTGAATCTGATTTGAGTGATTTATGGTTGTATTTAAAATGTGGGTCCGTGTTGACGGTTGCTTTACTGGATGTTGTGGTTTTTGGCACTGATTTGAATTGTGGGCATGGGTTTTGATGTCAGTTTTATCCATTATGTTCGTTTCTGTGGTGTTGGGTTTCTTGGATTTGTTTAATGGATCTCGAGAGGTTAATGCGGTTTCTTCTATTGGATAAATGCATTTTTTTCTATTAAAATGTACTCTCGAAGAATTTTAACTTTCCTTTCTGTTTTCTTTTCCAGGTTTTCTGGCTGTCATTCTTATATTTATTTTCTCCGTACTACCTGCGTTGTTTATTTCGATTCGTTTGCAATTGAGTTGGTATTTTTCAATATCACGTTCAGATTGTGACTTCCTATTGCTGTCGAAAATCAATTTTAGTGATCCAGATTATCGGGGATTTGAAATGGATTATTATTTATCTTGTTGAAATCTGGCATGTTGGATTCGGTCTCTGTTCTTAATTTTTTGGATTTCATATTTGACGTTTCCATGCATTTTGTTAATCCCGTAATCTTTTCTTGGTTCTGAAATTGCCTCTGTGGCAAAGATCAAGCATTTTTACATTTATGTGATGTCTAACTCACCATGTTGTTCCTTGACACAATGAGCAAGAGAGCGAGAAAGGGGTTCAATTATTTATTATTCCTTTCTATTTCTTGACCAGCAATCCATGGATAAGCTCGTGTCAAAAGGAGAGAGAGGCTCATCTGTTATAGTATTCCATTTTATTTCTAGACCAGCAATAATGGAAGAGGGAGAGAGGTTCATTTGTTTAATATTTCCACTTTCTTGATAATAACTTCATGGATAACCTTCCGTTGGAAGTGCCATTGAGGCACTCATGGAGCTCTAATTAGTCTTCCTTATTCTCCGTGAACGTCTCTCTAAAACTTTCAAGTTATATAAATCCCTATCAAAATTGTAATTGCCAACTTTTAGTATTATGGAATTCTTGCTTTCCTTAAAATGGTCCATTCTCGTGTGGTGGCCATGAGTGGTTCTAGAAGATGCCGGCATAATATATTATGCTCTCACTGTGTTATTATTACTTCAAATCTATGGCACTATGGCCAAATATTTGTACCTAATATTGAGATAATGATTTGATACATAATATGATTGTATGCCTAACCTTTTAGCCTCCTGTAAACCGTTAACTATTGTAGTTATTGTCACACTGAATGTATATATTTTTTCATGTGTTTGAAATTGTGGTTTTGCAGATTACAGTAGTAGTTTTGCTTCAGCTTGGTACTGCTGCTTTACTGCAAAATGCTGGCTGGTTGAAGATACTTATGATATCCTACTTTTTTGGTTCATTTCTCAACCACAATCTCTTCTTGGCCATCCATGAGCTCAGCCACAATCTTGCCTTCTCAAATCCAGTGTACAACCGTTGGCTGGGGATTTTTGCTAACCTCCCTATAGGCGTACCAATGTCTGTGACTTTCCAAAAGTACCACTTGGAGCACCACAGATTTCAAGGAGTAGATGGCATTGATATGGATATCCCTAGCCTCATTGAAGGGCGTGTTGTGAGAAATATTTTTACAAAAATCATATGGGTTATCTTACAACTCTTCTTTTATGCCCTCCGACCTCTGTTTCTTAAACCGAAACCTCCTGGTTGTTGGGAGTTCATCAATTTTGCCATTCAGATAGCCCTTGATGTGGCAATGGTTCATTATTTTGGCTGGAAATCATTTGCTTATCTCATCCTCTCTACATTTGTCGGTGGCGGGATGCATCCAATGGCTGGTCACTTCATTTCGGAGCATTATGTCTTCAAACCTGATCAAGAGACATATTCTTACTATGGTCCTCTGAATCTCCTGACTTGGCATGTGGGTTACCACAATGAGCACCATGATTTTCCAAGAATTCCTGGGACCAAGCTTCACAAGGTGAAGGAGATAGCTCCAGAGTATTATGAGGGCTTTGCATCATATAAATCTTGGAGCCAGGTCATTTACATGTATATTATGGACAGATCAGTTGGACCTTTTAGCCGAATGAAGAGAAAACTTCAGAAAACTGAATAGGTACTCCTCCCATATCCATTTGTTCTTTTTCAATCCTTTCTTATATCCCCTTCTTTTCTCCCTTGAATTTTTTTTTTCTTTTTACTTTCTTTGTAGACTATATTTTGATGGTGTGATAATTATATGTAACATTCTGAAGCCATCAGGCTGTACTGTCATTTTTCAGCCAAATAGCAAGTCATTATTTCTTATGAATTTCTCAATTCTCACCTGTTTTGAACTTCAATTCATTCCGAATTCTATATCTAAACATTTTCACTTAACGTATGACTATGTCCTCATGGGAATAACAGTTTAAGTTCTGATTTTGTAACTGTTGTTGACATATTGTCATGCTGGCCAGATTCTGTTAGTTGTTTCCTGGACACGTTATGTAACGACAGATGGGGCTTGTGCATTATATGTAATTTGAGTTGAGTTGGATTGTTTATGACTAATAAATAGTGTGGTTTTCTATATATTTGTCTATGACAATAAAATAAAAATAAAACACATTAATTATGTAATGTCTCAATCACACTCTGTAAATGCCACCAATTATTTTTTTTTAAATATCCCCAATTTTTAACTAAAAAGCTCTTAAACCCTGTATAAAACAAAAATTGTATTGTACTAGGTATATGAGTAAGGGTATTTAAAGGTGTGATTTGGTTCGGCTCTGACCGACTAGGTCGGCTTTTAGAAATTTTGGACTTATTTGGTTTTATTAAGAAGTTGGTTTGATTCATTGTTTTGTCAGGATCAAGTTTGAATGAATTTTTTTGACATTATACACCAGTTCCCATTGAAGTGTAAGCAATCCGAATAAGAAACACCTGAATGTCAATTATTTTTTTAAAATCTCTGAAGCATTGAGCAAAATATTACGGGGGCAAGAACTGAAAAAGCATTGTTTCAAGTAAAGTATTGGGGAAGACATATTTAAGCAAATCATTGCAGCTGCTCCTATCTTCAACTGAATCTCAGCTGTTAGCTTTGTTTACTTGATACTTAAGAGAGAGAATTTCAAACAATTTTGTTCCGTATGAAGCTTTACTTGAGAGCAAGACAAACATAACAGATTGCTTGAAGGAGAATTATAAACTTGCTTTGAGAGTTTTATAAGAATCTTTTTTTTTTTTGCCAGAATTTATAAATTCAGTTATAAATACAACAGGTAAGATTTAGCTTTTAATATATATATATATATATACATGTTGACCGATTGGTTGTGTTTACTTTTATTTAGAAAAAGCTTTACTACTTATTAGTCTTCTTGAATTCTTAAAAGAACAAAACTTATATATTGTTCTTTATATCCCTTTTATGTTGTTCTCTGATTAGCAAATGCTATCTGTCTTTTTTTTACCAATTCATCCTTCACACAAACTTTTACATTTAACACCCATCCCATTGACCTAAAAACAAAAAGTCCCCATAGTCTCCTTGAAAAAACCCATCTGGTAAAAGTAAAAACATTTCTACCTCGTAACCTATAACCTGCTATTTGCAACAATATTAGCATAGCCCTCTTCCTTTGCTTCTATCAGATTCCCTTCCATCATTCCGCAAACGTAATTTAAAAAAAAATAGAGGTTTAGTTCATGTCATACCTAATTAGAAAGTTAGATCTATACTCCAATTCAAAGCGATTGTTTTCTTGGATGCCCACATAATTACCTATTAGGAAAATTGCATAAGGATCCTTGACATCTTACTAGGAATTACAGGAGCTTTGAAATCAATTTTGGCTTTTGCAAGGATGTGGTGATAATGGAATAACGACACATAGCTGGTCATTGGAATCAAGGAATCATGAGATCTAGGCATTCTTGAAGGAAAGAAAGAACCCAAAGATTTGTTGTTTGTTAGATTCCCCATTCGAGCACTGAAGGTTTGAGACCATGATTGTGGGACAGAGGGGGTCCAAAAGAAAACTAATTATTAAAAAGCAACACTGTGTTCAGCATCGAGGTAGAGGTGTAATGTGAAAAAATTGATGGGAGTTCGGCTTGAAGTATGAGAGATAGTCAATATTAGAGAGAATATGGAATAAATCATCATTGCAAGTTACTTGAGATAATCGGTGAAACAAAAAGGAACTATTATCAATAAAAATACAATGCAAGTGATGAGGTGGATTAAAAAAATCTAGATGGCATCTATTAATTAAAGAACAGCACAAAAAGAATCTAAATAACAGTATATAAGTTTTCTCCCTCTTAAAATAACATTTTACCTCGTCAGCTTTTCATCTATGTTAATAATTGGTTTAGTATAAAAGTAAGACTCAACACTATCTTATTTAGATTATCATAAAAAGGTAAACAATTTACCTATTACCTAGTAACTAAAACTAACGTATAATCACATATCATTGGCTCTTAATTATCTTAAATCAAATGAGAAACTTAAATCATGTGACAATTATTTGGCTTTAGACGTTACTTTTATTTTCTAGCATTTCCCCCCATTCTTTAGAGGATGTTATTAGATTATGTGATTAAGCATTGTACGCTTTATGACCACGTTCTTATTAATACATAATACACATTCAAGTTAACAAAGTTGCTGTGGTGTAGTGGTTATCACGTCAGTCTTACACACTGAAGGTCCCCAGTTCGATCCTGGGCAATAACATTGTTCAATATACTCGTAAAACCTTTTTATTAAGATTTTCCCCACTTAAAGGTAATACTGCTTTTCTTTTTTCTTTTTGAATTAGTCTCAAGTCTCAACTAACGAAATGCCTTACTGTGTGAGCTCGAGGTTGCAGCAATTTTATTTTTGAGCATTTAACAATATATTTACTATATACATTCAAAGAGAAAAAAATAACAAATAGAAAAAAGGAATTAAATCTTATACATGTATCTTTATTTTTCTTTTTTGTTACTCCCTCTTAAATGCATGGTATTTACTTCAATCCAAATGACTCCGTTATACTGGCCTCATTACAAATGATCAACATTTTAGCATATAATCTTTACATTATAAGCTTTCCATTTCAACTGTATCTCATTTTGCATTCATATTTACTTGACATATTTAATTTCTCTCACATCATCAAGCATGAGTTACTGCTCATTCACAAACACTTGATTGCTGACAATTGAATCCTTACAAGGTAGATCTTAGAGGATCCAAATTTGGAACCTTCTCTTGAAAAACATGATTTGCAACAATGCTATGCTTCAATGAAACCCCCCAAAAAAAAAACCTTCTATATCTTTATTACCAATATACAATATTTTTATTATTTTTTATTCAAAGCTACAGATTTCTTTTTTCTTTTAATCAAATTTTAAAATTTTCTTTTCCACACGAGCATTTGTTTTTTGTCTCTAGACACATGATTTTCTTATTTCTACAATGCAAGTCTCTGTAAAAACAAGCAATTATACATTAAAAATAGTAGAGTAAACACAACGGTACAAGCCTTAAAATTTTCAAGAGTTTTAAGGAATAACAAAAAAATCAATACCGATTTCGAGCCTCCAGTTGATTTTTTACGGACTCATTGGCTGACCTTTTTTCTGGACTAACCGAACTGAAGCAGTCACCAGTGTTCTGATCGAGTTGGCCGATCCAGTCAATATTTATTACAATATGGAGAACTAGAGCCAAAATCCAGGAATATATATATATATATATATATATATGACACTGCTACTCAGAGTGAACCTCTGCGAGCAAGTCAGTCCTGGTGTCCCTGGCTTATTTCAGATTCTTCCTTCAGTATTTGATGTAATCCCGGAGCTGATTTGTCAACATTTATAAAATTTCTAAGGACATTATCATCGAAATTGTGAGTCTTGAAAATCTGGAGAAGCTTCTCAACTCCATCAACTTTCTCTTCTTCATAATACTTCAAAAAAGCAGTTATCACTTTTGATGAAGGACTCCATCCATCATCATCCTTCACTTCTGAAAGAGCTGCCTCTAGGTGACGCACAGCAATATCTTCCTTACGTTTCTCCAAGAAGAAGAGTATGAACGTTTCATAAATCCAATAGAAAGGTCCTTTGCCCTGCCTCCTCTTGATGGCCTCTTCAAACACCGATGAAGCTTCTTCACAGAGGCCCTGACTCAAGTAGGCCCTTATAACAGTATTGACTAACCTCATATCATAAGTGATACAACAAGATTCCCACTCCTTAAAGCATTTCGTCAAACCTTCAATATCGTTAAGCCTACTAAGGTTCTGAAGCATCGTAAGATAGCTATAGTTGGTCACTGGAGAGACGGACTTGAGGGAATTCCACACCCTATAAACTTCACCTAGATTACCAGTTCCTGCATAGAGGCTAATTAGAAAATGGTAAGCTTCGCGCTGCTTGGGTTTCACCATCTTTTCTAACATCTTAAGCGCAGATTCAGCTTTCTCAAAATGTTTAGCCTTTACATAGATAGCAGCCAGGTTGCTATGAGTGAGCCAGCTGATTTGGTCTGCGTCTTCCTTTTCCATCTCCTCATAGACTCTTTCTACTCCCTCAATATCATTTAAGGAGGCATAGCTATTCATCCAGATATGATATGTATTAGCATTCATTGGAATTTTCCTCCGCTTCAGATCTTCTACCATTGGAGGCACCTTCTCAGGTTGGCCCAGTCTCATATATAAAGACATAAGATTCGAGAAGGCCAGATCAGAAGTGAGGTAATTGAGTTGATCCATCTGTTCATAAAGAGCCAATGCCTTGTCTTCCATTAAGTCCCTGCAATAGCAATGCAAAAGAGCTCCATATGTAAATTTGTTCTTAGCTTGAGAAGGAAGACCACTGAAATAGCTCTCAGCAGCTACCACCCCTTTGGTTAAGGACATGAGATCTAAATATACTGCAAAGTCAGCTTTAGAGAAGGTGATTCTCCTAAATTCCATCCATTCCATTATCTGCATTGAAAGAACACATAAAAGATTCATTATCTGAAAATCCAAGATATACAAAACTATCAACTCAGAAGCGGGGTGAAAAATTCAACTTTTCAACACGGTTAGGTATGTCTCCATGATATCTCATGTACAATGACCGAAATTACTCTTTCCGTTATTCAGTCATTGGCAATCATTTACTTTCAATTTGAGGTTCAATCGGATAAATAGATGATTCCGAATGTCAAACACGGTCACCACCGTCTACACTTCAAACTTCTCGTGAAAAAAGTCAGAGGTAATCACACAATAACTCAGCTAAACATTTACAAGGGAACTCAGAGGATAATGAAACAAGAAAAAGCAAAAACCTCAAGCGCATGCTGGAATTTACGATACTTTCGAAGCTCCCTGACGCTACTTTGGAGCTCGTCTTTCCTGAGGACTTTGCCCTCCATAATACACTGGTTTAACGTCCGCGACACAGTCTCCCCTGTCATATCCAGCGACGATAATTTTCGATAAAGGCTAGATTTGTTCGCAGAATGCACGGCCTCCGGTTCTGCTAACTTCGTAGCCACTGTACAAATCTGCCTGAATAGCCGGCCCCCGCCGGAAATCGGACGGCTACAATTCATGCTCATCGGATTTAGTTAGGGTTTTTATGGCATCTGTCCAACGACAAAAATCCACCGTATCGTCATTTTCCCCCGTTTAACGACAAGCGGAACGACCCTTCTCTCTCTCGTTTTTTTTTTAATTACATTTTTTAATATATAAATTGACAATTTTTTTCTCTATGAACTTTTTTTTTACATTGAATACTAAAATTTAAATAATTAACCGCAATTTGTTGACACTTTGTTGACAAAAAAATAAAACTTTTTGTGACTGGTAAATAGTATGTTTATAAATTTCATTATATATTGCCCCTGTTTTCTTATACATTATACAAAATTAAAAAAATTGATGTGTATTATTCATATTTTGTGAAAGAAAGGGCTTACTATAATAAAAACTATAAACCCTATAAATTCTAATACTAAATTTCATAAACCCTGAATCCTAACCCTTGTGAATTCTAGACTCTATTTTTTAGGCCAAATAAACTTTCTGAATTTTAAATCCTAAATTCCAAGCATTAAACTCTAATAAATCCTTCAGGTAAAAAAATCGTAAATCCTAATTCTTAACCACTGAAATTTGAATTCTAAACTTAATATATTTGATTATTTCTTATCGTTCAACTATTAAATTAATCAAAAATTAATTTATGATTTATTGATTTTACCAAATTATGATCGTAATTAAACCACTATGAAATTAGTTATATATTTGCTGAAAATATATAAATATATCTATATCTATATTAATATCTAAAAATAATACAAATTAACTAGAAATTATAACAAAATTACATGAAATAAACTGACAAGCTAAATTCCCAAAATTAGGTAAAATAACAATATAAGGGTTACAATTATTCTGAGAATTAAGCAACTGACACACGTGGCCCTTTTTTCTGCAAATGATATAGATAGGATAAGAAACTGAAGGAACAATAGTTGCTTGAAACCTAAAACCTCTCCTTGTTGAAATCTTCCATACCATAATTCTTCTAAATCCAAAATCCAGAAAGCAATTGAATGACTAAGAATGACAGCCCTTCTTCCACTTACAAGTACCCATATACCAATTATTTTCCAACCTCTCAATATTTTAGAAACCTGGAACTAATTCTTGTGGAGTATCTTTCTTCTAGGTATATCCCAATTTTGTAGGTTTGAAATCTGATTTAGAAGAAAATTTGTAGCATTAATTACCGCCAGAGAATCTGGTTTGTCATTTTTGTGAATTAATTACTTTATTTCTATGAAACCATATCTGATAAAGTAAAACCATCACTATTGATCCTTTAACTTTAGAATCCAATCGGCTGAAATCCTCTTCCATCAATAAATAATAAAGCTAATTATTTATTGAATTGTGAGAACAAGAATCCACCCTCAAGCTTAAGTTAGAACCAAACCATATAGCCATTGCAAAATGACAACGAAAAAATAAATGCTTGATAAGTGCAAGAATCTTCAATTGGCACATGATGTTTGATCAGGGTTGATTTAAGAGGAAGACAATCCTCGATAAGTTTCCAAATGAACAAGATGATTCTATGAGTCAATTTCATCTTCCACAATTTTACCCAATTTAATGATGAATCTCCATTAACCTGTGATCCTTGACAAAGCAAGTCATAGCCCGAACTGACATAATACGACCCATCAAAACTATCTTTTCAAATAATTTTATCAGTAACATTAGTACTTGACACATGAAGATTAGAGATGATTGAAGCAACTTGATATATATATATATATATATTCATATGAAATAAAGAATATAAAGACTACTATGAAGAGATAAAAATTTAGGGTTGCTTTTTTTTTTTTAACTGTAGTAGAAAAATTAAAATATTTCACAAATTAATCTACTTTTTTGGCCAACACAAATTAATCTATTACTTCACATAACTTGTTAATTTTTCCGTAGAACTTTTTAGTTTAGAATTTTTTAAAATTATCCCCTTATTTTTGGATGATTACCAAATTAATCTTATAATTTAGATTTGTCAGTAATATAGTCATGAGTTGATGACATGACAAGTCACATATCAGAGATACTAATCAGTTAAATGTGGATGTAAATGACAAATTAGCAGATGAAGTAGATATGTTTTTCTAGACATCCTTGTGAAATTGTTGAAATTCAAGCCTGCTAAAATATTTATTTTCCTTCTAATCTCTTCTACCAACGCACCTGGATTAGGATGTATTCCTCTGTGTACAACCTCATTTCTATATTTCTAAATGTGATACAGAGTGATTAATGCGAGGATGAATTAGATTTCCCTTGAGAAAGGACAAAGAAGGAACAAATGTTTTTAAACTATAGTTTAGCATAAAGGAACCAATGAAGATGTAGATATATTTTTAAACTATACTTTAGCATAAAGTTTAGGACTCCATTTAGTGTATCAAATATCAAATAATCATCAAATACTATATCTAAAAGAAAAACCTTTTCAATCAGATAACTAAGCTCTAAATTATCATATTTTGCGAGCCTTTAAAAAGTTATCATATTTTTAAGTTTTAGCTTCAAAATATGTTTGTTCATATATATATATTTATATATATATATATGATGTTTATATATATATGTATGTATATAACACTTCTAGTCATAGTGAAACTTTGATGGGAAGTGGCAAGTCGGTCTTGGTATCCCTGGCTTATTTCATAGTCTTCCTAACTTCCTTCAATACTTGATATAATCCCGAAGCTGATTTGTCAACATTTATATAATTTTTAAGGCAATAATCATCGAAATCGCAATTGCTAGTCTTGAAAATCAGGAGAAGCTTCTTAACCCCATCAACTTTCTCTTCTTCATAATACTTCAGAAAAGCACTTGTAACTTTTGCTGAAGGACTCCATCCATCATCATCCTTCACTTCTGAAAGAGCTGCCTCTAGGTGACGCACAGCAAGATCCTTCTCACGTTTCTCCAAGAAAAACAGTGTGAACATTTCAAGAATCCTGTAGAAGCGTCCTTTGCCCTGCATCCTCCCGATGGCCTCTTCAAACAACAACAAAGCTTCTTCCCAGAGGCCCAGACTAAAGTAGGCCCTTATAACAGGTTTGGCTACCCTTAAATCATAAGCGATACAACAAGACTCCCACTCCTTAAAGCATTTTAATAAACCATCAATCTCATTAAGCCTACCAAGGCTCTGAAGCATCCTAAGATAGCTCATGTTGGTCACTGGAGAGACTGACTTGAGGGAATTCCATACCCTATAAACTTCACGTAAGTTACCAGTACTTGCATAGAGGCTCATTAGAAAATGGTAAGCTTCACGCTGATTCGGATTCACCATCTCTTCTATCGTCTTAAGCGCAGATTCAGCTTTCTCGAAATGGCTAGCCTTTACATAGATAGCGGCAAGGTAGCTAAAAGTCTGCCAGCTGATTTTGTCTGTCTTCCCTTTTCATCTACTAAGAGACTCTTTCTACTCTCTCAATATCATTTAAGCAGGCATAGCTATTCATCGAGATATGATATGTAGAATCAGTCAATTGAATTTTCCTCCGCTTCAGATCATCTATCAGTGGAGGCACCTTCTCGGGTTGGCCCAATCTCATATATAAAGACATGAGATATATGAAGGCCAGATCAGCAGTGACATAATTGAGTTCATCCATATTTTCAAAAAGAGCAAATGCCTTGTCTTCCATTAAGTGCCTGCAATAGCAATTCAAAAGAGCTCCATATGTAAATTTGTTCTTAGCTTGAGGAGGAAGGCCACTGAAATAGCTCTCAGCAGCTACCAACCCTATGGTTAAGGATACGAGATCTAAATATACTGCGAAGTCAGGTTTGTAGGAGTTGACTCTCCTAGATTCCATCCATTCCATTATCTACATTGAAAGATCAGTTCAAAGATTCATTATCTGAAAATCCAAGATATACACAGCAATCAACTCAGAAAAGGAAAGAAATTCAACTTTCCAACCTTGTTATTCATGTCTCCATGAAATGAACACAATTACTTTTTCCTGTTATTCAGTCATATATTGGTAGTCATTTCCTCTCAGGTTTAGATCTCCCAACATAAATCGAAAATAAGAGATTTCGAATCACAAATATGGTCATCATCACCTATACTTCAAACTTCCCGTGAAAAACTCAGAGGTAATCCCACAATGACTCAGTTAAACATTTACAAGGGAACTCAACGATAAGGGGAAAAGAAGCAAAAGAAGCAAAAACAGACACCTCGAGCACATGCTGGAATTCACGACACTTTCGAAGCCCCTTGAAGCAACTTAGGAGTTCATCTTTACTGAGACGTTTGCGCTCCATAATGCACTGGTTTAACGTCTGAGACACGGTCCCTCCTGTCATATCCAGGACGGATCACCTTTATAAAGGGAAAATTTACCGGCAGAATGCTCGGCCTCCGATTCTGCAAGCTGCGTCGCCGCCGTACAAATCTGCCTGAGTAGCCACGTCCCGCCGGAAATTAGACGACTAAAATTCATGTTCATCGGATTTAGTTAGGGTTCATGACAGCTCTCCGACAACCAAAACCCTCCCTCACATTGCAACTGATCAGAGATTCAGGGTGTTTTTGGCAACACTTCTCAAACCTTGGAGATCAGAACCAAGGTTGAAGAAGATTTGAGTGTCTTTCACAATTTTTTCATTTTCCCTGAGAATGATTTTTGAGTGGTTCCTAAAAAAAGTTCAATAGTTACATTTTTATTTTATTTTTTTATTTTTATTTATATTTATTTAAAAATTAGATAAAAATAGACTAATAAAAATAAAAAAAATAAAAAAATTATGAAAATAAAATTTTCTTAAAATTTATCCTATCTATTGACCAAAATATCTCTTCAAAATTTTAATTTTTATAGATCATAATCTGTAAAAAAATAGTATATCAGATATATTATGTTCTCAATTAAATAAATACAGATTAAATTTTAGTCCAAATAAATTAAATTAATCATGGGATAGAGTTTAAGCTCAATTTAGAGAAAAATTATAAGTTTTGTTAAAACCAATTTTCAAATAAATTATCCAAACATATACATGTTAGTCCAAAACTAATTTTTATTTACAAAATCAATTCTATCAAAACTTATTTTTAACCAACTGAAAACCAAATGGGTCCTCAGAGATACAGGGAAGCCTCTTGGCAAATGTCTTTAAAATATTTTTTCTGTTTAAAAAATAAAAAAATAAACCAATTTTTTATAAATTGTTTTAAAAAATAAAATAATAAAATAATAAAAAATTTAAAATATTTTTAAGATGTTTTATAATTTTTTTAAAAAATTTAAAAAAAGTTAAAAAATACCAACTTTATTAATAATAAAATTATAAATTTTGAACTAATTATAATTTTAAGAATAATTATTTCAATAAATTTTTTTATTTTTTATTTTTTTAATTTATTATTCTCGAAAATACAGTTTTATAAAATTATTTAAAAAATAATAAAATAAAAAATACTATCATATATATATATATGTGCCCACATTCTCCCCCTTCTCTTTCTTGAAGGTTAATTTTCAGTCAGTTGAAAAAATATATAAATATTAAATTAAACCCCATAAGTTCATTGACAAAAAAAAAATATACTCTCTCTTATTCATATTATAGGAGATTTTGTATGAGAATTTTTTACAGTGTATTTGATATTTTTTTTCTCATTTTACACATTTTTAATTCTTTCCTACCCTTTATTCATAATCCTATAATGATAATATAATGAAGTGTTTAATAAGAATAAAATAAGAAATGTTGATATTTTTTACATTAATTTTAACTTAAAAAGTAATTTTTTTAATATGAATGTCTTATAATATAAATAAGATGAAGTAAGTTTTAAATTAAATTCTATACCCTTTAATAAATCTTAAATAATCTAAATTAAAAGTCCTAAACTTCAAGCATTAAAATTGAAATAAATCCTGAATCTTCAACTCATAGTTCAATTTAATATAGAACTAGCATAGATTCATGGTTCATGTGCATTTATCTAAAATTTAAGATGACTTTGAGGGACGAGGCATCATAACTTATAAAAAAACTATGACTGTATGTATTTTTTATACTATTTTATAAGCGGTGAATAGTGACTGTATATATTTCTTATGCCCCTTTGGGTATTTTGGAATGATTTTTTTAATAGACGTTTTGGAAGAGTATTTCTGAGTGCCACTTCTTTTTTTTTTCTTGAAAAAATTCTAAAAAAAATCAAAGAACATAAAATATTTCTAAAAAGTAACTGCAATTTAACTAATTTTCTAAAATTATTAAGGTTTGTAATTGAAATTAAAATTAAAAAATAAAAGATGAAAATGTCCTTTTTGTGCAAATGATCTATTTGTAAGTGATATATATTCATTTACAAATAATAATAATATATTACAAATGATATAGACTCATTTGCAAGTGATAATAGTATCGCTTCCAAATAAACATATACTACTTGTAAATAAACACTTATTATTTGTAAATATATTATTATTACTTGTGAATAACTCTTTGTCACTTTTAAATTAGTCACTTATACAATAAGGATATTCTCATCTTTTACCTTCTAATTTTAATTCCATTTACCAACTTTGATAATTTAAAGAAATTAGGTAAATTTAGGCTTGCTTTTTGAAAATATTTTATTTCCATAATATTTATTTGAAAATCTCACCTTTTTTTTTTCCTTCAGTTCACTGAGAGCAAGCAAAATTCAATTTAAAGTAGAACATTTGTTAATCGTTGCAACATTGGTTTAGAAATTTGTTACTTTCCAATCTTAATTCCAATTTCAATTCATTAATTATTACAACATTAGTTTAGAAATTTATAACTCCATCTTAGAATTTTACAACTTTATTGTAGGAATCTACAACTCAAATTTACAACTTCTTAAAAAATTTGTAACTTTTTCTAAGACATTTCAACTCAAAGTAAATGCCTATGAAATAAATTTCTAACATAGAGTTGTAAATTTATATAATTAAGTTGTAAATATCTAACATATAGATGTAAATTTCTAAAACAATAGTGTAATGCTTGTATTGGAATAATTTTATCTATTATTCAACTAATTTTGTAAGAATGGTGGACCAATTCATGGTTTTGATTATCCTACCTTCAGCAATCTCTGGCCACTAGAAATCAAACCAAATTAAAATCGTAGGGATACAGATTGAATAAAATTAATTTCATCACAATAATGAGATTTAATTTAAAAGAGAAGAGAAATGAAAATCGAGAACAGATTTGAGATGATAGCATCAAATCTAGGAAATCAAAACCACCATATCAACGAAAATGATGAACTATGGTTGCCCCATGTCCATCTGCACCCACTCAAAATCATATCAAACGACGCCATAGCAAGATGTTAGAAGAGGAGGGAGAAGAAGATGGAGGCGGAAGGTTAGAGGTCGATGAGAGAGTGATGCGAAGAAGAAGAAAGAGGGGGGAGATGATGGCGATGAGTTTTTACAGTAGTCAATGGTGTCATTTTGTTCTTCACCAATGCCGCTGTCATTGTCATCGCGTCATTTTTTGGGAGAGAAAGACAGAGAAAGAGAAAGTAGGGGGTTAAGTAAAAGGAAGATTTCACTAGAGACAATTTTGGGAAGCAGAAAAAATTCCTTTGCCTCATAAGGACTGGGTCTTTTACTTAGCCCCCTTTGTCATTCTCCCAAAGAAAATTATGCTATTTTCCTCCTACTCATCTACACTTGTTTTGAACCCACGACATTTTACTCCCTCCATTTCAAGGTTTTAACACACAGATCAAACAAGAAGCTTGGAACCTTGTCTCGAAAACATGTTGACAGGTAAGGCTCTTCAACCCAAAAAAAAAAAATGAAAAGGTTTGAGGACTTTACAATCGATTAAAGAAAAAGAAAGAAAAGATCAATGTGATTCGTTGCTTTTCGGATGAAATTCAACTTCTGCATCTGTTACATAGTTGCTCTGAAATTGTTCTCTTACATCAGATTTAAAATTTCAATCAAATTGACACTGAAATCAACTTTATGATTTAGTATTCCCTGCAACATCTAGCCATCATCTTGTGGAACTGACTCAGTTGATCTTCTGAATGTCATCAACCTTTCCCATTGGGCATTAATTATGACCTAATCAACAAATCCAATACCGGAGTAATTGCAGCAAACATGTCTGATTATTTCACCACACAACCCCTTCTGTAAAAAAGTACTATTTTCCAGATGTTCCTCTGCACACTGCTTCTTTGCCTCCGTATCTTGCCAGGATGCCTCAGATGATCTTGCTGGCTACTTTTGGCGGCGTAAATAATCGCGGACATAAGGATGCACCTCGGCCTTGACCACCATATGCATCTTTTTTGAATCTTCCCACAACAAACCATTCCATTCTCGGGCAGAGTCACAAGCACCTTCAAATACATCCTGCCCACAAATGAGATACAAAGAATAAGATTTTGCAGGATTCTTAAATATACGATCTCAAATGATGCTAGATTTCTACCCTGGAAGGGAACTCATCGTAGTAGTATGCTTCAGTCATCTCAACTCTATTTAGATCAGATTCCCAAAGCCTAATCTGTCAGACCAGTACAATGTCAGACATCAGAAAATAATGACTAATGTTGCAATAAATAACCGTATCCATCCTACTCAAGAAAAACACCAAAAGAATCCATGAAAGGTATAGTCATAGACCTAAGTTATTTAATCCTACAATCAATCTCCATTATTGAAAATCAAAACCTGATCGGTGACATTTTCTGGTACAGATGGTATTCTCTCTGAAACTCGAGGATGAGAATTCTGCTGAAGAAAACTGATCATCTGCAAAGAATACATACAAGGTTATCTGCGAAGAGATGAATTTCCTGAAAGTCAACTCACAAACAGTAATTGTTCGGGGTATATGGCGAAAGTGAGCGAAGTGACTGTATAACCACAATAAAAACAGTATTTCCCACATTTCCCCTTCATTACAATGCACTGCATTTTTATGGGGCTGCCAAATGAGTTTTGAAGGCATGACAATTCCCATGTTAGTGGCTGTTGACATAACAAAAAGAACAAGCTTCTCACAAGTAAATGATATTTAAGTATTTCACCCTGTATAAGATTTACCATGAACTTTTTCTCTCAACATTTTATTTTGTTTCCTGAGCAAAACCCTAACTGGAGCTTGGTCCATATGAAATTCTAGAACTCTATCAGAAAGAATGGTTCTGGTAACTTACGGAATAAACAAATATTTCACTGGATATAACTGAGAAACTTCTAGGAAAAAAAAAAGGCAAAAAATAAAGATATTAGCAAGTGTTAAAAGCTTTCTGCTTGGTACAAGGTATACATGACTCCGGAAGTGCACAAAAGTGAAAAGGATAAAGGAAGAACATTTAAAAAAAAAAAGAAGAAGAATTGTTCATCAGTAAAGGCTCAATCAAGTTAATCAAGGTGCGCAGAAAGGGTTGAGGTGACAGATCCCCACATGTCAAGCCAAAAAATGACTAGCTTACTACTTAACCTTCACAGAATTATGTTAAGGTTTACAAAAAGAGGGCAAAATATCCAGAGGCCAAAGAGGCATAGCATAGTAAGAGAATATACCTTCTCATCCATGGTGAGTAAGCAAGTTTAGTAATTTAAAGGAGATATGACACAAAGAAATTTCTATACTTGCCTGCTCTGCTGTAATACCATTTTCAAAAGCATTATACAAGCTTTCTTTTGTAATAGCTCCAACAATAAGATTTGGGAGTTGATACTCTACACTACACCATCACAAAAGTATTTCAATAACAGAATAAGATGGAGAAAAATAACAATACCTGTGTTCAAGACCAATATAGAATAATCTAGAGTTCTACTATAATGTATAGCTAAATGTATGATTTCTTTTCTACTTTTTTTTTTTTACACCCTTTACATCTACAGTGTCATGAAATAAAAGAGTATTTCAGGCATTAGAGATGGGGGACAAAGGATATTCCACAAACAACTTCTGGGAAGACTGAAGAACAAGAGCAACGTCAAAAAGCCATCAAAAGGTCCAAGAGAAGGGATTAGAGATGGGGGACAAAGGCTTTAGTTAACAAAATGTGGTTTAGGGGGAACTAAACCAGCTGGACATCAACAATTCAAGAGAAAGTCTATATGAAAGGTATTTGTCAATAGTTAGGGCATTAAATGCTTCCACCTTTTAAAAAAATTTATGCTGCTTATGTTATAATTTTTTTAATAAAAGAAATGCTTTAATTTTGCATATAACATGCAAAATAATTGACTGTACTACTCTAGAACAGAATAAGGTTTTTCCCATTCCCAGAACCTCAACAAAAGAAAATACAACTATAACTCACAAACTTCCTTAAGAAAGTCATCATAGATGAATTCTAGTTCATACATGATACAACTCACCAAGTCCTCATGTTTCAGCACACAAAATTGCCAACAGCAAAGGAAAAAAAAAAAAAACTAGACAACGCTTTGGAGAAAAATTGACAGATAGAAAGTAACATTTAAGAGAGTGTTTTGTGGCATACCTTGAGAAAAGCCGTAATATTTCAGTGTAACTTTGAAGTTGAGTAAGCATAAACCCGGAAATTGGTTTCCACCACCACAAAGCCCTAAAAAGAGTTAAGAGAATATAATGCATTTATTTATGTTCAATTATTTTTCAAAATCTCCTTAGTTAATTCAGGAAAACTTAAACACCACACCCCCCCCCCCCCCAAAAAAAAAACCACATCTTCTTGGTTAATGCATGTTGGAGATGAAGCACCCAAAATTACAACACAAATGAGTGAAGATTTTGAAATCTCCTCTGCAGATCAGTGGAACTTCTATGTGAAGGAAAGAATGAATACAAGGAAGAGGCATAAGTAATGAGCCATAACAAGGCAACAAAAAAAAAAAAAAGAAAGAAGAAGAAGAAAAGAAAACAAGGCAATAACAAACTAACTTGCTGACACAAATAGAGCTCCCTAACTCTCCATATCTGTTAAGAAGACTCTCTAAAGGAAACTATGCATTGAAACATGGTCATTTCAAGAATTTTTTATAAAGCAAATTCATTAGAATTAAATGAATTCAAAAGGAGCAACCTGCTTTCTAGCTGATGAATCAGCCAAGCTCACTGAAAGATTGGTAGCCAATTTAGTAGGTATAAACCAACTTTCTTTCCGGCCCTAAAGGATTGTCAACAAAAGAAAGGGATAAAAAGATGGATTTATGAATAAATACATTAGTTAAAATCAATATGAAACTCATCACAGGCATCAAAATATGGACAGAAATCTTATCACCTGTTGTAGTTTGACTAATCCAAGATCTGCAAGATCCTTAATTGTGTTCCTCTGGAAATCAGTCAGCGTGTTTATATTATATGCCTAATGCATAGGAAACCACCAACAGTGTCAAAATGGCATTTGAATGTAAATACACTATAGTAAGACATAAGCATAGAGAAAAGGAATTGAGAAGGTCCGCTTAAAACTGCAGAAAAAAAAAAAAGTTAATACACAGCAATGCAAGTTCCTATTCCACACACTATCTTACCTCTCCTATTACATGAAAACTAAGCTCCAGAAAAAATGAGATCAAGTCAGCAGCATCAACACCTCGTGCCTGCATAGAGTGGATGATATAGAGCCAATAGGAAACAAATGACAAAAACATCAGAAATACAAAATCAGAGTTGAAGAGCGATTTCCTGATACCAATAGGACTGGATTTAGAATCATCAAATAACCTCACTATTCAATACCTCGGAATTAGAGATATATTCTCTGATGATGTACCAAAGCTGTGCATTTGTATCCATGAGCTGCAATTTAAAAGGATAATACATGTCATTAGGGAGAACACATGTCCTTAGGTGCAAGAGGATTACAAATCATTTGACACGTACCAAAAATTGAAATCCACTTTCAGTTAATCTTGGAGCTTCTTTATCCCTATATTGGTACACACAAGATGTAAAATAATGTTAACAACACCCTTATGTATTTGCTAAAGTGTTAGAAATGAGAAATATGCTGCTACGTAAACAAAACCTTTGTCTCATAAGATGCCGCTGGAAAATTTTCATTAAAGAAGAGCTGATGTTTGAAGGCCTTTCAACTTGATTTGAGCTTATAAGTTGCAACAAGAAGCACTAATTTATCACACAATCAAAACAATGAAGAGTTAGGGCTAATTTTAGTGATATAAAATTAAATAATCGGGGGCAGAGGATTAATTATTTCACATTATGATAGAGACTACTGTAACAAAACAGTAACAAGAAAGCATATCCAAATAGATGAAAGAGATTGAAATCAAAAGATTAAATAGTGCACCTCCCATTGTTCCAGAGCATAAGCCTCGAGATCTTCTAAACTGGGGAGTCTCACAGTTATATTAGAAGGCATTGGTTCCCTTGGCAAAGTTCCGCTGCCATATTATCACAATGTCATATTCCCAATTAAAGCAAATATTTAATCGATAACATGACTGCGAATGCGTGTGCGCAAGTGCATGCATTAATTCCTTCTTTTAACTTACTCAGGTGGAGGAGGTACCATAAACATTCATTTAATTTCATGGAGACAACCTACCATCTACTTAAGTGAACTTTTAAGCAGAATGGTGATATCCTATCACCTAAATTAGTTGATTATCACATAAGATATACATGCCAAGAGCAGCAAGAAAGCTAGTTAAGCCAACTCAGCTTGGACAGGAAAACAACATAAATTGATGTGCAACTCACCCGTTTATTAACAGATTCTGAAGGCTTCTCTGAAATGTTGAATTGAGTTTGTAACTCTTTTCACTCTTTCTGTCAATAATAGTAAAAAATAACTAAAGTAAATGTAATCAGGCTACACCCCAAATTTGTAATACAACATTCCTTCACTATGGTAACATTTTAATGACAGTATCTCAGGCACAGACAAAAAAATTTGAAGAATAATACACGTAATCAAGAGAAATGGATTATACATTCACAGGAAATCGTCAGAATTTGGAAGAATGAAAAGAAAAGAACAAGCAAGCAATATCAAGTACTTATAGTTTTATACTATTAATAAATATTCCCTCTGATCCTTTTTATAAGACATTTTCAACTACTTCATGTAGATTAAGGAAGTTAGTTATATTCTTGAAATCCTAAAAAAAAAAAAAAACTAAACATTCCTTTTTCACCCTTATTTACTCTAATAATGCAATTCTCATTAAATAAGGCTTTTAATCATTATTAAGTAGGAAAGTGTGAAATCAATTAAAATAAGGCTCAAAACATTACCATTGACCAATCAAATAAAAACTCCAATGACAATTTACAAGGTCAAGAAATAAATAATTAAGGGTAAAATAGGAATAATGTTATTAAATGTTATAAGGTGCCTTATAAAAAGGACCAGGAAAAAACTTCTAGAAGGTGCCTTATAAAAAGGGCTGTAGAGAGTAAAATATTGGTAACTTAAGCAAGTATTGCAATAGAAAGAAGGGACCAGAGAAAATAGATTACGTGCAAGTCTTTGAGCCTGTGATCTATGAAGTAAAACAAACTTCCACAGAACTTGTATTCTCTATCGAGATAAAAACCTAAAACAAACTTCAATCCTAATATACAACGATTTTTAAATACTTTTTTACTTGATGAAAGGATGTTCATATTAAGGGATTGGATTGGGCCAATTAATCTCCTTGTTTTGTCTCCATGACCGCCATTTAAATGAAATGAACCACTTGGAACCATACAGAAGCATAAACTTAAATATTCCAGTTTTGAATTTTGGGAGTGGATAAATATGTACCTATCAACAGTTTCAATAAAAACTCTCAGCTGAACCAATCTATCTATGGCTACTCTATGTTTTGAAGTTCCATCTGGAAGCACCCACTCCTCCATTGATTTAGCAGTCACTTGAACATCAATATGAAGCATCTGCAAGACATATTTCTTGGCCAGAGGTGGCAGAGACCTGATATTTTAACAGATATCTAGGTAAAGACACAAAATTAATGCTCAATAAACTCAAACAAATACCATCCAATCAGCCTAGTTAATAGTGAATATGAATCAAACAATCCAAGGTGATTTCACAATAGAGGTACCATGAAGTTAATGATTCCAAGGAAAAAAAAACAGTCTAAAAAATCTAACATAGAATCTTGATAGGGCGAAACAGGAAGGCATGTTAAATGTAGGTGCAAATTTTAAAAATTAGGCATCATCATAATTGATATAATATAAGCTAGCAATTAGCTATAACATGGGCGATCGATTTTTCCATCCCTCTAAAAAACTAGATAGAAATTAACCTGAGAATGGCTTCACAGATGAACCCGTTGTCATAGAGCTTATCCAGCTTCATGGCAGGCATTGAAGCCACCATGTCCATAAAATTCTTCGCAATGATCCTAACCTCTGGCATTCTGACACCAATCCCTTACTATTCTCTTCTTCCTCTGCTTTTATTGGATTTTTATTAATGGTGTTCTCTCACAGAGCTTAAAGAATCAAGATAAATATCTGAAATTTCAGTCCTTGGCATAATTGCAGTGCATCCATTCCAAGCAACTCACAACTCCAACTTGCACCAGGGATGTATTGCTGGTTGCCTTGCTTACTCCAGTTGAATGAATGAACTGAAAGGTACAACAGTGGCAATCCCCAGTGCCAGATGCAGGTTCTAAGATGCAAGTATAAAATTACCAAAAGGGAAATGTTAATCCTATGCACAAAGTTCGAATCCGGTATATGCTGATCAAATCCCACTTACAGAGATTTTTGAGCGGCAAACGAAAATTGGATTTCACCCAATGATAATGGAGGCTCTTGGTCTTCGACAATGAAGCCCCAAAAGGTCTTCAATTGATGGGCGAGACAGCAATAGGTGCCTTGTTGAGTGAGAGAAGAAGCCAAACGAAATTGAGTGAGAGAAACTGCGTTGGAGAAGGGGAT
This sequence comes from Adenanthera pavonina, assembly GCA_026686845.1. Taxonomy (NCBI): domain Eukaryota; kingdom Viridiplantae; phylum Streptophyta; class Magnoliopsida; order Fabales; family Fabaceae; genus Adenanthera; species Adenanthera pavonina. The sequence goes on along the minus strand of JAIVEN010000002.1, from coordinate 19,908,711 downwards.
TCGACGACAGACAGAGAACCAGGGTGCTTCACCGAAGAAACACCTGGCCTTTTTTGATGGGGTTTTTTTGAGGAAATTTTAAGGGAACGGAAAGGGAATTAAGAAAATTTGATGGCAATTTAACTTCTACCAGTTCCCTCTTTCACCTTTTAATTTTTTTCCTTTAAATTGAAGTTATTTTTAAGAAATTAAATAATAATACCTAATTTATTTTAAAATTTTTATAATTAAATAAAATTTTATTAAAATCTCTCCAATCCCCCCTTCAAATCCCACTGCATAAAAAAATTTTAAAATTTTTTCCTTTCTAATTCCTTCACTAAAAATTCTTCAAATTGCCTTCCTCCAATTCAATCAGCATTCGGACACTTGGAAGATGAAGACGATGGTGAGGAAATTGGTTTCAGAAACAACGGTATAAATCTAATTGTTGAAACCCTGTAAGAGTACTTCAGCTGGCTGATGCCTGATGGGAGGGTTTTCGGGAAAAAAATGAGAATAAAATAAAAAGGAGTTTCATAAATAAAAATATTTTTTTATTTTTAAATTAAAATATAATAAAAGAAATTATTATTATTAAAAATAAATATTATGTATTTCAGTTATTACACCAAAGAATAAAATTACTTTTTCACACACAAATAAAAAGATTTGAAAAAAACAAAACTTACAACTAAATTGATGCAAATAATGGAGTCAAATTAAAAATAAAATAAATTAATTTTGAAAATACAGAAAATAATTTTTATATTTTTAATTAGGCGTAAACAAAAAAATGGTTATTACTAAACAACAGTAACCATAAAAATATAATAAATATTATAATTATAAACTATAATAAAAAACAAATCCTCTTTACAAGATTACCAAGGAAAAATTGCTAAATTTATTCTTATAGTTTGCACTTTTTTCAACTAAATCTCTATACCTTAAAAACTTGTACATAAGTCCTTGCACTTTTTTTCTATTAGTAAGATTAATCCTCAATCCACACAAAACATGAGGAAAAAGAAAAAAAAACACACGCACACACAACCATCAAATGGTGTCCAATTCTTCTGACCTGGCTTGAAGGAGTCAAAAATAACATATGGCAATTATAGTGTTAAAAAGCAATTACGAATTAAGAGTTACACATAAGGAGAAATAAAGTAATCTAATAATGTTCATAGATTTTTTTCGATCCCTACTAAGTGTTTACATGTTTTACATGAGGATATTTTAGATGGTTCCTTGCTTTGATAAGCATCTTGAATCTGTCAGACTCGAACTGTGAAGGTTTTAATAGAGTTACGTTGCTGTATTCTCAGGATTCAAACTCTAGATCTCTGGTTAAGCTAAAATAACTCTTGTTGTTGATTCAAGTGCTCATGGTTTGCAATAGGTTATTGTTAATATTATCATATGCAGTAATTTTCGTTTTATTTCTGTTTTTTATCAAATAAGCAGAGGTGAAAATAATGTTCATTTACATAGAGATCAAATATTGAGGTGATGACTCTAATGATAATATCATATTGGTACAAATCCACTTTTACACTATACTTTCTTCGACATATTTTATGTATATTTTTCACTTCACCCTTTTTTTTTTCTGTAGCTCTCGGTTTTATATCCCCTATATTAATTTTTGGAATTTTATATTAGTGCTTCTCGTGCACTTTATGTCTTGTTGGTGTTTAAGAAATATGAGCTTGAAACTCACACAATTGCTCCTTTGTGATGGGGAACAAATCAAGATGAGGTATTTTGGGGGTGGACATGAAACTGATAGAGAGTGTTGATAGGAGTGGAAGAGGTAGGAAAAGTGAGAAAAAAGAGATGGAAGAGAAAGGAAGAGAGTTTGGGACTTTCATTAGTGTTCATTGTAGCTGTGAGCATTGGTATCGAGTGCTCACTTTGATGACCACCTAATTCATTTCTGTTTGAGTTTGGGTTTAATACAAAGTGTCACTCTTCTGATCATCGTGAACCGTAGGTCTTACTCCACAGTTTTCAAATGCCCTAGCTACGTATTGTTATTTTTGCCATGTCATTGTTAACCTAATGGTGTTAATATCACCTTCACATCACAGAGGTAGATTTGTGAATGAATTTAGTAAAAATCATAAAGATTCATTTATAAACTTTTACGTACTATTTGGTTGGAAGGATTTTTCCCATTATTTGGTTCAATTTATTTGATATTTTCTTCTTCTATCTCCTCCCATATCTCAAACAACGGAAAGATTTAAAGGAAAAACGAGTAACTAAATGAATAAACTAGCATATTTTATTGTTATTCCAAAAAATGCCATTTGAATTATAATAAATAATATATAAGATTTTTTGGAGAAAAAATAATATGTATGCTTTATTTATTAAGTAAAGTGAATAAAATAAAGATGAATTGTAATTTTTAAAAAAGATAAAAGACTTAAAATAAATAAAGATATAATTGTTCCATGTGTTAATATTTTTCTTCTCCCCTCATCTCCTCTATTCCATAGAACCAAAGACTTTTAAAATATATTGATCCACTTAAAATATATTGATCCACTTGACAAAGTATAGAAATATTATTGGGTTTTCCGTGAGAAAATTCTAGTTCTTAATTCTTATTTATTATTCTATTTTATCTTAAAAATGTTTCTTTAAATTTTTTAAGAAATTTATATGTTTTTAATATTTCTATTCTTTTTTTTAATTTAAATTAAATATAGTAAACATAAATGTTCAAGATAATGATATGAGAATCATAAAATATTAAAATTAACTAATCAAACATTATTGTGTGTGTTTTTTTATCATGAGGGCTTTTTTTTTTTTTTACCAAAATATCATGAGAGTTTAAATTCTTAACCCTTATCAAATCCCACTTCACCCTTGACCACGTGTTTTTTATTTTTGCTCTTTATTGTGTTTAAATAAAACTTTTTTTTGCCAACAAGAGAATTATATTATATATAAAAAAAAAAAAAGTCAAAAGAAGACACCAAAAGAAAGACACCAGCGACACAAAAACCAAGCGGAAACAAACAGAATACAAAAAGAGGAACAGAAGCTTCAGCCAACACCAGCATGATCACCAGAAGAATCCACATCCAACAGCTTAAGCAGAGGGGGTGGGGGTGGCGAACCCAATCCAACAATAACGTGTGTCCACCCCTGTTAGTATTTACCTTTAGCGAATTCTCTGGAGGTTTTATCCATTTGCCACCCTTAGCCTTGGTATTTGGCAACGAGCTATCTATTGAAGACCACCCATTGGCTATCCAGAATTCAACAATTGCCTTTCCTGCAAGTGTAAACTTACACCCGCCTTTCCAAATATATCACAGAATTACAGCAATGTTAGCTTTTGTCCATTCATCCCAATTTTCCTTGCAAAAAATAGATTGTAACCAACAATCTAATCTTCTAATATCTAATTCCAATATGGCCAGTTGAGCAGAACTACCAAACCAAGTGCTCTTTGCCCAACTACATAACCACAACGAATGTTCAATAGACTCAGTTGCTTTTCCACATACAGGACAAACATCCAAGGAACTTATGGAGATTTTCAAAGCATGGTGCTGCATTATTTAAAGCTATTTCCATAAGAAGAATTTAATTTTATTTGGAACTTTCAATTTCCAAATAACAACCCACAACTCACTTGATATAGTGCAGGAGCTGCTTGGTCCGACAACCATATTCCTTTCTAAAGTCTGCTTAGAAATCCAATATCCCCCTTTAACTAAAATATACCATTTTTCCCTCCAAGCCACATCCATCTATCCTCTTTATTTGTTCTAGAGATTGGTAATCCTTTTATCTCCTTGATTTCATCATCCCTCAACCACTCTTCTATATACTTGATAGGTCCCAAGAGTATCCATTTATGAGTTCCGCAACCTTCACTGTATTAAAGTCCTCAAAAGGGCAAACAGAGGTCAGTGTCATACTTGAAAGGGAAGGAATCCATTGATCAGTCTATACATTTGTGTTGATCCTATTTCCAATGCTAATACAGACACATCCTTCCAGCAATTTCTTTCCTTCCAAAATACCACACCTAGCCCAAGAAGCCCTACAACCTATTTTATCAGACAACAAGTTAGAATTGGAAAAATAAAGTCCCTCGAGAATATGAACCCAAAATTCACTAGGTTCTTGTAATATTCTCCATCCAAGCTTTGCTAAGAGAGCAAGATTAAAAGCATGAAAATCTCAGAGACCCAACCCAAAGCTTTTTTCTTTTTACCTTCAGGCCAAAAATAAACTTAAAAAAAATAATAATAAAAAACGGTGCAAGGCCCAATAACTACAGAACATAACTATTCAATGTTGGGTGAGGACTCAGCAATATCTCCATCAAGAAATAATAAAGCCTTTTTATCTTAAGATGAGGTGAGGTGCCGTAAGTGCCTGGATAATAACTATAAGTATTTATAGGAGCAGATAAGTAATTATATGAAGAAGTTATTAAATGTAAATTATTTTTTAATAAGTATTTATGTTTTAAATAAGTGCTTATGGAAGAAACTAATTTTTTCTGCTTATGGTAATCATTTAGGGTGTGTTTGAATTAATTTATGTATAAGTGATTATGAGAATAAGTACTTATTCATAATAGATTATGAGAATAAGTGATTATGTCAAAAGTGATTTATATTTGGATATTTTTAACCCATAAGTAATTTTGAGAAAAGAAACATATTTGGATATTGGGGTTTAAGTGATTATTGGGTGGATAATAAGAAAAAAAAAGTGAAATAAGTGATTATGGGAGGATAAGTGATTATCATAAGTTGAAAAAACTAGTTTATGAAAAATAATCACTTAAATGACCATAAGTGATTATTTCATACTCAGGTGTGTTTGACAAGTGGTCCTCATAATCACTTTTTTTTTCTCCATAATCACTTTTTTCTTGAATCCAAATAGACAATTATCTTCCTATAATAACTTATTTCACTTTTTTTTTTCATTATTCATCCAATAATCACTTAAACCGCCCGTATCTAAATCTATTTCTTTTTCCAAAATTACTTAGTAAGCACACATCATCTTATCATAATATTTTAATAAATCATTTTCACTAAAAAGATTTTAATTATTTAAAATTTTTTATAATTTTTAAAATTATTCTTATTAAATAAAAGTAAAAATACATTATTTTGTCTCTATCATAATATTTTAATCCTTCTTTATCATAATTAAATAATATTATAAATGGAAATAAATAATTTTAGCATAATATTTTGAAATGGAGGAGTAGATAACATAAAATAAAAAGGACAGACAGCAAGGACGTACCACGTGGTCTACAAGAAAAACGCAAGTTTCTTCAACGGCCGGAACTTTATGGTTAAGTTTTTGTTTTAGTCAACCATGGTTAAGTTTAATATTTAAAAAGAAATAAATCATCCCTTCCCTCTTATAAATTATTTTTATTTTAAATATAATTAAAAAATCAAGTAAAATTATTATTATTATAAAAAATTATTCTATTTTTTTAAAAATTATCCTCATAAAATCATTTTAAATATACTTTTTTTAATTTTTTTCTACTATAATTTTTTTAAGTATTTTTAAAAAAATAAAAAAAAAATAAATATTAAATAATATAGAAATTATGTATCGATTTTATTTTCTGTATTTTTTTATTTATAAAATCGAGCATGAAATTATTGTGAATTAGTCAGTAATGCGATAACGAGTATCTGTAGAATCTTTTGTACTTGCACAGCTCTGCTTCTGCTCAAAACACAATCAAACAGAGCAAAGCGATCGCTGCTCCACTGCTTCATCATCCATAGAAATGGATTATCTTCTCTGGAAGCTTTTGCCTCTGTTAGCACTTCTTGTCTCCTTCATAGTCTTCTTTTTTTTACAAGATTCCTACAGGGCCCACTTGTTTCACCGGAGAAAGGTCCATTTTCTATTCATCTTCTTTTCTCTCTTTTATTTATGCATATACACTCTCTCTGCAACATGGCGCTATCTTACTTTTTGCCTGAAATTTCTAACATTTGACCAAAATCGCCACTTTTCAAATTGTGGAGTGGACTTGTGACCTTCCTTTTTAGCTATTTTGACAAGTGACTAACTGTTGAATTTCATGTCATCATTTGTTACTACTATGGTCACAAAATGTGTAATTAAGTGTTGGGTTTCTCTATATTAGAGATAGAACGTCGATTTTGTTGTTTTGGGGTTGAATGATGTTGTTGTTCTGGTAACAGCCACCCCCTGAAGAGTGTAGCTTTCTTCCTTATCGCCATTACTGGATATCCAGCAAGCGTATTGTGACTCCGCATGGGGTTATTTCTGGTTCAGGTCATTGTCTACCCTTGATCACGTGAATTTTCTTCTGGTTTTTATATTTTTATTTTTGGCTTATACCTTGAAGTTTTTAAATATATATGTATATTTCCCACAGTGGTAGAGTATGGAGAAATGCATGTCTTATGAGAAGAATATGTGTTTCTGATCATTAATCAGAATTTCACTATGTGGTTATTAACCTTGATAAATCATAATTCTGTATATATTTTAAGGATGCTTTATTAAGAGCCAAAGAATAATACAGAATATTATGATAAGTAATCTTCCAAAAGAAAAGCAAAGGAGAGAAAGTAAGTAGACGACGACAACAACAACATTAGCCTTATCCCATTATGTGGGGTCGGCTATATGGATCATATGACGCCAATGTGCTCTATCAAACACCATCTCCTCAAATAAATCATTTCTCCAAAGATCATTCCTTATAACTTCTTGTAGTGTCCTTTTTTGTTTTCCTCTACGCCTTTTAATAGGACTTCAAGCTATTTGATCAACTCTCCTCACTGGCTTCTCTTGCCCTCTTATTTGTACATGCCCAAACCACCTTAAATGATTTTCCACCATTTTCTCCTTGATAGGTGCTACTTCAACTTTTCTTCATATACAAGTATTTCATATCTTATCCAATTTTGTATGACTACACATCCATCTCAACATTCTCATCTCTGCTACTCCCATTTTATGCTCTTGTTGTCCTTTCAAGGCCCAACATTCACTATCATATAGCATTGCTAGCCTTGTAGCTGTTTGATAAAATTTTTCTTTAAGTTTAGTAGGTATCTTGCGGTCACAAATAACTCCTGATGCTTTCCTCTACTTTAACCACCTAGCTTGTATCCTATGCATAATATCCCCATCAATTTTACCATCACTTTATAAAATTGACCCAAAATATCTAAACTTTGACATTTCTAGAATGATTTGCTCTCCAATTTTTATCTCTGAATAATTTCTAATTGGTCTCTTATTAAATTTGTAATGCATATATTCCGTCTTACTTCTACTCAAACGAAAACCTTTTGATTCCAAAGTGTGTCTCTATAACTCAAGTTTAGAGTTGAGCTCTTCTCTTGAGTCCTCAATTAAAACTATATCATCCGCGAAAAGCATACACTTTGAAATTTCTTCCTGTATATGATCTGTTAGAACATTCAAAACCAGATCAAACAGGTATGGACTCAAAGAAGATCCTTGATGTAAGCCTATCGTTATAGGAAAGTTCTTTGTCACACCTCTAGGGGTTCTCACACTTGTTGTTGTCCCCTCATACATATCCTTTATGGCTTGAATATAAGCCACACGAATACCTTTCTTCTCCATTACTTTCCACAATACATCTCTTAGTACTCTATCATAGGCTTTTTCCAAATCAATGAAAACCATATGCAGGTCTCTCTCTTTACTCTGGTATCTTTCAATCAAACCCCTTAATAAATAAATAGCCTCTGTTGTAGACCGTCTTAGCATAAATTCAAATTGGTTTTCCGAAATACGAGACTCTTTTATGAGTCTATGCTCAATCACTCTTTCCCAAAGTTTCATGGTGTAACTCATAAGTTTTATCCCCCGATAATTAGTACAATTCTAAATATCCCCTTTATTCTTGTATATAGGAACTAGAGTGCTCTTTCTCCATTCCTCTAACATTTTCTTGGACCTTAAAATCTCATTAAATAACTTAGTGAGTCACAAAACCCCATCGGGACCAATAGCTTTACTATTATCTATTCTCTTAAGAACTTCTTTTACCTCTTCAACCCAAATCCTACGATAGAAGTTCAAATTGAGATCATCTTCATGAGCTGTTAATCCTTTGGCATCAATAGTCATATCCAATCCACTATTGAAAAGCTTATAAAAGTAGCTCTTCCATCTTTCTTTGATATCATCACCCGTAACCAAAATTTTTCCTTTCCCATCCTTAATGCATTTTATTTGGTCCAAATCTCTTGATTGTCTTTCCCTTCTCTTGGCAATTTTGTAAATCTTACGTTCACCATTCTTGGTTCCTAAATCCTGGTAGAATTTCTCAAAAGTTTAGATCTAGCCTCGCTCACTGCTTTCTTAGTGTCTTTTTTAACCAACCGATAACATTTCCAATTTTCATCGTTATTGTACCAATGCAAGGCTTTGAAATACTTTTTCTTATGTTTAACCTTCTCCTGCACACTCTTATTCTACCACCAAGATTCTTTATTTTTAGGTCCAAAACCTTTGGATTCACCCAATACTGCTTTAGCGGTATCCCTGATTTTTTTAGCTATCTCATCCCACAAGATATTAGCACTTCCTTGCGAGTCCCCATTACCTTCCTCCATAAGTTTTCTCGTAAATGTCACTTGTTTCTCACCTTTTAGTTGCCACTACTTAATCCTAGGATTTAAGACTTTTTGACTTTTTATTTTACGGTTTTTAACCAGCACATCAAGGACCAAGATCCTATGTTATGAAGTTAAGCTCTCACCAGGGATTACGTTGCCGTCTTTACAAGCTCTTCTATCTGAATTCTTTACCAAAAAGAAGTCAATTTGCGACCTTTAGATTCCACTCTTATATGTGATTAAATACTCCTCTCGCTTCTTGAAACAGGTGTTTACAATCGTGAGGTTGTAAGCCATTGAAAAATAAAAAATGGAATGCCCCTCCTCATTTACTTCTCCAAAACCATAACCACCATGAACTCCCATATATTGCCCCGTCTCTTTTTCCACATGACCATTAAGGTCTCCCCTAATGAGGATCTTTTCCTCTTGTGGGATATCTCGGACCAAGCCCTCCAAATCTTCCCAAAATTTTTCCTTAATATGTGCTTCCAACCCTACTTGAGGTGCACAAGCACTAATAATATTGAGTGTATCGTGTCCAATAGTCAATTTTAAGGATAAGATCTTATCTCCAATCCTTCTGACTCCTGCCAGATTCTTTTTCCAATCTTTATCCACAATAATATCAACTTCATTCCTTACTTTAACCTTCTCTACGTATCAAAGTTTAAAACTAGTAGTGTCTAACTTCTTAATCTTTTTTCTCACCCATTTAGTTTCTTGAAGGCATAAAATGTTAATTCTCCTCCGAATCATAGTATCCACCACCTCCATAGATTTACCTGTTAATATTCCAATATTCCAAGAACCAAATCTAATCAGAGAAAGTAAGTAGAGAAAGAATATTATTTGAACGTTCTGTACTGTCCTTCTGTGTATTTAATTAATAAACTCCCTTAAAGAATTCATGAGCAGAAATCTACATATCTAGAATCAAGGAAAATTATGTATCTGTTACAAGATGTGCAGCAAAGAACCTCTGGCTTAAAATTCTGGCATTCTGCTCTGATCAAATTCAAGCAGAAAGTGCACAAATCTGCAACATTTTTCACTTGTTTGTTCAACCAAAACCTTAAAATACAGGTAGAGGAAAAATACTCCAAAATTGGATGAACAAACCCCATGTTCACCCAGAATGCGGATTCTAGAATCATCAATAACTTCCTGTTTGTATATCTAGCAAAAAATCAAACTGTAAATTTGTAAATTTTCACATATCTTTTGTGTTAATCCTTTAAATCATAAGCATTTTGGGGAAGACCATGGTTACTCTCCACTAGCTATTGTTATTGTAAGTCGGAAGCTTTGGCAGGATTATGATTATTCACTTATGTTGATTGATTTTCCTTGCAAAATTGTTCAATTATACAGTGGAGATAAATGAGGGGAAGATCGTGTCTATTGTTAAAGAATATTGTAAGCATGGAAATTATATGCAGCGAGAAGTAATTGACTACGGAGATGCTGTGGTCATGCCTGGATTAATTGATACGTAAGATGTGCATGTCATCTCATTGTGGATTATTTCTTTTTGGATAAGTTCTAGAAGATAAATAATGTAATTTATACGATGATAAATACTCATTAATTTGGTATAACAATAGTTCTGAGTATATGGATAAAACTGTTGAAGGCTTTGAATGTCAACATAAAAATTTCTTCTTACCTATGTAGACCTTTTTGGGGGATGCAAAATGAGTTTAACTTGTCAAATATTCATACATATAGCATGTTTTCACTCATTGCTCACATGCTAGAAGAGCTTACATAACAAAGTTGTCTGGGAAACGTAGTTTTCAAGCTATATAGTGTTGTTTCAAATTTTCAGTAATGTTTGCAGCATTCATTACAAGTGGAGTTTGTGAAATATAATCAGATTGAACGCGGGATTCTTCCTGAATTATACTCTGTTACTCTGCTTGTAGCTTATATAATTTTTAGGATTTAGTTTCCACAGTATTGGAATTTATCTTAGAGACTCCCTACTGTGCTTAGAAATGCGGGATTACATGATAAAAAAATGTGTGAGAGCAATTTGTCTGGTGGTATAACCACATTTGTAGGTGTTTTCAGAAATATATTTAAATCGTGAATACTCACTGTGAGGATCATAATTAAAAGGATGTGCTTCCCAGTGGATTGAGTTTTTTATTTCTTATTGATTATTATTATTATTTTCCTCTGCAACAAGTTAATGTTCATGAACAAAAGAGGTGAAGGAAGAAGGATACAGCATTTTAATAACCTTGGTTTATTTATTTCCTAAACAAAAATGTACACAAGTTATCCAGCACTAACCTCTTCCATGACCTTGTTGAAGGAAAGGAAACAGAAACGAGTATCTGACAGCATAATCTATTGGTGCTGAAAATTTTGTTTATAGTTTTAATTCTAAACCAGGCTGTTGTTACTGGCTGTCTATGGTTAGGAGAGATTGAGTGTTTTGTTTGATTCAGTAGAAAATGAGTACTGATAGTATATGACATAAATGTCAAACAGATAACTTTTGGGTTAACTTTTTTCTACTAGGGAGGGAAACAAGTTGTATTTTGAGGGAATTAGGAATACTTATAAAGTCAAATAGATTCTTTCCTTACTTGAGTACTTGATGCATATATCTTATGATTTCAGAATACTTTCTCATGGGTCCTTGCTATGATTTACTTCAATGAGAGATATATTTTATTTAAAGGTCAGAATCTTCTCTTCCCCTTCTCCTTCATTTTTTAAATTTTACTTTTGGCAGGCATGTACATCTTGATGAGCCAGGAAGAACTGAATGGGAAGGATTTCTTACTGGGACAAAAGCTGCTGCTGCTGGTGAGCTAATGTTCTTACTCTATTAAGGCTTTTTGCTATGGTTCTTAAGAACATCTAGATGACAGACTTAGCACGAAGAAAAAAATTCAGACAACTAATATAATATTGAATCATTATAGGTCCTTAATTGATTTTAGTAGACTTCTCCAATGATTTTTTCGTGTGTTCTTGATGGGTAGTGGTCATCTAGAATGTAACTATTATTGTTACTATTTCTTGAATGTTTATTTTTCTTGTTTCTTTAGTATGTATAACTTAGACTTATGCTCTCACTCTGTTTCAAAAGGTGGCGTAACAACAGTGGTTGACATGCCCCTAAATAATCACCCGACAACTGTGTCTAAGGAAACACTGAAACTTAAGGTATCTTTGATTGAGCAATTGTATATTTCTTATTCCTTAAAATAATTGATAAGAATAAACATGGCAGTAAATGCATTTTATCACTTATTTTATGATGAACCCATTTATATCAAACAGAGAAGAAGGCACAGTTCCTTCCAAATACATTAATTTACATCTTTGAGGTGTTTAATGTTCTAATATTTGGTAAAGCTGTCTTGTGTGGGATTGAATTTAAATCCTTAATGATTAACTCTTAAAGTTCTGTGCTTTCTCTTTCCATAACATTGTGTTCCATTTCTTTTTTACAGCTTGAGGCTGCTAAGAAGAAACTCTATGTTGATGCTGGTATGATCAACAAACTCTACTTTGGCATACAATCAACGGAGTCTCTGAAAAAGTTTGGCTTTGACAGGTTTCTGGGGAGGTCTAATCCCTGAAAATGCACTTAATACAAGTATTTTGGAAGGTCTCTTGAGTGCTGGAGTTCTTGGTGTCAAGGTAATTTTCAAAAACCTGACCTTATTAAGGCAATTCTGTTCAGAGGCCAAGGATATGTTCATAATAATTTTGAGAATATTTGGAATCTGGACATGTCCAGTGTCTGCCTCTTGTTATATATCTTTGAAATGGCTCTTTGTTATCATGCTGGGGTTGCTTGAACTACTATGCTTATCTATCTTCTCATTGACCGTTTGTTCTCCTCCCAAACCCTCTGAAAATGTTGGGGTTGGTTTATGTATTATGTTGGAAGCTGTCTCTTGCTGCTTTTTGATTTTGGCATTACCATTATTACTTCAAATTTAAAAAAATGTCAAGTGACTCGGCTTCCCTCTCTATAGTAAGGTTGCACCTCACCTTTAACTCAAATACAAGATATAAATGATTTTTTGCGCTGCTGTTTTCCTTGCCTTTTCAAATAAGTATGCTAACAGCTGCTATATTTGGTCTGACCCATTTTTCTTTTTTGTGTTTGTACTTTGTAGTCTTTCATGTGTCCTTCAGGAATTGATGACTTTCCCATGACAACTATTGAGCACATCAAGGTATATTACTTTCATAATGATAAAAGAAATAGAACTAGAGTATAAGTTACACTAATTAATTATAATTCTTCACATTTTCTTGCATTCTCTGTTCCTGTTTCCACATTAATTAATATGATATGAGATTGTGGCTTTGTTTGATATGCAGCAGCATGCTTGCATAGGCACTCGCTTTTTTGTCATCAATAATTCTCCTAGTTAGTATTATGGAGTTCTCTTTCCTTTGTTGGATTGTAGAATCCATTTGTTATGGTAATTTGCTTGGTAGGAGGGACTGCCTGTGTTGGCCAAATATAGAAGACGTTTACTTGTGCATTCTGAGATTCAACTGAATTCCGGAAATGTTTTGGAACTTAAAGATATTGATGATCCACGTGTTTACTCAACCTATCTCAAGACTAGACCACCTTCATGGTAAGACATTAGTTATGGCTTTGCATTCTTAAGAAATGAGCTTTGGTATTGGAACAAAAATATTTTCCACAATAAAATTTATTTTTTACTGTAGACAATAAATTGGCTACTTTCTTACCTAACAGTTAAGTCTTTCCTTAATTTTCATGATTAGTAATAGCTTTTTTTGGACAAACATGATTAGTTTAGACTCGAACTTTAAATGTTTTCAACGTTCTGATTAATGACTTGTCCCAAAGTGGTCATGAGCCCCCTCCTGTCAGAAACAGTATGCAGTTGTACAAGTGCAACACTTTACGTTTTAAAAAGGATGCATTGTTGAATATTCTATCTTTGAATAACGAACAGCTAATATAAATACAATATCTGTTGAGTGTTGTTTTTCGTCGATCCAAGTCCATTAAAATTTTTAGATGAGCATAATATCATACATTTTCCGTTGGCTTACAGCCTATTAAATTTTCCGCTAAATCACGTGTATTCATCTTCACTTCCAAACCAGGGAGCAGGCAGCTATTAGAGAACTTGTAGGTGTTACAAAGGATACTAGAAGTGGTGGTCCTTTAGAAGGAGCGCATGTTCATATTGTTCACTTGTCTGATTCAAGTGCTTCCTTAGATATGATTAAGGTAATATATGCTTTTTCGTGTAGATAGCAATTTATTGCACAGAACATTTTTAGAATGATAGGAAATCTTAATATTAATAAATAGAACATGGATGCAGTCTTTGGTCTTTGATTTTCCATTCAGAAGTTCCAAAATTATCCCTGTAAAAGTTTATTGTTTGTTGAATGTCAATAAACTAATAAAAATCATGGGGTTATAAAATTTATGGGAAGTTGTGCTATTCATAAGCCTTGAACAGTGCAGCTTACCTTAGATTTTGTGTAAAGCACGGCCCCTCAACTTGGCAAATTTCTTCTCTCATTGGAGGATAGTGCATTAGTGCTATTGTAATACATTGATATTCTACAGGAAGCAAAACGTAGAGGTGACAGCATTAGTGTCGAGACTTGCACACATTACTTAGCTTTTTCGGCTGAAGAGATAAAATATGGAGATACTCGTTTCAAGTGTTCCCCACCTATTCGTGACGCATCCAATAAAGAAAACTTATGGGAAGCTTTGCTGGTAAGTTCTTCTCACAATACAAATTAATATCTTACATTAGTTATCTATGATCTCATTGGTCTTATCTCTTTTATTCTTCATTTTAGGAAGGAGACATTGACTTTTTAACTTCTGATCATTCACCAACACTGCCAGAACTCAAGCTCCGTAATGAGGGTAACTTTTTGAAGGCTTGGGGTGGCATATCATCGTTGCAGGTTAGTGATTTTATCTGTTTATTGATGAGTGAAAGTTGGAGTGTTATGACTTTTTCCATGTGGGTGATACTGAAACTCAATTGGAGATCTTCAAATTGGTAGTTGAATGAATTAGGTGTATACCCGTATGTGCATTTTAATAAAATCTAAAGTGTGTCTGCATTTCACTACACAATGTGGTATGCATCAAGTCATCATCCGAAAATGTTCAACTGATATTTTTATTCGTACTTTTAAGTGTGAACTGTGCATATTTTGGATATTTATAAATGATTTTGAAATTGATGATCAGAAAAGTGGATATTTTATGCTACTAGAATGTTGTAATATTAGTTCAATGATGGAAATTATATATAAATTTCCAAGATTTGTATTTGCGTCCATAAATTATAATCAAACCTTTCTTAATTATTTATTTATGCTCAGGCTTGGTTGCTGTTTATTTATTTATTAATTCATTAATATGGTTCAGTATTTTCTACCATGTTACATCATATATTTTTTTCTATTTTTGGTTGGAGAGGGGCAAAAAGTCTAAATGCCTTAAAGTTATAAGCCAATTATTTTGTCTTCCTCTGGAGATATCTTCTTACTTGTAACATTGTCCTTTCTCTATAATAAAGTCATTCTTTTTGCTAAGACAGAATCCAATCAAACCATAAATAATGGGCCTACATAAAGTTCCTTAAGGCTGTGATGAAGGGTCATGCTAGATTTTTTTCAAAAACCACAAGCTAGTTTCCTTGGATCTGCTAAATCTGAGTTATTATCTTACACATGTAACTTCTATTATTGGTCTGAACTCTGAAGACTAACCGATGCTCTACTGGAAATCTTGTAGTTTGTTCTTCCAATAACGTGGTCATATGGACAAAAATACGGAGTGACTCTGGAACAACTGTCATTATGGTGGAGCAGGAAACCTGCAGCATTTGCTGGATTAGAATCAAAGGTGATATGATTGTAGTTTCCTCCTTTGCCCCAGACACATATATGCATGCATATATATTCAACGAGAAATAACGTGATTTATAGAAAAATGATAGCGGCAGAGTCAAATCCACCAGTATGGCAGGATTGCTTTTACTTCTAGGCGGAAACAGAAGCTGATGCACAAAAATAGAAAACACTCCCAGTTATTCAATTAGATAGAAATGTCCCAAAACTTTAAAAATTATTTCATTCTGATTCTTCTTTCTTTTTAAACCTCTCTCAGTAACAGAATTGCCAAAACACACTCACCTAAGAGTAACACGTGTCCATGTTCTTCCAAACCATTTCCAGCCATACCTTGTTGGCTTCGGATTTTTCCTTCCCAGTTAGGGGTTCCATCATGTTATCTATGATACACTTTATCAGAAATTGTGCTGAAAAAGCCTCATGGTAAAGCTTATACAGATTTATACCTGAAATTGTTCCAGTAGGCTCCCCGAGTAGGTTCTCACATCTTTCATTTTCTTTTGGGCTTACGGTTCTATTATCTTTCCTCCTAGAATCTCAAAATATCGTCTATATCCTCATATAATCCTTTAAATCAAATCGTCACTTATGTATCTGAGCTACTCCCTCTCTCTCTCTCTCTCTCTATATATATATATATATATATATCTTTGCACAAAGCTTTCAATTTCTTAAAGGTAGTCATTTTTAAAGCTTTCGGGTCGTCCATTTTTACAACTCCTCTAATTTACCTTCACTTTTTCTTCTGTCTTAGAAAAGGTAATTAACCCTACCGTATTATGATGATTTTGATCAAAACAACATCGTGTAAGTAGAACACTCATTTATGGACAAAAGGTAAGGATCTCTTCTTGTGTAATCCTAATGGACTAACCTACCCCTTACTAATTAGCCGACACAAGGTCTAGTAAGTAGAACACTAATTTTAATTTGAGCTGAAAAAGCCTCATGGCAGAGCTTTTATAGATTTATATGTGAAATTGTTCAGTATGGTCAACTGCTTGCATGTTCAAGTGAGACTAAACTAACATTTATGTTATAGGGGGCCATTGAAGTTGGAAACCATGAAGATATTGTAGTGTGGCAACCAGAGACAGAGTTTGTCCTGGATGATAAGTATCCTGTTTTCATCAAACATCCTGTAAGTTTCAATTCTTCTCTTCCTGTTATTAAATGCTTTTTAATCCGTTTCAGTCATAACACTTTTGAATTTTAATATGGTGGCAATTGCTATGGCTATCATTGTTCATATACATTTTCTTTTATGTGCAGAGCATCTCTGCCTATATGGGGAAAAAACTATCAGGACAAGTGTTGGCTACTTTTGTGAGAGGAAACCTTGTCTTCAAGAATGGCAAGCATGCTCCAGCAGCCTGTGGTGTTCCAATCCTTGCTAAATGATAGCTCTTAGTAAGAACTCATCATGATCCTGTGGTTCATGCTGTTGTGTAAAACTTGTACCATTGGTTTGTATTATCCTATGTCAGCAAGAGGATCCCACCGTGGAATTCTTGTGTTGTATTATTATTATTTTATTTCTGTTTGGATCAAAGGGATGGATTAATTTTTAAACTTTTTTTTTCTTTTAACTAGCTTCAATCCTATGCTTTTTTATTTTTCCAGAAATTCAATTTTTTTTAAATAACACAAAGTTCAAAACAGCAAATCAATTTATTTATAAAATAAATCAATTGTCACATCAATATTCAGTAAAAATAATAGTATTTACTCATTCTACAATAATTTATATGCATTTCGAGTGCTTCATTTTATCCCCAAATATTATATTTAAATTAAAGTAATCTATCTAAAAATATTTATGGCTCTCTAATGTACTGAAATTTAAATCTTAAAAATGACACTATTTTGGATATTGAAGACACTTGTTTAAAATCATCTTTAAAAAATAGCCTAGCTCGTAATAATTAAAAAAAAAAACCCAAAAATTAAACGGTCGTTTCTTACATGCTTTCAATTTCATAACGAACTTAACTGAAGCTGATGCGCGGCGGCGTACAAACGACATCGTCTGTTCATCGATTCTAATGGCCAAGGAGATGAAGGCTCATCATCCAATCCACAAAGGCACGAGCCTCCCTGTCACAGACGCAAATCAAATGGTAAGAGCGAGTTGGACTCGGAGAAACTCGGCGGTGAAAGTCCGAGTCTACTCGCCTCCCCCATCTCTCTGAGTCTCTCTGTCTGCAATTATCCAATGGAACTCAGCAAGCTCTTCATTTCCATGAAGAAACCCCCAAACATCTTCGCCAAACCCTGCTTCGCGTTGTTCAACTCGGCCGAGTCGAATTCAACCCCAGAACGAGTCACACTGGCTAATGGCCTCCAAGCCGAGACTCTCAAGACCCTGGAATGGAGCTCCATATGCAAGAAGCTCTCGAAGTTCACGTCGACCTCCATGGGCTTCTCCGCTGCGCAAAACGCACAAGTGCCCATCGGTCGGACCCGGAAGGAGAGCCAGAAGCTTCTCGATCAGACTTCCGCAGCTAGACTGATTTCTCAGCGGATGGACTTTTCGGGTATCGATGACTTGACGGAGATTGTCAATGTTGCAGCTTCGGGTCAGCTTTTGACGACCAGGGAGCTCTGTACGGTTCGCCACACGCTACGTGCCACGAGAGAGTTGTTCGATAAGTTGCAGGAGCTGAGTTCAGGTGTTAATTGTCCAGAAAGGTACTCTATAGTTTTGATTTCCTGGATAAAATATTGTCCTTGTCCTTTAGTTTCGATAAAACTGTTTGGTTTGGGATTTAAATTTAAAAAATAAATTAAAATTCATAAAACCAAAATCAACTTAGAAGATGAAGAATCGAAGATAGTTTATGTAACTTGAGGTGACTAAAGAATATATTCTTTTGCCCTGCCCGGAATTTGAGAATTGTGAAGGTTAATACATGGAGATTTCTGTTTTTTAAGAATTTCTTACGAAGATGTTTGTATTCCAAGTTTTATGTTGAGGTTTTGGGGATACAGTCAATGTCACCTTTTAGGATGATAAATATTGAACCTGTGAATTGACATAGACGGCACTATTGTAGATTTTATCACTTTTATGTGTTGATTCTGAAAAGCGAAGCTTCATTTGGTGATTTATATGTCACTGTTTAGATTAAGTTCAACCATTAACTAAGCTTTCTAGACCATATTTATTTAGTAGAAGCTGTCCAATTTGTAAGTATTACATTTGGACAGTTGGCGTATCACGTCATAAGACTAATGCTTGTTTCTACTAAATGTCGATGAGTAGGATAAGAGGCAGAAGCCAACATCTGGAGACGATTTAGAGAGATATGTTTCAGTTTGTCTATCATTACCTTATTGATGTTTTCTTCAGAGTGGTTTTTATGGTTATTTTATGTTCTCAAATATGTATGGCACCCATTTCAAGGTGGGTGATAAGTTTTCCATTAACGGTTTTTTCCCAGCATTCAAGGCAGTTCTTAGTCCAATTCAGATTATAAGAAGTTTCTTTGATGCATTTTCTCAAGGGGTTCTGTTTTTCCTTGACAAAGTCAGGAGCGTAAATCATATGGTAATGGATTCTCTTGTCTTCATAAGGCCTTAAAAGAAAGTTTTATTTCAAAGTTGCTCTAACATATGGAGTATGATTCTCTTATTTGACTTGTTCTTTGGGGCTTAACTGCTTCATGCTGGAAATTTCAAGATAGGGATCTGAATCAATATTTTGAATCAATGCAATCATTTCCAATCAGGTACTTGCCCCTCCTTGAGATATTGCAGAATTGTGATTTCCTAGTGGAGTTGGAGAATAAAATAGAGTTTTGCATAGATTGCAATTTTTCTGCAATTCTTGATAGAGCAAGTGAAGACCTGGAGACCATTAGATCAGAAAGAAAGAGGAACATGGAAATTTTAGATTCTTTGTTAAAAGAAGTATCATTTCAAGTTTTTAAGGATGGGGGCATTGACAAACCACTAATTACACGACGTCGATCTAGAATGTGTGTGGGCGTCAAGGCTTCTCATAGATATCTGCTACCAGATGGTGTAATTCTGAATGTTAGCAGTTCTGGGGCAACATATTTTATGGAACCGAAAGATGCAATAGATCTGAACAACATGGAAGTAAGTCTTTCAAACTCTGAGAAGGCTGAGGAAAGAGCAATTTTGAGCTTTCTTGCCTCTGATATAGCTAATTCACATAGGAAAATAAAGTATTTATTGGATAGAATTCTTGAGATTGACCTTGCTTTCGCAAGGGCTTCCTATTCTCAATGGATGAATGGGAAATGTCCAATTTTCAGTTTAGGGAATTTTGAAGGTGGTGACAGTAATGAGGAGGATGAAACTTTAATGGTAGATATTGATGGCCTGCAACATCCATTACTTTTTGAGTCCCCTCTAAATAAATTTTCAGACAATCTTGAGCTGAGATCAGGAGATGCTGCTGAGTTGGGTAATAAAAATGGAGTAATGGCTTCTAAAAATTTGTCCCAAGCCATAGATGACTTTCCTGTACCAGTTGACTTTAAAATTGGTCATGGAACCAGAGTGGTGGTGATATCAGGACCTAATACTGGAGGGAAAACGGCTTCCATGAAAAACTTGGGCCTGACATCACTCATGTCAAAAGCTGGAATGCATTTGCCTGCCAAGAGCTGTCCCAAACTTCCTTGGTTTGACCTCATCTTGGCTGATATTGGAGATCAACAGGTAATTTCTGGACTTCTTTATTTCCAATAAATAACTTCCCTGGCATCCTGTGGCTGTTTCATTTGTTTTCTAATTTTTTTCATTTTGTGGTTTTTCCCCATTGAAGTCCCTGGAACAAAATCTCTCAACTTTTAGTGGGCATATCTCACGCATCCGTAAAATTTTGGAAGTGGCCTCGAAACAGTCACTTGTTCTCATTGATGAAATTGGCAGTGGAACTGATCCTTCTGAAGGTGTAGCTCTTTCTGCTAGTATCTTGCAATATCTGAAGGATCGTGTAAGCTTGGCTGTTGTGACTACTCATTATGCGGATCTAAGTTGTCTAAAAGATAAGGATACCCATTTTGACAATGCAGCAATGGAATTTTCTCTAGAAACATTACAACCTACTTATAGGATTTTATGGGGCTTTACTGGTGATTCAAATGCATTAAGTATAGCTAAATCTTTAGGTTTTGATAATAATGTAATTGAATGTGCAAAAAAATGGGTGGAAAAGTTAAAACCAGAACAGCAACAAGAGCGGAGAGGAATGTTGTATCAGTCACTGCAAGAGGAAAGAAACCGATTAAAAGCTCAGGCTGAAAAGGTTGCATCTGTTCGAGCAGAAATTTTGAACATATACAATGAGGTACATTCTAAATGCTTTTGCAAATTTGTTCTGTACTTCATTCTAGTTTCTTTTCCTTAGTCTACAAAGCATCCGCATGGACAAGATACCTTGTCAAGTTTATCTGAAATTTACATTCTTATTAATTAAAAATGAATTATATGAAAATAAAAAAGGGCAAACAAATGAAGCCCCATTGACTTGGTATCTTAGTTGGGAATTCTTGATTCCTTATGCAACTCTTACTCCTGTTGCCCACACTTGGACATTATCCAGCTGGCAGTAAATCATTTTCCAGTTTACTGTTGGTTATCCTTCTCTGCAGAACTCAGCTGCCACAACTTTGTTTTGGTAGGATAGAGCACCTTCTAAGTCTAGGTTAAGGCTTTTGTCTGGATCGTAATACTCAATAGCATTATTGGTAATGACTTGTTACGGCCTTGTAGTTTTGTGGGTCTCGTAAGGCCCTTGCACTTAGCATTTGTGCTATATGTCATAGATACCCTTAAACAGATAGCGATTTTTTTTCCTATTGTTTTGAGGTAGCTTGACAGTCGCAAAGTTTTTTGTGCTGTTTGCTGAACAATGGATAGTTATCTGGCGGAAAAAAAAAGAAGAAGAACAGTGGATAGTTATGGCTAATTTGAAGGTCTTATTTTTGTACCTCTTTCTGAGGTTTTGAGTAAAAAGGATGACAAGTTGTTTTGAAATTGTTCTCTTGGCAATGGTGTTTGTTGTATTTGGATGGAGCAAATTGTCATCATCTTATTCCTTCACCTCTATTTTTTTTTTCCCCAGGCAGGCTTGTATTCTTAGCCTTTCTGTCATTCTGTGGGTTCCAGGTCATAGGTTTTTTAAGGAAACCCCTTTGTCTATTATGCGAAGGAACTATTACAAATACAAAATTAACTACAACTTTACAGTACAAAAGAATTCACAACACCTTGTCGGAAAAATTCTGTTCACCGATTCAATTCTCTGGCATTTTCCAGTAGACTTTGATTGTAACCATTATAGTTGGAGTTGTTCATCTCCGTTTTCTCCATCTCTTGCTCTCTCCCTTCTTTATGAAATTTTTTTGTGAAGATCCAAGAGGAAGCAGAAGATCTTGATAGACGTGAGATGGCTCTTATGGCAAAGGAAACCCAACAGGTCCAACAAGAGCTATTCGATGCAAAGTCTGAGTTAGAAACCATAGTACAGAAGTTTGAAAAACAACTGAGAACTGCTGGTCGTGATCAGTTGAATTTATTAATCAAGGAATCTGAAGCTGCAATTGCCTCCATTGTAAAAGCTCATGCTCCTGTTGCCAATTTTCCTGTTAATGACGCTGATCAGACTCCATATACACCACAATTTGGAGAGCGAGTCCGCGTTGAGGGACTAGGATGGAAATTAGCCACAGTGGTGGAACAGCCAGGGGATGTTGATACGATCCTGGTACAATATGGTAAAGTGAAGGTCCGTGTGAAGAAAAATAGCATCAGAGCTATTCATTCCAATGAAAAGAATGCCGTGTCTAGTTCTGTTGCACATCAGGGGAGGCAGGTATGCTCTATAAGTTCTTGAAAAGGTTTAGATTTTAGCTTGTTATGTAATTGATTAATTGATAAAAGAGTTATTGGACCAATGTTAATTTAAAAAATCCCTTTTGGGCATGGGAGAAGCTAGCTGGTATGGTGATGACCACTGAGGCCTGAAGTAAATCATTTCAAAATCCTCTGACACATTGACATTGCAGTATTCCGGCTAAGCACTGAAGCATTGCTGTTTTCAGGGGTTATTTTCTTCTTTTTTAACAGAAAATAATTATGTATCCAGTATGTGTCTATTGAGAATTTATGATATCCTAACAATTTTACTTGCATATCATTTTACCAACATTGTTGATACCCTTGATGCCTACCTGGAGACATGGGACGCACATAATATAGGGATAGAGAAAATTTCTGAATTAAGTATTTGACATGATCGATACATTGGAATGCAAAGGTATTTTTGCTATAGGCTTCTCTAGTTGATCTGATTTTTTTGGAGCTTCATATTTGGCCCTCCCAGGGATTTCTTGTGTTATTGTATTAAATTGATTTTAACATACCAACCATTATTTCTGGTGACTCCTTTTCTCATCAGCACATGTCATTCTACAACTTGCTTCTACACTAATACGCCGATCTGAATGATCTGTAATGTTATTCTGACAACTTCAGTCTTACATGGTTGGAATTTTATCCACACAAACATTAAGTTATTATTTATTTGTTCCTTCTAAATTACAGAATCCTGCACTATGTCCTTATCTTAGCATAATCAGTCCTCAACGTTGTTTCTGGAACTAATGATGGTTTATCTCTTTTGAACTGATGAACCTTAACATGTGGATCAGTTCTTGCAGAATCGGCAGAGCAGAGAAGCCCGCAGTAATTTAGAGACCATCAACAATGGAGAGCCTTCTTATGGTCCAGTGGTGCAGACGTCTAAGAATACAGTGGATTTACGAGGCATGCGAGTTGAGGAAGCGTCTATGCAGCTTGAGATGGCAATTAATGGAAGCCGTCCATATTCAGTTCTGTTTGTTATACACGGGATGGGTACTGGTGCTGTTAAAGATCGTGCACTTGAGATACTGAGAAATCATGCTAGAGTCACTAATCATGAGCCAGAAAGTCCAATGAATTATGGTTGTACTGTTGCTTATATCAAGTGAATCAGCCTTCATTTTTATAATCATGAACCAGGTTGATTTGTCCTGGAGAAATTTTTGAATAGAACTGATCTTTAAAAAATTGGTAGATTGAATAGGCATATAAGCATATAAGAATGAGTGTCAAGCAAAATTTTACACTGGTTTGTTTTCATTGTTTTTATTTTTTTATTTTTATTTTTTTGTATATTATGCAATGCATACATACTTGAATTTTCAATTTTTTAAGTATCAGTCTTTCATTGCCACATTATGTTTTCCAGCTTAATGGATGTATAAGTGCTTTTTTTTTTCAGTCTTTGGTAGTAAATATTTATTATTTTAAATGTGAAAAAAATAAATCTGACATTAATTATATTTCAATAATTAAGAAATGTATTTTAATGCTTGAATTTTATATTATTTTTCGACTAAAATAAAAATATAATACAATATTACTAAGTTTATTTTTGTCAACGGTCAAAGGAGAAAAAAAGTTTGATTCCAATATCTAGATAAATGTAATTGGAAAACGGGAACAACAACAACAACAACGACAAATAAGGAATAGTTAAGAACTAAATATACACAACTAGTCAACAATGATATATTGAAATGAGTATTTGACTGAATTTCGCAATGTAAAATATCTAT
Organism: Adenanthera pavonina; assembly: GCA_026686845.1. Classification (NCBI taxonomy): domain Eukaryota; kingdom Viridiplantae; phylum Streptophyta; class Magnoliopsida; order Fabales; family Fabaceae; genus Adenanthera; species Adenanthera pavonina. The sequence continues at coordinate 19,884,521 of JAIVEN010000002.1, read as the reverse complement.
AATTTTAAGTATTTCTTCATCTAAATTATTTATTTAAATGAATTTTTTATTAATAGATTAAGCTTTAAAATATTAAAAGCAAAACTACATCGTGGAAAATTGTGGCAAGCCAAAAATGGTAAATTAGAGTACTCCAAGCACAGAATCAAGAACTTTGGCACGTTTTAGAATGAAAACTGAAAAGCTTCCAACTCCAGATGATCCATTTTGGATCATTCCTGCGTGTATGGCCCTGGTTTTTCGTTTTTTAATGCGTGTCAAAAGCAATGTAATGCCAGATTACCAGTGAAGCATGGTACGAGAATCTTGGCAATTCTAATTTCTCGAAATTCTGGGAAAAAATCTATAAAGATAAAATGCGAAACTTTTTATTGATGACATTTTTATATTATTTTATTTTTAAATTAATATTAATAATTATTTTTTTATGTAACTAGGAGTATGCTACGATGATTAATCTTTCCCAGGACAAATAGTAAAACCCTAATCATTTAATTGAGACTACATTCTGGTAAAAAAAAAAAATTGAGACTAAATCCCTACCACTCACTCACCCATGCCAACATAAATTTGTTAATAATAAATAATTAAATACAAAGAGTGGGATTTAATTTGGCACCATCCCCCCCTGCATGTAACGCCATACTTGTCTCACGTACCAATTACACGTATCACTTTCAAGTCCCACGTCACCTTCCTCATGCTGCCACATGCAGACCCTCCCAAGCCATCCCTCTTTGTGGCCTTTCTGAGTTTTTCGTTACTTTTCTTCACAACGAAGATAAACTTATCACTTCATGCCCCTAAAATCTGAGCAAGTTCTCGTTGAACGAGCTTCTTGGCAAAAGATGTTGGCTGTGTTTGAAAAGGCCACCGGAAAACCACCGGCGGAGCTGGGTCTTCCCTCCATGGGGTCGGAAAATTCTAAGACCCCACAAGAAATTTTGGCGATTTTTCAATCGATGCGGTCGGATTCTGCTCTTTACAACCTCCCACATGGGAATTTTATGGCTCTGTCTCATAAAGGAGAAAATCCAATGCACCCCAGGTGTCTGTAAATTTGCTCACTTCTCATTCATCTGTTGTATATACACTGTTTGTGAAATGGATTTGAACCAAAAAAAAAATGCTTCAAGTTCTTAATCTTAAGCATTGGAACCTTGTGGTATCTTTCTCAAGAAGAACAAATCCAATGCTCTCCAGGTGTCCGTAATTATGCTTGCTTCCCGTGTTCATTGTGCGTATACACTGTAAAATGGATTTGCAAAAGAAAAATTAGTGCTTGAAGTTCCTAATATCCTAAGCATGGGAATTTTATGATTGTGTGTTATGAAGAAGAAAATCCAATGCACTAGAGGTGTCTGAAATTATGCTTACTTCTCTTGCGTGTGCTGTATATACCATGCATGTCAGTGGTATATATGGATTTATACAAGAAAATTGCTTGAAGTTCTTCAATTGGTTTGCCCCATTTTGCCTTTTACCAAAAAGAAAGTTTTTTTTTTACCATCACCAAAGAGCAAGTTGAAAACCAAAATATAAAAGATGTTGTGAACCAAAGCCAGTTTGTCATGTTCATACATTAGTTTCTCCTTGACATTTTCATTGCTTATTTGTTGAGTGTGCATGCAATAGGTCCATTGTTGTTATGGACGATATCTACTGCATTTTCGTGGGAACTCTAGTCAACATTGCTGATCTCAGGCATCATTATGGCCTGCCAAGGCAAGCCACGGAAGCCATGATAGTGGTCGAAGCTTACAAGGTTCTGAGAGATCGAGCTCCTTACCCACCTGACCAAGTCGTTAAAGACCTTGATGGAAAATTCGCCTTCATCATCTTTGATGCCAGAACTAAGACTCTTTTTGCAGCCAGAGTGAGTTCTTCTAATAAATCACAAAAAGATCTCTTTTCCCATCTCTTATATGTTGGTTTTAACATATGGAGCTGTTTTGATTTCAATGTCAGGATCGAGAAGGACGTGTGGAATTTCAATGGGGAACGGCAAAGGATGGGTCCTTGGTCTGCTCTGATGACCCTAACATCCTAACACAGGGCTGTGGAAAATCTTCTTCACCTTTTCCTCCTGGTAACTAGTTTAATTAATTAACACTACTTGTATAAGATTTCTTCTTCACCTTTCTCTCCTTTTGGATTGGGCTTTGGTATTTTCATAATTTAATGGTTGGTTGAATTGGAATAATAATTATATGATTTGCAGGGTGTATTTTTGTGAATGGAAGTGGATTGACGAGCTTTGATCATCCACTTCACAAGGTTCGAGCCATTACGCTCGAAGATGACAATGGAAACATCTCAAGTGTGTGTTTTCAGGTGGATTTATACACAAGGATTCCCAGCATTCCTCGCACTGGAAGTGCATCCAATTGGGCTGATGCCGCAATAGTCAATGGAGAATAATAAATTAATTCACGCTTTAAAAGTACAAACCAATCCAAACTTGTGTAATGTGTTACCAGATAATCACAAACTCCTAAATAATTATATGATCATGTCGGTGGGGTTCTTGTCTGGTGAAGTGGAGAAGTGGTGGCTTTAATTATTAGATCCAATCAGGATGCTTTAAAGTGAGAGGAAGAAGAAATAGTGAAGAAAGATATAGATATTTCTATCTCTTTCCTCAGGATTTAATTTCTTTTTCCTTCTGTCGTGTAAGGATTTTCACTAATAAAACCATTTCTTTCAAATTCTGCATTATAGCTAGTACTGATTTTCTTGCTCAAGTTGGGATTTTCCAATTATCACACTCACAGCGAGTTGATATATATTTGACGTCTTCTCTTTACCAAATAAAAGAGGAAGAAGAATAAAGAGATACAGTATGATCTTCATAAATTATATATTTGTTTAAACTTTGTGAGGGGTTGAAATAATAATTAAGAGAAATTATTAAAAAATTGGAAAATTAGTTTATCATATTGTTTAGTGTAAATTATACAAATAAATTTTGTTGAAATTAAATAAACATTTTTTATTTTTCAAACATATGCAATTTTTTTAAAGAAATAAAAAGGTGTTCTATACTTAGTCAAATGTGAGTCACATACACTAAAAAATAAGTCGGGATTTTTTAATAGTACAGCTTACTTGATATTATATTGAATTGATATATTTTATATTAAATTTAATAAAATGTCAAAAACAAAAATTACTCTTATTTTTATAAAAAACGGTTATTACTAATAGATTACATGTAAAAGTCTGTTTGGTGAGAACTAATATGACATTGCATCATATGAAATAGTGAGACTTGTTGCAAGACGATTATCTTTTTCTGCATTATATATATATATATGAAATATATAACAATTTAAAATCTTTCATTCCATTTCATCATCATTTTTTCAGTACATAAATGGCACATACAATGGAGCCCAATAATATCTGTGAAGAAAGATTAGAAGAATTGAAAATTTTATACAGTTTAAAAGAAATAATAATGTTTATGACTAATAAATAATAAGACTCTTTATAGATTTTATATTTTATGCTAATTTCTGCACGAAGTGTTTATAGGAGTGAACACATGTTCACAATTGTTGTTATAATTAACCTACCTATGATTCTTGGTTTTAGATTTCCTATCCTATATTTATGCAATGCTCTAGTGCAGTTATAAAATCAAAATATTCTATCTATAATAGATTTAATTTCTTGCCTATATAGTACACTTGATCATTGTTCAAATTTAGACACTGCACAAAATCTATGATTTCTTTGTAAAGCACTTATTTTTATATATATATATATAATCTAAAATTTATAAGAAACCACGTCTATATTATTTATAAGTTATAAATAATATAATTTTTTTAACACCCAAAATATTATTTAGTTGGCAGTCAGAATAATTCCGTTGAAGCATAGAGAATACTAAAGTGAATTTTATTTTTTTCAATAAAATATTTTTCATACATATAATTAGAGATTAAACTCAAAATATATATTTAAATGGCCCAACTACCTACCAATTGTATTAGGATTTTATTGATTGTTGGTAGTGTAATTCACTTTTAAATTCTATGTATAAGAGCACAAGAACCACATTTTAATTGGATAAGGTATAGGGTGGGATCAGTGATTATTGATTGATTAGTGACAAAATTTAGTAAATTGCGGATTTTTTGGAACAAAACCTGTGAATTGAACGCGGGCTATTTTCGTCCTACGAGTTTGACTTTGAAATATTGTGGGACTTGAAGAGATTATTGGGGTGGATCTGAGACCATAAGCCAAGCATCTGTTTATTGCATATCTGTTCACTTGTGGAGGACCAGACAAAACCTGATAAATATACTCCCCATTTTAAAACTTTTATTGTTGTAGTTTTTTTTTTGTTTTGTTTTAAAATTTTTATTCTTTTAAAATTTTTGTCAACGAATAGCTGAAATTTACTTTAATAATTTTTTTAACTTGTGTGCCATAACATTAACATTAGATAACAAAAGTTTTGGATTGTTGGACTTAGAATAAGTAAGATTATATAAATATATATAGTTATGCCTCTATATATAATATATAATGCAATCACTGAAAAATCCAAAGAACCAGTTGGCCCGAAAAATAAAAGCCAAGGATAGAACCAAACTAGATAACCCTTGCTATTTTTAGCCATTAAATAACCCTTGCTAAATCACAGAAAGAGCAGATAATCCATGGGTTAAGAAGGAGCTGAGACAAAAATTACTTTTTCTATTATTTTTATTTATGCATATTTGATAAGAAAATTTAATGATATTTATTTATTTATTTTTCGGCTGACTATCAATATATTAATATATAAAATAAAATCTATAATAAATCATGTTATCACAAGTTAAAAATTTTTTAAAATTTCATATTATATATATATATATAAAAGACACTATTACAAAAATTTATTTTTCTGATTCAAAATATAAATCTATTTGACTAATCTATTATATATATAAAATTAGAACTAAAGGCTGGAACCTCAGGTCTTCACGTCAGCATTTTGAAAAAAAATTAGTAATTTTTGAGTTATTATTTTTGAGATTTTATATTAGTTATTTACTATTATATCTTAAGAGCAGTTAAGATATTGAGATTTATACTTTTAGATATTATTATAAATCAATAATTTATATTCATATATAGATCAATTTGTGAGATTATATTATTAGTTATTTATTATTATATCTTAAAAGTAGTTAAAATGTGTGATTTAGAAATTGTTATGGCAATTTTTTCTTCTTTTGGTTGATATACGTTTATTTATGATATATTATATTTATTTTTTGTGTTTTATCCTATTATTTGTTTTATTTATAATATATAATAGTTAAACTATTTGTTTTTAAGTTATTTTTGTTTGTTGAGTGATATTTGAGAAATGTTGTTATGATATGATTAGAATCAAAATATTCTTTTTTTTATTGTAATGTGGCATTTTTTTTCCTATAAAATTAGCATTCTTATTTGACTCTGTCACACCCGAAAATGCGACGCGGATGGCGCGGGAAACGAGATAAAAAGGAAAATGGGTGAAACCGATCCACGCGACGGAAGGCTGATTTCGGAGGAGTCACTCCTAAAATTTTGAGGTAAATTTTGGAAAACCGGAACAAAGGGATAAGAATGGTCTGCGAATCAAAATTGGGTCCGGGAGTACGATTGTGAGTGGGGAAGGTGTTAGGCACCCCCACAACACCCGTTCCTAAGAACGGTTACCTTAGGTTGATCATGCAATTTTTATGGCTTTTTACAAATTTATTTTGATTGCCCTTTCACCATTCACATACAAAAATAAATATAAAAATGAGATAAATGTAAAAATGAAAATAAAGAATAAAATGAAAATATGAAAATGTGGGAAAAATAAATTAAGAGAAAAATGTTATTTATTTACAAAAGTGGACTTGAAAAAAATAAATTGGTAAATATTTATTAAATTAAGAGAAAAAACACCAAATAAATCAGAAAATATTTATTTATTTACAAAGGAGGACTTGACCCAGAATTAGAGTCTAGGGTCTACGTACCCTGCGATAGGGATTAAAGTTGACGTAGTTCGGAGGTAAAAATGCGTGTCACTGGGTTGATATTTTTTATTATTTTATATATTCTTTGAAAAGAGAGGTTTATAGAAAATAATTTGTCCTTCCACAAATAAAACAATTTTTAGAATTAGTTGGTGTGTTTTAATTTGTAAGACATAGATTAATTCCCATTGTTTACTCTTTTCATTTATTATTATTATTTTTTTGTTATTATTATTATTTTTTTTTTGTTCTACAAAATCAATCCCTAAAAAGAAAGAATATATGTTTTCTCTCAATTTTAAAAAAGAAGCTTAAAATTATGTGTGATTTTGGATATTTTATTTTGATTCGAAAAGGAAATATTTGAAAACAATTTTATTTTCATAAAATAAAATCAATTGGCTCATATGGTAACTTTATCACTCACATTACCCATTGATACCTAAGTGTCCACGGTGGTATCACTCGAGACAAAAAGGCACAAGAAGAATTCGAAAGAAAACAAATAATTCTTTGTACAAATTATTTTTATTTTATTTTTATTATAAAAATAAAAATACATAAGATCCTTTTAACGCATATTTATTTATTTAAAATGAAAATATTAAGAATAATTTCAAATATGATCATTACATAAATTTTTGAAGAAAAATAATCAGCATATGTGGTGACTTTATCACTCACAAGTTACTGATCTATGTTTAAAATACCTACGGTGTTACCATTCGAGGTAAATAAATGGGAGAATAAAAACTTGAAGGGAATCAATACTTTTTACTTCAATCATTTTATTTATCATTATTTTCTTTTTACATGAAAAGGCAATAAAAATAAAATAAAATAAAAAACATAAATAAGAAAAATAAAAAAGGAGGAAAATAGATAATATTGGCCTGAATTATTATTATCATTACTATTTTTTTTTTACAAAAACAGAAATGGATAAAATTCTCTTAACACATATTTTAAAAAAAAAAGTCATTAAGGAAAATTTAAAATATCAATATTATGTATATTTATTTATTTATTTATTTAAAATAGTAATTAGCATATGTGGTGACTTTATCATTCACAAGTTACTGATTTTCGCTTGTATGCTCACGGTGATATCACTCGGAGTAGAAAATATCATAAGGAAAATTTTAAATGAAAATCAAACAGCATTTATGGTGACTTGATCACTCATAATTTGCTGATTAATGCTTATATGCTCACGGTGATGCCACTCGTGGTAAAAGGCAAAAGACATAAATAAAATTGAAATAAATGAAGTCATTTTTGTATTAAATTAAAAAAAATATATTATTATGATTATTTTAAAAAAAATGACAAAAAAAATTTAAAAATATGACTTTTACGTATATATTCATATATTATTTATTTTTATTTGTTTATTTGTTTTATATTTTTTAGAAAAAGAATCAATCAAGATTTGTGGTGACTTTACCACTCACAGCTCGCTAATCAACACCTAAATGCCCACGGTGTTACCACTCGGAACATAAAGACAAAATATAAATTTGAAATAAAGGACTCTCATTAAATCATTTATTTTTTACTTTTAATAAATAAAAAAAATCATTGGTACTCATAAATATAAAAAAAAATAAATAAATAAAAGTAAGATTTAGCCAACGTTTATACACCATGGCAACTCCTCATTCATGGTATAATCGACTGACACTCTATAGGCACATGGAGAATTGGTCCCTCGTGGCAAACTCTAAAATAGAGAAGAAAAATCAATGATCACATAAACATCAAAACTACAAATAAAAATAAAATCAAATACAATTTGTCAATACGTGTGTTTGCATGTGCAAACTCAAATAATTTAAACACAAAATCATAAGATGGGGAGATGCAAACTCTTGTATCTTCACTTTCTTTTTCTTTACTTCAAAGTTGATAGCTCTCATTTCCCCTTCTTGGCTTGGTGACGATGGCTTTAACTTCTCCCGAACTTGATTCATATTCCCATGGTGCTCGAAAAGAGATAAAAGATTATTAGAATAGTAAAGTCCATATTAGGAGCATTTTCACAAGCAATCAAGAATGTATTATTTATTATTGTTACTTTTTAATGGGTTTTATAAGAGGACCAAAATCCTTATCATTTAAGAAATCCATGCAAACTAAAAGTTTGCCACAAAGGTACAATCACCTGCAGCACTCTTAAGTTCTGAAGAGTAACATAAGTGATTACACATTGCGATTTCAATCTCTAAACAGTAAATGAACTATGCAGCACTTGAAATTAGCTTTGCCAATGAAGAATCATGTACATGTTATGCTTTCCTCCTAACTCAAAATAACACCTAACCTAAGCCTAAAAATTAGATTTGCCAAGCTTAACTCAATGAAAATTCAAGCAAAACTATGGGCTCATTCATCCTTCAGTCAAATTTCAAAAGCAACCTATGAAGCATAGACCCAAATCTCAAACAAAGTACTTAACTTAATAAAGGGGCATTCCAGTACCTCAATCATATTAAATCAATTAAGATCCCTTCCACAGACCATCATTCACTGATTCAATTTGGGTAAAATCTATAACCACCACATCAAAACAACAAGAGGCTATCATTCACTAATTCAATTTGGGTAAAATCTATAACCACTATATCAAAACAACAAGTACTCCAAACATCATTTTAGGAAATGCAGATTGTTAAAACATCAGCCATGATGGCCATATATATCAGAATAGAGTTTGCAAGCCCCAATGCTCACAAGCAAATTCCTAACTTCTTGATGCAAGCATAACTTCCCGAGGAGGCTAAGTCCAGGAAATATTCCGTTCGAGTGTCTCTTATCCTTCACTAGCCGCATCAGCCCAACCAAAAGGTTATGGCTTGAAATAATCTCAGAACGAAAATCATTCTCCTCAATCAATGATTCAGTCAGTTGGGTGCAATTGATTTTGGTCTCTATTGAACCCTCGTTCAAAATGTCCATCATTAAAGAAAGCTTTGCAGGTTGCATTAAATTATTTTTTGATTCAGAATCAAGGGTCAAACATACAAGAATATCAATGACCTCGCAACCAACAGCATGGGAAGTAAAAGGACCGAGTAAGGAAGATGTTACAGGGACTCTACCTTCATCAATGACCATCTTACGGGCAGTGGAGCGAGCAACCACCACTTCATGGAGCTCCTCGAGGGCTTGAACTCGAGCCTTACCCTTCACTTTCTTCAACGTCTCCACAAGTTCTGACACCCCCCTGCCATCGTACTCAGCCTCTCACCCGTGGATCCCTCTGTTCTCTTTTCTCTCCCTCACCCGTGGCTTCTCTGTCTCGCACAGACTGCGGCCAGCTTTCTCTTTTCTCTCTCGCCTCTCAGCTCTCTCGACCTCACGCTCGTGGCTGCCTCTCCTTTCCTTCCTCGTGGTTCTCTGCTTCTGTCTCGTGGTTCTCTACTCCTCTCCCTCGCGGCTCTCCTCTCCTTTCCTTCCTTCATCTTTTTTTTTTTTTTGCCTCCTCTGCTCCACCGTAACTCCCTCTGTTTCTGTCTCACCGCGGCTCCCATCCGCGGCTCCTTGCTTCCTCCGTCCCTCAGTCTCACTCACGCCTCTACCCCACGGCTTCCTGCTCTCTCCCTCCATATCTCACCCTCTCGGTCTCCATTGTGGCTCCCTCTGTTTTTCTTCACGCACTCACCGCGGCTCCCTCTGCCTCCCTGCTTTTCCTCTGAGCTCCCGGCTCTCTCCCCTCTCTTTTTCTCTCACGCTCGCGATCTAGCTCTCTCAGCCTTCTCTGTGCTCAGCCGTGGCTCTCTCTCCGGTGCTTCTTGCCTCCTGCGGTCTCTCATGCTCCCTCTGATTTTTTTCCCCCTTCCCTTACGCGGCCCCCCTGCCTTTCTTTTCTTCATGGTTCCCTCTTGCCCTAAGGGCTCTTCCCTGAACCTTAGGGCAATGCCCTTGGTCCAGTCCACGAGCCCTTAATTGGGCTCATGACCACATTGGGCTGAAATGATTTTAGCCCAATGTGGTCTTCCCTCCCTTCTTTTTTTTTTTGAAAGGCTCAGAATTTTTTTTAGTTTTGGGCCCAATTTGGCTCAAAATTTTTTTCTCTCTCTTTTTTTTTTGAAAGGCTCTGAATTTTTTTTAGTTTTGGGCCCAATTTGGCTAAAAGTTTTTTTTTTCTCTTCTTTTTTTTCTCTTTTTTTTTAGGCCTTGATTTTAATTTAATTTAATTTTTTTAATAATAATAATTTTTTTAATTTTTAAATTAAATTTTTTTTGTCTTTGGTTTTGGGCCGAATTTTGGCCCAAAGTTTTGTGTTTGGGAAAAGAATTTGGACCATCAACAACCCTAACTCCAACACTTCTTTTTCTCTCTTTATTTTTAGGTTTTTTTAAATTAATCCTTTTAATTAACTTGATTAATTTGTATGTTATTTTATTTTTATTTTATCATTTTTTTATTTATTATTTTTTCTTTAATTTTCATTATTTGTTGTTATTATTATTTTTTTTATCTATATTTATTATTATTATTTTGTTTTTTTCCTTTTTAACTTTTTTATCTATATTTAATTTGTTTTGTTTTGTTTTTCATGGTTTCTTCATGTCGATGAACGTTCGTAAGGTGTCTTATGATCCTGTGAGGGCTATCAATTCTTTGAGACATGATTGACAAATTAAAGTTAGGGTTATACGGTTATAGAAGATGCCCTCATATTATTCACCAAATGATTATAACTCAATTAAATTAGTTTTGCAATATGCTGATGTAAGTTTTTAATGTATAATGTATATATTGTCCTATAGTGGTTATGTTATTATCTCTAACTTTTTTATTTTTTATGTTAAATTCGAGTGATTGTATTCATTGAGTGATAAAAAAAAGTATTCTTCTTCAAGTTTAAAGATATATTGAGGAGGACAAAATATACATTATAAAAATATTTGGTGTTGGAAATAATACCACTTCATACTGTACCACTAACCATGAATTCAAATTACATTTCTAATATTCAACCTATGTGAAATTACAGGTTGATAATGGATATATACATCCATATGGTTTTGTTGTTTACTTCTTTTAATGAAATCCTATTAAGGAATCAAATGATCGTTTCTTAGTTAGTATGAATAATTTTAATTATATTCAATTTTACCTTTTAGTTTGTGATATGTATAAATTCATTTATTACTAGCCAATATGTTAATTTGTTAAAGATGTCATTAACAAATTAAGTGGGATTAAAGGGATTGAGCAGCCGGTGAAGGATGGTAAGCAACAAAAGAGGGTGGAGATAGTTATTGAAGATGTATTCTTCTTCAAGTTGAAGGATATGTGTGTTTAAAGTTGTCGTATTAAAATATATCTTTTTATTTTATTATTAATAATTAACTATATATATATATATCTTCTTTTTATATATTCATTTGTTTTTTATTGTAATGTATCATTTGAATGTTTAATTATATTATAATCATTTAAGTGATAAAATTAAAAAATATTAATTTCAAATAGTTGAGATCCTTCAATAATTTGAAAAGATTGTTATAAAAATATTCCTAAATTTAATATGGAAAAGTAGTTTTTTATTATTTAATATTATATATGATATTGTAAATTTCTTAGTAGTATATATCTATTATATAAAAATCATTAATTTTTTTTATGTGATGAATATTTAAATGATAAAATTTACAAGATATGAAATACATGGGTCTTTTAAGTTTTTTTATTAATTTTTTAATTGGATAATTCAATCATTAAAATAATAAAATTAATTAGATATGGTTGAATTAAAATGACTTTTGGTTTTATTTTTTCATGTAATCATTAATTTTTTGTTACTACAGAATTTTAAATAAAAAGAATTATTGAGATGTGGTAGAAATTTAGTGGTCATAAATATCACTTAATCAATCAATAATAATGTTATTCTTTTAACAGATGATATTAGTAGATTTAGTAGCAACAAATTAGTAGAAATAAATTAATGGATTATGATTATTATTATTTTTCACCTTTATATCAACATGCCATTAAGATAAATAGGAGTTAAGATGGTTAACTACCAACTTTCAAGTTAAGCAACTCAAAATTTTTAATTAATAAATTATATAATTAATACAATATAATAGATTTTTGTCAATAACGTGTTCAATCCATTGATTTTGTATATATAATAGATTGGATACTTTATTTAGTCAAAAAATTATATATGAAAACTATAATAAATTACTCTAATCCTAATCAACATTTACTCATATAATTAAACAAATTTCCTAATTAATATAAATTTTAAATCAATATTAAATCATTTAATTGTCAAGCTAATCAAATTGCTAAGAATTTTAGTTAAGATTGATTTAATAATTTAAATAGAATTTTAAATCAATAATTATATAATAAATTTGAATAAAAATACAACTAATGACCATTAATTTTGTTTGGTAATTAGGTGATTTAATTTTTTCAGTTATATTTGAATGAATATATTAAAATGAAACTATCTTTTGTAAATCAATTTGCATTTAATGTAATTTTAGATTTCAACTTAATTCAATTTTATAGATTATGATATTTGTAATAACTATTTTTTCATATTAAATACTAGATACATAGGTAAATTACTACAAATCAATCTTAGACTATAAAATCAATTTTATGAATAGATTTTTTGTGTGTATAGTATCATAGGTATCAAGGGTAAAGATTGATTACTTAATCTATGACAATTGAAGTTCAAATTTTAAAATTTAAGAGTTTATCGAATTAAATTATTATTTCAAACTAAATAAAAATCAAGAAAAACAAAATCTATAGCTTCAATAAAATCTATAATTTTAAAAAAAGTGATTTGATATAGATTCATGGTTATTCATGATTATACAATATATTTTTTATTTATTTATATTTGATTTTATTCATACATCTTAAAAAAATTATAATTATCAAATAAAAAGCCAACTCTTTATAATTTTTAAAATAATTTTTTATGGATAACACAATTTAACTTCTACACACATTTTATGAAATTTTTTTCATTTAAATATTACTTATGTAATATATTACATATAAAAAATATAATCAAAAGCTAGAAACCCATGCTACAATGTCAGTCTTTAAAAAAAAAAAGAAATTCTAAATTTTAAGGCTTATGTATTAAATGACATTTAATTTTTTTTCAACCACTTTCAATTTTAATTGAGGTTTCTAATTAATTTATTAGATTTGTATAAATTAATGATCACCTATCTTGAATTTGATATTGTTATATTATTTATTTGTTATTTATTATTATTTCCAAATAAGAATTAAGATATGTGAATTTACATTTTGAAAAAGTAATTTTAATGAATATCATTTTTGTAATAGATAATAAAATCAAGCTGAAAAAAATAAAAAAAAATAATAAAATCAACATATCTTTAATTGAATGGTGAGAAAATAAATTATGATTATATTTTTCTTAATTTTCATATTTTTACATGATTATATATTAAATTTATAATTTTTAAATTAGTTGTAAGTGATTTATTTTTATCCAAAAGTGCCCTTTATAAGAGGCTATTATAGTAATACATTATTGCAATCAAGATTAAATTATTTTGATTAATTAAATCATAAATTTTTGTCTATAAATACATTTGCAAATATATCATAAAAGATATATTTCAATCAAAATAGGAAAGTCAATTAATTTTAAACTAACTATAACATAAAATATAGAAAATATAAAAAGATAATATATTTAAAATCATAAATAAAAAATGTATAAAATCTCAAAATATAATATATTATTATTTTTAACCTATTTATGATATTTATGCTATTATTTAAATTTAAATTATACTATTATTCAGATAATTTATATACATGTATATATATATTAAACCAATTGTTAAATTTAATTAATAGTTATATTTCAATTAAAACAGTTTTTTATCATTATTTGTAAATGATTTAATTTAAGAATTTTTGTGATTGCTTACTTGATGTTGCGGATCTATTAAAAATTTTTAAAGGATTTACATATGTAAAATAATATTTTATCTATTTACAATATTATATTTAATATTTACATATTTATCATCGAATTAATATTAAAACTAATATGTTATTTTTCTACTTTATAAATAATTGTATCAATTCAAACTAAATTAGCATGGTCATCTTTCATCGTGTTTCATCGTGTTTGAGAGACCTTTTTTGTCTACTGTAATTCTTTCTATGTCGTGTTGGGAGAGTCATCCTTTACTGTGTTTAATTTGCTCTGTTATTAATATTTCTTCTATATGCATTTATTTAATGATGACTACAATCAGATTATTTATGTATGTGAGTATATGCAATTTTAAGGTTGGTCATTTAATTTTTTATAGATTATAATCAGATTATCTTAATTTGCTTAATAATAGTTGTCTAACTTTTTATGTAACCCAATTCTGATGATTTTTAATATCCATTTTCTATTTATTTTTTATAATTTTTATCTACAAATACACACATATACAAATATATGTGTGTTTAAATTAATATTTGATTTATCATCACATAATGTTTACATATTTAGGATTATATTGTTTGATCTTCTGACAAGTTCACTCTTCTGCTATCAAAGTTTCTTTCTTACACATATATATTTAAATTGTGAATAAGTTCCTTGAAAATAAACACTATACAAATGTTTTGCAAAACATTACTAAAAAATCAATATGATCTTTAATAAAATTGCAAAAAGGAGGATTTAAAGAAAATGTAACTTACATTCTAATGCGGAAGATATTTTGAACTAATTCTACAACCTATTTTATGTATGATCAATGGCTATTGTTACTCAGATTGAAAGATTTTATCCAAGTTCACATATACTGAATGTATTGAGTACATTTGTTTAATAGAATATTACTCTCAAATATTCGTTAGAGATTTTTTTTATATTTTTTTATATAGTTCATGTATTTGGTTTATACCATTATATATATAATGTTATATTGTGTATAGTTATTTGACATACATTCAAGGGGATGTATAAAAATTTTTATACTTTCCAATTATATATATTTGGGAAATGAAGACTACTTTTTGTTTATAGATATGGAGGCACTGGTAAAACATATGTATGAAATACTCTTTCAACCTCTTTTAGATTCAAGAGCAAAATTGTTCTTAATGTAGTATCAAATGTCATTGCTTCTTTATTATTACCAAATGGAAGAAATATGCATTCACAATTCTACCTATCTCTTGATGTTCATGAAAATACTATATGCAATATAAAGCAGTTTAGTCATCTTGCTGAATTGTTTGTTCATACTTAATTAATTATATGGCATGAAGCACCTATTGTCAACAAATTTTGTTTTGAGGCTTACAATCAGAGCCTTAGATATATCTTAAAACTATCCAATTCTTCAGCTATGAACCTTCCCTTTGAGGGTAAATTAGTTGTATTTGGTGGAGATTTTAGACAAATTATGCTTCTAATACCAAGAAAGATTTAGGAGGATATAATTTTTACAACTATTAATTTATCTTGTACTTAGAATCAATGTAAATTCCTCACTCTTACAAGAAATATAAGATTTCTTCCAATAAATTCATCTTATGTCAATAGAGAAATACAAGAGTTTACTCACAGAATTCTTTCTATAAGTGATAAAATAATTATTAATCATAATGATAGGATCATTGATATTAAGATTCCTTATAATTTTTTATTGGAAATCTGAAATGATCATATTATATTAATTGTAGAAACCACATTCAAATTTATATGAGAAATTAAATATTTCATCTTATTTATGAGATAGAGCTATATTAGCTCACACTTTGTTTATTTGATAATATTATTTATGAGATAAAGCTATATTAGCCCACACTTTGTCTGTTTGATAATATTAATGAATACATGTTATCTTTATTACTAGATGAAGATATGGTGTACTATGATTTTGATAGTATACTAAAGGAAAATGATAATGTGAATTTTGTTAATAATCTTTATTTCACTATATTGTTGAATTCAATTTCCAGGTCTTGCAAATCGTGAAATTAGATTAAATGTTAGAGCACTTATTACTTTCATGAGGAATATTGATAAGTCATTGAGTTTTTGTAATAACACTCATCTTATTATTACACAAACTAACGAGTATACATTTCAAGTTAAAGTCATATTTGGATCAAATGCATAAATAGTTGAAAGTTTGTATACTTACAATATCTATTATTCCATTAGATTCAAGACTACTATTTAGTATGAAAAGACGATAATTTCTTATAATGTTAGCTTTTGCTATGACCATAAATAAAAGTTAGGGACAAAGTCTATGTAGCATGGATTTATATTTGCCAAAACCTGTATTTACACATAGACAACTCTATGTTGTATTGTGTGTACGATCTAAAAGTGGATTGAAGATAATGAATTTAGATAAAAATGGTAATTTAAGTGACACAACTTCAAATATTGTGCACAAAATAATATTTAATAATCTTCACTGATAGTTTTGCATTATTATTTTCTTTATAATCACTTATTATTAATATATTAATTACTTTGTAATGTTATTTTGTTCTCCAATTATATGTATAATTTTATCATTAAATATGTCTAAAAATGTAGATAGTTTTATTGACCTTGTGTATCACATGGGGTACATACTAGTTGTATATAAATCAAGAAAAGTAGTTTTACTTATTAAATTTGTCTAAAAAATATATTATTTTTCAATAATATCATTATTTAATACATTACATTTAAAATATGTTATCTTTTCTATATTTTTTTTAATGAGTAGTTATCTCTTCTATATTTAATTGTATATAAGAGTAAAATATAAAAGTAAAATAGAAAAAAAATATTAAATATTTTAAAATTAAAAATTACTAAATAAAATTTATATTTTACATCAAAACAAATTTTTGAAATATAAGACATATTTTAAACGGAAAGAATATATTTACCTCCGCGGTGCATGTCTTTTGTTTTTTTATTTTTAATTTGTTTTGATATACTCCCTTCGGTCCTATATATAGGATCTTTTATCCTGGTCCTAAATATAAGACCCTTTACAATATACGAGGTAGTATTTATTATACATTTTTAAAAAATGCCCCTATTTAATGTATCCAAAGAAAAAGAAAAAGAGATTAAATAAGTGTAGTTTTGGAAAAATATTGGAATTTTTAGAGAAATTGAGATTGTTAATTAGTTTTAATTTCAATTCTTAATCCGCGTGATTCAATTAAAAGGGTCTTATATTAAGGATAAGAGAGAGTAAATCATAATTATATACGGAAGACTAGACATCTTGCAAAGGAAGTGTTGCTCAAAAACAAAAATTCGGAAACTTGCGAAGGAAGGAGAAGCAATTTTGGTGAAATAAGCCAGGCTGCAACTGACAGCCTCCAAGAGAATCTTTTCCGTCCCATACCATTCTCTCTCACCATTTTGTTGAATTAATTAATTAATTATTCTAAAAATCCCCCATGTAATGATCCCGTTCTTTTTTGTACTCTATATATATAACAGGGTCCATGAACAATTGTTGTGCGCTTCTCTTTATTTTCACTCTTCACTCAGGTACGTTCCTTCAGTCCTCTCCTTCTTTCTTTCATTCTCAGTGAGACAGTTGTCGTTTCTCTTCTTGCTTGTATTGCTTATATTCTGGGAAGATTGCGAAAGAAAATTTCTTCTTCAATCATATCGTCTCAAGAAAAAAAAATTAGCAAAAGCATCTGGGTTTCTTTTCTCTGCTTAAAATTTCTATGGGAATGTTGTTCTGTGAATTTGTGCACATTCTTCGCCCATTTGCGTTAAGAATTAATATCTCGAATAAAGATTTCGGTTTATCTTTCAAATGCGATTGGATACTTGGTGTTTGATTGCAATGTTAATGCTACTTTGGTGCGGTTTGATTTTTTGATTTGAATGTATCTGCATAAAGTGTGTGACCTAACAGTGTCTTAAAACAATTGATTGCCGGTGTTTATATATCTTATATTGGAATGGTTGTTGCCACCTGAGCCATTTACCGTAGGGAGGACATAATCTAATGAAAGGAATGTAAGAAGTTCCACCAATGAATAAATATTCATGGTTTTCCGAGAAGCTTACCTTCCCGCTATCTATTTTTGTAAATTCACATAAATATAATCAATGGAAATATAAATTTTGTTTTAGATTTTCCTTGTATCCATGAAATGGCCCTGAGATACTGAGACTCTGGTGCATTTGGCTTGTTTTGGTACCTGCAGTCATTTTCCAAAACAACTCTTTGTTAATTTTCCTCTGTATTTGATATAATTCATATTTCAAATTTATGCATATTGGTTGCACTCGCCTATTGGTTCATCCTCTCTTAGTCGTTTTCTCTCTAGTTTCACTGCTCTAATCTGTGCATTTTTTAAAACCAGAAGTATACGTGAACTCATGGGTATGCATACATTTAAAAAACACACAATTCCACATGCTAATGCTTAAATGGTTTTCTAAGAAGAAACATTGATTCATTTTGATCCTAGAATATCATGAGTCATCATGTTTTATTTTATATACCTTGACAATGGTCCACGCAAGTTTTGGGTTGTTGGATAATGCACTAATATTTGCTTCAGTACTTAACACTTTCTTTCTTCCTTTAAATCCCGATAGTGGTATTGAAGCATACTTGCTATGGAAGTCTCTAGTCAAAATGGATTCAAATATGATGAAGAAAAAGCATTAAAGAGCTTGCTTGATGCATTTGGCTCTGCATTTTCTCTTGAGGAAATAGCTTCTGCATATTGCAAGGCAAGTCGGAATGCAGACTTGGCTGGTGAAATATTGTTTGGCATGCAGGGAAGTTCCTCAACCTCAACAACAAATTCACCTAACGCAGATGCTGGGGTTGAAGCATGTGCCAAATCATCAGATGGTTTCTCCTTTGACAATTCCTCTCAAGAAAGAGGATATTCCAGGGGTTCAAAGCCCAAGTGTCGCCCAGTTTCAGTAGGCACTGTTTCAAGCATGCTTGGTAAGGATTATGTAAGATCCATGCCATCAGCAAATAGGTCTTATCATGGAACAACTAAGCCATTGAAGTTGGATGCAAATGTGCTGCCAATGTCTGAAATCTGGGGTGATGAATGTGAGCCAAATATTTCAAAGCATAATCAGCTTCACCAGGACATGGAAGATTTCTTATTTAAAATGCTTGGAGATGGTTTTCAGCTTGGCAGAGATAAGATACGGGAAGTTCTTGGTATATAACTTTTAAGGATTTTGCCTCTAATGCTAAAGCTTTTTATTCTTTTTCTTTTTTTCATTGATGTTTTCTACACATTATATAACATCCAACCCTTTTCTATAATAGGTCTTGGTTTCATCAGTTCTTTTCCATCATAGAAAACTCAAATTGTTACTAAATCCTTCTTGATCATTCAAGTAATGTGGTAACATAGTT
Source organism: Adenanthera pavonina (assembly GCA_026686845.1). Lineage (NCBI taxonomy): Eukaryota > Viridiplantae > Streptophyta > Magnoliopsida > Fabales > Fabaceae > Adenanthera > Adenanthera pavonina. The sequence goes on along the minus strand of JAIVEN010000002.1, from coordinate 19,865,082 downwards.
TTTTTCAACTCATTTTTTTTTCAAATCATCATTGATTGGCTTTCAATGATTTTTCATCTTCAATGTACATTTTCTTATTTCTGAAAATGCTAATCTAACCACTTTTGAGAAAATGTTTACTCAAATAAAAGTATCATTTTCAATCAAATATATTATTTCAATCATAATTGCATGTTTTTTAATCTTTAATTGCCTTGATATTCCCTTGTCTATTAGTCACAACTAGTTAGTTGTCCTGTGCCTTGCACAGGAATACGGGATCGAACAGGATGCACAAAGATTTGGCACAATAAGTATTAAATTTGTATATTTCTGAACTCCTAATATAACTGAATGTTTTGAAATGTTAATTAAATCATGTAATTAGTATTTTGCATAATACCCAATATTTCTTTCTTTTTTGCCAACAATACCCAAGATTTCCAGTATTTAGTATCTTGAAGATTTAACTGGATGTAGATTGATCCGTTATAATATTTGAATGGTTTATCATTGGATATGACCCTAACATTTAACCCTTTTAATTGTGTATTTGGGGTGACTTTTTTTTTTCTTGTACAAGCAAATCTGGATTCTATGATAGAGACTATTGTTATCAATTTTTTGAAGGGAAAAATACATATATCCCCCTTCATCAGCCATTTGCAAAACTACTCTCAACTTTGAGAACCAAAAGATACCTCACTCAACTATCACCCTTTCAGATTTAAAGCCTTTTGTTCATCTCTGCTCTGACAAGTGCCACCAAAAACTTTATCATTTGTCAACTGGCAGAATTCCATTGATTTCAAAACATGAAATGAAAGAATTTTAAGGGGCATGTTCATTAATGAGGTTAACGGGAAAATAGTCAAAAGGGTTTAGTTTCTTAAGGATGATAGTTGAGGGAGGTATTTTCGATTTTTCAAAGTTGAGAGGATCTTTGCATTGAAGGGGTTATTTGCTTTTTTCCCTATTTACAACAAGTTATCAAGAATAGTAAATTGTTGATTCTGTAAAGATGTCAAAGGTTAAACTATTTGATCCTGGCAGCCATGTTTTGTGACTTTATATTCAAGTGGCATGTTGATATAACTCATACATGTCAATTTGACATAAAAAAAATATCATGGTCCAAAAGAAAAGCGTGCATAATAATTTTTCTTTATTTTTAACTTACTGTTATGATATCTTTGTACTAAAAACTAATCAGCTTCAATTGTAAACATGCAGATAATTGTGGATATGATATGCAAAAGGTAAATTGCCTTATGCATTTGGCTTTTCTTTTCTTGAACAATGTTTGTTATTGCTGTATATATTATTCATAAGTTGACACCTATTGTCTCGTTTAGAGTTAGACAATGACATATTCTTGTGCTTTTTTGTCTTTTCTGGGATATTTATATCCTACATGAGTGTTTCTCTTGTTCTTTATAAAATGAGTTATATACAGCATTGATAATCATGGTTTTATAGTTTAAACTAGATATGTTTTGCCATGTATTGTAAGGAGTTTGAGGTGAGCCACACTGTTCATGGTTTATGAATAGTGTGACTTGCTATAGATCTTATGTTTTGTTATAGTCAGTATCTTATGTCTAAAAGGATTGGATCTCTCATGCATTCACTTTCTTCTTATTATTTTATTCCCAAATGTCATTGTTGTGGTACCTTAAGAAACATCACTGATACTATGTTATATATATGTTAAATCATTCAGAGCATGGAGAAACTGATGGATGAATCAATTTTAACTTTTGACAAGAGGGCACGTGCCGTTGGTGAATCTTCTACAAGGGTAAGTATGAATATCAAGATTTTCATTAAAAAAAGTATGAATATCAAGATTATCTTAAAATTGAAGCTTTTTAAGTTTTTCTTGTGCCTCTTACAAATACCTACGGAATGTTTATCTGATGTGTGTGATCTTTTAAATGAAGAAGACTACAATCTGTCAATTTCTCTTTAGTTACTGAACTCAAATCCAAAGAAACGGGGAAAAAAGGGAAAAAGAAGGGGGTGAGGGTGGGGAGGAGGAATGGCATTCTATCTTTCTAGTGAAACTGAATAAGTGATCTTATCTTAGTTGTGGAAGGAATCTGACTCACATAATTGTGCAGGTGGGGTACCTGCTGTCAGTACACAGATTTTGAAAATAGATTCCATCAATTAAATAAACAAAACATGTTCTTACCAAATTAGGTGTCTTCGTAATGATTCTTTTTCATTTCCCCTTTTTTCTTTATCGAAAAGGTAGGTTACCTTAGAAGTACTTTCTTTACTTTTCTTCTTTATTCTAGGAATTCAATTTATTGTTTCTTTTTCTTTATAATGACTTCAGGTGTCAGATATCCATACCTAATAAAAAAATTTTGAAAGATGATTGATTGTGATACATTTATTAAATTGATGCGCTGGAACATTTGATATTAGTGTCAATGGTTATAACTTCTATGTTTCTTCACATATTTATACTTATATAGATGTGCTGGAAATGAACCCAAGCTAATCAATGTATTCAAATTAACTCCTCCAAACATTCAAACTTGCAATTGCACTTTCACCCCTACCACATTCTTGTGGTCTAGGGATGAAGTCATGATCAATGTTGATCTTTATCAATCAAATTTCATTTTATCATGGGAACTCTATCTAATATAAGTTGGGGCGCTTCTCTGTGCATGCCTCCTGAATCTAATATGTTATGAGCTATGTGTTGGCTTACTCTTGTTCTTGAATTCGAAAGATGAAGTAAATATCTTTATATGTAGATTTAATAATTGTATGTTTGTTAAGTGAGGTAAAAACAAACCCATTGCAGGTTAGAATTCAATTAGAAGCATATTGCATGTTTAAATATTTGATTGGATATTTGTTATTACTTGTGTTGTAATATTTGAGTTCTAGGTATGGTTTTGCTAAAGAAAGGAAAAGGTCACTTCCATTTTTGATGATCTGTGCATTTGGAAGTAGCCGTTGCCACTAGCTGCCATATAATGATGTGTAATTAATAATTATTGTTTGTCACATGCCAGCCTTTCTTCTTTTGAACTTTGTAAAGTAGAGGATGTAAATAGTTTATAAAATTAACTGCTTTCTAGGGCATAAAGGTTTCTATGGAATATGTTTGTCCTCCATTTTGTTCTGTTCTTGTGTGTGTGTGTGTGTGTGTTTTTTTTTTCTCCAAGCTTTGTTTCCTCTGTTAGCTAGATTTACTCAGTAGATCTACTTATCGCTGTAATTAAATGGTTAACAGGGAAGGAAATAATATATAATTTAAAATTTAAGATAAGAATATGCATTATAAGCATCCTCCAACATATAATTAGTTTATTTTTATTGTTAAATTATAAAATATTCATTAAAATTTTATTTTTTTTTAAACTATGTTTTTTATTTTTTATATCTGTTTATTTTAAATTTTCTTTATTTGTTTATAAAGAACATTGATTTGTTTCTCTATTTGGCCATCTTTTTAGGTTTATTCATATTAATGCACTCAATTATTGTCTAAAGAATAAACATAGCTTTTTGGGCTTATGTTTTGTTGTTGATGGTTAAACTAGAGAAAATTATCTACTATGTTTAAAGGGAAGTTTTATTGAATTGCTATAAGACCAGCAATACTATATGGTAGTGAATATTAGATATTAAAGAAACAACAAGAGCAGAAGATGGGGGTACTAACAAATATGAGAATGTTAAGATGGATATGTGGTTATACAAAAAAACACAAAATCCAAAATGATTGTATACAAGGAAAAGTTGCCATAACACTTATCAAGAAGAAAATGATAGAAACTTGATTAAGGTGGTTTGGACATGTACAAAGAAGGTAGCTAGAGGAGCCCAATAGGAGAGTTGTCAAATGGTTTTCAGTCCTATAAAAAGATGTAGAGGGACTAAGAAGGACACTAATGGAAGTTTTAAAGTAAGATCTTTTGGTAAATGATATCTCTAAAAAGTTAGTTTTTATAAAGTTCAATAATGTAATTCATGCAGCCAACTTCACTTATTAGGATGAGGTTGCTGCTGTTGCTGCTGCTTCTGTTATTTTGTTGGTGATGGTCTTATATTTCCTCTTCTTTATTATAAGTCATATTATAAAAGGAAAAGTATGCAAGATATAAGTCATTTTGTGAGCATTAAATATTCATTTCCATGTTTGCTTCTCATTAAATAATTATAATGGAGAAAGATTTAGAAAGCTATAATTAAGATAAGTTATAATTTAATGAAAGTAATATTAGAAAAATATGGTAAATTTTACAAAGTTCAAGAATTTTAATTATTTTTAACCATTTTTCTTGTTATGTGTAAATTGATTAAATGTGACTTATAATAGAAAACATAGGGAACATACAGTAAATATCTTCATTTTTTTTTTACATTCATCTTTTTATGCACAAAACATTTCCTTTGTGTCAAAGTTTGAAATTCTGATATTCATCTTGATTGCTATGTGCTTTCTTTAGTCTAATTGTACTTTTACAGTCAACAGATATGAAACCAAAATCTGAAATACCTTCTTATGAAAGAAAGACTCAGAATGTAAATTATCCCAGGTATGGTCTAGCTTTCTTTTTACTTTCTTTCCTTTCGTGCTTCTGTTAATATTTACTACATCTGTTACTGTTGTAGTTACTGTTAAAGAAAAGTGAGAATCGACTTTGTCTTTTGCTTTGACCGGCCTTACTCTGTAATGGGACAATCAAACATTCTGCGTCTCAGTTTGTTTTCTTTCTTTGTTTAGCAACAGAAGCCGTGTTTCAAACAAAGGAGATGGTTTACATTGGCGAAGGAAAGAGAAAGATGATCTTCAGAAAGAAGTCTTGGCTTCTTTGTTTCATGTTCGTGAGCATTCTGAAGAGTCTCCTATAGAAATAGTGAAGGATGTGAAAAAGCTTTCACCATATAGAAGAGTGGTAGATGAACCTCCTGAAGACTGTCCAGAAGACTTCAAGACTGACATAAGTTACTCACGACGAGAAAATATAGATGGTATATTTTTTCTTTTCAGTCTTCATGGTCCTTTCTTTATTCCGTAAAACTTATTTCTTTAAAAAATCTTGGCTGTTGGAAGGCTACCCCATAGCTACTTTACTTTCATAGAAGCATATTTGTGTTGATGTTAGGCTTCTATTGTATTAATTATAGGATATATATATATATAGACTATGAAAGTAGAACCTTTTTCCTCTTTGAGAAAGTATTGTTCAAAATGCCATTTATGGAGCAGGAAATTATCCTTGAGAAAAAGTCAGTGATTGCTGTCAACTTGAGTTTAATGTGTGTGAATTATTGACTTGGTAATACTATCTAAATAAAAATATCTATGTTAATGTCTACAACATTTATTTTCTCATTTTCTGTGGCTTATATATATAATCTTTCATTTGATTGACAATTATTTTATAGATATTTAAATATAGAAACCAGTTAAAGTTGAGTTGTCTTAGGATAAAAGTGAAAATCCAGACATCAGGAAATGTTCAATATTTTTTCATTGACCCATTATCCTTCTGCATGTGCATGATTTTTATATTGTGGTCAATTTATGAATTTCTTGAATTATGCAAGACAATCTTTGAAGCCTTCTTGGCTATACTTTATAGATATTTAAATATGGAAACCAGTTAAAGTTGTGTTGTGTCTTAGGATAAAAGTGAAAATCCAGACATCAGGAAATGTTCAATATTTTTTCCTTGACCCATTATCCTTCTGCATGCACATGATTTTTATATTGTGGTCAATTTATGAATTTCTTGAATTATGCAAGACAATCTTTGAAGCCTTCTTGGCACTATAGAGATTCCATAACTTGTTTAGCAAAAAAAAAAAAAAAACAGAAAAGATTCCATAACTTGCACCCCATTGCTAAGTCTGAGAATGATTACATTGTTAATGGGCGATTTGATTGCTGTCCCCTCTGTGGGCCAAGTATTGGAAGTGTGCTGCTGCTTCTGATTGGAAGAATTGCTTGTTTCATTCCTAGAAGCAGACTCCATGCACCATAAGTTGTTCCTTAAGTTTTATGTTACATAACATGGTTGCTTTATTTTGTCCTTCGTTCAGTTTTCTTTCATACAAACTAAGATATGATCTGTGTTTAACAGATCCGGAAGATGAGGTTGAATACCAGAATCTCCGTAAAGCTGTGAAGGAGTACCGAGCAGCAATGATTGAATATCATAGAGCAGTATGTTGCATTCTTTGTTCCTGTTTATAGGGTTGTTTTTGGTCTCACACTGAAGCAAATGTATCCAATTTTTTGGGCCTTTCTTGAGTCTAAAGTAGACTTGTTGATTACTTGTCAGGCTGTTGATGCATTTGTGAAGGGGGATCAGGTCAAAGCAAGGAAACTTCTAGATCAGGTTATAAAAAACTTTATAGAACAGTGCCAAAGGATAAATTCCATTATGACGTACAAGTCACAGTTTTCCCCCCTAATATTTTTCATCATATTAATCAAGTTGAAGATATCTTGGGCTGTTATTATCATATCTCTGAATTGCTTGTTTAAGTTAATATGCAATTGCTATAATACACTATAGTAACTTAAATTATGTCATTTCAATAATGTATTCTATGTTGTTGACAGGGACAAATTTATCTTGCAAAAGCAAGTGAAGCAGATGAGGAGTTGAGCAAAATGATTGTTGAAACTAGGTTTGTGTTTCTATCCTAAAATTTCCTTTGCCTGTTAATATATTCTCTTCTACTATTGTGAAGGGAATGGAATCAGCATGAAAATTTTCCTTGCGCTATATTATGTCTCGTTATATTCATTGGCAGGAATGAAGAATCACAAGAAATGGTGCTTGACTTACATGACCATAGTTCAAGGGAGGCTCTACGTCTATTGGAGTGTCACCTATCTTCTCTATCTGGCATTCCATGTGAGTTATGGCTGTGATCTGCTGATTGGGTGTGGACTTCTGGTCTTATATAATCTTTTAATTATGTTTATTCTTTAACTTTTTTTAAATAAAATATTTGCTTGTCTCTATCAGCAATCAAGTACCTCAAGGTTATCATTGATGCAAGTGATCAAAATGTCTCCAAAAGCTCTCAAAAAAGAAAAAAACGAGTAAGATCAGCTGATTTCTTGAAATTTAATTTTAGAATATTGTTGAAATTTTTGGTTTAGGACACTTAAGGAAATGATAAAACTGGATCTCTTGGTTATTGATATATCTAAAGAGTTGGTTTTGATAGATTTCTATGGCACTGTGTATCATGTAGCGGACTTCATTTAGTGAGATAAGACTATTGTTGGTATTGTATTGAAGTTTTTGGTATGACGGGAGAAAAGATTTTAAGCTGTGTAGATGATAATTGAGATATTTGTTAGTAATTATTATTGATGCTAGATTTTCTTTTTCCTTTTTTTAAGAAAAAACTATTCCCCTTGCTCCTTTTGTTTAATGACTGCATATATGTTGGTCATCCTAGGTAGCTCCCTTTTTCTCCATATATGATTTAAGAGAAGTCAGATGAACCCATATGAACCTTATCTTTGCCTATCATGTGCTTTTTAAGACAAATTAAAAATTTAAACTCGATGATACACATAATCCCTGTATCTCAGAAGAACTGGGGAATATTAAAGCTAGAGCTGCTGTTCTATGAAACTCTTGGTCATTTGGTCACAGACGCATCAGTATCGTGTTGATCACTTTTCATTCGAAAGCACAAGCTATTAATCAAATAGATGTCAACAAATAGTTCTGTTATAATACTTAAACAACAATTGATTCTTGCACGATTAATCACATGCTGTTCTTATATTTTGGACAGATTGTGGAGCTATTAGAAAAGGAGTCTGTAGAGTGGAATGAAGGAGAAACTGAGGGTACAATTTTAATCAGCTTGGATAAAATAGACCGTAAACGCCTGAGTTTTCTCCAAAAGTAATATGCCCAAATCAAAGGAATCGATCCATCAAGTGCCAGTTAAAGTAATTGGTCTTAACTGCGCATGAGACTATGGATAAAAGTTGGATTTGATGTTGTGTGAGTTTTGGTCATTTCGTGTAATTCTTGCCAGTGAACTTTTTGAAAGGGGTGATTACGCTGATAAATCAAATTATTACCTGAAGTATGTGTGTAGTGAACTTTTTTAAAAAAAATATAATGTTTGTGATTGCTAATGATTTCTCCTTCCCTTATCATGTTATATATCATCAAGCGATGTGAATTGAAATAATCAATCTTTTAGGTTGCGGTACGAAGAACATTGATTTTGTACCATACAAATAATGTCAGCCATTTAAGCCAACCGTAGTTGTGGCTATGGTATCGAGCCTTGATCTGGCAAAAGAAATGAAAAAAATACATTCTAAAGGAAAGTGTATATAACAAAGTGTGCGGCCGTTTTATAACATTGTTTAAGTGACGCCTGAGATTTATTTTTGTTTGAGGGTAGAGGACAATAATAATAAATTTTTATGCAGAATAAAATCAGGGATTAGAAGCTTTTTGGTTAAGCTAGAAATAAATTCATTCATCAAATGCTTATTTCAACATCTTTCACCCTATTTGCCAGTCAATTTCTCTCCTTCGATGAGAGCATTGTCTATTAGTGTAACGAGTCAGTTTTTTTTGTCCTCTGTCACTTTTGCCACTCGAGGTTTACAGATTGGATTGAACCCACGTAAATTAGCTAGAAGTTTGTCGCCGAAATGAAAAGTGACTAAGACTAGTTAAATGCCTGCATAAAATTCCTGATTTCAAAATCTGACCCAAGAACATGGAAACAAAAGCAGACACAAGGCAGAGAAATTTCATGAACTGGGCATAAATCTGCTTCTACTGAAACTATTTTATGAAAAAAAATGTTACAAAATCAACAGGAATCTACAGAAATTCAAGACACAGCATACACTCTTCTAGTGTTTTTGGGAGTTATAACAACGGGTGGATCCGTAAAAGAATAAAGATGTACACAACCAAAAAGGGAGCTTGATAACCTAATCCCCTCTGGCGCACACCACTTATCCTCCACTTCTGGGACTTGTGCACTGAATTTTTTCCTGCTTATCCACCGAACTCTTTGCCCCCTTCCTCTTTCCCCTCTCTGTTCTCACCATTTTGCCAGCGAGAAGTGAAGGGGTGGGGTTTAAAAACATCTGGTGATAAATCAGAACCTTATAATGAGAGACATCCTTTACTGCATTTAGATAACTGACTTAGAAATAATACAATGAATAAAGCAACCATATCCATAATCCAAGGCCTATTACATCATAATTTCCCCCCTAAAACCCAATAAATTGAAGAGGATATGTTCGTTATTCTCCTCTCCTGGTTACTACTTCAAGTTTTGTGAGTTCAACTTTCAACCAAGCCAGCTCCACAATCTGAATACAGAGAATTCATTGAATTTGCTGTCATGCAAAATTATAGTGAAGAAAAAAACCGTAACCCAGTCAAAGACCAGACCTAGGTCATTGTTAAAAGAAACGTATTGCTGCAATTTGATACTTTTAGATGACCTTGTTCAAACTTCGGTGGCAAACTGAATCCACCAGTGATGTTTCGGCAAGAGACCAAGGAATAGGAGAATTGAGGTTGAAGTCCAGAAATCTACGGTTTCCTCATATTTAGAATTTCTTTCGTTTTTTCATCTTCAACAATGTTATCTTTCTTCATACAATCCAAGAGCCCATCTACTCCTTTTCCATGTCTTACATGAGCCTTGATGAGGGCATCATACATTTGTTTGTTTACTGAGATGAGTGTTCTTAGTGAGCCCACCAAAGCTTCTACTTCTTCGACACTTCCATTATCACCAAGCCAACTCATTATGCCCGAGATCACCCTATGACTGGGCTTCCATCCTTTATTTTTCACATGCAGGGCTGCTTTAAAGCAACACAATGTTTTAACCATCTCACCCTTCTCCAGGTATCCATCTGCCACTTCAGTCCAACTGTTGGGATGGGTGGCTTTTCCTCTCTTCTGTAAGCTTTTCAGCATGGTTTCTGCTTTCTCATGCAAACCTTTCTGCGAGAATCCAGTGATGACAATATGTGGGATGCAAGAATCATAACAATTGCCAGAGGACTCCCACTCCTTCAGTACTTTCTCAGCTTCATCAAGCTCACCAAGCCTTACTAGAGATTCCAACATGGTGGTGAAATCTCTGTTTATGCATCTCTTGCAATCACTCTTCTCCAGTTCCCATAATCTGATAACCTCAGTCTTGTCTCCAAGACGAGCATAAAGGGAGATAAGAAAATTGTAACCTAGACCATCCTTCTTATCTAGCCTCTCCTCTGATTTCTTTAGGGCATCAACTGCCTTACTTGTAAGTCCTGCTTTTATATAGAAATCAGCCATGACAGCATAAGTGTTCCAGTCCATGACAATGTGAGATTGGTTTTCCATCTCTTTTAGTGTTCTTTCCATTCCATCAATATCAGACATCACACCAAAAGCATTAATACAGATTCTGTAAGAGAAATTGTCAGGCAATACATTGTTCTTTTGCATCTCAATTAGCACACCAGGGACCTTGTCAACCTGACGAATGTTGGTGTATAGACACATAATATCATTGTAACTTAGAGGTGATGAAGCAAACCCCAACTCCTTCATTTTTTGCAGATGGGAAAGGGCCTTCTCAATTTGGTGCTGCCGTGTATAGCAATTCAAGAGAGCACCATATGTCTTATTATTTTTATCTTGTTCCTTCAAGCTATTAAAATAGTTTTCAGCAGAAGGATATCCATGAACTTTGCCAATCAGATCCAAATGCACGGCATGTTCAACGGGTGAAAATATGCATACACCATTCTTATTCATCCACTCAGATACCTGCACCATTAAGCAGCACAATTTAAGGGATAGATACAAGTAAACAATGAAAATATTCTTCAAGCTCAAACACAGCGATTTCACATCAAACCATGTTAGTTGCATATCATGTTCAATAATGCAGTCTCTATTTCAACTGTTATGCAACTCTTCTCAACTTCTCAATCATCAGAATTCACAATTTTGTAATAATAACCATTTTTCTGAAGCGCCACGCTGATCACATTTTCAAACCTCATTCTGCTTTATTGTAACTGAATTTGTAATTTGTAGATTTCAAACTCAGATGATTCTTTCAAAAAAATGAATGCAAATGACTTGTTTCAAAACACGATTGCCAAAAAAGAAAAGAAGAGAAAAGAAACCAATTCCCAATGCTCTAAGTGTTGGATTAGCATACATGGGTTATCAATTAATAGAATCCAAAACAAGGTTGTCCTAACTAATAACACAATCAACTTACATTAGTCCGTGTGCATCATTTCTAAAACTACCATTAGATTATTGTCAATGAGTGTTCCGAGGGGACAGAAGCTTAAGTCTACAAATATTCACAACGTCAACAAAGATGGCACATTAGCAACCAAGTAATTCTCCATCAGTTTAATTCGTTTCCACATAAACACAAAAAGTTCCATCATTATAGTCTTCGTTTTTTATGCTATGCTTTGCTTAGAAATTAGCCACAAATTAGTACAGTGCGGAGACTTTGAAAGAAGTTTAACGACCTCTAGGGCTTGGGTGAACCTCCTGCGCTTGCGAAGATCTCGAATGATGCGCTGAAGCTCGGCGACGCGGATCTTCTTCCCCTTATAGACCCAGTCCTCCAGCTCAGGTACCACGCTGGTGCTGGGGCTCCCAAGTGGACTGATTTTAGTGTAGAGACAGGGCTTCTTAGTCCTGCTCGTGTAGTAAAATCTGCTCGCAATCGCACTTTGCATCGCGATTCTGCGAAAGAGCTTCGTTTCCATGGCTAGGTTGTTTCTAGGTGTGACAGTTTACTACCCCGGAACTGGAAATTGAATCGATCGCCATGCGAGACGCGGTTTTTTATTGTTTATTTTTCTCATCAACAGTTACCAGGGTTTAGTGTTTAATAATGGGCCTTTTATGGTTTTTTATTGGGCCGATAAAGTTTATGGCTTCAGTTGACTGTAGTAGGTAGGCCTTCAAAACTTTTGTTCTTTTTTTCTACCAAAAAAAACTTTTGCATTTTCGAATTAACCAAATGTATTTAGAATTTTACTTCTACATGCTATTAGGTTCAACAGAGAAAAAGAAAAAAGGATTTTAATGAAGGGGAGAAAAGGGCTGGAGAGAGTAGAGGAGAGATTTTAATTTTCACTTGTTTGAATTTGTTGGAAAGGAAGAAAGGGAGGGATTTATTTATTCTCTCTCTAAATTTCAACACTTTCAGAGGGGAGGGGTAGCAGATTAAATTTTCCACCTTCTCCCCTCCTACTTATTGAACCAAACAAGGAAAAATATAATTTTTTCATCCCTCTCCTCCTACTTATTGAACCAAATGAGAAGAAATTTTAATTTTCCCTCCCTTTCCCTCCAAATCCATCCAACCAAACATAGAATTAGGCACTGTTTGGTTTAATATATGGGAGCAGAAGAGAGGGATTTTAGTGAAAGGGAGGGAAGAGAGGAAAGAGGAGATATTTTAATTTTTTCTTATTCGGATTTGTTGGAAGATAGGAGAATGAAGGGATTTATTCATTTTTTATCTATATTCCCTCAATTTTAGAGGGGAGGGGTAGGAGATTAAAATTTTTCCTCCTCTCCTCTTCTACTTATTGAACAAAATAAGAAAAATTGAAATTCCCCCTCCCTTCCCTTCCTACTTGGGCCAAACGAGGAAAAATTTTAATTTTCCCTCTCCAAAGTAGGGTTATAATTGTAATTTACATAGGAAATTATTATTCAGGAAAGCTTTACACTCATGTGATCTCATTTGACTTAATTCGAATTAATCAAGATTTAATGTGATTTTTGAAAGATGGTTCATAATATAAAAAAAAATAATGTATACATAGGCACACTTAATATTTATAAATTATGAACAATATAGTTCATTTCACACTCCCTATAAAATACATGACCCACATTAATAAGGTCATATATTAGCTCAAGAGTGTTCCCTTGTTAGTAAAAGATTCATGCTAAATATTTTTTTCCCCTTCATTTGCTAAAAACGTTATTATTCTTTAAAAAAAATGTATATGTACGGGATATGTATTCAATATGATACACATTATATTCTAGTATTTTGTAGTGTACGCTTTTTTTTTTCCAATATATTTTGAAGTAACTTAAAATATACTGTCATATTTTGGAAATTTGGTTGTATCAAGATTTTTAAATTCTCGTCACTACCTAGGCAAAGAAAAAAAAAATCCTAGTCACTATCCACATGGCATCCCATTTTCATCAACAAAACTAGCCGTAAATAACTCACATTGTTATATTTTAAAATGATCTAAATAACTCAAGAGTTAAAATAAAGTTTTAATGATACAAATAAAAGAAGATTATCATCTAATTTTAATTAAAAAGTATAGTTTTAGTTTGCTTTATATTTTTATTGATAATTTATTACAAATATTCTATTTTACATTAAAAAGTATTTATTTGCAATTCAATCTTTGTGTTATGCTTGTGCGTATTAGTTTGTCTGTTCTACCTATATTATAAATGCTAAAATTTTTCTCCATGCAATAAATAAGAGAAATAATGATTTAAAATTTTCTTGATGGTGTATTCATCTTTCTAACGTTTAAATTATATTGAAATGTATAAAGAAATATTAAAAGAATAAAAATAATATAATGTGAAGCCTAACAAAATATACTAAATAAGATTAAATGTTTGCATGAAATTAATGAAAAACCGCACCATTCATGGTTATGAATGATGCCGATGCCTTCCATCCAAATGTTTTGCCAGAACATTGGAGAATTTTGTGTTTAAGCATAAGCCAAGTCTCATTGCTCTTGTAGAACCTTGCATTTCAGGAATGCAAACGGATAAGGTGATATGTGGCAGTGGTTTTGCCAAATCACATTGGGTGGGGGCAAATGGCTTCTCTGGTTGTATATGAATTCTTTGGGATGAATCGATCAACGTGAAAGTGCTCCACAACCATAAACAATTCATGATAGTAGAGATTGAGGCTCAAAATGGTCAAAGTTTTCTCTTCTCTTCTCTTCTATCTACGGGGCCCCCTCATACATGCAATGGTAGCTGCTCTGGGAAGATCTTAAACTCGTAATGACATCATTTAATCTGCCTTGGCTCTCGCTGGCAATTTCAATGCTATATTGAATAATGATGAGCATTATGGAGGCAACAGACGAACATGACTTGCTTGCCCAAATTTCTAGAGATTTGTTGAGGACCTTAACTTAGCAGAATTGAGCTTCATAGGGCCCAAACATACATGAGGGAGGGGCATTGTTCTTGCTCGCCTGGATTGGGTCCTTGCCTCTACCTCATGGATCAATCGCTTCCTAAATTATGAAGTTCATCACCTTGCTCTTGTTAAATCAGACCATAGACCCTTGCTTATCGTCCCAACCCCTTTGCCTAGGCCCAATTGCAAGCAGTATAACTTCATATTCAATGTTGGGCTTTAAATTCTGATTTTCTGGATAGCATCAAATCATTCCAAGAAAAAGCCTAAGAATGGAATAGGAACTCTTTTGGCAACATTGGCAAGAAAAAGAGATGCCTTGAAGCTCAATTGAGAGGTATTGAGAAAGCTCTTGATAATGTTCATTCAGAATGTCTTCTCAATTTACTTCTCGAGCTTACCTAGGAATATGAATCAATCCTTCTCCAAGAGGAGCTCATGTGGCTGCATAAGGCTCGAAGTGACTGGATTTCTTTGGGTGACCGAAACACCTCTTATTTCCATGCCAAGGCTTGTGGGAGACTAATAAGGAACAAGGTAGCAGCATTAAAAAATGATGCTGGAGTATGGATCAGTGATGAGGATACACTTAGAGAAATGGTTAAGACAAACTCATTACTAAGCTATTTCTCAGGAGGACGCCTCTTGTCATGCCCCGTATCCCAGAGGTATGTTCCCTACTCTCATTGTTTCTCAATTGGATTCTCTAACCAAAGATCTCTCTCTTGAGGAAATCAAAACTGCCCTTTTCGAAATGGGTCCTCTCAAAGCAGTTGGAATTGATGGTCTTCCAGCTATCTTTTTCCAGAGCCAATGGGATACCCTTCACATCTCTCTCTTCCATTTTGTCAAACGCATGTTCACGACAGGTGTTATTCATCCAGACTTGGGACGTAGCCTTATCACTTTGATTCCTAAGGTGGAGCACCCTTAATCTATGAAGGAATTGAGGCCCATCAGTCTATGTTCGGTTGCCTACAAAATTATCTGGAAGATCATAGCCAATCGGCTTAGACATATCATGCCTTACCTCACTTTGCAACATCAACCAAGCTTCATCAAAGGGCGCAATATCACTGATAACATCATCATCGCACAAGAAGTAATCCACTTAATGCGAAGAAAGTCTGATAAGCAAGGGTAGATGGCCATAAAGGTCGACCTTGAAAAAGCTTTTGACAGACTTAGGTAGGACTTCATTGAGGATACACTCCAGGACATTAGATTGCCACCTCAATTATTTCTTCTAATCCTGAGCTGTGTCTCCTCACCCACTATGCAAGTGCTATGGAGTGGTATTCCTTCAGGTGAGTTCAAATCAAATAGAGGGATAAGATAAGGAGATTCCCTCTTCCCCTACCTGTTTGTGCTATGTATGGAAAGAACGTCTCAAGTGATAAAAAGGTTAGTGGACAATGGTACTTGGACACCAATCAAATTGGGCAGAAGGGGACCTCCCCTTTCTTACCTTTTCTTTACTAATGACTTAATTCTCTTCTATGACACCTCCTTACATCAAACCTCGCTAATAGCTAGGGTGCTGCAAGAATTTTGTTCCTCTTCAGGTCATAAAGTTAGCAATGCTAAAATTAAGATATATTTTTCCAAAAATGTGCCATACCAAGAGGCCACACATAGATGTGAAGTTTTAGGATTTCAATGGACTCAGCAGCTTGGAAAATACCTGGGGGTGCCGATCTTACATTCAAGAGTCACCAATGCTACTTATGACTATGTGATAGATCGTATAAGACACAAATTAGCAAGCTGGAAGGCGAAATCCCTATCTTTAGCGGGAAGGATAACATTGGCTAAATCTGTACTTACGACTATCCCCTTATTTCCCATGCAAATGGCAAAATTCCCAGCCTCTATTTGTGACAAGATTGAAAGCCATATAAGGTGTCAAGTGATCAAGTCTAGTCTGATGATCAATATATTTAGTTTTGATGATGTCAAATAGTGAAGTAAAAAGTTTACATGTTATGGTTATTTAATATTATTTAAATATTTTATATCATGCTTATTATTTAAGGAAGAATTTGACTAGTTACTAAATTTAATATGAATTTCTTATGTAGTTACATTAAGAAGAAGAGCAAAAATTATGGAATTAATTAATCGAGTCAAGGCTTTCAAGAAGAAGAAGAGTTTTGAAGAAGAAGAATTTGGGAGCTTAATTGGAATATGATCATTCAAGTTCTTAATCTTTGAGTTTGGATGTGAGTAGTTGGAGATGTTTGGTTTTAAAATGTTTTTCAAACAATTTTAGAACATCTCTTTTAATATCATTGAAATTTTTAAGTCTAGAAATCAATTTGAACCTTGATCCCTTCATTCCTATAAGTTTTTCAAAGTATCAGTCAAAGCAATTGACTACCCTTGCTTTATAACCTGTTATTTCAAGTTTTGTTGTCGAAATAATCGATTATCATTCTTTCTGACAAATTAGCTTGCTTTTGTTCAGCGCCTTAAACGATTATCTCCTCAAAGTAATCGATTATCGAGTTCTGGTTATTCTTGATACACTTCAATTTCGCGTCTTAATCAATTACTCTTCACCTCTAATTGATTATATTGTTTTATATAATTTGTTATATCCTTAAATAATCGATAACCTTTTCTCAATGAATATGCAAGCTTTCTATTTAAAATCTAACCGGTTACTCTTTAGTTTCTAATCAATTACCTCATCTTTTCACTCTAAAATTTCCTGAGCTAATTTATTACTTTCAAATATAATTGATTATGTTTCCTAACCTTCCAAATTCCTTTTTAATTGATTATTCTTAACTCAATTGATTGACGAAATTATTTTCTTTTTTGTTATTAAACTCAATCAATTGACTTAAACTGAATTTAATTTATTATTGTGGATATGTTACCATGAATAGCCTTGAATCACATCATAATCGATTACACTTTCATAGTATAATCAATTAACTCAGTAATGCCTAGTTCAACGGCTAATTATTCAGAGTAACAATTAGTTAATTGTGTCTAACGGCTAATTAACTATCCCTACCTATAAATAGAGTTTCAAGTTGAGAGTAGAGAGAATAATGTTCTGAAACTATTTTATTGAATCAATTGATTTATTTCTCAATCAAACACTCTCAACTGCACTTTATAAGTTTTGATGTATTTATCTACTCTTTGATAGAGCTATTGTTTTCTATATTGATATTTTATCTGTGAGAGAATTCTCTAAGTGATCTAAAGGGATTGTTTAAGAAAGGTTTCCTTGAAGGGAATTTGTTATCACACCAGGGAAGGTATGGGATAGAGATAGACTTAGGGAAGGAGTCTTGGATATACTATGACTTCACAAATGCTAGGATCGAACTTGTGGTTATAGTGGAAAATCTCAAAAGGGTTGCTTGGGGACTGGACATAAGTCAAGTGGTTAGGCTGAACTAGGATAAATTGATTGTGTATTGATCTTTCTTCATCTCTTCATTATCTCCTCTATTCACTCATATTTTTAGTGATTCTCTACAATATTTGATTATGCTTCAAAAAGATAGAAAATTTTGCAACACACAAACCCCCTTCTTAGGTGACTAGCCTACTCAACATATGGAACTTTGTTTGGGGTACTGCAGAGGAAGGTAAGGGAATAACGCTCATTAAATGGCATAACTTATGCCAACCTGCTAACTGTGGTGGTTATGGAATTAAGACATTAAAAGAGCAAAACAGAGCATTCCTGATGAAATTAACATATGTGCTAGCCTCCCAACAAGAATCACTCTGGGTTAAAGTAATAAGTGCCACATATGGGTGTATAAACACTGATCTTCACATAACTAATAGAAAGACAAGCTCACACCTTTGGAGAAGCATTCAAACAATTTGGGAAGATAACATGCTTAACGTCAAATGGAAGCTAGGGAATGGAAAAGGCCTGAAATTTTGCCTACATAATTGGCTCAGTGACCTTGGCCCTGTTGAATGATGTAATGCTTCATGAACCATTCGTTGATTATGTAATAGTCGAGGGAATGTGGAATTGGCCGAAATTCAAAGATTTATTGCTTGGGGAGATCCTAGAACAAATATCAGAAGTTAAGCCTCCTAATGTTGAAGAATGTGAGCCCTCCTGTCTTTGGAGCCTAGCGAAGAATGGCAACTTCAGCATCTCTTTGACTTATGAACTAATTAGTCTTGATTCATGGGAGATAAACAACAAACATTGGGAGTTAGCTTGGAAGTAGCTAGGCATGCAAAGAGTCAGAACCTTTATCTAGCTAGCTCTTCACAACCATTTGCTGGCCAATGTGGAAAGAGTTCGTAGACACATTGCGAATGATGAATAATGTTCCTTATGTGTTAACAAGGTGGGAGATCTAAACCATATCCTCCTTGCAAGAAATTGCTGGAATGTTGCCATTGAAAGAAACAAGCGACCTAACTTTTTTGGTTCTGATTTCAGCAACTGGTTCAAGAGCAATCTCAAATCCAAGAAGAGAAATGGAGGCAAGCCTTTGGGCTCATCTGCTGGAAACTTTGGGATGCCAGAAACCGAAGAATCTTCCTTGAGGAAAATACTAAGCCTGAAATGATACTTATTTTCACTCAAGCTCTTGTGTATTATATTGGTCAAAACAAGGAGTTACTTCACCCCAACTATGATGTTGGTTAATGTTCTTTGGGATTAGCTGCTCATTCCCTTCCTTTGATGCACCTGTACATCGGTCCTGATTGATGTAAATACTCTCTTGTACATTTTTGTTTAATATATCCCATTTTTCCAAAAAAAAAAAATGGCGCTGCTGCCTTTAGATTTTATATTTTATATTGATTTAACAGTATCATATTTACACAGCTGTGAAGCTTATGGCCATCTTATATAGAATGAAACTTTGCTGGGTTAAGGGCTCAAGAGGGTAAATGTCTACAGTGATTCTCTAGAGGCTATTAATCTTATTATTCGGGGTAACTCAACTGAGGATCTGTTAAAAAATGTTATTGAGGAAATTAAGAAATTTATCATAAAGAGATTGGACTATCATGATTAAGCATATATTCAGGAAAGCTAATAAATTTGTGAACTGGCTTGCGCACAAGACTCATAATATCACCAATGATCTTCTTGTTACTATGCAACAATCTGAAGGTTGTAAACAAGTCTAGAACCTCTATTCATCTTTTATGTGCTTCTCCCATAAACAGCATCGTCTCACATAACGAGAAATAATGAAAAAAAAATATTATATTCTCCACCAAAGAAGAATGAAGAGCAACGAAGAACATGCTCGCTCCAAACACATCCAGAACAAAGCTTTCAGAATACCCATTACTTAACTTTCAAACTGCTCAGAATCATACTTAGCATGGATGGGTCCATCATTTTTACAAACTTTTTTTTATCAACATTTTTACAAACTTTTTAAAAAGCACAAAAAAAGTTCTTAAAGAAATAGGGTGTGTTCTCTTAATTTTGCATTGATTAAGCTAATCATACAATTCTTTTGAAACCTTGAAGTCTTTTGTCACACCAAGAATGGAATTGGAAAAGAAATTAGCAAATGTCTCTTGTTTTAACTACAAAATAGTACAATGTGACAAATTATTTATCTTAGATGAACTCACCCTCCCAAACAAATCACTAATGGAGCATCTCAAGAATTATCCACGAAATCTAATAGAATAGGACATATGAGAAAGTGGGGGGAAAAAACTCAAAACAAAGAGGGAAAAAAGGCTTAATCTACATGTGATTCAAGCAAAGACACTCTAAATTTTAAGCAAAAAGCAGAGCAACTCCTTCACATAACACCCCCATGGCCAAACTACTTCAATGAACAACAGCATGTGTTGTAGGACTTGGATGTTTCTGGCAACTGATCTGATCACTAGACAATGGTGACAGTGCTGATGAAGTGTTATGTTTCAACTTGAATGGCGAGTTTTTAAGAGTAGATTTAGGGTAAGAAGCTTTTGTCAGTCTCTCCCCTAAACTCATTCTCATTCGGTGAAGAAGATTTTTTAAAAATTATTTGTCATTGAGTTAGACAACGCTGTTTATGGGAGAAGCAAGGGAGAAGCACACAAAAGATGAGTAGAGGTTCTGGACCGGTTGTAAACATATCCTAAACAATGATTGAGGGGAATAGTATTAGTCCTTGTCTTTTCCAAGGGGTTATCCTACCCTTTCCTTTTCCAAAAAAGATATTTGTTATATGTTTATGTACTTTTCATGGTTCAGAACAATGTAAAGCCAACATACTAATTATTTAATTCAATCACAATAAGCATATATCATAGAGCAAGAGCAAAAGTGCTTTTGGGCTGGCAAACCATCACCTCAAATATGCACAAATGGTTCTCAATCAGCAAGTCTCTCTGCTTACTTTATTTTGGGGGTCACTCATATATTGAGAAACACAGTCCAACAACTTCATTTCCAATTTTTTGAAGTGAGCAATCTGTGTTTGCAGCTCCAACCTCTCCTTCTTTAGGCTCTGGTTCTCTTGCACCAGTAATTGATGGTTGTTATCTTCTCCATTGAAGCTGATCGCCGCATTTTCTTCTGAACAAGACTTCAAGTATGATGGAAAAATGCTTGGCTCGCACTTCTTCCTCGTGATTTCCACCAGCAGATTCTTACTTCCTCTGCGAAATTTCTCGTGCTTGAATTCCCATCTTTTTGATGATACTTTCTTAAATCCCTAAGGATGATTGATGAGTAAAACAACCCAATCAATGCTGATCAATTCAAACAAAAACACATACGAATTTCATCATTCATGTTTAGTTTTTAATGAATTTTACTTTATGTTAATTATCAGGTCAGATCGGATCTCAGGTTCAAAAACTAGACCTGAAGTTTGATTTGGACCAGACTCTAGGTTAGTGGTTAACCTGATCTGGCCAATCTTTGCTTGGCTCCAATTTATGATACCATATAAAATATTGAATGCAAAAATTAATTTGACCATTCTCATACATCATATATGCATGTGCTTTGATTTATTTATTTTTTTGGCAGTGCTTTGATTTGTTTTATTATAATGAATACTTCATTTTCAATACCAAGTGCCTACGTCATTGAAAAGAAAGAATCGCATTTTATGATTTTATTATTAATGGACAAATGAAAGTTTCTTGAATCCTCTGTTTTTTCCTTTTTAGAAGTTAACAGATTGAAATAATTAATTATACGTGAAGATAACATAAAAATAGATATAAAACAATCAATACATATATCGGAATTCAAATGCCACACAAGATCAGATGATGAATTATAGATTATTTATACTCCCTTCAGTCCAAAGTCCTTTTAAGTCTCTCATTTATATTTTAAGCCGCTCGGAGTATATATATTTGACCGGAAAGTATGATTTAATGATCCACATCAAAGATTAATTATATAAACCTTCCTTTTTTAAATCAACTCTCTTTAGCTACATAGGAAAACACAAATTACTAATCCTCCATTTGGTTCGAACGATTAGGAGGAAAGGAAAAGAAAGAAAAAATTTTTAATCATATTTTTTCTAACAAAAAAAATGGAAAGGAATACTTTTCTGGATGAGAAGGAAAAAGCTCCTCTTTTATTTGGTTAAAAAAATATAATAGAAAATTCCAACCAACCCACACCCCACCCCCCCCCCCCCAAAAAAAAAATCCAAATCTCTCGGTAAAGGTCAAGCTCTTCTTCTCACATGTATGAACCGTTAAAGCATCAACTTTCACATATTGTCACAAATCGCTAAATCCCTATTTGTTCTAATTATATAACTTTATAATATTATATAACCACTTTTACCTTTTAAGTTTTAAATGAGGCTTCAAAGCGAACCTTCCCAGCTTGATAGTTTTTTTTTTGGGTTATAATATGCAAAATTATATATATAACACTGCTTTTACTAAAAAAACTCGTTTTAATGATAAAAAATAATAAAATATATTATTGTTAAATTATAACAATAAACATATATATAATAAATATTGCATAATTTGGATATTTGTATATGAAAAACAAAGTTTATTTCTTGTAACATACCAAATGACGCATCTGAGTATGAGGGAAATTATATAATTAAATATGATATTATTTATCGATACTAATATTCATTAGGTTTATGTGTTGTTTTTATTCATATAACTTATTCTTTAATCAAATCTATTTAACGTGAGACATCTTGACTCTCCGAACCCAACAAATGCATCGTATGCAAGGAATGATCTGAATTGTATTTTTTTCAAATGTGTGTTACATAAAAACAGAAAAAAGGATATATATATATATATATATATAAAACTTGAAATAACTTACGTAGGTGTTCAATTGGCGGATGAAGCTGGAGAAATTGCTGTGCTTGAAGTATCTGGGCAAGATGAGCTCTGAAAATTCTGCAGGATGCCACACAACGAAACCATCTCCGTCCACATTCCATGACACTACTCGCTTCCTTTCATCATAGTCGTCTTCTTCTTCTTCACCCTCTGCTCCACCTTCTTCCACCAAATCATACGTCTTCAACAGAAACGGCGCCACGCACCGTCCCCTCGGAGACTGGCCGCTGCTTCCAGAGGTGGCCGCAGCTGTGTTGTTGAGCTTGAGCTCCCTCAAATTTTCAGCCATATTGGGGAATATGTTTAATCTAGCTCGCTCTTCATGTGTATCGCCCAAACATGTCCTTAGTCCCCCCCTCTTGCTTATATACGGCTTCAAGTGGTCTCGGTGGTAGCTGGGAAACTACTAGCTAATACCGTGTATGGTAGGACTTTCTTGTCTTCTAATTAATTCACTCTTCTTTTTTCTTACTTTCTTTCATTTTCTCTTTCGTGCATGTTCCTTTCGAGCGCACATCCTTTGTAAACAGTAGTTTTTTTAATATAAATCATGTAGATGATTTATTTTTTATTTTTTAGCTATTATTTAATTTAAATAATATTTTTTAAATATCTTAGTTAAAATTTATAATTACTTTGTATTTTACTTCATTCAAAATTTAAAAAAAAATCATGAAGATTAAGAAAAAAAGTTATAGATTATTTAAATCAAATTGAAACAATCTAAAAGAGATATACACTCTTTACATATTCCTCTAAGAATCACAAGGATCCAAGTTAGGTCACACTTTGCGTTGAGAAAAAGATGAAATTTTTGTTTCTATATATGTTGTGATTTGACAAAATAAAAAGGTGGAGGTGATATTTTTATAATAGTCAGAATTAGGAAGTTTCTTGACTTTGCCATGTGATGGTTTGTCTTCAAAGTGTTTGAACTTTGAATAAAGACCAAAATAATAGTACGTGTAAGTGCACATGTTGGTTTAAGATATTTGTTTCATATAAAATTATATTATTAACAAAATATGCTCTAATTTTTAAAATTTTAATTAAGATTTAATGACAAGAGGTTCATATATTTTTTATTGTAATAATATCATGGTTTTGACTTAGACTACATGTTGGATTTATAAAAAAAAAAAGGCAATAATTTATTATAAACATCGAGAAACCAGCGGGATACAAACAAAGATTAATTGACAGTGGCATCAAGCAAAATTAATTTTATGCTAACCACATCTTATATATAAGGCAATTTGAGCAATATACTATAGAAAAGAAAAGAATTTACCAAAATACCACACTCTACAAATTATTTACCAGAATACTAGAAATTTTAATTGTAATATACAAATAAATCATAATACATAATTACGCTTTTAGGTCTAACATACAAATCATAGTTGAGATCTATTATTTACGTAACATTATTATTTTTAATTTTTTATAAATAGTATAATAGGCTATTCCTACCACCCTATATTCCCTCCCCCTCACCCCAATCTCCTCCCCTTTTCCACCACCACCATCCCGCAACTCCCCTTCCCCATTAATATATATTAATATGGTAATAATAATATATTATACATACATACATACATATATATATTACATGTAATATATGATGTTTGTCTCTAAAAAAAAATATATTGTATATAATGTTATATATGATATTTATAAAAAACATACATATAATATATAAAATTCCAAACATTAATTAAGAAGACTTTGCACATAATTATACTCAATTTAACATTTCTGTTTAACAAATATTTATAATATATATATATAGGAATTCAGATTCTCAATTCAGCCATCATTTTAATTATTTAATATTTTTAATTTAAAATTAAATTTTAATTCAATCAATTAGGTTATATTGAAAAATAATATGATAACTTGTGTAAAGATGGAAAATTGAATATTAAAATTAATAAATAATTTATATAGTTAATTAATAATATTAATTATCATTCAATTCTTCTGTAAGTATCATTATTTTTCATTAAATATATAAAATTATTTATAATATTTGTTAGAATTTATGCAATCATTATATATATTATATCATAATTATGAAAAAGATAAATAATAACTCAAATTATTCAGTAAATATATAACATATTTATTAATTTTAATATTTAATTTTTATCATTACATAGATCACATTATTTTTCTTGAATTCATCAAGGTCATTAAAATAATTTTTTATGAATAAAATAATTTTCTTAAATTATTTTTCTTAAATAATTTTAGATTATTTAATGAAAAATAATGATAATATATATGTCACATCTATTACTTACAAAAGAATGGAGTGATAACTAATATTATTAATTAAGTACATAATTTATTTATTTATTAATTTTGATATTAAATTTTCCATCTTTAGGCAAGTCGTCATATTATTTTTCAATATAGGCTAATTGATTAAGTAAAATTTAATTTTAAGTTAAAAAATATTAAATAATTAAAATGATGGCTAAATTGAGAGTCCAAATTCCTCTCTCTCTCTCTCTATATATATTATAAATATTGATTAAACAGAAATATTAGATTAAGTATAATTTTTTGGTAAATCTTCCTAATTAATATTTGGATTTTTATATATTATATGTATGTTTTTTTATAAATATCATATATAACATTTATACAATATATCTTTTTTTTTAGAAACAAACAACATATATTACATATAATATATATGTATCTATGTATAGCATATTATCATTATCATATTAATATATATTAGTGGGGAAGCGGAGTTGGGGGATGGCGGTGAAAAAGGGAAGGGGATAGGGGTGAGGGGGACCAAATATAGGGTGGCAAGAGTAGCATTCTCTGTTATTTGTAAAAAATTAAAAAAAAAAGTGTTACACAAATTGTAAATTTTAACTACAATTTGTATGCCAGACCTAAAATCATAATTATGTACTATGATCTATTTGTATGTCAGAATCAAAGTTTATAGTATTCTAGTAAATAATTTGTGGAGTGTGGTATCTTGCTAAATTCTTTTCTTTTATGTAGCATATTGCTCAAATTGTCTACTTAAAGTAAAATCTTAAATAAAAGAAAATTTTAAATAAAAGAAAATTTTAATAATAATTATGTGTGATACCTTCTGTATGTTGTTTGTGAGTGTACAAAAGCATATAGAATGGCTCAGGCTCAATTGATAACGGTTCAATATCAAATTTTTCCAATATACAATTGGGTTACAAGTAAATATTTTATATGCCATATTGCCATGAGTAAAATATTTAGAAACAAATAGGTATTAATCTCTTTCAATCGATCTCATATATATATATATAATATTTTAAAATTTCCTATATTGAGATTAAATGAAAATAAAGATTAAAATTTTTTATATTAAATAAAATTATATTAATTTAGTTGAAAGAGGTATTTTTTTTACCTCAAAACCCAAATGAAATCGATTATGCCGTCGATGGAATACTTCTAATCTACGGGAGAAAAAAACAAGAAGAGATATAAATTTGAAATGACCTATGAATTTAATACCTTAAAATATGAAGTTAGTAGTCCGTGTCTCTCTTTCACACACACATATATTTCTTTTCAAAATTGAATAAAAAGTTTAATAAATTTTTTGGATATATAAAACTTTTCTCTAACCCTAACATATTATTCACAAATTCACAAATAATATAATCGCTCCATCCGTATGCCCATTAATTTTCAAATAAGTTATATTTTAGTATTCCAAGTTAAAGATGTATAACAATAAACCAGTTTAAATTTCAAAATTATTCTCAATAACTCCATGATTAAAAAAATTGAACTAGAAATAAAAATCTTACAGTTTGAAATTGAAAATTGAAAATTTTAGTTTTGGAAATTTTCATAATTATTTTTAAAAATCATTATAATAAAAATAATTTTAGCTTAAAATTCAAATTATAATTATTGTTAATGGATAAAATATCGTGTAACTGCGCAGAACCCCTCTTAAATTAGAAATCATCAATATATTAATATAAAATATAAAAAATATATAACAAGCTATTAATAGTGTAATTTGTCTTTTTTCTTCTTTGGCCAGAAATAGCGTTGTTTGTCTCAAATTTTATATATAAAAAAAATGAAAGCTACTATTTTTTTATTAACAACATGAAAGCTACTCTTATTAAATGGTGCAAGTGTCATGAAAATCAGACGGGCCGTGAAGTCTGACCCACTTGGAACGAGGTGGCCAAATTTATTTTGTCTGTTGAGATAACCATTGCCTTTAGCATCCTAATTCATTAATCATAGGGCTGTCAAATTAGACCAGCCCAAATTGGGTCGAAATGCCCGACTTGATAAATGGGCTTAAATTTTTAAACTTGAACTCGCAGGATCGGGCCTATGAACTGGCCCACGAGTTTTTTTTAATTTTTTATGAAATTTTTATATATAATTATTTAAATTAATACAACTAATTATCATTATAATTCATAAAAAATTAACATAATATTTAAATTTTAGAATTTATATATTACTAATTAATAAAATAATATGTATTTTTTAATATTTTAAACAATAAAAAAAAGAAGAAGAAAAAAGAAACGGGCTTTTCGGCCTGACTCGTGGCTTGCTCGAGCGGGTCCATCAGGGGCCAGACTTAAAAAGCCCAAATTATATATTTGCTCCTAAAGTTGATGTCCGAGCCCACTTATTTTTTCAGGTTTTTTGGATCAGCCCATCGGACTTAACCCGTTTTGACGGCTCTAATTAATCATCACATGGCTGAGTAAGATTGAACCGAAACTGATCACCAAACCGAATCAAATAGAATTCATTTATTTTGTTTGATTATTTCGATTTTTGGTTCATGGTTGGTTATTTACCCAGTGTAATTCAGTAATTTCGGTTTGGATCAGTTGCAGGTTGAAAAAACCAAATAGACTAAACTGACCGAAATATATATTTTATTTTAAATTTTTAAAAACATAGCCTTCAAGCACCCTAGCCCAAAAGTAACTTAGCCCATTTACTTACCAAATTTGGCCCAATTCCAAAAATCTGAAGCACAAGCACTCGGAGTACCCCTAAATTTTAAAGCCAAAATCCCCTTCCCACTTTCCCCATCACATCTTAAACTAGCAAAAGCAAACTCTAACCTCCGAAAGTTGAAACCCTAAATCCCCTTTCCTCACATTGTGTCTCTCCCTCCCACTCCCAGAGTCCTAATTTGACCTCCGATGGCTTGGTTCTCACTCCCAATCCAACCTTCGCCTCTCTGTTGTCAATCCCACTTCTCTGATTTGCTCTTGCTCTTGTTCCGTGTCTTGGCTCCAACTCTATTTTTGCAAGACTGCAATTGCATCTCGGCTCTCCGTTAGTGTTGCACTTCTCCACATCTCCATTTGGTAGGTCACCTCAACTTCTCCGCTTCTCCATTCTTTGCATTTCTGTTTAACTCAAGGTAAATTAAATCTGCTCAACTCTTTTTTAACTAGTCTTGAGATTGAGACTGACATCTTATTTGCACAAGATTTTTAGATCTCCACTTCCTTGTTTGTATGTTCCATAAACTGTTCTTAATTTTAGACTCAAGATTGCTTCATCATGATGCTAGCTAGACTGAACATGGCTTTTTATTATATATATGAAAAGGTGATTAGAAGAGTGCTTCATTTCTTAGTGATGGAAGAACTGTTTAGATTCCTATTCAATTTTTTAATTACCTTGCAGTCAAACTGAAAGTTTTGGGTTTTGGAGAAAATGAGAGAGAACAATCCTTAGCATGGATCAAAGCCGTTTGACAAAGTGAGCTCAAGATAGGATATAAAAATCAGTTGCTAACAAAAGAGAACTAATTAGCATTTTTTCTAGCTAAGGCCCAAACCGAACAAGCAAAACTGAACTGAACCGAAATATTTCGGTTCAATCTGATTGAGTTTTTTGGGCAAATTTGGTTAAGTTCAACCATCTAATACGAGTTATTTCGGTGTTCGATTATTTTAATTTTTAGCCGAACCAAACATAAATAACCGAATGTCCACTCCTAAATCATAGTGTGATAGTTTTGCCTCTGCCATTCTATATCCAATTAATGTGTCAATCAACATCACTATATCAATATATATATAATAAAAAGTTAAAAACTAGTATAAAGCTGAACCAAACTATATTGTTTACAATTTATAAATAACATAACTCATTTATCAAATTTTGTGCCATTCAACCAATAAAAAAAAAAAAAACACACACACACACACACATATATATAGAATATACTAATACAATAACGAAAAAAGAAATAAAAAGTATTTTTATATGTGAAATACCTTGCAGTCAAATTGAAAGTTTTGGGTTTTGGAGAAAATGAGACAGAACAATCCTTAGCATGGATCAAAGCCGTTTCACAAAGTGAGCTCAAGATAGGATATAAAAATTAGTTGCTAACGAAAGAGAGCTAATTAGCATTTTTTTCAGCTAAGGCCCAAACCGAACAAGTAAAATCGAACTGAACCGAAATATTTCGGTTCAATCCGATTGAGTTTTTTGGGCAAATTTGGTTAAGTTCGACTATCTAATATGTGTTATTTCGGTGTTCGATTATTTTAATTTTTAGCCGAACCAAACCTAAATAACCAAATGCACACTCCTAAATCATCATGTGATAATTTTGCCTCTACCATTCTATATCCAATTAATGTGTCAACCAACATCACTATATCAATATATATAATAAAAAGTTAAAAACTAGTACAAAGCTGTACCAAACTATATTATTTACAATTTATAAATAACATAGCTCATTTATCAAATTTTGTGCCATTCAACCAATAAAAAATACATATATATAGAATATAATAATACAATAACGAAAAAAGAAATAAAAAAATATTTTTTATATGTGAAATTCCTTTTGTATTCTAAATGAAAAATTATTATCAAGTAATAATAGCATGAATATAATAAATATTGTATATCATTTGAACTGGATTAGTTGGAGTGGAGTATGACTTTCAGATATTGAGTAGGTTTGATAAAAAAAAAATTGCATACCTCCACTAAAAAAGATATGAGTTCCATGCAAAGCATTTAATTGCTTTTTGTCTAAAACTCGTAATAAAACTTTTATAAATTTTCAGCCACGTGTAATGTGACGAAAACTAACATAATAAAAATAATGTTTCTATAACTTCCCTAGTAAGAAAGTGTTTCTTCGAAATTGTGGTAACAGAGCTATATTCATATGATAATAATATCCTTAACAGCCATGACAGTACTCCTGAACTGAAAACTATAATTATAATCATAATTTTTTTGACCAACAATCATAATTGTTATAAAACTAATAAAAATATAAGCAAGTTGCTAAGAAAAAAAGGAAATGGAAAAGAATACTTTTCAATTATTTTAAGGTGCTAAATATGTAATACATGAGTTTTATTTATAAGCCAATCAACCCAATAGTTACAATAGCATTTGAGAATTTGCATGATTGAACAATAAAAGTATCTTAAATGTTATTAATTTTTTTAATTAATGTTAAACTTAAAATAACTGTTGGAAAAAAATTCTACTTTGGTGGTTATGGAATTTATTAAGATAATAAAGGTATTGAAAAAATTCTAAAAGATAATTATTTGGAGGTTATAGAGATCCACCTAATATTATAATATTGTATATTAATAATAATGTCTTTATGTTAATATTATTATAAATTTTAGAGACGTTTTGATATTTTTATTTTGACATTCTCATCTTGATGCCATGAATTTCAAAATCATTATTGTTGATGTTACTAAAAATGAGCTTTCCTCCAATTGCTATTCGAATATGAATTAACCAGTAATATATCAAGTATACAATGGTTCGTTATGAAAGAAAATAATTTGGTATTTTTAAATAAAAAAAATTTTAATCCCTAAATTTGCATGAATAATTTTTATTTAAAGACTTTATTATTAATTTAATTAATATTGAATCTGAATGAGTAATTTTTCCTTTTAATTTTCCCAAAGAAAAAACTGAGAAAGGAGGATGAAAGTGGGCACGAACTTTTTAAATGAAGTATGGAGAAGGCAGATAGATGGTGGAAATGGAATAGAGAAGTTGGGGGCACATGTTAGGTGTTTACGTATAGCATCAAGACAATTTGCATGTCCTTCTATGTTGTTCCTATGAAAATCTTTTAACTAAATTAATTTTACATAAATATATAAAAAATACAATATAAATAAATATTAGTGTACTCGCTTATTATTATTCTTTCCATTTTAAATTCCAAATATACTTAAAAACTTTATCTTACTTTTTCTGCGTCTCTAACCGTATGACACTTTGTAAGTGTCTGTTTTGTTTATCTTTCTATAAAAGTACTTTTAAAATAACCACAGTTTACAAAAATGAAGTTTAGATAAAAGTAAAGAAGTTTACTGAAAAGCTGTTTGGATGAAAAAAAAGAAAATGATGGTTAAAAAATACAATTTAATTTAAAAAAAGAAGAACCAAACTGACACTAAGTTTAATTGTGAAGTTTTATCAAAAAGAAGCCTCTAGAGTAGTGTAGTACTGTGGTGCTATAAAAGAAAAGGTGACTTAAAAAATATGAGAATTATAACTAAAGCTCATTTCATTTATTTACATACATCCCAGTTTTTATTTATTTTTTATTCAATTACCTAATTTTTTATACTACAAATAAAATTTGGGCATTGTGAAATCCAGTTAATAGTAGCTTTATAACATTTCATACAATAAATTAATTGTTGCCGAAGATTTGGACCTCGCCTCATTTTAATTACTTTATCAGGTTGCATTTGAAGGCAAGGCCATGTGAACTCAGAATTCTTCTTCTGTGCTTCTAATATTCTTTTTTAGCGCAAGCACTGGCATCCGGTTGCTGTGGTGTAGTGGTTATCACGTCAGTCTTACACACTGAAGGTCCCCAGTTCGATCCTGGGCAGCAACATTATCATTTCAATTATTTTTGCAACAATCATTAATCAAGGTGTGTAAATGGTGCGGTATGTTCTCATTTTGTATGCAGCAATCATTAATCATCAAGCTTTTCAAGTCCAAATTTTTTAGGGCTTTTTAGGGATTCGGACACGTATAAGATGTTAAATCTCACATAATTTATATTTATGATTTTTAAATTAATAACAAATAAATATATCGAAGTGAATTTCAATCCTCCACAATCATTCCTTCTTCCACTGATGAAGAAGACCAAATAATTGCCACAATCTTTGCGTAGTCCAAAAGTATCATTTAGATTAGCTAGTCATAATATTGCTAGATTCCATGGACCTAACATCTCTGGGTCCTACATGTTCCCAGCCCTATCCTCATCCCATGCTTCCTCTGGTTGGTGAATCGAAGATAGGAGAGGACAAGAGGTGAAGATAATTTCTTTTGCTCCTTTTTTTTGTCAATTCAAATTCCCATCTCCTTTATTTGCATACCTATCCATTTCATCTACCGCACCATTTTCATTTATCATTAACCATCAAGTTAATAATCCTACTTTCATATCCCAACAGTACTACCAAGTAAAGTTACACACTTTGGTGAAAGCACAAATTTATTTCTATCTACTTTTCTCTCCGTTTTTTTTTCCAGATAGTTTAAATTAAATTTGAATGATTTTAAATTTAATATTTTTCCGAAAAAAAAATTTAAATCACAAAAATTTAACCTGAACACTTCAAAATTAAAAGGAACAAAGAGTAGATGGCCTTTAAAATTGACAGGACTATCTGCAACCTGACGATGTACAAGGATTATGAAGTGTAGGCATTGGATAAAACGTTTCAGTTTTCTCAAATAGATTTTCCGTTCATGAGTAAGAATCAATAATAAAATATATAATTTAAATACAATAAAAGATTCTCTAAATTTTTATCTGATAAAATCATCAATAAAAAACATGATTCATGAGCAACATAAGCACAATCTATGTACAAATTACTTCCCTCTGGAAAACCAGAATCACCAAAGCTAATAAATAGCATCTCTGGTCAGAATAATAAATAGAAGATATTATTTTCATCCTATTAATAAACCCATAATAATACTAACAGAATATGATCCAATATATTACTGATGCAGTAAACAAGCCATAGTATAGATACTTATATCATTGATAATACATATAATACTATTCCATGATTTTATAATAACAGACCTAAAGCTCAAGCATACATGTTTGTATCTTTACAAAATATACATCATAAACTCCAAAATAATCTCAACCCGGCTGCTCAAAAGACGATGAGACACAAAACAAAGCAGCAAAGGAGGAAAAGTGAGATTCTGTTTAATGACTTGTCTGCTTGCATCTCTTGCCTTCTCAGTCTCGGGCTATTACTACCCATCTGCTGATAAGAATTTGGGTAGGCGTCTAAATTTTGTGAGTTGCCAAACACCCTGGCATAAACCATCCCTACCACAGGGTGGAATCCTTGAGGTGTCATAGTGGTGCTGAGATTGAGTACTTGTGATGAGGTATCCTCCCTTTGATACAAAGGGGAGCTGAAATGTTGATGAATGTGATGCGGGTTCTGATAAAGAAGATGCTGATGATGAACACCTTGAGATGAAGATGATGGCAGCAGAGCTCTAGCACCGAATGCTGATGGTCTTGGAGGTATAAAAATATCACAATGCAATGCCTTTGAGTCGTGCTCAGTAGGAGCTAAGGTTTGGCCTCGGCCATACAGGGGGACCATGGTGGTGGGAGATATATCAGACTTGCAGACTGGGCATTGTGGGTGCTCATCAAATGCAAGAGAAGCACTTTGGACATGAAGCCACTTGTAGATGCAGGGCCAGCAGTAGAGGTGGCCACAGAGGGTGACTACTGGTTCAAGAGCAAAGTCTAAGCAGATGTTGCAATCGAAACAACCATTGTAATTTTCGGTCTCTGTCATCATGGAACTTGGAATACTTTTCCATCCCTGGGGAAAGTAGTGCTCAAAGGCCATGAATCATGGACATAATACCAACAACTTTTGCCAACAGTGCTCTTTTAACCCTGGAATACACAAGAGATGAAACCAGCTTAACAGTTGAATAGAAGAATAAAAAAAACATTGGTATGAAATGAAACTACACATTTAGATTATGAGTATAAAAAAGGAAAAAAACTCATGCTGAAGATTATATATTGATTATGAACTCTTAAAATATTGTGTGCAACTGCCTATGTTAATGTGGGTGAAACTTGCAGCAAATTCAAGGCACCAAATGAATTTTCAACAAGAGAAAATATGCCACCAAATGGAAAGACCTTATGGTGTGACTTAATCAAGCAAGAACTAGCAGCATATACACACAATAGCAATCTGAGAATAATTTGAAGCAAACAAATCAGAAAGATTGAACATTGGGATTTTGAATATGTTATGTACCTTTGATGCTATCAAAGGCACACAAATTCCTTCATTAATTAATTCACCTTATTATAGCGACAGTCAATTCAAATTTCCCCAACCCAGTCTCACCAAAGTGAGGCTATCAATAGTCAATAGAAAATATAAAATCTATAACAAGTCACACTATTTATAGGCCAGGACAATGCACCTTATTCCTCAAATTTTGTGCATTTATGGACCCAAATGGTTTTTCAGAAAACCATATTTACCCACTGCCATTTAGTACGATTGATGAAACCAAGTAGACTATTTGCTAATCTTAGGTAGAAAAATGCCAGCCTATATTAGGGATAAGTCAATATCATTTAGGCAGAATTAGATGAGAGTTGTGAAGCATCATACCTGAAATTAATTATACCTACCATGTAAAAGCATGCATAATAATTATATTATGAAGCTTGCAGGTCTAACAGCCCTTCAAGAACCACATGACTAAAAGGATGCACAATACAAGAGTCCTGATCTTGGATTAATACCAACAGGCAACAGTTAGATGATGGGTGATCTAAAAGATCTTACACTATGACAGAGAAAACAAAAGAGCTTACTAATTCTAGAAAGAGAAATAAACCTAAATAAAAGATTCTTTTAGACATAAAGCAATGCCTTTTCCAAATGTTTGAATATCAGCAATCGGGTTGTACACGGTTGTGAGCAAATGAAGAGAGTCAAAATCAATGACGCTGTAAGATTCTTACACAAGTGTTCCCATAAGAAACAAAGAAGGACTGATCACCGATGATGAGTGACTTTAGAGACAGCTTATGACTCTACGTCCCAAAAAATGAATTTCTTTGTTTTGGTCTGTGACTCTGAGTGAAGCTTGCTGTATGCCTGGATCTATTTGCTTTGAATCTTCAATGCTTTGTCTGTTTGCTCCAATTCATCAATCCTCTGTTGTTGGTTCGTCTTCTAAAATACGGTTGCCTCACTCAATTTTGAATTTTCACTGTAAGTTTCTTTTTTTAACGAGTTGATTTGACGAATACACACACCGTACCTATATCTTTAAAAATGTTCACATCATACGTATCTATGGTGTCGTACCCAATAAGTGCATTGTATCACTGCCTCTTAGACTGAGGTTAAGTAGACAACCTAATTATCAAACATCAGATTACAGTGAAAGAAATATACCCATATCTTCAATTAGTGAAAGAACTCTCCGGATCTTATGGCTATTGGCAAACATATAGGTCAGCTCTACCCAATTCTACAGCATTGGACATACTTATAGCAGATAGGAAAAGAAGAAGAGGGAAAACATAGGCAGAACATTTATTGCGTCCTATAAGTGATTGCAAGCAATTACCAACAATTAGATGACAAAAGTGAACAATGACATAAGCCACCCTTTCAGGACCACCCTGATTACATGAGATGAAGATGCCATCTACTTCAAAACATAGAAGTCAGGGCTCGTTGAACACAGAATGGCTAATTGCTTGATATTCCTGAAGTTTGGTCCTTAAAGGAACCGGGAACCAATATCAAAAGAAAGCAAAAACACAAGATCTAGCAATCTAGGCAAGTCACCCAAAAAGTCAAAATCAAATGCCAGCAATCACAGAAAAAAAAAACAGAACACAGAACCACCTTTCGTTTCCAGAATCCGACAGACAAATTAGATAACAATAAACATTAAAAATGAATAAATAGACATACCCAGAAGGAAGAAAAGAAGGAATTTGGCTTGACGTTCGTCCCGTACACACCCAGAAGAAACTTCTTAGAATAATGGATATGAAAAAAAAGAACACAAGGACGAACGAGTGAAGATTGGGTTGGGAGAGGATTGGAGGAGCGCGGCTTACGTGGGCTTTTATGGAGAAAAAAATAAAATTCCGTTGATACGCACAGACTTCACTGTGCTGAAACAGAAGCCCCACCTCATTGACGTGGCACTAGTGTCACATGCTCTACGGCGTTTCTGTTTCGGCGTTCATCGTACGATGTCGGTACGTAGTGTCTATTTGCCCGTTCATCAACATTTAAGATGGTGATTATTTCCGGTTTATCCAAAAAGAAAAACATTTAAGGTTGTGTTTGAATAATGAATAATTAGTTATAAGAATTACTCCTTCTACTCTTATATATAGGATCTTTTATCTTAATCTTAAATATAAGATCCTTTACAATATACAAGGTAATATTTATTATATATTTCTAAAAAATGCTCATATTTAATGTATTTAAAGAGAAAGAGATTAAATAAAGATAATTTTAGAAAAATATTAAAATTTTAAAAAAAATCGAGATAGTTAATTAGTTTTAATTCCAATTCTTAATCTGCGTGATTCAATTAAAAAGAGCTTATATTAAGGAAGAGAGAGAGAGAGAGAGTAGTGTTTATTCATAATAATAATAATAATAATAATAGATTATGAAAATAGATAATTATATTAAAAATAATCTGTGTTTGAATATTTTCACTCCATAATTGATTTTAAGAAAACAAATATGTTTGGATATCAGGGTTTAAGTGATTATTGTATAAAAAATGAAAAGAAAAAGTGAAATAAATGATTATGGGAGAATAATTTATTATCATAAGTAGAAAAAATCAATTTTTTTCATAAATACTTATTTGAGATATAAGTATTTATTAAAAAATAATTTATATTTCATAATTTTTTCATATAATTACTTATCTAATTTTATAATTTTTTTCATATAATTACTTATCTAATCTCATAAGTGCTTATTTATACTATTTAAACATGCACACAAAAAAAATTGAAGGGCAATTAGTATTTTGTTCAATGTACTTGATCTGAAAATTTTTGCCTCTATTAGATATAGGTATATTTTTTTGAGAAAAAGGGGATGAATGGCATTAATAAAAGCTATACAAGCTCTCAGATTAGATATACGTATATTTAATTATAAAAAAATTCATATATATATATATATATATATTAAAAACTAGATAATAAACTTATATATTCTGGCGAAAAAAAGACTTATACATTGCAAACACTAAAAAATAAATTACATTATTCACATTATGTGAGCATTAAATCTTTTTTATAAATTACATATAGATATAGCAAATCATTGGCTACTATTTTTTTTGGCTTATTTCTAGTTCTATGTTTTTAACTTCAGTCTTCTGCTTTTTACACAACTCATATTTTTTAATTTTTTTCAACACGTTATTTAATTTTTAATTTCATATGTATAGCACAGAAAAAAACAATATAATCATCAACATATAGGATAAAACTAAAATCCCCATATGCTGATATTTCACAGTTATTCCCAGATTTTTTAGTTAGTTTTTCATTTTTTTCCTTATTTGTTATTTATTAATTATTTATTATTGATTTTGTTCTTTGTACGTACATATATAAATATATCATGCTTTTTACCCTGGTAATTCTACTTCTAGTTATATATATAAATTAGATTCTGACTATTAGATATATAACATAACTTCAATTTTATTAAAAATAAAATAAATTGTGTTATATTTTTAAGATTTAATTTAGTTGATATGTAACAACTTTGTAATGTTAAAAAATCAAGGTGTATCTCATCGAAAAAAATTATAAGCTGAAACTTTTTTATATTATCAGTGAAACTTTAGAGAACATTTATTTTTACTATTATCAAAATAAATTTTTTTCCAACATCAAAATAAAGTATGTAATTTTAAGATCTTAATTATTTATAATATAACATAAAATTTTAAATTTTATTTTTATCTTTTTCCAACAAACATTATTTTTATTTGTTATTATCAATGTGGAGCTACAAGTACAACAAATGTGAGTTACTCTATCCAATCCTTAATATAAGACACTTTTAATTAAATCATACGGATTAATAATGAAAGTTAAAGTTATTTAATTATCTCGATTTCTCAAAAAATCATAATATTTTTTCAAACTACTTTTATTTAATCTCTGTTTATCTCTTTTTAGAATACAATAAATAGAGGTATTTTTTAGAAATGTATAATAAATATTACTTTATATATTGTAAAGAGTCCTATATTTAAGATCAAAGTAAAATGCCTTATATTTAGGACGAAAGTAGTATAGATTTAGACATACATCTTTGATATATGGATAGAAACTTACACTATGGCTCCGACTAATTTAGATCAAATTACGATTGGATACACATGGAGAAACTCTCTCAAAAGGCTTTTTTGTATTTACACGATTTTGAGCCCAAAATATCATATTTAAGTTACCTTAATTCCCATGAGTGTTCATGGATTGAATTAGGTTGGGCTTAACCTCCTGTCCATTACCGGGCCCTAAAAAACACTCGAGCCTGGTACTAAATAGTTTGTTTAAAACATAAAAAAAAAAGTTACTTATTTATATCCAAAAATACATTCCTTTGAAAAATAATGTTTAGATAAAAAAAAAATAACATCTTTAAAAGTTAAAAACACCCAACAATTATACATGATTTTCATATAATACTAAAAAATTAATTTAAAATTTTAAATAAAATTAAAATATTAAATTTTTAAAAAGTTTTTTTTATGATAATCATATAGTAAAGGTCTTATATAATATACATAGAGAAGAAATCACATATAATCATTCAGTATATATAAAATGAAAAATATATATAGTTCAGGCTGGATTGAACCAATAACACTTGACTCAAAAATTGGCTCAACTTGATTAGCTTGATAAGGCCAGATTGAATTGAGCCAATCATGCCTTAGTTATTGTTGTACAGCACTCTTTTTATTATAAAGAATGTCCAATGGTAAACATGAACTTATATTTTAATATAATACTATGATGATTAGTTCATTATCTTTTTTGAAGTTGACCTTGTAGGTTTAGTTTTCTATTATACTAAATTGAATTACTACAATCTACACACGTTGTCAAGTGAGTTTTGAATCTCACTAGAAAAAAATTGAATACTTAAAGTTTTTTTACCAAAATAATTAAGTTTACTTAATTGGAAATAAGGTTTGAACTTTGTGCATATTATCAACATCATTGTGCTATCGTGACTGTCCTTGATGATGATCAATTTTTCCTTTTTAATTAGTTTTTCAATCATTGTCACGTGACTCACGATGTCAACAAATTCAAAATCTCCCCTTCTCAATTAAATAAAACATTCATCGCTTATTCATTATTGTACGTGGAACGTCAACTTCACAATTATTAACAGCTCTCTCATAAAAATAATCAGACTAAAATAAGTAAATAACACCCTTGTTTTAAAAGACAAGATAGATATAAAAGTATATTATGTCACTTATTTGAAGAGACCTAAAAGTAATATAATATTAGGTGTGATATCGTAGAAAATAAGGAAAAGTCATCAGTCACCTTCCATTCAAATAATGACATATGTCCTGCTTTTGTTGTTGTTCCGAATTCTGGATCGAAGTGGGGACCTGTAAGCTGAGCACACGTTCTGACCATCAGGTCTCAAATCTGTCCAATATTAGGTGTAGTGTCAACAATGCATAGGATGCAGCGGCAGACAAATGTGTTGGTGAGATGAATTGCCACTCCCTATGAGAAAATTACACGTAAGACCCCTAAGTTTTAGTATTTTATTTCACAGTCCCTAATATTTAGGCATCATTAGGCTAAATTTTAAATATATTAGTGTTTGTTTTCGGTAAATGGTAATTTTTGTGAGGATTTTATTTAAACCCAATAAATACAATTTTGAGATGATATATAAAAGAAGAGTCTTACTAATTCAAACCCTTAAAAAATTTTATAAAAAATATTTTCTTATTTTTTATAACTCAAATCAATCATGAACATAATTTAGAAGCTATCCAACTAATCTAATTTGTGAGAGCCAAAAGACATTGTTTAGTCAGAGAGACAATTTATTAAAAGAAATATTTTCTGTAGCATTGACAATGAGTTAATTATTTAAATGTTTCAAAATATAAAAAATTATAAGATATATAATATATTTAATTTTATATAAAAAAGTGATTTTATATGAAAAATTGTATATGATTTAAGCTTATTTTCACATGATACTAATAAATATTATTTATTAAAAAAATAGACCACTCTCATTGATCCAAGATTCTAAATCTGTCACTGGTACAATAAAAACCTAGCTACGTTATACAAATCATAAACAAACTCATTTATCATATTTGGTGTAATATACAAAAAAATAAAAATGTATATTGTTTCATGCTAAATTTCTAACGCGATGTGGAATTGGAAAAGTTGTTTGTCATTTATGTTTGATCTCTTAAATAGTTAATAAATTCATAATGGAAAAACCGAAAATAATATTTTGTATTTTCGTGCCTTTGTTTTAGTGATATACGGTATATAAATATTTTACAAAGATTATAAATATAGAAGTTCCAAACACCATTGTTCGAGCGCGCTGATTGTTTAGGGTCCTAGAGAACTCAGAAGCGACTCTTCAAAGAGCTTCTATTCGTCCCTCGCAATGTCTGCAACCAAAACCGGATCCAGGAAACGAGGATCCGAAACCGATCTAACCAAGTCGGACAAGAAAAACCGTGCCGGAGAAAAATTTGAGTTCGATTTTGATCTATCGGAGTTCGTCTTCCGACACCAGTTTCCCTCCATTTTTTATTTTTGTTGGAATTGTAGTCTGAAATTCTTATGAAATGCGAAATTATGGCAATAAATTTGCAGTGACCTCAAGGGAATCATGTCCGCGCTGCAACATATCAGAGAGAAGGCTCAGAAGGACGATCAGAAAAAGAACGAAGAGACTATATGCGGGTACTACGATGCGTTGTGATCATACTTGAAGATTTTCTTTCATTATGAACTATTAATGGATTATTTTAGTGTTCGGAATGTGTATGAGTTTCTGTATGATTAGCTTTTGGTCTGGTAATGTGAAATTGAGAAATCAATGCGCGCTGTTTGATTAGTTGTAAAATTATAAAATTATCCGGCATTGGAACAGTTACTCAAGTCTGTTTAAATCCTATAATTTCAAGAAATTTGCTTCTTACGTATTTAAAATTTGAGAAATTATAATAGAAATATCGCGATTGAATAATGCAAGCTTTCTGCTGAGGCTTTGTGAGTGGTGCTTTCTGCTTGTGACAGTGTGGCAGCTGAGATCAAGTCTATGACTGAGGAATTGAAGTCCAAATTTGAGAAGGATAGGTAAATTTGAGGCCATCTAATTCCATATTTAGATTGTGCTAGGCATCCTAAATCTCTTTTTAGCCATTTCGAGTCCTGTTTCACCGCACTAACCAGGGATTTTCTTTCTTTTCCTTTTTCTGTGCAATGTCAGACAAAGTTTTGCTAAGGCACTTTCAAAGAGTTCCAAAGACGTATGTGATAATTGCTAGCTGCCAATATAATTACCTCAGTCAAAAGAAAGGAATTACATGTTACCCAGAATTCGTTTTGTTTGTCATTGTAAACCTGCAGTGCGAGAATTCCTTGAAGAATGAAGCTGCGAAGTTTCAATCACTATACGAGAAATTTTCCAAGGACAAAGCCACCCATCTGCAGGCCTTGAAAGGTACTTACGGCACTGTTATCAGCAACTGGTCTAACATAGTCTGAGTTCCCACCTTCCTCTGAAAGAAATGTGACCACAGCTGAAACTTCTACTATTTTAATCCCCTATGCAAGGCAGGCTTCCTTTAGCAATTACGTTTATAGGTTTCAATTAGAGATGAGATGATGATAAATAAAGGTGACAATCCACAAGGAACCGTTTCAGATAGTTAAAACCACTGAAACTCTTGATAAAAATTGAAGCTTATTGTGTCATGTATATATTTCAAGTCATCAGCGGACGGGCTTCTGTAAAGTTTATTCTTGGATCTATTTTCGGTCTTAATACTGAGGTTAAATTAGAAAACAAGTAAGAACATGTTTTATTTTTCATGTTTGGAGAGCTGTTTGTCAGTGATGATATTTGAATCACATTTATCATTTAATACTCGTACATGTATCAGTTTCAGAGGGCAAGGGAGCCTGTTTGATTATTCAAGTAGTTATCTTGCAAACTGCATGCAGAGTTCATAAATCATCAATCATTATCCTAGAAGCTCCCTTTCAGAATAAATTTGCATCTGTTTTAAACGATTATTTAGTACTCTTTACTTGTTAGATTAATTGTTTCCTGTTTGCTAGATATTTTCTCTAAATTTGAGGAAGAGAAGGAAAAGCTATTCTTGAGATACGAACAACTGAGTAAGCCGGAAGACCCATTTCATCTTTATAGTGAAAATTGAGATTCAGGAATCTGAAGCCACTATACTTTATCTAATATCCTATTTAAATTCTTTCTTTAAGGATATTTTTCACTATTTCAGGAAAGAAGGAAAGAAATATGATATCTGAACAAGAAAAGGCCTGTAATGATAAAATCACCAAACTGGAGGAGTCCTTGAAAAAGAAGAAACAGGTATGCATTGCTCTTGGATTCGCAGCTGCTTTCCCTCCTAAATCTGTTAGTTCACACCTGCACAACACAAAGCTCACTTTGCTCGGCAGAAGCATTTAAATGAGTCATTTTTTTCTCACACAGGATGACAAAACTTTCAGCATTCTGAGAAAAACTCTTGGTTCGTTTTTGGAAAGTGCCTCAGACGAGGATTTTCCACCTGATGATTGAAGACTGCCACGTTACGTAGGGAAATCTTTTGATTCAGCCTGACTCTTTTCGTTTGACTTGGATTTGTAATATGTAATTAGAGATGAACTTTAGCTCGAGCCCTCTTTTGTAGGTAAACTCCTCCCACTTGCAATTATATGTTGACTCATAATACTCAGGTAGTCAGGTACATGGTTAGTGCATATGCTGGCCACTCTTCAATATTTTATTTGCTTATACGGAGATCTTTTTGCCAGCTGCATAGTTAAAGCACATGCTGGCCAGTGGCCACTCTTCAGTTTTTACTAAGAAAAAACTGGGTACAAACTTTATATATTTGTCATTAATTTTTTAATTACATGTTTTTGCATGAGTTCATGATTTTTCCAGTTTAATAGTATATATAATCAAATTTTTCATAATTTTTTCTTCATAATTTTTAAAAAAAATCTGATAATTTTTTCTTCATAATTCAAATACACAAAATGTGCTCCTCCAACAAATTCATGAGAATAGAAGTCTATGCTTGTTTTGGATCAAAGACTGACTACTAAAATCCCCTAAGCGATGATAATGGAACAGTCAAATATCTTATTTATATACACTCACATATGAAAATAATCATTCTTTGATTTTTTTTTTCTTGACCTGAATCATTCTTTGCTTTGAGACTTGTAATGAAGGGAGAGCGATAATACTTTATAATTGAGTACAAAATGATTAAATTGATAGGGTGGAGAAAATGTATCAGAAGTTCATCTAGAATTTCCATCTATGGTTCTAAAGCATATCCTGATCAATGTTTTGAAAACTGAGTCAAACGATTGGACCAATTGGATCGTCACCCGGAAATAATAACGACTCATTTTTCAAATTTAAACTGATTTAGAGATTGGACCGTTTTAAACTAACTTTTTAGTCAAGAATCGAAGTGATTTTTAAAAAATCAGATAATTTTTTAATTTGTATAAAATTTAACTTAAATTTAATTTTTTTATCCAAAATTATTAGAAAATAAAAACATTATTTTTCTTTCTATTTTAAAATTATTAATTATAAAAATAAACAAATTATTATATTATATAATTATTTTATAATATTAGGATCATATAATATTACTATGTTGAAATATTTTAATATTATTTACAATAATTTAATATATTATTATTATTATTATTATGTAAATTTCTTAATTTATTATGAATTTGAATTATTTAAATTTATTTTTTTTAATAATTTAATAATTTATTTTTATATCTATATTATTATATATAATATTATTTAAACGGTAAAAATTATGACCGGTAGCTTTTCGGTTATTAAACCGCTTCAATTTTTAAAACATTAATCCTTATACATGCATGTAAAGAGGGACCCAACCCATTATCCGCAAGAAGTTATATCCACCGTATAAACGTGAACATTCTCCTCAGGTTTACGAACATTTCCCCGCCTTGCCTCTCGTCATCCTCATCTTCCTTCCCTCCCCTTTCTGCTTGTACTGCTATCTATAGGATGAATTTCATTTGATAGTCAAGTCGGAACCACAAGCTTCTGAGTCACTACTGAGAGAAAATGGCTTGTGCGGGGGTTGTCTTCACCACCCCTTTGTGCTCAGGTTTAATTCCCATTCCTTATTCTAGGCGACGACCTACACCTCGGCTTTTCACTCCTTCATCTGCTGCTTTTCGCATTCACTGCTCGACTTCTAGTTCAGAGGCTTCCCCAGGTGAGATTATGAGTTTTGATCAT
Organism: Adenanthera pavonina; assembly: GCA_026686845.1. NCBI lineage: Eukaryota > Viridiplantae > Streptophyta > Magnoliopsida > Fabales > Fabaceae > Adenanthera > Adenanthera pavonina. The sequence continues at coordinate 19,820,833 of JAIVEN010000002.1, read as the reverse complement.
TGTACACGAAATTTACTGATATGATTATGAAATATATGTATGTGAGCCGATGGAAAGGAATTTATTAATGATTAGCAAGTTTTTTCGCTGAAATTGAAATCGTTGTAAAAGATTAGGGGTTCAGTTCTGAACTGGTAAATTCTTCTTCTTGGTGTTTCTTCTTGGTTTAATTTTATCATATCGGTTTCCTGCATTACCATTATGGTTGTGAAGATTAAACGCAACTACTTTTGTTGTATAACTTGTTTCTCTTTCCTGCTGATTAGCGTTAAGGACCTTTGATAGTCACATTTGAGGATGGCATTAGGTTATGTTTTTGTTAGCTTTTCTATTTGAAAATTTTGAATGTGGCACAAGTTAAATCTTTGATCTTTGTATTCACAAGTATTCATGTGGGGTCAAATTCATACATTTATTTATACGTAGGGGAAAATATGTGCATTTTCGTTGGGTTAAAGTTCTTTTTCATGGTATCTTTGTGCAGAGAAGCTTGTAACTGTTGATGGTTTTTCTGTGACCGGTGGTGCATATGATTTCACAAAAGCAACAACATCACTAACAAATGAGTTATTCTCTTCTCCGAAGAAAGTGACTCTTATAAGGCATGGCCTCAGCACTTGGAATGCAGAAAGCAGGATTCAGGTTTGTGATTTATCTTTTAAGTCATCTGCTCTGTCATGCCTTCTAGCATTAGCAGAGGGTATGGTTGATAATACAGTAATTATTTAGTTCTACCTCCTTCATGTCTTTATGTGAAATTTTTTGTAGATCACTTGAACTGTTTCAGTAATTGTTCAACACTTCAAATAGCTTCACTTTTGTGATTAAAGTATTTGATAAGTACATTATTAATTTAGATTTCCACATGGGACACAATCCCTCCACTACTTTTAACATATGTAATCATTAAATTGCTGATATATGCCCAGGGAAGCTCAGACTTATCAATACTAACAGAAGTTGGACAGAAGCAAGCAGAGCGGTGTAAGAAAGCCTTGGAAAATATATATTTTGACCAGTGCTTTGCAAGTCCAATATCTCGTGCCAAGGTTAGGGACCATGGAAACTTAATTCTAGAGGTTGTTAATATCAATTCTCATTTTATTAAAATTGTTTGGGGTTGTTTTGATCTAGCAAACTGCTGAGATCATTTGGCAAGGGAGGGAAAGGCCACTAGTTTTCCTTGATTCGCTCAAGGAGCTGTGTCTGTATCATCTTGAAGGCATGACAAATGGTAAGATTTCTCTGCTCAATTGAAAATGCTAAGCAACTTAACTTATATAGTAATTTTATGCTAAATTCTTGGTAAAGTTACCGCTATTGAGTGTAGTCATATAAAATGTTATAAATTATGATTTGCATGTCACTGTTAGATATGACCTATATTCTTCCCTACAATTTCTTAAGCGTAAACTGAAACAGTATGTTCCTAATTTGGAGGCAGTGGATGCTAAGAAAATATATCCAGAAGAGTATACAACCTGGAGAGAAGATCCGGCAAATTTTTTCATAAATGGTAGATATCCTCTAAGAGATCTGTGGATAGCTGCAGGAGATGCTTGGAAGGAAATCTTATTGACGCCTGTAAGATCTTCTCCTTGCCAATGCCATTTACGTTTGCTAGTAAAGATTTTGGAAGCGACATCTAAGTTTTTATCTCATTCACCAGGGAGAAAGCTTTCTTCTTGTGACTCACAAATCTATATTGAGGGCACTAACTTGCACTGCTCTAGGTCTGGGCACAGAGAGGTGAAGTATTGTTGGTGTTGTGATTTCAAATTTACACGTTCTTGAATGCACTTATAGATAGTAGAAGGCTTCTTCTGAGTTCTGAACTGAATATCATTATTTCAGTATATGCATATTAAAAACGGGAAGTTGCATTATGCACATGCCGTGAACAGTGCAATTTTTTTCATAATCACTTTCTTTGAACTCCATGTAAAGCATAGGCCCACGTCTGGTTTGCTGATTATTCTCCTTGTTAACAGCAGTAGAAAGTTATAGCTTAGTCATGTAGTGTCAAGGCTTTTGTTATTGCTTTAGCTTATGGTAAATGTTGCAACTGAATAGTATTCTTTTTAGGGTACGTTTGGATTGAGGAGAATGGAGAAGGACTTGATTTAAATCTAAATCAAACCTCATGCCCTCCTCCATTCCCCCCATTTGGTATGGATACACGCACACTCACACACACAAACATCTAAAAAAACTCAAGCATCATATTTGAAATGTGAAAACCTCTTGCATGTGCATGTTGAAGCTAATTTCACAGATGCTTTCTTTCCATGGAGTAAATAGCTTCTTGACATTGGTCTTTATCTTCAGGTTTCGCTCACTTGACATCAACAATGGCGGGATATGCGTGTTCAACTTCAATGTCAGAGGCGAAGCCATGCTTCAGGCTCTGAACATGACGGCTCACATGTACACTGATCATGTTTATCCTTCTAACTGAAATTTCTTAACAAGTGCACGTAATTTTGACGACCCAATATGACTACTATCATTGATTAAAAATGTACAATGCATAGTCGTTTTAACTGTGCCACATCCGAGGCAGGTGAATCGAACCTAAAAAAAAGCCCAGTCAATGCTTCTGCTGTGAGGATTAGAGCAAATATATATGTGTGTGTGTGTGTGTGTGTATATATATATCTGTATATATATATATATATTTGTGGGAGTAATTTTTTCTCCATTGGACGGAGACCCAGAGGAATTATAAAGTACAATATGTGCAATTTATAATGTAAATTCTGTTGCTTAGTGCATTGTATCTCTTGCATGACTCCTTTCTTTAACAAGAATCAATATTCAATTAAAATATAAAATTTACAAACAAGTCGTGTTATTAATAATTCATAAATAGTGTGGTTCACCTCAAATTTTATGCAAATATATGTGAAAACATGTCTAATTTTAAAATTTTTGAGGCATGATTGTGCCAGCTGGTTTTTCAAGGGTGGATAGAAGTTCATTATAATGGTATGGGGGGAATTTTGTCACTATAAAATATTAGTAAACTCAACTAAGGCTATGTTTGATAGATAGAAAATGAGTTTTATAAAAGGGAAAAAGAGAGAAAAATACTTATGTAACTTGTTATACATAGATTCAAACTTTTTAGAAATTTAAAATAGTTTTTTAAAGAAAACATTTTCTCTCTCTCATTTTTCTTTTTCATTTTTTCTTAAAATTTAACTCACTTTCTACCAAAAAATAATATGCATTGAAGTGGTAATTTTGTTTAAGATCCACCAGTGAGAGAGAGGACCTAAGATGCATTGAAGTGGTACTGGTAATTTAGTTTAAGATCCATCAGGCAGGAGAGAGAGATGATGTGAGCTGAGCTATACTTTTATGCTTGTGGATCCCATAGAGGTGGAGCCTACTTCTTTTTCTTATTCTCCCCTTTTATGTGAACAACTATTGCTTCAGGCCATCCGATAGTAAATCAGAGCGAAGATCCTTTAGTTTTTTTTTTGTTGGGTATATTTCAATTTAGAAGGTGATACAAATAGTGGAGTCCATCGAATAAGGCAAATTACAAATTAGTTTCTCAAATTCAATCAAAATCTAACATAAAAGAAACGTAGAGAAAAAATAACGAAATTTCTACGCACTATGCAATAGATGCAGGGAGATCAACTCACGTGAGTTATAAAATTTAATTGAAATAAATACTTTCTTAAAATGCTCGACACATTCACCCATATCCAATTATTTTCAACTCAATGAAGAAGGTCTACACAATGAAATACAAGAGCTATTGAGTCGATCCTAGGACGTTCAAGTTACCCTTTGTGACAGAGAAGCAAATAATGCAGCTGATGCTATAGTAAGGGAGGCACTAAGTAGTCTTTCTGATTTATGTTTCTTTTCTCTTGTTCCTTTTTTTCTTTCATTTGTTTTGTATGAGGATGTGTTAGCTAACGTTATTCGTATGTAAATTAATGAAGTATATTTACCTTTGGATAAAAAAAATTATTTTCAACACTAAAATTAGTTAAATTATTTAAGTTGTTCCGGATAATGTAATTTTCAAGTTTTACTAATATTGCAATTTATTTTAAACTGTATGCGATACTAAATTAGCCCAAGAAAATACAATGCTGAAAAAAATTTATTGATATATCATTTGAAAACATAGAAACTAATATGAAAATTTAGAAATACTTTAAGGACCAAAAAATTATTCATCCTTGTTATTTCTTCCATCCCATATTATAAGATAATGAAAAGAGTTTTACATATATTAAGAAATATTTATTATATCATTAAATTTTTAAAAAAACTAAAATTTTTAATTTTACCTTTATTAATTCTATATTTTTATCAAATATAATACAAATTATAATATTAATAATATAATTTTTTCCCCTTAGAATCCAAACTTTTTAGAAGACAAATGCAAGGAAACTGCACTAATGGAAAGCCGAACACGGTGGCACGTGGATAATCAAGAGCGTGCAACTGTTTTTGGATAATCAAACAATCGTAACAAACGACGGTGTCGTTTTTATTACATATAAGCGAACATCCAGTTTTTCAAGGTCTGCCGTTGCTAACCCTGTTCCGCTCTCGATAGAAAGCTTCCCGAATAAAAGGAAGTTAATTACTTTTAGATAGGGACAACAATCCCAAGAAGGAAGGAGTGACACATATTAAATAGCTTATTAAAGGAATGCATTTAGACACTTAGCACTTAGCAGATGACATGATCGCGAGCGTTGGATCAAAATAGATCTAATGACATATATCTAGTTTGAATTTTTAGTTTTTTAAAGAAGCAAAAAGTCAGAAATATGAAATCAAAAATAATTTTGGTTTAGAATTCATAATCTGTTTTTGTTCTCAAAATCAGGAACGGACGTCAATTTTATTTTCAACATTTAGAAATTGATATTTTGTTAATTACTATTAATTTTTTCAATTTTATGTTCGTATATTATATTATGATGATAGACCAGAAATACAAAAACACAAAAAATTTTCTTCAGCTCCCTTCACTTCTCTTCTCCTTGTTTCTCATTGTGTATACTAGTGAGATACTAGAAGTTACTGTTTGGTATTGCGGTGTTTGGGATTACTCCTAGAATGGTTCACCAATATCAGCAGCAATTCCCGTGAAAGCAGATTAACATTTTAAAGACAGTGTATTTTATCACATGTTCCTCAACTACTTTTCATTTTTTTTATATATTATTTTCTACATACAGTTTTATTTTCAATGTTCAGATATTGGTATTTTGTTAATTACTATTAATTTTTTTCAATTTCATGTTCATATATTATATTATATTATATTATATTATGAGGACTCACTAGAAAGTAGAAACACAAAAACACACAACTTTCTTCAACTTCCTTCACTTCTCTCCTCTCTATTTCTTGTTGTGCATACTAATGCGATACTAGAAGTTGCTATATGATATCTTAGATATTCAAAGATTACTCCTAGGGTGGGACACCAAAATCCAGCGGAGGCAAAATAATATATTAAGGATAGTGTGTTTTATCACACATTCCTAAGCTACTTTTCATTTTTCTACGTACTGTTTTCAACATCATTCATGGCAAATTTTCATGGCAACCAAACAGTTGCAAGAAAAATCTGCAGAATATCAAGCTCTACTCGGTGCAGGCCCACGCTTGCGTCTCCTCCGGCAAGCCCATGCTCATCTCGTTGTCTCCGGCTGTCACCGGAGCCGAGCTCTCTTGACGAAGCTCATCACATTGGCTTGTACTGCCGGCTCAATCACCTACACTCGCCGACTCTTCTTCTACTCTGTTCTTGATCCCGACTCCTTCCTCTTCAATTCCCTCATTAAAGCCTCCTCCAAGTTCGGTTTTTCCCTCGATGCCATTACCTTCTACCGTCACATGCTACTTTCCGGCATTCCGCCTTCCAATTACACCTTCACGTCTGTAATCAAAGCTTGTGCTGATCTCTCGGCTTTGAGAGTTGGTAAAGGCATTCATACCCATGTTCTGGTTCATGGTTACGGGACTGATTCGTTTGTACAAGCTGCTCTCGTTACCTTCTACGCTAAATCAAGTAATTTGGGTATTGCACGGACAGTGTTCGATAAAATGACAGATAGAACTATTGTAGCTTGGAATTCCATGATATCGGGGTATGAACAAAACGGGCTTGCGAAGGAAGCGTTAGTTCTATTTCACGAAATGCGTGCATTGAATATCAATCCTGATTCTGCAACATTGGCCTCTGTATTGGCTGCCTGCTCTCAGTTGGGGTCGCTCAATTTGGGATGTTGGGTTCATGATTACATTATTAGCAATAATATTGAAGTCAATGTGATTCTCGGCACCTCATTGATAAACATGTTTTCTCGATGTGGTGAGGTAAAAAGAGCACGGGAAGTGTTTGATGATATGCCCAAACGAAATGTCATTGTGTGGACAGCCATGATTTCTGGGTACGGAATGCATGGTAATGGCAATCAAGCTATGGAGCTTTTCGATCAAATGAAAGCAAACGGGCCACCTCCCAATACCGTCACCTTCGTTGCTGTCTTATCTGCATGTGCGCACGCAGGGCTTGTCCATGAAGGACGCAGAGCATTCACAAGCATGAAACAAGAGTATGGTCTTGTCCCAGGAGTGGAACACCATGTCTGTATGGTTGATATGCTTGGGCGAGCTGGGTTGTTCAATCAAGCATACCAGTTCATCAGACAACTACATCATAAAGATCTTGTTCCGGCAGTATGGACCGCGATGCTCGGGGCCTGCAAGATGCACAAGAATCTCGATCTTGCAGTGGAAGTTGCAGAGCATCTCTTGTCTGTAGAGCCAGACAACCCTGGCCATTATGTCTTGCTCTCTAACGTGTTTGCATCAGCTGGAAGGATGGATAGAGTAGAATTGGTTAGAAACATGATGATCCAGAGAGGCCTGAAGAAGCAAGTTGGCTATAGCACCATAGATGTGAACAGTAAAACTTACTTGTTCAGCATGGGTGATAAATCCCACCCAGAAACGACTGAGATTTATCAGTATTTGAATGATTTGATCTTGAGGTGCAAGGAAGCAGGTTATCTCGCTGCTCCTGAATCAGCAATGCATGAGTTGGAAGAAGAAGAGAGGGAATATGCACTTAGGTACCATAGTGAGAAGCTTGCAGTAGCATTTGGTTTGATGAAGACAAGCCATGGCGTGACTTTGAGGATTGTGAAGAACCTTAGGATATGTGAAGATTGCCATTCAGCTATAAAGTTCATCTCATATTTAACAAATAGAGAGATCATCATTAGGGACAAGCTTAGGTTCCATCATTTTAAAGATGGCTCGTGTTCTTGTTTGGATTATTGGTGATAGCATTTTTACCACTCGGAATTTGTTAAGAAAAATTTTTAGGACAAGATATAGAAGGAATGATAAGGTTTTAATAAATGCAAAAACACAAATTTCGCAAAGCATTTCTATGACCCTTTTTTTCCCCCTTTTGACATTGGGATGAAAATTTGTGTGTAGATCATCCTTGTGAAGAGTGTTCAGAAGGGGTGGAGATATTCTCTCCAATGAGAAAAGGAAAAAACAAAAAACTCTAAATAAGAAAACTGGGATCATTAATCAAATTTTCTTTTATATGCAATGTCTTCCGTCAGACAACAAATTGTTAGAAGATGAGTAAGTCTGGAAATTTAGACGCTTCAAATTTTATTTTTAAATTTTTTTAATATTAATTATATTTTTATTTGATTGAAATTAAGAAAATAAAGACAATAAATCATTTTTATATTCAAAGACTTTTTTTTCTTGGGGCATTATGATTTTACTCCCTTGTGCAATGTGGGAGGCTATCAGGTTGTCAGAAGCAACGGCTACTAATGTTGGGAAAATTCTACCACTAAGCGCTTGATATTCAACTAGTAGGTGTTAGATTATTTTTTATGAAATAATATTGATAAATATGGATTAACATTAATTAATTTAAGCAATATGTCCTTTATTTAATATATAAATAAATTAGTAGCTTTATTACAAATAGCTTTTGGTAGAAGTCCTAACTGGCAGGCTTTTGGTGGTTAATAGCTTTATTACAAGTATGATCATAAGGAAAAAGTGAATAGGGTTTTATAAAATTTTGTTATATAATTAATTGATTTATAATTAAGGAATTTTATATAAAAGTAATAAACTATCCTTTTTAACACAATCTATTTTCTAATATGTTGTCACTCCTCTAAAACCCTATATAATTAATTCATTTATAATTAAGGGGTTTTATATATAAGTGACAAGCTATTCTTTTAATGCATGATCTATTTTCTAACCTATCGTCACTTCTCTAAAGCCCTGACATAGAGCCTTTCTCACTCTTGCTCTCTCTATTAAAACTAGGGGTCAAGTCAATTGTAGTATTTTTCCACTTGTGATCATGGCAATCAATGCACCACCACGTATGTATTACTACTCATCTCTTTATGAAATTCCATGATATCTCAATTAATTAGATACTTTTAGTGTATGTATCAGAGCTAGGTTATACATTGTTCATCAATTGGAAACTACTTTTCTTAACTGCTTCTTCCTTTTGAGTAACAATAGATATCATTTGGTCAATTGACTGATTTGCTTCCTTTGAATTATAAGAGGTCCTTAAAAAGGAATATTCAGATGACAACAATTGAAGAATATGGTAAACCAAAGTACATTCTCCCATATCAACCCCCTATGATTCCAATTTGTTGTAATAGTTGATGTGTTCTCAAACACCAGGCACAGTATGCCTTCTGGGTTTTATTAAGTTTCTTGAATTTCTCACCAATAGTCTTCATATATTCTAATACAGTGTCTTTGTTTGGGATGCTTTCTTTAATTCCAACTCAATGGTGTATTTGATCATTACTAAACAAATGAGGTCTGACATTATTTATGATAATTCTTATCAGTAGCACTAGATATAGGCATAATATTTGTCGACTTAGGTTCCTTGAGAGCCATATCCTTTTCAAAGATTGTCAGATACATATTTAGGGACTCTTTCCACTTATCGTAGTTAGTCCCATTAAGACTCTTCACAACAAATAGTTACTGAAAAGCAGAAAATGAAACAACAAAATTGGAAAATATTAATTATGTGTGCACTTCAGATATGCAATTATATAACAAAGTGGTATCCAAAAGACTCATATATATATATATACACACATCATATATATATATATATAGATATACACCATTCAGATCCAACTTATACAAGAATCTAAACAAAAATGTATTCAATATAGCCATACAGGTGATCGGGATCCTACAAGTACACAGGCTCGATCGTAGTGGTAGAAAGTTCTCCAGAGTATTTCAGAAGTCAAACCCAAGGGAGGTAGTAAATTTACCAACAAAAATTTTAATCCCAAAAGTAAATAACAATCAAAGTGAGAAAATCAAATTAAAAAGGAACGAAATAGAAACCAAATTAATGTATAAGTATTGATTCAGTTATTAGAAGTGTTAAGGGTATAGGATAACTAGATTCTATCATTTAGTTAGACTCTAAACAATTATGACTGTTATTCCTAAAGCATCATAATTATCTCTCAATCAATTAATCATTATTAAATTATAATTTAATTTGCTCTCGCGCAATTAAAATTCATAATTAAATCTTGAAAGTCACCACGTATGTCATAATAAATTTCTAATTTTATCTCTAAATTAGTTATTCGCATTTATTTCTCTAAATCTAGATTCACTTTTCACTCCTTAATCCATCAATCCATCAAGTTTATCCATTAAGTAGACTCTATAATAATCAAGCATAAAATCCACATGAACGAACAAAATAGATTAAATATAATGAAGAAACAAATTAAATATAACTTGAAGAATAAATCCAAAGAGTCATAACTAAAGAAAACAAATCTAGTCAATCCTAGGTAAACTATATCTTTACCCCTGACTGGGAAGTTTAGCTACGTATGAAAATAGAAATCAAATTAAAATTAAAGTCTCAGATCATAGTGAAAATAATAAGAAGATAGAGTTATAGTAGAAGAGAATAAATCTTTTTCCAATACTCCCCAGATCTCCTTATTCTCTTCTGTAAATTGCTTCTAGTTGCTCTTAGATGCCCTTGAACTGTATTCTTTGGCCTCTGGGTGCTTTTCTGAATATGTCCTTGTGTTTCCCTTGCATCATATTTATAATATAACAATAATACTTGGTCTCCAAGTCCGTTTATACATCAAAAACGTGTTTTTGAGGACTTTTGGTGGTTAACCCAGTGCTAGGTGGACTTGGGATCATAGAAGAGGGTGTCGGGTGGTTCTTGAAGTGTAAAATCATCATTTTTTAAGTTGACCCGACGCCGATTGAATTTGACCCAGCACCAAGTGGATGCTTGGTATAGAAAACTGGTTTATCTCGTTTAGTTTCTGACAAGTCATCAGCTCGGGTAGATAATTTGAGCTCAATTTTCACCATGATAACATTAAAATTTAGAAAAACTCAGAATATGAAAATTGTAGCTCTATGTCTTAGTTTTCCAACTTATCTAAATCATCTTAAGCAAAGTTCATATGTGAGACTTATGATCAAAATACCTATAGATATAAGAACTTTTTGACATGAATGATTTGTAACGTTTTTGTTTCAAATTTTTCTAAATGAGCTTATAATACCATGAAACACCCAAATATATAAAATCATGTTAAAATATACCAATGTAACCATATTTATAAGCAATTTATAGTTTAAATGTGGATATTTTATATATATATATATAATAGGCACATCAACAGATACATGAAATATTGAAATATTATATATGCTGCTTACTTATCCAAAAGAATTAAAACCCTAAAATTACATTAATAATGTTACACTTATAGGGTATATCCATTTTAATGTAATGTAGTATAGCCTATTATTTATTTAATTAATTATTAATTTCTTTCATGATGGATTTTTATTCCGTGAACAAAAATAAGGAATCAATTTAATTAGAGTTTTTGAGTTTGAGTCATGGGAATTCAACCCCATTATATTCATAGGATTGTTTGTTTTGGTGTTTAAAAGTCCAAAACTCGGTTAATAGCCTAGAACCAAGTTTGGCCATTTTTCTTCACCTGTTTGGCTGTGCGCGGTGGAGCCATGATTATGGCGTGAAATGGAGTTCGGTGAGAAGCAGCTCCTGGGTTGCTTTTCTATTGGCAAACCCAGTTGGAGCTCTGTTCAGATCAATTCCCGCTCTACTCACACTCAGATTGACCTTCAGATTGCAGTCTGTTTAGCAGAGCTTTGTTCACACTCAGTTCACCATCAATCCTTACCCAGTTCACAACCTTGCCCAGTTCATCATTGATCCTTGGTTCTGTCTTCTATTCTACAAGGCTTTGCCATTTAGTTTGTGTTGATAAATTTGCATGTAGAAAATTTTGAGGGTTGCTCGGTGCTGCTGATTAATTCAATTCTGGTGCATAGAAATTGAAATAAATTATATCTTAAAATGATAGATAATTCATATACATATTATTTTGCCACTTAATATTATAATATGTATCATATGTGCTTTTTAATAATCATACACCTAAAAGTAGTTTTAATTAAAATCATCAAAATATAATTAATATTGTTAAAACCAATTTTTAAGAAATGTATTCAAGCACAAGTCATATTAGTTAAAAACAAATTTTGCACCATAATCATATTATAAAATTAATTTTACTAAAACTCTATTTTGACTAATTAAAAACCAAATGGGTACTTAGTGGTAGAGCTCGTTGCCCTTTGTGGTCCAACCTAATTTGATCTAGATTAATTCAAATCTTAATAAATTTTTCAATTAAAATAAAATAAATCTAGGATATTGAGTGTTTATACATAAAAAAGAAAAAATTTTATTCATAAATTACGATGAACAATCCAATTTGTTATTTGAGGTTCTATATAATGCAAGGATTATATCATCTTTTCATACATAAATATAAAAATATCTTCACAATAATGTCTATAAAAATCATCGATACTATGAGAATATTTTGTTATATACACGGGGCACTAACAGTAAATTTTCTCAAGCAAATTTTCGAGCAAAACTAATAGAAAGGCGAGGAAGAAAAAACAGGGCAAAACGTCCAAGAATTAGTTTAGCGGGGTTTGGATAAAATTATTTACGATCTAGATTTGTACTACAATACCCTATTGGATAGGTTTTGAAGGGCGTCTTCTTTCTCCAATTTTATTTGAAAAAACAGTTATATATTCATATAAGAAAATTATATTAAAAAATACAGTTGCTTACTATTTTATTAATGTATTTATCTAACAATTTTCATCATTATTCTCCTTTTTATTAATGTTGGGTTGACTAAGTTTGAAAGATAGAAATACAAAGATCAAGCATCTTATTAAATGACAAGCCACCCTCACAAATACGATCAGTTTGGGGGTTCACGTTAAGACTAGAGTAGAGATAGTAACTTTATAAAAAATATTTTCACAAAATTATAAGTATGCTCTTTTTCTTTTTTGGCCTATGTAATTATGCTTTTGGAAGGTCTCCTTTTCCTACTTTCTGTAGCCAACATCTAGTTTTTAATTTTTTTTAAAAAAACAAATATTTGTAACAATAATTTTTCATTATAATTTCATTAGGATCATTAGTTCTAATTTTTCTCGAGTTTTAATTTTTAATATGATCTTTTTATAAAAAAAATAAAAAATAATTATTGTATTATTAAAATTTTATATTTTATATTGATAATAAAAAAATAATAAATGTGATTTTTTCTTTAAATATTTAGACAACATACTTAAAAAGAAAGGCCGAAATGTTAGAACTCAAATAAGCAACAACCGCAGAGCAAGAGATAGCGACTTCTGTTTTAATTATTATTAACAGATAACAAAGATGCGAAGTATATTCACTTTTTTAAAAAAAAAATAAAAAATTTTTATAATCACATTTGAATTGATTGATAGGAGTTATTCCAGTTTAATCATAAATTTTGAGTTTGAGATATAAAAATACTCTAGTATAGAGTGACAGGAATATTTACCCTTATGATACTTGTCTGGTCTCAAATCTAAATTAATGTAAATTATATTAAAATTTTTATAATTCAAGTGAGGTATGTTTTAAAATAACGGATGCTCATGTAAAATTTTTTTCTTTCTTTTTATTTGGTTTAGTAACAACGCTTTCATGACGCGGTGGGGTCAAACTAAAATAAAGGAAAAGGTAAGTAGATTTCATGATAATAACTTAGCAAAGGACAGACATAATGCTTTGGACAGAAAGTACTGATGCAAACCACGTGCATAGCATGTGCCGATGTAATCAGATTTTGAATTTTATTGCCATGATAATAATAATAACAAATAATAATAAAATCATTGAAGCTGCTATAAAAACAGTTGTGTCTAGAATAATCGTCATTCAGAAAATCCAAAACCGAGAAAAATAATCGACAAATATTTGTCAGATTCCTCTTAATCAATAAAATCCCCATCATTCCCCGAAAAGAATAAAATCACCATCAACAACAAAATGTCAATAAAGTTATCCACGGATAGTTTGAAAATGAGATAGCGTGTAAATACTAAATAGTAAATAAGATTTAAACGTTGGCCCAAAAAATAAAGTAAATTAGATTTAAACTTGATAAAAAATGTCAATAAAAAATTAGGAGGTGAATCCAACAAAATAACAACCTCTAGAGGCATTGGCGCGTCATGATATCTCGATATTTTTCTAAAGAAAGATGAAAAATAATATTAAGCTCAAAAATCAATATATATTAGTGAGGGCAAAAAACTTATACTAAATCAAAATATAACAATAGCAAAAGAATCAGCCCGAAATTAGAAGATATTAAACCTCCTACCTAATATCTTTGTATATCTATTCCTATTATCAAGCAAATATTTCCATTTTACTTCAGGTCATTTAACATACAGATATAAGTATTATTTGGAGATTTTTGCTTGAAGATCAAAGCATTTCTTGCCTGCCAAATTACATAAATTTCAACATAAAACATAGCTGTCCTAATCTTATAGATCATCCTTTACTTCTTTCTAACTTGCACAAAAATATGTTGCCACACTACGAGTCTAGAGGCATTAATATCAAAGCCCACATAATCCGTAAACTTTTTTAGCAGATACAGAACATTCAAAAAATGAATGATTTAGTGTCTCAGGGTGAGCATAACAAAAACAACAAAGGCCATCATGTGTTAAATTAAAGCGCTTCAACCTGTCTTTTGTTGCAAGTATGCCATGGAATGCTAGTCAAGCAATTATTAAATGTTTTGGCAAAGTATACCCATTCCAAACAATAGGGTACCTGGAACTTTAGGGAAAGGTGAATGAAATATTTCGTAACACTAATTAAGAATGCACTTTTTAGGCCACTGCAATACTTTCTCAAAATCAGCAGGAGTGCTTTATTCTACTAACTCGTCTTGAGTTTTCAGTAAATTAAGTGACCAACAAGAGTCTGATCATTTAAGATCAACCAACCATGTAGATGAGCTTTTTAATATGTATTCCTTCACCCATTTTCACCAAATAGAATTAGAAGCCATATTTGCATAATCAAAGAACAGTTTACATAGGGCTACCTTATTCCAAAAAAAAAAAACTCCTTGATTCCTAATCCTCCATTCTCTTTGGGTTGACATAATAACCCAAGAAATAAGGCTCTCCTTTCCTTGAGTCCCCCCAGACCATAGAAATTGCATACATATAGTCTGAATTTTCTGGACAACATTTAATGTTTCTGGGACAATTTGACTTCAAAACCTTTGTATGCTAAGCAACACTTAAGTAACAAGCTGGACTCGCCCTGCATAACTTAAAGATCTAGTTGTCCAATGTCTAACACACTGTAACATCTTAGAGCTAAGAGGTTGAAACTCATTTGTGGTTAATTTCCTAGAGCATAACAACACCCCCAAGTATTTGATAGGTAAATTACCTTCAAAAAATTCAACAATATTTAGAATGTTTTCTCCTTCCATAGTAGACACTCTTGCTAAAAAGATAGTACTTTTGCTTACATTAATGTTAAGTCCAGAAAACTCGGAGAAGCTATTGAGAGTAGTCTTGACAACCCCAATGGATCCTTGGTCACCTCTACAAAACACCATAAGATCATTTACAAAGCATATGTGAGTAAACTTGATTCTTTGACATTTTGGATGAAATTTGAACTCTTTTTCCTTAGAAAGAAGATGTAATAATCTATTCAAGTATTCCATACATCTCACAAAAAGATATGGAGACATAGGATCTTCTTCTTTGATACCCTTACCTCCTCAGAAGTAGCCTTCAAGACTTCCATTGATATAAATTGAATATTTGGCAGTTTGAACACATGTCATAACCAATAAAAAAAGGTGGAGTGATAACCCATGCCAATCATGGCTTTCCTCAGAAAATTCCACTTAATAGAACCACAAGTCTTATAGATGTTAACTTTAAATGTGTACCTTAGAGAAATACTTTTTCTAGAGTAACCCTTCATTAGCTCTAAACTTAGAAGGATTTTGTGAATCATAGAATGCTTTTCTACAAAAGCACCCTAAGCCTCCCCTGTAATGTAGGGCAAGGTTACTTTGAGTCAACTAGCGATAATCTTGGTAGTGATTTTGTAAATCACATTGCAACAAGCAATCAAGCTAAAATACTTGATTCTCACAGGAACCTTTAGGTTGAGTGACAATATTGTGGCATTAATTTGTTTTAATAGTTTGCCTATTTGGAAAAACTCATGAATTGCTTCAACATTAGAAGGTCCAACAACTAGCCAACTTCTTTTAAAAAACAAAGCATTAAACCCATCAAGCCCTGGGGCTTTCGAATTAGCAATAGAGAACATAACTACTTTATCCCCCTCCAAGGTAATAGGAGATATCAACTTAATGTTTAAATCATCGGAGATAAGAGGGCCTGCCTCAATCACTTTTTTATGTATGGAGACAGTAGGTTTGGAAGACCCTAAAAGCAATTTATAATAGTCTAGAATGTGATTAATGACAACAGGCTTTTCAATAATTCTCCTATTATTATCATCAAGAAGCATATTTATATATATTGTGACATCTTCTTCTATTCTTCAAGAGCACATGAAAGTAACTAATGTTTTCATCATTAGCTTGAATCCACTTGTCCTTAGCCCATTGCTTCAACTAGCTATGATATAGCTTGCTAACTTCAGTGAATCTCTGGATGCTTTCTTTCTCATGCTTAAGAAGCAATTTATTGAACTTGTCACTTTCAAGAGAATTTTGAATGCTCTTTAATCTTTTTGCGGCAGCCATTATTTTTTCCTTTAAATGTGCATACGTTTCAGTATTCAACTTTTTTGAACCCATTTTCAACTTCTTCAATTTAGTCACTAATTTAAACATAGCACAGCCTACTACCTGCTCTTGCCAAATCTCAAAAATCAGATTATTAAAACAGGATCCTCCACCCATATATTCTTAAACTTGAAAGGAATTCAAGATTTTTGGGCTTCCTTAAGTAGTTTAAGAATAACAAGACAATGGTCTAAAATATTAAGCTTAACAAAATCAACCACTGCATCTTGAAAAGTATTATTCAACCATTGATCATTAACCACTACTTTATCTAGCTTACAACATGTATGCCCATTAGACCATGCGAGTCATAAAACTTCCATTAAACTTGAGATCCTGAAGGTTGTTTTGTTCAAACACATTAGCCAACTCTCTACCAACATGACATATGGCTTTAGACTCCACTTGCTTTTCAGATGAATCTAGCACAACATTGAAGTTGCCTATTAGCAACTAAGGATTAGAAATTCCTTGTGCTAATAGTGACACATCCTCCCATAGTCTTTTCCTTCTTCCTGAGTCATTATAAGCATAAATAAAGGTGACCAAAAATTGATGAGTGCCATTACTAGAAGCAATCTTGTAGTGAACCATTTGGCTTGTCATATGGATCGTTTGTGTTAGCTCAGCTGGCTTTCCAACAAGGGGGAGAATTGGGAATATTGAAATTTTTCTGCAAATTAGAAAAACAATAGCAATACTAAAAAGATAACAGAAACAGAGTATAAAAAAATAAAGAACAAAGGGAAGATAACTCAGTAATTTATCCTGGTTTTGTATATTCCTCTAGACCTACGTCTAGTCCCAAAACCACCACTTAAGATTTTTTTTAACTATCTCCTGCAAGATTTAAATGGGTTCTTGCAATGACCATAGTACAACATCACTAGCCCGAACTTCGGACTTAAATAAGTTTTTTCACTCTTCTTACTCAAGAGTAAAACTATCTTCCTTAGTGCAATCTCTTACTAAGTACACTCTACAAGTGTTTAGATATATTACAGAATGAAAAACTCTCTCAAATTAAAAGAGTAGATATGAAAGTTGAGATACAATGAATGAGTAAAACAGAGGGTAGTTGAGCTTTGAAAGAATTATTGAATGAATTAGCAGAATTTTGACATGTAAATCATTTTTCTCATTGCCCAATAACTTAAATGAGGTTCTATTTATAGTCTTGGGGGCAGAACTATCTGTTGGAAGCAAAGATTAGCCGTTACTCTTAGTAAAATAGCTGTTCACCTACTGCATTAAATGTATGTGACAGAGGTTATGCGGATGACCTCATCAGGTTATGCGAATAACGGGTAACTGTTTGCTTTTATTTTCAATATGAAGTTTTTCATTATGCGGATAACCTAACTAGGTTATGCGGATAATGTCTACTCAGAATGACTAAATTTTAGCTCAGAATCATTTTCCTAAAAACCTACTTAGTTATTAGGATAACGTTAAGTTTTTCTCAAATTGAGTTTTCGTGAAACTTAGGTTATCAGGACAACCTCCTAAGATTATGCGGATAACTTGTTTTCTTGATAAAAGTTCAAGTATTCTGAAATATAGGTTATGCAGATAACCTCCCTTGGTTATGCGGATAACCTGTTTTACTCTAAAAGAGTTCAAATATTCTGAAATATAGGTTATATGGATAACCTCCCTTGGTTATGCAAGAAAAGTTCAAATATTTTGAAATATAGGTTATGCAGATAATTTCTCTTGGTTATTTGGATAACCTGTTTTACTCGAGAGGTGCAAGTGCTCCATGATACATGTTATGCGGATAACCTATCTAGGTTATACGAACAACGGGCTACACAGTGACACTTTTCTTCACTGTTTACCACGTTATACGAATAAAGTGACTATCTTATTAGGATAACCTCCTACATAGACTCGAGAACTTGATCATCAAGCTGTATTATGCGGATGACCTCAATCCCTTTTCATGAAATTGAGGGATGGACTTTGGAAAAACTTTGAGATTGAGTCTTTATCCCTATAACCTCAAATGGTTATATGTATAAGGTAAGTTATTATTTTGAAAACAAGGTAAACACTTAGAAACATCTTTAAAATTGATATCTTATTCCCACAAGCTAAAACATTTTTATGAAAACCATTTGAACACTTAGAATCAGTTTGAGATTGAACCATTATCCTCATTAGATAGCTCTTTTCTTGAAAATTATTTTGAAATCATGAGTTAAGAGCTAATCACTCAATTAGTCATCTTACTTAATTTTGGGTTAATTGAAATTCAAAGCTCAACTACCTTCTTTTATAAATAAGTTCCTTAAGTATGTGTGAAACAGCTCTTCAATCAACAGAAAGTTCTAACTTTCTTCTTCATTTCACTTGTGTTTCTTTGATATTGGATCTCCCAAACTTATTTGTTTTAGAATCATCAAAACATCTGAATTAACATTTTCTCCCTTTTTGATGATGATAAAATAACTTAAACTTATTGTTAGTGCTTGGGTTTGCATGAAGCTCCCTCTCAATATGTGCGTAATTTAAATAAGGTTAAATAATGTGAAGAACATATCTCAGAACAAGAAACACAGAAATGAACATGTTTGCAGAAGGAAATTCATTGTATTCTAAATATCCATTACAAATATAAAGAAATCTAAGAAAGAAATGCAGAAACATAATTCTTGAGAAGCAGCAGAACAATCAAGCATAAATTAAGTTTCTTTCTTTTTTCTTTGCTTCTTTCTCTTCCTTTTCTTCTTTTTCTTTATTTTTTTTTGTCTCTGTCTCTTCTTTCTCCCCCTTTTTGTCATTAGCAATAGAGGGGATCTGAGTAACACCAGCATCCATCTTAGCAATGTTCTGATCAAGCTTAGCCTTCCATTACCTAATTCTTTGAAGTCTTTCATCCAAAGAAAGAGGAAGGATGGAGGGTTAGGCTGGAACAGTGGATATTGGCTCAGGCCGAAGGGGCTCACTTGAAATAGCAGGAGGAACAGAAGGAAACACAGGAATGTACTGAAGGTTAGGCATCACAGGTGGAGGTAAGACAGTGGGAAGGGTTAATGGAGAGGGATCAAAATCAGAGGCAATGGTAATGATTTCCTGAATAATAGCCTCAGCAAGATAACTGATGTCTTCAAAGGAGATAGGATTAGGGAGAGGAGGAAAGAGAGTATTAATTTCTTGTCTTTGGTGGTGAAGATAGATTTGGTGAATGAAATCACCTTCAGACAAGAGAACTAAGGCTTTGCTTGAATCATGAATAGCTTCATTTTCAAGACCATAGTCCAGGTGATTGAGCAAAAGCAGTTGGTTTAGAGAAAGTAGGAGGTGATGGTTGGATTAGGGTAGAGGAAGGCTGAGGAATACCAAAAGCAAGTTGTCCATGCAGGAGTTTCACTTCTTGGGTGAAACTTTCAAATTTAGTCTCAAATTTCTCTTGCATCTTACTAATGAGATACCCAAGATTAATCATGTCTTCTCTGTGCTCTTTCCTGGTGGCTATGGCTATCTGGAACAGATTTTGGTATAGTGAAGGAATGTCTGTAGGTGTAGGCAGGTCAGTGGCTGGGATTTCATTTGGTTTGCTAGGAGTAGGAGTAGGTGTATAAGGTTCAGGTTGCATGATTTGAGGTGGTTCAGAAGGTGTAGATGGAAAGGAGCTGGAATCACCATCTAAAGAATCCTTTGTGGTAGAAGTTGGCTCAGAACCCTCTCCGGTGTCCTTTTTCTTGACAACCCATCTCTCATTCTCTAGGCTCATTCCTACCTTCTACAGGACTTTCTTAGTTAACTCTTCTGGAAGTAGTGTAGGCCCTCTTTCAATATGCAATATGTTATGAAACTTCAGGATTTTGGTGATAATATGCCTAAATGGCAACTGTGAATCCTGTATGTAGGTTCTCGCCTTCCACATCCTCTGTAGAATGATATCCACCACATTCACTGGTTTACCCTTTATCAACAGCAGTATGACTTGGAATTCTCCTCTGGATAGGTAATTGAAGCCTTCACTTTTGTTGAAAAACATGCGTGAGACAATGTAATAAAGGATCTTGTTATCAACAGTCAGAAGAGTTGGGGCAATTTTCTCTTCGAAAGGAATATTTTGTCTTTACCTAAGCAGCCTTAAGACTATTGTGCTCCATTTTTAATTGGCTTCATCCCCATTGTCTTCATTTATAGCTTCATTTTCAGGGGGGTATTTTGAATTCTCAATGTTCACCCTTATTCCTCTAGTAGGCAAATTTAGAATTTCACAGAGCAAGTTAGGGTGCAGGGCAATCCATCTCTTTCTCAATCTTACTTCTAGCACCTTTGTGTCATGGTTAATTCTCAAAGAACTATACCAAGCAAGTACAACCTCTTCATCATAATCTTCCTTTAACTCTATCAGAGCCCTATAGTTTTCTACCAGCCCAGCAGAATCAAACTTGTTTCTAACAAGAAATTCTTCTATTTTCACAAAATGAGGCTTGACTACCTTACGTGTCTTACAATCAGCCTCATATGACTCCTTCAAGATCCTTATGCTAATAAGTTCTTCAGTAATTAAAGCTTCCTCAGACTCAGTAGCAGAAGTACTTACGTGAGTGTCACCTTGAGGTTCAGATTCTAGAACACCCTTTGGTTTTGGTGTTTTGAGCTTCTTTGTTGGTTTACTCAGTTCAGATTCAGCTTTTCTATTCCCTTGACTTAGTGATTTTGAATCATACTTGGACTTCACATTGCACTATGGTCTTTTGCTTTGATTGCCACCCATAGTTTTTGCCATAGTAGAGATTCTAGATGGTTTGGGAAGATAATAGTTGTTTAAAATTGCTCGGAAAGGGTTTTAAGAGCAAGAAAATGAATGGGATTTTGGTGATTTTGTAAAGTTTAAGGAGTACGATTGGAGGTTTTCAGGATAGGGTTAGGTTTTCCGCACAAGGTTCTGCTAAAAAATAGAGAATCCTATATATAGTCTCGAGGTTATACACATAACCCATGGATGTTATGCGGATAACGATCTTTATGGTCTGTTTGGTTCAAAGGAGGGAAAGGGAGGGAAGGGATTTTAATGGAGAGAAAGAAAGGGGAGGAAAAAGAAAGGATTTTAATTTTATCTCATTTGGAAGGAAAATGAGGGATTTTAGTGGAAGGATTTTGATTTTACCTCATTTGGGTTAGGAGGGGAAAGGAGGAAAAATAATTATAATTTAACTATTATACCCTTAATTTATTTAAATTAATATAAAGAAAAGACTGACAGTATATTGTGTGACCAAGTAATGAAAAAATGACGGGTATTTTGGTCATTTTGAACACAATAACACATTTTCCCCCCAAATTACCCCAATTTGGGGGGAAAATATATAAAGAGAGGGGAGGGAAATTTTTAATAACATTTTCCCTCCCCTCTTGATTGCCAAACAAGGGGAGGGAAAATTTTAATAACATTTCCCTCCCCTTCCTTTCCCTTCCCCCCATTTCCCTCCAACCAAACAAACCATTAGGAAATGAAAGAAAGAGCCACGGGTTTCTTGGTTATGCGAATAAGGATCTTAGGTTGTCTACATACCAACTTGAGACAGAGGGATAAAGAAAGAAGTTATCTGTACAAGCATACTACATTATCATAAAAAGAGGTTTCACAAAAGGCACACAAAAAGTTTTCCACAGAGCATGATATTCAGATAACCTTGCTATCTTATGCGGATAATGTTTTCACTTTGGGAACTTCTTCTCTGGAAGTAATGTTATGCGGATAAGTTAGGCAGGTTATCCTGAAATCGAAGCATACAGAACATATACAAAGGAGGGAACAAAGTAGCTTATATGCATAAGGTAGGGACCTTATCCGAATAACGAGTTCCTCAGAAGCCAAAGGTTCACGAAAGGTCTCATTTTCATGAAAATCATCATACCTTATGCGAATAACCTCAAATACGGATACTATACATATCAGAAAATCATCTCATTTTCAGCATAAGACTATGAGATTATGCGGATAACTAAATTTAAAAGGTCATAAACACTTACTGATAGTCGTGTTATCCCCATAAGCCTCTTCTTTTCACCATAATTCATTCTAATTTTGCAGGATACTTCATTTCATCATATTTTGAACATTTCAAATCAAGAAGTACCTGCAAAACAAACTTCTAGATACTCATATTCTTAAGTTAGTATTATTATTGATTTAATCATACTCTAAAGAAGGATTTCAGAAAATACTTACAATTCATTGGGATTTACCAGTCCTAATTCTCTTCTAATTTTTCCATGTCTATCTTCTGCAAGTGGCTTTGTTAGGATGTCAGCAAGCTGATGTTCAGTAGGAACAAATTCCAACTTGACATCAACTCTCAAAACATGATCTCTTATGAAGTGATGTCTTACTTCAATGTGTTTTGTCCTTGAATGCATAACAGGGTTCTTTGAGATATTGATGACACTTTGATTATCATATCTTATTGGAATCTCCTTCATCTCAATCTCAAGGTCTTCAAGTTATTACTTCATCCAAAGGATTTGTGCACAACAGCTCCCTGCTGCTACCTACTCAGCTTCAGCTATGGAGAGCGCTACACCATTTTGCTTTTTACTGAATCATGATATTAGAGAGCCTCCCATAAATTGATATGTTCCACTTGTACTTTTTCTATCGGTCTTAGATCCAGCAAAATCTACATCTGTATAACTTACGAGCTCTTCTCTAATCCCTTTTGGATACTAGACCCAGCAAGTATCTGAAAATCCTTTTTACAACTATTGCATGGAATTCTTTAGGACATGATTGGAACCTAGCACACATACAGACACTAAATATGATGTCAGGTCTATTAGCAGTTAGATATAACAGGAATCTAATCATCCTCCTATATTGAGTTATATCAAAGAGTTTTCCTTCTTCATCCATATCTAGCTTAGTTGCAGAGGCCATAGGAGTTCCCATAAGTTTAGCATGTTCCATTCCAAACTTCTTTAGCAGCTCCTTGAGATATTTTGATTGATTAAGAAAGATGCCATTATCACATTGTTTGATTTGTAATCCAAGGAAGAAGTTCAGCTCACCCATTATTGACATTTCAAACTCACTCCAGATTGTCTTTGTTGTTGTTATTGTGGACATAGCAAGTGCTTCCAACAACATGAAGATGAGAGAAGTTGGGCTTCCTTCCTTTGTACAACACATAAGGAGTCTTCCCTAACATGGGTCTGATGTATGCTCTATTTATCAAGTAGCATGCTGTGCTTACAGCATCAGCCCATAATTGTTTAAGCAATCCCTTTTCATTTAGCATTGCACGAGCCATCTCCTCCAATACTCTATTCTTTCTTTCCATAACTCCATTCTGTTGAGGAGATCTTGGGGCTGAGAAGTTGTGCTCCACTCCATTTTCATCACAGCAGTCAACAAATTTGATATTCTCAAATTCTCCACCATGATCTGTTCTAATACATACAATAGAGCAACCTTTCCCATTTTGGATTTTCTTGGCTAAGATCAGAAAAACATCATATGTTTCATCTTTAGAGGGAATAAATAAAGTCCAGGTGAATCTAGAATAATCATCTACTATAACAAGTATATATAAATTTCCACAAATACTTTTAGTACGATTAGGACCTATCAAATCCATGTGAAGTAATTATAGAGGTCTTATTATAGAAATAATGTTTTTGGTTTTGAATGAGGACTTTATTTGTTTTCCTTTAAGGCAAACATCATATTCTCTATTCTTTTCAAACTTAATGTTAGGTAGACTGAGCACAAGTTAATTTTTAATGAGTTTATTCAATTGATGCATGCTAACATGTGCTAATTTCCTATGCCACAACCAACTATCATCATTTTCACTTATTAAGCATATAGAGTCTAAAGAAGATAATTCATCTAAATCAATAGTATAATAGTTGTCATCTCTTACTACCTTGAGAATCATTTTACGGTCACTTTTTTTGATGACTAGGCATTAGTTGAAATCAAATAGAACCCAGTTGCCTCTATCACAGGTTTGGCTTACATTTAGCAAGTTGTGATTGAGTCCTATTATGAACAGGACTTCCTCAATTGATGTTTATGGGTTTCTTCCAACAATTTCAATCCCAACTATTTTGCCAGACTGGTTACCACCAAAAGTGACATTTCCTCCTTTCTTATCTTTCAGCACAATGAATTTTTCTTTATTTTCAGTCATGTGTCTTGAACAAGTACTATCCATGTACCATTTGTTGCTCTTCTTGGCCTTGAGACATACCTACAAAATAAGTTTCGGTTCTTTCTTTTAGGTACCCATTTCATTCCACTGCCATTTTCTTCCTTCCTGAACATACAGTTGGAGGATATATGACCCTTCTTGTTACAGAAGTGGCATGTAGAGAAAGGGCTAGAAGAAAGATATGCATGTCTAAAATAATGACTGTAATATTTGTCCTTTTGATTTCTAGGAGCTGGGAATGACTTTATGTTTTGAGTTATTTTACAACCGTTAGTATGCACAAAGCTTTTCAAGTAAAGGTTTTGCTTTTTGACTTTTAATTTTTCTTTGACTGCACATGGGTTATATTCTAGACTAGTTTTGTTCTGACTCACAATTTGATTTCCCAGTAATACTCTCAGCATGTCCTTACCTCTAGTAAGTTTGGATAGAGTTTTATAGAGATAATTATTCTTATCTCTCAACTCAATGCATGAGACACAAATAGAGGTGAATGAAGAAGAAAATTGTGAAGCAATGCAAGATGTATGAGACTCATTCTCAAGCTTGTGTATTTTCTTTTTAGCTTGACTAAGTTGTTTAGACATTTTGAGAAATTCAGCCATCAGTTCATTAAAAGCATCATGTAATTCATTGTAAGAAAGTTTAGAGTCATTTACCTCAGAATCATTGTCACTGTCTTGATTGCAACTCTTCTCCTTCTCAGCAATCTCTTGAGCCATCAGACATAGGTTAGCAATTTCATCATCTCTTACTGCTTCCTCTTCATCTGAATTATCTCCCCAGATGAAAGATACAAAAGCTTTTTTCTTCTTCACTTTGTCAACCTTTTTGTCTTTCCCTTGTTTCTTGCTCAACAGAGGACATTCCTATTTGATATGTTCAGGTTTCTTGTACTCGTAGCATATGATTAGGTCTTTGTTCTCTTTGTTGCTGCTGGTGGCTCCATCTTTCTTTGCGAACTTTCTGAATTTCTTCTTTCCATACATTTTACCAAACTTTCTCACCAGCATAGCCATCGTCTCTTCATCTAGCTTAGCATCCTCCTCTAAATCATCATCATCATCATCATCTGATTCTACTTTGAGAGCCAAACTCTTCTTCTTCTTGTCGGATGTAGTAGATTCCTTGAGAAACTTCAGCTTTCCTTCATATTCTTCAAGACTCCCAAAGAAAGCTGTGACAGATGTCATAGATTCACCCCTAGCTTCCTCTATTGCAATCACCTTCGGTTGTCACTTAATGGGCAAAGCTCTAAGAATCTTTCTGACTTTCTCAGACCAGGTGTATTCCTTTCCAAGGCTCTTTAATTGATTCACAATGAGGGTGAATCTCTTCTGCAGATCCTTGATATTCTCACCCTCTTTCATCTTGAAGCTTTCGTATTCTCTGATGCAAGTATTCAGCTTATTTTCTCTTACACCAGTAGTTCCTTCATGAGCGATCTCTAGAGTATTCCACATGTCTTTGGCTGTTGTGCATTAAGACACTCTGTAGAACTCATCTTGATTGAGAGCACTGACTAGCAGTGCTTAGTTTTAAAGTTGAGAAGGACCCTTCTCCTATCCTCCTCGTTCCATTCCTCTTCAGGTTTCTCTTTATATTTCCCATCGTCTTGTAGTTTCATCGAAATAAAGTCCCCCTTCTGGATGCTGACCAAATATCCAAATTAATGGATTGAAGGTAAATCTACATCTTCATCTTCCAGTACCTATAATGTTCTCCATTGAAACCAGGAGGTCTATTCGTGTTGTTTCCTTCCGGAAGGATGCATTCACTAAAACTAGCCATGTGTTCTCTCAGATTGTTAGATCCTTAAGCTGAGAGTCCGATCTCTGATACCACTTGTTAGCTTAGATAGCTTCCCAAAAGGAGATGAATTGGGAAGATTGAAATTTTTCTGCAAATTAAAAAAATAATGGTGATATCAAAAAGATAATAGAAAACAAAGTATAAAATAATAAAGAGCAGAGGGAAGAGAACTCAGTAGTTTATCCTAGTTTGGTCTATTCCTCTTGACCTACGTCCAGTCCCCAAGCTACCATTTGGGATTTTTTTTAACTATCTCTTACAAGATTTGAATGGGTTTTTACAATGATTGCAATACAATATCACCAGCCTGAACTTCGGACTTAAACAAGTTTTCTCACTATTCTTACTCAAGAGTAAAACTATCTCTCTTAGTGCAATCTCACACTAAGTACACTCTACAAGTGTTTAGATGTATTACAGAATGAAAAACTCTCTCAAAAGAGTAAATATGAAAGTTGAGATATAATAAATGAGTAAAACAGAGGGTAGTTGAGCTTTGAAAGAATTATTGAATGAATCAACAGAGTTTTGGCGTGTAAATCATTTTTCTCATTGCCCAATAACTTAAATGAGGTCCTATTTATAGTCTTGAGATAGAACTATCTGTTGGAAGCAAAGATTAACCGTTACTCTTAATAAAATAACCGTTCACCTACCGCATTAAATGTATCTGACAGAGGTTATGCGGATAACCTCCTCAGATTATGCGATTAATGGGTAACTGTTTGCTTTTATTTTCAATGTGAAGTTTTTCGTTATGCGGATAACCTAACTAGGCTATGTGGCTAACGTATTACCTAGAATGACTAAATTTTAGCTCAGAATCATTTTCCTGAAAACCCACTTAATTATTAGGATAACGTTAAGTTTTTCTCAAACTGAGTTTTCATGAAACTTAGGTTATTAGGACAACCTTCCAAGGTTATGCGGATAACCTGTTTTCCCGATGAAAGTTCAAGTATTATGAAATATAGGTTATGCGGATAATCTCCCTTAGTTATGCGGATAACCTGTTTTACTTGAGAAGAGTTCAAATATTTTGAAATATAGGTTATGCAGATAACATCCCTTGGTTATGCGAATAACCTGTTTTACCCGAGAAGAGTTCAAATATTCTGAAATATAGGTTATGCAGATAATCTTCTTTGGTTATGCGGATAACCTGTTTTACTCGAGAGATGTAAGTGCTCCATAACATATATTATGCGAATAATCTACCTAGGTTATGCAAACAACGGGCTACATAGTACCACTTTTTTTCATTGTTTACCATGTTATGCGAATAAAGTGACTACCTTATTAGGATTACCTCCTAGATAGACTCGAGAACTTGATCCTCAAGCTGTGTTATGCAGATGACCTCAATCCCTTTTCATGAAATTGAGGGATGGACTTTGGAAAAACTTTGAGATTGAGTCTTTATCCCTATAACCTCAAATGGTTATACGTATAAGGTAAGTTATTATTTTGAAAACAAGGTAAACACTTAGAAACATCTTTGAAATTGAGATCTTATTCCCACAAGTTAAAACATTTTTATGAAAACCATTTGAACACTTAGAATTAGTTTGAGATTGAACCATTATCCTCATTAGATAGCTCTTTTCTTGAAAATTATTTTGAAATCATGAGTTAAGAGCTAATCACTCAATTAGTCATCTCACTTACTTTTGGATTAATTGAAATTAAAAGCTTAACTACCTTCTTTTACAAATAAGATCCTTAAGTATATGTGAAATAGTTCTTCAATCAACAGGAAGCTCCATCTTTCTTTTTCATTTCACTTGTGTTCCTTTAATATTGGATCTCCCAAGCTTATTTGTTTTAGAATAATCACAGCATCTGAATTAATAGTTTGAACCATCAAATTTTGGGCTTTCTATAAGATCAAAATTCTGCAATTTTTATCCTAATCAATATTGGAAATAATGGACCAATCTTATTGGAATATCCTCACAATACTATCCCACTTAGTGCTCCTAATTCTAGTAACCAAAATAGCAATTAAAATAATGTTATGTATTTTAGCAAGATAGGTTAAGGCCTCTTGCTTAAGGGGATTATTTAATCCCTTTATATTCCATGCTGCTAGATTAGAACTATCCATTAGGCTTGACAGCCTGGTTTTGATCATGAGCCTTTATTTGCTGCTCAACTCCCTTACGGACTCTATTAGATTGCAAAGTATCTTGGGGAGAGGCTATTTTAAAGTTGCTTGC
The DNA here is from genome assembly GCA_026686845.1 of Adenanthera pavonina. Lineage (NCBI taxonomy): Eukaryota > Viridiplantae > Streptophyta > Magnoliopsida > Fabales > Fabaceae > Adenanthera > Adenanthera pavonina. The sequence goes on along the minus strand of JAIVEN010000002.1, from coordinate 19,792,282 downwards.
TTTGGGTCTTCTTAATCCCTTTTTTTAGATGCCTTTTGCCTCTTATAAGCAATTATATCATCTCCTTTTTCTACTAGTTCTCTGATAGGTGCAGCAATTGTTTGTTTTTCAACAGTAGTTGTAATTGGAGCAATAGAGTCTTTCCTTGCCCATATCTTTTGAACATTCCCCTTAGGACATGAATCCTCTCTATGTCCAAATTTACCACATTTAGGACAATGCCTTTACTTCCACTCATATAAGACTGGTTGTTCCACTTCTAACCTATTAGTCCCTTGCAAAATATTCTTGTCCTTTAGAGGAACAACAACATTGACTTCTATTAGCATAGAGCATATGCCAATCTTTCCTTATTAGTTGCCAATTTGTTTGCATAATATAGCTTTCCTCTCATGCTAGCAATACGGCTTAACATTTTCCCTGTCCAGAATTGCAGGTCTAGATCAGGAAAAGTAACCCAAATTGGCAAGTATTGGAGACTATGAGGATCTAGTTTCATTCCTGATGTCCATTTTCTAAGGGTAAGAGGATTTAACCCCTTGAACAACCAAGGTCCACCATTTAAAATACCACACATATCCTTCTTTGAGTCAAAACAAAAAATAAAAACCCCATTATCATTCAAATACATTTTTGGCTTTGAAATCATGTTCCAATGGGCAATCACATACTTTTCCACAGAAGAAAAATGTACCCTCATCCCAATAGCTGCACCAATTAAAGACTTTTTCTAGTAATTGACTTCATCTTTAACATCCTCATTTGCAAAAGTCAAGACCAGTTCATCTTCACGGGGAATAAAATCAAGAGTAAGGCAATTACCTAGGTCATGATTTCTAGATAAGACATCACTCCATTTCTGCTTAAACTGAAGGGGTGGTAAGCTAGCATCAAGAATAGAACTCGAAGCTTCTTGGCAAGAATCCACGATTGGAGAGGGAGGATCATTTTCACATGAAGCTTCCTTATTTCCATAATCCACGTTCACTGTAGTCAGAGAAGGAAGAGGAGAAGCTTCAGTAGGTTTATGATTTGACTTCTCTTTTGGAATCCTTTCTACGGGTCAATGCCCTAGCTTGAGAATCCGAAATCAACTCTCTTTCTGGTGAAATCTGAAAACAATTGGGAGGGAGTTGACTCGAGTCCTCTTGGGTGACTTAATGAGATTTTCGACGAGTTGATCACTTTTTCGCCATGGGAGGAGATCTACGAGCATGAGAGTGGAGTGCCGAGAACGAGAGGCATGGTGGAAGCTACTCATGATCTTTCATTTACAATGACAAAACGTAGAGAAATTATAGTAAAAATTTGAATTATCAGTAGATATTTATATTTATGAAAAAATACATTCTAGTTAGCCCTAATAATTTATGTATCAATTAAAATAAACTAATTATTAGCTATATCATCTCAATTTTAATAGTAGTAATGTCATTTTGAAGGACAAAAAGATTAAATTACTAAATTTTTAAAATATTAAGATCAACTCTTTAATAATATAAAATTATAAGGAGTTACTTAATTAAAATGAAAATATAAAGACCAATATAAAAGTTTAGGAAAACTTTTAGAGGAAAAATGTCCTTTATCCCTATGTTATGAAACAGATTTCAATTAAAATATTTGAATCAAATTAAATTATATGTTGAAAAATAAAAGCAAAGTACACAATATATATTTTTAATACAAAAGTTTATAATACATATCACTCTATCCATTTTAAAAAATGTATATCATTTAAGGTTGTGTGCACAGTTTAAAAATGTTATTAAATGATGTAGATTATAGGAAAATTTGATATTGCTCTATTAGGTTAAAATGTCCTTATAACTAATGAAGGTAAAGTTAAGGTTTGACTTCTTAGTATTAGTAAAGAGTCAAATTATAGAAAAATAATTAATATTCATTGAAATTCTAAAATGATAATTTTTTTGAAAAATACTTCCTCAGCCTCATATTAAAAAATGATTTTACAAATTCACATAAATTAGGGATGTGGTTAAAATTAGTTGAATTAATTTTGTTAAAAAAATACTATCTTTCCAAAAATGAACTACATTAATTTAATTGACTTTTCATAAGAGAGTTATGTTAGTTATAAAATAAATTTATGAATATTATTGTTAGAAAAAATTCATAAATGTTCTACTAAATTGTATAAAAATTTTTATATTATAGAATAAGAAAAAATTTATAAAATGTCCATTGATATATAAAGAAGGGAGTAGTCAAAAACTTCCAAGTGATAATTTTTTTGAAATAATGAAAGTATATAATATTATGACAAAATTTAAAATGTTTATTTAACTTTTTTATTTATTATTAATTACTAAAATTACTAAAATAAAGTTATTTGGCAAACAAAATAATGGTTAAAGTATATTTTTTATCCTTTAATTTTGAGATAAGTTTCATTTTAATTCTTTAATTTTATTATATTTCATATTAATCCTTTAACTATTAACATGTAATTTAATACTTCCTAATTCTTAACATCGTTAAATAAACTAATGAAAAATTATAATTTACCTATTTAAAATCACATCATTAATATTATTATGTATTAATTAATATAAAAATTAAAACAAAAATAATTTTAAGGCTTAAATATTTACTACTTTAAAAATATGTTAACGGAAGAAATTAAAGATTACATCCTTAAAATTAAAATTTTTATTTTTAGGTTTTAAATATTTATTTTAAGATATTAAAATATTTTTATTATAAAAAATAAAGATCTATTTTTTATACTTTATATTTTTAAACTAAATTTTTTAATTTGTTAATTCACCTAATTAGTTAAAAATAAAAAATTTAAAAATTATGTTAATTTAAGGCATTAAAAATTATAATCTTGGAATAAATCATTTTTAAAATATTGAGGTAAAATTTTTAAAATTATTATATTAAAATGAATAATTTATTCATTTTAATGTAAATTATAAAAAATAAATATTTAATTTTTATAATAAAAATATTTTAATGTTTTAAAATAAATATTTAAAATCTAAAAATAAAATTTTTTATTTTAAGGATGTAATTTTTAATTTTTTCTATTAATATATTTTTAAAATAATAAACATTTAAGCTTTAAAAATATTTTTATTTTATTTTTTATATTAATTAATATATAATAATATTAATAATGTAATTTTTAAATAAATAAATTATCATTTTTGTTAGTTTATTTAATAGTATTAAGAATTAGAAAAAATTAATATAAAATATAATAAAATTAAAAAATTAAAATAAAATATAGGACAATATTTTCGCCCAACATAATTAAAATAAACTAATGTATGTGTACGTTACGTTTCTTTCACTTGTTTTACCGAAGACTCGAAGAGCTCACTCGAGACGCAATGCCACGAGGGATGCTTGTGGATGAGGATCTTCCAGCTGATGATGGTGGACTGGTGGACCCAATCTTTTGTCCCTGATCCTTAGTGGGTCCTACTTAAACTCCCACGTATAAATATCCTGATTGGAGCGTGTATTACACAGCCCTAGCGCGTCGCCAAATTATTCTTTGAAAGAAAAAGTGTAAATTCCAAAAGGTGCAGTTTTTTTTTTCCAGCTTTCGTCTGCTTCTCTCTCTCTGACACTGCAACGCCTCGCTGCGAGACAGTCTAACAGTCTTCGTCTCCTCATCTCAGCAGCCATAGTTTTTTTCCGGCTTTGGCCGGAGGCGGTTTTGGGAAGTTTGAAGAAATCAAGTAACTTGGAGGAATATTATGGGTTCCAAAACGGTCTAAAAAGAGTCACGAAATTTCTTTGTTTCCTTCACCATGAATTTAAGACAGCGTCCTCTCTCTATGCGCGGCGGTGCGATTGCACACGCGCCGCCGCCTCCTCCTCCAGCAGAATCAGTTTTCAACATTATACCAGTGCATGAACTCCTCATTGACCACCCTTCTCTCCGGTTCCCAGAAGTGCGTGCTGCTGCTGCTGCCCTACGCATCGTAGGAGACCTGCCGAAGCCCCCTTTCGTGCCATGGAGCTCTCACATGGACCTCCTCGACTTGCTCGGCTCCTTCTTTGGGTTCCAGAACGACAACGTAAGGAACCAAAGGGAGCATTTGGTTCTCCACCTTGCCAACATGCAGATGCGGCTTCGACGCCCTGAAGCCGAGGATACCCTGGATCCCGGTGTGCTACGTCGTTTTCAACGGAAGCTTCTTCATAATTATAGTGTTTGGTGCTCTTACCTCGGATTAAAGTCGAACGTGTTGCTGTCGAAACGTCGAGACCCTACTGATCTCCGCCGTGAATTGCTGTACGTTTCGCTTCACCTTTTGATTTGGGGTGAGTCTGGAAATCTTCGCTTCGCTCCTGAATGTATTTGCTACATATATCATTTCATGGCAAAGGAACTTAATTATGTCCTAGATGAGCACCCAGACCCTGAGACGGGTCGTCCGTTTTTGCCCTCAATGTCTGGTGATTGTGCCTTTTTGAAGTCAGTAGTTATGCCTATTTATAAAACGATTAAGGATGAGGTTGAGAGTAGTAGAAATGGAAAGGCTCCGCATTCGGCATGGAGGAATTATGATGATATTAATGAATATTTCTGGAGTAGGAGGTGTCTGAAGAGATTAGGGTGGCCACTGGACTTTGGGTGTAACTTCTTTGCCACTACTCCAAAGAGCAAGCGAGTTGGGAAGACAGGGTTTGTGGAGCAGAGGTCTTTCTGGAATGTCTATAAAAGCTTTGATAGGCTTTGGGTAATGCTCATCCTCTTCTTCCAGGCTTCCATTATTGTTGCTTGGGAGGGCACAGAATATCCGTGGGTTGCATTGGGGAGAAGACATGTCCAGGTGGAGTTGTTGACCGTGTTTATCACATGGAGTGGTCTTAGGTTGCTTCAATCAGTGCTTGATGCTGGGACTCAATATAGTTTGGTTTCAAGAGAGACAATGTGGCTTGGGGTGAGGATGGTGCTGAAGAGCATGGTTGCCATTACGTGGACTGTTGTGTTTGGCGTGTTCTATGGAAGGATTTGGATGCAAAAGAATTCTGATAATATGTGGTCAGATGAGGCAAATCGGAGGATTATTACTTTTCTCAAGGTCGTCCTTTTCTTTCTTATCCCAGAATTGTTGTCATTGGTACTTTTTATTCTTCCACGGTTACGGAACTTCATTGAAGAATCAGACTGGAGGATAGTGTACATATGGACATGGTGGTTTTATTCCCGGATTTTTGTGGGCCGTGGTGTGAGAGAAGGGCTTGTAGATAATGTGAAGTACACTGTGTTCTGGGTTTTAGTTTTAGCTTCAAAATTTTCTTTCAGTTATTTTGTTCAGATCAAGCCTCTAGTTGCTCCAACGAAGGCTCTTTTGAATCTTAAGCATTTGACTTACAATTGGCACGAATTTTTCAGTAATACCAACAGGACAGCAGTTATCTTGCTATGGTTACCTGTTGTGCTTATATACTTCATGGATTTGCAGATATGGTACTCAATTTTCTCTTCCTTTGTTGGTGCAACAGTTGGGCTTTTTTCGCATTTGGGTGAAATTCGGAATATTGAACAACTCAGACTTAGATTTCAGTTCTTTGCCAGTGCATTGCAGTTCAATCTGATGCCAGATGTGCAGCCGCTTAGTCAGCAGTTGACATTGCTAAAGAAGTTTCGTGATGCTGTTCATCGGTTGAAACTGCGATATGGGCTCGGTCAACCTTTCAAAAAGCTTGAATCAAGCCAAGTGGATGCTACAAGATTTGCCTTAATATGGAATGAGATTATCATAACTTTCAGGGAGGAAGATCTTATCAGTGATAGGGAGCTTGAGCTATTAGAACTACCACCAAATTGTTGGAACATAAGGGTCATTCGTTGGCCATGTTGCCTTCTTTGCAATGAGCTACTGCTTGCTCTCAGCCAGGCAAAAGAGCTGGAAGATGAATCTGACTGGTCACTTTGGTTGAGGATATGCAAGAATGAGTATCGTCGCTGTGCTGTTATTGAAGCTTATGACAGCATCAAATACTTGTTTTTTGTGATTCTTAAAGTTGAGACAGAAGAGTTCTCCATTGTAAGTAACATATTCAGGGACTTAGACAGCTACATTGAGGCTGGGAGGTTAACTAAAGTATATAAGATGTCTCTGCTGCCGAAGATACATGCTAAGTTGAGCGAATTTCTTAAGCTTCTAATGCAACCTAATAGAGATATGAATACAGCTGTAAATTTGTTGCAAGCCTTGTATGAATTGTTTGTTCGAGAATTCCCTAGGGTGAAGAAGTATATCAACCAGTTGAGAGAGGAAGGTCTGGCTCCATGTAGTTCAACAGCTAATGAAGGCTTGCTTTTTGAAAATGCTATTCAGTTTCCTGATATTGGAGATGCTATCTTAACTAGGCAATTGAGACGATTGCATACAATTCTTACTTCTAGAGACTCCATGCACAATGTACCATTGAATCTTGAGGCAAGAAGGCGGATTGCTTTCTTTACCAATTCCTTGTTCATGAACATGCCTCGTGCTCCCCATGTTGAAAAAATGATGGCTTTTAGCATTTTGACCCCATATTATGATGAAGATGTTTTGTATGGCAAAGAGATGCTTCGAAGGGAGAATGAGGATGGCATCACTACTTTGTTTTATTTGCAGAAGATTTATGAAGATGAATGGAAAAATTTTCTGGAGCGGATGCAAAGAGAGGGTTTGGAGGATGAAGAAGAAATCTGGACAACAAAATCTATGGATCTCCGTCTTTGGGCATCTTACAGAGGTCAAACATTATCACGCACTGTAAGGGGGATGATGTATTATTATAGGGCCCTTAAGATGCTTGCCTTTCTTGATTCAGCATCTGAGATGGACGTTAGACAGGACTCAGAGAATATTGGTTCACCTGGCTCAACAAGGCGAAATAGTGGTTTGGATGGCTTACACCGGAATGGGCCTCGCTCTTTACGAAGTCTTAGAAGGGCAGATAGTAGTATGGCCCTGTTGTTCAAGGGGCATGAATATGGGAGTGCACTGATGAAGTTTACATATGTGGTGGCCTGCCAAATGTATGGGCACCACAAGGCAGCAAAAGATCATCGTGCTGAAGAGATTTTGCATTTGATGAAAAACAATGAGGCCCTTCGAGTGGCATATGTTGATGAGGTTTCTTTGGGGAGAGATGAAACTGAATATTACTCTGTTCTTGTGAAGTTTGATCAGCAGTTACAGAGGGAGGTGGAGATCTATCGCATCAGGTTGCCAGGTCCCTTAAAACTTGGAGAAGGGAAACCAGAGAATCAGAACCATGCCATAATCTTTACAAGGGGTGATGCAATTCAGACCATTGATATGAATCAAGACAATTATTTTGAAGAGGCTCTCAAAATGCGTAATCTTTTAGAGGAGTTTAATACCTACTATGGTATTAGGAAGCCAACCATTTTGGGGGTTCGAGAGAATATTTTCACAGGATCTGTTTCCTCACTTGCTTGGTTCATGTCAGCTCAAGAGACAAGTTTTGTGACCTTGGGTCAACGTGTACTAGCTAATCCTTTGAAAGTGCGAATGCATTATGGTCATCCAGATGTATTTGACAGATTCTGGTTCCTGGGTCGGGGGGGAGTGAGCAAGGCCTCTAAAGTGATCAACATCAGTGAAGACATTTTTGCTGGATTCAATTGCACCCTGCGAGGTGGCAATGTGACACATCATGAATATATACAGGTAGGTAAAGGAAGAGATGTTGGTTTGAATCAGATATCGATGTTTGAGGCCAAGGTCTCTAGTGGCAATGGTGAACAGGTTCTGAGCAGAGATGTATACCGGTTAGGCCATAGATTGGACTTCTTTCGCATGCTTTCAGTTTTCTACACAACTGTAGGGTTTTACTTCAACTCCATGATTGTTGTACTGACTGTTTATTCCTTTCTATGGGGTCGTCTTTATATGGCTCTCAGTGGCATTGAAAGGGCAATCAAGAATAGTGCTTCTGCTACCAACAATGAAGCCCTTGGTGCAGTCATAAATCAGCAGTTTATAATCCAGCTTGGCCTTTTCACTGCACTTCCAATGGTTGTTGAGAACTCTCTTGAGCATGGGTTCCTTCCAGCAATATGGGATTTCTTGACAATGCAGTTGCAACTTGCATCTTTATTCTATACGTTTTCTTTGGGAACTCATACACATTTCTTTGGTCGGACTATTCTTCATGGTGGCGCAAAATACCGAGCCACAGGACGTGGTTTTGTGGTCGAGCACAAAAGCTTTGCTGAGAACTATCGGCTTTACGCTCGGAGCCATTTTGTGAAGGCTATTGAACTTGGAGTTATTCTGATTGTCTATGCCTCTCATAGTCCCTTGGCTAAGGATACTTTTGTATTCATAGTGTTGACAATCTCAAGTTGGTTTCTTGTAGTTTCATGGATAATGTCACCTTTTGTCTTTAATCCCTCTGGATTTGATTGGTTGAAGACTGTATATGACTTCAATGATTTCATGAATTGGATATGGTATCCTGGTGGGGTGTTCAAAAAGGCAGAACAAAGCTGGGAAACATGGTGGTATGAAGAGCAAGAACATTTGAAAACAACTGGTATATGGGGAAAGCTATTGGAAATCATTTTAGATCTGCGCTTCTTCTTCTTTCAGTATGGCATTGTGTATCAGCTGGGTATCGCAAATCGCAGTACCAATATAGCTGTTTACTTGCTATCTTGGATATACTTGTTTGTGATTATTGGTATTTATATCATCATAGCTTATGCGCGGGATAAATATGCTACAAAGGAGCACATATATTATCGGCTAGTTCAGCTTATTGTGATTGTGGTCACAATTCTTGTTATTGTAATCTTCCTGAGGTTCACCCATTTTCAATTTGTTGATCTTCTAACAAGTCTATTGGCGTTCATTCCCACAGGTTGGGGAATGATTTTAATATCCCAAGTACTAAGGCCTTTTCTTCAATCAACTGTTGTGTGGGATACTGTTGTTTCGTTGGCTCGGCTATATGATTTATTGTTCGGGATTATTGTTATGGCTCCTGTGGCGGCGCTCTCATGGTTGCCTGGCTTTCAATCAATGCAAACGAGGATCCTCTTTAATGATGCTTTCAGCAGGGGCCTCCAGATATCTCGAATTCTTTCTGGCAAGAAGTCTGCTTAAGATGTTACTGAGAGGTAAATTTTATATCATGTGTTTAGTACTATTTTTAGTCATCCGTCAACTGAAATTGGGAAAAAAAAAATGTTATTTGGTCTGGATAAATAGTTTGATGGCAGTTGAACTGTCAATTCTTCTTTGTAATTACGTCCTTTTTTTCCCTTTAACTATGATGGAACAACCTGTGAGTTCCTTATTGAGGATGTGTTTGTATAAGTGATTATGAGTATAGGTGTTTATTTATAATAGATTATGAGAATAAGTGATTATGTCAAAAGTGATTTGTGTTTGAATATTTTTACCCCATAAGTGATTTTGAGAAAAAAAATGTATTTGGATTTTGGTAGTTTAAGTGATTATTAGATAGATAATAAAAAGAAAAAGTGAAATAAGTAATTATGAGAGGGTAAATGATTATTGGATGGATAATGAAAAGGAAAAGTGAAATAAGTGATTATGGGAGGATAATTGATATTATCATAAGTAGAAAAAATCAGCTTTTTCCATAAGCATTTATTTGAAGTATAAGTGCTTATTGAAAAGCAGCTTGCGTTTAAAAATTTCAGTACGTAATCACTTATAGGATTTCGTAAGTGATTATCTTATGTATCCCAACAGGCACTCAAGCATTTTGTCACTGGATTAGCCGGACCATTCACTTTGGATTATATGCTCTATGTAAAGTTGCTCTTATATTGTAAAATGCATGTATGTCTATTGCAATACACTCATAGATGATATGCACATGCAGTTATTGCTGCCGAGATGCATCTGTATATTCCCAGGTTATGGATCCCATAACTTGTTTGTGGAGGAGTACAAACTCTAGTTTTGGATCGAAGTATGAGAGCCACCAGTTGTGAAAGCTCTTTATATTATTATCATGGAGGGTTGACTACAGATTTAGCAATGTATGTACATATTAGAAGAGACAAGCTACTCTCTTAGTACAACTTTAGAGCAATTTAAGTTACGTTAATCTTTTTATTTCTTAGATACCACACATACATATGGTCTATGTCACCACTGTGAGATCATCACCTTTCAACATTACCGTCTGTGCAGACTAATTTTAGTTGGTGTGTGATCTTGGACGTGCTAGTATCTTTGTATTATTATTACTTTAGCAACAGTACTCTGCTCGGATTCTTTCTTACCGCAACAATATCTTGCTATGCTTAATTTGCCTCAAAACATAGGAATAGAGGAGTCAATGGTAGAACAAGCTTGGTTAGTAAAATCAATATAAAACCTGCGTACCTTACAACTGATTATGGCAACTGATTAACTTCTTTATTCTTTCAGATCAGACCCAATTTAAATGCTACTCCAAATAAGTTGAAACTTGGTTTAGGTTGGTAACTAGGGAACTACGTGGTGAATATTTGCCAGGTATTGAACCCCTTGTGGTTATTGTATTGAATCTCTGGATCCTCAGTAATTTCTGTACAGAACGTCTATTTCCACTTATAACAATTGTTTGTATCATATGGACTTGTTCTTCATAGAACATTTACATTGTTCTGATTCAAATTTTGCTATCATTTTCAGGTTATGTTCATCAAAAACTGATATGTCAAATCCTCTTTCTTTCATGCTGGTGGCTTATGTGTGAAGGAGGGAGGCAGATTGTGATTTGTCCTGAACATTTTTACTGTTTTTTCCTGTTGCTGCTTCAGATAACATATGCCTAGTATAGTATTGGAGGAGCAGAATATGATTTGCCCTCTTTGTTATTAACAGGCAACTTGCTGCACATCTTGTCCATATTGTTGCACTCTAACTACACAATGCCCACTGATTTTCTCGGCTCAAGGTTACTTTAACAATTTCTTGCTCTCTCTATAGTTTTATAAAGCCTTGCCTTGTGGCTGCTTTTGGCTTTTGAACTTGTCAATGCTTAATGTAGTAGGAAACCACCTAAATTTTCTCCTTTTCTCTTCTGACGTAATTCAATTAGGCTGCTGTAATTTCTTCTTGTTTGTTTTATGGTCTCGCTCATGTACATATTGCACTGGAACATGCCTGTTTTATGCTTCTATACATTTCCCACCAATTTTCTAGGCTCAAGGTTACTTCGTTAGCATCTTGCTCTATTTAGTTTTACTTTTTGAACTTCCTATTGTTGCATGCAATAGGAAACCACCTCAATTTTCTCGTTCTTCTCCTCTGACGTAACCCAATTTGGCTGCTGCAATTTCGTACGACTTGTTTTATTATGGTCCTGCTCATGTACGTATAGCACTGGAACATGCCCGTTCTAGGCTCCTAAAATAAGGCTTCTTACTGGTAACTATTAAGAATCTTCAACATGTATTTGTGTTGGTCAAAATAACTGTTCATGAAGAACTGTAGACTTTAAAATCTCAATGACTGAAGGGTATAGATCTGGCAAGCAAAAAAAAAAAAAATATATATATATATATATATATATTTTTGCCCAATACAATTAATGTCACAAATCGTCGTTACCAATAACAGTTACTTTCTCATAGGAAGAACTTTCTCTGAATCTCTTAGGAAGAAGACACCGGCTGCCAAACCTCTGTTGAAGGTATATCAAGAAAGAAAACAAAAGTCCACCGCAAGGAATTAAGATGTCCCAAGCTGTGGAATACATATCCATCCTATGGTTGGCATATATATACGATAAATCAAGGTACCAAGCAGAACTGTGAGCTCTGTAAAGATCATATGCATGAGGCAGAATTCGAACAATGGTTGTTCCAACATAAAAAGATGATGTGAGAACCTTTCCTTCTGAATTAAAGAATGTGTTGAATAGTATCTGTGGAAGAAGAAAACCGTCTAGAAGCAAACCAGCCAGGGATCTGAGATCCTCCCAGAGAGAACGGGGCCTGTAAGAAAGTTGTCCATGATGGGATCTGTGGCGTGATAGTCGGAATGGCCTGAATGTTTTCAGCTGAGAATTCTTCCATCTGTTCACCAACCAAGCTGTCAATCCACCTGTAAGATACAAAGGTAGAGTCACCAAAAGGACCTTTTTCTCAGAAGCCCAGAAACCTGGCTGGCTTCCCTCATTCTGTCTTGAAGACCAAGTAAACTGGAAAAGACGCAACTCCAGAAGGAAAGCTACCATTGTTACCATCCTTACAACTACTTCATTCACTTCAAGCCAGCCTCCACTTCCAATAAAAACATTCTGCTGGGTATGGTTTACCATGATTAAGGCTTCAAAGTTCAACAGCAGCGGAATCATGTGTCCCAGAGTAAGAAGGGTAAGCATCACGATGCTTATGTAAGGAAGCATATCTGGATTCTTTTTCACGTAAAGGAGTTGAAATACTACAAACACACAAGCAAGTGTGTTCGATATCAACACCAAAATAAGTTCAAGATCCATTCTCCAAATGGACGCTTCCGCTTGAGTGGTGTAAATGGAGGACGAGGACAATTGAAGGGGCTCAAAATAATATGGTTCAGTCTTATCTCTCTTGCTTTTTACAGTTCCTTTAATAGATTCACCAACCTTTGCATTCAACGGAGGAAACTGGACATTAATCAAAAGTTCACAATCCAGTGATTCATTCTTCATCAGTTGCTTGTCAGTTGATCTCAGATGCCGGCATCCTATCATACAAAGAAGCCCCGTATTACTATTGTATATTCCTTCAGCAAAAATAACAACTTCTGTGGCCGAAGCACCCTGACTATCAAACTTAAAATCAGCTGATGGTTTGAAGCTCATTGTGTAGCTGATATTCAACAAATTGCTGTGGCTATCCAATTGAGCCATATGTACTTTTGGATTGTCCCTTGTAAACAAAAGTGAACCCCCATAAAATCTACTGTCATAAATCTGATCACTAACAAATAGTGGTGATGAGTGACCGTGTGCTAATTGTCCTTTGCTGTTTCTCACTGACATGGTAAATATCATCTCGGAAGAATTTCCATCTGGATATGTCTTTCCCTTCCCTCTAGCAGTCTTGTCTTCGGCACAAGGTTTTCTTACTGTATCAATTTCAGTATATTTATACTGAAAACCAAGGGGAAGTCTTGGAACCTTCATGGAACCCTGAATTTCAATTTTACTGAGGTAGCCAGATTCATCAACCGCCTTATTGCTCCAAATTTGGCCCAAAACTGCATTCCTGTTTCTTAAAGACAAAATTGAAGGGAATCTCAGTGTGAGCTTAATTGAGCAATCTCCAACATAAGCATTGGTGAATGATTCTGAGAAGTTCAAGATTCGACATGCAACAGCGCAAAGTCGGTTCTTTTTCTCGTCCCATGTTCCCTCAGATATTAGTGTTGAATTAGGATAAAAGGGAAACATAGTATATTGATACCTAGGATCAGGAAAACCCAATAACATCTGAACTTTTTGCCTTTCTGCACATCGAACGCCATAAAAATACATAAACTCAGGAAAATATCCAGCATCCGGACCAAGAATATTGCATCTAGCATTATTACAGTTACTCTCATATTTCAGATCAAATGTATCAGTGCGTTTATTAAACACAGTACAGGCACCTTGACTGAAGTTGTTGAGCGGTAAATTTTGATCATCTGCTTCAGCAAAACAACCAATATCATTGTCTCTGCCCCCAATACTATACTCATAATTTGAATTCTGAGATAAAGCAATTATTGAAATGGGCTCGAAGTAATGCGAGCTACTCTGCTCATCAATGCTTTCAAGAGTCCCATTAATGAAGTTATTGAAAATGGTCGATACCATTGGGTAATTAAGCTTAAGAATAACATTTCTCACTTTACCATTCGAATTTGTCCCAACCATACAAAGCTTCCCAGAAGATTCAGACCACAATCCATGCAGCACAAAGTCTATACCTGCCCTCCAGTGCGTTATTCTAGGGCGCCGATAAACTTTCCCTTGCAACCTGCGGAAATGACCCTGCACTGGTTGCATTTCTCGGTTCCAAAGGTGCAACTGCGCCTGCACTTCGTATACGCCATCTTTCCCAGTTTCGTGAACAGACTGGATCACAAACCATGATTGCTTGCCGGCAGAATGTGAGGTTTTATTGAAAAGTCGATCACCGCCGGAGAAGTACCCGAATTGAAATCGAAGCAACTTAGCGATGACAGGGACACCGTCAGTCTGAGGCTGCAATTCAGTAACGGGGACGATTTGGTTGCAGAGGCGGGTATATGTACTCTCAAAATTGGAATCTGATAATGTGGAGGTAACAGACCAAAGGTTGCATAGGAAGAAGAAAACGAAGAAGATATTTGATGGAGATTTAAGGGGTTTTGAAGGGTTTACGAGAAATAATGGCCCGAGAAGCGCAGCAAGAGATCTCTGCAATGGAGGAGGAGGCGAATCGGAGTCCATGGATGAAACAGGTGAAGCTGAGTCAAATCACACTGGCTATGTCGAAAATTCTAGGGTTTGCATATTAGCATTGAGATTGAAGCCTGAAGAATCTCTGCGTGTAACGTTAAGCGCGTTTGCTTATTGCAGAATCATCAAAATAGAACGGCCTCATGGAACATCCATATGGGGGTGGTGGTATGATATTTTTCAGGATCACAATAATGACGGTTACATTTTTGGAGACAAAAAATTTTAAAAATATACTCGAACTTGTAAAATTATTATCAGCTACTAAAGTATCTATTTAAAATTACTTTTGACCCCTGAATGATCATTTTGTCTTTTCTTATCTGTGCTAAAATTATTAATTAATCGAATATATTTATTTACAATTAATGTTCAATGATTTGTAATTGATATCAGTAAATTTACAATTGATATAATGATAGACCATTAAAGAGACCCGATTGGCCATTACCTATTTACAATTGATTATTGATAATTTGTAATTGATAAATATATGTATATTTTCTAAATCAAGTTAATAAAGTAAATATAAATGCAATTAGTATACATGAATTTTTAACTAATTCAAGTATATTTGCAACTAATCTATATATTTTTTAAATCATGTAAATAAGGTACACCCAACTATATTTGCAACTAGTTCACCTAAATTTGTAGCTACTCTACATATATTTGTAATTAAACTACATACATTTTCAAGTTAAGTTAAAAAATATATTTGCAATTTGATTCACATAAATTTAAAATTAATCTACATGTATTTATTACTAATCTACATACATTTATATTTTGTGGAAATTTCATATCATCAAATCCACAATATTTCAAACTAATAAACCAAAATAAAAAAAGATAAAGATGGAATCATCAACCACAAAGAAAGAAAAGGAAAAGAAAAAGAAAATTGCAAAAGATGGATGTGGCATGTGGGCAATTTCTTGGCTCCTCACAGATCTTAATTCCCTCCTAGGAAAGGGAGTGGGAAGGGTGTGGGAGATTTCTCATAGAGCATCCCACCCTCATCAAATTTGAGTTGCGAGTCATCATTCTCAAATATCTAGAGTAAGTGGTGGTCATTGCATCCTCATTAGATTTGGGTTTTGGGTCAGCGTTCTCAACGTCTAAGCTGACAACATATTGCTGTCGAAACTTGCCGATGTTGACAAGGCAATGGTTAGACCTACAAATGGAGGAGGATTCATCATTGACAGCAACAATGTTGATGTTACTAGCATGATAGGAGAGTTTGGTGAGAAGCGTAGGGAGGAGGGTGAGAAGAAAATTGGACAATAGGGGAGTTTGGTGAGAAGCGGAGGGAGGAGGGCGAGAAGTAAAACCGCACAATTGGGGAGTTTGGTGAGAAGTAGAGGGAAGAGGGAGGAGGGTGAGAAGTAGAACTACACAATGGTGGGTTTTAATTGATGCAGGTATTTTAGTCTTTTCTCGCGATAAAAATATTTATAATTTGATATGTTGGTATGTTTTTGTAATTACATAAATGTAATGTATATTTTTGAAAATTTTTACTCTTAGAGGTATTTATCCTTCATTTTTCTTTCTTTTTATTCCAAAGCAAAAAAATAAAAGTTTCTTTGTTCATTTCTTTTACTTTTACATAATGCGACAATGCCTTTTAATTCTTTTTATTTTGTTCTCTTGAGATGAGATTTTGGAAGCAGATCAAAGTTATTTCATTGAAAAATTGATCTCTTAATGTGAAAAAGAAAATTGAACGAGAATATTTATATATCTTGCTTTTAAAACACTTTTTTCTTGATATAGATCACAAAACCAAACAGATCTCATGAATGCTTTCTTTTTTCCCAGTTCAGAGTTTTCCAAGTAAAATAAAAAAAAATTCGTGGCTTTTGTTTCTTTTGTCCTTTTTTGGTATGCCTTTTGTTTCAACAATGTATGGTTAAAAAGGAAAAAAAAATTATTATACCACTCTCGGCCTTTTGGCTAGGATTAAGTATAGAAAAATAACATTATTTTTTTTGTTGCATAGCGTCATCTCCGACGTAAAATGTAACTCTCGGTCTTGTTATTTATAATATGTAGATCTCTTATTTGGAGGAATACACGTTGGAATCCAATGCGATTCATGAGACGACATTAATAATTCATGTTCATGTCGTGTAGTTAAACATACAGAGCGGGCGTAGGACTGATAAAATAGATTCTTTCGGTTGGGGTACTGCACACAAATTTTATTTTTACCTTAGAAGTTACGTTCACTTCATACATTCAATTAATTTATATTCTCTCTCCCCATTCTTGCAAATTTTAGAAAGGTGGATGAAAACTATATAAAATTCACCCTCGAAATATATGAATCTCACATTACGAAAATTTTGGATGTTCATTTAAATGAATCCTTTTATTTATTTATTTTATTTAATTAATTAAAAAATTATTACCTTTTTTAGAGTTATGACTTTATTTAATTTTTATATAAATACCTTTTGATATATAAATAAAAGAGGTTTTACTTGTGACTTTTCATATTGTCTTCTCCCTCATATTCTCTTCTCTCTCAACTTTTTACTTTATTTCATAACATGTAATCAATATTCTTCTCTCTCAATTTTTTACTTTATTTCATAACATGTAATCAATACAAATTCATTTAAAGATTTGAGGTATGTTCTCTTTTACTTCCTGATAGAATATATACTATCAAGTTCCTCATCCTCGTCCTCATCCTCTTCTTCTTCTTCTTGTGAATTAATTATTTTTTATGATTTTGAGTTAACTTTAAAAAAAGAAAAGGTATGCCACATCCTAAATAATAAGATAATTTAATTAAAATGTCACATCCAAAAGTAATTAGAATCCATTAATTATTTGAAAATATGGTTGCCATTAGGAAAAGGTATTTTATAAAATTGAGGATCTTGAATTTTGCTTCTTCGTGTTTGTGATATTATTTATATGAATATCCTGTATTCCGTTAATTTTTATATAAATACCTCTTTATATATAAATAAAAGAGACTTTACTTGTGACTTTTCATATTATCTTCTCCCTCATATTCTCTTCTCTCTCAATTTTTTACTTTATTTCATAACACATAATCAATACAAGTTCATTTAAAGATTTGAGGTATGCTCTCTTTTACTTCCTAATAGGATATATACTATTAAGTTCCTCCTCCTCCTCTTTCTCCTCCTCTTCTTCTTGTGAATTAATTATTTTTAATGATTTTGAGTTAATTTTGAAAAAAGAAAAGTTATGCCACATCCTAAATAATAAGACAATTTAATTGAGATGTCACATTCAAAAATAACTAAAATCCATTAAAATATGGATGCCATTAGGAAAAAGTATTTCATAAAATTGAGGATCTTGAATTTTGCTTCTTCGTGTTTGTGATATTGTTTATATGAATATCCTGTATTCCTTTCTGTTTAATGTTCTTATTGGGATTTGTAATATGATTTATTGGGATTACTTTTCAGCAAATAAAATTAAAAGGAAATCGTGTTTTATGATTCTAAAGATAGAGCTTCCTTGACATTGTTTGGTTGTTACATGGTGCAAA
The DNA here is from genome assembly GCA_026686845.1 of Adenanthera pavonina. Taxonomy (NCBI): domain Eukaryota; kingdom Viridiplantae; phylum Streptophyta; class Magnoliopsida; order Fabales; family Fabaceae; genus Adenanthera; species Adenanthera pavonina. The sequence goes on along the minus strand of JAIVEN010000002.1, from coordinate 19,774,284 downwards.
TCCAACGGTGGATGAGTTCTGTTGTGTTTCCGCTCACCGCTGAAAAGCAGCCTTCGGTTAAATGATACTTCTTGACCTATACGTTTTACTCAATTTAATTTTAGTTCCTAAAATTTTGATAATTTTTAGATGAATTATGATTTGCAGTTATTAAAATCTTGTTATGTGTATGCGCCTTCAAATTTTTTTCTAATAAATGGCTTATTAAGGGGATGCATAATTAAGAATTTGTTATTTTGTTCTAAATTACATTATGAATATGATATTACAGTTGATATTTTTTAAAATAAAAATCTATAGGAATAATATCTTAACTGAATATCTTGTGAATTCATTTGGTTTGTAATTTAACATTAAATTTTAGTAATTTCTTAACTAGTACTATTTTATTTTTCGGTAGCTTCTTTACTTAGTGATGGGGCCATATCTCGTGAGATTCATTCAAAATCTTATTATGATATTTTAGATAATTGTGTTCCTCCTTTTGCCAATATATATATAATAATATTAGTTGCTCATCACTATTTAAAATGAATATTTTTGCTTATAAGTTTTATATTTTAAAAATATCTCAAGCCCCTCCGTCTCAATTGAGGAGTTACTTTTTCTTGGTGTCTTATATAGAGACTTACAGCCCCTAATGTCTCACCAAATTTCTCGCCCTCTTCGGAAGCCTAACAATTGAAATGGAAGCCCAAGCTAGTTACTTAATAAAACAAAATAGTTTTGTACAATTTAGGCTTTGCTAATTGACGGCCAGAAGCATATTTTTGAAATTGCAGTTGTTTTTTAAGTCTTTGGTTAATTTGAACTATCCCAACTGAAGGAGTACCGGTGCATGCCGTTTTGAAAAGGAAGTCTTGAATGTCTAGATTGATTGATTGATTAATTATTATTGCTTTGATAAACTGTTTATATGAATTAGTTTCTACATATATATGATGGATTTGTCATGTGATTATGAAAATATATATGTTCTATAATCTTTACTTAGCTGATTGGGATTTACATATTACAGTATTACTGATGAATTTTGTGACAATCATATATAATGACTGGGTGTGTGTATCTTGCTTTATGAATTTTACTATAATGACATGTCCTTATGAACATGAGTCAAAATCTTTTTGTTTAGAGATAGCTACGTTGGTGCAATTAAATTTTATGCCTTATACATTTTCATTACTAAAATATTAAAGTTTTATGTATTTTTCATTAGCATTTATGTATTTTCCTTTTTTCGCTAAAAAAAAAAGTACCTTAGTAATATTTTTCTCATGATTATTTTTAAAGATTTGAAAATGATTATCCTTTGGTTGGAACCAACATTAATTATGAGGATATATGCCCTACAAACTTTGTTATGACCCATACAATTCTCAAGAATGTGAAATATTTTTTAAATCTAGTGGTGCAAGAAATTTATATTAGTACTAAATCTAGTAGTACAAAAATAATTAAAAGTTTCATAAGAGCTAATATAATGTCACTAAAAGGAACAAAATTACAAATTTATAATAGATTATATTCCTCCAAATTTCATAAAAACTTAGTAAATTTCAGAGATATCCGCAAAAATGAATATCATATTGAGACAACCAATAAATGAAATGTTGAGTATCTTTATATTATAAAAATTATCTCAAATATAAAATGTATATTGGAAAGATTACCTACATTTTTCTTTAGTTTGTATTACACACATATTAATATTATTGAATCACATGCTACTGTGTTAAAAGTTTACAAATCATAATACGTTTTTTATTTGATATGACCAATTGGGCAAGTCCGGATCAATTATGATGCAAAAATAATTAAAAATTTGTGTAGACTTGACTTGAAGAGCCAGCAAATTCTTCAACTTAATAATAGTTTTTCATATTCTGCTTGTTGTGAAGGAAAATTGATTATTCGATCATCACTAACAAAATTAAGAGTGAATCAATAATCTTTTTGGAATATATATAAGTTGATATTTGTAGGTCAGTCCACCCACTATGTGAGCCATTTAGATATTTTATGATTTTAATCGATGCATTGATTAAATAGTTACATATTTGTTTATTGTCAACTTGTAACTAGGCGTTTGTAAGATTACTTGCTTAAATAATTTGACTAAAAGCACATTTTCCTAACTATTCAATTAAGAAAATGTGCCTTAATAATATTGGTGAATTTGCATTTCAACCTTTCCATAATTATTATATGTCCATTGGGATTGAAGTTGAACATCTTGTAACACATTCATATACAAAATAGACTGACACAATCATTTATCAAATGTTTAAAAATTAACTGCAAGTCCAATGTTGATGGGATCAAAACTCTCAATCTTTGCTTGGGGCATGCAATTCTGCTTACTGTAGTATTGATTCGCATCAGGCCAACAAGCTATCATAAATCTTCCCCTTTACAAATGATTTTTGTTCAAGAATTTAATATTTCCCGTCTAAGAGTTTTTGGGTGTATGGTTTATTTTCCAATTGCTCCACCATAACGCTCTAAGATGAGACCTCGAAGAAAATTACGAATATATATTAGATATGAATCTCCGTTAATAAAAAGATATTTTGAACCATCAACATGAGATTTATTTACAGCATGATTTGCTAATTGTTATTTTGACAAATCAATTTTTCAAACATTGGGGAGAGAGAATAAGTAGCTGGAAAAAGAAAGTAATTGGAATGAATTATCATTATTTCATATTGATCATCATACAAAACAATATGAATAAGAAATTTAAAAAATAATTTAATTATAAAGTTCAGCAAATCAATTACAGATGTATTTATTTACCCAAAAAGAGTGACTAAATCATATGTATCAGCTGTTAATGCTCCAATAAAAATTGATGTCCTCGTTAGATAATCAAAGTCTGAAGAACACATAAAGCATGGTGAACCCATCAGTTCAAAATATAAAATTCCTCAAAAAGGAGCTAAAAATCAAGATGACACAATTAAAGGTAGGTAACTCCAGAGAGTGTCTAGAGGTAACTCTAGAAAAGTCCTTAGACATAATTAAAATTTCTATTCCAGAACAAACTTAGGTGCCTAAAAATTGTGAGAATAATGAGATCTCAATAAATTATGTCATGAATAGAATATGATGGAACCAAAATAAAGTCAACGTTGAAAATAATTTTGTATATAATAGGACACAATGTAATATATGACAATAAAGATCACAAATCAAAATGTATTAAAGAATGTAGATAAAGAGATGATTGGCCAGAATGGAAAAGATGTACTTCAAGCAAAAATAAATTCACTTTCAAAACATGAAGTTTTTGAACTTGTAATCCAAATACTCGAACGAGTAAAGCCTGTAAGGTACAAATGAGTATTTGTGCAAAAATGAAATGAGAAAAATAAAGTCATCAAATATAAAGCACGACTTGTAACACAAGAGTTTTTGCAAAGATTTGGTATTGATTATGGAGAGACATATTCTCCTGTGGCGGATCTAATCACTTTTAGATATTTAACTAGATTTTTCTTACTATGCATTTGAGCAGGAGGATATGGGAGACATTTTATTTAATTCTAAAATATATTGAATTTAAAAAAAATTCTCATCACTAACTCCCCCACCCCCAACCAAAAAATGGAACCCACCCAAATAAAAAAAGGAAAAAAAGAAAAAAGAAAAGAAAAAAAGGGCATGGAGCGCAAGATGGAGCTACACTATTTGCCTTATGAACAATGCGGCTCCATCCTACTTTATATTATATATTGATTAGTTTGACAATACATAACAAGCTTGACATGCGTATCACGAATGTTGTTACAACTTATCTAAATGGATTGTGAAATCTATATGAAATTACGGAATAATTTACAACACCTGAAGCATGTAAGGATACACGAGAAAATTATGCAATATGTTTGCATAAATCTTTATATGAATTGAAACAATTTAGACGTATGTGATATAATTGTCTCAGTGGATATTTGTTGAGAGAAGGTTATAAGAATGACTTTATTTGTCTATGTGTATTTATAAAAGGAAATAGAGTAAAGTATGCTATAATTGCTATTTATGTGGAAGATTTAAATATTATTTGAACTTCTAAAAAGCTTCAAAAGCAATTTATTATTTAAAGAAAGAATATGAAATGAAAGATCTTGGATGAACCAAGTTTTATTTTGGTTTACAAATCTAGCACTTAACAAATGGGATTATCCTTCACCAATCAATTTATATTGAAAAAGTCTTAAAACGATTTTATATGGATAAAATACATTCATTAACTACACAAATTATTGTGAGATAGCTTTATGTTAATAAAGATCCATTTCGCCCTTGAAAAGAATGGTGAAAAACTTCTTGATCTGAAAGTGTCATATCTTAGTGTAATATGTACACTAATATATCTTGCAAATTTAACACTACTTGATATTGCATTTGCTATAAATTTATTAGCAAGATTTTTTTTCTCCAATAAGAAGACATTGGCATGGGATTAAGCATATTTTTTTATATTTACAAGGGATTATTGATATCAAGTTATTTTATTTAATTGAGTTCGAATCACAATTAATTGGTTATGCAGGTATAAGATATTTATCAGATTCACAAATCATGCAGAAATCATTACAATACATGAGGCAAGTCGAGAATGTGGTTGACTAAAACTTGTTTACCAGGATATTATCAATTACAACTTTTGAGAAATTAGTTTATGGTATTAGAATGTGTCGGCTCAAAAATATAAAATGATATTGACATGGGAGGAGATTCTATGCTGTACTCTTTTTTACTCTCCAAGGTTTTGTCTGATTGTGTTTTCTTTGATAAGATTTTTAATGAGGCAGCATTAGTAAAAACCAAATATTGTGTACTCTTTTTGCTTTGCTAGTTTTTTATCCCATTGAGTTTTTCCTGATAAGGTTTTAATAAAGCACATTATTTGATAATGGACATTTGGAGAGTGTTATAAAGATTTTAGATGTCCATCTAAAATATTCTTTACCCTAAAGTTGAGTCATATTTTCTAGAATTATGATTTCCCTTATCTCTTATATAAATATCTTTTTGATGGATGAATAAAAGAAACTTCACTTATAAGTCATATTCTCTTCTCCCTCATATTCTCTCCCCTCTCTCTCAAAGTCTCAATTCTCTACTTTGTTTCACATCATCTCACGCGATTAAATAAAACTCATCATTTAAATAAATTTTATATGTTATATATATATATATTTATCTCTTTTTATAGTGACAAGAAATATAAATGTTTACAATGGTCAATGAGAATATATGATGCCAATGAATTTCAAATTTCAATCACTAATGGTCCATCAAAATTTTTGCAAACATGGCGTATTTTCAATTCCTCCAAAATTAACAGCGACAGGAAACAAATATTGAACAAGTCATAAAACTTTGAAACCAAGTTACCAAAGAAAGGAGACACCCAGGAAACCACTCCATTTATTCTGTTTCACGAATCATATTTTACATTTGAAAGCTATCTTATATGATACATCCACACAAGTCTATTGATACAACATCAACTCATACCACAACCCCACATATACAGAACAGAATAGTGTTTGAACAAGCGGACATGGGATATCATACAGATACAAGACAACATTCTTATATCATACATATGGTTCGAATATTTCGGTCGGGAAGCTTGAAAGTTACATGCAACTTAATAGGACAATTACTTATGGGAAGAGTTTCTCTCCCATCCCAAAGATTATCTGGTAAGAGAGAGAGAGAGAGAGGAAAGGTGGGAACCACATAGGCGAGTTAAGACCGAGTTCCACCACTCATCTGTCTCTCTCACACACACAGGATCCATGGGGGTTACTTTTGCATCTGAACAAACTGGCTACAATCAATTCCTTTTTCAGAAAAAGCCTCTACAAGCTTGGGGAAGAGCTTAGCAAGCATGATTTTGAAACCTGTGGAAGTTCCCTTCTGATTTTCGTGCATGGTTTTTTCACATCCAAAAACACATCCTATGGGAGATCCTTCACTATACGTCTTACAAGCTAGAAGTATTTGTTCGGACCGGAGGCTGAAGTGCTCTTCCACAAGTGTCTCAAAATGCTGCAAAAGGCATCATGGTTAGCAACAACTGAAAACTGAAGTATCTCTTATTTCAAACTTCTAATAATTTAACTAAAGATATAGGGCCCCAGAGATCTATTACAAAGTCAACATTTTTTCCGATCCAGCACGTTATAGAGTCCAGGATTCCAAGGAAATAACATGTCTTGGATATTTTCATTATCAAAATGACCCTTCATGATAGATTATAGATTCCATACGAACAACACCAACATCCTCCCTATGGATGTAGCACTGTCCCATGTATTTTTACTGTCTTAGTTCCCACTAGTATGGAAACACATGTTTCAGGAATCTAGCATGTTGCACATGAATCAACATCCAACATGTAATCATTAGGCCATGTCACTATCAATCTTTGTCCATTCTCCCAAGCTCATCACTCAATTTGCTGTGACAATAGAGGAAAACCTGAGTAAAGAAGCAGTTATTTTACCTTGGGTGGCTTTCTTAGTAGATATAGCATTGATTTGCAGGTGACAAGGAAAGCATTCTCGTTGTAGCTCACTGAGTTCTTCTCCCCTTCAGCTCTGCCAATCTGCTGGTCATATCCAGCCTCATTGAAATAAGGCTTTTCATTAAGGACAAGTGCCTGAAGAGAGAGAAGGACTTGAAGAATTGTTGAGGCCCCCGGGTTCCACATTTCACTGCCAGTACCAGACCAAGTATTTAGGAGACTCAGACAGACTTTCCCTGATTCATACAAATTAGGATTTAATCGGAGCCCACCAGAAATGTAGTGCACCATCTGCATGTGATTTCAAGTGTCAGCAATAGAGTTTGTTGAGATATAAGCAAGCAGCTTTCTATGAGATGCCATGCACATTAGCAGCGAAAAGCAGGGAGAAACTTGGGTGTTCATTTCAACTAAATAGAATTAGCAAGGTGAAGAATGCTAAATAGAAGACCTACAATGCATGAATCGTGAATGAAAAGAATTGAACAGGCACTGCAAAAATGAATTCAAAATCTTACAGGAGGTTCATTGGGATACTCTGGAGGGAAACAAATATCAAAGAAGAACAACCCATTATGATAAGGAGTTCCAGGCGCACCAACAATTGCTGCCCGCAGGAGATCCATTCTTTCTTCAAACACACGGACATAAATAGTTTCTGTTCAGACCAATAAAGATCGATTGAGTACATTTGCAGAAATTAATTTACATTATAAGTGCATTAGCAGAAATTAATTTTCATCATAATTAAAAATTTTAACAAGCAAATCAACCCATTAATTTTCAGGTTTTTCTTTTTCATTTTATCTTCAATGACCTACAAAGCTTGCAAACTTTTGATTAAATTTATGGATTCCACTCTTGAAAGATGGCATTTCAATACTTTTACATTTTGGTCTTACCTTTGCTGTTATCTACTCAGCCTAAGGCTCAATTACTACTGGTCTTATGGCCATGCTATTTTTTTTTAATTCAAAATAATCTTCTTTCCAGACAGTCGGTCCCATGCAGTGCATGGACACCTGAGCCAAAAATTAAAATTTCAAGAAGAAAATCAGGAAAAAAAAAATGAAACAACATGCAACTCAAAATGGAGTTGCATTATTTATGACTTATAAAACAATGCAGTTTTATATGGCTAAAAAAATTATAAATGCTACCAATCCATGTCCATAAAGCAATAGAGACCTATGACTGCAGAGGTCCAATTTAATTTGCAACTAAGTATAAATTTGATTGCACAACAAAAATCTGCATGGCATATGCAGCAATGTGGTTCAAAACAAATAAGAAAATTGCAAACCAGGAAGATTTCTCTCCAGGATGCTCCATTCTTGCTGAATCTTTTTCACCCATCCTCTTTTTACCTATGAAAGAACACGAGAGGAAAAAAATTAACTTCAATTTTTTCAATATCATTATATAACCTTGAATAATGATGAGTCAAATTCAGACCTGAGATAATGCCAACCCTTTTTGCTCGTCAAAGAAGTGGTGGTCCAAGCAATTATCTATTATATCAAACTGCTTAAACCGATCTGAATTGTTGTCATCTAAAGAAAATGGAAAATTTTTCATCTCAGAAAATATAATAACTTCCTGATCTGGAGTTACGTTTTGAGTAGACTGCAATCCACTCATTGGATTTGATTCAGTACAGAGGTCGCCAGTTTCTGAAACTTCTTTCTTATCAAGATATTCAGATTGATTTCCCTCTTCAGTTGTAGGGACTAAAGAAACTGCTCCCAAAAGTGGTGTTACACCAAATGTCTGAAATATGCTGGCCTTTATGCTGGAGAAAATGTTGATGGCAGCTCGAGGAATGGAAAAGGTACTACATTCCCCTGGATGCTTTTCAAAATTCACTCTATCACCATCAAAATCTAACAAGCCCTGATCATTAAAGTGATAATCAGCTTATGATTAGATGAGTGCGATTGGTAGACCTCAAGTTTTCAGGGATTAATCAATTAGTAAACTTTCCACACTTCAACTAATTTGCGTGGACATTGATGATAATTTTAACAATGAGCTTAAATTTCTTGCAATGTTACTGGCTACTAACACCTAGATTTTTTTCTCCTAAGGTTAAAACTGAGACCTATGTATTTCAGTTTTCCGAGCATTTAATTGACACTACAGATTTTAAATTATTATATGAGAATTCACATCATACACATGTGGATGGACAGAGAGATGCTGGCATACACACAAGAAATGGGCTCACCTTTCCCTTCTTGTCATAAGTTAGATTTCCATTTTCAGTCATCTCTTGAGTCAACTCTTCAATATCTGCTTCATAAGGAACAGGGGTTTCAGTTGAACCTTCATGTTTATCAATTCGAAAAATTTCGTAAGGCGCAACCTGTTGAAAAAAACAATCATATGTTCATGAGGACCTCCTGTATATGAAAATCAACAAAGTAACACAGATCAGGAAAAAAGCTAAAAAAGTATTTCCATGAATGGCTGATGCTGGGATCCAAAGAAAACATTCTAGATGCCAACATGTGATGGCAGGATCATCAAATATATCTGGTGCGGTTCAAGTTCAGTGTTGTATATTATTTTGACTGTGATGACCAAATGTGTTACATGGAAACATGTGAACAGTTAGGAAGAGGTTAAGAGATTTAGTTAGGAGGTTCTAATTAGTATAACTAGGGGCATATACTGATAGACACCACCACATCAGTATATGCCCCTATTTATACTAATTAGAACCTCCTAACTCTCTTAACCTCTTCTACGGTAATCACTTACTTCCATGTAACAAAATGCAAACTGTCACTATGAATAGATACAATGCTCTATAATATCCCGGGGCAATGGGAAAGGATATACAAATTAGAAGCTACAAATCAATCCAGGATCCACTTTTAAAAGATTAAATACCTTACATGCACTAAGCTGCACACTGAAAGATAACTCTTACATTTCAAAGAGGATGAGGAATATCACAAAGCTTACAAGCTTAGATTATTATTTATTTAAATGTTACTCTGGAAAATACAGATCTAGAGAGAATATATGTCATGAGTTCTTCATGACCATATATAGCTAGCAGCAACCGTTAACTACATAATGAGTACAGAAAATAGGATGTCATTTATACCTCGGTTGTTAAACCAGTAGCCCATTTCACCTCGACAGCACCATTTGTGAAACCAATAACATTGCCAATACAGGACAGGTAACAGTTATCAGGGAACTCATTCTGATTACTGATGCAGTTCCTGTCTATAGGAGCAGCCTCCGCACTCAAGTTAGTTGCTGACTTTGCTTGATCCTTATCAGCTTGGTAACCGAGCTGTTTTTGAGCCGCCTTGAATACAATATCACCAAAACAATAGGAGTAGTCTGGGTGCTCTATGAGTTCATAGGCACTCACAGTTTCCTCCATCCTATCTCCTGCCAAATTCTCTGGCTCGGATATGGAAATGGTATTCCATTGTACCTTTACAGTACGCTCTTTTGCATCCACAAATTGGACAACTCCCCATCTTTGACTGCTGGACTTAGGCAGATCATCAGAAGCACCTTTTTCCAGCACAAACTGCTGAGGCCAAAATTCATGAGTGTCTATGACATTCACTGGGAGTAGAGTATGGGGATCTAATCCCACAGTGTGTTCACCATCCTGCCATACAATATCAACTTTGGTCCTTATTTTCCCAATTACAAAAAGTTCCCCAATATTGAAGTTAACATTTCCTTTTTTATATCCTCTTGCCATAATGTGCTCCCTAGCAAGACCCCCAGTAGATGTATTTCCAAAATTCTGTTCCATCTGTTCCTTTTGGTCTGCCACTGCAAGCATGCACCAGTCACCGAGCTGCCAGTTTGCATGTGAAATACATGACAGCAAGGTCAAGTTTTTGGAATCCTGCCAGCATGGGGGAGCCTTTACAGTAAAATTGGGACCCATGGGAACAAATGCATGCCAGTTAACATACACCAGACCTGCTTCAACAGAACAAACATTCCCTTCATCTTTACTGTCCCTCCAAGTTCCACATAACCATCTTGCTGACTTAGAAGAAGTTGAGGAATTAACCCTTACTCTCTGCCCTGGATAGTATGGATACTGTAAGTCTTCAAGTAAATTATGAGTCAGAGGCAAGATCTTATCTCTTTCCAAAGCGGTGAACTCACATTTAGCTCCATCATCAAATAATACAGTTACTTTGTCCACCACCCTTTGAACTCTACCAAGCCAGGGCCCCTTAATCACATAATCACCTTCTGAAATGGATCGAATCTTCAGAAGCCTCTTGGAGTTTACATTTTTTAATAGTTTTCCTTGAACATTTTCCAAATCCACAAACACATCAACACCTGTAACCCTGCCCATCTGTCCAGATGGATCTGACAAAGAGCAGACCACATCTCCATGAACAAATACTCTTTCAAATGAGAGGAAATCATCAATTTTCCCAATGCTTTCCTCTAAACTTGATAGTATGCTCCGAGCTTGCCCAGCATATAGAAAATCAATTTCCTCTTGATCCTCACTACTGCTACTCTCACTGAAAGTCTCCCAATCCGAATCAGTAATGTGCATATCCATCAGGGAGAAGCCTGTCTTAATCGATACATGGAAAAATTAATTGAACAATTACAAGAAAATAATAAGCAATTACAAGAAAATAATAAGGAAGAATGAAGTTTAAGTTCAAAGACAGGAATCCTCCCCAAACTTACAAATAGATGGAATCAGAACTAACCTTTACTCAGCAATGTCTTCAGAATCAAGCAAACAACTTTAACCCTGCATAATTTTCGGTTATTGGATGGAGAGGTATTTTTAAAAGAACATTGATAGTCAGATTTCCTTATTTAGGGAAACTTTGAGCAAGTTGGAGGTACTCGTTTAGACAACAAAATTTCAAAAAGTTCATAATAGAGAAATAACAAACAATAAATAGGGATACAAGAAGTCCCTTACCTCAAACAAATTAAAGCACTAAAACCCAGTGCCAATTTGTATTACAATTGACAATAGGTATGTTGATATTGATTGCAAAGGATAATTGTATACAGCACAAAATGTTTGTGATTGATACTGCTTTTTGCCACAAACAGTAAGGTAGTATCTCCAAAATGATTATACGAACCACTAAAACTGGAGATCTGATGCCAAAGGAGATTTGCCCAATAGGGTAAAGAGGAGTAAATTGAGAACTCCAAAATGCCAAAGGAGATTTGCCCGAATTGAAATGTACTTTCCAGAGGAAGAAATTCCTGAAGGAAGTTTCCAACACCAGAAGAACTGAGGAGCTACAACTTTCAGATATCTTTTTTTTTTCCTGGGAATATATTTAGAGAAGAAATTCAAGAGCTTGGACATAGAAAGCCGCGATGACCAAATATGCCAAAGGAGATTTGCCCTAGAGAAAGGGTGGAGGACGAGTGGTATTACCTCAGTATGGTAACATTTTAAAGGAATCAACTAAGTCTTTTTTTATCTATTTACTGCCAGGAATCTAACTAGATTAACTTTTGCCAAAGGAGATTTGCCCAATACAGAAGAATCTTCAGACACAAATAAGAGCTGGATAGGTAAGAAATTTGTCTCTTCCAAGAATGGATGTTATACAGCCAAAGGAGATTTGCCCCATGATGAAGCCAAACACTGTAGTCTATCTGCTACCAATGGAGACTGATTAACATCGACAATCAACAGATGAACAGAACTTCAGAGTTGAAATCAGGAGCTCTTAGCTATTTCACAGAATGACCAATCAAACATAAATCTTCTGCAATCAAGTCACAGCAAGAGGTGAATCAACAGATGAAAATGGAAACAACATGTCCTGTGTATAGTTTCTTCTGAACCTGCAAAAACATGTCCTGTGTATAGTTTCTTCCACCTTTTTATTATGAAAGAAAATGGAAACAACCAAAGAATAAGATTGCAATTATACTAGTTAAGCTGCCAACATACAAGTATGTCATCCCAATTTAGAAGGAAAGAGGAGAGCTGGGAGTGAGAAAAAATTTAATACTTTGGCAATTTTTTACTGTACATCAAAGACAGAGTATCTAAAGGAACCGATTTCTTTATTAAAATAAGATTAGAAATTACAAAAATAGCTAAATAATTATCCTAAATTTCCTTTCATCTTTGTGTCTTGATAAGCACATAGTTAGGAAAAATACAAATACGTGCATATTAATCTGCTGATTCAGTAGAAAATCTATTTTATCACCCAGCATAAAGTCATTTTATGAAGTAGCCATTGCACTTAAAAAGTTTTTTCTGCACATCAAATGAGGAAAAAACACAAAATCATTATCCACCATCTACTTTTTGAGTTGGTTTGTGAAATTGACAGAAAAAATAAGAAGGATATAAATCATTCATAAGTTCTTTCAGTGAAATTCATTTTCACCTTCATTGATATTCTTTGATGAATTATACCAAGCATCCCTATGAATGATCTAGGGTTATATTGAACATACGGGAATCATATGAAAAAACTTCAACACCATTGAAGAATGAGCAAATCAACAGTATCTATCTAACAAAATCAAATATCAGAATCCTGTATCAAGATTAGTTTACACTGAACTTTTGAATGGTAATTCTATGGAGAGTTCTACATCTCTAAAGATTGAGCACTCTCACCTGAAGGTGAGACTTAGACTCTCAAAATGCATAGTAAGACGAAAAAAACACACTCACCTTTTGAAAGGTGGAATCTTCATAAAATTAACAAACTTAAATCTACAAACCCTAAGCCACAATAAAACAAGTAAATCCAACCAAAGGAATTGAATTTGCAGAGAAAGAGACTGTACCATTTTCGCCTTGAATTGATTGGACCTGTATCAGCCCTCAAAGATATAGACCAAAGAAACCCCATGACTGCAAATCCCAAGAAAAGTGAATTCAAATCTTTCTTCCAGCTTCCAAAAACATCTTGCTCACTTCTTTTCTGTGCCTACAATTTCCACTTCTGGTTGGAAGATTGAAAAGGTGGGTGTTCTTCAGATAGGCCTATTTCCACGTCCAGTCCCACCATCCTTCAGGCCACCACCGAACTTCGAAACCATTGCAAGGAAACGCAAGGAACCTTCTACTTCTCTCTATGGAATTGTGAAATCCTTAATATTTGGAACTAGCGAATAGGACCGTTTCGGTTCGCAGATATAGGCATAACAGGAGATTATTGGAGCCAAAATGGAAAAGAATATGCCAAACAGTATGCAACACAAAAAATTGTTGCTGTACAACTAGAGACAGTTAAACTTAAAAGTTGTATTGACATTTGTAACCTTAAACCGCAAAATCTCGCCTTTTGTTCCATCCTTTTGTCGGTCTCTCTCCATTTCCTTCCCGAAAATGTTATAACCCTGCACACTAAAATATAAATTTTATTTTAAAAATTTATTTTAATTTAAAATATAAATCTTATTTAATAATTTTTTTATTTATTTTTATCTACAATTAAATATATAAGAGATAACATACTTTAAATATAATATATTAAAAAAAAATATTATTAAAAAAATAATATATTTTTGATAAATTTAATAAGTCAAATTATATTTCTTGATTAATTTTTATGTAATTAGTCAAATAAAACTTATATTTTGAATCAGAATACTATATCACTTGAATCAAAACTCCTTTCCTATTCTAGCAGAGAATGTGTTCAGTCATCAATTCAATGGTTGGGAATTAACTAAAATGGTTATATTTCTTCCAGTGTATTATTTTCTATTTATAAGTTTCCAATTTTATTTAATAGGTATTAAATTTCTTTCCCGTAACTCAATTTGTGTTTCTTTTAAACCTGAATAGATAAAATTAAATCCTCTCCAAAATTAAAAGGATTAAAAGGGCTTTTAAAGCCTTTTGTAAATCATGTATAAATATCTATACAAAATTTTACATTGTCATATTAATAATGATTGGATCAAATTTTAGGAAATTGATATTTCTTAAATAAAGTTTTAAATTTGACAGGATTTGTAAAAAAAAAATCATGTCAAGAGATCTAATTTCTATTCGGGACTCCATATTGCTCAAATGGTTAGTCAATAATACCAAATATTAAATAATTTTAAAAAATACATTGTCATGAGAACTTTTATAATACTTATATTTTGTTAGATTAATAGCTGAATAAAATAATCAATGAGACAGGATAATAACATATTTTGATATTGGAAAAAATTGATATTATAATGTTATTGACATAATTAAATTAAAACCAAGCCACCTTGTATCTAAAGCAATCATTAGTGGTGAGCTATGATGTATCAAAGTTTCAAACTGTTTTAGATATCGGTATCAAATACTTTTCTAATACCGATATTTTTTAAATACATATTTATAAAACATCTAATTTATTATTTTTTTAAAAAATAAAAAAATAATTTTTTATATATATTTGATACATATAGAATTCGAATCGATATAGCTTGATGCTTTTCAGATACTTCAAGGATTTTTTATAAATTAAAATAATATTATATTTATTTATCAATAAAAAATTAGGAATAGATTTTTTTATCCAAAAACTACTCTAAAAAATATTATATTATATTTTCATTTATCATAAAAGTAGATTTCTTTTATCCACTTATACTTCAAGTAAGCTCATAGGGTTTATGAATTAAAAGACTATAAATGTTTTTTTCTTCTTAGTATTATTTTTTATTGCAATTATACTTCTTATATTTTATTAATTTTTTTGTGCTTCATGAATTTTTCTTATATTTATATATACATATCCTATAAGCATTGTAATCTATATTTTTATATTTATGCGTATCATATATGCGCACCATAGGTGGTTAGATCAAATAGAGTTAAAGTTGAAAAAATCTTAACTCTAATAAGTTATATTAAGTAACGTATAATCAGATGCGCAAGTGCAAAAACAATATAAATATTTTTCAGCAAGTACTTTAAAAAAATTGAATATTTTGATTTTAATCTTTTATTTAATTTTACTGGAATGATGGTTTCATTTGAGTGTGAGATCCATTAGAATAATGAGGCCCTATCGTGTTATCACTAAAACAGGAAAAAGACTCTCACAAATACCGAGATATGTAATTAAACCCATGTTATTTTTATTTTATAATAACTATTTTTTATAACTTTTTATTTCAGGGTACAAAAAAAATTCTTATCCACAAAATCTTTTTTTTATTCTATCTTTTTTCATTCCATTTTATTCTCTATCAAACAAGGTCAAGTCTTATATAGTTTGTGTCTATCTTTATACGACTGATAGAAATTAAAATATATACATAAAAGATCCAAATTTGTAATTTAAATACCTATAAATAAGCATACGAGGTTCCTAGTCATTCTCTTTACAAGCCTTAGTGACCAAAGCACTTCGTTTTAATGCCATTAAAGCAAGCTCATATGAAGGTTAATTATTCTCTTGGATATACTTATGCAATTTTTATATGACCAAACCAAACTAGAGAATATGCTTAGTGCTTCAAAACATATCTGATTGGGATGATTTTACAAACAAACATAGCCATTAGCATGATGTAAAGACAGACAATTCTTTTGGAATGTCTTAATTTTCTATTAGTAGGCAGTGCACTAAATTCTACAATGACAATGTCCTTTACATAAATATCTAACAAACAGATCACAGAGAGAGAGAGAGAGAGAGAGAGAGAGAGAGAGAGAGAGGATTAGGGGCCAATGAGTTTGATTGCATAAATAGTTGGGTATGAACTAAACCAAAAAGACCAAACCAGAAGCATTTGCTTTTCTAGTTGTTTAATTATGTTTAATATAAATGTGAGTCACCCAACAGCACTTAGACCGCAGACACACTCACTCATCTAGTTGGAAAGATGATAAGAACAGACCACTCACTGAAAATGACCTATTCCTAACAACTTTTTTCACTTCCATTGACAATGTGGAGTTTTTAATTTCTTTTCTCTTTTTTGTTGATGAGTAGATTGCAGTATTGGGAGTTTCTTTTTGTACTTTCTTTGTCTCTGTGTCTTAGCTAGATTTCATTCCCATATTCCATTGACCCTTTGATGGATGGTAAGGGTAAACTAGCATTTAAAAGTAAAGCTTCATTGCAACATGAAGTTTCAAGATGGTAAGGATATGGTAAAATGTGAGTAATGACCAAGTTCAAACTCTCTTGATATAATTGAAAACAAAGGTTCCGCTTGGTTAGAATGTTTGAGTTTTATTGTGATCATAGTATCCATTAATTTAATTATGCAAAATTTTATTTGTTCAAGTTTTCTATATGTCTAAATCTATTAATTAAGTCGTGGATTGATTTGTTGGAGCTTGTTTGGTTCATCATTCAGTTGGGTAAACTTATGTTTATAAATATAATTTTAACTAACATTGTATTTGGCTCATTTTAAAAGGTCATTTTATATACTTATTTTTACCTGTAAACGTATTTTTAACCAACAAATTGAAGAAGTCATTTTTTAATATTCAAAATATATTTATCTCACAATCATCCTATTAAGTTTACATTTACAATAAAAAACATCTAAACATAAATAACATAATAATAAATTTACTTTAAGTCAAATCTCATTTTACCAAACTTTATTTTATTCTAATTGAAGTTTACAAACTAAATACCATATGGGCTTTTAACATTTTCATAAGAGATGTATCCATTCGTATGGGAGTCATGTCACCAATTCCTTTTTTTCATAAATTCCTTCTAGAAATTTAGTATGTTTTGAAGGGTTGGTTAACATGATCTATTGTATCTTACAACTAAGTCCCTTTTGTAATTTTCTTTTGTTTGGAATGAAGATTTAATTTTTAACTGGCCAAAGAAAAGTCTTCTCTATGTAAATGCTAAACTAATAACCACCCATGCATGAATTTCTTCAAATGCTTAAACTTCATTAGTCACAAAAATTTGCAAGTTTCAGAATTTTGTTTTGTCTAAATGGTAATACTCATATCACAGAAAGGTCACATTCAAAAGCTTCATGATAATGGTGGGGTAAACCTAAAATAATTTTTTAAGCAGTGAGGGCCACAGTATCCAAACATGGCAAGGCTGCAATACGCAGATTGGTGCCTGGATAGCAACTTTCATCTGTTCCACTTCTTAATTTTCTTTTTTCCCAATGTGTTCTCTGGGCCACAAAGATCAAATCTGCTATAACAATGATCATAAGGATCTGAATTCTAAATCTGTGAATCTGTTTTCCTTTTTCTCTCGACTTTGTCACTGGAGCTTTAAAATATTTAAATAGTGGCTTGCTTGCATTTAAACAATTAGGCCTACCTGCATCAGAAAGTAGTTACTTTAATAGAGAATTTTGCGTATCACCTTTGCAGGTCAGGACAAAAGATTTCATCAGTTGCAGCAGTACGTCCTTTTCAGATTTTTTTCTTCCTTGCCTTGAATAATGGAGCCTGGATACCTTTTCTTTCTTGTTTTGTTTTAATAGCTACTGTATCATCTATTTGATTTTCTTTGTTTTTGTTCTAGTTATTA
The DNA here is from genome assembly GCA_026686845.1 of Adenanthera pavonina. NCBI lineage: Eukaryota > Viridiplantae > Streptophyta > Magnoliopsida > Fabales > Fabaceae > Adenanthera > Adenanthera pavonina. The sequence continues at coordinate 19,756,248 of JAIVEN010000002.1, read as the reverse complement.
TTCTTTTTACAAGAGAGAGAGAATTTTACCTATTCATATACAAAACCATGAAACTCATATATAGGAAAATTCTTTTATTACTAACCTATTTAGAACATGAAAAAGATTGATGAATAAAATCAACAGTGGATCTATGAAGGGACATATTCCCAGAATCATTCCAGCTTCTGCAACTTTTTTATCATTATATATTTTCTCTGGGGGAGGCAGCAATATTCAGAAGAAGAAGATGGTGTAAAATTCCAGGGAAGATGGTGAAAGCTCCAGAATTGGTGGACTATGAACAACAGTTTGAGGCATTATATATTATGATTTAAATATGTCGTGAAATGGAAGTGGACGTGTCTGTGTTTTGTCTCTCTGTGAGTTTGTGCGCTTCAGAGAGAAATATTATTAGCCGATGAAAGTGGAGTTGAAGTGTTGAATCTGCGTCCACATTGAACCATGGAGATGCATTGGAACTGGTGGGAACTGATATCACTCTGTTCATTCCCAAAAGTGCTTTCACGCGTTTCAACTTTCAAAATCCCATTATTCTGCTTCTTTCTTGTTGTAGAAAACATTACCTAAAAGTGCCTCTCAAATCATAATTTAGGTTATGAGGTTAGGTCCAATTCCTAATCTTTTACCCATACTATTTATAATTTATAAATAATTTGACTTGTTATATTATAGATTTTATTATAATGATTAATATATATAATATTAATGTGTAGTATGTGTGTGAAATTTTGACGTTTTAAAAGTCAAGCTTCAATGATGCCAAGTTTCTGGTCATATTGTTAGAAATTTACCACTGTTGGGAAGTGAGAGTTTCTTTGGACTTTTCCTGCTAGAGAGACGGGTCAAATATCCTGCAAGGTAACTTCACGGTTGGGAAGAAAGCAACTTTCTAAGATTGAGTAGTGATACAAAAAATGTCAATTTTTAATAAATAAATGAATTAATTGGTATTTTACTATAATAGTGCCAATTTTTATTTATTTTTTTTCAAACGAGATTAAGTGGTATCTAGGTTGATTTGCCACTCGCAAAGATAGATGGTTAATACTAAGATAAGAAAATGTTTTATAATTGGACCTTAAAATGTCAATATGGTTTTGAGAAGTAACTTAGGTCTTTTATTTCATGGGAGTAGTATATTTTTCAGTTAAGAAATATATTTTTTTTATATTTTATATTTTTTGTTTGCTGGAAAATTTTGAGAAGTAATGTGCTGTGTATTGGTTTAAAAGCCACTTGAAGAGCACAAAAAGGGTAGGGTGCCGTATTGATTAAGCCAAAGTGGTTCAGTGGTTGAAGCAATGTGATATGGAAGGAAAGCTTGTTTACATTCAAACAACAAAACAATAATCAGACTTGTAAAAATATAATAATAATCAGAAGAAGTTTGGCGAAAAGCAATCAAGAATTTGGGTAACCTTTGAATTCTTCAGGATATTTATATTAAAAGCTATTACTCCCTTCCCTCCGTTCTCTCTCTCTCTCTCTCTCTCTCTCTATATATATATATATATATATTTGTAGTTTTAAAGCTTTTCTACATACACCAAAGAATTATTTATCATATCTAATTTTATAAGAAATTCAACTAAAATATCTCCATTTAATGATTTAACTAAAAAAATAATAACCCACTTTAAATTAAATGAAATAAGGATATAATTGGAAAAAATAATTAATAATGTATTAAAAGTCTAAAACAATAAAAGATTTGAAATGAAATCAAAATTTTAAAATTACAAAAGATTTAGACTAGAGAGAGTAAATTAGAAGTGGATCTCATATATCACACTGCAAAGGAAGGGTGCGGCTTCCTTTAGATTTAGGAATAGTACTGACATTATATAAATTTTACATTGATATGTTGATATATTAATTTTTATATTTTAAAAATTATTATTAAATTTTTTATATATTTAACGTATAAAAATTTTACTATTCACAAATTATATATAATATATTATCATATTAAGCTTCATATTTTAATAAATGAAATTAAAAACAAATTGTATTGTTCACCCACGTGAATAGTTTCACACGATGTAATATATAAGGAGACCTAACTAGTCATATATATAATTTAAATTATAAAAAAGAATGTAATTTATGACTTCAAGTTAACTTTTTCATTTTTAAGTTATTCAATTTTTTTTAAAATTTTATATATAAATATAATATTGGAGAAGCATTAATAATAAAATAATGATTCAGGTGCATTTTAGAGCCACTGGCCCTAGCGTGATAGTGCTTCGTAAAGGAATATATTCACAAAGTGGACGTACACCCAAAAAAAAAATTTATTCACAGAGTGGACTTTTACGTATGCATTTGTCAAGAATCACATCTTGCTTTTTCTTCCGACTTTTCTCAACATTCTTAGCTTTTGAATTAATATTAATATTCATCCTAATAATTAATTAATATATAAGCCGCCCAGTAATGTAAAGTTGGTACACCAAACAGTTAACGCCCACATCTATCCGCATAAATGGAAATTTTTTATATTAGACAATATATTATTGTTTACATAAAATTAATGAAAAATGAAAGGATAGTTTTCATTTAATGAAAAATTAAAGTTTATCATGTTTAGTATATAAATTTTATTTATAGGTCTTTAAAATAATATAAATGAAAAAATTAATTTACTTATCTTAAATATGTTATTTTTAACTATCTCACACATGTTAAAAAAAATTATCAAACTCTTTAAATTTGACTTAAATTTAATTTTCTTTTAGATTTATCCCTAATTAAATGATGTAACTTTTCAATTATAATTTTTCTTTAACATGATTAATGAGAGGTATATAAAAAAAATAATATTTAATAATCCAAACATAACTTTGGGACTATAAAATATCTTTTCCAACTACCTATATTTGAAATATTTAAGACCCGAGAGAGTATTACTCCCCTCATCTTATTTTATGTGTTGTTTTAAGATTTTTCACACAGATCAATAAAAAAATTAAATAATCTAAATTGTGGTAAAGTTTAATAATATTTTACCAAAATGTCTTAGACTTAAATAGTAAAAATAAATTGTACTCTACTTATTACTATTTTCAATGAAAAGTAAAATAGTGATTATTAGTGTTTCATTGATAATATAAAATGATAAATAATTTGAAATATTAAAAATTTCTAAAATAATAAATAAAATAGGATGGATCAAGTATTTAAAGAGTATTTGAGAGTTATAAGTCATGTGTGATAAATGTGTGAAAGAATTCTATAGTCATTCCTTGATGACTATGGACGTTCACAAAATTATATTATTGACAACAAATTTTTTAATATTTATTAATAATTAAATAATTTGTCTTGTTAAAAAGGCAATAGAAAAACTTAGGTGGGTTAAAAATCTAGTGAAAATAAAAGAGTGCATAATAGTTATAATAATACACATAGCAAGCTCTTTGTTTTATAGTGCACCATGAATCCTTGATATAACTATATTTTCTCAGGTAAATAATGATATGTTTAAGATTGAATTTTATGCATTGGGTAAGCATCATCTATTATGCATGTCTAATTAATTATGATTGGATTCAATTGAATACTAAAATAAACCTATATTAATAGCCATTTATAGGTACTAAATACTTAACCCTATTTAAATATCTTTTTTTTTGTTTGAAGGGTGAAGATAAAGTTTTTACTAAAATTTAGAAGTTTCTATCTACTCTTGATATATAAGTTTTGGATATTTAAAAGTAAATTTTTTTTTTAAGTTTTCCCTCTTCTCTTCTTCATCTGTAATTTCTCTTTTCTTTTTTATTCGTGTTTCTTCTCTCTAATATTGCAAATATCTATGAAGATCATAGACTTCTCATAATAGAAGAGGCACTTGTGTGACCACCCCTCTAACGTGTCTTTTTGATTTGTTGTATTAAATATTAATGTCTAGCCAAAAATAAAAGATGTATTAATGTTTGTTGTTGTTTCATAATACAATGGTATTATTTCAATGGCCAAATAAAAAAATAAAAAGCAAATCTTCAAACAGAAAGCTAGTCAAGTGAAAAAATAAAACATTTTATATAGTGAATTATGTTTGATTGTAATATATATTTTAGAGATGACGTGCTCATTTTGACTTGAGTTGTGGGGATTAATTTTCAACGATTAAAATTTTATTTTATTTACAAAACTTCAGATTTTTTTTATCGTGACAGAAATTGAATATGAAACAAAAATAATGTTTCAATTATTAATGAATAATAATGGCCTAAATAAAAGAACCAAAAAAAGTTATGAGTTGTTTGACCGAATTTAGACTATCCAAAGATGATAAATATGACAAGTTAGATATGGAAAGAAACTCAACAGGACAACAAGGATTTTTTCCCTAAATAATAATAATAATAATAATAATATTGATTGGTGGCAATATTTACCATTTCTCTAAAGAGAAAATCATAGTTTAAAAATTTAAATTTTATCATATTTAAAACAATTAACTAAAAATTTTAGTTTAGAATTTTGAATTGTAATTTTTTTTGGGCGAAATTTATTTTTTTTAGCATCAAGAGTATTCAATTATAAAAAACTAATTTCTTCAAACAGTAGGTATCACTGAAGTGGATTTTATCTCTCCCAATAAAATCTTTTTTCATACATACGATTAAGAATCAAATTCATGATAGCATGTTTAAATGACTCAACTATTTATCAACTATGTAAGAACCATGTTGGTGAAATTTAAATTTTTAATCCTTAGATCCCTAAAAATAATTATAAATTTTATATTTTTTATTAATTATAATTTTTGTAATTTATGGATTTTTATGTGTATCCTCCGTTGAATCAAATCCATGAAGCCACGCGGCTTCACCTGTTCACAGAAAAGGTTGTTTCACCTTTTTCCTCCGTGATCAAAATGAGAATCCTCCTTGGTAGTGGCCAATTAGGTCGAGTTAGATATAACAATATTCGAGGAGTGGTTAAAAGGTCTAGTCAAAACCCACCATGTTGCATCGAAATTAAAAAATAAAAAAAGAAATAAAGATAAGTAGTGCACAGTGAAAACCAAATAATGGTCACATGTAACAGCAAATTCATCACAATCTCTTGCCACCATCATTATAATAGTAAATACAGATAGCGGCAAAATCATATGTGTTTCATTAAATGTGAGATGGTGGGAGAGAGGAGAAGTGGAGGAGCTGTTGCAACAAGCAATTATCAAAGCACAATCATTATTTAAAGGAACGTGGGAGAATGGAAAGTGCTTCACAATGTGCCAAGTCATTGTGTATAGTTTAAAGGAGAGATTGATTGGTGTTGAATCCTCCATTAACAACCACTTTGTTTCTTGGAAGGCGATATCTTCACCCTCACAACTATTCTCACAACAGACCCTATACAGTTTGCAATTGCCCTAAAAATCTCAAATACATGAAACTGATGATGATCATGTGGATACATACACATATATACCTTAGCTAAATAAAATAATTAAAGTTAGTACAAATTGATATACACTAGACATGTTTCTTATATATTACATGGAGCTTAAGACGGATTATATTGTTAATGACTTATAAATAACTACTTGCTAAAGATTTTACATTTGATATTGATACTAGTTGACCATAACAAGTTAAAAAATAATACACAACACAGAAAAATTAGCCTTGAGTTGGAACATGAGAAGGGAGAGAGAAATTTGTAAAGGAAAACTTGGGCTGCCAAATACCCTTTAAGAAAAAGATCCAGCTGTCAATCTCCGGGCAAATCTTACCCATTTTCTGCATTTATGTCCTTTCATAAAGCACTTCAACAGTTGAATCACAGGCACAAGGAGTGGACCATATATACAGAGCATACTCATGACTCTGAATTAGGATTTGTAGCTAAACATAGCTTTCATGGATGGAAAAGGCTTGAGAAAATATGGGTTTGTGGGGTCAAGCCAATGAGATAGTGGCAGGGACGAGAAGGGTCCAAATGGTGAATATGGACGAGGGTGAGAAAGGTTCATCCTAATCAAGTTCCAGAGTCAACCATGGAGATTCTAGTTGACTCATCCCCCTTTTGCACCACCCTGCAATAATCAAGTACAGGAGGGGAATGAGTAACGGATAGGCATTCCCTAATGCTTTTAAAAGCTTAGTCACTGTCCCTATCCAAACAGTGCCTAAACTGCATGTAACACATGTGATAGATAATGACATGTCAAGAAAAGTCTGATCTTGAAATATGGATAAAGGGGTGGCCATCGAGGAAAGAGATTTTCCAGGACCCTCAAATTCATGAACAGCATCTAAAAGAGACTATTCTTGCTGATTCACAATAGCCAGAGTATTTTGGACGATTTATTTTCTTTGGCTGTTGTCTTCTTCCAATCCACAAGAGTATAGCATCTTAGATGGCCGGGAGTCTTAACCAAATCATTAACCACAAAGAATATGGAATAAGCTGGCTTCTCAAGCTTATCTAGACATGTTCTGTACTGCTAAACATAAAAAACCTCTACAGAAATAAATTTGATCTCATGAAATGCATGGGATAAATTGGGTGAGAGACAGAGCATATGGACCCGCATAGAGTGGGCTCACCAAAAAAAGCATGATGGTTATAACACTATCAATATACTGTTATGGAGGTCCTTATATACGTGGTCTGTATTGGGGAGAAAAGACTTCACCTTAGCAAAATCCCTTGTATTGTCAATTTCACATATGGAATCTTACGCAATTTGAGAAGCTTACAGTCGGAAAATATGCCTACCATGGTAGAAGAGATAAGAAATCTTTTGAATCCAACCAGCCTATTAAGCATTTCATATCAAAATTTTGACAAATTGATTATAATACTAAGGTAACGATGGCCCCAAAAAAAAAAAGATTATAATAATACTAAGGTAGCAATTTCAAGTACAACAGTTGAATCATTTTCAAAGGAAATTGAAGGGTTTCAGTCCTCCAAGAAAAGGATTAAAACACGCACTAAGATGGCGTTTGCAAGCGCAAAGAAAACAGATTACCCTTTCATCGCAACAAAATTGAGATACGTAGTATTTTTTATATCCCTGTCATCATTATTCAACGGTAACTATTTTTATCAATTTTTTTATTCAATGACATAAGGGGCATTTCTCATTTACAAAATTTCCGTTGTCATTCAATTCTCCTTTCCATTTCATTTCATTCCTTTCTGTGTACTAAACTCTCTCTTAAGTACGCAAAACACAATAATTTTACCAGTATGGATCAAGACATTGCTTACCATTAAGAATCGCAACGCAACCCACAGGTTTCTTAATACATTTTTCTTTCTACCCTGTATGAGAGCTAGACGATGAAATATGGACAGTATATTTCTAAAGGTGAAAGCCAGTACATGCATGACATGGTATCATGCCTAAATCAACAGTAAATTATGGGAGCCAACATAAAATTTCTTGAGACCTTAAATCTGGTCTAAGAATCAATGCTCACACAGAGAATTAAATATAACATTGTAAGGGGGGAAAACAAAACTTCTGTGTAAACAATCCTACAAAACCTGCCTGCAGAATGGATGGTGAGAAATACAATTATGCTCAATACATTGCATCACTGTCGTAGCATATTGAGATATATGGATTGCCTTAATAGCTACTAAATACATCCTCCTTACGCAGGAACTTCAACCTTTACCTGTTTCTTCTTCTTAGCAGCTTTGGAAGGCACTTCAGCCACAATATTTTCAGGTTTCTCAATTCCTTGAATATCGGTTATCCTTAACTTCGTTAATTCCTGAAGATAATAATACCAAGCAGATTTAAAATCCATAATTTGTGAAAAAACTAAATTTGATTAAAAAGTTGCTTTTCAATGTACCTGGCGATGCCCTTTGGTTCTACGGTAATTCTTTCTTCTCTTCTTCTTAAAAATAATCACCTTTGCATCTAATGCCTGAAACAAATGAAAGAAAATGAGCAAGTTCTCTAGCACAGAAAAATTTTGAATACACTTCACCCTTATTTCTATAGGTTGTTTGGTTCCATTTCATAATGGTTTCAAATACCAATCAGGAATGGGATCAAACCCAATTGCAATTCAGATACCACCAACAAACGATACAAATATCATCAGTCTCTTCAGAACCAACTTAATGCATGAAAATTGGTTCTGGATACCACACTCGCCCAAATTTAATTGAAACCAGAAGTTCCACACTTACATGCTCCTCAACAACAGCATGAACAGCTGCATCTGGCAGTGTGGGTCTGCCAACAATTGTCTGACTTTGGGAGCCAAGCAACAGAACTTTATTAAGAATCAACTGCAATGGACAAAAAATGCAGATACCACTTTTAATATTGCCAATCAAATATTTAACTAAGTGGCATTAAAAATCCATAACCCGGGAGGGGGGTGGGGTTGTGGAGATCGCAAAGTGACTACACCAGCAAACTAGGTATTGATTAATAAGATTTTAAAATAATCATGCTGATACAGGCATATAGCTAACTATTTCACAAACGGTGTTTCTAAAACTAGAAGCAGAGGAGATGGTACAGCCATTAAAAAAATAGTAAGAGCTACATGATTTAAAAATGTACTTTCTGGAATAGGCTCAGACACTAACTGATTGAGCAATTTCAATAAACAGCATCTATTTATGATAATACACCTATCCAAAACCTAGAGTGATAGTTCTACTTCAGCACATACTTTAGAGCATATCACTTCCACAGTTCTATCCTGCACATAGATCCGACATTTTTAGAATGTCTAATTTATGGCTAATTTTTAAACGAACCTACTAAAAGCTTCTCAACAATAAAACCTTTTTAAGAAAAAGCTACCCATGGCAAGGCTCTCCTCCCAATCGCAGAACTTTTTATTTGGCCTAACTTTTAACCAAGTGTTCATTATTAACTCACTAACTTCTGCTTCCAATGCATTTGATCTCAAACCTTTTTTCAGCAAATCTTATTGTAACTGCATTACTTGCCTCAGATTCAATATGATAGATCCACCCTGTTCCTCTCTAAGTCAACTTCAGCAAGCATCTTCTTCCGTCTTCTCTTCTTTACTGAACACAAGACATCTTCCCCAAACAAACTACTTGCATGATGCTAGCCTTGCACTAAAAAAGGGGGCAGGGGAATATGCCATTCACTTAAAGAGGAATAGAAGTTACCAAGTCAGCAATTTTAGTTGTCTAGAACCTTATTAAGAGAAGCTTTGAGGGAAAGGTGGTGCAAGTAGCAAAATTGCTTTTTCTTCCTTTTAATCTGTAGTCATACATTTCCACCATCTGGAAAAAAAAAAGCTGGATTTTGTTTCAAAGGACAATGGGATGAAACATTTTGATCAACACAGACATACCTTATCGCTAGCAAAATGACAAACAAGTACAAGTGCACAAAATGATCAATTGGCACAAAAATAAACCTGAAAAGAGTTTTCTCTTAACAGTAAATCTACATTTTGGGCTAACCAATTACCAAATATATTCAATGTCTAGGATTGAGAGGTAGTTTAGCAAATTCAAAAACAAGTTTAAAGTTATCAGATATAATACAAATTCAATTTAGCAAATCCATAGAAATTAAATGGATTCCAAACACTTAGTTTGACCAAAAAAATGTGTTCAGCCTAGTTTTTTATATCAATTAATGTTGGTAGATCCATTTTTCAAAATTATAGATCATAAGAAATTATTAAGAACTAAAATAGAAAGAAGAGAAGAAATAAGAAGACATTTGATGAGACATTTTCAATAGTGAGAAAAACACTATAAGAGAAAACAAACAAAGGAAGCAGAAATTTGGTAGAAAAGTTAGAAAATAAAGATTAAAAATTATTTTAAGGAAAAATCAGTACCAGGTGTGGACCAAGTTTTGACGTATAAACTGTTTAAAAACTAACTCTATCTTACTGTACTTAGTTATCCAGGTTTTGGAATTTGGCAGAAACCTCTGTCTATATGCTCTAGTGTAAACTCAAGAAGTGTTCTGTGTATATAACCAGAAAGAGTTTCACAAATAAGAACTTTTTCTTAGAAAATAATCCTATTAAGTAGAAATATAATTTACAGGAAGACCAGTATATGTGTATTAACTACCAAGGTACTTGCAGAACCGAATAAAAAAAAAAGAGTTAACAAGGCACCAAAAGCAATATTGAGAGATCTCTAACTTTCAATTTGTGTATACTGTATACTGTCTTGGCAATTGGCACATGATGATGCTGTATTTCCTATGCTAATTGAACGGGACAATAAGGCCTCTCAAAAATGCAAGGTGAGAAGGCAATGAGACAACATTTTAACAGTCAGATATGAGACAAAAAAACCCCACTTGTTTCCAACTACACACCACCCCACCACTAGAAAGGAACTAAACATCAAGCAGACCTGGCATGGCGCCATACTAGCCTCTTGAAACAGAAGCAATAATGTCATTCCCTATAGTCCATATATCAATCAGTCACACAAAGTTATAGCACAATGAGATTAAATCAGTGCAGATATTTAGTAAAATTGAAAGACTAGTCACACTGTGAACCCGCTAACGGAAGCTTAATAAATAGATACATAAACACCACAGGATGAGTGCATTTTGCAAATGACCAACAAACTGCAGCGCAATCTCAACAAGTGTCAGTATTTATAAATTCAAGAGCAATGGTGACCTACCTTATCATTAACTTCGCAAAATTTCAGTCTTTCAGTGAAAATGCTGTCCCCGTTACTTACTTTAAACTGGTGTGATCCGATCTGAACATAAGTGAAAAAAGAAGCACACAAATATAAATAACCCCAGCTTCTCAGTCAAAAAGAACTAGCAAGCCAAATTTGTAAATTGGACCTGAACAACAGCGAAGGCCGGCTCGTATGGCTTGAAAACCTGATCATTCTTGTCAAGAGGACCTATCACTTTGTACCCAATAGCCGCGGCCTCTGCTTCCTTTTCTTCAGCCGTATACTCTCTTTTCCCAGAAGCCCCGCTTGAGTCCGAGACATCCTCATCGTCGATGCTCTCTCCCTCTTCTTCTTCTTCTTCTTCTTCTTCTTCTTCTTCTTCTTCTTCTTCTTCTTCTTCTTCTTCTTCAACTCCATCACTATTGTCTTCGTCTTCTTTACGTTTGTTCCTGTCATCATTTTGTGTACCGGAAGAAAAAAAACGAAGGTGCGACCATTGCGCACACCCGGTGGGGGGTCTGGTATCGGTGAGAATGTGGAAGAAGCTTGATGTAAGGATGTTGGGTAGTGGGTCCGGCAACGTGGGCGGAGCTGGGAGCGAATTGAGAGGTGGATTTGTAGAGAGAAATGCAGATGCCTGGCGCGTTAAAGCTTGCAGACACCGCCTATGCGCCATTTATCGTTTTAGAGCTCGTCTAGGTTTATGGGGTTTCTGAATCGGTCGTCAATTCACTATCATCAAGTAGCGGAGTACTCCCTTTTTTTTTTTTTTTGGAGACTCTCAGGTCTCAACGAAATTTCTTTCATGACATTTTTTCGGTACCGGAAAGGCTAAAAAAAAAAAATATATGTCTAAATATTCATAGCCCACCATGTGTACATATACATGTATATGTACGAGGCTAACTCGCTTATACGATTTAATCAGAAAAATTTTATATATATTAAGAAATATTTATTATATTTTTAAAATTTTAAAGAAAGACCAAAATTATTAATTTTATTTTTTTATTAAATATAACACAAATTATTCTACTAATAATGTAATAAATGAGGGATAAAAGTGACAAATTGCTATATATTGTTTTATATTATGAAAAAAAAATCTCTCATATTACCTTATATTATAATATGGGGGGGAGAGAATAATATTTTTAAAAAATTCACACAACTTAAAAAAACAGTAAATATATACAACAATTTTGGTTAAAAATTTATGTGTGTATATATTGATGATGAGGTTACAAAATTTAAAAAATAAAATTTATGAATAAGGTGAGTGTTAGAAAATTTATTTTTATATTTTTATATTGATATCAATGTTAACATTGATATTAAATATTGATTTGGGAAAATAACTAGTGAATATTTTTGAAGTAAAATTTAAAAAAAAACCTTAAATTTGTGAAATTACAATGAATTACCAAGATACCAAAGTCTAAATATTATTATAGCACGAAAAGACTGTTTTGCCCCTTATTCTTTTTCCTCCTCCCCCACTTTCCTCCCTCCTCCCTCCCAATTCCCTCTCCTTCTCCTCCTTCCTCTTGCTTTACGGCCAAATCCGATGAGAAGTCGGCCAAATTTGGTGAGAGGCTAGCCAAATCTGGTAAGATCCTTCCTCTTCTCCTTCCCTCCTCCGCAATCCCTTCATCAAGATGAAGACTTAGATCCGTCACCCATTGTGTCTTCCTCCAACTTGCAACTCTTGGGCTCAGATCTGTTGGTCTTCATCATCGATGCCGTCATCTTCCTTTGTTGCCTTGATCTCTTTACTCTCTCCCTCCTCTATAGTCCCTTCGTGAAGATAAAGATCAAATCCGTCACCCATCGTCTCTTCCTCCAACTTGGGACTCTTGAGCTCAGTTCTGTTGGTCTTAATGGTCAATGCCATCATCTTCCTCCGACACCTTTATCTTCATCTTCCTCCATCTTCGTCTTCATTTTCTTCTTCCTCTATTGCCTTCATCTTCTTCTTCCTCCATCATCGTCTTCTTTTTTCCCTTTGCCTTCATCTTTTGGGCTATGTTTTTTTTAATTTGAGTATGCTAATTTGAAATAGTGTAGATCTGTATTAGTTGCAAATATAAGGAGAACAATTGCAAATTTACATGTATTAATTGCAAATGTGCGTAGGATTATTTTTTTAGGATGATATTACCTATAAAGTTATATTGTTTAGTTGCAAATTACTGTATAATAGTTGCAAGTATAGGATTGTCAATTACAAATGTATCATAATCAATTATAAATCCTCAAGCTTTGGTTGCAAATTGTTAATTATCAATTGCAAATTGTCAATAGTCAGTTATAAATAGGCAATGGTCGACCATCAGAGGAAGGTCCCTTTGATGGTCAAACATTGCTTCAGTTGCAACCGACAAATCAATTATTGTCCATTGCAAATTTACCAATGTCTGTTGCAAATTACCAGACATTAATTACAAATTAATATATTTAATTAATTAGTAATTTTAACACAAAGGGAGGAAGGGCAAAAAGGTCATTTTATGTGATAAAAATATTTACAATTTGGTATCTTGGTATGTTTTTATAATTTCGCAAGTTTGAGATATGTTTTTGCAATTTTTGAATTCTGAAGGTGCTTATTTGTCATTTTCCCTATTAATTTCTACTATTAGAAAATTTATGAAGCATCTTAAATGAAATGCATGTGGTATGTGGATTGGGGAAAATAGTAAGAAAAAGTATTTAGAAAAAAAATTGTCACTCAGCCACTCATATGAAGAAATTCAATGGATAAAAAAAATATGATTTAGCTGAAATTAAAAATATGAAACTTTTCTTTATTGCTCCTTATTTCAGGAAGATTATGATTGTTTTTCTAATCATCCCTAAAAAAATTCACAACTTCACATTATATGACTAAAAACTATTAGCCCGTTTGGTTCAATTACCAGATGAGTTAGGTGATGTAATATGAAGGGTGTGATGGGATATGAGGGAATAATGATTACATATAAGTTAGTTTGGTATATCATAGGAAGTAAAGGGATTTAAACTTAAAATTTATTTGGTTTGATATAAAAATGAGATGTAATGGGATGTAATAAAGGCTGAAAAGACAAATATACCCTTCACTAAAATACATCACAATTTAACCCCAAATTGGCAAATTCCTTTAGTCCAGTCTTGCCATAGTCGAATCTCCAGTGCCTCATCTACATCGTGCTCTTCTGCCATGAGTTCGCCTAAGTTTCAACACCGGTGATTGAGAGTAGAGCTGCATCATCAGTCTTCTATGGTGTCTCTCCATCACGTATTGAAGGCCGTTCTCTCTATTCGGTACTATTCAAGTCGACGGAAGCCTTGCACAGGTTTGTTCTATGAGATGTGAAATTCATGTTTCTCATATATTTTTATTGGGTAACATTGAAGTAAGTTGGCCAATACATGCAATTAACTTCAGTGGAAGATGTTTCATGTGCCTTGTCACTTATCAATGAGTATAATCCATTTCTTTACATCTTTAAGTTAATTTGTTCTAATGATACTGCTACTGAATTGCTCATATTTTCCATTAATTAGATAATGTAGGTTTATATAATTCATTATTAAACCATGGATACTTTATTATTCAATATCATTTGCTTTCATGGGGAGCTTAATATCGGGGTTGGCTGTTGTGTCTGCTATTGAGCTTAATATTAAACTTAATATCATCCTTCAATTATGGTTTTCTTCGACTACATTAAAATCTTTAGGGTGGGAGATTACTGCTAAATCTGATTGCACTTCTTGGGGGAAGGAATACCTTTTTTTTTTCGCCTTTGACTTCATTTTTGTACACTATGCAACATGGATTAATATCAATGCTCCAGTTTTGTTTGCCACTTGATTCATAGTGTTTTCAATTTTCTTTTTGGATATGTATGTATGCATGTATAATGAAAATTTTATAAAATAAAGTTGTATTTGTTTTATATATTTTCTTGTATATTTGTTGAAGAGGATTAGGTCCTTCGGGCCTTGATATAGTCCGCAAGCACTATGATAATAAGTTTTAGAGTTGATAATACATAAACATTTGGCATATGGCTAAGGAAATTGAATAAATAAATATAACTCCTTCATAAGTAGTGCACAAGCAACCCCTAAATGTAGTGAAATTTTTTTTTTCATTACTGGTTTTACAAAAATGGATATTGGTGGACATAGTAGACAAGTCACAAAACATGTGTGGACCCCTGAGGAAGACACTATACTTGTTGATTGCCTTGTTCATATGAAATAAGAAGGAAATTTTTATGGTTGGCAATAATTCTAGAACTAACTACTTGAAATATTTGGAATCCCTTATTGAATGAAAGCTCCCAGGATGTGGGATAAAAGATGCTCATATACAAGAACACATAAAGTATCTAAAATAGGCTTATATTACCATCTTTGACATGGTACATGAGCCAAATAGACATGGCTTTGGATGGGATCCCATTGAGATGCGTGTTGTAGCAACGGAAGAAATGTGGAATAAGTATTTAGTGGTAATGACACTCACATAGTATATTTATTTCATAATTGTTATTACTATTTGTATTTGACATTTCTTTATGTACACAAGTTAATAGATGAGCTGCAATATTGAAGAACAACCTAATTCCCCACTTACAACAGTTATGCATTGTCTTTGGATTAACCTAACGTGTGTGGGACTATTAATTGGAAGAATATTTGTGTGATATTGAAGAAGATGCCAACCGTTGGACTTGTAATAGTGTTAGGATGATCAATACTAAGAAGCTATATTTGTATTAGAATCTAGTTTGTCTTTTTTGTTTCATGTTGTAAAACCACTAGTGCTAATAATTTGGTTCACGGACAATGTTATGTTTTTCATGTTCTTTATATGATTAAGTATTGACCTCTCTATATGAAAAAGGTTGATCAATGCGCATCAGACATCATGGACATGAAAGCTGCAATGATAGAGTACAAAGTAGAACATATTGGACTTAAGTCTTTGACCCAAGGAGTTCTTATGATGTTTGGGTTTATACTTTTAATCTTGGTTGTATGTTTAGTGAAACTATAACGTATCAAACTTTAGTCTTTATATTTTGGTTCTATGATGTAGTTAGATGGTGCTAACATGGTAAACTCTTGTGGATTTTGGAGCCAAGTGTATGTAGATGGTGAAAACATGGTAAACCACTTGTATTTTGGCTTTATATATGAAAAAATTAGCTACTTTATGTGTTTGACTTCATTTGACCTACTTTGTTATATGTCATGTTATACAAAATATATTTATACCTAAGTACTTAAGTATACATATAAATATCTACATATATAAATATATATACATAGATATATTTATCTATATGTATATAAAAAAGACATATATATATATAATATAGATATATTGATCTCTCTCTATGTATATAAATACCAATATATATGTCCTAACGTGATATACTTTATCAATTTTCTTATACATAGCAATTTATTTATATATAACCCTATTGTAGACTATATACAAGTTTTCTTTGCCACTAAAATGTATATATCAGTGTACATATATAAGTATATATAAGTATTTATATATCTATATATATTGGAGTTTGTGTAATAACTAATATGGCAAAATTCTAATAGTGGAGTGATTTGTCAAAACTCTAAAAAGAAAAAATAAGGTTTTGTCAAAATTAATTAGGACACATATCTCTTCTCAGTTTCTACTTTCTATACATAGATGAATTGATACAATGGTCTCATCATTTTGCTATGAAACATAACTGTCACTGAAAAAAAATGTAGCCATAAGTTTTTCTTTTGCTTTGTCAATATATAGAAGAGACATAAACACAAAACACAACTATATATTGCTATACATAAATACTTGAAAGTTACAAAGTACTTGCAATAATTTTACAGCTGGTGAAACCATGACCTGATGATTAATTTGCTAAATGAATTGTTCTAACTGATTAGCTAAAAATTCTGCTCAGTGAACATGGACATTACTGTTGATACATGCACTTGAAGCAACTTATAGAATTTGAGTCATTACCCAGGTACTCTCTTGATTTAGGAAGATACTATGCATTGTAGCTTTGTCTATGATTACTCTTCCATTCTTGGTTGTGGATTCATGCTTCCATGATGGTCCAATCAACCAAGATGCAGCAACTCCACCAATCAATTCACCTAATTAATATAGTACATTGTCAAGTTCAACGAAAATAAAGATCACTATAACATAAAAGTATGGTAAATAAGCATGTATAAATTAAAATAACTGCATCTAATTATACCAAGGCTAATCATGAAATAGATGCTACAAGAAGTTACTCAATTGATTATGGAAAAGGCTCCAATATTAGTCAAATTATCAGAATAACTATACGGCCATAGTAGTTAGAAACCACAGTATAGTGAGACTGATAGTAAAGTTAAGCTAAAGATCATTCATAGCAAACCAGTGAATAAGAAGATTTCAAAACCTAGAATTGTGGCAAGATCTGAAGATGAAGGAGTAAGTACCTCCACAGAGTTTATTAAGCCACAAAGTGGGTCTCAAATCTATAAGAACGAGAGACTGACCATGAAAAGCATAACTTTGAAAGACATAGACACAACAAATTACAAATTCCAAGGAGTAGAACAAGAATCAAATTGAGAGACAAAGTCCTTTTGCAAATTCTTAAGTAGCTAAACTACTTGTAAGTCTGATTTTACAATCTTGTGAAAGTATGAGAACTATAATGTAGAAAATAAAGTTTGCATAATTTTATAGCCTTTCATTGAATTTTCTAAATTTATAAATTGGTAAAGAACTAGAATTACACAACCACTAATTGAAGCATTATTGATTAATTGAACTTCACATGTGATTCACAAAGCAAGCAACAGAACCTTATATGACATGTTGTTGACAACCCCATAGAGGACCCTAATTACTGCTTGCAATAGAACTTTGATAAGAATCAACTGCATTGGACAACAACATGATCACAATAACAAGCTTAAAAAACCTATACCAATATACTTACAACTGCCACAAGACTTTGCCACAGTACTTTATACTTATAGCTACCACCATATTTACAACCAGTTCATCACAATAATATCCTTACAAAATAAGAGCCTTCACTGGTCAAAAAAATATATAAAGTGAAGGTGGTGTGCCAAGGTTAAA
This sequence comes from Adenanthera pavonina, assembly GCA_026686845.1. NCBI lineage: Eukaryota > Viridiplantae > Streptophyta > Magnoliopsida > Fabales > Fabaceae > Adenanthera > Adenanthera pavonina. The sequence goes on along the minus strand of JAIVEN010000002.1, from coordinate 19,738,439 downwards.
CTACCATACATTGGCATATATCTATGAGATCCTACATCTCTATTTACCACATAATCAAGGATCATCCAATTCAGCATCCTAAAATACTCCTCTTTTATGGATCCAAAATAACATAGTTCAATAGAACTACTTGATCAAATTATGAACCCATCCTGCTTTGAGTTCGTCTAGTACTTCTGGTAACCCATACATGAAGATTTCATTCCCAGCAAGCACTATATAGGCCTTGTTGATTTCATCCATAGTCAATCCATCAACCTTCAGTACTTTCTTATATAGGTCTCGCGTGCTATCAATCCTTCTTGATTCACGTCGCATTTGTTGATATGTCGTCCACATAGTTTCAACAACTTAAAAACCCCATGCTCTAACTTGTATGAAGCATTATTCATTGCATCAAACAATATATTAGTTGTATCACGACTATTTTTTCACCTTCTTTTAGCTGAAGACTATACCTCTAGTGGCTGCTCTGATAAACCAATATTGTTGTCCAACTCAACTTCATCAAGTATGACATCGGGTGGCACATCTTGCAGGTCAGTAGCCTCTTCTTGATTGACCTCATCAACAACTTTACTCGGAAGCTGTGTACTCTTGCCTGTTACTCGATCTTTGCCACAAACAAACATTAGGTTATTGAAATATGGCAAACACTTGTTACGGAATGCACTTGTGTAACAACCTACTCCCAAATACCTCTAGACTTGACCAAAACTTGCAAAAACCAACCAAACGCAACCCAAACGTCTCACAAACACTTCTTAAAACTTTAGAGCAGTAGAAACAAACCAAACAACATCAAAATCTGAGCTGGGGCCGCGGTCACTACAGTACCACTACGGCTCTAGACCTCCCCTATTTTTCACTCACTACTGGATTCTCTAGCACCATGACCTGCTTCCTGGCGCCATGGCGCCCCCTGCTGGTTTTCCACACCAGCAAAATTCCAACACCGGAGTGAACTTCTAACGCACATATCTTTATACTCCAACCTCTGATTGACTTAATTCCAACTCCTACAAGTCAATCTAGTCACAATCTATCCATAAACACTACTTTCACCTCAATCCAACTCCGTATGAAGATTCTGGACATCTGACACCGTTTTCGCCATTTGTGACCAAAACTCACAACTCCTATTTGTCACCAAAGGCAATTCAACCACTCGAGACCATTCAAATAGGTCCAAAGCCACTCAAACAACTTGTCCAAAGAGGTTTCACCTCAAAGGAACCATTCCTCTAAGATTTGACTCCCTTAAACCCCATTTGACAAATTAGGTGACTTGCCCCAAAACACACTAACAAGGCCCAATTCCACCCATGGGCTCACAAACATTACCACACTGACACCTCAAAACCTCAAGCCATACATATACCACCATTTAGCATACACAGCACATACAACATAATTACACATACATAACCATACATACAACATCCATCCATTATAAAACATTCTATCCTACTTGGTACAAGATATAGATCCAAATTACACAAAAAGTATATAGACCTAGTATTCCACATCTAAAGCTATTCCCACACCTTCTCAGGGTTAGTGCTAGAACAGTCACCTGAAATGTTAGTTTATAGGAGAGAGGTGTGAGACAATGTTTCAGTAACCGAGAACAACCACACACACACACATATATATATACATATATCTCATACAATCCGTGAATGCAATGCGAAATGAATGGAATGCATGTCTCCCTCACATATAGCTAGAATCACGAGTTATCGTCATAACAGGACATTTTATATAGGTAATTTTCTTCCAACAGTCGGTGAAGACTGATTCCGAAACATTACCAAGCTCACCTCCCATTAGTGCACCTGGGCAAAGGTAACACTAATATTCGAACCGTGGGTCTCCTTCCCCTTTCCCCACCACGAATTGGCAGCGATTTAGGGAAGGTTCAATCCACTGCGCACCTTTCCTCTCCTAGCCATAGGAGGAGATTTAGCCACAGAGATCCCATCATTATCCTCCCTAACATATATATATTTCATCATTATCCTCCCTAATATATATATATATATCATCATATATCATATCGTCATCACATCATTACCACCTAATCTGCCATATATCACAATCTCACAATGCCATGTGGTAATGCTCATGTATCATCAAATAATAATCATCATGATCTCAATGTCATATCATATCAATATTATCATCACATATGTAATCATCATCATAATCATAATCATCATCTAGCAGTGTGCATACCACAATATGTAGGAAATAGTACACACAAACACATCAATATCGTGGTATGAAAGAAACATGCATGTATACACAAATATACATACTATCATACAATATAAACAATACAATACAAGCAAACACTCGATTACCTCAATTGTTGTTATCACAAGCACACGAGTTCCACAAGCTTTCTTGAACTCCAATCCCATGACTAGTCTTCTCTGAGTAGCCAAACAACCTTAACAACATCATAATACCTCAATTAACACCATATACCATTTAATCCAAAACTACAATTCAACTACTTTAACCTAACCCAAGGTTCCAACACCTCTTTCATGCATCAATAAGCTCCTAGGAACTATTCAAATACCAAACAATCTTATACACTTCAGATTTCTAAGAGCTCTAACCAAAAACAACCTAGGGTTAAGCTCAAATAATGCATAAACCCTTCAAAACTCACACCCAAACATAAAGAACACCAAAACACACTTCTTTAATCCCATTTCATCCATTTCAATCAGTGAATTTCAGCCTAAATCGGAAATCCCGACATATAACCAAAAAATCTCAAATTTAAACTGAAAAAAATGAAGAAGGAGGAGTAAGGATTACTTACCAATGTGAATCCAAGCTTCCAAGGTCTGAAAATTACTCCCAATGGCCAGAAAACTCGAACCCTAGCACAACTCCTCCATTTTTCTCCGTCGCTCCCTCTTCATTTCTTTCTTTCTGTTCGTCCGAAATGTTTCTGATTTAAATGAAATCCTTGACTCTCGTCGTGGCGGCCCTACTTCTCGCTGCGGCGTAGAGCTCAATTTTCCTCCACTTGAGCCTTCCTCTGTCCTATTTTCTCCGGTTCTGCACACAATGTCAAAACAAAGTCACAAGGAGTGTTACAACCTGCCTACTTTTTGACCTAAAATTAGAAAACATGAGAATTAAATTTATTGGCTAAAGCTGTGCACTCCTTGTTATATCGGACTTTATAATTAAGCTCTGTACTCTTTTTGAATTTTGCATAAATTAAGGAGAAATTTCAGATTTTACTCAAAAAGAATGAAGTCTATTCACTTATACTCCTAGTAGCACGTGCATAATTTAAATGAAATTATAACTGGGTAAAGTAAAGAAATATAAAAACAAAAATAATGATGGAAAGATGTTTTGGAGACATTGATTTGAGACGAGTTGTTCACAATGGTCGGGAACATTATTTTCCCTTTACCTGAACTGTAACTAGTATTTATTTTCTTATTTATTTTTTTGCCTCCATTTACATTTATTAATCTTTAGCTCTGTAACTAACATTTATATTTCTAATAGAGGCTTGTGTGTTTTCATTTGTATAAATCAAACTGAATCAATAACCGTCACAAATAAGATTTTAAACATGGTTCATACTTAACTAAATCAATTTATTTCAATCACACAAAACTGAAGATGAGAATGCTTACCTTGATATATGCATCCCAAACGTGATCTTTCGTATCAACACATTATGTGTTTGGGTTCCAACCGAATTCAGATGTATTAAACCCATACACCATGTCATAAACAACTTGCCAAGCCTTCCTGAGTGTCCTCAATCTATTATGGATGTGTGGGTTGGCTTTCAATCCACATCCTGGAGCTTTTTCCTCCATCATGTCTTGTAGCTTTTCATAATAGCCATCTTTGAATACAGTATTAGATATATACTTACCATCTACCTTCAGCTGAACCAAACATTCCATAAAAAGAGCATCTTTTAGTGGCGTCCACGTACATTTGCCTCCAACTGAGCTATTGTCTTCATCTTCCATTATAAAAACTATAAAGGACAGAGGTGCAGCAAAAGAAGACCAGTAACATGATGAAGAGAGTCATCATTGAAATAAAAGTATTAACACATACACAAACATGTCACAAAGCTTCATAAAATAAACAAACACATGAGTCTTCAGCCTAGATAAAAGTTACAATATTAACATCTAACTAGAAATGCCTAACAAACCAATCTAAACTAGAAAGTCAAGTTACACAATAATAATTAATTATGTATTATGCCTATGAGCCCTAAATGCCCTAAACATATCATTGGCCATATTATCCCGATATGCACTCCAATCATCTGTGGGCTCCAATGTTAGGATGAGATTGAATTCTGGTATTAGGATTGACTACTCCAATGCCTCAAACTCAGCTGCCATGGGGTCTTCCATGTTGTTACGCATAATTAAATTATGCAATAAGTAGCATGTAATGATGTACTGATTCCGTGTTTGCACAGGGTAGTATAAGGGACTCCTCAAAATGGCCTACCTTAATTTCAATATCCCAAAACAATTTTCTATCATATTCCGTGTAGAAGTGTGTCGCATGTTGAAACACTCTTGTAGATTTTGTGGATGCCTTGCCTCTAGCCACTCACTAAGGTGATATCTATGGCCTCCATATGGGGTCATTAACCCTTCACAATTTGTGTACCCTGCATCAATAAGATAGTAATTACCTACACCCACCATATTGACAATGTCATAGCCTTTCCACCATTTCACATGCATAACAGACAAAAAAATTGTGTACAATGTACCTTGAGCTACCCTAAATCCATAAGGTTTGCTCATAGGATCCCGTAAGACCCTTGAATCAACCACATATCCTTCCCTACCCAGGAATACAAATATAAATTCACCATCAGGAGAGCATACACCTAATACATTAGTTATCACCTTACCCTTCTATTACGATACATTGCCTTTATTTGGATGGATACCTAAACCCTGATATGCGTACTGTCCGATGCCCTAAGACAACCTTGCACTTATAAAAGTGATGGTTGGTTACTATATCACATTACCAAAACAAAAGCAATGAAGCATCGAAATATATACATCTGTATATACCTTGAACCATTTCCACCTTTCGTCTATTGAATTCTTAGGCATTAGCTCAGTTTTCTTGAATAGCTCATCCTGGAGTTGTATCAGTGCTCTAAGAACTGAGTTGAAATAACAGCTTATGGTTTCCCTGGATCTCCCAAACTCAAATTAGATCACTCTATTTTTCATATGATGAGCAAGTATATGCAAGAAGATTGCCGCTTGCTCATCTACTAACGTGTTCCTAGTGGGGTTAAAGCCACCTATGTTATCTAGCATGTCGTAGAGCCAATAAAATGTAGCTTTATACATCCTAATTTGGTTGAAATTGGTGGTGTCACTTATATACACTAACTCCTAAGGGTGTCTTTGTTTCCTATATAAGTCAAAAGTGTAGGATAGATTTCTTAGCCTCCTAGTACTTAGTAAGGAGACACTATACATCCAATTCATAAACATTGTCATTATAGCATAAAAGAATCAATAACCATGTAAGCATAATATGAGAACATACTTCATCTTCATCTTCATCTTCATCAATAACGGTGGTAGTCAATAGTTTCATATTAACATAATAGGATAGACGATTTTAATTGGATAGCCAAACTAATAGAAGTACGTTGTGGCAAAAAAAAAAATAGAAGGATGAACTGCATATTTCAAATATGAGCATAAATCCACAACCTATATTATATCCTAACGTCCTACAGTACATATAAGCCTCCCTATACTTTGAACTAATCCCTGTCATTTTCAAATGCTTCTTATTCTATGAATTACATGAACAACAAAATTTGGACAAGAAAAAAAAAAGGAAATGAAAAGTAGGCCAATCCATGTATTTTTAACTCTTAAAAACACTTTTTATAGTAATAAGAATATGAATTTATATAAATACTTGCATTGCATAGACCACCAAATCATTCTTGAAACCGCAAATTTTCAATGCTACGGTTTACTCCTAAACAGTTTGAATGCTTAAAATCTATGAAAATTATAAGCTCTCAACAAATGTAGTGAGAAACTCCCTTCCCCTTTGCTAAATAGTAGGAAAGCATTACACAATCTATAGGCATAAGTTACATTACTAATTCTTGATGCCTCATGAGCAGCCAACAACTGTGTTGCTTTTTTACTTTGAGTTAGAAACAAAAGCATGCAAGATTTATATATATATATATTGAATATTCATAAGTTGCATTGTTTTTTCAGTTAACAAGCAAATTGTGTGACAAATGGAAACTAAACCTGAGGTTTGAAACAAAGATAAAACATGTAACGTGAAGGTGGGAATAAAAACTAATCAATGTGCTCTTAGTTAAAAACCAATATCATTGAATGCAACCCACATTAGATCAAATTCATCAACACTAAAAAAATCCATTATCATTCCAACATTAGCAATTCATATTCAAAGCTAAATTATAAAGAAATACAAATAACATTAAATGCAACCCACACCAACAAGAGAATGCAAGCCATAACAAGTTTCATATTCAGTCCAAAATTCATCGAATGTAAGCCACAACAAATTTCATATTCAGTAAAAAATAATCAAAGCATTATGGTCTAGCATGCTAAAAAGCTTGGCCAATAGACTTGGGCTGTTGTAACATAGAAGGCTCACCTATGACCATCGAATGCAAGCAGGGATAGATCTAGAAATTTTAGATATTATGGCCAATTATATATATATATATATATATGAAACATGCTAAAAGTATGAATATATACACCATAATTGTTCTGTACAGTTTTTCACAATTTGAAAACATTGAATAATTTTCTAATAATACAATAAAAAATTTCTCTCTATATATAAGTAAACTACATAATCATTCAACAACTCATCTTCATACCAGTTATAGAGTAAAAGAATAATAATGTAAAAGGTTCATATAAAGCATTAAGTAGAATGTAAAAAGCAGAACAAAACAAAACAAAGATATAAACATTGCAAATAGACAATGCTAACCTAATAAAAAGCAAGATGGAAAGAATAGTCTGATGGAAATAGTGAGTAGAATAATGGAAAAGCACAAATTAAGAATAAGGCAGTTCGAGGGGGTAGCACAGAAGCAACGCAGAATAAAGGGAGTAAACTCAGCAAAATTGGAAGTATGCAAATGACATTTCATTTCTTTTCTTCTCTTCCTTGGCTAGTGGATGCAGCTGCTTTACACTACATATATATAGTATTGGAAAAAAAAGTTGTTCGAGTGACTGGCCCAACAAGCTATAACATACATCCGTCCCTGAATGTAAGCCCTACCAACAACCGATTGAAGAGGCATATGTGGATTGGTGAAGAAGAAAGCAAAGAAAATAGCCATGGACATCTAAATGCAAGCAAAGATTCCATATGAGAACATATAGAGATTAAAATCGAAACCTCAGATCGACACACCCATGGAGATTAACATCGAAACCAACAACGGAGATGATGAGTAAAGGAGGTTTACCTCACTAACAATGATGATTACTCCAACATCAACCAAGTTCCGCGATTCCCCCCTTTTCACCTTCGAGCTCCCTCATGAGGTTCGGCTCAGTTCATTTCTTTGGTTAGGGTTCCTCTATTAGAGTCAATTGAATGAAAAGTGATGTCTGAGGAGTGTTTTCGGTGTCAATTTTCATGCATTAAAGGGTATATTTGTCATTTTAATCATGCTTCACCTCACTGTGTACATCTTCGCCTAGTTGGTTGGAGGGGATCTCCTTCACCTAAAATTGTGTAAAAATGCTCACCTCAGGTAATGATATTCATCTGAGTTATAACTAACCAAATAGGTTAAATCAGGTGATGTGATTTAGATCACCATCACCTGACCCCTTTGGTGAGCGAACCAAACGGGACATACAAATTCTCCAGTCTCTTGCCCATTTCGGTACTCATAAGTGACCAAATTAACAGTTTAAATAAGTCATTACAACAAGACTCATGGACTTGGTCAAAGCAACAATCTTCCAAATGAAGCCTAATTAAGGCTCATGGACTTATTGTCCAAAAAATAATAATAAGACTCATTGACTTGGTGGGCTTTTGATGGGCCTACTATCTCCATTGCTGCTAAAACTCATAGCAAATGTTGCACCCAAAAAAAAAATCATAGCAGATGTGATGACTGGAGAAGAAAGGATTGTTACATGCTAGAAGGATTGTTCAATTATTAATTATTTAAATTTAACAAAAAAGAGTGTTCAATTATTCTCATAGTCCTATTATATGGCTGAGTATTATGTATTGAGTGAATTACTCTAATGTTATTCAGCCAGAATCTCCATAACTCCATCTGAGTACAGTGTACAACTTGAAGTATATTAGACTACATGAGAGATGAAGATATCAAAACAATGTGGAATTTGAATCATTTTCAATAATTAGAAAGACCAGTGAGAAAAGAAAAAAGAAAGAGGAGTAAAAATCACCTATTCGTATGCATCTCACCTCCTATGTTTTCCTTTCTTTTTATTGTCTTATCTAATTATTGAAAGGAATCCAAACTAACTACTAAGTGCCCGTTTGATTTGTCTTTTTATAAAAGTACTTTTAGAATAACCACAATTTACAAAAATGAAGTTTGGATAAAAGTAGAGAAGTTTATTGAAAAGCTGTTTGGATTAAAAAAGAGAAAATGATGGTTAGAAAGTACAGTTTGATTTGCAAAAATGTAAACCAAACATCCCCTAAGCGTTTAGTTCAACTAATAAGAGATTATATCAACTCAACCAATTGAGTTTGAGCCTTAGAAATGTAGTCATCCAAGATACCTAGTGCATATGCAACAAAAGGAAAAAGAAAAGAAAAGAAAATCCAAACTAAATAATATGATTAACTTAAACATTGATCATTTTTATTATACATGCTACATTTAGTAGACCTTTAATTGCAAAATTTATGCATGAAAAATCTTTTTTTGCCATATTCTTCGGTGACATACCTTCATTTATAATGAGGATTGAATAGAAAGATAAAACCCACACACTTAATCTTTTTTGACCATCACACACTTAATCAAAGACAAGAAAATCACAAAGCAAAAAAGACAATAAAAGAACCATAGAGCAATAAAAATAAAGTAGAATCCTTGCAAATGAATGTCACATTAACTAATAAAAGAGTCATTATTTATCACACTCTCAATGACAAGTTTGGGTGAATGATTTTCACTTAAAAAAACAATAATAAAACTAACAGGATACAATCACTTATTGTTAGTAATATATATGCCATCCAAGCCACGTATTTGACAAAAATAATCTCACAATTTTGGTGTTTCAATTTTTTCGTTTTACTTTGGCTAAATATTTTTCCTTCTTACAATATGATGTGTTTATTAAAATACATTATAGCAAACATAGATAACTTCATCTTATTCTCATCCAAAACTGATTTTTAACGAGTTATATAACTGGAAATGAACTCAATTATGCAGGATCATAATTAGTGAAAAATAAGTTAAAAAATAATTAAAAAATAAGGTAGATTATTAATCGAAACGGTATATAACTAAACTTTCTAAAAATAAAGTTAGAAATAAATGTAATTTGGTCCCAGGAAAAAGAAAAATGCTTGCTTGTCAAGAAGAGTTGGTCATACATTTCCGTTTTATATGTCTCTCCCGCGCAGATCCTCTCCATTCGCAGCTTGCATTACCATTATTCATTCGTTCTTCCTGGATTCGCAGCAGAGCATAGATCTCAGTCCCACCGGCGATCAGAGAAATGGCGAGTCGGTTCTGGTCTGCTCCGACGTCCATGATCGTCACCAACACGCCATCGCAGGACCTCGCTCTAACCAATCTCGCCTTCTGCTCATCATCTGATCTTCAGAACTTTGCTGTTCCGGGTTTCAAAAACATCTACCTCGCTCTGGTCGGGGACTCCTTCGTCTTCTCTGTCGCATATCCTTTTCGAATTTGTGGGAAATTTGGCCTTTTTTCTTTTCTTAATCTCGATTGCTTTTTTTGACTTTTCTTGAACAATTATGTTTTGTCTCATTTTTGTAATGCATATACCAATTTGAGAGAATGGATGGGTACTTTACTTAATTGGGCTGGGAATGGATTCTCAAAATTCGATGCCTTCTTACTTTTGTTGCCTTAACTGAGACACACTCCTCACGGAAGCATTAGCAGTGGCCATATTGCCCTAAATTCGATTCAGCGTCGGTGTACCAAAGTTTCTGCTGCTGAGTCGGTACCTGTAAGCAGGTTAGTTAGGTAGTTACAGCTTGTATCTTGTTTTGTGCTTGGCCATTTTGGTTTCTTCTTATCTATATTTATTGTTTTAGATTCGTGCCACCTGACAATTTCAACCTAGCGATGCTAACCCTTGAATTGGACTTCATCAAAAGGGGAAGTAGAAGTGAACAGGTAAGTATATTTGAAAAATTATTGAAGGCAATATTCATTAGTTTATTATCAAGTTTTTCCAACTAGAGTGCCTTGGGAATGGAAATTATGCTCTGATTTGCAGATTGATGCAGTTCAGCTGGGTAAGCAGCTCAAACAGAGATTTGTAAACCAGGTGGAGTTTTTCAGTCAATCACTTATATCCATTAATTGGCTAACTTAGGTGTTTTACTGGCTCTCATCTGTTGTTTCTTTGGCAAATGAAATGCTTGTTATAATATTTCTGATTGTCACTCTGATCTGTGGCCACTAGATAATTATCTCACTAACTCGAGAGCCTTCGAAGTTCCTTGTCTTCATTGGTCACTGACAGACAGGATCTGGGACACAAGGAAAAAAGGCCATCTGGTTGTTACATGGCTTTTTGGTTATTATCTACTTGAGTATGTGTTAATCACTTGTCAGAAATGATACATGTACAACATGTTTATATAAAAAACCTGTAGCCCTGAATTTGGCACCTTTCACTTGTGATTTATGGGTTTTCGTTGCCATTTTGTGCTATAATTCTGAAACTCTTTGTTTTTTTCTTTTTGGGAGGGGGGAGGGGTCAAGTTCAAGTGAGAAGCAGAAGTCTCATGTTGTCTAAAATTGGACTAAAGAAGGGATATATAAGTTGAAAGAACTCATTGATCTGCTTTAAGGTTTAGGTCAAGAAGTTGTGTCAAGTCGCTTTTTATCAATGGATTTTCATGATGTCTGAGTTTTCTTCAACTTCAAGCTCCGACAGTAGTATTAGAACTGATGATTTGCAAAAACAAGTATGGAGACAGTGATTCTAGCAGATGGAAGCTCAGGTTTGCCCACTTAGACTAGAGGGCTCAATGTTTAGGTATAGTCATGTGAAGATTGGGAGAGATCCTTGGAGTCAAGTGTAACTGAGATATGGAAGAAGTCCCATATTAGATGAAATTTGACTAGAGGAATGGTATATTAGTGAACAAGACCTATAAATTTGATGCCTTAAGGTTTTGGGCAAGAGGTGGTGTTAATCTCACTTATATAGTTCCTCTTTACCAACAAATAGATCATGATGAATCTCCCCAATGTCTGAGGCTACTCTGGCTTGAATGAAACTGTAGCTGGAGAAAATGTTTTTCCTGTTTGGTAGCCTTTTTGGAAGGAGGGGAGGGGGACAAGGTATCATTGTATTCAGACTAGTATGGAACAATCTATGCATGTAGTTGGATTAAAAGTAAACAAACTAGGTGCTGGCAATGTGGAAAGACATAAAAATTGAAACCACCCGAGATGGACTACAGGTTAATGATTGCGTTGTTCATTAGATTACTTATCCGTGATCTTGTTTTGGTGTCTCATATTTGTTAGTCTGTAGTAAACCTTCCCCACTTCTTCACCCTTTTTCCATCTTTTCTCAAATTCTTTTCTGAATTCTTGGGAAGTTTGGGGACATTTTATGTTCTAACTCCTGAGTCCATCTATTAGCACATTTTGTATTCATTTTTCTTTTCAAAACGTTCAATATCATATATGATATATTACAGTCTTTGATCACAGATCTTATTTTATGCAGGTCTTGACTGCAGGGCAGAAAGTGTTGTTTGAGTATCATGGAAATAATTATAGTTTCACAGTCACTCAAGCTGTTGTTGAGGGTCAAGAAAAATCTAATCTTGAAAGAGGGATGCTATTGGATGACACCTACATTGTTTTTGAAACATCACGTGATAGTGGAATAAAGGTGATTCTCTACTTTGATTTATTGTTTCCCCCTCAGGTGAATGTTTGGCTGTCCTTGGATATAGAATAGTCATGCAAAATGCATAATGGTCACAGTTTCTGTATGTCATTAAGAGAGCTAAGTTCAGTCATTCAGTACTGGTTGTTATTGTATGTACTTTCTCTTGTTTGAAGAACATGGTTATCTGCTTCGCTAGAAAATGCCTGATGATAGTGTTGAAGATTTGAATAGTCTTTCTTCATTTAATTATTGTTGTTTTGATCAAACTTATGATCCAAGTGAGGTATTATCCAATACTTTGATAAGCAAGATAATGATATGTTAGAATGAGTTAATAGCATCTTAACTGCACTCTACTGTGTACTGGAATGAATTATCCCTGGTTAGTTTTATCTGGATAAATTTATTTGTGTATGTTCTCTTTGCAGATTGTCAATCAGCGTGAGGCTGCCACAAGCAATATTTTTAAGCAGAAAGAGTTCAATCTTCAGTCATTGGGTATTGGGGGTTTGAGTGCAGAGTTTGCAGATATATTTCGAAGAGCTTTTGCATCTCGAGTTTTCCCTCCCCATGTGACATCTAAGTAATAGATATTCTACTTTAACCTACTTACTCTGCTAGCTTTATGTTATGCGTTTTCTTACTTGGAAGCCTTTGAAATTCCAGATTAGGGATCAAGCATGTGAAGGGCATGCTGCTTTATGGGCCTCCAGGCACTGGAAAAACTCTTATGGCACGTCAAATTGGAAAAATTTTGAATGGGAAGGAACCAAAGGTTTGTGAATTACTCCGCATACTTGTATAATGAAGTGGAGTATGTGCATTGATATGAATATTATGTATGCAGTCAACAATAGATGGAGACTTTACAAAAAAAAAGGAGACAAATTTTTTATCATCACATTGTATCTATGCTATAATAGTGGTGGCTCTCTCTGTTTGTCTCTTAGAGTCTTTTTATTAATTATTTTAATTGTAAAATAAACCAGTGAGTAATTACTTAATAATTTGTAACTTCTCACTATCTCTTTCTTAAATTTTAAATATGTGTTTGTTAAGCCACTGGTTCCGTTTAATATCGCCCAATCTATTAATTATTGATTATAGTGGGGCTAGTAACTGCCTCAAAACATGTTCATCTTAAACATTCTTACCAACAGTGCTTTAGTCATTTTCCCTTCCAACTGTTCACATAAAAGTTTTGCAAAACATGATATTTTTTGTAGATTCATATATATATATAAGATTCTTGATGTAAACAAATTTACAACCTGTTGCCAAAAAGCTTTTATGACATAGAATTGTTTATGCAATTGACTACTATTTACTTCAAATTGCCTAATTGCTGATTATGAATATTGAGTCTCTTGAGTTGGGAAATTCGTTTGACTAATAATATCTCCCAATTACTTTGCAAAAACCTCCTGAATTCTTACCCTGATTAGGAAGAAAGAGGTTCTGATAGAAAGTTTGGGAAATTCTACTCTAGAAGGAATTTAGTTTTATATTTTAATTGAATATTTTTATAACTTTCTTAGCAGTAAGGTTTCCTATCTCTTTTTGAATGTCAGTGTTATCTTCTGCGCTTCTTTTGAATGTCAGAGCAAGTTAACAACTTGCTTGGTTTCCTTCATGAGAAGGAAACCTTCCCTATATATATGTTGTTACTCATGTAAGTGAAAGACAGCTAATGAATGAATTGAAATTACTATGAATGTTCCTTCAGTCTCTGCCTTCCCTCTCGTGCTCCCTCTCCCTCTGTTTCTCGGTTTCTCTCTCTCTCTCTCTCAGTTTCCTTTCTTTTTCCCTTGTCTCTCCCCATACCCAACACCCGTACTGCATCAATTTGGTATCAGAGCTAGGCTCTGAGTGATCCTAGGCTGCCACGGTTACCGGAGAGACCAAAAAAAAAACGTTACCAAAAATAGAGCACCCACTGCCAGGTCCGAAAACCCAGCTTCCCAACCGTATCTCGCCAAACGACCACCACCACCTTGTTCTCCGTCCAAAACCCGGCCCGTCCACCGAGCTCCGACGCCGCACGCCGCCGCCGCACGTGCCTCCACGCGCCGGCAACGTCACCTGCGCGTGGGCCACATGCGGCGCCGTACGCCCACCTCCAGAACTGGTTTTCTGCCTATTTTTGGCACTGTTTCACGTGGCTCTTTCAGTCCCAGCCAATCTCAGAAGTAAAAATCACCTACTGGAAGCATATTTGGGGGTAAATCACAATATCTTCTTTGGCTTTTAAAGCTATGCTGGTAAGGCCGATGACCCTCTAGTTAAACTGTGACTTGTTTGGTTTTTTTATGAGGTTATCTTATTAAAGATTGGGCTAGTTCTTAGGGCTATAGGACCTCTAGTTGAGCTTGCAATTTATTTGCAGTGTTTTGATAATGCTCTTTTATTGTTAAAAAAAAAAAATTTCATTTCTTTAAAATTTTGAAAGTGGCCGTCTTTATATTTTATATCGATCCATTATTTAATAGTGACTAATGCCTACTCAGCATTTTTGTAATTATGTTTTACCTCCTATATCCTATCTTGTGTGATCCTTTTTGACAAACAAGACCCTATAGATCCAAAATTCACTACCATACATTTCACCATGCCTAAATCCAACCAAGTTATCCAACAAGCCCTCGAGGAATCTGAAAGGAATACTAAAGAGTATGTGGACCGTGCAATTGAATCTTTGAGAGATACTCTACAAACCGAGTCAACCCGTAGGGATGGTGAGTTCAAGCAGATGTATGATGAAATGATGGAATCAATGAGGCTAATAACTAGGCAACTTAGGGGTAAAAATGAAGGAGGCATACTTGAAAGTCCTAATGCTAGTAAAGAAGTTAATTTAGGAAGTGGCCACCCTCATCCCTCTAGTCAGTCAAAGATACCCCTACAACCCGGTGGAAATCATCAATCCCCAAATGGGAGTAGAAGTCGACACAATAGGGATTCTCCTCTTGGGATCTTTGAGCACCAGTATGACCATGCTTTTGACCAGTGGGAAGACCAAGAATCCAATGATGTTTATAACAGGCAAAATGGATCACCCCTTGGAATGAGACGAGGAGGTTATAGGCAGAATTATTCTGAGGATATAACCAAGAAAGTCAAGGTCGAAGCCCCTGAATTTGACGAACAATTAGATTCAAATGCTTTCTTAGATTGGTTAGCCAGCATGGAAGACTACTTCGAGTGGTACGACATGACTGATATCCAACGTGTCCGTTTTACAAAAATGAAGCTTGTGAGATCTGCTAGGAAATATTGGCAGAACGTGCAGTCAAATTTAGAGCGCTTAGGACAACCTCCAATTGATACTTGGGCCGAGATGAAATTGAAATTGAAAGAAAAATATGTGTCCACTCATTATAAGGGACAACTCTATAACCAATGGTTAAACTTGAGGCAAGCCTCTACGGTGTCTGACTATATGGCTCGCTTTGATGACCTTATGATCAGGTGTGAGGTCAAAGAAGACCCATGGATGACAGTTCAAAAGTTTGTTAACGGTCTTCGATCGGATATACAGAGAGAACTCAAGTTGAACCCCCCTGAATCCCTGGAAGAAGCTCATCATAAGGCGTTGGAAGTAGAGTCCTTGTTCAGGAGCCCATTTGCCAGACGTACCACCATCCAAAGTTCTGATTTTCGTCAGAATCGTACCTTCAATCCTTCCAACCACTTTATAAGGGTAACCCCTTCTAGGACCAGTTCTTCTTTCCATCCTGGTCAAGCATCTGGTACTAAAGAAAATACTGCAAGGAATACTGAGTCGACAGGGTCTAATCCCCACCCAAGTGGCCCTAATATTGAATGCTTTTGGTGCCACTCAAAAGGTCACATCGCATCAAGATGTCCCCAACGTGCTCTCATTGCTGAGTCCCTTACAGAAGAAGAGAATGAAGCGACAGATGTTGACGAGGTGGTCGACCCTATCGAGTGTCCTTCTGATGTGGATGAGGAGTTTATTGCAGGTGAAACAGGGTGCATAGGTGTAATGAGGTGTATTCTATCTGTTCCATTACCCGATGACTCTTGGAAAAGAACGAGCATTTTTCACACCTTTGTGAAATGTGGAGAAAAGTCATGCAAATTAGTCATTGATGGAGGAAGTGCCCGAAATGTTATCTCCACGCAGGGAGTTGCTAGGCTTGGCCTTAAGCCAAAGCCCCATCCTAAGCCTTTTGAAGTAGCTTAGGTGGATCAAAAGACTTCTTTATCTATCACACAACAATATCATGTACCCCTTCGGCTCGAAGAGTATTAGGAAGATGTCCTTTGTGATGTTCTTACGATGGATGTAGCTCACATTCTATTAGGGCGACCATGGATTTACGATAATGATGTCACCAGTTATGGTCGGGAGAACACTCACTCATTCAAATATAAGGGAAAGACAATCTTGTTACGTCCAACCAAACCAGAAACTGAGAAAAAGGGTTCGAATCAACAACAAAAATTGTGACCAAAGAGCCAAAACCTCCATCTTTTAACCAAGAAGCAATTTGTGCGAGAGAGTAAAGAGGCTAACATTATGCTTGCTGTTGTCCCTAAGGTTTTTAGTTGGGTTGATTCTACAACCATTGCTGATGTGCCCGATGAGGTATCCCCTCTTTTGGAAGAATTCAAAGACATTACACCGAATGAGCTTCCTTCAGAATTACCACCCATGCGGGACATTCGGCATGCTATTGATCTAGTTCTTGGGTCACAACTCCCTAATCTCTCATACTACAGGATGAATCCTAAAGACAGGGAAGAACTTAATAGGCAAGTCAATGGGTTGTTAGAGAAAGGATATATTCAGCATAGCCTCAGTCCATGTGCGGTGCCAGCTTTGTTGACACTGAAGAAAGATGGGACGTGGAGAATGTGTGTGGATAGTAGAGCTATAGATAAGATTACTATCAAGTATTGGTTCCCTATTCCTAGGCTTGAGGATATGCTTGATTTGGTTTCCGGATCTAGTTGGTTTTCTAAGATTGATCTTCGTAGTGAATATCATCAGATCCGAGTTAGACTCGGAGATGAATGGAAGACTGCGTTCAAAACACAAGACGGGTTGTATGAGTGGCTAGTAATGCCATTTGGCCTCACAAATGCTCCCAGCACTTTCATGCGTGTTATGACACACATACTTCGACCTTACTTGGGAAAATTTCTAGTTGTCTATTTTGATGACATCTTGGTGTTTAGCAAGTCAAGGGAAGAACATTTGACACACCTTAAACAAGTCTTCCTTACCCTTCGGGAGGAAAAGTTCTATGTTAATCTCCCCAAGTGCTCTTTTCTCCAAAATCAAGTTATTTTTCTTGGGTTTATTGTCTCTGAACAGGGTTTAGCTGCTGATCCTGAGAAGGTCAAAGCCATTCGTGAATGGCCTGAACCTAAGTCAATTTCTGAAGTGCGAAGCTTTCATGGGCTAGCATCTTTTTATAGGCGCTTTATTAGAGATTTCAGCACCATTATGACGCCTATCACTGATTGCTTGAAGAAAGATAAGTTCCATTGGACCTATACAGCCTCATAAGCCTTTCAGACCATTTAACACAAGTTATCTGAGGCTCCTGTACTGACATTACCTAATTTTGCCAAATGTTTTGAGGTCGCTTGTGACGCTTCTGGAATAGCAATTGGAGGTGTACTGAGTCAAGAAGGTCACCCCGTGGCTTTCTTTAGCGAAAAGCTTAATGACGCAAAGCAGAAATACTCCACATATGACAAAGAACTTTATGCCATTGTTAGGTCATTTGAGTATTGGAAGTACTATCTGCTTCCTCAGCAATTTGTTGTATATTCAGATCATCAGGCTCTCAAGTTCCTCAACTCTCAACGGCACTTAAATCCTAAACATGCCAAATGGGTAGAGTTCTTGAATGAGTTCACTTTTGTTGTTAAGCATCATTCAGGAGTGGAAAACAAGGTAGCTAATGCCTTAAGTCGTAGACTTAATTTACTGCACACCATGAGTGTTAGCATTGTGGGGTTCGACAGGTTGAAAGATGACTATGCTACTTGTCCTAATTTTGGAATTATTTATCAAGAGGTTAATGGGGGAAACCGTCATGATCATGCTAACTTCCTCATAAGCGACGGATTTCTCTTTCGTGGTACCAAGTTATGTGTCCCGCGGACGTCCATGAGAGAATTTCTTATTTGGGAATTACACGCTGGAGGGTTAGCCGGACATTTTGGACGAGATAAGACCACTGCCTTAGTTGAGGATAGGTTTTATTGGCCATCCCTTAAGCGTGATGTTGCTAGAATAATCTCTCAGTGTCATACTTGTGTAACAGCCAAGGCTAAGAAACAAAATACAGGATGGTATACTCCTTTACCCGTTCCTGAGGTGCCCTGGAAAGACCTTAGCATGGATTTTGTTTTGGGTTTACCCCGCACTGCACGCGGGCATGATTCTATTTTGGTAGTTGTGGATAGATTCTCCAAGATGGCCCACTTTATTCCCTGTAGCAAGGCTACTGATGCCTCTTATTTGGCCAAGCTGTTCTTTAAAGAAATTGTGCGTTTACACGAGTTACCTATTACCATTGTGTCTGATAGAGATGTTAAGTTTGTTAGTTACTTTTGGAAGACCCTTTGGAAACTTTTTGGTACCCAGTTGAAGTTCTCTTCAGCATTTCATCCCCAGACTGATGGACAAACTGAAGTTACGAATCGAAGTCTAGGAGAATTGCTTAGTAGTCTAATTGGAGACAAACCAAGGAATTGGGATTTGGTTTTACCTGTTGCTGAGTTCGCCTATAATAATTCAGTTAATCGATCCACAGGAAAGAGTCCTTTTCAGATTGTTCAGGGTTATAATCCTAGACAGCCTATTGACCTTATACCCATTCCTTTGACCTTCCGTACCTCTGAATCTGCAGAAGATTTTGCCCATCGCCTTCATGAGTTACATGCTGAGATTAGGCGTAAGCTTACTTTGAGTAATGATTAATATAAATTATCTGCTGATGCTCATCGCCGCTCTCAGAATTTTAATGTAGGTGATTTTGTGATGGAGAGGATTCGTTCAAAGCGTTATCCTAAACACTCTTTTAAAAAGTTGCACGCTCGAGCTTCTGGACCTTTTCGCATTTCTAAGAGACTAGGGCCTAATGCTTATTTACTAGAATTACCTCCTGATATGACCATTAGTCCAGTTTTTAATGTTGAGGATCTTATTCCTTACCGGGGTACTTTTGAGCCGCCCCCTATGCTTTCTGATGATTTTGCAGGTACTCAACCTTATCACGTGCCGGTCCCTTCACTGCCATCTTTCACACCACCTGATGAAGGAATTGATGCCATTATGGATGAACAGATCGTCCTTACACCTAAAGGTCCCCTCTATCGCTACCTTGTTAGTTGGAAAGGTCGCTCGGAGTTAGATGCTACATGGATCACTGAAGAAGAGTTTCGACGCATTGATCCCACCTTGCTGGAAACTTATCAGCTCTCAACCTCTCCAGAGGAGAGTTCTTTAAAGCAGGGGGGAAATGATAGAAAGTTTGGGAAATTCTACTCTAGGAGGAATTTAGTTTTATATTTTAATTGAATATTTTTATAGCTTTCTTAGCAGTAAGGTTTCCTATCTCTTTTTGAATGTCAGTGTTATCTTCTGCGCTTCTTTTGAATGTCAGAGCAAGTTAACAACTTGCTTGAAGGAAACCTTCCCTATATATATGTTGTTACTCATATAAGTGAAAGACAGCTGATGAATGAATTGAAATTACTATGAATGTTCCTTCAGTCTCTGCCTTCCCTTTCGTGCTCCCTCTCCCTCTGTTTCTATGTTTCTCTCTCTCTCTCGTCTCTCTCTCAGTTTCCTTTCTTTTTCCCTTGTCTCTCCCCATACCCAACACCCGTACTGCATTAGGTTCTCTCATGTCTATTCCTTTGAATGTTGCTGTTATGAGTCTTGTTTAAATGCATTTAACTCTCTCTTTGTTCAGAATCTTCTGTACTTGTTATATTGATTACACATTGTATAGCACTTAGCTGTCTTGAGGTTTGTAACAATCCTTTCTGGTGGTTGATGGATTTGTTTACTTTTACATGACCCGTACTAGATTGTAAATGGCCCCGAAGTCTTGAGTAAATTTGTTGGTGAGACTGAGAAGAATGTGAGGGACCTCTTTGCTGATGCTGAAAGGGATCAGAAGACTCTAGGTAAGGGATATAGACACATTACGTGTTTCTCTAAGTTCAATTTTCTGATGTCCACTGATATCATTTACCATTTTTAATTTGTAGGGGATGAAAGTGAATTGCATGTCATAATTTTTGACGAAATTGATGCTATTTGTAAGGTATGAGATTTCTCAACTATTGATCCACATTAGTCATTTATTGCGGTATATAGATGGTGTTATCAATGTATTAGTTATAGTAAGATGGGAAAAGTTTAACTAACTGAATTTTTTATTTAAGCTGTTGCTAGAACTTTTCTTTTCATATGCTTGTGCATAAATTTGATCGTTGGGGTTATTGTTGTAACATTTCATTTTGGGACCTTGAAAATCTGGATTTAGTTCTCCAAGTAATTCAGTGACACGCATTAATGAAGTTATATTGTGATTGGATTGTCTGATGCTCTAAACAATAAAACACAATTCCTCTGCATATCTTGTGCAGTCAAGAGGTTCAACTCGAGATGGCACTGGAGTTCATGATAGTATTGTGAATCAACTTCTCACTAAGGTCAGTAAAGATCATGAATGCTTTCTTGAGATAAATATAAATCATTCTCCATTAATTAGCTAAGAGTTTATCTACTTGGTTTGCAGATAGACGGGGTGGAATCGCTAAATAATGTTTTGCTTATTGGAATGACCAACAGAAAGGACATGCTTGATGAAGCTCTTTTGAGGTCTCTTTATCTTCCTCCTCTGCCCCAGAATTTTGAATCAAATACTTTTCATACCAAGTGTAAAATAGTAAATAATCAACCGATATGCTAATGTTCATTGTGCACTGGAAATATTAGCCAATCTAGTGCTACTGTTATTGGCTTGTAATTGACTTGTGCAGTACTATGTATGAATGTGATGCGTACCATATAGTCAATCACCGTTTACTTATGTCTTGTAGACCAGGACGACTAGAAGTCCAAGTTGAGATAAGCCTTCCTGATGAAAATGGCCGATTGCAGATTCTTCAGATTCATACTAACAAGATGAAGGACAATTCTTTTCTGTCTCCTGATGTGAACCTTCAAGAGCTTGGTATGCTTTTAGTGATGCATAATAATCTCTACATCTTCTTTGTTGAATGTTAACAATAAGGGCCTGTTTGCTTCAGCTTTTTTTTTTTTCTTTTATTTAAATAAAAAATCACCTTTAGATAAAAAGAAAGAACTCTAAAGAAATTTTCAGGTGTTTGTTTTGTTTAAGCTTTTAAAAATAATCAAAATCTTTAAAAAAAAAATCAGATTTTTTATCATTTTGAGAAGCTATTATGAGTAGCCAAAATCACTTTTCAAGTAAAAAGTGTTTTTTATGATTGTAACCAAAAGTAAAATGACTTTTACTTGCCATCAAAATTTCTAAAGAAAAATAAATCATTGTTTTAGACAATCTGAAAGTCAATTTTTTAAGCTCAAACAAACAAGTCCTAAATTGTATTCTTCCACATCTTAATTACATTAGCTAAACATTTTGTTCAAATTTTGTTTTTAACTTTTTTTTAATTGGTTTTAGTGTCAATATCATTTGGTAAACTTGATTAACCAACAACAACAACAACATTGGTCTTATCCCACTAATGTGAGGTCGGTTATATGGATCATACGACATCATTGGGCTCTATCAAACACCAAGTAAACTTGATTAACCATTTTGAAAAATTCAAATAATGTAGAGAGAAAGAAGGAATAGAATAAGGAAATTATTTCTTTAAATATAATTGATTGAATAGATGCTAACCTTTTTTAAGTTCTGACTTAAAAAAAGAACTCATATAATAAAGAAATTTTAAATTGTAAACAGTAAGATTTTAATTTTACCTGGTTATCTAGTTTTTGAAGTTTGACAAACAACCTCGTAAGGTCTCTGCAAAGATACATGTAAATCATAAGTGCATTCTAATTCTTCATGATATAATTCTTTGCCCCATAAATTGAAGTTAAGGTCGTACTTGATGATTTGCTTACCAAAGCTTTCTTGATTAATGGGTTCAGTGCTTTGACGTAAAAATATAATACCCTTTTGAGGGGAGGCATAAGACAATGCAACATTATTCATAACAAATTATAAATTATCAAATGCTGAAGAAACAAAATCTTCACAGCTTCTAATGTTAAGATATACATTGACAATTTCACCAAAGAGGGGGAAAACAATTATCTGGTTCAAATTGGTAAATTTGTGAAGGTCATGGTGGTTTACTGTGGATTTTCTTCTTCTGCTCTTGTGCAGCTGCTCGAACAAAAAACTTTAGCGGTGCAGAACTTGAAGGTGTTGTGAAGAGTGCAGTATCGTTTGCTTTAAATAGACAACTTAGTCTAGATGACCTCACCAAGCCAGTGGAGGAAGAGAATATCAAGGTTACAATGGATGATTTTTTGAATGCACTTCAAGAAGTTGTTCCTGCATTTGGAGCCTCAACTGATGACCTTGAAAGATGCAGGTAGTGCTTTTGATTACAGAGTTTGAGATTTTCAGAAATGGACAGATTGAGCCAATTCTATTAATTTTTCCTGTTAACTATTCTGAATACTTGCTTGCAAAAAGTTATTATTGAGGACAGTTTTGAAAAATAAGTTCTTAGGCAGTCTTAATTTAGTACTTTGTGCAGAATGACTAAATGAACTGGTGATTCTCTTAAAAATTTACTTGTTTCTGTTGTTCTTTGACAATTGATCAAAATTTCTTGGCAGCAAGATCTGTTTTATATTTAGCTGGTTAAAAATTGTTAAAGGAAAGGTAAAGACTCTGAAACCATTTCTTCTTTAAACGCATAAGGGAGTTTTATAAGTGCTTTTTAAGAGTTGAGTACATGATGCCATGATATAAGACTGATAGCAGACAAGATTCATTAGGCCTCCCTGCTCCCTGCTTCTTCTTCTTTAATTATTAGAGAATTAATCTATATTTTCATTCTTCATAGATGTAGTTTTTCCGGACTTATATGAAAGAACTCCTTGAGGAGCCAAAAAACTAAACAATAATTATGAAAACTTATTATTTCAATCTTTATCACCTCATACTAACTGGAGAATGTACCGTTATACTCATTTCATTTTACACCATCATCATAGCTACTCAATTCTATTGTCTCTTACTCTGACTAATATAGAACCAGAGAATCCCAGTTCACAATTTTCAAGGTATATAAATGATTGTCCACAATCTATCTCTTTGAACGTGGAACACCATGTAATGTGATGACCCAAGTTGTACTGGTGAGATTCTTGCAGATTGAGTTTATGGAAGCCCTTGGATAGTTTGCTACTGGTACTGTTGCAACTTGGCCGTTTCATTAATTTTCAGTTATAAGCTGATGTTGAAGAATAGTTTTTAAGTATTATGACTCATGTTACCATCTTGCAGTTAAAATGTAAGCATGGAAGTCCAGAATAATACATAGCCCAACTAACTTTCTATATTTTTTCACGTATAGACTTGGTGGCATGGTGGATTGTGGTGATAGACATGAGCACATTTACCAAAGAGCTATGCTACTTGTGGAGCAAGTGAAAGTGAGTAAAGGAAGCCCACTTGTTACTTGCCTTCTGGAAGGCCCTAGTGGCAGGTACGTGAGTTTTCATCTTCATTTGCTTTTGTAAACAGCAAGTTTCTGAAACCACTTTGTTTGTTGCAGTGGTAAAACCGCACTTGCGGCTACTGTTGGCATTGACAGCGATTTCCCCTATGTCAAGATAGTAAGCTCTCTTATTGTTTCCAGCATTCACTCCTGGAATTTAGAGTGCCTTGACTTTTTACTTTAGTACTGGTGTTTATTTTTATTTTCTGCAATTGTGTAGGTTTCAGCTGAATCAATGATTGGGTTTCATGAAAGCACAAAATGTGCGCAGATTATCAAGGTTTGTCATAATTAAAGATGAGGATACGTAATTTTTTGAGAATTAGTTACTGGCTTAAAAAGAGTGAGGCTTTGATGCAAGTTGTACTGGATTTAAATTCCAGATTTTTATTATATTTTTTTAATCATTTTGTCCATCAATTACTATAAGACATGATAGTTTAGCGTTATTGTTTATTCCTAGCTTGATTGCTGTATTATGTAAATACCAAGGCCCTTCATATACTGTTTTAACAGATTTTTGAGGATGCATACAAGTCACCATTGAGCGTCATTATTCTTGATGACATTGAGAGGTAAGATCTGTAATTGTTATTTTGTCATCCTTGGCAATAAATTCTTTAACATATAACATTATTTGCTTGTTCAATATTGATGCAGATTATTGGAGTATGTGCCCATTGGTCCACGGTTTTCAAATTTGATTTCTCAGACACTATTGGTCCTGCTAAAACGGCTTCCTCCAAAGGTTTCTATCTGACCCTTCAATTCATTTTTGAGGCATATCTGTTAACTAATGTTCTAAAGCAAAAGTATTGGGAATGAATTCTGGTTCAACCTGGATTGGATAGAGGTCTATTGGTTTAAACTTGCTCAAGTGATTTGTTGTTGGAAACCTGATTTGCTTCTCTCTCTCCCATTTTGTTACTACGTTGTCAACTAACTGAAAAATATAAACTATTTTTTAAGTCAGGTGCCAATGTTGACTCCAAATGTTTTGAGTAAGATAAAAGCTATGCTCATATTATCTTTCGTTCATGCCTCCTTGAACTCAAAAATGTCTTGTGTTAGCAGCTCAAAACTGGGTTTGCCATCTTGAATTTGTGCTTGGATCTTTAGATATGTTCTCATCATCATCTCACTTAATGCAAAGCTGCTCGTTGTAGTGGTTCTTTTCCTTGTTGATAGTTCATCTCTATATGGTCAGAAATCAGAATCACCAAATGAAAATGAAATTTCAGGACTAAGTCCTTAGACAGCCAAGTAACAAGAGTTTCAAATGTCTTGGGTTTTCTATCTTCTTATTCTTTTTGTTTTTTTTTTTTAAAGAAATTGATAACAATAGTAATCTGTTGATCTTGCCTAATTGTTATTTTTTCCAATGTTTATTTCAATTCATGTTGACAGGGGAAAAAGCTCCTGGTTATTGGTACGACAAGTCAATTGATTTTCTTGGACTCAATTGGATTTTGTGATACTTTCTCTGTCACGTACCATGTTCCTACATTGAATGCAAATGATGTGAAGAAGGTACACTTTTTGTTCTTAACATTGTGGTATTATCTTTGGCTGACCGTGTTATTGATTTGCAATAGGAAGCTCTCTTCGTTAGATGGTTTAATTATTTTCTGGAAAATGGATAATGATTTTCAGTTCTTTTGAAGAAGAAATTAGTTGCTTCCTTCAAAGCAAAAAATTTTGTTGACTCAATTTTATTATGTCCCGATAATAATAGAGCTGGAGCATTGGTGTTTAGAATTTCAAGTGCTTTTAGCTCTTTCTAACATTTATATGGATGAACAACTTCATGTGCATCTTCAATTTATATGCTAAAATGTAGCTTGTAAACGTAAATTTGCAGGTTAAAAAATAAAGTAAATTTCACTGATCTTCCCTCTATTTTCATAATATACATAAACCTCTGCTAAAATAAAAAATTGTCTTAACTTTAGTTCAATTTTAAATTTGTGTAACCAAAATACTCTTCATTTAAAATTTCGTTTTAAAATTATGTATTGAGGTTAATAGATGGTTTTTTTTTTTTCAAAATTTAAAATTTGACTAGAGTAACTTATTTCAAAAGAGGTCTGTGTACATATTTTGAAAAGTGAAAAAAAAAATTGTATAGTTTCAACAAAATTTAGGAAAAGTTTGCATAATTTATTTTTAAAAATATTCTAAGTTCTTGTTGGATTTTGAATATCAGGTTCTAAAACAGTTGAATGTTTTTGCTGAGGATGATGTTGATGCTGCTGCAGAGGCCATGAATGATGTAAGCTTTATCACCCCATTGATTGGCCTAATTATGTCGTATTAATCTTTCCCAGCCCATCAAAGTAGAGAAGTCCAATGATTTTGTACGAAGGGACGGTTCTTCGTCTGTAACTGTTCCTGCCTACCTCCTTTATCAGTAGAATTAGCTGTTAAGACTTATGTCTCTGGGTCTATCATTTTCTGGTATTCCTTTTTATTTTATGGTTGCTTTCTTTTCCTTTTTGTTTTTTTTTTTTAGAAAGTCTAGCATTCTATACATGCAGTAGGCACTAGGCTTTCAGTTAAATTGTTTGGTTCACCTCTTTACTTACATTGCAAATTCCCTTGGATATCAGTAGTCACCAAAGGGCAATTATTACATATCGATATTAATATGCATTCTAACTTATCTTGTTCATGCCCAAATTTCAAATTTTTAGATGCCTATCAAGAAGCTATACACGTTGATTGAGATGGCAGCCCAAGGGGAACATGGTGGATCTGCAGAAGCAATCTATTCTGGCAAAGAGAAGATTAAGATCTCTCACTTCTATGACTGCCTTCAAGATGTTGTCCGAGTATGAATTTTTGTCTAGTTTCTTCACAGTTAAGAGCGTATAGATTCACCCTCATTTTGCTGTATTATTTTAATGCTTTTGTTTTATTGTTTTCTTTTATTCCTATACTATTTGTTATACGGGTATTGTATCTCCATCACATTCCCTTTCTTCTGCTAATTTTTCGGGGAGGCAGGAGTTTGCTGTTCCTGCTTTATCACATTATCTGGGGCTGAGTTTGATGTTGCAGGGAGCCACTTACAAAATTTTTGTTTGTATATGGGGCTCAATTATTAATTGAATTAATAATGTACTTACATTGTAATATATATTTTTTCCACAGAGAAGTATAGTTATCACGTATTCGTATATAATTTCATGATTCCGCTTCTACCAAAGATTTTTTTTTTTCAGGGGACAAAATAGATGTTAGTTTAGATAATCGCATCTGTGCAATAGTCACTGCATGAAGTGCAACGTTGAACGTATTAATTACATTTTAATTCTGGCAAAAAAAGTCACATTATAATTAGTGTCCTTGTGATGTTTGCAAACTTGCATCTTAGGTTTAATTAGTAGCTTGATCTGTAAAATTAGTATGCTGAGATTTGTATTTGTTAAATTAACAGTAATCATATAAATGACAAAGTATATAATTTTGCTGCTCTACGGTAAGCACATGTTTGCTAGGTTTTCCTTCAGTACTAGTGGAAATTACTTCTTCTTTGTAAACTTAATTTGTAAATTAAAGAAACTTTATTATTAGGATGATAATGAGAGTTTTTATAAATATGTGAAATAAATATGACACATAAAGTTTGGGGTGCAATAAAAAAATAAGCCAAAACTTTTGGAAATAAAAAAAATACTTTGCTTACACTTTTTTAACAACACTATCACATCTACATGATAAGAGGGAAAAAAAAACATATTCTATGGGCACTTGGGTGAACAAAATATAAAGAAACATTATCATTAAATATATTGAATGCTTGTCTTCTGACACGTCTCAATCTTGGTGGCCAAGAAAAGATACATACCAATCTTGGTATACTTTCTACATGATAAACCCAATATTGGAATAGACAACTCTTCTTAGGGAAGCTCCAGCCAAGTTTAGGTCTATACTTGAATGTAATCTGCGGTGTGTGACATTGTTTTTCTTTTTGTATGGCTTTGCCACAGCCTGTTATTATTATTTAAAAAAAAAAAGAATAGACAACTCTTTTTTGATTAATTAAATGGGTTGTTTCCTAATTCGACCAAGAAATGAAAAATGAGGATCAACGGACACGCAAACATGGACAAATATTTTTTCTTTTTTTCGGTCAGAAACAAGGACAAATATGAAGGCAGAGTCTCCGACACAGATACGGAAAACAATATGTTCCATTTAAGCCAAACTAAATAAACTCAGAATGCATTGTTTTTCTCACGAAATGATGAAACTGATCATCTAAAACTAGCCGCTATCAACCGTCTGAGCATTTAAGGGCACAACGCAACCATAACAATAGCGTTACCTTAAATCAATGATCTCTCTCTTTTGTAGCTCAGTTCTGCGTGTCTAGCTCAATCAATCAAATTTAAATAAAAGGGAGGTAATACTCACAAAAAAGAAAAAAGAGTGGTAATTATGCCTAACCAGCTTCTTTTATTTCGATTCCAATAGGTTTAACCAGCAGGGACGCAGGGTCCAACTATGATCTTTAAGAATCAGCACCCAAAGAACGAATTGAAGGCCATATTGATGTCCGTCCAACAGGCATGAAGGATAGTCCTCTTTCCCTCACGCCAACGATCCATGGTAGTGACTATGGAAAAAAGTTCTGCAAATAATATTATTGACTAGTATGTGTCCCCTCCACAAACCACCAGAAATGTCATTACCCCATACAGGACACTGATCGCCGGGATGCACAGAGAAATGTCAGTAAGATAAATGATCATCCTCCACCCCGGAAAATCCGGGATTATATGGTAGATCCTAGAGCTGCAGAGAGGATATTCCTTCTGGAAGATTGCAACTCTCGAACACAAATGACAAGGAATCAATACACATCCAACAAAATTTATCATCTAGCTTATACAGGGAGATCAGAAATGTCTTTCTCAATGAGCAAGTTGTCTTCTGATTATCCAACAGGTTATGCATGTGTTCGTGGAGCCATTTATAATTGCTACTCACCATGGCGCAGCGTCATGTGATACACAAAGAATTACACACACACACAATGGCCCATGAGACTGTAATAAACAGAACAATTTACGGAGGCTGAATTCACTCCTGGCAGGTGCTGAATGCAAATTGATTGTGCTGCCCTGCAGAGACTGACTGGGGGGAACCTGGCAGGTCTTCCTGCTCATCATAGTAGAAGGGTGATAGCCTCTACTAACCTCGTCAATATGAAGCAGTAATAAATGCAACCCAGTTGTACAGTATCCTCATGCATCTGTCGGCTTCATGTATGGTTAAGCATAAGCAAGTTGGTCCCGCCCCTACCCATGTGAACTATAAAGAGTACTACAAAGTATGCAATTTCCTCCGATAAAGAGCTCCAAGCCACAAAATATCCTTTTAATCTTGGACATCATGATCTGTAAAATGCTAGCTGTTGGCCCAAACTTATCATTATGTCGATTGTATTAGCACATTGAACTTTGGCCAACACCCGTTCGGCAATTTGTTCAAACTTCACCATTATGAAGAAATAATGAAACCTAGAAACAGGATCTTGATTTACAAATGGTCATAGATCTGGAGACATTTCCAATCATCATTGCCAAGTTTACTCCAAACAACACAGTTTATGGCAGCGATTGACATAACTTCTGCACACCCACGCATCAGGAATTTATAGGAGACAGACACAAGATGTACTTATAGTAGTGGGACCCTGACATTATCAATACATTCAACTAATATTGAATGGAGATAAATAGTATTGAGAAAGAAACCAAAAGAAGACATGCTGTTTCAGAATTTAGAAACAGATATGTAGCTGGAGTTTCCCCACAGGAGCTGCGCATATCAAGCTGAGGAGCTGGGACCAGTGGAAGAGGGGTGCCAAATCATAGCATAACGACAGTCTAAAATTGAAATTTGTGACAATTGCTCTCTAACATGTACAGAACACTTACTATAGGAAAATGCAAACATCATAAGCATAGCTTTGTACTAGATGCCATCTCAATGCTTGTTTAGTTGACCAAAAACTGAATTAAGTAAATGAAGTCACCCAAGTGAATCAATAGAAGTGTGAGGGCGCTTCTAGCATCATAAATCGCCATGAGTTTTTATTTGATAAACCTCAGGCAGCCCGGGAAATCACTAGTCTATGTGAATTTGCTTCTTACTATGTGAGTATAATTGTGATAATTTTTTTTCTGGGTATTATAGTGTTATTATTTTCGTGTTAATAGTATAGGGCTTGGCTGAAATCACTCGGACCACAATGTAGAGAAACTCTAGTGCTTCCAAAAAATATGTCAAGCAAACAATAGGTCAAGTTTTTGGATCTCCATAAACAGGTTTGAGTTCAGGTACAAGATTTAAAACCACCCACAAGAAAAACTACAAATTATAGCTATCAGCAAATTAGGCATGCACAAAATTCGAGGAGAAGGAAACACAGCCTTCTGAAAGGAAAAACCCCATGGGATATAAAAACATCAAGACAATTATCAGATAACAAACTTAAACAATCAACGCTTCTATGAGTTGTTTTGTTTTATCCCACTGAACCAGATAAAACAATCAAGACATTTAAACTAAGAAATAACACTTAAGAAACAGATTCACAATTACCCATAGGATATCATGCATACACAATATCTACAGCAAAAAGAAATAATAGGCACACACGCACACACACATAAATATATAATTTTCTTCAAGCCTATTAAGTTAACATGAATTAAAAAATGACTTCAGGAAGTACAAGGACATATTAAGATACAAACTCAATCAATGTTAGCCACATGCCTTGTGTCAAAAGTACATAAACAAGGATGTACCAAAACAGAAGTAAAGAACTGGGATGACCATTCATGATCTATCAATGATTTTGGTTGTTAAAATGGCATTTCTTTTTAACTTTGCAAAACTTGTCAATTTTGTCTTGGCAGTTACAGTAGGCAATTCATGTGTCAGACAAAGGTGAACAATCATTCGGTTGTACAATTGCATCTCATTCTGGTGGTCATAAAGTACAATTGCATGAAAGACAATTTAATTTGTTTTAATATGATAAGAAAACTTCTCGCATCAGACAGATACAAATCTAGTTTTATCAAATATCAGGCAGAATATCTATCAATCTCTTGCCCATCAAAGATCATTTTTCTAAGTTCAGCTAAAGTTGAATGAAATGCTCATCTTCTGCGCACCAATTGCTTCATCAAGAGCTATCCATCGATGGCAATTAGCGAACAAAATACTGCTTCAATCTAAAGAGTGCAAAAATACTATAAAAAGTAAAGGGATGAACAGATTTTTTGTAATCTTAAATTTTGCATAGGCAAATAAGAAGTTATAATGCCATAATACCTAAATCCACGAAAACAAGAAACATGCACCTGCTGATTTCTTTCCTCGTCAACTTTTTCAACCTTGACACACTGTCAGCTTAAACTTTCATTCAGTCATCATCAATTAGAATCATTTTGCTAGACTTCAAATCACAACCATGAAGCGAACCATCACAAGACCCTTATACCAGAGCAGGAATTATCATAGAAATTAATGAGTGTCTGATCTATAAATCCAAAAGAAGCTCTCTTTAAAAGCATAGTGTGGTACGAACTATAGTTAATATTCATGTGTTCCGACCAAAAAAAACAAGTTTGTATTTGTGAGGACCATTTTTGCAGACAGCGATGAAATTTATTGAGCACGCCCCATTCCACTGTTTTCTCCACAATTGAAATCGGGAAATAATTCACAGCCAAGATGTAAATCTAAAACATCCCGTGAAAAATCCAACTTTTACAAGTTAATTTTAAGCTGGGAATTGTACCGATCAGCAAAAAAAGCATAAGGAGCGGACGCTAATCATACTTCTCTCTCCAGGAATAAACAAGAAAGAAAACCCACGACAGGGCCAAAACAACATCGCCAACAGTCTGCCTAAGCCAATCCCAGGCGAGATCCTCCACCTTCCTTTCGAAGTAAATCCTCCACATAGCCATGAATACATGAAGAACTGTACAGCCTTTAGCGAAAAAAACCTGGAAATCTCGGTCCTTCACGAAAGAAACCATGAACAGAAGGAAGCCAATAGAGACGAGCAGCAATCCGGAAAACGAATCGGAGGTTTTGATCAATAGCTGGTCATGCGGAGTAGATCCCAAGAGCTTGGTCGCTGTCTGCACCCCATGCCCAAATGTGTACACCTCCTTCATGTAGAACATCATCAAGGCCCCAGAGGTGATGGCTATGAGAGAGTGCAAGATGCAAATCACGAAAAACGCCGGCGACGATCCCATTTAATTTAATCGAACGGTGGCTGCAACGGAGGCGAACGGGAGTTTCTTCACAGGTTCGGCATGATCAAGCGGGTAATAAAACCCTAACCCTCTAGCTCCACGATTTGGGAAGAAGAATACGAGATGGATGGATAGACGCTGTGAGGTTGATTTACATTTACTTCTGTCGCTCTCTCTGATTTGGGAGTGGATTTGGGCAAAGATTCCAGGAGTGATATGACAAGTGGGAGATTCAAGATAGGGATCTAGTGGGGCCTACCCTGGGACATGCACTGACGATTGTCCACGATGGCAACACGTGGCAGCTGCAAATATCGCCGACATATTCTTTTTTTTTTTTATACATCGGAATTTATATCGCCGACATATTCTGATTGTTATCAGGGACTCGTTCAATTTCGATGTGGCTGCTCTCAAGATTTGAATTGTATGTACGGTGAGCCCAAAATCCAACTTATTAACAAGAAGTTATTGGTTTAGTCACAAATATGGATTAGTCTCCGGCTTTGGTTCAAGAATTTTGTTTTATTTCATTTTTTTAATTAAACAATAAAAAATAAGTATTTTTAATTCTATTTTTTTTCTCCTTTCTATGTAAAGATAGGAGGAAAAATGTATTTTTCCCTTATTTAGTTTTAAAAAATATATATAATAAAAAAAATTTCCCCACTTCCTCTCTCCTTCAAAATCCCTCAAATCAATGAGAGAATATAAAGATAAAACTAAAATATTTGAATGAGACTAACGTGAATTCTTTAGTTTTTAACAAATAAAAATAGATGACTTGCAATTGAAAATATATAAGAAATACAGCTAAAAAGAAATAATTATATCATTGAATTTTTTTTTGGATGAAAAGGGACTATATTGCAAATATATCATTAAAATTTTGAGTATATACAATGTACATTTCTATTTTTCTCAAAAATGTTTGGGAGATATTCAAAGTCATGCACATTTAAATGAATTTTAATATTTAAGTGATTTTATTTATTTTTCTCTGTTGACACTCTCAATTAAGAAAGTAAACAAAGAAAATCACTCTGATTGATTCGTGTTAAAGGATGATCTCCGTTTTCTTTTCAGGTTAAATAGAAGCTTAGAGAGATGTTGTTGATGAGAATGAATATGTAAGAGTTGCTTGATTATGTGGTGAATAGTGGTACTTATGGATGTGCCTTCATGTTCTTTATCTCCAAATCTGCAGACATATAAGAGCCAAAAGAAACTCCCAATATTTGAATTACCTAAGGTAGCGAGCCCTCAGCCCATTATATTATATGTCATGGATCGGGCCCAATTCAATTTTGGTGCAAACACAATCAACTCAACAAAAATTGTACGATTGATTTAGTTGTTAGAAGTTTTGGATCCAATCTCTAATTACTTAGTTTTTTGTTTTTGGATGACTATGAAGAAAACGATCTCAAATATAATCTTGTCAATCAAATAATTGATAATATGTGTGGTAGCACCATCAACTACCACGTTAGTTGAATTAAAAACTTCAAAAAAATTTTGAGGAGATTGAGCATGATTCATAATACTGTACAGCTTGGGAAATATTAATTAGTGACGTTAAAATAAAACCAATATTACATATTTGAGTATTTTTATTTTTTGGTAGTAATACTGTCGCCATTTCTTTCTTTTTCTGGAATTTTGTATTCTAAAGGTGAAAATATTTTATTTTTATTTAATTTAAGGGATGGTGAAACGATTATTTAGTGAAAGAGTTCGAGAATTCGAAAAAACAAAAGATGTGCAGAATTTGGTATCCTCTTCTCCACAGCCAGAACGAGGAATATACTGTCTCCCATTTAAAATATAAATTATATTTAACTAATTATACGTAAATTAAAAAATATAATTTTATTTATTAAATTTATAAAAAAATATATTATTTTTTAATAGTATTTCTATTTAATATATCATATTTAAAGTATGTTATCTCTCATATATTTAATTATAGATGAGGATAAAATAAAAAAAAAATATTTAATATTCTAAAAATTATCAAATAAAATTTATATTTTAAATTAAAAAAATATTTTAAAAAAATTTATATTTTGAAACGAAACAGCATTCCACAAAAGAATCATACTTCAATGAATAGTAAATTATCACATGCTCATTTTGCTTTTTCTAAGCCTTACTGATTGACTTGTTTCAATACACTAGTAATTAAATTATTTTATTAATAGAAAATATTTAGATGTTTTTTATTAATACTTTTTATGTTATTTTTTAATTAAAAATTAATATATGAATTATTTTTTAATAAATTATATATTTAATTATTAATTAATTATATATAAAAAGTGTTAACTTTTTAAATTTAAAAAATTTTAAAAATAAATTTTAATTAGAGAATAGTATAAAAAGTATATAAGTTTACTCCTTTATTTAGTCAATTTTCAACTTAAATAAAATAATCAAATAAGATAAAATTATGAATTGGAAAATAATTTTCCTTCAAGATCTTATTTTTCTCTCAGTCAATTTCCCGGAGTCTGCAACCTCACCGATAAATCACTATGCTATAAAGAAAAATACTATATTATCAAAAGTATTTACTATAATGCTATAAAATAGATAAATCAAAGTTAACAATTATGATTTCTTTTCTCACAAAATAACACACCGGCACACCTAGCCTGGCACCCTCCCCTGACCCCTCATTATTTCTTCCCTCTTTCCCTTGTTAAATTCATTAAAAATTACATTTTCGTGTTTAAAGAAATTTAAATATATATATATATATATATATATATATATATATACACAGATATAATCATATTGGTGTGTGTAAGATAGGGGAGCGGGGGAATGAGGGAAAGAGAAGAAATAATTGGGGGTTTGGGGAGGGTGGTAGGCTAGGGTGGTAGGCTAGGTGTGTCAGTGTGTCAATTTTGTGAGGAAAGAAATCGTAATTGTTAACTCGAATTTATTTTCTCCAATCCAAAATTTAAATTTTTTTTAAAATGTTTTTTATTAAAAATATAAATCTTATTTAATAATTTTTAAAATATTAAATATTTTTTTATTTTTTTATCTATAATTGAATATTAAAGAAATAATAAACTTTAAAAGTAATACATTAAATAAAAATATTATTAAAAGATAATATATTTTTTATATATTTAATGAGTAAAATTATTATTTTTTATTTTTATACAATTAATTAAATAAAACTTATATTTTAGGAAGAGTACCTTTTTCCTTTATAGCAAAATGATAAAAAAATTCTAAGTATACTTAAAAGACTATAGGGCCATGAGCCAATGGTAAGGAAATAATATAAATAATAAAATTTTATAGCAAATTACAATATTTACAGCCTTCTTAAATTTTGTATACAATACACTAATAGCTTATTTGGTTCAAACATAGAGGGGGTTTGGTGAAAAGGATTCTGGTTACATTATCTGACTTAGGGCCCGTTTGGTTTTCAGTTGATTAAAAATGAGTTTTGGTAAAATTGGTTTTGTAACGTAGTTATGATAAAAATTGGTTTTAGACTAACATGTTTATGTTTGGATGATTTATTTAAAAATTGGTTTTGATAAAACTCATAATTTTTCTTTAAATTAAGCTTAAACTCTATTTCATAATTGATTCAATTTCTTTAAACTAAAATTTAATCTACATTTATTTAATTAAAAACATAATATATATGATATAACATTTTTTTACATGTCATGATCTATGAAAATTAAAATTTTGAGGGGATATTTTAGTCAATAAATAGAAGAAATTTTATGAAAATTTTATTTTTCTAAATTTATTATTTTTTCTCATTTTTATTGATCTAGTTTT
The DNA here is from genome assembly GCA_026686845.1 of Adenanthera pavonina. NCBI lineage: Eukaryota > Viridiplantae > Streptophyta > Magnoliopsida > Fabales > Fabaceae > Adenanthera > Adenanthera pavonina. The sequence goes on along the minus strand of JAIVEN010000002.1, from coordinate 19,702,351 downwards.
ATCTGACTTTAAAATAAATATAAACAAAAATAAAAAAGCAAGACGGAAAAGCAACCATCAATCTTCTTCTTCGGAAAACTCGTTTCGTGTGCAAACTCATTTTTAAACGGGAAAGTGGAAATGGAACAAATAGACCCATAATTTTATCAAACTCATTTTGGATTCCAAACTAATTTTCTAACGAAATACCAAACAGAGCCTTAATATGTTTGATTGTACCTTAATGCTGCGTTTGGTACAACGGAACTGGGAAGGATGAAGTGGAAATGGAAGCGGAATTATTAAAATTGTCCGTTTGGTGCGTTGGAGGCTGCTTCTTCAAGGAAGCTACTTCCATCAAAATTGATGGATTTGGCTTCCTTGCCTATGTCGATGGAAGTCCTCAGACTTCCATGAAAGTCTGCCTTATGAACAATTTTGCCCCGCTATTCAGTTTTTATTCCCAACCACAAATATTGCTTCCAAGCTTCCACCGCCGGCAACCTTCCCTCCCCAGTAATGATGATGCCAGTCCAGCAACAGTGATGGTTCTCCCTCGCAATGGTGAAGGGTCTTTGTCAGTGTCAACAATGTATCTTCTTCTCACAATGATAGCAACCTTCGATCTACTTTCCTTTACCCCTCAGCAATGTCAGCACCATCTCCAACGGCAGCAATCAAGTTTGAAAGGCTGAGATATGGGTTCAAAATTTCCTAGGCAACCGATTTGGGTTTGGTTCACTAAGATCGGCACATCTAAGACAACACAGTGGTAGTAGTTGACGGCAATGATAGTGGGGAAGGGTCAATGGTGGTTTTGAGTCAATTCTGTGACATCGATTCAGTTCAACATATTAGTGCTAGCTTTCTTTTTGTTTTTTTTTAATTTGATTGTTTCTGGGTTTATTTGTCTGATGATGGATATAATGGGGTTCAATGGATCTGGTCTTCGAGGGTGTAGTTTTTTGTGTTGAAAGCTGCTCTGAAAATATGGAGAACGCAAGCTATTTCCGATGGTGGTGTGATTAGTTGTTTCAGATTGTGGTGGTGGTGAGTTTTTTTACTTTGGGGTATTTTGGTCTTTTCATAAGATATATATAATTATCAAATTCAAATTATCTAACACCTTTAAAGTTATACCAAACACACTTTTAAACCCCACTTCCACTTCTATTTCCTCTTACACTTACGTTTCCTTTTCTACTTTCACTTTCTTTTAAACCAGTTCCATGAACCAAACGGGGCATAAGTGATGCACCTCCATTAGGTGACTTAAACTACTTAAATTAAAGTAAAACTAAACACTTCTAAAAATATATGTAAAGCCCCTTTGAGGAGGTGAAGAGATGTTAAATTATTATATACCCTTCACAATTAAAAATAAAAAAAAGCCTCACATCATCCTCATTCTTCACCTTTGACCTTCTTCCTCATTGCCGGTGTCATTATCCATCCTCGTCCTCCACCCACTGTCGTCTATCCTCATCCTCCATCAGACGTTGTCCGTCCTTGTCCGAGTTTGCAGCTTTGGCGTCACTGAGTTCGAAGCTCTGACGTCCTCGTCCTTTGCCAAATCTGGAGTTCTATCGTGTTGTTCATTGTCCTCGTCCGCCACCAGATCTATCATCACCAAATTCAAAGCTTCATCCTCCATCTCGCATCATCCGTCTGCCAAATCTAGTGTCAACGTGTCTTCCCTCTTACTCTTCTTCTTTGATTTTGATTGGTGTTATTTTGTGCTGAGATTTGTATGTTTGTAAGGGTGACAGGAGAGATGCCGCCAGTGGTTGTGGTTGGAGATGAAATGCTGCCGGTGGGAAGTAAGTGCCACTGGTGAGGATGGAAGAGGATCGCGGAGTTTTTTTTCTCCCCCTGATCAATCCCCATGGGCATTTTAGTTTTCTCTCATTTATTTGTATTTAATTAAATATAAAAAAATAAATTTATTTCTCCATCCCTAATAATATACCAAATAAATTCCCTTAAAATCCACATGTAATCATTATTATCTTGTACTCTTTTCATTATATCACCTAATTCTTAGACACTATTTGGTTCATGTGAAGGGATTGGAGGGAAGAGGATTAAAGGAATTTTAATGGAGGAGATCGGAGGGAAAATAATTGGAAGAATTTAAAATTTCCTTATTTGGTGAGATTGGAGGGAAAAGAGTTTAATGAAATCTTATTTGGTTCAAAAATGGATTGGAAGGAATTGAGTAATAAAGTACCTGTTTGGTTTTGTTTCTAAAAATAGTTTTTCTGTTTTCGGACACAGAAAACTCAGAAAACTTGTTTGATAAGCCTGTTTTTTATAAACTGTTCTGGAAAACAGAAAAACAAAAGAACAGAAAATTCAAAACACCTTTAAGGTGTTTTGTAGTTTTTGTTCTAAAAAATATAAAAAAATATGAGAAACATCCACCTGATTAATGATATAGTTATAAATTTTGAATAACTCATCTATTACTCACTAGTTATAATTTTGAGAACAATTATTCAAACAAATTTTTTTAATTTCTTGTTTTTAAAACTTATTCTCTAAAACAGTTTTACAAAATTATTCTCAAAATAATAAAATAGAAAATACTATCAAACAGGCTCAAATACTCTCTCCCCATTAAAAAATCCCAATTTAAAGAAAATTTATAAAGGGGAGTGGAAGGGGAATTGAGAGAATTAAATTCCCTCTAATCCCTTTCAATTTTTCTAGCCAAACAAAGGAGAAACATTTAATCCCCTCTAATTCTCTTTTCTCTCCTTAAAAAATCTCCAATTACTTTAAATCATTAATTTTTCTATGATAATTAAGCCAAATGGGTTGTAAACAGCATTATAAATTTAAGAGCTCGTTTGAAACATGGTTCAATGCTTTCAAAGGAACCACGTTTTGAAGATGGATCCAAACAGGGTTTGTGATTACTGTACTAAACTCTTGATTAGGCTTAAGTACTTTAAAAGGAAGGCGAAAAAAAAGAAAAAACAATAGTCTTGGGAAATTTTAGTCGCTTTATTAATAAAAAAATCATAAGAATATTGAGACCGTACCCTTTTCCTATGAGTAATGACACAAAATGGGTCACCACATATGAAAGACTTGGTGGCAACCCATACTATAATTATTTGAAAATTTTACTATATATACAAACCAAAAAATTGAATAAAGATGGGCAATTCCACAGAAGCACAAAACTACAAAAGAATGAAAGCGTTTGCGTGTAAACAATGGAACACTCATCTTCTCATCTCAGTTTTCCCCCAGCTCTGCAATGAATCATTCTCTCAGGTGCAAAAGAATGGTAATAATAATAATAATATAAAATCGGCCCAAACAAAACTTTCTTCAATTTATTGCCTCATTTTCTCTATTACCAACAACAACTTTGCGGTGGCGCCTAGAACCTGATCTTCTATCTCTACCACGTCTTCCAGGTCCTCTCCTAGCAGGAGGACTTACAAGCACAGGTAATGGAGGTGGCGAATATAGTGGAGGAGGTGGTGGAGAGAAAGCAACAGAAACAGGTGGAGCCAGGCGTTCCAGTAGGTCCCTGTGATATTTCTGTAAGCAAGAAAAAGATTTGAATGATAGAAGGGTCAATAAATCTGAGAGAACAAGATATCCCAATGATATTTCAGTAGACAAGTAAAAGATTTGAGACATTGAAAGGAATAGAAGAAAGAGTAACCCTCCAATATTTGAAAGGATAGGCAAACATTGAAACCAAATTCATTCATATTACGTTAGTTGATAATTTCAAAAGGTGAATGTATGATATATCTTGTTTGCATTCCTAAATATAATTACGCATATTTGATAAAACAGATTGTTGTAAAAAGTAAGTGTATAGCTTCTGCCAAAACTGCAGAATTGAAAGTTTTTCCTTTACTCTGACAAATTTGATGCAAACAAGATAAACTAATTAATTACCTGAACTACAAAGTTGCGTCTTTCACAATCCAAAAACATGTTAATATGAAAGTCCACCTTTGACAAAAGTTTGTCCCTGACAGTAGAGAAACTAATCTGGTCCCTTGAAGTAAATCGGTCAACCTCATTGAACCAAAGACATGTAAAGAGGTTGCTAATAGGAACATGCTCTTTTACTATAACACATCCTTCAGGAACATCTGCAATTTAAGCATCAAGATTTAGAAGAAAGTAGAAAATGAAACAGGTGCATCTTATATTCTCATCCCAGAGAGGAAGGAAGTTTCACCTACCACTTATAGTGGGAAGCTTAGCCTCTGTATATGGGGTCAGACCCTCCTTCTTATAAAACTCAATCTGGAAGTCAATGGAGGCACTGTTATACTTTCCAGCAGCCTTATTTGCCTCAGCCTCAACAAACACATCAAAACGTCTATAATGTTTAGATATTGCAAACGTAGCATTTTTCCTCCACAAAAACCTAAATAAGAGACATAGAAGTGATTAGGGCGCGAATGCTTGTATTCTGGCCAGACCAAAAAAAATAGCACAAGTCCAAAAGCTTCACTCTTGAATGCATACAGATAATTTCCCGTAATGTTCAAGCTCCATAGGCATGAAGTACAACCCATAATTACATCCAAGCACACACTCCAAGTCAGCATACATTTACGTGCATTAGCAATGCATTCTTAATTTTCAAGCAAGATACAGCATATACGAGGGTCTTGTTCATGATGAAACAAATTGTTATACCTTGGATTTACCCAAACTAGGAAGCCAGAGTAACAGAATATAATAAAATCAATTGCCAGGTCAAAGAAATTTGATAGTATCGAATGAAGAATAAATCATGCAACTAGAGCTGTCCAAAATCAAATTACAAGCTGAGGCAGGAATTTGACAAAATCTACTCTAGTACTTCATACCAGAAGAAATACCACAGTATAAGCAACAAATTATGTTCCAAAGCCAAGGCCTAACAGGTTAAAACTCCACACAAACCAATTCCTGATGATTACTAATGCAGATGATGCATCAAATTCCTGAAGTGTTATGACCACTAATCTGCTAGCTTCCTAGCCCTGGAATGAACATTCATAAAAGTTTTTTCGAACAAGGATGTAGACCTCATGAACATTTGATGAGAAAGTTAAAAGAACAATGCCATATCAGCTAATGTTCTTTTCTTGTTTTCTAGAATGGCATTAGTTGTTTTGGGAGGATTTCATAGTGATATGTATACATGCGTGTGTTGTGTGTAAGTGGGGTGGATTCATTTTGTGTGCCTGTGCCTAATAATACTGCATGCAAAGTCCTTAATTAACAAGATATGTAGAAGTAATTAAATCAATTTTTAACGGCTTTTCCCCTTTTTAACATTCTAAAGGAAGATTTGAATCTCAGACCAGACTATCATTTAATTAAGGATCTCTGGACACCTACTTTCAATAAGACTCCTCAATTTGTGTAACCCACTTCACATCATGTGGCAACCATTCCAAGGCCTGAGGGTCTATATTAAGACCAGTAATTAATCATTAGTTTTCTTCAAACGAGCCATTCATACGGACAGAGCCTCATCTAGTACAATATAATACTTTGTGGTCTAGAAAAATTAGGTCGCCTCGTGAGAGAGAAAATTTATATACTTGGACATCAAGACTTTTCTATGCTAAGGTATCACCGAGAGATTTAGCAGATAGATACATTAAAGGAGCAATAGCACATGAAAGTTTATCAAGAAGGGACAAGGCCTATATGGTGATATTGTTGTAAAGTTGCTCTTCAAGTAATTAGCTGACGAAGCAAACAACTGATTGGAAAGGGATACCCTAGTGCCTTGGATGTTAATATCACGTCTTGTTTAAAAACATATTATGATAGTAATTCTGCAGAACTTAGATGCCATGCTTATCTCAATCAGAATCACATAGAACAGTGAATGATATGAAAGACTATTTATCAAGTGATCAGAGACTGAAATGAGAGCTAAAATGACAGGAACATGTTGCTATCCTCAAAATGTAGGAAGTACTGAAGCCCCTATGGCTACATAACATTGATCTTCATATAATGTATAGAGAGAGAGATATTATAATATGGAAGATAGGAACTGAAATAAACCTTTCAAGAATTTGATATGGATCCACAACAAGCTCAAGCTTTCCATCTATCCATATAGAATAGCGAGCATTTGGAACCATTCTATGCAGCAGAAGCTTGGGAACCTGCAGCAAAGGTAGCAAAAGTGACAACGTATAGAGAGACACTAAGGTTATACTTAAATCATGAAAATCATCATAATGCCAAAATAAGAGGATCTGGTCAATACTATCTCTCCTAATATAAGAATTTCTCCCACTCATTTCTGCTTACTGACAAAGCTAAACAAAATGGAATGAGTTTGATGGGAAAGCAGAATGAAAAAAAAAAAAGTGATTATGTAGATAAAAAATGAGACTTCTACCTCTAAGTTTAAAAATCAATAAGAGGAATGAATAATGATATCAAGGGTATAATAGATATTGCATGTCTCATTTAATGTGCAATGAAAAAGGAATCCCTTTCCAAGAAGGATAACAGATGGTCCCTGCATGTTAGTTAGTATGTAACCTTAATTCTTGTGGCCTTGATTATAGAAAGAGGATATCACAGTAAACAATACTAATTTTTTACATAGAAGACCAGAAATTTGTTTTAAAAGAAAAAATGCTTAATCATTTAATGCCTCATCACTAAATATGGCTTAGAAAAAACAAATGTGAATTTCAATTATGCATTCATACTGGTGGCAATAATATTTATATTTCTGACCTTTCCGGTCCGTCTTGCATCCATGTAAGGAAGATTATGTGCAACAATAATTCTCCATAACCCAATTTTTTTGTCGCTTCCCAGCCTACCAGAATTCTTCACATAGTTTGCTGTTTCTTCATCAACAAACATAAGAAAGCATACATTCTGCTTGGAGTAGTCACTTATATTTTTTGGCTCATTTATCACATCAAAATTTCCTGAACAACATATTTTATTAATAAGCAAACTACTAACTTCAACAAATACATAAACACAGAAATCATGTAATACTAACCAAATATGGCTGATGCAACAACCACACCATGACACTGATCCATGCGGAGAAGATCATCATCATCTATGTCAAATCCTGTACCGCGGCCAGGTTTGGGTCCTCTAACAAATCTGAATGGTGCACACATGCATCATTGAAGATTCAACATGCAGAGATATGAGCAAGAAAGTATAGGAGAAAAATGATTAAAATGTGGCATAGATCAATTATAGTTATAAAATCATTCTTCAGTAATTAAAGCAAAGATCCGATTAAACCAAAAACATACCCACAGTGCACACTCATTGACTCTTGTACATCAAAAGAATCATTTCTTTGCTTCAAAGTAGGATGTCCACCAAACTCTGAACCACCAAATTCTCCATCTCTACTTAAATTTTCCTCATGGATATATGTTAGATTCATAAGAGCTGGTGAAGGTGAGGGTAAACTTGGCATCAATGCAATGGCTTCATCCACAGGAAGGTAACATACCGGGCATGCTGAAAAGTAAAGAATAAAAGGTCAGAATAATCAAGAACAACACCTTATACATATAGTAATCTAAAATATATCATGGGTCCTCCCTCCTCCATGTCCTTAAAAAGTTCAAAATTTAAAAGAATCAATTGATAAATGCAGGGATTATGAATACTATTTCCAAATTTCTTGTACCAAATCTGAGGCAACAGAAGGGAAAACTACAACTTACGTCGTGGTCCAGTTCGCTTTTTGTCTGCTGGTGGAGGAGGGAGTGTGAAGCTATTGCATGGATGCCCAGGAGGAAGAGCGTAGCCCAAAAAGTAGCTTGGTGGAGGTGGGGATGATACCACTTTTGTAGTTATACCCCTGAGAGTGATAGACAGGCTCTCATTAACTCTAATATTCCGCACACTGCTTTCCTCTTGTGTAACTTCACCTGAAAATAAGCCATATTGCAAATATTATTTCCTAACTACAGTATAAATGAAGTGATAGCAACGAATCACAAAACAAGTTTCCTTCATTTTGCATTGCAATGAATTATATCACAGCATATACTATCAGGCCACATTAAGGTAAGAGGAAGAACTCAGTAACAATGGCTTGATGACACTTAAATGATGCGATAAACTACAATTTACTGTCTCGTGGTTTGTTCCAAAATCAGTTTGCTTCCCGTGGTTTTAGGCATTCATCCATCTTGTGTGCTCAAATACTAAGTGAAACGAATATACAACAACGGTTTGTTTATAGTTTCAACATTCACACTCACTTAAACTTATGACAGAAAATACCCCAGGGTGCTTAAGTGGTAGCAGAATAAACAAGAAGAGAATTGAATGATACAAATTAAACTACAGGCGTGCAAGCTGATTGTTGGCTAAATCATATGCGGTAAACAGCAAATTTTCCCTAAATAAAATTAGTGTAAGTCTCGAGAATCAATTATTCTCATAAGAAATGCAAACATGGGATACAATAGTATAGCAAGCAGAGAAATTTTAATCTTTAAATAATAGTAACGTCAAAAACAAGCAACATTATCGCCAGAGTCATTTGATATGATAAGCATCCACTTAAACTGAGAGAAGTATTGAATCTTCCAGAACATGTCACAGAACCCAACTCAGCACATTATTTGATTTGCATTTCTGATATTGGTAGTTAACCAGATAAATTCTAGAACCAAATCCAATTTTCAAGCGCACAGAACCATCTTAATTATCGAATTGGCATTTAAAAGGCCGTCTGATCGAATCAGGAACGACAACAGAACATCATGAAGAGAAAGAAGATGAAGACGAAGAGAAAGGATAAGGTGAGAGAAATTGTGAAACCTTTTCCGACGTACAAAACCCAGAAGAAAACTACGGCGGAAATACTACAGAGAAACAGCATTCCGACCTTCTTTCGGCCAGCAAACTTGCAGATCCAAGGGAACAATCTCTCTTTCTCTTTGAGCATCTTGGAAGGCTTGCGTGCAGTTTGAATAGGCGATAAACCATTCTGAAGCTGTTTATCTAAAGAACCGTAACTTCCAGAACGAATACCCAATGACCCGCTTGTCATTGTATCTCAAAATACTCATATACCCCTATCATCTCTTGCCACAGCTCCTCATCCACGCACCTTGAAAATTCTACAGCTTCAATATATCTTCTACACAGCCCTCAAATTTCTCAAATATAGATTTAACCCCAATCTACTTCCCAAACTCTAAGGCCCCTCGAACATCAACGGAATCGGAGTTCCCTGCAATAAAATGCACTTACCAATACACTATTACTTGAACTCAATAAGGGAAACGAAAATTATTTATGGGCATTAAAACTCACCGAAAGAGCAATCGAGTCGCAGAAGCAGAGCAAAATCCAAATCCAAACATGGGCTTACGGAAAGTCAAGTGAAGAAACAGCAGAGCTGGATCAAAATCAACTAAAATACGGTCAAATTACACTGAAACAAAAATTGTGTCCCAAGAGTTCCCACTTTCTTCTGAAAAGAAAGATGATGAATCTGGAGTTTCTGATTCGCTATGATAGGTTTTATCAATATAATCTGGGTGTTCTGAAATCCGAGACCGAGAAGGAAACTGATGAGATAAAAAATCAAATCACAAGTACGATTCGTAATACTTTTCTAATTTTTTCGCGGATCCTGAGCTGATCTCAGATGAAATTTCTACGGAAGCATTATATAGGAGGAATTACGGAATTGGGAAAATATTTTTTGAAAAAACAGATCAAGACGGAGAAAATTGTTGATAGGCTATTCCGCGTATATTTTCAATTTTAATCTCGTTTAAATTTAAACACCGACACCTCACTCGTCGCGATATGGAGATATGGTGCTACCGCAACTGATTGCGTGACATTTGGCATAATCTTATGTTATTATCGTTTATTATCGTGATTAAATTAAATTTATATTTAAATACGAAAAATGTTAAGCTCTATTATACTAGTAACTTGATAAAGATAAAACATATTGTGAGTAGTCACAAGGGTTTAAGTTTTTTAAAATTTAAAATAAAAATAAAATTTAATTATTCACTAAAAATGTATGTATTATTTTTTCTTTTTATTTGATATATTATTTATTAAATTTCTTTATTTTTTTCATAGAAACTCGAGAAAAAAATTTTCTCGTATTTTTATATTTAGTATTAGTATTTTACTTATCAAATATCACCTGTCATATATTTATTATTCTTTGAGCTAAATAGATAGCTATGAAATGAAACTATACTAAATATTAATAGCGAGGACTGTGGACAGTTTCATACTCGGTCAGGTGGTCCTAGCTGCTGAAACATAATATTTTCTACCACAAATACAAATTTTTTTAATTATTTAATGGTTTATTTATTTGGTTGGAATGGTTCTTTCTAACTGCATAACATGTAAAATGATTTCAGCCGTGTTTTTAAAGTATACTACTTCTCAAATTTCTACATGAGAGAAGTGACACGGTTCCATGGTATCTTTTTTAATTGCTTTGTTTTTTTTTTGTTGGGGCAGATTTTTAATTACTGTGATTAACTTAATTGTTAGATTAAAAATTAATATTGATCTTCTCTATCAAATTTTATGAAAACTGGATAACTATAAGTATGCAATTAATTAAACAATAAAAAATTCTGATACGTAGCCTATGTATTATAATTATCCTTTAAATACAGATAATGAGGCGTAAAATAATTCTGAATCAGTGTAAAAATTTAAGGCAATAACTTTTATGATAAATATGATCAACTTATTGGTAAATTTTGAAAAGAAAAAACTTATAAAAGAGTCAAAACAAAAGTACTAGATAAAGGTAGACTTCCAAGTCATCCTTCCTCCTCCATGATGATCGAAATATCATCCTGAAGATTTGATTTGAAGTGGAAAATTTTATAACAATAATGCTTGGCGGAAAGCTTAATTAGGCAATAAATTAAGCTTCGACAACTAAAAATTAATATATATGGGACAAAGTTTAGTTGCCAACAAGTTATTTAATCTGTGGGGCATCTTGACTCAGCGTGCCATATTTATTAAAATGAAATATATTTCGATCCAAAATACTGTCAGATATAATACAGTCATGAGATGGTGATGGTGTTATTAATTACAGACTAGTATTTTTTTTTTAAACAAACTACTATTTTATTCATTAATCCAAATTCAAGTTGGGTCAGATTTTGATTAGGATAAAACTTTCCGATCTTTTGTTTGCATTCACGTAATCCATAACTTACTTAATGGATATTTAGTATCTTATCTTTCAATTTAACTATAAAAAAATGTGGGAAACCAAACAATTGTATTATATGTCTTTATTATGTAACACTTTAGAATTATTTAATTACTATATCACAGAAGTAATAATCCAGCCGTTAGTAAATGCGTCACAAGCCCCCCCACCCCCTTTTTATTGTAAAATATGACCACACTTTTGGCTTTCCATTTTAAGACGGTACTTAATAATTAATGTGATCCCTTTCTTTCCCTTTTTTACCAAAAAGTTAAATATTTCTTGTTAATTTTTGAATAAGAATTTATTATGTGGTTCTTTTTTTTTTCAATGAAATATGTGATTCAATTTATTATGGCATGCTGTCAATTTTACAATAATATAAGTTCATATTTTGCTGCTAATATTTTGTGAGTACTTTATAAGTATTGTTTATCCTAACCCTAGTGAATTCTTGGGAGTTAATCAACCTAAATTTTAAAAATTCAACACACACACACACACACACATATATATATATATATAATTGTCCTTCACACGCACACAACGCGAGGTGAGATTTATAATTTTATATACAGATTTGGGAGCAGCATGCGTGCTTGCCTCGGAAGCACCAAAACAACAAAATTACAATTAGAACTTGGAAAGGAATGTCTTCTCCTCATCTTTTTTTTCTTAAACAAGAAAACTAGACGGAGACTTTTCTAATTTTATTAAGATGATATAGATATTTCTACTATTTTAAAATATATATATATATATAATCTTTTTCAATATGATAAAACATTTTCGCCTACCTCCTCTTATGTCTATTATTAGCAATGATAAATCTGACTGTAGATAAGGTGATGCTAAGTTGATCTTTTGTAACAATTCTTCGACCCAGTAATTATTTTTTTAGAAAATTTTTAAAATAAAGAGATCTCTCATAATATTAATTAAAGGATTCATGAGTCATTTATATAGTTCATCCAAAGCCATAGGATTCATAAATTATAAAGTTTATTAAACATGAAAAAAATATTTTTTTGTCTAGAATTAATGTAGATACATTGATTTATAAATCATCATAATGTATATATATATATATATATGTTTGAATCATGTTATTTTAAAAGACGGATCCTTATTACCTATAAAAAGTCTCATATTTTTCTATTATTTATTTACCCACATATCTTTCAACCAACAAACATTCTACCTTTCTATCCTTCTCTCAATTTCAATCAATATAAACCCACTTGTATTTATCTTTTAGTGTACAAATGATAGAAGCAAATTATCATTTTATAGAAGCCATTGTTGCCAAGATTTGAATTTTTAAAGTGCAACACCTAATTAAGGATTATCATTATATTCTGTAAAAAAATCATCAATAACTTAAGTTGTAACTAAAATTTAAAAATTGATGAGAACAAATTAAGTTTAAAGAAAAATGTTATTCACACCTTGAAAACTTTATGCACAACTTTCTCTCCTATCTTCTCTTCTTTTACACTTCAAATTTTCATTCCCACCAATATAATGTATTATTTCAGAACCAAAAAAAAAAACTTTGAAATACAATTCAAGCTGCTAATTAACTTAAACATTATTCTGAGAAGGGATTGCGCCTCAAGTTTGGAGTTTTTTCTTTTATATTCTCTTTTCACAAAGTTGAATGAAAACAAGAGGCTGACTAAGATTTTTGGCTTTGCTATTCTTTTCTAGTTTCATATTTTCTAATTATTTATTGTAAATTCATGGTTAAATCAAGAGGACTTACCCATTTCTCATTATATTCTTATCATGTAAGCTAGTATTAGATGTAAGAGTTGAATTAGCTTTTATTTTTTTATCCAATTGATTATCTTGTTAAAATTTTATATGTGGTATGAAAAGTTTTTCTATACAAATGCTGAGGCCAGTCAATGTGAACGTGATGGTATAGTATTTGTTAAAAAAATATATATAAATAAAAATACAGTTGCACGTGCCAATCAATTAAACTCCATGTAAGATTGAACTCGGTCGATTCAAGTTGAAGATCTTGATCAAACAAAGCCTGGTGGGGGCCAACGTTTTATGACTTGGATGCCACTCACAACTAATTAATTAATACTTTTGTTTGGTGGATTTTGACTGCTTTGTTACCTGTCATTTCTTCTTTGTTGACGTTAAACCCACCAAAACGCCCCGTCCCTTTTTTATACTACTCCTTGGAGGAAATTTTAGGTAGGTTTAATTTATTAAAAAAAATATTAATTATTATATACATAAATATAAAATTAACATTTGATTTTTAAAAACTTTATGTGTCTATTCATAATATTTTATTTTATTTTATTTTTTGAGTAAACTGTATAATTTTTTTTTTAAAATGATGTTAAAGTATATAATATTTCTCCCTATAGGAGTATATAAATTTCTCCTTAATCAAAAAGTTATCTTATAATTTAGTCTAATATTACTTTTTTAAATATCAACTAAATTTTTAGTTAAAAAGTATTTAATTTAATAAAAGATATATTAATTTGAACAAATTCAAAATGATATGAAAATACAAGATAATTAGATATTGGGACCCATATATTAAATTAGATAGATTCTAAGATATGAATTATATTGTCCATGACTTATAAACAATGTGACTTATTATAAATTTTATATTTTATATTACATCAAGAATACTTGGCTATAAAGCTTATATTTATTATATTGATTTTCTAATTGAAAGAAAAAAATATGAATATTTTAAAAACAAAAAGTCAATGTAATTCCAAAAAAGCTTAGGTAAATTTCATGAAATTTATATTTTAATAATTAATATTCAAAAAGCACTATATGAAAGAAAGTTATAAGAAGTAAATACCACAAGAAGTTTTTTTTGGGCCTGAAAATAGAATATATATTAATATATTTTTTTATCCTAAATATAAGATATATCTTAGAAGTATTGTTTGATCCAAATAAGATAATTTATTGGATTGTTTGATATATTAGTTATTTTTTCTATTTATATTTTTGAATTATAATTAATAAATAAAAAAAATATTATAAAAAATATGAGAGATAATATAATTAATAAGATTAAATAATAAAAATATTAAAAAAATTTAATAAATTTAATTATTTAATTATTTTTCTTAAATGTATGATGTAACTAAAAATATTTTATATTAAAAGTAGAGATAATATAAAACTAACAAGTTGAAACGGTTGACAGAGACATGAATTAGAAAAGTAAGTTATTATTTAATGAAATGAAGGGACTAAGCATTTGAGTCAAAAACGGTACAATCGTTCTTTGACTAAAATATTTCAGCCAATGTATTCTAAGCACATGGAACGTTTTCAATATTGTCATCATTAATTATTTATTAATTGGCAACGAGGAAAAAACTGCCTCGTGCAGTTGACGAGGGCGGCTTTGCCCGCTCAAGAAAACGACGTTTTTTCGTTTTTGGGGCCATAAGAAAAGAAAAGGCTTAGATTTTTTACCATTTCCTAAATATAACATTTCCTATTTATTTTATGATTGAAAAAGATAAATATAAATTTAATAAAAATAATATTTAAATATATTATGATTTTTTAAAAAATTATAATTATTAACTAATTTTAACTTTTTTCTTTAATTAACGTGATTTATTTAAAAGAATTGAAAGTATGGTAGTATAACTTTTTGACCAACAATATCTAGTACAGTCGGTTGATACCGTAAAAAAGAAAAAATTATTAACCGCATGTTTAAAGAATCGGTAATTTGATTTTTTTTGGGCGAACTTGGCAAGTAATTGATTATCAACACATTTTCATTGGTTACGATTTACTTCTTGTTTTTTTTTATTCGTTTCATCCCATTTTATATTTCAGTTTAAGATTTTTTACATATATCAATAAAATTATTAAATAACCTAGATTATAATAAAATTTAATAATATTTTACTAAAATATATTAAAATTAAATATTAAAAGATGACTAGTATTTTATCATCATTATTTTTAATAAAAGGTAAAATAATAAAAAAAATAATTAATATTTTATTAATAATGTAAAATAATAAATAAATTGTATCATTTAAAATTCAGTAAAATAACTGATAAAATAAAATAACGGGAGCATTATGTATTAGGAAAGTCAAAAGTTGTTTCATAAGGCATGGCAAGATAGTGATTAAGAATTTTTTTGGCCAATAATAGCAGTAATTAAGAATTTGAATGTGCCTTTTCAGTTTCACTGTATATGATTAGGAGAGTGTTTAAATTTCTTTATAAATAGGATTGTCTAACTTTCACAGCAAAACTACTTTCACATTATTTTGGTTAAAATCATGTTTTAATTAAGATCAACTCCAAACCAAACACATCCGAACTCACTGTTGTCTTTGGGCATAATAATAGATTTCGTTTCTTCTTCTTCTTATCCTTCTTGATTATAAATGTCAATAAAGATTAAATCTTTTTTAAGATTATTTTAATTTAATTACAAAACTTCTCGTCCAAAACACGAATATTCAAATTTCTATAAAAGTTACATAGAACCTGAAAATACTGATGAACAAAAATTCAACAAAATTTTTTTTTCCGGTGAACAAATTCAACCATAATTTTACTGATTTCAGTTTGATGCACATGGTTATAATCAAGGTGTAGATTGCTTGTGATGTACTGATGTATATTTGCTTTATTTAGTATCAATGGAATATTTGTTTTTTTTTTTTGGTGTACATTATCAATGGAATATATTTTTCTTTGATGCGAGTCTCGCTCGCAGTTTGAACATAAATATTCAAAATATCGAATACGCTCTCTCTCACTTTTTTTTAATCTCAAGCTAATCTCTCAGAATAATGTTAGGTAAGGTATTGGAAGGTCAAAGTGATAATTTTACTTTTCATCTACTTCTGTTGGATATACTTTTTGTTTTCTTTTCCAAAATTATATATTTTTTTAATGAAATTTAAGGTAATAGCAAAAGAATATTAATTCTAAGGGACAAGTATTAATAAAAACATAACTCCCTTGCTATTTAATCGGAATAGTCCAAATTCCATGATCCGATTATAACTTACTTTACATCTAAGTATCTTATAACATAGTTTATGTTTTGATGTCCTTTTTCTTTTGTCTTCCTTTTCTTACTTTAAGCTATTTGTAAACTTTTGACTTCTTTTATTTTATTAATAATAATATTATTATACATAAAAAATTCATGTAAATTTATATCATATCAATCAATATATCAATATCCATCATAAAATATATATATAATAAATCATATTATTCATAAATCATTAACAATACAATTCATTCCTCATATTTCATGTAATGCACCAAAAAAAATCAAAACATGTCTAGATTTTACAATAGAAATGAGAGATATGTAATTTAAATAAGAAAATAAAAAGTAATATTGTCTTAATTTTAATAGAAATTTGAGGTTTTCATTTAATTTAAAGTCAGAGATGTTTTTTAATATTTTAAAACTTATCTACTAATTTAATAATTATTATACAACAATTTTGTAAGAAATGAAATATAATCAATACTATATGAAAAACTAAAATCTTAACCTCCAAAACTTGTTTTTTAACCTTCCTTATTTTACCAGAAAACCTACTGTCGTCTTTGACGTTGTCGTTGTTGACTTGTTATTGGCTAAAGTAAAACCTACCGTTATTTATTTGTCAGGGATCAGTCCCTTATTGGAGTCTCAACGGTGGCTACCCAACGACACCCGTAATGGGCCGTAGGCCCAGCTTCTTAAATATGGCAAACTTTATAAATGGGCCTAAAATGAGTTGGGCTAGGAAAGGTCCATAATATGTGGAAACTTTTTTATAAAGCATGGGAGTTTGGTGGGGTTGGGAGGCTGGTCCATAATGTCTGGGGAATTGATAAATAAACTAGATTTTCTCCGGGGAAAAAAAAAAAGAAAATAAACTAGAGGGTGTTTGATTGTAATGTGAATGGATATTTATTATTGATCAAATAAATACACAATATACAATTAGAGAGAGACAAATTGACTCATTAGCGGACTTACATACATGAGAGCGGGTACAGCTGCACCCCTCAAATTTTCTTGCCCATTGTCTAGTGGATTATTTTTACAGTTCACAGACCAATTAGGTATATGGAAGGGGCAAATCGCCCCGTACACTCCAACATTATTGTTATTTGCATATACTATATTATGTGCATATAATATAAGTACCAAAACTCTTAATTTTGTATGACTAATTAATTCCTTTTATCTTAGATGGAAAAATTACTTGTATTAATTAATTTATGTTCCCATTAATATACTTTCTTTAAGGGTGTGAATCTTTTGATTTGTATTTTAATTTATAAATTTAAATATATTTCTAAATTTTGAATAGAAAATTAAAAATACTGTTAGTAAGTAAATTTAATTAACTTGATCTTAAAGTTAAACACACTTTATTTAAAGTAATAAATTGTAAATTTTTTAATAAAATATATTAAAAAAAATCTCATTCCCACTTAGTGAAGGTCCTTGTCCGCCATTGAATTAATTTATTTCAAGTTAAGAAATATAAAAGAAGTTTCACAACGAGGTGAGTAATACACTTCAAAGCGGTACATATATGTTGGCAGCAGCATACAATAACTGGTTCGAGTCGTGCAAGGACACTATTTTTAAGAGCTATTCTGCCACACCCTGTTAAATGCGGCAGCTCCCTAGGATTAAACAAACCCTTCCGACTCAGTGAAGAAGCAAGGCAACAAAACAGTAGAAACCAAACAGAAAAAGATGAAAAGAAGCTTGGGAGAGCATAGGAGGAGAAGAGAGAGCTCCGGAGGTTGTCCGTGAGCTCGGTGTACATTCTTCAGTTTTGGAGCTTAATATTTATAGGCTTCGAAATCACTTGAACATTGAATACACCATAATCACAATTAAACACTGGATTCGAATGTTGGGAGATAATGGAATTAAGGGAAATCATTTCAGGACGTTGAGGAAATAAAACTGTAAGCTAAAAATGATTTCTAAACGTTGGAGGGACAATGTTTTAATGGTTAATAAAATCTGTTAACAACAAATTTGAACAAAACCGAAAACTTAAATGTTCCAACATTTTAGAATTCAAAGGTTCCAAGTTTGAAATTGTCAAAAACTGAAGCTTTTATGGTAAGCAATTTCATAAAAATTCTTTTGTATTTTTCAAAATAATTTTTGCAAAAAATGTCTAGTGTCTTCTTCAATTCACGTGCAGGGGAGGTAAATTGATAGATTTCAACTGCTTTCAGTTGCATTGGTTCATTGTTGTACGTGCGAGTCCACTTCTCCTCTTGATCCATTTACTAGCCCAATTTTACATCTTAACTTATATACACTAAGGCTTCCATTGGTTCAAGCAATGTGGGATTTCCTTGTTCACACACACACATAAACTCTAACAATATATATATATATGTGTGTATATATATATATATATATAAACAGACAATACACTTCATAACTATTTCAAAAGGTTTTGTGATTTCTTCTTGCCAGAGAAGTCCAAAACTCTCAATACATTATACGGAGTATCCAAATTTCTTATACATAAATTAAAAAATAATGCATAAATTGTAAATATACTCTACATTGATGATTCTCGGGCTCATATAGTAGAAGAAAAAATGTCACAGCAAAGTTCAATATTATTATATTGTGGTGATTGCAGTGAGAGATATATCTAATTAACATGCACCATTGGTCTGAATTATTTTTCGAAAAGCTCGGTAATTTTCTATTATTAAGTTTCTGTTTTAAAAAAAATGTGATATAGCATTAATTTGTCTTAAAAAATCCTCTGTACATTTCCTGCCTTCATGTTATTTAAAAAAAAAATGACCTAACTATTCGAGAATGCCTGAAATGAAGCAGTGTCGGCAAGTTAGCTGAGTTGTCATTTTCAGATCCACGTGGATTTTTCAGTTCCTATATCTATAATTCATTATAAGCTGCTGGGGAGATAGGTGCATTGAATTCCAGATCTATTTATGTCCATTTCTTTTTACTAGAAAAAATTGATATAAATCTGGATCTTCTCAATTTGTTCTTGTATTAATTCATCCCATTTTTAATTTTTATCATCAGATTATTATTTAATACCTGAGATTGACCACTGAAAACATTATTCAAAATTCATAGTTTTATTTAATAAAATTGTGGTTGATATGGACTATTAAGTATTGATCTAATGGCAAAAATAGATAAATTAAGACCCCAAAAAAAAACTTGATAAGACCCGAGCCGCGTGCCTTCGTATATAATTGCTGGGCTTTCACACGTGTCTCTCAATTTATGGGTTTTAATAACTCATCTCATTCATTTGAAAAAAAAAAAATTTACTTTGTATAGCACAACTTATAAATATTAATAGTGTTTATTCTCATAATTTGGATGAGTTTAAATCAATAAAGAATGTGGCTTGATACTTTTTCTAGCCAAAAAAAGAAAAGAGAAAAGAGAATGTGTCTTGATACTTCAAATGACAAACCAAATTATTGCTTTCAATTTTTGCACATAAATCTCTGATTTAATTTTTTTCCTTCATCTGGAATTGTAGTGTTCTTATCATCAATGGAGATTAACTGAGAGCAAATCAATATACAAATTCATTCAAAGTGACAAACAAATATATTTTTCCATTGTTATAAAATAAAGTAGTGAATAGAGAAAATTTGAGATATAAAAAATATGAGAGAGAAATAAAGTAGCAAATATAGAGTATTTGAGATATAAGCACTACTACAAAAGTTGTGTAATATATCGGTTATTTATATCGGTTAAAAAAAACGATATAAAATCATAACCGGTGGTAATTTTATAAATAAAATTTTCAATTTATATCTTTTTACATCGATTTTTTAAAAAATCGATGTAATTGTTTAATTCAAACTAAACAAAAAATAAATATATAAATTAATCAATTACAATAAATCTTGCATGAGGATAGAAATATACCATCATAATTTGTCTCACAAGACAAACTTGCATGTGGATAGAAATATAGCATTATAAAAATATATAATTATAATTATATTTTTATATTATATTATATTTTTTGTAAATATGTATAATTTAATATATTTTTATGTATTTATATCGGTTTCATTAAATTAACCGATGTAAACTTGACAACAATTACTTTTTTATAATTTAATTTATTTTTTTAATGTATTTATATCGATTTTTAAAGAGAAACTGATGTTAACGTTAATTCCCCCCTCCATAGACTATCTGACTACAATTACATTTTTATGTTACAATATATTAATTTTTTAATTAATATAATTAAATAAAAATATGTAAGTAATATAAAAAGATATTATTAATATAACTAAATTCTATAATTAATTCAAATAAAAAAAATATGTAAATAAATATTATATAATTATAATATAAAAATATGATATTTATTTAAAAAAATATATCATTTTTTTAAAAAACTGATGTAATTTTTTTATCATGTTAAAACTCATATTAATGGAACCAAATAAAAATATAATTATATAAATTAATCAATTACACTATATCTTGCATGTAGATAGAAATATACCGTCAAAATTTTTAGCACAAGAGGAATTTGCATGGGATAGAAATATAGCATTATATAACTATATGATTATAATTAGATTTTTATATTATATTATATTATTTGTAAATATGTATAATTTAATATATATTTTTAATGTATTTATATCAGTTTTTAAATAAAACCGATGTTAACGTCAATTCCCGCCTCCATAAGCTATCGGACTAAAATTACATTTTTATGTTATAATATATTAATTTTTTAATTAATATAATTAAATAAAAATATGTAAGTAATATAAAAATATATTATTAATATAACTAAATTCTATAATTAATACAACTAAATAAAAATATGTAAATAAAATTATATAATTATAATATAAAAATACGATATTTATTTTATTGAAAAAAATTTGATACTTATTTTTATATCGGTTTTTTATTGAAAACTGATGTAAGTTGATTAAAAAATCAATTTCCCTCCCTCAGCAACCTGAAAGCGCGGGCTTCCTGTCTCTCACGTGTACTCTGACTATCCCGGTCATTGAAGAAGCCAGGCTCTCTCTTCCTGTCTCTCACGCGTCGTTCGTCCCTCTCTCTCTCTCTCTCGGCAAATCCATCGTCCCCCTCTCTCTCTCTGAAAGGCGCTTCTTTTCTTTCTCCTTCCACTCCAAAACCCACAGCAATAGTCATCGATCATCAGCTTCTCTGTCGACCCTCTGTCTTTGTTGTGCTACAGTACTACTCCGTTCGTGCTCTGTAATGACGACTCTGTTTTCATCTCCCTCTCTCGCTTAGTGAAAATAGCATCCTATCGTCCTTCCTTCTTTGTCTTTAAGGCTAGAGACTAAAAGATAGCCCTCCGTTCCCTTCACTGAAGCACCGCCATCTTCATTACAGGTGCGTTGGTTTTTTTTTTCTTTTTTTTGCTTATCAATTCTGGTTTGAGATTTACCCAGATTCTGAGTAATTTTTTAAAGCATTGAATAAATTAAAAGGGGTGATCTTGCATATGAAGCTTACGTTTTGTACAGGACTAATGAATGCTAGTTCTCATCTAAACCCATATATTTTTTCCTCTTGCGGGGTTTTGTGCTGATCCAAAGGAGGGTTTGTTTTTGGTCTATAGATTTGTCTCGGGAGGCACCTTAGAGCACCACTTGCATGGTACTTACTTATCTTCGACTCTTATTTCATGGGGGTCTGAATTTCATTTGAAATTGATGAGTTTCCACTGACTTATGGATATATTTCACAGGGAGGAAGAAGGGTGTAAAGGGTAGTTCACCACTGCCTTGGTCTGTGAGGTATAACGTTGCAATTGGGATCATTGAAGCCATCGATTATCTGCATAATGGAACTAAAAGATGTGTTGTGTGCAGAGACATTAAGGCCTCAAACATTCTTCTTTCCTCTAGAATGATTCCCAAGGTCAGATGCTTTCTTGTACATCAGATTTAGTTTAATATTTAGGATTTTAGACTACAGAGTTTCATCTTTCTCAGTAATTTTGGAACTATTTCTTAATTACACATATAAAAATTCATCGTCCACTGTTATTATTACTAGAAGATACGTGTTGCAGCTATAAAACTTAGTTTTGCCAAGTCTCTATGGTTCACCTTATGGGTTATCATCTGTCTTAGGCAATATTTTTTTTTAATTTGGTGTTGATAAAAAATTTTGATAATACAATTTATCAAAACTTTTTTTTTGTTTATTTAGAAAAAAATTTGTTTTCCAAGCAATATGTCTATTATATTAATTTGTCTTTCTCTAAATTTTACTTATGTGATTTGTTTTATGAAGTATAAAAATATAGATATATTTTCATCAATTATAAATTATAAATAGTATAGTTTATTATAAATTTTATTATATATGAATACATTAATTGATATTAATATACACAGTTTGTTTTAGGAACATAATATACACAATTTTAATAGCACTTGATTGGATTGACCGAATTAATGGAAAAGAAAATTATGAGAGTGATCAAAAATATCAATAGATTATCTAATTTTTTATATACATATCAATTTAAAGAGTACGGAATCCTAATTATTAATTTGTCAGGATTCCTAGTGCAAATCTTTCTAAACTTACAAATTTCAATCAAAATATTATAACGTTCAGTCAATATCCATGTATCAATTTAAATCAATATCTTTAGATTTTTAAATTAGAAAAAAAAAACCAAAATCAATCCCTTTCTTTTAGGATTTTCAAAATCATATAAAATTTAAAAAAATATCTTTATATTTTTAAATTTAGAGAATCCCCTTTTGAGAGAAGGTTATTTATTATTTAAGTATTAAAAAACTTATAATATAACTTCCTCTTAAAAAAATGTCTTTTTCAAATAAAAAAAATAATAATTAAATGAAGAGAAAAGCTTAAAAATAATAATAATTTAAGAAGTTAAAATGTATGTGTGTGATGATTTTTTTTTCAGATAATACTTGACGTAAAAAAATTTTTAGGTAATCATGGATCGTAGTTGGATAAACGCTAGACGGACAAGTGACGAATATGAGAATGGAGTTGAGCAATTTCTAGAATTTGCTAAAAGAAATGTTCTTGATAATAATGGGAGCTTTTATTGTCCATGTATGCAATGTTTAAATGGGAGGCGACTGAGTATTACAGAAATAAGAGACCATCTATTTTGTACTGGGTTCAATAAAAACTATACACAATGGATATGGCATGGTGAAATAGAAATGCCAAGTGTGTTCGAAAGGGAGGAAGTTGATGTGGATTTGAATGATCCATTGGAGGACATGATCCATGACGTTGGAGTAGAATTTTTTGAGCAATCGCATGTATATGATAGGTTGTGCAGTGATGCAGAGAAACCTTTGTACCCAGGGTGTACTAAATACACACGATTGTCAGCAGTATTGAGATTGATCAATTTGAAAGCGAGAAATGGGTGGAGTGATAATAGTTTCACAGATTTGCTTGACTTGTTGAAAGATATGCTTCCCGAGGGTAATGAACTTCCGAATCGTAACTATGAGGCAAAGAAAATCCTATGCCCAATGGGTTTGGAGTTTAAAAAGATACATGCTTGCCCCAATGATTGTTTATTGTATAGAAATGAGTATGAAGGGCTGGATGTTTGTCCAAATGCGGAGCATCACGTTATAAAGTGAAGGAGGATGGTCATGAGATCGTTAAAGGGTCTCCTTTGAAGGTATTATGGTACCTCCCAATAATACCAAGGTTCAAACGCTTGTTTGCTAATACAAAAGATGCAAAGAACTTGAGATGGCATGCAGATGGGAGAAAATCTGATGGAAAGCTTCGACATCCAGCTGATTCTCCTCAATGGAAAATAATTGATCAATTATTTCCTGAATTTGGTCGTGAGCCAAGAAATCTGAGGCTTGGACTTTGTACGGATGGAATGAACCCTTATGGAAACCTTAGTAGTAAACACAGTTCATGGCCTGTTCTCCTAGTGGTTTACAACCTCCCTCCTCAACTGTGTATGAAACGTAAGTACATCATGTTGTCTATGATGATCTCAGGCCCAAAACAGCCAGGAAATGACATTGATATATATTTGGGACCTTTGGTTGAAGAATTAAAGATATTGTGGAATGAAGGTGTGGATGTGTTTGATGCGTATAACAAAGAGTCTTTTATGTTGCATGCCATGATCTTTTGCACGATCAATGACTTCCCTGCATATGGAAACTTGTCTAGATATAGTGTTAAGGGTCACAAAGCATGTCCCATCTGTGAAGAAGGGACATGTTACCATCAACTTCAACATGGAAAGAAGATTATCTACCTTGGTCACCAAAAATTTCTGAAAAGGCACCACCCTTATCGTAGATTAAAAAAAGCTTTCAATGGCTTGCAAGAGTATGAAAATGCTCCAAAGCCAATAACTGTAAAGCAAATTTATCAACGGGTGAAAAACATTAATGTGATCTTTGGTAAGACCCAAAAGCTTGCAACTGAGAATAATCTATGGAAAAAAAGGTCTATCTTCTTTGATCTTCCATATTGGTGTAGTCTTGAGGTGAGGCATAGTCTTGATGTGATGCATGTGGAGAAAAATGTGTGTGATAGTCTTATTGGAACACTTTTGGACATAAAGGGGAAGAGTAAAGATGGTGTGAATGCGAGACTGGACTTGGTTGAAATGGGAATACGAGCAGACTTGGCTCCACAGCCAGCAGGAAAGAGGACTTATTTATCCCCAGCTTGTTATACATTGTCCAAAATGGAGAGAAGAAGTTTTTGTGAGTGTTTACATGGCATCAAAGTGCCATAAGGGTATTCTTCAAACATCAAGAGGCTTGTGTCAATGAAAGATTTGAAATTAGTTGGGTTGAAGTCTCACGATTGTCATGTCTTGATGCAACAATTGTTACCAGTGGCTATTCGTGACATATTGCCAAAAAATGTGAGACACACTATAACTAGACTATGTTTCTTCTTTAATGCTATATGTAGCAAAGTCATAGACCCCCAGAAGTTGGATGAATTGGAGAATGATGTGGTCGTTATTTTGTGCCAACTTGAGATGTACTTTCCACTATCTTTTTTTGACATCATGATTCATTTAATTGTTCATTTGGTTAGAGAGATAAGGCTGTGTGGTCCAATTTATTTGAGATGGATGTACCCATTCGAGCGATACATGAAAATCCTAAAAGGGTATGTCAAGAATCCACATTGGCCCGAAGCATCTATTGTTGAAAGATATGTTGCTGAAGAGGCTATTAAGTTTTGTACTGAATACTTGTCAACAGTAGAAACTATTGGACTTCCAAAGTCTCGCCATGAGGGAAGAGGTGAAGGTAAGGGTACACGAGGGGGCAAAGTGAAAAGCATGCATCGTGAAGAAGTGTTACAAGCACATTTATACATCTTGAATAACACTGATGAAGTTCAGCCTTACTTGACCATGCATAAAAACATTGTCAAGGAAAAGAATCCTCGAAAGAGTGATAAATGGTTGGTGAATGAGCATAACAAGACTTTTAGATGCTGGTTCAATGAGCAGGTTATGAATGATGATAATGTGTCTGATACACTAAGATGGTTAGCTAGTGGGCCTCGCTTTGATGTCATATGCTGGAGTGGATATGACATCAATGGGTATTCATTCTATACAAAAGCCCAGGATAACAAGAGCACCATGCAAAATAGTGGAGTTATGGTAGTAGCTGAAGCGATGCATTTTTCTAGTTCAAAAGATAAAAACCCTATTTTGGCGGCCACATCATATTTTGGGGTTATTGAAGAGATATGAGAGGTTGACTACATAGCATTTAGAATTCCTGTTTTCAAATGCAAGTGGGTTGATAGTAACACTGGTATTCAAATAGATGAGTTAGGATTTATCTTGGTGGATCTTAGTAGGGTAGGATACAAGGATGAGCCCTTTATCATGGCAAACCAAGCGAAACAAATTTTTCATGTCATTGATCCGGCTGATAAAAAGTGGTCTATTGTTCTCCAAGGGAAGAGACAGACTGCTAGTATTGAGGACAATGAATCTACTTTTGAAATTGATGAAACCCCGCCCTTTTCTTCAAGTCTACCTCAGCTAAATGAAGAAGATGAACTAGATGATGTACATGCCACAAGACATGATCATCATGAAGGGATTTGGGAGAATATCCTTCTATAGGATAATTTCTCCTGAGGTAATTTTTCCATTTCAAGAACACACACACACATATTTCAAGTTTAATTTTGCATACACATAAGGTTAATTTCATTTATTATTTTAATTTAATTTGTTACTGTAATGTAATTTAATTTTATTTCAGTGTACTTACATTTCTTATCTTATTGTCTACACAGGGATATGAATTCCTCAAGCAATTTTAGTGATTCTCAGCAACCTACCATGATAGCTAGCAAGAGTACTACTAGCAGAAGTACCACTGGTAGACATACCACAACTATGAGTTCATTAACCAAATCTCGAGGTAGTCAACAGAGATTACATGTTGATCTCAGTGAGTTAGATTATGAAAGACGCCATGAAAGGACTCAGTTTAAGAGTTATTTAGGAGATTTGGCTCGCAGTAAAGTCAACATTTTGCTCCCTGTATGGAAAAAAGTTCCACATTCTGTCAAAGACCAGATTTGGCAAGATATCTTGGTATAAACCTTTGTATTGATATATTTTTCTATATATTTTAATATAATTTTACTTATTACTAAGTTAATTATATGTATGTGTTAAATTGTAGATTACTTATGACATTCCTCCTACTATTGTAATGAGGAAACAATGTTTAACAATTGTAGCGGAGCGATTGGAGGGGATTTAAAACAAGTCTCACTAGTAGATACATTTATGGTAAATTGAAGGGACATAATCCATGCATCAAGTATCCATACTTAGATGAAGAGACATGGCAGAAGTTTATTCAAATTCAATTATCTCCTGAATGTCAGGTAATTAAATTTATCATTTTCCTTATTTAATTTATAATTATGAGTGCTTACTTAAAAAGCTTATTGGATTTATATCTGACAGAAATTAAGAGAAGAAAATAAAGAAAGACAAAAACAAAATGTGTATCCTCACAACTTGTCTCGTGGAGGATATGAGTTGTTGGAGCATAAGATGATAGAGGAGAAGTTGGCGGAAAGACAAGATGTTGCAAAGTCAGACCCATCCATTGTTGTTTGTCCTCTATCACCCCCAAATCGTGCTCAAAAATGGAAGAGGGCAAGTTTGAATAAGCATGGACAATATATCACCCATGAAGCTAGAGTGGTTGGCGAAAAGATTGTAAGTAAAATATAATCAATCATAGTGATTATGTGACTTTAGTAGTGCAATTGCTAATTATATATATTTGTTACTTGAATGTTATAGGATTTTCTTGAGGAGGAAGCCTCTCAAGGATTATTCACTCCATGTGGGAGGCAAGACATCTTAGCTACTGCTTTAGGCAAGGATGAGCACTCAGGCCGTGTTAGGGGTGTAGGAGGAGGAGTGGGAATCAAACAATTTTTTGGATCATGTTCACGCCGTCGTGGGGGAATGGTATCTGAGCATAAGATGCAACAAATGTTGGATAAGGCTAAGGAGGAAACAGAAGCTCGAATGCAACGGATGTTTCGAGCTGAGATGGATGCTAAAATGGAAGCTATGCGACAAGAGTTTATGTCTATGCTCTCTTCCAAGCAAATTCATATGCAACTTGCCGAGAAAACCCCTTCTCCTATGCTTCAAAGCACAAAAGCTAGTTGTGCATCTCCACTTGACATTAGCAATGAACAAGATGTGGGAGTGGCATGTGATCTATATTTGGATGTTCCCATGAGGCGCATTGTAGCTCACGGACGAGTTTATAAGATGGCATCACCCCTCCACCACCAACACATACTAGAGGATCAAGTAAAGGTATCGATTGACAATGCCATTGAGCCTCATGCACATGTGCCGTTCCCAAATGATGAGGTTGAGATGGTAGCCCAAGCTCGAGGATATTATATTTTGTGGCCGAAAAGACTGGTCACATTGGCTATGCCTCAGGTATGAAAAACTTCATAATCCTCTTGATTTCTTATTGATTTTGTTTGCAGTTATAATACATTGTTATTTACTTGACTAGGGAAAGGATTCAATGGACTCAATCCCCAAGTCTCAATCCCCGGACTCACAAGCTATCACAGGCACGAGATTTTTGTCACATCTCAAGATTGTAGTTTCACAATTAAAAAATTCTGTTGAAGTTACCATGACTCCTGGGATTGTGGGATCTCAATCATATTCCTTTTATCTTAATAAAGATGATGTCCAAGATTTCATAGATATGAAGGAGTTGGACATATCCATTCTCCAACTTGGTATCATGTAAGTTTATTTTCATTACTAAGTATCTTTTCACTCAATTGGGTTTCTGAACATTTGGTGTTTTATCTACATTTATTTTCATTTTGGTTCTCTAACAGGTTTCTCCAACAATATTGCACCCAGTTGGGATGCAATGATAGGTTTGGATTCCTTTGTCCATATGCCCTTCAATGTGTGGGGAACTCAGAAGAAGATAGAATAAGCTATGTAGGGAATACTATTGAACAACATCGCAAGCCATGTTGGTTTGTACCAATCCATAAAGGGTAATAAGTTTGAAATTTATATACAAATAAGCAGTTGTAATTAGGCTTTATAATTGAGATGATATTATCAATAACTTATATAATGCAGCAATCATTAGATATTGTGTGTGGTATGCCCTGAGCAAACCACTGTTTATTGGTTTGACTCCCTTTGGAAAAAGGATAAAAAAGCACCTAAAGAGTTTCGTCAATTAATTGATTTGTTAGTATATTTGTGAAAAACTTTGAATTGTCATAACATGTGACTTCATTAGTCTATAATATGATTTTTCCATGTATATGATGACAGATCTTTGAAGACATATCAATATAGGGGTGGGAAACACACGTATCGTCATAATAACACAAAATGGATATACCCAAAGGTAAGTAGTTTGAACCCAAACTTAAAGGATATCTTAGTCCAACTATTTTGGTTTTGGTTATTGTTGTTTGTTTTGTAGTATCGCCAACAACCTGGGAACACAGAGTGTGGTTATTATGTCATAAGAGAAATGTTTGAGATAATTACTCTTAATGTTGTTGACTCATTAGAACAGGTACATGTGGTGTTGATATTGGTTTAAACAATTATCATTTATTTTTCATTATGACTTCTTACTATATATGGGTGTTGATATAAGAATTAAACTTGCAGCACTTGGATATAAACGATCGCCCCTATACCGAGCCAGAAATTGACAAAATTCGGGACATGTGGTCATAGTTCTTTTTACAATTCATTTGACTATATTTCCTAATATGTAGTTTAGTCCAACTTGGATTGATTCCTTAACTTTTGGAGTACATATTAACTGATGTATAAAGCTAATATGCTGTAAAATTGTTGTTTCTCCTGTGGCTGCCAAATCTGTTTAACTCTTTCAGAATTTTGGTTGTATATACGAGTTTGAGGATCCAGTATGTAGTTTCGAAAAAAAAATTTAACTAAGTTACATTGGTTTTTTAAAAACACCGATGTAAAAAATATAATTTCGATTTTCTACATCGGTTTTTTATATAGAAAACCGATGTAAATTCAACTTTTCTACATCGGTTTTTTATATAGAAAACCGATGTTAATTCAACTAGTCTACATCGGTTTTTAATGTAGAAAACCGATGTAAATTCAACTTTTCTACATTGGTTAAAAAATTGATGTAAATAATTAATTTTCTATATCGCCAGCTTCTATATCGCTTTCAAAACCGATTTAGAAATGGTAAAATAACCGATGTAAATTAGGGTTTTGTATACTAGTGAAGATAATATGAGAGAGAAATAAAGTAGAAAATAGAGATAATTTTGACATAGGAGAGAATATGTGAAAGAGAATATTAAGAATCAAAAGTAAAAGTATCTTCTATTTATCCACCAAGGGTATTTATATAAGAGCCTTAACCCTAAAAAAAGATAATAATTCTTTAATTAATTAAATAAAACAAATGAAATGATTACTAGGCAAAGAATATTTTAAATGGACATTCAAAATTTTCATAACACTCCCCTCTTGAATGTCTATTATTAAAGAATGTGCCTCATTAAAAAATTTATTAGGCAAAATCCTGTGGGGCGAAAATCTAATGAAGAAAAAGAGTACATTGTTATTTGTATACACAATCAAATTAAATATTGTTTCATTAAAAACCTTCCTTGCAAAACCCACTGGGAAAAAACATGGTTAAGAAAAAAAGAATACAATGCATATCAATTAAAACCCTTGAG
The DNA here is from genome assembly GCA_026686845.1 of Adenanthera pavonina. Taxonomy (NCBI): domain Eukaryota; kingdom Viridiplantae; phylum Streptophyta; class Magnoliopsida; order Fabales; family Fabaceae; genus Adenanthera; species Adenanthera pavonina. Next base: position 19,671,797 of record JAIVEN010000002.1, on the reverse strand, counting down.
TCAACGAAGTCCAATATTATACACTAACTTTTCAAATAATGCACTAGGAAGCGCCTTAGTAAACATGTTTGCTAGGTTGTTACATGAGCGGATTTGCTAAATATCTATGTTACTATTCTTTTGAAGATCATAAGTGAAGAAGAATTTTGGTGAAATATGTTTTATTATATCTCATTTAATGTGCCCCTCATTTGTTTGGACAATACATGTAATGTTATTTTCATATAAGATTGTTGGATTATGTTTCTTGAAGGACAACCACAAGTCTTTTCTATGTGTTAAATTAAAACTCTCAATCAAACACATCTCAACTTGTTTCATGTAATGTCAAAATTTCTGCATGGTTAGATGATATGACTGATATAGTTTATTACATAGATGACCATGAAATGACAATGCACTAAATGTAAATACATAACCAGTTTGTAAGCAACCATTATGAGGGTCAAACAAATATCCTATATTTGCATAACGAATCAAGTTTGACTTGGATTCATTTGAATAAAACAAACACATATCCATAGTACCTTTAAGGTATCTAAGTATATATTTAACTCCATTCCAATGTCTTCGTGCAGGTGAAGAACTATATCTTGCCAATAAATTAACAGCAAATGATATATTTAGTCATGTATGACTAGTAAGATACAACTGTACTCTAATTGTACTGAAATATGGTATTTCAAAACCAAGTAATTCTTCATCATTTTCTCGAGGTCTAAAAGGATTTTTGTTCACATCTTTCCATTTTGACCAATCTTCTCTTTGTCTACATTCTTTAACAGATTTTGATTCGTGATCCTCATTGTCAAATGTTACATCGCATATATTATATGCAAAATTATCATCAACGTTAACTTCATTTTGTTTCCATCATATTTTGTTCATGACATAATTTATTAATATCTCATTATTCTCACAAATTTCAGGTAGGAGCTTCTTTTGGAAAAGAAATTTTAATTATGTCTGAGAATTTTTCTTGAGTTATCTTTGGGCATTCTTCTGTAGCTATCCTATCATCGATTTGATCATTTTGATGTCTAGCACATTTTCTTTTTCGAGAATTCTTCTTTTTGGAACTAATGGGTTTACCACGCTTTATGCGTACTTTAGACTTTTTTTATCCGACAAGGACATCAATTTTTATTGGAATATTAGCAGCTGGTACATATGATTTAGTCACTCCTTGTGGGTCAATAATTGCATCTGACAATTGATTTACTAAACTTTACAACTAAATTATTTTTTGAATTTCTTGTTCACATTGTTTTGGTACGAGAATCAAGATGGGATAATAATAATACATTCCAAATAATTTTTTTTCCAACTGTTTATTTCCTCCCCAATGTTGGAAAAAATGATTCGTCAAAATAACAATATGTAAATCATGTCATAAATAAATCTCTTGTTGATAGTTTAAGATATCTTATTATAAATAGAGATTCATATCTAACATATATTCTTAACTTTCTTTAAGGTCCCATCGTAGTACTTTGTGGTGGAATAATTGAAACATAAATCACAGATCCAAAAACTCTTAGATAGGAAATATTAGGTTTCTGATAAAAAACTGTTAGTAAAGAGGACTATTTATAATGTTTATTGGCCTAATGCGAAACAATGCTGCAGCATGCATGATTGCAACCTCCAGGCAAAAAGTGGGGGGTTTTGATCACATAAGCAATGGCCTTGCAATTAGTTTTAAACATTTGATAAATGATTTTTAAGTCCATTTTGTGTATGAACATGTGCTACGAGATGCTTGATCGGGATCCTGCAAGTATACAGGGTCGATTGCAGTAATAAAAAGTCTCCGCAATATTCCAGAGGTCGAACCCAAGAGAGGTAGTAGATTTATCAGTTCAAACTTTTAATCCCAAAAGTAAGTGATAATCAAATTGAGAATTCAAATTAAAAAGAAAAGAAATAGGAAATAAAACAAAGTTTGAGTTTGATTCAGTTCTAGAAGTATCAAGGGATCAGGATTCGCCTTACGAAATAACTAGATTTTATTTCTTAGTTAAATTCTGCATAATTATAGTGACCGTTGTTCTTAAAGCGTCCTAATTACCTCTCAGTCAATTAGTCCTTATTTAATTATGATTCAATTAGCTCTCACACAACTAAAGTTCCTAATTAAACTTTGAAAACTACAACTTATATCACCATGAATTCCTAATTTTATTTCTAGATTAGTTATTCATGTTTATCTCTATAAATCTAAGTTCACTCTTCACCTCTAAGTCCATCAAGTTTACCTATTAAGTAGATTCTATGGTGATCAGGCATAAAATCCACATGAACAAATAAAAGAGATAAATATAATAAAAAGATAAATCAAATATAACTTGAAGAATAAATCAACAAAGTCTTAACTAGAGACACAAATCCAATCCATCTTAGTCAGACTACATCGCTACCCCTGACTAGGAAATTTAACTATTCATAGAAATAAAAGTCAAATCAGAACTAAAATCCTAAATCATAATAAGAATAATAAGAAAACAGAGTTATAGTAAAAGAGAATGAATCTATCTCTAATACTTCCTAGATCTCCTTGCTCTTTCTTTATAAGAGGCTCCTAGTTACTCCCAGATGTGTTTAGAACCATGTTCTATGACTTTTGAGTGTGTTTCTGAATCCCCCTTTATGTTTATATCGTGTCTCCTTATATAGAAAAAATTTAGAAACTCATAAAAGCCCAAAATATCACCAAAACGCGTCAAAAACAAGTTTTTATGAGCTTTTACTGTTTGACCCGGCGCCAAGTGGCTATATATTCATCCTATACGGTGCCGGGTGGTTCCAGAAGGCAGAAAAACTGAAAATTCACGTTGACCCAGTGCCAGATGGGTTTGACCCGACGCCGGGTGCTTCTGTCTGTATTGACGCTTCTCTGTTCAGCTTCAGCATGTTACCAGCTCGTGTTGACATTTTGAGTTTTATTTTCACCATGATCACGTTGGAATTTTGGAAAAATCAAATATGAAAGTTGTAGATCTATGTCTTAGCTTTCCAACGCATCTTAAATAACCTCAATCGGAGTTCAGATGTGAGATTTATGATCAAAATATCGAAAGATATTGAAACTTTTCAGCATGAATGATTTGTAAAATTTTTGCTCCGAATGCTTCCAAATGAGCCTATAACGCCACGAAACACAAAAATATTTAAAATCATGCTAAAATATATCAATGTAAACATATTTAGATACAATTTAGAGTTTAAATGTGGGTATTTTATATGTATAAAATGGACACATCAATACTCAACCTCATTCCCAATGAACATACAATAATCATTAAAAGCTTGAGATGTGAATTTACCAGCGTTGTCAATGCATATTTTCTTAATTGAATAGTCAGGAAAATGTTCTCTTAGTCGAGTTAATTCAGCAAGCAATCTCGCAAATACCTAGTTGTAAGTTGATAATAAACAGACATATGACCATCTAGTTGATGCATTGATTAAAATCATAAAATATCTAAATAGTCTACATAGTGGGTGTATTGGTCCACAAATGTCGCCTTGTATTCTAAAAAAGTGATTGATTCACCCCTAATTTTTTTGCTGATGGTTGAATAATCAAATAATCAATTTCCCTTGGAAATAAGGAACACATGAAAAACTAATAGATTGAAGAATCCGCTAGCTCTTTAAGTCATGTCTACATGATTTTCAATTTTTTTTTACATCATAATTGATCAGGATGGCTCAACCAGTCATGCCAAACTAGAAACATATTATGATTTGTAAACTTCTGGTTTACAATAGCATGTGATTCAATTGTATTAATTTACGTATAATACAAATCAGAGAAAAATGTAGGTAATTTTTCTAATACATATTTTTCATTATATGCTACATCGTGCACTACATTATATGCAAAATTATCATCAATGTTAACTTTATTCTGGCTCCATTGTATTTTATTTATGACATAATTTTTTTTTTTTGGTTTCCCAGGGTATCCCCACCCGCGTGTCAGGTGAGACTAATCCCTTCGCTGCAACTGAGGTCCATTTAAGGGGTTCACAGCTGGCCTGTGGGTTTGCTCCATTCACAAAGGTAAGGATCGAACCCTTCCCATTTGCTTAAGGGGCGAGAGCACCTACCACTCACGCCAACCCGCCAGGTTATTTATGACATAATTTATTGATATCTCATTATTATCAGAAATTTCATGTGGAGGCTTCTTTTAGAATGGAAACTTTAATTATGTTTGAGGATTCTTCTTGAATTATCGCTGGGAACTCTTTTAGAGCTGCCATATCCTCAATTGGATCATTTTGATTTTTTGCTCATTTTCTTTTTCAAGGATTCTTATCTTTAGAACTAATGGGCTTACCACACTTCATGCGTACTTCAGACTTTTTTTTGGCCGACAAGGACATCAGTTTTTATTGGAGTATTAGCAACCGGTACATATGATTTAGTCACTTCTTTTGGGTCAATAACTGCATCTGACAATTGATTTACTAAACTTTACAACTGAATTATTTTTTGAACTTCTTGTTCACATTGTTTTGTATGAGAATCAAGATGGGATAATAATAATACATTCCAAATAATTTCTTTCTCCAACTATTTATCCCCCCCCCAAATGTTGGAAAAAATGATTCATCAAAATAACAATATGCAAATTGTTTTACAAATAAATCTCCTGTTAATGATTCAAAATATCTTATTATTGACAGAGATTCATATCTAACATACATTCTTAACTTTCTTTAAAGTCTCATCTTAGTATGTTATGGTGGAACAATTGGAACTTAAATCACATATCCAAAAACTCTTAGATGGAAAATGTTAGGTTCCTAACTAAAAACCGTTTGTAAAGAGGAACATTTATGATAGCTAATTGGCCTAATGTAAATCAATACTGCAGCATGCAGGATTGCAAACCCCTAAGCAAAAAGTAGGAGTTTTGATCACATAAACAGTGGCCTTGCAATTAGTTTTAAACATTTGATAAATGATTCTTCAAGTCCATTTTGTGTACAAATATGTGCTACGGGATGCTTAACTCCAATCCCAATGGACATACAATAATCATTGAAAACTTGAGATGTAAGCTTATTAGCATTGTCAATGCGTATTTTCTTAATTGAATAGTTAGAAAAATGTGCTCTTAGTAGAATTAATTCAGTAAGCAATCTCGCAAATCCATGGTTGTGAGTTGACAATAAACAGATATATGACCATCTAGTTGATGCATTAATTAAAATCATATAATATCTAAATGGTCTACATTGTGGGTGAATTAATCCACAAATGTCGCCTTGTATATGTTTCAAAAAAGTGATTGATTCACCCCCAATTTTTGTTTGTGATGGTTAAATAATCACTTTCCCTTGGAAATAAGCAACACATAAAAAATTGATATGAAAAATCTGCTAGCTCTTCAAGTCATGTCTACATGATTTTTAATTATTTTTTGCATCATAATTAATCCGGGAAGGCCCAACCAGTCATAACAAATTAGAAACATATTTTGATTTGTAAACTTCTGATTTATAATAGCATGTGATTCAATTGTATTAATATATATATAGTACAAACCAGAGAAAAATGTAGGTAATCTTTCTAATACATATTTTTCATTCGAGGTAATTCTTGTAGTGTAAAGATAATCAACATTTCCTTCATTTGTTGTCTCGACATGATATCCATTTATACAGATATTTTTAAAATATAATAAGTTTCAATGAGACTTAAAGGAATATAATGTATTGTCAATTTGTAATTTTATTTCTCTTGGTAACATTATATTGATTCTTGCATAACCTTCGATTATTTTTGTACAACTAGATATAGTACTAACATGGGATTATTGCATCACTAAATTTGAAAAATATTTTGTATTCTTTAGAATTATATGGGTCATTGTACAGTCTGCAAGGCACATATCCTCATAATTAATATTGGTGCCAACAGAAGGAATAGCCATTCTTCAACAACATTAAAAAATAATCGTAAGAATATATTAATGTGCTCAAACAAATGGAAGAATATATAAGGCATAAATTCCAATGAAAAATACATAAAATTTTAATATTCTAGCAAAGAAAATGCATAAGGCATAAAATTTAATAACACTAACATAGTTTATTTCTGGATTGTTCCATCACCAATCAAGTGATCAATCCTTTCTGGGTTAGCAAAGAAATCAACAACGTCCAAGTGGGAGACATCAATATTTCCATAATCAGAATCACTATCATAAGATACAAAATTTGTTTCCATTTTTTCCTTTTTAAGGGACTTCTGGTAAAGGTCAACAAGGTGCTTTATCATATGACAAGTATGCAACCAATGACCTATTCCACCACATTGATAGCATTTGTTTTCAACAATTTTATTATTTTGCCCACCTTTTGCCTTATTATTTTTCTCAACAATTTTTCTCTTTGGGTAGGAAAATATATTCTGAAAATTAAATTACCTTGACCTTGTGCACGTCCACAACTATAACCATAACCTTGTCCATGACCGCAGCAAAGACTATGGCCACAAAATTGCCCATAAGTATGGTGATCTTGTATTGCTACATTCACTTTAGAGAATGGAGCAGTGCCAGTTGAGCATAACTCATGGTTTTTCATCAAAAGCTCATTATTTTTTTCAACACCAAAGAGATAAGAAATCAATTCAAAATATTTCTTAAATCCTTTTTCTTGATATTGCTGTTGTAGGACCATATTGGATGCATTAAAAGTGGAGAAAGTTTTTTCTAGCATATCTTCATCAGTGATTTTTTCTCCACATAACTTAATTTTAGAACTAATTCGAAATATAGTAGAATTATACTCACTTACAACTTTAAAATCTTATAGGCATAAATACATCCATTCATAATGAGCTTATGGAAGAATATTTGGTAGTCATACATTTCCTTTAGACCGTTCCAAAGAATAAATGGGTCTTTTATTATAAGGTATTTAGCCTTTAACCTTTCATGAAGGTGGTGAAGCAAAAAAATCATTTCTTCAATCTTATCATGTTTGGATACTTGATTTTTGTCTTTAATAGTTTCACCAAGACTGTTTACATCTAGATAGATCTTAGCATTTAATACTTAGGATAAATAATTTCTCCAAGTAATATCCAATGCTACGATTTCAAATTTTGTTAGATTTGACATGTTTGAGCTATAATAAGATATAAAAAAAATTAGATAGCAATTACTAATCACTAAGAATAAATTTAAAATTCATTAAAGTAAATTTATTAGTATGCAATAAATGAGTAACATATAAAATGCGCCCTTTTTTTCCTCAAGTTTGCTAAAAATGCTATAAATGGTCTAAAAACTGCATATAAAATCCATATGTAAATATTATGCCAAAATTACAATTAAGAACCCTATGCAAATGAATTAATTATTAAAATTATGGTTAAAATCCAAAAGCTAATAGAGCTACCCGCGGTTTGACCATCAACATATATTAACTGTTAAAATTATGATTAAGGACCTAAAGCTAATAGACCTAACGTTGCCACCTCACTATCAACATACATTAATTGTTAAAATTATAATTAAGGTCCCAAAGCTAAATCACACGCTAGTGCTGCCAAAGCAATTCAAGGATTTACTAGCAAAACTACAATTGGGAACCCTAAATAAGGACTAAACATCAACAATTCAAAATTATGAGTAAAAACATAATTGAGTTTGAAAGCAAACTTTAAATAAATGGAAATCATACTCCAAACACATACATGACCCAAAATTCTATATAAAGTAATAAATGTAACAAGTTAAAAGGCAAAAATAATTTGTAGATAACTTCAAAATCCACGTTATATTCTATATAGATAACTTGAAGATCCACTTAATAGCAAAATCAATTTGTACCCATACCTTTAAATGTGACATTCCAATTAAATAACTTTCAGTGTAAATAACTTCAAGACATATTTTATAGTTGATGTGAATAATTTCAGGATTCACTCTATATTTTGTGAGGATAACTTAAGAATTTTCTTAATAGAGAAATTAAATTATGCCCTTACTTCTGGATGTGACATAACTTTTATTTAATCAAAAGTTAATTTGAAATTACCAAAAATAATTGATTTACAGGAAAAGAAGAAGAAGGAGGAGATGATGAAGAACTTGATAATAGATATTATATAGAAAGCAGAGCGAACATACCTCAGGTCTTTAGCGAAATTATGCTGATAACATGTTATGAAATAAAGTAGAGAATTTGAGAGAGGAGAGAATATGAGGGAGAATATGATGAGTCAAAAGTAAAAGTGTTTTTTATTCATCCACAAAGGAGTATTTATACAAGAGCCCTAACTCTAGAAATGATAATAATTCTTTAATTAATTAAATAAGATAAATGAAATGATTACACAACTCTAAGTAAAAAATATTCTAGATGGACATCTAAAATCTTTATAACTTCAATTTTTTTTTTTACATTTTTTCTTGCAACAAGCATTTTTTACCCTTTCAGACTACATGAATAAGTGTTATTAATGCTAAAAAAAGGATTATATTAAATGTTAGAGAATAAAAATTAGCGTGAAATTATTTTTATTTTGTTTAGGTTCTTTGAGTTGGTATTTCAGATTGGTAGCTTTCATAAAACATCCCTTAAAACAGGTATTTGAAATAGTTTTTCAATTCACATAGTTTTGTTCAATATGGTTATTTGTTAATATGATTGCAAGCCCTTAACAGACATTGTTAATTCCAATTCAATGCGTCAAGATTAGAAATATATATTTCCTTAGACGTAATATTTCTTAATAGGAACTTTATAGAATGTCCGTTTATTTGAATTGCCACATCTATAAATTAAGTTGTTGATTAGGGCCAAACACAGACTAAACCAAACTGGATTGGTCATGCTTGGACTGAGTAGTGGGCGAGTTGAACGTGGCAGTCCTGGTTTGGTCTTTGGTCTGATGGACTGGTGACCTAGATTGGGCTAGACTAGGTCTGGTGAACTGGTGACTAGGCTGGACTTGGTCTACATCACCCTCCCCACCATTTTTCAACTTATACAACATTTAAGGGGAAAAAAACTAACCAATCCTAAATTAAATTAAAAAACAAACTCATAAAGACTAAAAATTCCAATAATTGCATAGAAGCTTAATAGATAATATTTTTCCATTATAATCTCTACAAAGGCATAAATAAAAAATATTACATCATGAAAATTCTAGACATAATAATTTATAATATCATTCATCACAACATCAGAAGTTGACACCGATAGCAAAATTCAACATAACAATATAACATCACAATTCACAAGTTCAACAATAGGAAGAAAATTCCAACATAACACATAAACAAAACATCAGTTAATTACTAATGACAAAATAGTGATAAGGTGGTTTTTATCTCCATCTTTTTAATCTTCTTCGGCATGCCATACCTCTCTTCTATATAACTAGAGCATAAGAGGAAAAAAAGAAATGATTAATTAATATATGTTAGATTAGCTGGCTTCCCAAGAGGGGGGGTGAATTGGGAATATTAAAAATTTTCTGCAAAATATCAAGAAGGTGAAGAAAGCAATATATGATGGTAAAACAGAGTATAACTAAATAACTGTAAAGGTGGCAGTAAAGAGAAGAAGACTCAGAGATTTATCCTGGTTCGGTCTCTCCACTTGACCTACGTCCAGTTCTCAAGTCACCACTTGAGATTTTTCACTATTCTGCAAGAATTCCGTGGGCTTCTTGCAAATGCCTCAGTACAAAGATGTTGCTCTGTTTCTAGAGCTTCACTCAATCACTCTATGCACTCTTACAAAGTGCTCCTCAATCCCTTGTGATATCCACTTACAAGAAAATCTATCTTCCAGATGAAGATAAAATTAATTACAAAGATTAAACTCTCTTAAATAGAGTGAATATGAAAGTTGAAGTACAAAATATTGAAGTGAGAGAGTAACAGACTTTGAGTAATTGATTTGGCAGAGTTTCAGTATATACAATGTTAAAATTGTTACCCACAACTTCAAATGATGTTATATTTATATATTTAGGTCTCAAATATCCGTTAGGAACAAAATCTATCCGTTGGAGAAGTTATCCAACGGTTACTCTGAGAAACTATCTGTTAACCAACCGCATTTAATGCTTCTGACATACTGAAATTCGAATTTCGGTTGGTCAACAGACGAATTTTGCAGAAACCGAAGGTTAACAGCTTCAACATTGAAAGCCCGAAGTTCATCTGTCATGAAGTGAAATTCGAATTTTGATATTTTGAAAATGTTTCTATGTTGTGACATACGAATTTTCAAGTAGAAAGTTTTTCTGTTAAGTGTGAACAATATTTTCAATTTGCTACAGTGCCTTCAAAATTCTAATTTTGGAACCCCAAAATTCGTCTGTCCGTAGCTGGTTTACAAGGCTCAGTAGTTCATATAGTTCAAAATTTGAATTTTCAAATTATCAAAGTTCGTTTGTCAGAGAGACCTCTTTTTAGACTAACTTCAAAATTCAAATTTATAAATATTGTCATTCGTATGTCAACATATCACTTTAACAGACTCACAAGCTCAGTTTCTGAAATTCAAATTTTCATGTTCAAAGTTCGTTTGTCAATGAGCAACTTTTCAAAATTCATTCTAAACTTGGTTTCAGATGAACTTTGACATAATTTCAAACGAATTTCTTTAGTTTTCATAAGTTTCATTTTGTCTGAAATTCGAATTTTCAAAACTCAAAGTTTGTCTGTTTCTTAAAGCTCCTTTCAGACACTTATCAAAATTCAAATTTCATCAAGTCAAAATTCGTTTGTCAGAGAGACATCTCTTCAGACTTTTTCAGTTTCAGTACGAAATTCGAATTTTCAAAGTCAAAGTTCGAACTTTCACTATGACATATTGGTATTAACCTTTCAAACTTCGTCTGTTGGTGGGTATTTTTCAAATATTCCATGATTTAACATAGAATCAAGGTTTTAAAACATCTTTTCACCAAATCAAAGTTTTTCACTCAAATTAAAACATAACTAAACATCCTACACCTATTCTTGCACAGATTTATCCAGAATTTCTTCACTTGAATTCATTTGAGCACCTTTGATATGTTTATTCCAAACTCTTGAAGGTTGATTTGGAATCATCAAAACTCCTTGATTCAACAATATATACTCAACTCATTTAACAACAAGATTACATACACAAGATTACAACTAAAAAATCATAAAAATGTCATGAAAAGCTTTTGTTCTTGGATTGCTAGATGAGTTGGGGCGTTCTCTACAAACCATTGTCCAGAAATTGATCACAAAAACCAAATAAGAAGAGGCTCATCCACTTCATTGACTATTTTATGCTCTTGTCAATATCTTATTTGATCATATAGAGTGTGATTTGGAATCAGACACATCAACGTATATGGAAGATTCCCTTTGGTTTGATTACTATAATCATTCATTGTTCTATTCCTTAAAAAAACAAGCACATAGAGGAAAAAAGAAATTCAAATGGAGCAAACAACTCATGGCAAAACTCTTTTATGAAATTTCTCTTCTAACCAAATAAAAACTCCAATAATTTTCTAATTTCATAACTTTGACACAATCCCACCAAAGCAAAAAGGAGCATTTGCCTATTTGGCTCAGGAATGACAATACCAGAGAAGCTAGCACAATATAGAAGCACAGACGGATCTTATAAAACAAGGTATGACCAGCATTGTATTATAATATTGTTCATAAAATGTGGTTATTGAAACTTTCCAGCTTGGAAAAATCAAAGTTCATTTTGCTTTTACCTTTCAGTCATAACCAAGAAAAATAGAACCAAGTAATCCACTCACTTACCTAACCCAAAGCATCTTTGATTTGGTTCAAACATATATGGTTCAAATTTCTCTGAGTCACTAACAGAGAAGGGCATGTTCAAACAAGCGCAGAGATAAGGATGCTTACCTAGTGGCTAGTGATACAACTTTGAAGGCAAAGTGAAGGCAAAGGCCAAATCGAGCTCAGGCTATTGGGCTTTGCTAGATTGATCAAGTGAACAACCACAACGCCATGTCACCACTATTCAAGCAAAGGATAGACAACACCGATGGAGGAAGGGCTGATGATAGTGTTCGTAAATCCTCTCAGCCTCTCACTTAGTGTGTCAATCACAACTCTGTTAGTGTGTGTTAGGGTTTCAATTCAAAAATGGGATTGGGACTAGCAATCAAAAGGAAGCCAACTGGGTCTTTATATGGCCAACAAAATGACATTGCATTGCAAGTAATAAAAAAATATCACTAATCCAGGTCAGTCTAGGAGATTGAGTCTTCACCCTAGAGCCTGGTCTTACTCGATGGTTTAACCCAGTCTGGTTTGTTTGTCTTCCTCATTAGGTTGAGTTTTTCATGACCAGGTTAGACATGGTCATGTTAGGCTGGACCACGTAATCTGGACCATTGGGTTTTCCATTCAACCCTATTGCTAATTGATCAATTAAATTGAAACGATTGAGGTTTTTTTTCCTTGTCCTGATACTTTTTTCTTTGATCAAACTTCAAACGTACTGTTGATCTTGATGTAAAAAAAAAAGTCAAACAATGTTAAGAGAGCTATCCCTCATTTATAATCAACAATACTTGAATGTTGTGAACACCGTATTTTGTTCGGGTTTTATATATAAAAATTTAAAATAGATAAAAAAATAACAATAATGACAAATGATAAAAATTAAAGAATAAAACAAAAAAATTATAATAAAATAAAATAAAGTTAATTAATTGATTACTTCAGGAACCTAAAAATGGAGAAAGAAAAAGAAGTGTTGGATTGAGACTGCCAGTGGCTCAAACTCTTTTCCCAAACACAAAATTTTGGGCCAGGATTTGGCCCAAAATACAAAATGAAAAAACAAAAAAAAACAAAAATAAAGAAAGGTTTTAATCCTAAGCCCCATTTGGGGGCTCAGGCCTGAGTTCACCCTGAGCCCTAATAAAGGGCTCAGGTATGAGTGAATGGAGAAGGGGGGAGCCGTAAGGAGAGAAACCAGAGGGAGCAGCGAAAAGGGACTAAGGAAGCTGAGACCCAAGAGAAGGAGGAGCCGCGGGGAAGCAAAGCAGAGGGGAGACTGAGAAGCGTGGGGTTGGGAGGACAAACCAGAGGGAGCCACAAAAAGGGACTGAGGAAGCTAGGGTTCTATTCGTGAGGAGGGGAGGCAGGACGAGACTCAGAGGCTGAGATCAGAAACATAGGGAACCGGAGGAGTGGAGACTAGAAATAGAGGAAGCCGTGGGTGTCTGTGAGGCAAGGAGAAACAAAGTGAGCTAGAGAGAGAGGGAGCAGAGGGAGACACCAAACTCAGAGGGAGGCACGAGACACAGAGAGCAAGCCACGAGAAAAGAAAAACCGAGGGATCTGAGGTACAAGAAGAGAGGGAGTCCAAGATCAAAGAAGCAGAGAGAAATTGAAAGGTGATATGAAACCCTAAAGGAAGACGCCGAAAGGAAGAGAAACAGAGAGAGCCACAGTGAGGAGCTGAGAGCAGAAACAAGGGGAGTGGGAGAGCGAGTGAAGTCCAGAGAGAGTGAGCCAGAGCTTGGAGAAAAAGGGACCGAGGATTCAGGCACGAATCCAGTCAAAGAAAAGAGCAGAGGGAGGCACACATAAAACCCGAGGAGATCTGGGTGTTGAAAAAAAAAACCTAAGTGATTTCACCAAAAAGGAGAGGAGTGGAAGGCTAAATAGGAGGCTTCAAACGAGGTCGTGCAGGAAGTGAAAGAGGGAAGGGATCAGAAAGAACCGTGTAGCAGTCGGCGTTGGTGATCAAGAGGCTTCAATAAGGTAACCATAATTTCAAATTTTAAGCTTTCGTCTAATGGGTTAGATTGAATTTGGGAATCAAATTGCTGATCGTCAAAAAAAAAATATTGTTGTGCACTCAGTTTTACTGCTCGCGGACTGGAACTTATTATTAACATGATAGCTTGTATTATTATATGTTTGGCATTATGTGTGCTGGGAATAAGTCTATGTTTCCTATTGGGACCATCTTATTCTGCCTCGTCTAATATAATTTTTGTGAAAATAGTGTTGCCTTTTGATTTTGTCAGCACTTGAAGTAATTTGTGTGATCTTTGATATCTGTGTTTACCATTTTATACATACTTTGAGAGGTTTCTGAGTTTCCTTCCATCAAAAGCAGTGTCCTGCAGTCGATTTAGTTGCGATTTAGGTGCTGTATACAAAATTTGGTTACTCCAATAATGGTGGCTTATTTTTTAGAATAACATTGTTGTTTTTGGAAAAACTAGTGAATTGATTTAAGGCATCATTTGTGTTCAAGCTATGCTTCTATTCATATGAATGTTTATGTCCAACTTCCCCATCCCTAACATTTAATGAATTTATCTCCTCTTGCAGAAGTATAAGGGCTGCTTTTGCCTCTTTTTTTGGGTCAGTTGATTTGCTTCCTGGGACCTTTGAAAATTTTCTGTGATCTGGAACTATGGTGGTTTGATTTGAAATTATGTGAGGCTGTTAGAAATTTGGTTTGCCATGGGCCCTCGGTAGTCCTATTGGAATGCATCTATAATAGTTTATGGGGTTTTCAGTTGGGGATTCTAATGGAGTTTAGGGCAGAGGTTTAGGCTATCTCATAAGCTCTCTTTGTGAATGTCATCTTTTTACTGTAAATGGAAATATTTGCCTTGTTTTGATTTGCAAGGGTGAAGTTAGTCTTTCCCTTTGATCATGATAAGTATTACAGTGCTTAAGATTTTGCCTTAGTAATATGCTTACACTTGGTTATGATTGGATGGATCTGATATGTCTATGACCATATACATAATTTGCATATAGACTAGAAGTCCCCAAGGCTCCAATGCCCGACTCAGCTGGCATGTGAGGCTAACAAATGGATCATGCTTTGGGCAAATAAAGTGGGAAAAGCTAATCTATTCTAAATCATTTTCATCTCATGTAGTAGGGCATTTTGGCTGATAATCAGGCATTTATGTGTGCTTAGGTTAATTATTTAGGAGGAGTCCAGGCGTCTTTATGGTTATTGCACATCTATTTGGTTTTAAGTATCTAAGGTGGTCATGTGACCATGGTCTTCCTTGGGGAAACCTTGTTTCCATTATTGTACACCTCCGTTCGGTTATAAGCTTAGGCTTTGAAAATGGTCTTATGGTCGTAGTTTTTATGCCTGAACAGCAGTTTGGTTGCTGCACATTTGTGCTCAAAATTATGCGTTTTGTTGTCCCATATGTTCTCGTGTGAAAGGAGTGTATTCATCCACATTTCAGTTCAATTTCCCTGCATTTTTGTTGTTGTGAGCTTGCTGATACTGTCTTTGGCTTGAAAGTGCAACCCATGGTAGTATCTGCATAGGGAACAATGATTTAGGCTTCTTGAGCGTTAAGGATTTTTTATCTTCTATAAAGAATATCATTCTTGATGTTTTGGGTTGATTTAAAGATAAATACTAATCCATTCTCATTCTTATTCTTTTTGAGCACCTTGGGAGCATGAACCAAATTCGGGGAGAAATCAAAACCATAGAGATTTAAGAAAGAACGAGGGAAATGACATTAGAGAAGACAAACTACAAATCCTAATGGAACTAGCACTGAACGAAGACAAGGGAAGAGTTCATTTCTTTCAATTTGTTATATAATTTAACCTATGATATGATTATGTTAAGTCTGGGCAGGCTTACGCATTTATATGCTTATAGAGGCGCACATAAATTGTATTTGGTGATGTTTTTTTATTGGTTTCTTTTTTTTTCACTTTTATAATTTGTCGCGAGGGATTAAGTTTCTGTGGATAAATAGTTAGGGTGCCAGTCAATTATACTATAAATGAGGAGTTGCCATGGTATTAGACTTGGTGTTTAAATAATTTTGGGTTCCAATGGTTTTATTTATTTTTCTTTTAAAATTAAAAATAAATAATCAAAATAAGCACCCTCTATTTCCCTCCAAATTTTTCTTGTAGCTTTTTTGTTCCGAGTGGTAACACCATGAGCATCTGAGTATCAATCAGCAAATTGTAAGTGATAAAGTCACTACAATTAATGGTTGGTTTTATTTTAAAGTTGATTTATGAAGGTAATAAAAATAAGATCTTATTTTGTAAAAGTAAAGTTTATATATTCTATTTTGTAAAAAAAAATGTATCTATATAATAGTCATATTTTAAATTCTCTTTAATATTTTTTGTGTGTCTAAAATAAAATGTGTTACCATGGTCGTATTTATTCCTATTTTTTATAATAAAAAAAGAAAATAAAAATGACTTATATAAAATAAGAAATTAAATTATTTATTTGTCCCAATTTTATCCCATAAGTCCTTTTTATGCCTTTGTGCTCCGAGTGCAAATACCGTGAGTATTTAGGTACCAATTAGCGGACTATGAGTGATAAAGTCACCATGTGTGCTATTTGGTTTTGTTTTAAAGTTGATTTTGGAAAATAAAAATATATGTAGCAGTTTTACCTTAAATTTTTTTTGAGTACTACTTTAAGTTTAAAAGAAAAAAAAGAATTTAATTGCTTTTTTCCATTTTCATAATCTAAAACAAGAAAACATAACTAATTTATAAAAAATAATAATAATAATAACAAAAAAATAAAATAAAAAAGAAAAAAATATTGAATATAGCAATTTTATCTTAAATTCCTTTTTGAATAAATCAGAAGATAATAATAATAAAAGGGGATTTTCTGATTGTATTTTTCATTTCGCAATTTGAAATAAGGAAATAAAAATAATTTGAACAAAAATTATTCATCTTTCTCAAAACTTTTATCCTTTTCCTTTATCTGCCCTGAGTAGTAACATCGTGGGCATTTAAGTATTAATCAGTAATTTGTGAGTGACAAAGTCGTCACATATGTTGATTATTTTTTATTTTTTATTTTTTCTAGAAATATATATAATAATGACATTTTAAATTCTTCTTAACGCTTTCTTTTAATGATCTTATTTATTTCCATTTTTATAAAAATAATTCATACAAAAATTATTTATTTTCCTTCAATTTTTATCCATTCTTTTATTTCTAATTGCCTTTTCATTTCATAAACAAATAATAATAATAATAATGATTGAAGCAAAAAATTATTTTTTATTTTCATTCAAGCTTTTATCCCTTATCTACTTCGAGTGGAAACACCGTGGGTATTTCGGTTTTGATTAGTAACTTATGAGTGATAAAGTCACCACATACGCTGATTATTCCTCTTCCAAATATATGTAATAATCACATTTTTAATGTTAAAAATGACCCTATTTACTTCTATAATAAAAAGAAAATAAAAATAATTTATATAAAAATTATGAGTCTTTCTTCGAACGTTTTCTTTTTTCTTTTATGTTTCAAGTGGTAACACCGTGGGTATTTAGGTATCAATTAGCGAGCTATGAGTGATAAAGTCACCATAGATCCTGATTGATTCTTTTTTAAATAAATAAATAAAATAAAAAAATAGATAATATATATACATATATATATAAGTCATATTTTTAAGTTCTTTTTATCGCTTTTCTTTTATAAAAATATGTTACCACAATCGTGTTTATTTAAGGAAATAAAAATGATTTATGCAAAATCTATTTTTCCTTAAGCCTTTTCTTTTATATATCTTTGAGCTCCGAGTGGCTACACCGTGGGCGCATAGATATCAATCAACGAGTTGTGAGTGATAAAATCACTATAGATCCTGGTTGTAAAAAAAAAACACAAACATATATATAATAATAATAAAAAAATTATTCCCTCTAAACTACCTTTCCAAAAGAATTTTTTTAATAAATAAAAAATATCAACCAAGTAACACGCATTTATAGTCCAAACTACATCGACTTTGATCCCTACCGCAGAGTACGTAGGCCCCAGACTCTGATTTTGGGTCAAGTCCGCTTTTGTAAATAAATAACATTTTCCTTTTATTTTATTTTTCCAACTTCCCATTTTTTCATTTTATTCTTTATTTTCATTTTTATATTTTCTTTTATTTTTATATTTATTTTTGCATGTGAATGATTAAAGGGCAATCAAAATAATTTTTTTAAAAGTCATAAAAATTGCATGATCAACTTAAGATAACCGTTCTTTGGAACGGGTGTTGTGAGGGTGCCTAACACATTCCCCACTCACAATCGTACTCATGAACCCAACTCTGATTCACAGACCATCCTTTTCTTTTTTTTGTGGTTTTCCAAAGTTTTTCTTAAAATTTTGGTGGCGACTCCTCCGAAATCGGCCCCGTCGTGTGGGCTGATTTTCTCTCTTTCTCTTTCATTTCCCACGCCATCCACGTCGCATTTTCGGGTGTGACAAATGTGATCGAACAATATCAAATATCAGTTAACTATTAAAAATCTACATATGATGTTATTGACCTTTTTTTTCTTTTTTAATAGTTATTTGATATTGTCAAATCACATTTGAGTATTGTAAAGTCTAAATGAGAGATAACTCTCTCAACATAGTTTTTGATTTCTTGTTTTTTGCTATATCAAGATCAGTTTGAACCTTAGTTACTACCTACACCTCACCCTACTTTTGCCACATAATTTAGTTTCAAATAGAAATTAATTAAAAAAAAAGTAAACTAACTGAATATTTGACTTCTTTTTTTAATAATAAAAGAAAAACACTCACTAACTGCTCAGAAGAGGCCCATAAACGTCCTCCACCCTTATGCACAACACATTGTCATTCTAAATCGTCCTTCGAAGCATTTGTGGGATATAAGAGAAGAAGGTAATTCCAGGCGCACAACCTAATGCTTCCTTTACAATACTATCAGCGGCCCCATTGGTTTCCCTCATGCAATAAGAAACAGTAGCATGCCATTCTTTAGCTAGCAGGGTCTTGACTTCTTCAAAGACTGAAAATAATGGATGGTCCACCCCTACTCCCTATAGAATCCCTATTACCACCTCAGCAACATCACACTCAACCTCTACCCTCTGCACCTTCATCTCTAAGGCCATACGAAACCCATGAACAACTCCCTAAACCTCTGCATTATAACTAGAGTCATAGCCCATATTAAACATAAACCCCTTCGTGAACGCACCATTATAGTCATGAGCAATGCCCTTACATGTAGCAATGCCTGACCCCTCAACCCAACCCCTATCAACATTCACCATAATAGTATTTGGTGTTGGAGCCATCCACTTGTATTGGTCACCATTCGTATTCTCAATATGTTCTAGACTCTTTTTGGACCATGCCACACATGCCTTTATTCTAGCACGAAATTAGTTAGGCAGAGTTTCCACATGTTCAAAGACTAACATGTTCCTTGCTAACCATACGTTTCGACACACAACACTAAACCAAACTCCCCAAGAAACATCATCTACCTTGGGCCCGCATCCTAAATTCCAGTTGATCCAGCTTTGCGTGTCCCTGAAATCAAAGAAATGTCTCATGATTGAATCTGAAAGTATTTTCCTCCAAATAGCCATCGCTTGTGGATAATCACGTGCTGCATGAAGCACACCCTCAGACTATTGCATGCAAATACCACATATACCATACTCATGACATCCACGTATCATTCTGGCTTGGTTAGTTAAAAGCTGGTTTCAAGAACACAGCCAAGGAAATGTCCGACACTATTGAGGGGCATTCACCCGGCATATTCTCCTCCAAATACCACTACATTCTGATCTCTTCTCTTTTTGAATACTCCTGTAAGTAGATTGAACAGAGAATTCCCTGTTACCCAACCACTTCCAAAAGGAAAGATCCTCACTCAAACGTCTGTTCATTCCAACTTTAGCAATCTTATCATTAACATGCGAAGGGAAAAAGCTTGTAAATTTTTCCCATTTCCAACCATAATCCTCGGTCCAATAGTCAGCCATTTTCCACTTCAACATGTCTTATGAAATCTCAGTAAAAAGCAAATTTATCAAGTGGGTCCAACTGTACAAGCCAATTATCTTTCCAGAAACTAGCTCATTCTCCATTGCCAAGTTTCTAAGCCATTCCCCCCATTACCTTCTCCTAGGTATTCTTAATACTAGCCCAAGCACGTGAGCCATTCCTTCTCTTACTAACATTAGGCACAATATCATCCCCACATCAATATTTTTCATGAAGAAGCCGAACCCAAAGAGTATCCCTTCATTTAATAAGACCCCAACCCAACTTGCACATGAAAGCTTGGTTCTGGGCATGAGTATGCCTCATCCCCAATCCACCATCCTATTTCTTATGGCACACATCTTCCTAAGCAACTAAGTGCGTTTTCCGGACCGTTTTGCTACCTCCCCATAAAAAATTACTGCATTTCTTGTTCATCTCTTGACACACATGTTGGAGATTGTGCCCTAGGCCAATCATTGTATTATGATTGTACTTCATTATGAAAAAAGAAGGTATTTTTCCTTTTATTACATTATTATATTGTTTGCATGTTTATCTTTATAATAATAATATTCTTGGATAAATCATTTTATCCTAAATGTCCCTAGTAAATCATCTTTATGGGAATAATGATGAATTAAGGTTAGTATGATTTTGATTGATAATTATGTGATAATTATGTATTAAGATACAAATCATAATCATAAGCTCCTGTTAGGGAATAGGCGCTGGATCGACCCATCATGAGATAGCTGCATAAATCAAGTCATAAGCATATTTCATATATAACCGTGTCACTAAGCCCTCAGACTTGAGATTACCATGGCTTCCTACATGGGGAAGACTATACTTTGGTATAGTCAAAAGTCACATTTAGTCGGGAGATCATAAAGGCTATGATCGGGTATAATGGAACTCGTATGGAGGAAGATGAATGGTCAAGATGAAATTTGTCCCTCTATTTAATGGAGTGATATATCTGGACCTCTCGATGAGTGAGATTGAGAAATATATGGTCGTGCTCGAATGGAAGAGTTTCCATTTATTCTGTTAGTCTACTTGGAGATCGAGAAAGTGATGGTCATGTAAGATGAGAATGACGTTTCCATGCCTCATACTTAACCTATATATCATGCGACAAAAGGGATGTGATCAAGTTGTATGATAGGTTACATCGGATCATCGATCTCATATGATTTGAGTAATCACAATGTCTTGTTAGAGACTACTTGTGACTTATGGGTCCAATAGTATTATTGGCCCACTGCCAACATCATATGGGTCTACAGGGTGGCACACAAAAATGGGCCAACTTGAGCTAGAATGTCTAGATTCATTGGATCTAAAATATATCTAGATTCAATGAATTTAACGTTCAATTTAGGGTGATTGAATTATATATATATTTGATATATATATATATATTATATAATTCGAAGTATATATATGTTTGATATTATATATATTTGATATATTATATTATTTCGAAATATATATATTATTTAAATTAATTTAAATAAATTAGTTTTAAATTTAATTCTTTGTGATAGATTTAAATTTAAACTATTCTATTTAATTAATATTTGATTTAATTTAAATATTTGATTTAAAATTAAACAAATAGGTAATCCTATCTATATATTGATATAGACTAGGGATTATTAGATACAGAATCAATAGAATTTCGACCTAACCTAAAGATGGAGCAGTCGCACACTCACACAGAGAAAGTGTACGGATGAACAAAGGACGTACGGACAAACACAGAACGTACAGACATTTAGAAATAGAGGTGCTAGCACGCTGTTTAAGTTGGACTTATCGTTTGTGTGGATACTGGTAGAGGGAGCTGATAAGACGAGTCAGTTCCTGGGGTCCGACGAAAGGAAAAGAATACCAAAGGGACACACTGAAGGTAAATTCTTCTTCTACATCCCGATTTAAGCAACATTGACTGATCTGCGGGAGGGATTTCGGTGGAGTTTTCCGCTGCGTGTGTACTGAAATTCCCAATAAGATAGAGACTGGAAGTAGCTCAATTTGCATTGCATACATAGGGATTAAGGACACTACAAAGCTAATCAACGTATTACGAGTTGCTAACGAAAGGGAGTTTGCTTTCCAACTTGACAGTTGTTTCTCAATCTTTTCTAGGATCATCGAATGAATATTTTTGTAACCCTCTTGTGGTGCAGATACATACCAAGGTACTTCCCCAAATCCAACGTAGGTACAAACCCCATAAAATTGCTTAATTCCAAAACTCTAGTATGATTCACATTATGGGAGAAGAACACTTGGGATTTAGATACATTCACACACTCTCTCGAAGCAGTACAAAAATCATCAAGAATGGCCTTGACATCACCTGCTTGCTCAAGTGTTGCCTCAGTAAATAATATAAGATCATCAATAAAAAATAAGTGTGAAACCCCAATTCCATTCTTTTTTATTTCGAAGGGACGCCAGTTGCCATTACTAACCTCAGATTGGATCATGTGTGCTAGTTTCTTAATAGTCAGCACAAACAGATATGGAGATATAAGGTCCCCTTGCCTTACTCTTCTCATAGGGATGAATTCATTTGCCCGTTCTCCATTCCACGGGAGCTGCATTTTAAGAGACATCACACACTCTACAATAACATTGTACAAGTACCCTGGTACTTGTAACTCCTTTAGACAATCACAAATAAAACTCCACTTTAACCGATCATAGACTTTCTCTAGATCAGTTTTTATGGCCATAAAACCTCGCTTACTTTTCATGTTCCTTATAGAATGAATAATTTCTTGTGCCACAATAATATTATCAGTGCTATGTCTGCCAGAAACAGAGCTACACTGGTTAGGAGCCACAATCTTTGGCATAATCCTCGAGTCTATTAGAGCAAATCTTTGTCACAATTTTATACACCACGTTATAAAGACTTATATACCGGAAGTCTTTAATTGTCTTTGGAGTCTCAGATTTTGGAATAAAAACAATAAAAGTGCTATTTACCCCTCTAACACTAGATGGGTTATTAAAAATGTCCTTCACCAAACTCTTTATCAAGTGCCCAACCACATCCCATTGACTTTAGAGGGTTGAGTCCGTCTGGTCCAGGTGCCTTCAACGGTCCCATATAAAAAAGGGCCCGCTTTATTTCTTCGTCATCCACCTGTCTATTCAGGCAACTAATTTCCGCTTCCTCTAGATCAAAAAACCCGACCTCCATGAATAAATGGGATGTAGACACCCCTTCCTCAGTATATAGGTGTTGAAAATAACTAGACCCCATTTCTGAAATTTCTTTCGAGTCATAGGACCATCTGCCATCCTCCAACTGAAGTGCCTCAATTTTGTTCCTCTTCCTCCTACTATTAGCCACCGTGTGAAAGTAACGTGAATATTTGACTTGTAGATAAAAAAGTTAACAATGTCGATGTGCTGGAACTTGTTCCCTAGTTATCTTATGTATATTGTTGATTGCTGACGTTGTAGTGTATATTCTGGTGGCTTAAAGAAGGAGGAGGAGAACTTGCATGCTTAAATTGATTTTTTTTTACCGAAATTAAATTAATATAGTTAAAGTACTGTTTTTCAACCACATTAATAAGCTAGATGAATTCATATATATATATATATAACTTATTATGTAATTACTAACTATTGGTATTAATATTTGTAATTTATTTTTAAAATTTAAATTTAATTATTTTAATTTAATTGAAAAATATTTTAAGTATATAAATTTAAACGTCAAGTTTAACAAGAAAAATAAAATTGGAAGTTTGGGGGGTGTGGTGACCATAATAATACTACGAGTCTACTAGAACAACGCACGCATTGTTTCAGACCTTGCTGAAAATCTACATCTGATATTACTGAGCTATATGTGATCTTGCTAAATTTAAGAATTAGAAGGAAAAAATAACTTAAAAAATGATCATTATATATATATATATATTTATTTTATTATATGACTAATTCTTTATATATATTCTCCACCAGACGATTCGAAGAAGAATATAGACATCGAAATTAAATATTACTATTATGTGTACATACATAAGTGTGACTGAAAGGAGATATCACATTCCAGAATTGGATTCTCTCATCTATACACCACAAAAATTACGAACCTCTCACACTCACAAATCGCAACCTCACAGTCCTCAACCATTTGATCTCCAACTGTCACACCTTCCTTTGGATATTACATAATTCAGGAAATTTCACTTTGTCTTTCCCTCTGGTGCCATCCCCATTTTCTGTTTTTGTCCTCCATTTCTGTCATTTTTTAGAACATCCACTTTCTTCTGCTTCTCTTGCGTATATTGAAAATCAGGATGGTAATAATAATATTAAGCTAATTGATATCAATATCAATAGCGGCCAAAAAAATTAATATCTATATATATCAATATATTTAAATAAAATATAAAATTTATAGTAAGCTGGATCATTCACAAATCATGTATAATGCTTATAAAAAAGAAAAAAGTGTTCACTACTTGGCTAATTAGGGTCTATCTAATCTATCCATGCTAATAAGGTTTTGAGGCTTAATTTAGCTATTAATATATAATTTTCCCATGGTGGTTCCGGTACATATTATTTAATTTAGATGTTTTAAGTATTTTTTAATTAAATTTCAATTATATACTTATATTTTTAAAATATAAAATGAAAATAATTTTCCAAATATCAATTTAAAAATATAAATCATGCAAATCAAACTTAAATAATCTAAAAATCTTATAATATATATATAATAAAATATGCCTATCTTCATTCTTCAAGTGCTAAAAATCTTCCAACACCTCTCATTCTCCGCGATCCATGTCCCACTCTATATGGAAGTTCCAATATTTTGGCTTGGAGTTAAGAAATTGAAAAAAATATTTATATCGATGTATTTGAAGGACTTTTTGAACTATTTCCAATAAAGAAAAATAATAATTGATCTTATCCTTAATATATAATTTTTTTAACCAAATCACGTGAAATAAGAATAAGAGTTACAATTAGTTAACTACTTCAATTTTTCCGAAAATCACAATATTTTTCTAAAACTACTCTTATTTAATCTCTTTCTTTCTCTTTTTGAAATACATTAAATAGAAATATTTTTTAAAAATATATAATAAATATTACCTCATATATTATAAATGGTCCTATATTTAATATTAGAATAAAAGAACTTCTAATTAGGAGCGGAGGGAGTTATACATTAATTCTCAGGACTCTGACCATTTTATTTCAAATAAACTATAATTTTGTGACGGAGAAAAAACACTATCATTTGAGAAATCTTGACCTCATTTTGCAAGAGGTTGGTTTGCCTCGAGTTCGGTAAGGCCCAGCCAGACAGACATGGAGATTTTTTATTAAAAAAATCAGGACACTTGTGAATTTTAATTTTTTTACACGTGTTTTTGTTTATATTATTATAATATATCTAATTTGTTTGTTTATCTGTAAATTGATATATTCACACGTAACAAACAACATAAGAACAGGAATAAAAAATGTGGCGGTGAGGAATGCGTGGAGTACTTTTAGGGTTAATAAATAAAGTAACTAACTTATGTTGGTGTACGTAAGTAATAAGAATTCTCAGTATCCCTTAATTAAACAAGTGATTACTGATTAGAAGTTTTGAATTCTAACCTTAATATATGTGTGTATATATATATATATATAAAGTAAACCTAATTAAAAGGGATTAATTCTTTCGCCTCCATATATCATGAAGATATTGATTCATTTCAATATATCATAAAATAAAAACTTATTAGTTGTGATATAGCTTTCGTCTATAAGATGATACTGAAATAATTAACCAGTACGTAATCCAGAAGGTGGCATGAGTCTAGGTTTTCTGACTTCTGCTGAGATAAAGAATCGATTATAGATATTATAAAAAAAAAAAAAAAGAATCGATTATAGATTGCTAAAATCAGTGGGTTCAAGCAAGGCTCAACAGGATAAATGGCGGATTGGGAACCTCTGCTGTGTATTATCTGATGCCCTTTTCCTGTATATTATGGTTAAAATAAGTGGATCCTATTTTTTTTTTAGTTTTTATAAAAGTCTAATTTATTTTAGTATTAGAGAAGAAATACGAAAAAGGGCAACAGAGGTTCCAGATCCATAAATGACACCTCAATAACTTAATAACACACGTTTTCTTGTAATTAATAATATTAAGCAAGTCAAAATGATTTTTTCTTTTATCTGACAAGTTAAAATGATTCTGAAGTTTCACGAACCTCATCTGTTTAACAGAGTGATAGAGAGATCAATTAATAATTAATGCACGAATCAGATTAATATCACGCTATCCATCAATCTGATAAACATACACACCAATATCATCACTGTCCATCGCGTCGTTTCATATTTGTTCTTACACCTTGAATATACATTAGGGGTTAATTAATTGGTTTCTTATGTTAATTACGATCTTAAAAATTACTCCTGATTCAAATTATAGGTGACTTAAAGGATTTTTCTTGATCAATAATATAAAATTATATGTAATGGTTTGTTATTTTTACCCATAATTTATTATATTATTAGTCTTATAACTTATAACATTTAATAAAAGGAGTGAAATTAATAGGAGAAAAATTAAAAAATTTAATTATTTTTTGGAAGTTTAAGAAGATAATAAAAGTTTTTTTATATGCGATAAAAGTGGTGTTAGCATTTACTATGAAAATCCATTGGGTGGAGATGTACGGACATGAGAAGCTAGACAATTCTTATATATGGATTTAGACAAAATTTTTAAAATCGAATAGATTATTGAATCATTGAAAATACTAATTGTGTAAGGATAATGCTTGACGTGGTCCCAAAGTTATTGAATTATTGGCATGAAGGATCTTCTAACTAATCACGGTAGGTTCACACACGCACAATACTAATTAAGGAGATTAATGAAAACAACAATGTATTACTCTTTTCAATCTTAAATATAAGACATTTTTTCTTGATCCTAAATTTAATTATATAAGATCATTTTCAGAATATTAAGTAGTATTTATTATATATTTTCAAAAAAATACTTATTTAATTTGGGATAAGCAAGTATAATTTGGATGATGAATTTTGTTTGTACGAGCTGTTTGATGAGGAGAAATGGTCGTTAAAGTAATCATTATGACTAAAATTATCACACGTCAATCTAAATCAAATTAATTGCAAAAGGTAAAATGGCCAATATTTCCAAAATTTCGTTAAAAAAATTAATCTACAAACTTTTACGCACTAAAATTAACCTAAAACTCACTGATGGAAGATGAGCCCTTTGGTTTGATCTGTAGATGGGTTTGTGGATGCTGCTTTATGTTTTGGTAAATTTTGAAGTGTTCTTTAATGTTTATTTGTACTATTATTGTTTTGTAGAGTATAATATTTTTCAAACAAAGTATTCATTGGATTTTAAAAACGTGCCTGTTTAATATAAAATGGGAAAAATTAAAGCCATGCGATACGAATACGTGGATTTCATGCTTTTTTCGACCAATTAATAATTAATAATTTCATGAGCTTGATTGAATGCTTAAATGTGTTAGGATGGAAACAGCAAACCGGGAATAATTATAGTGCGAAAATAAAGTTTGAAACTTTGCCTAAACAGAAGATAAAAACGTAGGTCAGTTCATTATCCGCCAGATCGCCAGGAGTAAATGTACAACATTCAATATTTTTTTTTAATTTTATTTAATTATGTTAACGTTATCGTGATTCATTAAGATTCTTTATTTACACCTTTTTATTTTCTTTCATTTATCTATTGATTTTGTTCCTTCCTTTTATTTGAAAAAATTTTTCACCATATTTTTTTGAAACTAAATAAGAAAATAGAAGCATTTTTCTTCTCTCCCTATATAAGAGGAAAAAAAAGAGGGGATGAAAATCACTCTCTTTCTCATTTTTGGTTCAAAAAAAAAGTTAGGACTGAAAATTTTTCCATCCTCCCCCTTCCTTTTAAACCCCTCAAACCAAAAGGGATTAAAGAGTATACTAATAGGATAAGAAAAAAATATCTTCTGCTCTAGCATCGTATTATTTTTTTCGGTCGGTAAAAGTAAAATCTCATTACAAACAACAGCAGTACCAAATGAGGTATGATGTTATGATATACCAAGTGTGTCACAACACCGTCATATTTTATAACTCACAGCAAAAATGATTAAAAATATAAATATCAATATATATAAAATATAAAATCAATGAGAAAATATTAAGCTGCACTATTTGTAATTATAAGCATGTAAAATGCAACTATTTTAGATTCGTATAATGTAAAAAAAATATCCAATTTGAAGAATATGTAATAAAGAAATTAAGGTTGTCAAACTTAAGAGTTTAAGTAAACTCATAAAAATAATATGAACTCGTAACATAAGCTGGTAACGTAAATACATAAGAGTTTATTTATAAGCTTATCTCTTTTAATAAAAATAATTAAATTTTTATATTTAAGTAATCCATATGATAAAAGATAGGGTAAAGTTTGAATAAAAACTAAGTTTTATTCTACTGATTTCATAAAAACATTTTTAAAAAATTAAGCTACAAAGTTAAAATATAATATACATGCAATATATTTAAATATAGTTCAAATTATAAAATTTTTAAAAAACATTTATATTATGTAATTAAAAATATTTAACATGAAATTTGTAATCATTATATATATATATATAAATTGAATGGGAAATACTATTATTTTAGTAATTATTGAGGCAACTATTGTTATATATATTTTTTGAATTTCCATACATTTTCATTGAAGTTAAGGTTAGTTAAATTAAAAATGATGTACAAGTTTATCTTTTTTTTATGTTATATTAAAAGTTTGCAACCATTTGTTAAAACTACAGCCAATAATAGCAATTATATAAAGAACAAGTTGCACATCGTAAACAGTAAAATCATGTGGCTTGGTGGGTATGATGTCCTTTCAGAAGCTCAAGAGCGCTGGTTCGACATCATTTTGTGAGCAGTTGTGCTCCATTAAATTTGAAAGTACCAACTCGTTTCCCCTGGTAACGTCAGCCCGCGATTATACGTGTTTGTGCGAGTTTCCAGCGTGTCCGTGCGAGTCTGGAACTCGAAATCCTGAGCTAACAATGTCAACTCGTCGAGTCAACTCGTTTGCCAACATTGCAAGCAACTACCATATAGCTAATTTGTACAGCTATTTTATATTCATTTTTATTTTAATATTTGTCCTAAGTTATATCTCTTATCCAATTAATTCAAAGTAACATGAATGAGGAACATCTAACAATTTATTCCTGAGCTTTTATTTCAAGAATTAACTAACAAAATTCAATCATAAGTTTATAACAATACCTTTACAAGAAAAAAAGTCAATTATAAGTTTGAGAAATTTTTAATTAAAACAAAATAATTATTTGAAAATTTTAGAATTAAAATATTTAATTTTTGAATCTGAAAAAAATTGTTGAGAATTATTAAAAAGTTTTTAGTACAACTTTAACATAATCACGCTTCAATTTATTTGGATCTTAGGCAAAATAATTTCTCACATTGAGACATATAATTAGTTTCTCTCCCTTGGTCTTCTTTCTCACTTTCGGTTACACAATGTTGAATTTGATGAAAAATTTTCTACCTGAAACTGATGAATTGGAAAATGATCAATTTATATTTTAATTCAGTACCTGCATCAAAATGGATTATATTTATTGTACAGTTAATTAACATACTCACTAAAATTTAAATTAAAAAGGACAAAAATCCACAATTCAAATAATTAATTATATTCAGGCCGAAAATATAATTATTTATATTATATGAAAATATCTCCTAGTATTCTGTTAACAGTTCGTTATTAAGACATTATTTGGGATTTTTTTTTCAAAACAAGTGACTTTTATTTTTTGGCGAAGCAAGAGAAGCAATTGACTCTTTCTGGGGATCTGTCATCATTTGTCTTTTTTATTTTTTAAGTTACCAAACCTATTTTTATTAGGTACCCGCAAGATTCCCTTTGATGTTTCAATCATTTTTTTCTGGTTTGACACTTTTTTGATTATGAAAAAAAGGAAAATGAACTTAAAAGACAAATACTTTCAGATGCATGTTGGGGGAAGCAAAGTAACTTTTTTTTTTGGGCCAACGGGGGGAAAAGTGGAAAAGTAACTTCAATTAAAAAAATCGTACATAAATTAGTAACTTCATTTTTCTTGATCGGGAAAAAAATTAACAGCCTAATGAATTTACGTGACCCAACATGGATCGCGATTTTAGAAACATTTAAAAACCTAACAACCTAATGAATGTACGTGACATGATATTTGATTTGAATCTTATAATTTCCTGTTAAATTAAACATGAAAAGGAAAAAATTATATAGTTTTCATTCTTAATGGTTAATTATAAGCTATTTTTTTAAATATAATATGCTTCATTTAATTTCTCATAAAGTTTTTAATTTCAGTTTTTGGTAAAATAAAATTTTGCAATTAATGAAAGAATAAAAAAATTCAATAATGAAGTGTTAAACGAAGGTGGTGTTTTCTTTTTAAATAGAAGATTAAGGTTATTTCAAATGTTAATTTGCTCAACAAAAACGAGGAAAGCATGGACCGTGGAGGTGGCAACATCAGACCAAACATGACCTCACATCGGAGGGCATATTCGTCCAACAACCCAAATTTGTCGTTTTCTTTAGACCTGGTCTCCTTCCAATTATTGCACCCCAATCAAATGACAAAAGGGTCCTCGACATATGCGACCTTGTAGGCTGGGGCCCAATGAAAACCCAATACCATTGGCAAGACGCCGCGTATTTCACTCTACTGGAATCTGGAAAATGATAGTCGGTCCCACCTGCTCTCCTATCGGATAAGTCTAAACAATCAACGGCCCAGATTTCGCAGAGTTTCATCTCGATTTCGTCGCCGCTTTCTCGCACTCCCCTGGAAGCATCATAAAACTACTACTAGTAATATTTTAATGGTAAAAAATGTATTTTTATTTATTTTTAAAATTGTATAGTTTCATTTTTATTTGATTCGATAATTTTATTGGAGATTTATCTTTATTTATTGATTTTATTTTATTTCAATTCAATTTTTAATTTTTTCTTACTTAAAATTAAAATGCTCAATAAAAAGGTTTTGATTGTATCTTTGATTACTTAATTTACATGTTTCTACTAAAATACCAAAATAATACTAGTAGCTTAAAGTAAAATTTAAGGAATTAAAGTTATCTTTTAGCTCATTTTAAAAATAGAAAATGAATCATGGATATTCGAGTATATCCAAATAGTTGGATTGGACGAAATTATTGGAGGCGACTGACGTGGATCCTGGCTGTCCCAGAAGCTTCACCCGAAACCATACTGTACCGATCTGCGTTAGCCAACGAGATTCCGCCACGTAAGCGCCAGAATTGATGTTCATGTGCGCGGCGATTAGATCGTCCAACTTGGTCCTGAGTGGGGCCGAATAAACCTTAATTTTGTTATAAAAGGGAATTAACCCATGATACATGTTTTCACTCCATGCCTTTCGTTTCACGTCTCTGTTTTTTTTTTTTTGTGAGAGAGGATAAAAAACAGAAATCTCTGACACGTGATCAACGATGCGAGGCTCCGCCGTAGCCCCTAGAGTGACCAGAATTCTGGGGACGAGTAGCCGCCGGGAGGAAGAAGAGCCCAGCGTCGGCGACGTCGAGTTCGAATTTCTCCATGACGGAGAGGTTTTGGCTAAAAGCAGCGGCAGCGATGAATGCTGCTCGAACGAAATGGAGCTGCTGGATGACGACGACGTTGAAGAGAGAGAGAATGATGCTTCCGTTGAAAAGAATAGAAGCTTCTGGGACAATCAACACCAACTTTTGCAGGTGACATTAAGAACTCCTCAATATTGATTAATTTTAATTTGATTTCTCTCCTCTCGGTCTGTTTCGTTGGAATTGAATTTGATTTGCAAATCAGCCTGTTAGAATTCGATCATTCTTTTTTACCAAATTTGAACGTGAGATGTACGACAACGGAGGGAAAAATTAGCAGATTTTTTTGTTTAGCGGTCTTTGAATGCAGCTTTTAATACTAATTGTTTACAAATGAAATTTTTTATCACATAAATATTTTCGATTTTTTTTGGTTCAAAATATAAATGTACTGACTTTCTGGGAAAAAAATTCATTTTCTACTCCCCTTTAGCTAAAATATACAAACATACCTTCTTGGAGATCAAGTGTGAAGCAGTGAAACAAGATCATTTTAAACTCCAATCTAATTAAAAAAAAATTTTATTGCGGTACTCTTCATCAATCTAATTAATTGGTCAAATAATTTAGATGATTGATATCCTGATTTAATTAGAAGATTTAATCAGTTTTCCCCTGAAAAAAAGGTCAGGTGTTAATTACAGAACAGAATGACAAATACTTAAAAGACTGAAGCTGTCAGATGACAGCTAGATTAGGTTAGTAATTGGCAATCATCTGTTGAGGCAATCTTATCCAGAACTTTCTTTGTCTTCCGTTTTAAGCTTAAAAGGTTTTGTTAGTTGGGATCACTAACATATATATATATATATATAATACAATTTGGCGGATTTTATGGTGTAATTAATTAATTGATTGATTAACGAAATAGGATAATGCAAATTGCAGGGTGTGATATCCAGAACAAGTTCAATTGAGACTGGGATTAGGAACGCTACGAAAGAAGCACTGAAGGAGATAGGAGGCTCAGAAACGGCGTGTGGTTGTGGCTCACAAGTGGCTCTAATCAGCTGCCGAATATGCCTCATGAGACAAGTTTCCAGGCGCCTCCAGAGTGTGGGCTATAATTCTGCCCTTTGTAAAACCAAATGGAGAACATCCCAGGATATTCCAGCAGGTAAATTATTTTTTTCCCTAATCTTTTTATTATTTTATGTTATTTTAATCCGACTGTGTATAATAACGCGCTGATCTCTCCATTTTGTTGCTTTTATTTTTTTATTCGTATCTTAAAAGAATCAATTAAAAAATACTAATAATATTGTATCATATGAATTCTTTATTTTTTTAAGAAAAAAAATCAAGAAAGATATTGCCTGGTAGGTAGGACCTATATTTGGCCACCTTCTCCCGCCTTTCTCGCCTAATTATAATGTCATTATCAGGTCACTAGATTATTATCACTTCAGCTGTTGAGTCATTCCATTTAATATACTAGTATTCAAAATTGTCCATCAGATTATGACTATTACGATATCATTACATTATAAATTAGGTGCGCTTTCAAACTTTGTAAACAATAATTGTATTCCGTTAAATATTGAATATTTTATTTTAATTTTAAATGTAAGATCCTTTACAGTATACGAGGTAGTATTTATTATATATTTTTTAAAAAATATTTTTATTTAATATATCACAAAGAAAAAGATAAAAGAAATTAAATAAGGGTAATTTTAGAAAAATATTATAATTTTTACTTAAGTAATTTTAATTTTTATTCTTAATTCTTATAATTCAGTTAAAAATATCTTACATTAAAGATTATAGGCAGGAGAGAGAGAGAGAGAGAGAGAGAGAGAGAGTATTATTTTACGGAGATTTCATTTTCAAGAAGCCACTTACTCTCGTCGGAAGATGTGTGAGTAATAACACAATTTGTATCATTGTCCAAGTCAAGGAGGCTTTAATTTTTCATGGTATATATATCTGTCCTTTTACATTACATGATTCTCACAACTCGTGGCAATATATATTGTATGTATATCCATTAATTTAATAAAATCTTTAACTTCAAGTAAGTGTGACTACTATAGACGACTATCCTATATTAACCTTAATTAACACGAACGTGATAATATATGTATGTGCAGGGGAACACAATTTTGTAGATGTGATTGACAGCACGAGCTCAAAGAAAGGAGAGATGAGGATGATCATAGAACTGAACTTCCGAGTGGAGTTTGAGATGGCGAGAGGGAGCGAGGACTATGACCGCCTGGTGCGGCGGCTGCCGGAGGTGTTTGTGGGGAAAGCGGAAAGACTAAGCAACGTGATAAAGATAATGTGCATGGGGGCGAAGAAGTGCATGGAGCAGAAGAAAATGCACCTGGGGCCCTGGAGGAAGCAAAGGTACATGCGGGCTAAGTGGCTGGGGCCATGTGAGAGGAAAACTGATTGCAGAGGTTCGGTGGCCACGTTGGATTGTGATCAGAGGATGCCCATGAAGACGAAACCAAAGGCGTCTTTGTTGACTGTGGATTTGCTGGAGAAGCTTCCCAATATGCATTGTAAGGTTGTTGAGGTTGTGTAGGGTGTATGGAATTGGTGTTAATTATTATTATATATTGTATTAATTGCATGAAGGGGAAGCCATTATGGAGTTTGTAAATTTTTTCCTTGTAGGTTCAACAAAGAGTGAGAGTCGATCGATTGGTAACTGGATGTAATGAGATTAAAAAAAAAAAAGTTTCATGAATTAAAAAAAAATCCTATTTCTTCAGAAATAAAATCCAGTTTCATCATTCTAATTTATCAAGTAGCTAGCCCCACGCATATATAAATTCATTTGATATATAAAATGAAATCTGATGAAATAAAAAAAATACTCTGGATAATAAAAAATCATTTCTATATTTTCCTTTAAAATATAATTAAAAAATTATTCAATAATAATTATAAAAATATAATAAATATTATGATACAATAGAACTAATCATTGTACGTATCCAATCCAAATAACAGTGGAACACTTCAAAGTGCTTTTCTAACACTAACTAGACAGGTTTTTTTATTAAATTACACAAGATTAGAAAGATTAATTATATTATTTATAATTTGTACACAGTATAAGTTCTATTTTATATTTTATATTTATTTTGATGTTTGAATCTAATACTTTGGCATTAGGTCCCACAGCATTAATTAAACATTTCGTGTTGATTTTGGTCAGCTCTAAATATTTAACTCAACTGATTAAACTTTTAATTAAAAAAACAGCATTTCGTGATGATATTAAGTTATCTTTCTGAGAAATTTTAATTTATCATATGAGGTACATCAGTGCATGTTAGCTCTAATCAGACTTAATTTAATATGTAATTCTTCTATTCCTCTTTTTCAAGGTGTCATAACAGTTACATATGTTTAATTTGATAATATTTAATTTGAATTTATTTAAATTTTAGATTTATATTATTTGTTTTAATTAAATATACCTGAATATGATCCTTATCTTTAGGAGAAGATATCATCAATTGATTAATGAGAAGAATAAGGGATGAATTCAGTTATAATTTTAACTTTATCTTTATTTGAATTCAAATTCAAATTTAAATTTAATAACTTATTATCACAAGTTATTAAAAATAGAGAAAGATTGAGTTGAGGTTAACACATTTCAGTTTGTCAAAACTAGCCGAGGTTGATTCTCAGGCTCCATCACTGAATTTGAAAGAAATGTTTGCCTAGATTATTTTCAAAAATTAATTTACATAAAAAATTTATATTAAAAATTGAATTTGTTTCACAAGAATAATAATAATAATAATAATAGAAAACTTCAGCAGCCAGCCTTTAGTATAGTATTGTGTTTGGGTGAAAACATGACCTATAATATTTTGAGAAAATTAGGTTTTGGGACTAAAAAAATATTTGGTTTTTGGTATCAAATTGATTTTTCCTGAAAAGGAAATCGATTCTAAGTTCAAAAAATTTGATTCTCACAAAAAAAAATCATCCTTGGTTCCAAAAATCAAATATCTTTATTTTTTGGTCCCAAAACCAATTATCCCAAATGTTTTAGATGTTTATGATCGATATGACAATTGAAATACAATTAAAATATTATACGTTTTATAAAATTACAAGGTTAAAATTAGGAAATGTGATCTGTTAAGTGAAGGTCTCAAAATATCATATCTTAAATATAATATTGAAACACCACACTATTTTTTAATTTCACATTTAACAAGGTTAAAATTAGGAAATGTGATCTGTTAATATAAGTGAAGGTCTCAAAATATCATATCTTATTAAATATAATGAAGCACCACACAATTTTTTAATTTCACATTAATTAATTTAATATTCTTCTAAATTTC
Organism: Adenanthera pavonina; assembly: GCA_026686845.1. Taxonomy (NCBI): domain Eukaryota; kingdom Viridiplantae; phylum Streptophyta; class Magnoliopsida; order Fabales; family Fabaceae; genus Adenanthera; species Adenanthera pavonina. The sequence goes on along the minus strand of JAIVEN010000002.1, from coordinate 19,635,857 downwards.
GTGACTATTACACACACACACACACATTAAGATCACCTTAAATGATTAACCTATGAAGATTTATGCACAAAAACATTATGCTGTGAGAGGAAAAAGACAAAAAATAAAATTTAACCTTGTTTTATTTCTGGATTTGATTATATTTCAGAATTCTTTTAGTAGGTATAATCTTTGCTACGTCTTCTCCTTGGAATAGAGGAAAGGAAAGAAAGAAATATTCTCTTATTCAATCTTAAAGTGATCGAATTTTAGACTTGTGAATTGAGATAATAATAGTATATATTTGATCCAAGCAACAGTTTTAGTTGTCGATGTCAAAAACTTCTTCGATGACCAAGAGGAATTTGATGCTGAAATGACTTGATTTATATATGTACAGTCTTTCCTTGCAGATAGGAATTTAATCTTTTTTCTTTAAATGTATATGAAAAAAGAGATCACTAATTCTTATGAATCTCAATTGATTGGACAATATATGTGTGTGTGATATGTTTTGCATGTTGATATTTTCTTTTGTGTTAGCACCTAGTATCCTGGGCTTGCTTCACTTGAATTGTGAGGACTTCAATGGGGTCAGACTAATCCTGATCGAGGCATGACAAGTATCACAAGGGTGGACACCTAGTCACTTGCGCTACTAATTTTCCAAGATTCAAACTCGAGACTTTTGGTTAAGCTGGAACATATTTTGCATGTTGATAAATAGAATAATATCTTACCATTAAGTGCTTGGTTCAACGGGAGGAGGTTAGGAGATAAAGAAAGGTAGAAGATTGTGCCCTCTTAATTAGAGAATTTAAGTTCGAGTTTTGAGAATATATTCACGTTGCCCTAAACATGCAGCCATGTTAATTAAATACTTAGTGATAAAACTTTGTCACCCTTTGTAATTATGCTCGACTTGATTCAAATTAGCCTAGATCTTGATAAATCCTCTAATTAAAGTGGAGTGGATCCAAGATATTTGATATTTGATAAAAAAAGAATAATATCTTAAAATATATTTTTTATTTTAAATTTAAATTTTATCTCTCTTTGGTAACAAGGGGGCCAAAAGCCCAAACAAAGAAAAAAAAATTATACAGAAACAAGCCTATCGTAGGAATAACCTACACTATCCCTATGCACCAGTTCATGTAAACCTGTCAAAGTCTCAAAAAACTGATGGACGACCAAATCAAAAAGTAAACTATGCTGAGCAATCCAGTCTGCACATTGATTACCCTCACGATAGCAATGACAGACCTGCAACTTCCAGGAATCTTGCAGTTCATTTTGCAGCAACTTAATAAGTCTAGTATTCATAAAACAAACAGACAAGGCATTCTCAACGAGAGATATGACAGCTTGGGAATCCCTTTCAATAACTACTCTCTAAACTTGCATATGCTTAATCACTTGCAGACCAATTATAATACCCCAAAGCTTTGCTTAAAAAAAAAAAAGCATCGCCCAATTCTCTTCAGATATTCCCTCACAAATTCTCCACTACTATTTCTTACCAAGCCACCACACCCAGCCTCACCAGTGTGTTTATTTACAGCGCCATCAAAATTCAGCTTAAACCAACTTACTTCAGGTTTCACGCACTTGATCTCTTTTGTAACTTTGAGGTTAATCTGCCTACAATCCTTAAAGGCCTTCCTCATTTCCTTTGCATAACTAATAATGCAAGACATACTAATAGGCTTCCACCTTCTAGCTTCCACTTCATCAGATATTAAGTGAGAAAGCTTCTCCATTCCTAGCAAGAATAAGTAAGATGATAGTGGATCACCTTGCCTCAAACCACGTTCAGGATTAAAGGCAGCAGATTTAGACCTGTTCCCAACAATCCTTATAAAGGTGGTAGAAATACAGTGCTTAGTTAAAAGAACAATATTTTCAGGTACCCTCTCCAAGAATCCCCATTACATCTTGTCATAAGCTTTCTGCAAATCAATTTTGATGGCCATGAATCCCCTTGAACCAGTCATACGATTCATAGAATACACAATCTCTCGAGCGACCAATATTCTCTTGAATGCATCTTCCTGGTACAAAGCTTGTTTGGAAAGATCATATATACAACTTGTCTCATCATAGGTTTAAAACGATTCACCAAAACTTTAGAAATTCCTTTATAAAGGACATTACACAAAGAAATAGGACGCATCTACCCTATCTGTTCAAGATTCTCAACTTCAGGAATTATTATCTCTCTCAGGTTTTATTTAATTTTAACTTTATTTCAGAATTTTATTTTATTTTAATCTATTTTATCATATTAAGCTTCTAACTTTTTTTCCGCCTTACTTTTATTTAATTCATTTTATTTTAATTTAAATAACAGTTTTGTTTTATTTTGTTGGCTAATCATCAAATTTTTTTGTTAAATATTATGATTCATTAGTATTAAGAGAATTTTTTTGGACAAAATAAGAGAAAATTTTTATTGAATATGATATTTAATAACGAAATTAAAATAAAATAAAATTAAGAACTAAAAAATATTGTGGCAAAAAAAGAAATAAAAATATTTATTAAAGCTGAGGAAGCAAATTGAAATTTTGAAAATAAAAGTTATATATATTAAAGAAGTGATTGAATTATAATAAATTAAAATTAAAGAATACAAATGAAAAACAGGAAAAAAAAGAAATAAAATTGAAAACAAAAATAACGATATAACCTTAAATGAAGTTTAACGAGACCCAATCTTTGAACTTGTCCACGAGACAATGCATTTGTGAATGGCTTCAAGTCAGTCCTATCCATGCTGATGTCCATGCGGAAAGAGAGACATAAATCTTGCTGGATACGAATAATATGACACAGCGAATAAAAATTGATTCATTTGAGAAGGACTTTGACGTATACCTCATGTGGGGGTATGCGTTCAGATCCTGCTGCTAACGTGACCCGCATAAACACTTCTTAAGCGGTAAGACTTATCTTGGCCAATAAGCTTCTACGGCCTATCACCCAACTTAATTAATTTTTTTTAAAGAACAATATGATGTTTTTCTTAAAAAACTTGAATATTTTATATATAATGATAATATTCAAAATATCATAATTAAGATCTAATGATGCAGGATTAACTGCATGAACAAGCAACTAGGAAGGGTAGAGACAAAACTTCTCCTACTTTCAAAGAATATAAAATCAAGTAACATTAATAAAATAAATAATTCTTTTATATTGCACAAAGTTTGAAAAATGAGTTCGTGACATATATTTAACATATTTTATTATTAAATTTTATATTTTATAATGAGATTGATTGACCCTGATAATTGAGTAATCAAAATATCAATGTATCAATATATTATATGATAAATTAAAATAGACGGCTATGATAGATTTATGAAAAAATTACTATTCATTTTACTTTTTTGAATTTGTTGGGCTGAGTATAACTTTAGACACCTTTACAACGGGCTCTTTTTAAGTTATTTTATAAAATCTCAATACAATTATATTTCAATTTAGAGTCTTAGTAGTTAAAAGACCGAAAAAGGTACACACTATACAAAATTTAAAGATTGATATATATTGTGAATAACATGACTTATTATATATTTTATATTTATCTTGAATGATATATGTTTTACTTCATTTAAAAATGTGATTTTTAGACAACATTAAGAAAATATTGGAACTGTGTTGAATTTCCCTTAACACTTGTAAATAATAATAATTTTCAATATTTAATATTTGACTTTTTTCCCCCGAACCTACCAAACCATGCGTAGTTTTCCACATATGATGATATTTGAAAGCAATAAGTGGTGCTTGCTTTCTCATTTGTCTCTTTTTGTTTTTGCTGTGTTTCGTTTGGTCAGCAACAAAAACATGTTGGGTCAACCAGCATTAATTAGAGTTCCTAATGGGCCCAGCATTAAAAGACTCATCATTGGTTTGGTTGTTATATTTCGAAAGCCCATGAAGCATTGTCTTTCGCTGTCGTACAAATACCCCTATTTTTGTCTGAGCCCGACATATCCAATCATTCTCAAGATTGAAACATAGGCCCATTTTATTTTTTTTGTCGGGCCAAGGCCCATTCAACGCCCACCTAACAAATATTCACATTGGTTCGTGCATCTCTTGCTTAATTAAAAAACAAAATCTTTTGACCCCGGCGTGGAGTTAACTGCGGGGACTTTATTTATTTATTTATTTTTTTGCCAAAACGACGGGCACTTAAACATTTGAGCAACCCATAAATTTGCATGAAATCTAAAATAAGCATGATTAATATTGTTACTTATATTGGATAAATTATTTTGAAACTTCTTTTTTTTTGTGAATATTTTGAAATGTTGGGTTAAATTGTCATGTATATAATCAATATTAAATTTGAAATACTTGAGTCTTTATCAGTTAACACATCTAAACTATAATTATTTGACAGATAATTTAAAAAAAAAATATCAAGTGAACATTAATTGTCAAATATCTGTTGGGAATCGAGACAAGGATTTAACTTTGTTAATATTTAAAATGCTTTAATATTATCAACAAATTCTCATTGATAATTTATACATCTACTACTTCTCATATAAGTCATATCATTAAGAATGAATAATACAATTTTTTTTAATTATTTATTATTCACAAGTAAAATACTTGCATTCCTATTTTTTTATTTATCTTTTCTTCTTACTTTCTATTACTAATTGAATTTGAATTTTAAATAACTTATTTAAAATTTTGTTCAAGTTACATGCTTAACTCAAGTATCATGTTATTAGTTATCTTGTATACTGTATCAGAAGAAAATCCAGTTAGTTTAATATTATTGGATATTGCAAACAATTTGAAACTTGCACATAAAATTTTTTCTAATTATTGGATGAATTTTACATGACATTTAATAATAATAAAATATTAAAATACCTGCTTGTATTACTTCCTCCAGTGGTGGCATTTAGAAGTTTTGCATCATCCATATTATATGATTTTGTATATATTTATTTTTTTATCCATCCTTTAAGGTTTTAGCAGATACATTAAAAAATGTAACTAATATGTTAAAATTCCTTTTAAGTTTCATAATATGCTATTTAATAAATGGATAGATAAAAAGAGTCATTAATATTATCTTTGGTTTTTAAAATAATAGATAAAGATTAATTAAAAAAATAGTAATCAACATTATTTTGAAATTTGGAAGTGATAGATAAATTAAAAAAATATTTTCAAAGGTGACTGTTAAAAGAAATAGAGGGAGTGTTTTCTGAGGCACATTAATTTTTTTCTTTAAATATTTTTTATTTAATATCATTACATTTAATGTATTAGATATTCTGCATCACTCGTATATTGAGAGTTTAATATGGTAAGATTGGGAGAATTTTTATAACTTTTGTATTTTTAATAAATTTAATTAACATTAGCTAATTTTAACCAATATCCTTTGTTTCTATAAAAAAAAACTCTTATAATAAAAAAATAAGAAAGTATTATATAAGTTTATTTTTTTATTGTAATTAAAATTTTTTGAAAGCATGAGTATATTATTGGTATAAATCCTTCGCGGAACTCAGAATTTCATCAGGCGAACCAGATTATACCAACCGTATGGTACCGTGCGAAGCGTACCAAAAATCCGCCGTAGCTTTGGCTTTCTTTAGCTAAAGTCCCTTTGTACCTCATTCTCTCCGATAGCGACACTTGGATTCCTCCCCTCACTGCCTTTTTTTTATTTCCTCCTCCGAACCAGAGTTTCAAACTTTGATCGCCAAAAAAAAAACACACATCAAAATTGAAAAATCAAAGCAAAATTCTGTCGCTCTCCGTTTTTTCTGACTTTGTCTCTGTGGTCCCCGCCACCTAAAGCCACCCCCTCTACACCTTCAAACCCTCCAGTGATACACAGTTCGTTTTCCCTAGCACTTCATCTCACCCAAAGGTAAAAGGCGGGCCCTTTCATCATCATCATCTCTGTCCTGTGAGATGATTAAGTGGGTACATCGAATTGAAATCTACGGTCCCTGTTGTCCTCCGTATGCCATACGTATGATCTTCGTTGAAATTCACTGATATAACGGACAAACAGTTATGTCTTTCTCTCTTCATGGAAAATGGGATTAGGTACAGGATTTTTCTTGCCTTCTCGACTCATAAACTCAATCTAGGGATACCTCTTTTTTCAATCCTTTCACAGTGGAAAACCTGCCTATGACCTTGCGGACTGGTAAAGCTTGTTGTATTTTAGTATTGTGATTCTTCTGTGTGATGTAATTTGTTTTGTTTTTGCATCTCGGTCTTCTTTATTTATTATTGATTTAGTGGGTTTGTGATTCTTTTAATGCCAATGATTCTTGTTTTTAATTGCTTCCTCCCTTCCCCTGTAGCCAAGAGGAACGTAAGCATGGGTGCTCCTTCGTTATCAATATGAAATATTCTTTTTTTGAGTTGCTGGTGGTTTGTTTATTATTTAATTTGGAGGATTATTCGATATTAACATTTGTTTATTCGGTATGTGTGTGGGATTTTCCAGGCCTTTACGGAAGGTGGTGATTGACTTTTATGCGCATAGGGATTTGCTGTTGAGGTTACGGAAGGGCAGTTCCTGAATAGTGAAGAACAATCATAGCTCTGTTTTATCGTTTCTGAATGTGAATGGGCTCTAATGAGCTTCACAGGTTTCCGTCTCCGAATGGAACTGGATTTATCATCTTCTTCTGAAATCTGCTCATTCCTATTGGGTCTTCATTGGTTTGAATGGGTTTTTCATTTCTTCGATGGAAAGATTTGAAAGCTGTTCGATACTTATCTGCTAATCGCTGTTTTATGGGCTCGGAAAAATAGTTTCTGGAGCTTCGTAGTCTGGGAAAAGATTATTCGAGGCGTAGTGCCGTTTTGTCGTTTTGAGCCTTCTTCTCAGCTGGTGATTCATACTTATCGGTATTTTAGGGCTCGAGGGAATCACAGAGAAAAGTTAACATGGAAGAAGATACCACTTCATGGATAAGGAGGACGAAATTCTCTCACACTGTGTGCCACCGATTGGACTCTTCGAGATTGGCCTCGATTCCTCTCCGCCGCATTGAGTCTGAGTCCCATTCAGGACTCAAATCAAGGCCTGCAGTTTCTTTTAATCTGAACAATGTCTCTGATTCTCCAAAGATTCATCAAAGTCCTAATGTCAAAAAGCCGAGATCTGTGTCTCCTTTACCAGAAACCTCTCTCTCTGACACCTTCCGGGAAGCTAAGCATGAACGTAAGAGGTTCTCAACGCCAGGTCCTCGGAGGAATGAACATCATGATAAGAGGATGATGGGGAAGGTGTCGAATAAGGATTCTCGAGCCAAACCTTCCAATTTGAAATCGCCCTCGCGAAGTCCGATCCTGTCAAGTTCGAAATCGAACGAGAACATGAAGAGTCGGAAGGAATCAGCGTGGACCAAGTATTTTGACCATGGCGGAGGAAGAGTTACTGCCGTGGAAACTGCAGAAGAATGGACAGTTGACCTGTCTAAGCTTTTTCTTGGGCTTAGGTTTGCTCATGGGGCTCATAGCCGACTCTATCGTGGTAATTATAAGGATGAACCTGTTGCAGTGAAAATAATAAGGATACCAGACGATGACGAAAGTGAAACCCTGCGTAGTCGATTAGAGAAACAGTTCATTAGAGAAGTCACACTTTTATCTCGTCTCCACCATGAAAATGTTATAAAGGTGATCAAATTCTTTCCCTTCCTCTCTTTTTTATATGCTATGCTTTTTTACGGCAAATTGTTCTTCTCGAATATGTTCTGTGATGTCTTGTTCATTATAAGGTCAGCAAATCCATTGTTTTCTTCTAATTGACAAGATTTAGTTAAATTTTCTCACTTGCACTTAGTTTTCTCAATAAAATACATGGTCAAATTTGTTCTCACTTCTGATGGTTTTAATCAGACAACTATGTAGGAGGTGCCTGAGAACTGTGCCTAAGTTTTGTTTTATTACCTATTTTGGGTTTGATTCATAAATCATGTTGAAGTAATCAGCTATAGTACTAAGAGTACTAGTTGAATAGTTTATGCATCTTTCACATGCGGGTCTTGGACTTATTTAGTGTTAACAAGGCTTGGACTTTTACATCCTGTCCTATCTCAAATATTTAACCTTGTTTGTACAGTTCGTAGCAGCTTGCAGAAAACCACCTGTTTATTGTGTCATCACAGAGTATCTATCAGAGGGTTCCTTGAGGGCATACTTGCATAAGTTAGAGCACAAAACTGTTCCTCTAGAGAAGCTAATAGCTTTTGCTCTGGAAATTGCTCGCGGAATGGAATATATACACTCTCAAGGTATCATACATCGGGACCTTAAACCAGAGAATGTACTTATCAGTGAAGAGTCTCACCTCAAAATTGCTGATTTTGGCATTGGATGTGAGGAGGCATACCGTGATGTATTTACTGATGACCCTGGTACATACCGTTGGATGGCCCCTGAGATGATAAAACGTAAGTCGTATGGGAGAAAGGTTGACGTTTATAGTTTTGGGCTCATCCTATGGGAAATGGTGACAGGATCAATACCGTATGAGGATATGACTCCTATCCAGGCTGCTTATGCCGTGGTAAATAAGGTATGCTTCTTATCAACTAGGTCTTGCAGGTTTGCAATGTAAAAAAGGCAATGGCCTTTGTTGATGTTCAGACTGAATTCTACATTTATTCGCTTAGGAATCTTATCAAATAATAAGAAAAATTGCACAGCCCCTCCCTGTCCCTCAACACACCTGCATTTCTGTCACCGTTAATTCTTGTCTTTTGAAGTTGGAGCTGAGGCGTTTGATAATTTCCTATACTAGCACAAATTGGTTTCTACTAATAATACTGTAAATGATTATATCTCCTTGAGTGACATAACATTTTAGCCAACAGATTGCTACGAATAAAGCTAATTTAAATTTTGGGATCAATAAACTTCTGGAAAATGGCTAAAAGTTTTTTTTTTAATATAGTTGGTAAACTATATAGCTTATATTTTTATCGTTACTTTTATTTTGGAATTCAGATAACAGGCTTTACTGGAGCATTTATAATGTTTTTTTTATTATGATTTGTCTTCTACTTTTTTCAGAATTCAAGACCTGTTATTCCTTCAAGCTGCCCACCTGCTATGCGAGCTTTAATTGAGCAATGTTGGTCCTCACATCCAGATAAGAGGCCTGAGTTCTGGCAGATTGTCAAGGTATTAGAACAATTTGAATCTTCACTTGCCCATGATGGAACTCTGAAACTCGTGCAAAACCCTTGTTGCCAAGACCATAAGAAAGGACTTCTTCATTGGATCCAAAAGCTTGGTCCTGTGCATCAAAATAATGGCCCTGTGCCTAAACCGAAGTTCACATGAATCTTCATAGTGGCTTGGCTTTGGTAGTACACCAGGTCCTTTGTAATTAACAGTGAAAGGTTTGATTTTTGAGCTTTTCTGATTGTAGTCCTCTATATAACATTTATATGAGAGTAAATTGATTTGTAGGATTGTGCATTGAGGTGAATCCAACTTCTATTTATGTTTTGCATTCACCAGTTATAATGAACGTATTGCAGCTTGCTTTATGTGTAACTGTAGCTTAAACAAAAATCTTAACCTCTCCTGCACATGCACAGGTCAAAGGGCACAATTCTATTATTACTCCCCAAAGAAGTTTCTTCGATAATATTGTTGTTAAAACTTTATCTTTTCCTGTGTTTTGTTGTAGCCTCTCAGACTTGGCCAGATTGGCAAAATCATATATATAGATGGAAAGTTTTATGGTTAAGACCTAAAAAAAAAAAAGTTTTATGGTTAAGACCAACGTAATGTTGATGTTACAACTCAGCAAGAGCTTGAAGATTCAGATGCAACAAGAAATGAGGATGAGAAGAACAATGACATTAATGGAAGTTGTAGGAAAAGTGATCGGCTTGTGGAAGTGTGTGCCAATAAAATTTGTATAAAGAATTTTTATGTGTATGTGGAGGATGATAAAGTGGATTCTACTTAATATGATTTTCATGGCTCATCTGAATGAAGGTTCTTTGTTTACTTATTGCACAAATTGGTTTCTCTTTGCGAATAATAAAAGTTATATATGCTTTCATTTCTGCTTTAGATGTTATCTTTGGCATCTGAATACATGTGTTCAACTCTCTTTTTGTATCATGCTATCTTGTCAGTGATTTCAGCTTCGGTTTGTTAAATATTCTAAAGTCTTAACTAGTCACATTTGGGTACTATCATCCAATAATTATATGCTCGCTTTGTTATTTTTTTTTTTTTACCGCTCATACTTCTTGATGTGTTTTACTGTTAATGGGAATCACATCCTATGAATTGAAAATATATGTACATTGAATCTATATCATAGGAGATTGCATGTGACTTGCTAGTTCAGCTGGATCAGTTGGCAATATTGAGAATAAAGATTCATATCTTTTCATAAATGACCATAATATCTGTTTTAGGTTAGGTGGAGTATCTTGTTCTTAGCTTGTTTGTTTTAGATAATCAGTTACGTGATGCAAGATGAGAACAATGTTTATTATATTTTTTATTGTGTTGTGATTAACATATTTTCAGAATTAGAGATTTGAATGGAGTCATTTGAACCTAGAGATATCTTATATACCATATGATAGTATATCCTAGAAAATAATAGGATACCTGCTATCTTTTGGATTCGTTGGTTTGGATGCGTTAGAGTTATTACCCCTGATTAATATAAGAATTGATTTCTGTACCACTCATTATAATGCCGACATTCTATTCCTCATTTTAAATTTTAATCTGCATTTTTTCTCACCAGTGTGAAACCACCATGTGAGAGAGATCAGTTCTCAATTTTGCTTTTCTTTTTTTGTTGCTCTGTTTTACTACTTATGAGGAAGAATAACAAAAGTGGCATTTGTGGAAATTGTAGGAATTTATGGGTTTAGATTCTTAGAATTATAGAGAAGGAGTATAAATGTGGAGGATAGGATTGGTGCAGCTGATCCGGGTTAAGTTTATTGTTGCTGTATGTTTTCTATGTGAATGTCTCGACTTTATGGCAGAGGTTTGTTCCTCCATGCACATCGAGTGAAAGCTGCAAGTTTCTGCTTTGAAATTTGCTATGCTTTACCTTTGATTACTCATGCTTCAACTCACTTTTGTAGCATGTCACAATAGATTCTCAAGTAAACTCCATGTTAATGGCCAATGGTTGTTACGTGTCTATTTGTTGTTGATTTGGTGAATTTAGATGAGACCCAACTGAACTGGATATTTTTCTGATGTTTTCCTGTCAGCCGAGGCCAAAAATATCATAGCATTTATTACTGGGGGAGGGGAGGGGGGGTTTGTTGAGCAATCTAATCAATTAAATGATGTGATGGAACAATTCAAGTCTGTGTTGGTCCATTGATGTTGATTTCTACGACTTTAGGATGCCCCATGTGTTTGTGTTATTGGTTTCATGTCTGGGTGTCACTGTCATGCATGCTGCCTCAGTTGAGAAATACTGTATGTGCAATGTATCTGTTTGCATGTGACCATTGTCATGTTTGGTTAAGGCGGAGCATTCTGGGATGAGATGCTTGTTTGGTTTAGTTTAGACTTTAGATTTAGACTACAACATTGTCAATCATATAGATATAGATGAGAGGGTAAGCTAAGCATGGTAGTTTAGGGTCCAAATTGAATGCAGTTAATGCAATTTGTTGTTTGGAAAATGTCAAATGTTAACGTATGTTGTGTCGTCATATCTTATTTGCCCCTCGTTTGGTAATTGGCGACCTCTTCCCTCCGTCATCTGCGTGCTCTTTGCGAACTTTATCACGTTCAAATAGTTCCTCTAGTAGCCCCTCGGCCTCTTAAATAGGCTGGGCTGGGCCGGATTGGCATTTTTTTGGTCTGAGAGAAGGTGTGCAGGGTTTTTAACTTTGGGTGGCAAAGCCCAATATTGTTCACGGACTCCTTTTACGGAAACGCAGGATGCTGGCCCAGAATAGGGTGGTTTATTATTATATGGAAAATGTCTAGCAACTCTTACGTCCATGATGAGAGGCTTTTGGGTTAATATTAACAATAAAAAGAAAGTGGTGTAGGTTTTTAAAATGCGCATGGTATGCATATTTTCTTTCTTTCTTGTTTTGCCAGAAATTATATTATATTAATACGTCGAACACAGCACAACAAACTAAAGAGGAATCTAGAAGAAATAAGAGCAAAGAGGGATAGGGGACCTACATAAGGTAGACAGTCTAGAAACTACTTCAACCGGTCTTCGTATGCATATTTTCTGAGTACGTACGTACGTACGTACGAGTTGTTTGATCTAATTTAGACACTTCAGATTTTATTTGTTTTTAATTAATGTTAGTATTTTTTTAATCATAAATCTAAAGAAAATGTAAAACGATAACAATGATCAACTTGATCAAAAAGTATCATTGGAATTAAAAAGTGCTTTAAGAATTAATAAGATATGAATTGTTCAAATTTTAAATCTGAACAATTGAGATAAGAAATGCATCAAAGTGAATGTAATTTGAATAAAATAATGTTAAAAAAAATGAGGTTACATAATCTTGTGACTCTTACAGTAAGATCTTTGTTTGTGATTCTTGTGTCAATGTCACGGATGCTAAAAAGGGTAGACTGTTGTTACTTTTTAGAGTAGAAATATTGATAGTTTGTTCCGAAGGGCACCAGTTTTGGGTGCCGTCTATCAGCCAGTCCAAAACGAAGCAGCGAAAGTCCAGTTCTGATAGGGATATGATTTAAGATGTAATTATTCTATACATGGAAAAATATTCTTAAGTAGACTCCTATTACTTGTAATATATATATATATATATAGTTCATATTTGATTTGTGCACATAAAATGTATGTGTTAATTGTATAGAATATCCAAAATATTCCATTTATTATATTTAAATATGACAATTTTTCCACGTTACGAGGAGTTAATTGAGAATGGAAGGAAAGCTTTGGTTATTGTGAAGTGCAAAGTCGTGCTTATGAAGGAGGCCAAGAGTTTTTTTTTTTTTGCCAATAAAAAGAAAGAGGTTGGTGATCCCTTAATTAAACAGTACTGTGTATATAAGGTTTTGCATTCCAAATTTTCCTATATTTTCGTGTGTCGTCTTCAAATTCGTACCATATTGATCCAAAATTAGTATTACTCTGTCAATCTTTCACGGTGGGAGGTCCTGATTTGGATCCCTTGTTGCTTAAAAAAAAATCAAAAATATTATTTTAAATAAAATTTCAATGGCTTATTAATTTGAACCTTCGAATATGTAATATGGGCAATGCTTTGTCGTTTTGTTTATATAATCAAAGATCTAGATCGAAGGGTACTTGATATTTTTGGATAATGCTTTGTCGTTTTGTTTGCAACATTTCAAGACAAGCTTTGGGGGAATCTCTGCTGGTTGGCTTCGACATTACCTCAAAAATAGGCAACCTCTTCTTTTCTTCACCTCTTTACGCATCGTCACTAAACGAACAAGTGATAATTAATTAAAGAGTTTATCTATTGAGATTGATTGCATATATAATATTAGAAAACCAAATTAATACTTATATGTTAACCACGTGCATGATGCTGGATGTAAAACACTAGACGCACTAACTTTGAATCTTGAAAAGTTGGAAGGGTTGGGATTTTCTCTACTATTCACACTCCATGTCACACCTCTACCTGAGGCATGCTATATATGGAGTTTTTAAATCACAGTAGAGGAAATCTAGTGAGATTAAAATAAAACCTCCGACTATACTTTTACCCGCATTAATCAATTTTGTAAATATTTAATCCAAACTATAATATAATCGCTTAAATGATCAAGTTGCCTCAAACGTAGGTCATATGGATCATAAAAGTAAGATTAGCCCGTTTTTCTCAAAAAGGAAATCATACTCATATAAATGGATTCTCATAATTAATTGACAAGTCGCTTCAAATGAATGAAATATTGTTTTAATTGTAGAATACCTACTTAATTGTTCGTCGATCAGGTGAAACACCTAAGCAACTCGATGCATAAGAATGATTATTATTGTAATCTTATTATAAAAAAAACATGCAAATATTAATTTCTTTTTTTTAGTATTCATCTCAGTTGTCAGATTCATGTTACAGTTGTTTAGGGATTTAAATTGTATAACCTAAAATGCACTGTTTCATATCACATGAAACAATGCCTTTTGATATGAAAGATTAATTAATGACTTCTGGATATGAATCAAAACATAAATTACACCATATATTAAGATAAATGCTGGAGAGAAAATTTGATATTAGAAATAATATTTTGATTACACAAACTAATGAAATTTTAAAAATTAGTGCACAAAACTCTAGACTTAATTATCACTGAGGTAAAGATTCACTGATTTTTCAATTGAATAGCCAGCCAATTTGCTATGTGCGCAGTGTTGTTTCATTTTACAGTTGCAACTTTTTTTTTTTTTTGCATTAGTTTATTTTGGCCTATTCAATAGAAAAAAAAAGCATAATGGACACATGTTATTGTGAGTGGTAGGAGCTCTTACTCATAAACAAGTTGTTGAGGATTCAATACCAAACCTTTACAGAACAAATTTAATTTATAGAGGTTATTATTTATCTCCTTAATCCATGTCTATGCCCCTCCAATCGGTTGTACATATTTTTTTAGAAAAATAAAATTAAAATGTCCACTTTACCACCGACAAAATTGACAGTACTTTTTTTTTTGGATGACACGACAATATTGATGCCTGCCTTGTTGACATATCCCTGACATAGAAATAAAACAAAGGTGGAGACTCTGGAGAGTCCTTTTTTTTTGGACAGTTTCCTTAAATGATAATTGAGAGAGTAAATAACGTTGATATATTCCCGAAATAGAAATAACACCCAGGTGGAGACTGGACTGTCCTTTTTATTTTTAATGAAAAAAGGTAGAGAGTGCTTTAAACTTTAAAGAAGTTGTGTTGGGTTAAAATTGGTTGGTTGAGGATCAGTCACCCTATCATGGTCGGTACAATTTAGAAAGATATGGTATATGATACCCTCATTTTTTTTTGGTAAAGAGTTGTCGTTTTGTCCCCAGCATATAGTACATAATACTCTAATTGGATGTTTCTCGTACATTACCTTGAACTTACTGCATTATGCCAAATATATTATTGTGAATAATCAAATTGGTTATTAATTTTATATTCGGCATTGATGATTTGATATTGATTATTCAGTTATTCAATTATTTTTATTTAGAGCTAGAGCATCAGAATCAGTTTTATCAATAAAATTAAAACTCAAATAAATCATATGCAAGGCATAAAATTTGAAATGAGTTATATTCATTACCAATAAATAGTGTAACTGAATTTTATATGGATTCCATCTCATGATTTTAAAAAATTCTATTCTCCATCTGTACCCAAAGAGGATTTTGGAACTCTTTACTTATCTCAATGTATAAAAGAAATAAATAAAATTTATAAAGTAATTAATATTATTTTTCTTTTATATTCTTAAATAATTAAAAATGTATTAACAATTACCAGTAATTACTCCCTCCATCAATTATAAGAAACAAATAATCACATAAAAAATAATTTTAATAATTAAAGTCATTAATTATACTAAAATTTTTTTTTTTAAGAATTGCTTACATTAAAAACTTAGAAATGAAGTAGTTAAACTCATTAATTATTATATATGACCATTTATTCCCCCATTGTTGATAAACCCCCCTTCAGGGACATTCCATATATAAGCCCTAATGATTCTGAATATCTGTTCCCCACAATGACGAAGCTTTTTTTCTCTACTCCCTGTTTTTTATGTTTTGGTCTGAAAATTAAACTCTGAACCACTGATGCGAAAACCAAAACTTGTCGACTTTTCACACCTATACGTACAAACAAAACAACCCATCATATGACTATTAAAAAAATGGTTCTCAATCTCTGTCCAACAATATGCTCTAAGCGTGTTTTTATTTAAAGATTCACTACTAGAGTGAGACCTTTTTAGGTTGGTTAGAATGTGTTTTTTAAATCCATTTTGAAATAGATGTAGAAGTGATCAATGTAAAAAGTACTCAAGATAAAAAGTGGTACTTTGATCGATTGTTCAATGTAAAAAGTGTTTATTTAAAAAAAATGCCACCAATAATTTTTTCTACTCTTTTTTAACCGATGAAAAATCCCAATGTTAAAAAAGACTCTTTGTACTGAATACAAAATTTATATCTCATAAACCATGAATTTGTAAGTGATTTTAGACTAATAATGGATGGGAGAGCATATTTAGTTTATGAATATCTTTGATTTTGATGCGAGGCTTTAGACGCATATATAGGGCCGAGTTGTTAACTAGCTTTCTAATTATTGAACAGAAACACTGAAAACTGTTCGTATGCCCCACCACGTCTCAAATCTGAGTTTCTTTTTTGTTATCAGAGGACTAGCATCTAAATCTAACGATACAGATACATCTTTGCTTTATATAAAGTTACCGCGCATAATTTATTCCACTCGCATTCATTCTCTCTCTTCTTATATATATATATATATATAATATATGTTACAGCAATCTTTATGATCTTGAGCTCTCGAGCTATATATATATATATATACCTATATTGTAATCTGCAGGAAGGTAATATTATAGATTATACAGATCGATGATGGAGAACATTCCAGCTACTTCATCCAGAAGCGATAGAAAAGTCATAGAGCGGAACAGAAGAAGCCAAATGAGGGCTCTTTACGCCAAGCTCAACTCACTCGTCCCTCGTCAATCCTTAAGGGTTCTTCATTTGATTTGATTTAATTAATAGTTACCTCCTTCTTCATCATATATTTTGAGTCTGTTTTATCATTTATTTATTACGTATGAATCTGGCGGTGCAGGAGGGGATTTCGCTGCCTGATCAGCTCGATGAAGCCACCACCTACATAAAGAAGCTTCAGATAAAGTTGGGGAAGATGAAGGAGAAGAAACTCAGCCTTATGGGAATCGACAATATTGAGACAAATACAAATGAGAGCATAGTTAACAATAGGGGATCAATGATCATGGGGTCGAAATCGCCCAAAATTGAGATTCACCTTATGGGTTCAGCGTTAGAGGTTTCCGTGATTACTGGGTTGGACTGCCAGTTCATTTTCAATGAGTTCGTTCGCATTCTTCACGATGAAGAAGCCGACATTGTTAATGCCAGTTATTCAGTCGTCCAAGATGTTGTTTTTCATACAATACATTGTCAGGTGAGCAATTAATAAAATTATTTATTCTTCTCTTTAGATTATCAAACCTTTAGATTCTAGATTTAGGCCTTAAAATTAGTAACTGTATGAGTTAGTAGTGCTAAGACTAATTCCTACAGAGATATGATAAGAGGTGCTATAAGCGCCCATAACACACACGGATAATCTTTCAGAAACGAACCATTTAATTATTCTCATGATTAGATTATTAGACCTCTAAGGTTTTAGCTTTAAGTCTTAATCATTAATATATCAATTAAAAGCTCTAAGATACTGCAATCTTCGCCGACCGTGAATAGTGTAGCTTCTCTCTTAATCATTTTTTTGGACTCTCTGTAAAGTACAAGATCTCCATGCACTTCTAATTTTTTTTCAAAAGAGGGACATGATGGTATGAAATCTTTATATACTACTCTAGATAACTCAGAAAATATAGAGTAGCGAAAAAATTTGACTCAAAAGATTTAAGAGGTAATTAGTTAGAATTTTAGAGGAATACATCTCTTGATCTTTAACTATAACGATCCTTAACTATAACGATGGTTACAAAGTTGATCACTCTTTATCATAGATCAAATGAGAAAAAAAAAAGAGAAAAAAGAAATAACTCAGTTAATCCTTACTAAATACATAATAATATTATTCCACCATTTTCTAAAGAAAATACATTACATAGAGGTTTTTATATGAAAAAATAAAAAAAACCTCATCCTAAAGAAACTACGAATAGTTGGGGTTCAAATAATGCTAACAAATTTAGGAAATGTAAAAGATAAATCTAATTATAAAAATTTTAATAATAAAAACAAAAAATCAAAGAAAAATAATAAAATTAATATTTTAATCCTAACACTATTAAATAATCTCCTTAAAATTAGAAAATCTTATAAATCTAAAAATCAAGCTCATCTAATAGATATTATTTATCTCAATTTAAATCTAACTAATGACTTTGCCTCTAAGTAAATATAAATTAGAAACCAATTGAATAAATAAATAAATAAAATTATCTAAACAAAAAAAATCTAAAAATTTATTATAAGAAATTATGTGGATAGCTCTTAAAGATTTTTGACTCCTCTCTTTGGTCTCCATGACATACATAGCTGCTTGACAAAAAAGGTTAATGTGGAATATATAAATCTATTATCTTTCAGAAACTAACTGACACATAGACCCACTAGTTCAGTGGTGGCTAAAACTAATTCCTAAAGAGACCTATCTAGGGGACCAAACTGCTCCAGATTTTGTTCACTGATGAAGATTTAGGCCTATGAATATTTTCCAAACGCTGATATGGTTTTCTATTAATTAATGCTGTTCAGATAGGAGAATGCGGTACCAGGGCTGCGAGAGTATCGGAGAGATTAAAGAGGTTTGTGTATGGTTCTGGTGCATTTTGAAGAGAATGGCAATGGCTGCTTTCTGTGTGGAAATTTTGATGATGGGCATATGTGAATAGCTTGTGCTTATTAGTTTAATTGTAATACATATTATATATCAACTCATTCGATAGATCTTAATATGCTTCTATTAATGTCACAGACAAATGCTCATCAGATTACATGACACCAATTGGTCTGTGCTATTGCACGTGTGTGTGCTTCTTGTAATTACTTTATGCTCGATATAGGAGAGTTGAAAATTAGTGATAGAATGGGTCTCTAATTAATTAATAATTAATTATCCATGTTCGCGATATTATTAAATAAATGTTCCTGTCTGTTTGGGGAACATGCAGAATAATAGAAGAGTAAAAGCAAAGATACAGGAGGATTGTGTTGCAAATTTTAATTATTTATTTATTACTCCTTCCGGTCCTATATATAGAATTTTTTATCCTGATCTTAAATATAAGATCTTTTACAATATACGAGGTAGTATTTATTATACATTTTCAGAAAAATACCCTTATTTAATGTATCTAAAGAGAAAGAGAGAGATTAAATAAGGATAATTTTAAAAAAATGTTGAAATTTTTGAAAAAATCGAAGTAGTTAATTAGTTTTAATTTCAATTCTTAATCCCCTGATTCGGTTAAAAGGGTTTTATATTAAGGATCGAGTACTGCACATATATATTTCTATTTCTATTTGCTGATTTGCTCCATTTCTAAACACAAAAAATGGAAGCAGTAGTTGTATTGATTGTGTTGAAAATTTTATGAATTTCCTAAGATTATATGCCAAACAACTATTGTTTCCGTACTCTAAAACATGATTCGTCTTATACATTGAACATTTAATACATCACAGGTTGAATTACCTAGAAGTTAGAGATAATTAACTTTGAGCCTGATGATGGATTTTCGTTTTCTAACACTGTTGGCCTCGTACTGCATCCATGAGCCCAGTCCCCTCATTGTGTCTTTTTAATTCTGAATTCAGTTCCTGTTTTCTTGTTCAGAGACGACTGTTTTGATTTACCCAAAAAAAAAAAAAAGAGACGACTGCTTTGAAATTAAGATCGAAACACCAAATAAACTGAGATTAATTAACCGATCAATTGCTAAGTTATGCGGCCATGATTCTTTGAGATAGAGTAAATTGTTAAATTAATAAGTTAGATCAATAAAAAAAAAAGGGTGTGTTTTTACTTAATATCACAAGAAAATTATAATTTTTAACTATATTAAGTAATTTTTTTGTTTAAAAAATTAGGCAATTTTTGTCTGTTTAATTATTTTCTGGAAACAAAATTAACTTTTATACCATACATGTATCTTTTCAAAAGTAAACTAATTTCATTATATTTACTCTCACATTAATAATAAAATTATAATGTTATGTCAAAATTTAACATCAAATTACCCACTCTAGTCAATATAAAGCATAAAAAGTGTGAGATGTCACATTGTTCACGGGTGTGAAGAGTGCAACTTATATTGGACTCCATGCACTTTTTTTATTAATATAATATTATAGGAAAAATTAAATATTTAGTCTCTTTACATCATGGAAGAACGCAAAAAGAAGAAGAATAAAAAGAAATGGGAGAAGAAAAACAATGAAGAAGTGGAAGAAGAAGCATGGAAGAACGCAATTGGCACTCTCCTCCAGATTCTCTTCCTCTTCATTTAAAATAAGTAAGTTTCTTAATTTAATTAGGATTTGTGTTCTGTAATATTCTTGCCTTGATGGCCTTTAATTAATTAGGTTTAGTTTCAAGTTTCTTAATTAAGTTTGGATTGTTAATTGGCGGTTCCATTTTGGGCTTTTGCTCTTAATTTCTCCCCCATCAACCTGCGTTTCCCGTTATTTTCAGTGCGTTTCGTCCTATGTGGATGATTTTGAGGAGTGGGCAGTTATAATTTTAATTGTATAAATTATAATTTAGTTCCTAAGTTTCATATATTTTTTTAATCCAATATCTTCAAACTAAGTTTGCGTAATATGTAAATGTTCATCCCTCCAAACTATTACTAAATGACATGTAGGAACTGTTGGAATTAAAATTTCAGTATGTAGGGTTACATGCATAAAAATGTGTGTCTATTATTTAATTAAGCCATATTAAAGTGATCTAATTAAGAATTAAGTTTTTATGGCTTAGGGGTATATTTGTTAAGGGAATTAAGTGTAAATACCAAAAGTACTATTTCTAATTTGATAAGGGGCCAAATTAGAAATATTACATAAAGGAACAGTCATACTGGTTGACTGTAAAAAGAGACGTTGGTTGGTCCTCAGGTTGGATTGCCATAGGATAAATACTCTGCCTCCCTTTCCAGAGAAGAATCTAAGAACATCCACACATTAACAACTTAGAAGATCAAACCTAACATTCAATCTCTCAAAATTATCTCTTGAATCTCTCAAAGTCCTATCTTAATTTATGAATTCATTAGGTACGCTTCAGCTTTATACTTTGTTATGTTGAATTGATATGGTATAGAATAAGAAAATTGGATTAGGAATAACTTACAATTGGTATCAGAGCCACCATATTCAATTCTATAGAATGCTTAATTATATGCATGTTAAAATATTTTGAGCCCTAGAATCATGAATTTGGGGATTTTGATATCTTTGACTAAACCTATGAAATTGATTTATACAAGTATTTAATTTCTGATTGTAGATGATGCTTCCATCAATTTAATTGTAGTGTTTCATGCAAGATACTCATAGTACTATTCGAAGTTTTCATGGTGGTTTACTGGTAGTTTTTTTTTTAATCAAACTAAAAAAAAATTATTAAGGTGTTTTATTTAAAATTATTGTTACCCATCCTCTTGCCGAAAAACTTAAATGGTGCCATGAAATATTGATTCAGTCTTACTTTTCGAACAGACATGGCTCAGTTTTTTATGAAAAATTGCTTCACTTTTACTATAAAAAAGGCACAATAGTTATAGATGAAGTTGTTTTACGAGACGTTGTAATATATTTTTTTTTCCGTTTCGGTTAATTGCTTCATTCATGTTCGATCATGATGTTGAAGTGTCTTGCAACCTTTTTTTGTTAAAAATTAGTAAGTTAAACAAAAGAAAGAAAGGAAGATGGGGCTAGTATCTTATATATGTCAATAAACCCAAGAAGGATGGTTTCACGTGGGTGGCCGGAAAGTCAAGTATATATATATATATATATATATTAGATGCACGTTAGTTAGTGTGTGTATATATTATGATAAAGTTGTTATGTATATATATTATATTAAAGTCATATGTTATAATATATTATTGAAGATAATTTTTTCTTTTCAGCAATAATATTCAAGTAATTATTTTAAGTGGTTTTTATTTTCCTAAATTTTTTGGTCTATTATTCTAGGTGGACTAATTAACACATGAATGTTACCGTAGTAACCTCTTTTGTGAAAATTTTTCAAAAGGAATAATAGATGTTGTATATGTATAATGTTATGCATATATCTTGACCGACCCAAAGGAATGTTGATATTTGGCTGAATTATATGCACACATGTGATGATAAATATGTGACAATTATAATATTTTTTTTACATGTGAATAATAATTTGATTCAAAGATCATTTATTGTTTGACAGTAATTATTGTCAGTATTTGATCATTGCAACAAGATTACCACTTACAATTAATACTGTTGCCTATAGACTTAATATTAATGTTGTACCGATAACTTGTTTTGGATTTTAATTATTTGAATTTATTGCTGTCAGTTTATATTTGTTGTGACTATGCTTATTGTGTTGTATTCTTATTTTTTTAGTTGTTGTTTCTTCAATATCTGCCAACTTGAATTTTGTTCCTATTTTGAATGGCACCAATTTCAAGGAATGGAAAGAAAATATACAAATTGTTTTGGTGTGTATGGATCTGGACCTTGCATTAAGGACTGAGTGACCTACTTCTCTTACTGATGCAAGTTCCTCTGATGAATTGAGGCACTAAGAGAAGTGGGATCGCTCAAATCGCATGAGTTTGATGATCATCAAGCGTGGCATTCTCAAAGCTTTTAGGGGTGCGGTGTCAGATGAGATTACCAATACTAAGTATTTCCTTTTTGAAATTGAGAAACGCTTTGTAAAAAGTGATAAGGCATAAACAAGTACGCTTTTGCAACGCTTAATTTCTATGAAGTATAAAGGCAAAGGAAACATCAGGGAATACATCATAAAGATGTCTCACATGGCTACTAAGCTTAAGGAACTAAGGCTTGAGCTACCCGAGAATTTACTTGTGCATTTGGTACTCATATCTCTTTCTGTGCAATACAGTCACTTTAAGGTCAGTTATAACTGCCAGAAGGATAAATGGACTCTTAATGAGCTCATTTCTTATCTTTTGCAAGAGGAAGAGAGGTTGAAGCAAGATAACACTGAAAGTGTTAATCTAGCAACCACCTCTAAAGGAAAAGGCAAAAGGAGAAAGAGATCTGAGGCTACTAAGGGTCCAGATAAGAAGAAACATGTCCAGGACAACTATGCAGGGTTAGATTCTGGTACTACTATTCACATAAGTGTTTCTATGCAGGGTTGCCTGAGCTACCGAAAGCCAATTGATATCGAAAGATGCATTTATGTGGGAGATGACGAGTCAGTAGATGTAGAAACAATCTGCCATTTTAGGTTATTATTAGGAATTGGTCATTATTTGGATTTGATGGACACTTTTGTTGTACTGTCATTTAGACGGGATTTGGTTTTTGTTTCTAAATTGAACAAATCTGGTTACTTTTGTACATTTAGAGACAAGAAGGTTGTAATATCTATTAATTCAAATGTTGTTGGACATGGTTCTTTGATATTTTATGACAATTTATATTTACTTGATACGATTGAATCTTATCAAGAAGCCTTACATGTGTTATCACGCGGTACTAAGCGTAAAATTACCCAGGAAAACTTGGGGTTATTATGGCACAAACGATTAGATCATATTTCTAAACCAAGAATTGAACGTCTTGTGTCTAATGGTATTTTGAGCAATATAGAGTTTACAAACTTTGATGTTTGTATTGACTATA
Source organism: Adenanthera pavonina (assembly GCA_026686845.1). Classification (NCBI taxonomy): domain Eukaryota; kingdom Viridiplantae; phylum Streptophyta; class Magnoliopsida; order Fabales; family Fabaceae; genus Adenanthera; species Adenanthera pavonina. Next base: position 19,612,184 of record JAIVEN010000002.1, on the reverse strand, counting down.
TCAAAGGCAAACAAACCAAAGTTAAAGGAGTATGTGCCTATAGAAGTTTAGATGTCTTAGAATTGATACATACCGACATTTGTGGACTATTTCCTAAAACTTCATTGAATGATCAACAATATTTTGTATCATTCATAGATGACTATTCAAGATATGGGTATCTATATTTGATTTATGAAAAATCAGAGGTCTTGAATATGCTCAAAATCTTTAAGGCTGAAGTTGAAAATCAACTCAATAAAAGAATTAAGAGCGCTAGATCTAATCGTGGTGGTGAATACTATGGCAAATATGATGGTTCAGGTGAACAACGACCAGGACCATTTGCTAGATTCTTAGAGGAATCGGGAATAGTCCCATAATACACAATGCCATGATCGCCTAGCATAAATGATGTAGCTGAGAGACGAAACTGGACTCTTCAAGATATGGTAAGGAGTATGATTAGTCATTCCACCTTGCTAGAATCACTCTGGGGAGAAGCACTTAAGACAGCAGTCTACATTTTGAATAGAGTGCCAACTAAATCAACTACTAAAACACCTTATGAGCTTTGGACAGGTCAAAAACCTAGTCTTAAGCACTTTCACATTTGGGGATGCCCAGCTGAAGCATGCCCTTATAGGCCCCAAGAAAAGAAGCTAGACTCGAGAACAGTTAGTAGTTACTTTATTGGCTACTCTAAACGGTCTAGGGGCTATAAGTTTTATGATACCACACTTAAGACAATATTTGAGACTAGAACTGTATGGTTCTTTGGGATGTCGAGTTTGGGGGGAGGAATAAGGTAAGAGACATTACCTTTGAGGAAGAATTGGACTCAATTTTTGAACCAATTACTACAATTACTTCTAAACATATATAGGCTACCATACCTGTTGTTGTTCAAGAAGTGAATTCGGGACCTCAACAGGATAATATTGATCAAAACCTCATTCAAGATGAGGTATTTGTTCCTATGGAACAAACTCAACAGCCTATAGAACAAACTTAACAGCCTCAACAAACACTTTCATTGCGTAGATCTACTAGAGAAAGAAGAAAAGCAATTCTGGATGACTTTGTTGTATTCCTTCAAGAACATGATGGAGAAAATGTTATGGGGATGATGATCCAATCAACGTCCATCGAGTCATGCAAGACCCTAACTCTCAAAAGTGGATTGAAGCAATGAATGAGGAGTATAAGTCCATGCAAGACAATAAAGTTTGGGAACTTGTCCCATTACCAGAAGGTCCAAAACCCATTGGTTGCAAATGGATATTTAAAACCAAACGGGAAGAAAACGGTAATGTGGAAAGATATAAGGCTCGTCTTGTTGCAAATGACTTTACTCAAAAGGAAGGGATTGACTATAAAGAGACTTTCTCTCCGGTTTCCATGAAAGATTCTTTTAGGACAATCATGACCTTAGTTGCATATTTTGATCTCGAGCTTTGTCAGATGGATGTCAAAATGATGTTTCTCACTGGAGACATTGTTGAAACAATATATATGGTGCAGCCAGAAAACTTTGTGTCGGGAGACCCAAAGAAGATGGTTTGCAAATTGACTAAATCCATCTATAGACTCAAGCAAGCTTCCTGATAATGGTACCACAAATTTCATCAAGTGATTATCTTATTTGTTTTTGAAGTAAACCTTATGGATAATTGTGTGTATAAAAAATTCAGTAGGAATAAATTCATATTTTTGGTTCTGTATGTGGATGACATATTACTGGCCACTAATGATGTAAGTGCACTAAATGAAACCAAGAGATTTCTATCAAAGAATTTTGAGATGAAAGATCTTGATAAAGTTTCATTTGTATTAGAAATCCCAATACATCGAGATCGCACTTGAGGTATTCTTGGATTATCACAAAGGAACTATATAGAGAAAGTCCTCGAAAGATTTAGCATGTAAGATTGCAAACCAGGTAATACCCTTGTTGTTAAAGGTGACAAGTTCAGTCTCAGCCAATGCCCTAAATCTTATGAAACTATAGAAATGCAAAAGATTCCCTATGCATCAGCTGTTGGGAGTCTGATGTATGCTCAGGTTTGTACGCGTCCAGATATTGCATACATTGTTGGTATGTTAGGCATATATTTGAGTAACCCTGGAATGGATCATTAGAAAGTAGTCAAACGGGTTATGTGCAATCTGAAAAGAACAAAGGATTACATGCTCACATATCGAAGATCAGATTAGTTGGAGATTATAGGGTATACTGATTCTGATTTTACTGGACGTTAAGACAATAGAAGATCCACATCAGGCTATATTTTTGTATTGGCTGGTGGAGCCATTTCCTGAAGAAGTGCTAAATAGACACTAATAGCTTCCTCCACCATGGAAGCAGAATTTATAGCATGTTATGAGGCATCCAATCATGGAATATGGTTACGAAACTTTGTCACTAGGCTGCATATTTTGGGAAACATAGAAAGACAACTGAAGTTGTATTGTGACAGTAGGACGGCTGTTCTATATTCTAATAACAACAGGAGCTCGTCTAAAACAAAACACATTAATATTAAGTTCCTAGTTGTGAAACAAAGAGTACAAAGTAGACAAATATCCATTGAACATATTGGAATAGACTCCATGATAGCAGATCCTCTTACTAAAGGATTACCACCTGTGGTCTTTCATGAGCATACTGCTAATATGGGTGTTATTGTGTATAGTGGGAGCATGTATTTTGTGTTTAATGCAAGAAAGATTTGTATTATGATATTTTCTGATAAGAAATAAAGTTATTCAGTATTTTACTATTGTGTTTCACTCTGTTATGCTAAAGTATTGATCTCACTAAAGTAAAGTAGGACCAGCTAGAAAAGAGACATGTAAAGATCACGTTGCATGCAATTTTCCATGCTATACTTCCTTAATTGATTTATATCATTCAATTGCATTAGTATATGTGACCATTGTTGGGTTTAGTCATACTAAATGTGACGACAACCTCTTTGATCCTGTATTGATGTAATCAATAGACCAAATTATATATATCCTGTATACATAATGCCGAAATTTTGAGCTCGTAAAGATAAACACATTTTTATAAAGTTACATTTGTGACCCAGTGGAAAATTGTTGGAATTAAAATTTTAGTATGTAGGGTCACACATGTAAATATTAAAATGTGCGTCTATTATTTAATTAAGCCTAATTAAAGTGATCTATTTAAGAATTAAGTTTTTATGGCTTAGGGGTATATTTGTTAAGGGAATTAAGTGTAAATGCTAAAAGTACTATTTCTAATTTGATGAGGGGCCAAATTAGAAATATTACATAAAGGAACAGTCATACTGGTTGATTGTAAAAAGAGACGTAGGTTGGTCCCCATGTTGGATTGTCGTAGGATAAATTCTCTGCCTCTCATTCCAGAGAAAAATGTAAGAATATCCACATATTCACAACCTAAAAGATCAAACCTAACATTCAATCTCTCAAAATCATTTTTTGAATCTCTCAAAGTCCTATCTTAATTCATAGATTCATCATATATGCTTCCGCTCCATACTTTGTTCTGTTGAATTGATATCGTATAGAATAAGAAAATTGGATTAGGAATAACCTACAAGAAAACCATAAAAGGTAAAAGAAATATAGTTCATGTCGAACTTGTGCAAATGTATAAATCAAATCCTAATTTTCCTTTATTTAAAATTTGATTCAATAATTGATGATAAAAGAACCTAATCTATCAGTATCATTTTTATTAACATATATAAACAATACTGCACATATATTCATCGGATAAAATCATTATCCGGACCATTATTTAATCGTTCCCTATCAAATTTAGAGGCATGAAGCTATCGTAAGGTGCTTGACGTCATCTTTTATTAGTCAGACATTCACAGCAACTTTCCCTTAAAACATGTGATCCCTCCTGTGACTTTAATTTTTTGGTCAACACAAAATTGTTGACCATTTCTTTATTTCTTTCTTTTTTTAATTCTTTTTAGAATTATTTGATATTCACTATTACTGATCATATTTAAATAATGTTGGGTTTAAATGAGATTGTTCTGTCAACATGATTTTTTTTAATAATTTCTTTCATTTTTACCTCTCAAATATTTTTCCTAACTTCATTATTTTTCCTTCATTTTTTCTTTTGTGTTAAACTAAATAAATGAAATAGTTATAAATTTTGTTTTGAATATATATATTTAAGGCAATATTTTGTGTACATGATCCATCATTATCCCACTCTTGTAGGATTTCTTTTTCCATAAAGGGAAGTTGACAATACTTTGTGCCTAGATCTGAATGAAATATCACAACATATAAAAATTACTCCCGACCCCAAGTTTTTTTTAAAATTGTCTGGTACCTTGTTGTTATTTTGGACTCTAATTAATATGGATCAGGCCACGTCAGATCCCAAATGGGGAAAATTCTTCCAAAAATATCTTCTGCATTCACACAGTATAGAACCTAAGAAATCGTACTCAAGCAACTACAACCTTTAGTCATTTTTGTTAGTCAAGTTTTAGAAAACTTTTATGGTACTAAATGTTGGCCAGTTTCTGAAAATTTTTCAAGCATTAAATAATTTATTCTCAAAATATCCTTATTTGTCAATTTTCATTAAAGAGAAAGAGTATATATTATTTGAATTTATAATATTTATTAAAAATAAAATATTAAAAAAACATTAATTTTAAGTCAATTTTAATAATGTATAAAAACTTTTCTTTCTAGTGTGGTAGTTAAAACTTCAAGTGATGACTTGTATTAAAAATTTGAGGGAGTATTATAATGATTTTGGCCTCGACCATTAATTTGCTCCATTCAATTCATATTATAAAATATTTTATATCAATTACGTACTTATTAAGAAAATTATTTTTTTCACATGAAATCAATATAAAAAGTATCAATATTTTTTTATTTTATCATTATTAAATTTTATATCATATTATTATTATAGGACTATAAATGAGAAAAAATAAAAAATTAAAGATAAATTAGAGTAAAATAAAAATAAAAATATCAAACAACCTGTATTTTAAATAAAAAACTAATCATACATTCAAGTTAAAAAAAGTCTTCAATGTTGAATTGAATCTGTCCCCCACAAAGCGGGAGATGCCCTTTCCAAGTCCCTTCCTTTTAAAGTGTTGGTCTTTTTTTCTTTTTTTTGCCTTAATGAGGTGGTTGGAAAGTTGCACTGTTAACGGTGTGAAATGAAAACCGACACTCGTCAACTTTTCACACATAGCCAGCTTATAGCTTTCCGCACAGCCAATCCAAATTTACACTAATATGTCTCTGCAAATTTCCTTGTCGGCATCAAATAGTACATACGCCTACATTAATTCACTGAAATAAAAAAAAAACGCGTATTTCTCCTGGGATGACACATAAACAAATAAATTTTATTATAATTTATTAGTAGATAAAAATATTCATAGAAAGTACTCCCTCCGATTCTATATATAGAATTTTTTATCTTGATTCTAAATATAAAACCCTTTATAATATATGAGGTAGTATTTATTATACATTTCTAAAAAAAAATCCCTATTTAATGTATTCAAAGAGAAAGAGAGAGATTAAATAAAGATAGTTTTGAAAAAATATTGAGATTTTTTGGAGAAATCGAGATAGTTAATTAATTTTAATTTCAATTTTTAATCCGCATGATTCGGTTAAAAGGGTCTTATATTAAGGATAAGAGGAAGTATATATTTACTTTCTCTTATCTATATTATAAGATATTGAGATCACTTTCATAAACATTAAAAATATTTTATCATATTCTTAAACTTATGAAAAAAAGTCAAAATTTTTACTTTTATTCTTATTAATTTCACTCCCTTTATTAAATATTATATAAGTTATAATACTAATAATATAATAAATAAGGTGTAAAAATGATAAATCACTATATCTCAACTCTTATTATTGACCAAGAAAAATTCCTCTAGATACAATATAATATGTATAGGAGTGAGTAATATTTACTTTCGCTGTAACTTTAACGCACATGATAAAAAACAGCATATAATATTTACTTTCGTTGTAACTTATACACTGATAGAGCTGAGTTGTGTGTCCGCTTGTGAATTATTGATGGGCAACGGTGTGAACAGTTCACATGTAGACAGATAATGGTCTGAGACGTGGAGCCCCACCGCGTCCCGAATCTGAATTCTTTATAGCACAGAGAGACCCGCATCTAAACCTTATGACACAATTTGCTTTATTTAAAGGTAACCCGCCCGCACAATTTATTCCAATTACCCACTCGCATATATTCTTTAATTTCCCTCCTTATATATGAAACAGTATTTATCTTGAGCTCTCGACATCGAGCAATCTACTACCCATATTCTAATTAATACCATAGATTCTACAGATGATGCAGAGCAATCCAGCTGCTTCATCTAGCAGCGATAGGAAGGCCATAGAGAGAAACAGAAGAAGCCAAATGCGAGCTCTTTACTCCCAGCTCAGCTCACTTGTCCCTCATCAATCCTCGAGGGTACATACTTCATTTCATTTGAATCGAATCAGCTCCTTAATGTTATGATTATTGTTTGTTGTTGTATTACATATGAGATCTGGTGGTGCAGGAGGTGATTTCGCTGCCGGATCAGCTGGGTGAAGCCACAACCTACATAAAGAAGCTTCAGATAAAGTTGGAGAAGATGAAGGAGCAGAAACTCAGCCTTATGGGAATCGATAATAATGAGACAAACACCAGTAGGAGCGCAGGTAACAACAATAGAGGAGAGATTACGGGGTTGAAATCGCCCAAAATTGAGATCCTCCATAAGGGTTCAGCTTTAGAGGTTTGTGTAATTACTGGGTTGGACTGCCAGTTCATTTTCACCGAGTTCATTCGCATTCTTCACGAGGAAGAAGCCGACGTTGTAAACGCCAGTTATTCTGTCGTTCAAGATACTGTTTTTCATACAATACACTTCCAGGTGAGCCATTAATAAAATAATTTCCTCTAATTGAACTAACCATTTGTTCTTCTGATCGCTATACAGTAGTTCGTCAAAACTGGTAACTCCTAAGGGGCCAAACTGTGTCAGATTTCTATCTATTGATTTCGATTTAGGGCTATGCATTGACGCATATAACTGATCGATTTGGTTTTGTTTTAATGTTGTTCAGATAGGAGAATGTGGTAGCAGAGCTGCGAGGATATCGGAGAGATTAAATAGATTTGTGTATGGTTCTGGTGCATTTTGAAGAGAATCGGAATGTCTGCTATATAGCTGCTTTCTGTGGAATTTTGATTATCAGAATGCGAATAATTAACTTGTTCTTAGTTTGTAATATAAATTCATAATATATATATATATATATATAAAACATCATCCGATCGATCTTGCTATACATGCTTCCATTTTCGGAGACAATTGCGCCGCAAATAAATTTACATGACACCAACCGATCTATAAAATTAAAGGGCTTTCAAATAATTAAATAAATAATTATTCGTGTTTCAGATCTTATAAAATAAAATTTCATGTCTGTTTTTTTATAGTTATAAAATAAATCAGTATAAAGGATACAATTTTCCACCGTAATGAAAGAAATTTCTGAAGTTGTGACATTACAACCAAACCTAATATATAGTATCCAAAAGTAATGATACATCTCGTTGTGAAGATATTACAATCCAGGACCTCGTTGACACTAAATTTTCAAGGCATGTAAATTCCCAGAAAAGTGTCATGAATCGAATTACGAAACATGTGGGATTCAGAATATATATATTTTCTTGTTCCATAATGAATTTAAGGGATTTTCAAGTTGGCTCCCAAATCCACTGTAGGGTATTCCTTTCTTCTGCGTGCAAGCAACGTTTCCAGACTTTGCAAATCGATCCATCTGAGACTTTGTCAAAAGAAAAAATTTTGCAATGCACAAATCATCGCAAGCACTATTTGCAACGATTTTTCCGTTGGAAACCTTATTTTTTATTATAGTGATATATGTGTGTGTGGGTGTTGTGCACGCATCCTAATGAATAAATGAGATAGAATGTCGTATTTTATATGTTGTAAAATTTTGCTGCCCATTCATTCTCATTGAACATCGTTGAGCGTATGTACTTTTATATATGTAATGCAAGCATTGGTTGATATCAATGCGACGGAAAATGATTTTATGATGAATTATTTTTGACAGACAGAAAAATTTTCATCATAAATTAATTAACGGTTTTTTTGTGGTATTATTAGGTGCAATTAGCATATGTGCGAAATGGATTTAATCTGGGCCGAGCCTTCATGTCCGTTGGGGTAATGAAGAGAGAGAAAAGTAAAAAACAGAGTCTGAATCAGCATGAGCGTGCTGGAGAGTTAAGGAGACAAAACGATATCCACAATCTGAAAGGCTGCCTCAATGTTTTTGTTTGTTCGTTTGTATGTTATGAATCAGAAAACTCTGGAGAGATCAGTCATTTAATTTTCTCTGGACACAGTGGGAAAACTGTAGATTTTGATCCTTTGAGGGGAGTGAAATTTTGTTATCACTTGGATCGTCATCTTATAATATATTCGTGTATAAATAAAATTACTTTATATATAAATATTTAAAAAAACACACACACGACAAACAACAAACAAATAATTCAATTTCTGAAGAGGTTAATTTATGGGTAACATTTTCTGTGGCAGTTTGGGGCAGTGGAGCTAAGCTCCAAAGTCACTTTATAAAAAACGGAATTCGGAATCCACACAGGTAACTTACTACTTTAGGAGTCTGAAAACACACACACACACACACACACACACACACACAAATCTCGTTAGGAGTTCAAATCTGCAAATTAAAACTCTTGTACATTCTACTTCGATTTTTGTATTCCATGTCATTTTTTCAAGTTTATAAAAAAATTTGCAGTTGAAATATCTAAAAGATAAAATCACGTGACAGAAATTAGAGAAAACCAACAAAATGTGTTTACCTAATGCGGTGACTAATTTGTGTGGTGGGTCTCATAAGACTCCAGAATATCCCTTTCCCATGAAAACCCCAACACGCCAATCTTATGCACATCAATTTATGCCTTTTTTTTAACGTATTATCATTGCTCACCTCAATCTATATTTGGGGATATCTATGAGTTAAACGAAAAACTAAATAAATCATATTGAGAATAATTGAAAAACATTGTTAAACAAGCAACCAGGTAACTGATTTAGTACTTGTTTGGTTCTCATTTTTCAAAACGTAACTGTACTTTTTAACCATCATTTTCTCCTTTTTCATCCAAACAACTTTTCAGTAAACTTCTCTACTTTTATCTAAACTTCATTTTTGTAAACTATGGTTATTTTAAAAGTACTTTTACAAAAAGACAAACCAAACGGGCACTTACTGAGTCAGTTGATTCAACGATGTTGAAAAAAAAAATGGACATTGAAATCTTGTGAATAATTGAATTGACTTGAATGTTTAGAAGCAACCGACCAAGGGATAAAGTAATGAGAAATATGCTAGTCAGGTTTAATATATGAACAAGTAACAATCGGGTGCTTAGAAATACGTAATTTTTTAAATATTTATTGGAAGGCTTTGTTTTTCTTGTAATCTTATTTGACTCAATCAAATTAATTACTCCCTTCAATTTTAAATATAGAGTATTTTGTCTTAATCTAAAATATAAGATAATTTTTAAAATATAAAATATTATTTATTACACGTTTCTAAAAAATAACTATATTTAATTCATTACAGAGAGAAAAATAGATTAAATAAAAATAATTTAAAAAAATATCTTAATTTTCATAAAAATTAATTAAATTAATTAATTAATTTTAATTTTTATTCTAGATAATTTAATTAAAATAATTTTATATTAATCACTTGACAGAGGAGATTTTAATGTGACTTGCGGATAAATATGGGGTGCTTGTAGCTAGTTGACCACGTGCTTCATGTGAGTGAAACTAAAATATTGGATAAGAAGATTTTTTTTTTGGCTAGAAAAATAAGAAGATAAAGGAGTACATGAGCCAAAAAAAAAAGAAGACAAAGGAGTACATGAAACGTTTATAGTGTTTTTGGGAATGTGTCGTCGTGTCCAACACTTGTGGACTAAGGTGGCCAAGAAAAATAAAAAAAACATTTGTGGACTATATCGTCTAAAATCTGAATTTAGGAATTAGGAGAAACTTCATTGACTTCCACTTATTCTTGCAAAGGATTGTTTGGAATCTCTCTGGACATAATATTTATTTAGTTTCAGTGGTCTTAAATTTTTTTTTCAAGTTTAATATCTATTTATTTTGGGTGAAAGTTTTTTAAAATAAATATAATTTTTAGTCATCAATTCTAAAAATAATAATTCAAATAATTAATTATAGGAAAAAACATTAAGGACAATTTTTTCTTAAAAGAAATGTAATGACTACATATTCCTTCCGAACACAAAGATCTGCACACAACTTCAACAAACATAACAATTCCAAAATTAGAAACTCTTTTTATCTTTAATTTCTTTATGTATCTATGATAAAATAATTAGAATCATGGTCTGTACACCACACATAATGAATGACATACCTTTTCCGTGAGAAATTATGAATAACATACTTATTAGCTAGTTATGTTGCATTAACAAATTTTGTTTTTAAATGTGTATAAAAAATAATGCACACACATATCTTTGTTTATTTTATTATTGCTTATTTTTTTATCCAGAACAAGATTGTTATTTTTATCGATAGAACTCTTATTTATTTAATTTTATTTATTTTATTTCGCATATTGAACATATCTTTGTTTCTTAAAAGAGCTTCAAAAAGAAATATGAGAAATTTAAATTTAATATAAATAGCTTGTATTTGGAATTTTTTTATTTTTAATCTAAATAAAAAATATAAGCTTGAAGGAACGTTTTTATTCTATAATTTATTTCTAAAATAAAATTATATAAAAATTGGGGGAATTATATATTAGTACCAAAATAGAGAATTAATTATAAATTGTGACCTATTACACATTTAGTTACATTAAAAGACCAACTATTTTTAAATAAAGTTAAAAAATGGTAAGATTATCAAAATGCCCTTAAAACTCCTCTCCACATATCCCATCAATGTTGGCGGCCGATCGATGGCAGCCAATGGCTGTCGATGACTAGTTGATGTTGGCAAACAGTTAGCAGTGACCAGTCAATAACTGTTGGTGGCCAATGACAAATGATTTACAACTTTTTTTTTCATATTTTACAATTTACTTATTTTGAATTCACAACTTAATTTTTAAATTTTAACTTTAGACTTACTTTTTCAAAATTTGTAATTTATTTACTCTGAATTTGCAGCCCATTTTCTAAATTTTTACTTTGAATGATTCAAATGTTTTGCAATTTCTTTTTCAAAATTTACAACTTGCTGACTCTAAATTTATAATTCATTTTTCAAATTTGGAAAACGACATATAAATTCAAAATAAACAAATTATAAATTTTGGAAAAAAAAGTTATAAAGCACTGAAACAATTCATAGTAAAACTTTGGAAAGATAAGTTACACATTCAAAGTAAGTAAGTTATAAATTATAGAAAAGAAGTTGTAAAGCACTTAAACAAATTCATAGTGTAAATTTGAAAAACAAGTTGTGACTTTAGAGTGAGCAAATTGTGAAATCTGAAAAAGAAGTTGCAATCCATTAAAATAATCTATTATAAAAATTTGAAAAATAAGTTGCCAATTCAGAGTTAACAAGATATAAATTCTGAAAAAGAAATTACAAAGCTTGAACAATTCAAAGTTAAAATTTGAAAAATAAGTTACAAATTCATAATAAGTAAATTATAAATTTTAGAAAAAAAATTGTAAAGTAAAAATTTGAAAACAAAGTTACAAATTTAAAACAAGTAAGTTGTAAAATTTAGAAAAAGGAATTATAAACTATTTGTTGCTAGAGACCATTGACTGATTTTCGGTGATCATTGACTCGTCGATCAACATTGTTGAGTAGCCGCTAGCGATGGTGGGGTAGGTGGAGGAGAGTTTAAGGGATATTTTGGTAATCTCACAATTTTTTAATTTTACTTAAAAATATTTGATCCCTTAATATAATAAATGTACAATGAGTCCCAATTTATAATTAATTTCCTATTTTAGTTTCAATATGTAACTAGCCAGTAGCCCATGCTCCCGCATGGGTTTTTCAAGCAATTTCCCCCCCATATATATGTTGTATGGAACAAAACAAACGCCAGCTCATGCAAGGATAATGAGCTTTCCTTCACATATATAAGATGAAGAAATGGCCAAGAATTCATTCCAGAAATGGTTGAATGAAAAGGTCAAATAGAAATCTAATTTTTTTTTCCCATAAAATTCTAGATTCGCAATAGATTTTACTATGATAAACTTTCGGAATTGGATTGAATGGCAGAAGAGAATCCTTGCATTCTACATAAAACAATGTGAGAAGATGGAGTGCCATTGTGTATGAGATTGTACATATGATTTTGAGATACATGTATGATTGCATTGGACTAAAATTTTTGTCTTTATATCTCCCCTTGGCATAAAGTACAAGCATGACAGTAAGTAAAATGGACTTCAAAATCACAAATTGCAAGCAATCTTGATTGCACTTCCGTATAAAACACCTACAAGAAAGTTCTAAAATAAAGAGATGTTAGCAACTAACATACAATTATTATGTTGCTTTTACAAGCCTGTCTCATATTCCCTGCTTTTTTGGAATGTCCAAATTAACATTTTCAAAAACTATATATAATAAAGTTTTATCTTGGGCGGCACATATATCACCCTAATGGTTAAACCACTTACAAAGGTCATGATGCCAGATAATTCAAAATCTCCAAGGAAAATTAAAAGGGGCAGTTTTGGAGAAAGAAAATGACAACAATTTGAAGCACAAAAAATTTAAATATAAAGATATGTGACGAGCTGAGTCGAGGGCTGTACAATTTAATACTAAATGTAAAGAATTTGTAGTATAAGAGCAATCTAGGTAATGTTCTAAGAGAGATAATTTTTAATATACAAGTAAGAGATTGTGAATTTCTAAACTAGAATGATGCATCTAAATGGATAATAATAATAATAATAATAATAATAATAATAATAATATTAATATTAATATTAATATTAAAATTGAAACTAAGCAAAATTAATTAAATTAAAATGAAATAAATTAATACAACTAGTTAAACTACAATGTAACTAAAATGAAAATCTTAAATTAGCCCTAAATTAAATGAAATGAAATGCAAACTAAACTAACTAAATTAAAATAAAAAAATGTAAACTAATTATTATTAAATTAAAATGCTAATAAAACTATATTATTATTATTTTCTTTATGAAATGCAATGCAAACTATTTAATATGAAAATGTTAATTATCAACTAAGATTTGGGAGGATTTGTCTTTAAATTCAAAATTAAACCAAATTAAAATAAATAATTAGTTGAAATAAACTAAACACTAAATAAGGATTAAAAGAAAATAAGTGTTCAATTATGAAAAATGTGGATAATTCATGGGTTTCACAAGTAATTCGGGCCTATCATAGATTGAGTTCAATTAAAACAAGAATAGGTAAGTTCTTGATTAAGCAAACTAATTAGATTAAACACTTAATTACTTTAAGCATAATCTAAATAATTAATTAATTCTAGATACCTTTAGTTGTTAATTAATCACCTAGAATTAGTCTATTCCAATTAATTAAGTCGTATCTCAATGATAATTGAGTTTATAATAAATCTAGAAAATTTGATAAAATTATCTAATTAAACCAAATTAGATAATTAACTCCCTAATTATGTACTACTAAATATAACATTATCTAGATTGCATCATAAACCAATTAATTAATCAAGATAACAACAAAGTAGGCAAAATTCACAAAATTCCATATCTGAAACAAGCATAAATCCAACTCAAATCAACATTAAACAACTATAATAATATATACAATATAATCCAAACTCAAATTTAATCTCCCATCATCAAGATATTTATAAATTTCATCAATCTTAACTTAGAAAATCTAAGATAAAATCAAATAAAATTTAGAAAAATCAAAATGACAAAAGAAAACTTCTCCTTCCTCCATTTATGCTCTAGCCAAGCTCTAGAACCCAAACTCCTTACCTTAGTCCATGAATGAACCACCAAAGGGAACTAAACTTGCATATGAAAAAAATTAACTCCAAACAAGTCTATAAGAGCTTCTACCATGAAGATGGTGACAATAAAATATGCTTTTGTTGCTTGATGATGATGATAGATGAAGGAAAGAGCAAACCACGACCAAAACCTTGAGATCCCTTGAAGTCACCCACGGTCAAGAGCAAGCTAGGTTGAGGATGATTTCATGAAAGGAAAGTATGAAAGGTAGAAGAAGGTCCAAAAATGGAGTGGGTGGGTGGATAGTAGGTGAAATGTGTATGGAGATTCAGATGAAAATGGGAAAGATTCATAACAAGAGAAAGCCTAGAGAAGAAAATCCAAAAGTGAAGGTGGTGGCTCTCCGGCATCTCTGGAGGGGTTTCAATGTGTAAGAAAGAAGAAAGGGCAAGGAGCATGTTTGGTTGTATGGAAATGGAGTAAGAAAATACTATATAAATTAATTAAAATAAAAACAGCTACAAATGGATAAATAAAGATAAGAAAAAATGAGAAAGCTGAGAAACTAAATTTTTTTATAAAATTTGTCCTCTCCAATGACCAAAATACCCCTTCAAATTTTTAATTTTCATGAACCATAATCTGCAAGAAAATGTTACATCAAATAAATTATATTCCAATTAAATAAAGGCAGATTAAATTTTAATTCAAGGAAATTAAATTAATCATGGGATAAAATTTAAGTTCAAGTTGGAGAAAAATTATGAATCAAAATGATAAAATAAAAGAAATAAAATACTAAAAAGAAATTTCCAAAGCTCTTTAACAATTTTGCCCATAAATTGATCAATTCTGAATTATTTTCTTAATCACAATTAAACCACAAATGACTCATAATAACATTGAGAATTATTATATAAAATAAAATGGAGAATTAAATTCTTGAAATAATTTGGACAGTAAAAATAATCAAAATTAAAGCTTAATTTTTTAAAATTATCCCAAAATTCTCATTTGTTACAAATTAAGGCTAATTTCCTAAATATCATCTAAATCACACAAAATTAACCAAAATTTAATATTAAAAATGCTTAAATAAGGGGAATAAAAATTCATGATTATCAATATGCTTCATGTTTAACGAAACCCACCCATCTAGCGGAAGAGGAGGAAAGTAGCACGTAGTCATCAAACACCATGAAGGCTTCAAAACTAGACCACTCAAGCTTTCAACCACTACTCTAGGAGCACCGACCCATATGAGACATGCAATAAATACTTGTTAGATTCTTTGAATGTAATGTGTCTTTTGTAAAATTTTCTAATAGCTCGTCTATACTTATTAGTTCTATTGTTATTAAGGAGATGTACCTATGCTATTTAGTATTGGTTGGCACTTTGTCTTAATATGGTTGAAGAGTTAGATATTCTTGGTCTCAAGTCACGGGCCTATATGCTCTTTCAATTCAACTTCTGGAAACTCATTATACAAGCGTACAAGGCATATTTCTATATACTCACTTGTATATTCATCCATCCTTTAAGTATTAAAATAGTTGCCTTGAACGTCCTCTATCACACACCATTGTTCTCTAACAAGTATACTAGAGTTATAGCACCATGAAGAAAATAAGGAGAAAAAGAGAGATGATAAAAATTAAAAGAAATTCATCATTACCAAACAAGTGTTGTTGAATATCATACCTATACCTAAACTATATATTGACATCACTGTATGATTAATATGGCATCTTCATAGTAGAGAACTCAAGAGGTATGTTTTCCTTTCATATAAATCCCCAAGAATATCAAGCTCACATACTACACATAGAAATGGGGAGCTAATTCTTCTACTAACTAATTCTTCCCCCTGCTCATGGAATGAGTAAGGCTTACCATCTTGATGCTCTAAGAAATGAAGAAATTTTGTGACCCAGCAACAATATATTTGCAATTCACTATCTAAGTCGTGCTCTTTCTAATAAAAATTCAGTCCTAATTTTCAACACACTTCCAACTAAAAACAAAACAATTCTAATGTTTATATATATATATATAAAGTCTAAGTGCAAAGAGCTAAAAATTACCATAAATATGTTGACAATGCAATATCTCCTCTAACTGATAATAGCATATTAGACCCACCTAACAATGCATCCACAACGAACCTTAATTGATATATACTCCTTTTTGTGCTGAATTGATATATGCATCAAATTGAATCTACTAACTTTCAGTTACTTTAGTTAAAGTGTTAAAAAAATTTTCACTTCACAACATTTTGCAATGTTATGTAATTTTATATGAGGAAAAAAAGGACTAAATGTTTTACTTTATGCAAGTAGTTCCTCTATCTCAATATAATTTGCTCCAAGGCTACATTCTTTAACTTTTTGTTTTGTCTCAACTGCAGTTTAAAATTTAAGTCATCCTCCTAGGCCAACTTTCACATGAAGATATTTCTCTTCAATTTTCCATCAACCAAATATTTTCATTTGCTTCTCCAATTTGATCAAAACATAACCAACATCATGCAATTATATAACCTATATCATAACCAGATTTTTAAACTACATAACAATACCTAAATTGTTGAACAGTGTCTAAACACAAGTACACAGCGATTTGACCCAAATTTCAGCATACTTTCAACCAATTGTAAGAAGTAAAATGCATCATCATGTACATCCCAAGAAAATCACGAAGTACCCATCAATAAAACACATAAAACCAGTAGCAAAATTGAAAAGTTCAACATCAATTTCCAGCATTAAAATTTTAGCTACTTATGATAACAACTTGCCTCTTATTTTCCACTCTAATTGCCCCCAATTGCAGTACTCCAATAATTTCTCCCCAATCTACCAATGATCTTTTGCTTCAATTTGCTGCAATAGTTCAAAAATAGCAGAACAAATTTGAAGGAAATTCCAAATGCCCAAAACACAATTAGAAACTAATGTCAATATTACAACAACTATTCTCTCAAGGAACAATAATAATCATTCTACCAAATTGAATCATATGTTAATATTATATAACCAATCATTAAAAGATCAAATAAAGAGTAAAATAGATAGAGATAAAGAAAATAAGGGGGAAAAAAGGAAAACATGAAAACTAACATCACTTGCAAGTCATTACTTCATATATTTTCTTTGTGCATCAAAGGACATCATCCCACCTTTCTTTTGCCTACGCATGCAACTTCAATCTAAAGCTGGATTAACAAACAATAATTTTCCATCACAATCCTGAGGCAAAGTCAAACTCCTTTTCAATAGACCACAAACAAACTAACACATACACACAAGGAAGAATATACGTTTTCTATGTTGTAATCACACAATTCTATGTCATATAGATCCTTTAAATAATGAAACAAACAACCACCCCAAATTGTTCACAAAGCATATACCTTCAGATTGCTGCTACAGGCACAAGGTATTTCTAAGTTGTTAATGTAGTCTTCCTCTTGGCAAATGCTACACTTCGCGTCTTGGATCAGTGGCTCATCCTCACTACTACCCTCACCCTCACCATGCTTTGACCTAGAGTCATCACCCTCCATGGGCAATGTAAAAATAGAGAGGCTTGCCATGTCCACTGACTTAACCACTAGAGATGGGTCAAAATGCAATTGAGTTGGCAGCATCATTGACTCAACAGCCACAGGGTATACCAAATGATCAACATACAGCACTAGATGATCACTCATTAATCTGAAACCTACAACCCTAAAGTAAGATTGAACCGGAAAAGAAATTAGAAAAGGGGTAATAAAAATGTTCTTGGTTATGTCTAAATGCATGCCAATTTTGTCTAGCTCTTCTTGGTTGTACCTCTTCTTCCTCAAATTCAATTCCCATATCTTCTTCACCATCATCAGAATAGATCATATGGTGCTTTCCTTGGCTTGTTTTAGAATGAGAAGGGGAACCTTCCATCATATCTAATCTCATACTCAATTTCTTGAGTTGATCATTTATAGAGTCCATGAAGAGCTTCAAATCTGGAATTTGAGTTTCACTACCACTAGACATGTTTCTAAGAACATAAAATGTTAGTGCAAATTCAAAGAGCAATAAATCCCACCACTCTCTCACATGTTTCACTCAAGAATGATGTAAGTTCACTCATGTTTTGCACATGTTAAAGGCTTTTTCCAGAAATGATATAATTACACTTTTGTCTTTTACCACTCACTCTTGCTTCCTATGAGAGTGCAAAATTGAATTTGAACTTAAATCAAGAAGCAATGTTTAAGTGACAATCTCAAAGTCAAAGATCCAAAATTCAAATTTTCAAAAGAGTTTAAAATTATGGGGATCAACAAGCAAAGATGGATTTTTTGTTTTTAGCAAAAGAAAATGAATTTTCCAGCCAAGAGAAGAGAAAAGGAAATGCTAGAAATTAAGATAGCAAAGCCCACAAGAAAAAAATAAAGGATATAGTGTGTATACCACAAGGAAGGAACTCTCTCTCTCTCTTTTTATGATTCTCAAAGTTGAAACAAGGAAGGAACAAGTAAGACAAGTAATTTAGGAAGGAAAAATTAGACAAAATTAAACTAGGAGAGTAACATTTTGAAGAGAAAATAAAAAGACAAGAATGGAAACTTATCACACAAATGAGAAATTGTGAATGGGTATTCAAAAGTCAATTCTCCTTTAATGAGATCAAAAAAAGGAGCCATTAAATAACATTAATGCCCAATCACAAAAGGAAATTCGTAATTCAAACCATTACCTTGATTAAATATCTCAAAGTAAGAAAGAGAACAAGATCTCCTTAATTTTTGGAATTTACCTAGGCAGCCATATCTCTTTTTCTTTCTTATTTTTTTTGTTTTTTTAAATTTTATATATGAATTTTTTTAAGGCTGCAATCAATTCTATTTTTTCCCTCTTCCTTCTTTTTTTTTTAAAAATCAATTTCGATTTTTCTTTTATTTTTTTTTTGGCAAAATCACAATAAGAAAACTAGGCAACAACTAAATTCTTTGGGTAGATAACAAGCAACTCCACAACCTCAATGGAAACAAGAATCAAATATGATAAGATCCCTTAGTAAAGAAAATGAAAGAAAATGGACAACAAAATTAGAATAAAACACTCCGCAATAAGAACAAAACGAAAGATCATAAAGTTTGCAAAATGGATAAAAAACCAAGAATGAAAAATAGCAAGCAATAATAGATGAACAGTAATGAACAGCAACAAATGAACAGTACGAACTATACGGATGAATAGTGATGAACATGAACGGATGAACAATAACTATGATTTTCTGGACAGCAATGGAAAAAATGAAACAAAACAACAGAAATACACCATGATTTGTAAACCGAAACTCTGATACCAAATGATGAGAGACACTCTAGGAACCTATCCTAAGAGCCCTCTTTGAGTTAGAGATCGTGCAACTCAAGGATGTTAGTTAGGCTGACTTCCCAAGAGAGGGGTGAATTGGGAAGTTTGAAAATTTTCTGCACAAAGTGAAAACAGTGAAGAAAGCAAGGTATGACAGAAAAACAGAGTATAAAGCAGTAAGATAAAAGAGTAGTGATAGAGAGAAGAAAAACTCTGATATTTATCCTGGTTCGGTCCTCCACTTGACCTACGTCCAGTCCCCAAGACATCACTTGAGATTTTCCACTATTCAGCAAGAATTCAACGGGCTTCTTGCAAATGCCACAGTACAACGTCAGTGCTCTGTTCTCTAGAGCTCACTCAATCACTTTCTACACTTTCACAAAGTGCTTTACAATCTCTTGTGATATCTCCTCACAAGTAAATCTATCTCTCAGATGAAGAATAGATTGTTTACATAGATGAAACTCTCTTGAATAGAGTGAATATGAAAGTTGATGTACAAGTATTGAAGTAAGAGGGTAAAAGTCTTTGAGTAGAAAATTTGGCAGGATTTCAATATATACAAAGTTTTATTCGTTACCCACAACTTCAAATGATGTTGTATTTATAGATTTAGGTCCCAACTATTCGTTAGAGACAAAATCTATCCATTGGGGAAGTTATCCAACGGCTACTCTGAAAAACTATCCATTAACCAACCGCATTTAATGCTTCTGACATACTGAAATTCGAATTTCAGTTGATCAACGGACGAATTTTAAAGGAACCGAAGGTTAAAGCTTCCAACGTTGAAGTACTGAAGTTCGTCTGTTCATGAAGTGAAATTCGAATTTTGAAACTTAGAGAACATTTTCATGTTGTGACATACGAATTTTCAAGAAGAAAGTTTTTCTGTTAAGTGTGAACAGTGTTTTCAATTTGCTACAGTGCCCTCGAAATTTGAATTTTGGAACCTCAAAATTTGTCTGTCCGCAGCAGGCTTAAAAGGTACAGTAGTTCATTTACTTCGAAATTCGAATTTTCAAAGAGTGAAGTTCATCTGTCAGAGAGACCTCTTTTCAGACTTACTTCAACATTCGAATTTGTAAACATTGTCCTTCGTATGTTATCATGTCATTTCAACAGACTCACAACTTTAGCTTCTGAAATTCGAATTTCCATGTTCAAAGTTTGTCTGTCAGTGAACAGTTTTGAAACTCAATATGATCTTGATTTCAAATGAACTTTAACATTGTTTCAGACGAATTTCTTCCGTTTTCATAAATTCCATTTTGTCTGAAATTCGAATGTTCAAAACCCAAAGTTCGTCTGTTGCTCAACAGCTTCTTTCAGACACTTATGAAAATTCAAATTTTGGAAAATCAAAATTCGTCTGTTAGAGAGGCATCTCTTCAGACTTATTCAGTTTTAACTCAAAATTTGAATTTCCAAAACCATAATTTGAATTTCCAACATGACAGTTCAATGTAAACTTTTCAAACTCCGTTTGTTGGTGGGTATTTTTCAAGTATTTTATAAAATCAAGTTTTTAAAACATCTTTTAATCAAATCAAAGTCTTTTACCCATACTTAAACATAACTAGTGATCCTACAACAAATCTTGCACAGATTACTCAGAACTTCTTCACTTGAAACACTTTGAGCTCCTTTGATATCTTCATTCCAAGCTCTTGAAAGTTGATTTGGAATCATCAAAACTTCTTGATTCAACAAAGGAAATATGAACTAAACACAAGAACAATGAAGAATAACAATGAACAAGAACTGAAAAATAGAGACGATAAAAATAAGAAAAAGAAACAAAATGTTGGTCAAAGAAAAAAGGCTGTAAGAAAACCCGTCTCTTGAATCCTAACTCTGAGACGCCATAAGGATCACCACTCCTTGATAAGTCTTCATTTTTTCTGGTACTCAAGGATGAACAAGAAAGAACTCACTAAACAACAACAAAATTGCTAAAAAGAAACTCATTCATTCATATTGTGGTTTGTAAAAGTACAAGAGGTGCCTATTTGTAGGCAAATATTAACCCACAAACTAACTTCAGTTTAGCCCACAAACCTAACCTTATTAATACAAAAATGAAACTCTAAGCAAAAATGAGCATTTAATTTTAATTTTGACTTTAAAAAGTTGGCTCCTCTTTAATGCAAAAAGGAAGAGAATATGCTGAAATCATATTCCTAAATAAAAGGAGATCAAATTAGATCATTATATGTCTTTTATTCAAAAGGAAACAAATTGACTAAAATAATCCTAATAAAACTTATTAAAAACATCACCGTTAGTGACCATATGAGTAGCACATGTATTTTATGTGAATTCTCCTTATTGGGATTTCTCCAAGTTAGACTCTTTGACTATAATTTAGCTCTAGGTTTTTAGCTTGCCTCTTTCTTTATTTTGGGCCTCAAAATCATTCAAATATAATGGTTCCAAGTTATTCATATTTTGGATTAACCCATTCATGACTTACTTCATGGCTTTAGTTCTAGCTTTAGTCATTGGTCCTCCAATGCCTTGAAGTGGGTCTTGAATTTATCAATGATTTCTTGTTTCTCCAAGCTTGCCCTCATCGGGGGGGCCATTTTTATTGAAAAATTTTTATTTTTAATTATTATTAATAATTTTTAAAAATAATTTCATAACCTAAAAAGTTTATAAGATAACAAATAATGCATGATTAAACAAAAAAACTAAAAAATATAGGTAATAAAACTATATATTTAATATATTAATTCTAAAAGAATTTATGAAGAATATATGAGATGTTCATATTTTTAATACATTTTTATACATCATTGCATATTGATAATTTTAAAATTAGGATAGATCTTCAAATATTATATAATCTCTTAAAAAATATATACTTGATATAATTAAACTAATCTTAATTATTATTTACAATTAAATGAAAAATAAATCTATATTTATATAATTGCTCAACTTTTATAATAATTTATAATAACTTTATATAAATGCTTTTTTTATGAACAAAGAGTTCATATTAATTAATAAAATAAACATTTCAATAAACTAATAAAATACTGATAAGATATTTACATTTTTTTGTAAAAAGATTAAATACAATTATGTGTAAAATGAATTATATATCTGTTTATTTATATATTTATCATGTTAAAAGAGGAGGAATTGTGAGTTGTAAAGGAAAATAGGATAATATTCGATTTCTATGGAGTCGGGGAGGGGCCAAAGTGGTAAATTTCTTTGGCTGCCTTCTTAATTTATATAGTAAAATGACATGTAAATACCTCTAGAACGAAAAATTTTCAAAATATACCTTAAACTTGCATAATTCCTAAAACATACCAAGGTACCTTTTTATAAATATTGCTATTCAACAGAAAGACAATTTTACTCTTCCCTCTTTTTCCCCTTCCTCCCTCTTCCCTCCCATTTTCCCCTCTCTCTCCTGCTTCCTCTCCTCTATGCGTCTCCCTCCCTCTCCTCCTCCTTCCTCTTTCTCCACACATGGTCCCTCTCTTCCTTCACTAATCAAAACAATGTCATCCCTTATCTGTTCGTCCTCTTTGCTCTTTGATCATAACCAAACACAGATCTGAGACTCAATGGCATCAATGCAAATGGAGAAGAATGGAACAGATCCACCGTTGTCTCCCCATCCCTGATCTCCTCAGTCTTCTGTCACTATCACAATCCATAGGTCTAGTGAGATCCACCATCACAAAGTCAAGATTAATCGTCGCAAAGCTCAGATTTACCATTGTAGAGCTCGGATCTCCCTCCTCGTTCTTCTTTTTCTTTTCCTACCCACATTTCATCTTCATCTTCTCCAGCAAGTTCTTTTTTTTTGGGTTGCTGCTATTTTTTCTTTGTTTGTTGGGTTTGAAATATTGTAGATGTGTGGGGTTTTTTTTTTAGTTAAAAATGTATGTGTATCAATTGCAAATCTAGGTAGAAGAGTTACGAATTTACGTGTATCAGTTGTAAATGTGTGTAGAATTATTTTTTTGGAATGATATTGCCTATAAAATTATATTATGTTCAATTGCAAATTATTATGTGATAGTTGTAAATATAGGATTATTAATTGCTAATGCATCATAATCAATTATAAATCCCCAAGCTTTGATTGCAAATTGTCGATTATCAGTTACAAATAGGTGATGGTACCTTTGATGGTCGATCGGATCTACAGTAGAAGCTTTCACTAAGCTGCTGATATGGTCGACTATCAGAGGGGCCCTTGTGAACACCCCATTTTGTCCGGGCATTTTGCAAAAATCACAAAAAAATAATAGTAAAATAAAATAAAATAAATAATAAATAATAATATAAATGGAAAAAACAAAATAAAAATAAGAAGAAATTTGCAAGAATTAAATAAACAAAATTAAAATACAAACACATAACCAAAAAAAAAACAACAAACAACACGAAACAAAACAAAAAAATGAAAAAATAAAATAACAATTAAAAAAAACTAATTAAAAAAAACAGAGAGAGAAGAATAATAAAAAAGAAAAAAAAGAAGGAAGGAAAAACTAAAAGAGTGAAAAAAAAACTAAGTAGGAGTGTTTTGGGCCCAAGGTGCCACGGGCCCAATTGAGGGCTCGTGGACCTGGACCGAGCAGTGGAGCCCTGACAGAGTAGGGAGCAGACTGAAGCCACAGAAAAGACGCAGAGCTGAGAAGCGTGGAGACGTTTGAACGAGGGAGGACCACGAGACTGGCAAGGGAAACGTAAAGCAGAAAAAGGTGGAGGAGCAGGCACGCAAGCGAAAAAAGAGAGGACGCTGCATGCGTGAGTCAAGACGAGGCAGAGGGACGTGCAAAAAGAAAAGAAAAGATGTGCATAAAAGGAAGAGAGGGAGCATGCGAGAGAGGGGGCCGCGAAGGGGACCGCGAAGGAGAAGAAGAAAATGGAGGAAGGGGAAGGAGCCGCGAGACAACCGAAAAACAAGGGGGAGCTCGGGAAAAACAGGGGCAGACCGAAAGAAGGAGGTGACGGACCACTGAAGGAGAAGAAGAAAATGGAGGAAGGGGAAGAAGCAGCGGGACTGGAAAGAACCGAAGGCACGAGAGAAAGCAGACTGTGCAAGGGAGCTTACAAAACACACGAGGGTGACTGAAAAAAGAGGAGGACCGAGGAAGCAAAGCAAGAAAGCGAAGCAGCCGCGGGAGAATGGCAGGAGCGGCCACACGCTCGGGAACTCTATAAAAGGGCCGAGAGGAGCTCGTGACCGAGAAAGGAGAGGGACCGAAGGAGAGAAATGGAAGGAGGCAGAGCACGATAGGGGACCATGTGGGGAACTGAGAAAGAAGCTAAGAGGGAGCTCGAGGAAGGCAGCCGCGAGCTTGAGCAGAGCCACCATGAAGCCTTGGAAGCACGAGAGACGGAAGGGGCCGCAAGGCCGAGAACGAGGGAGGCCGAGGAGTCTGAACCAGAGGACGATGGGGATAAAATGAAGAAGGTCAAGGACTTGCGGGGGAAAAGCTGAGGCGAAACAGGGGACCCGAGAACTAGGGAGGCCGAGCATAAAGAAAAAACTGAGATGCCGAGCATGGGATGGAAAACAGAAGGATGCCGAGGACGAGGAACTGAAACAGAGTGATGCCGAACACGCTCGTGGCTCAGGTAATTATTGCAATTGTCTTGCTTACCATAAACAAAGGAAGTCGCTGGGTACGCAGCAACACGTGAGCATGCATGTGCTTGCAGCTTCACAAATCCACGTCTCAATGCAACTTCAACTTTGCATGCATGTGCAATGATGTTTCTTAACGTATCATTGACTTGTGACTTCGATTAGTTGATTTTTGAGGCTCAGTAACCTGTTCCATGAAATTCCTATGGTGGTTCCTTAAAAAAAAATAATAATAATAATAATAAAATTAAAAAATATATATATATATAATGTTGATTCCCCCATTTTAATCAAGTTTGAGGTAAATTCTCCAGTTTTCTATGTGCACATTTGCTTAGAAACTAATTGGCTAATTTCATGTATCATTTGATAGTTTGTTTGCCAAGATTAATTTGACAGCCGTAAGTTTGTTCTGATGCAAGAAAACAAGAAAACAAGGTAATGTTATCATTTGGGGATATGATGTGATGTCAATTAATAAAAAAAAGCCATATAAAAGGTAAGTGAACAATGCTTTATCGTTTCATTTTTTGGATGCATTGATTAGTTAAAGACTAGCCTTGAGAAATGGGTCCTAAGTCGGAGGCAAGAACATTCTCCAATGCTCCCAATGGTTAGGGGGATTTTTGAGTTGGTCTGTGCTTGGTTCATAAATGATAGGCATGTTAAATTGGTCGGGAATCAAAAAATAAAAGTAATGGCCCCGAATGCTGCATACAAATATCTTAATTACTCTCTTCGAGAAAATACGAATGTTATCAAGTAACAATATTTTTAATCCACTCATATAACTATACTACGTGAGTTTTCGGGACCCACGCAAGTATTTGAGTTTACTGAGCTATCGCGTGAGATTGTGAATCCACGTAGATAAATCAATTAAATAATTTTCTTCTTAGAAAATAAGTATATTTAATAAAAAATGATAATATAACAAGTTTTTCCAACTTTATTTTAATTGAACAATAAAACCTTTATACCGCGAGGTTTAGAACTTCTGCAGGTAATTCAGGAATTGGTTTATCGGACACGGCTGTGAGTCTGTAACAGATAAATTGATTTTCATTTTTTAAAAAAAAACTTTCAAAAGAACAAGGAAAATATATTTATGACGTTTTTCTTCAAAAGTCAAAAATAAAATAAAAGCAATTTCAAAAATCAAGGAAAAAAAAAAAGAAAAATATTAGCAGAACAAAATAAAATAAGAGCAAGTAAGCGGAATTAAATTATCTTTTTGCAAAATTAAAACACACAAACTCAATCTCAGAAAATTGTTTTGTTTGCGAAGAGTTAAATTATTTTCAAATAACTTTCTTTTATCCCAAAAATTTTATAATTAAAAAATATCAACCAACTGACACGCATTTCTAGTCCTGAACTACGTGGACTTTGATCCCCATCGCAGGGTACGTAGGCCCCAGGCTCTGATCCTGGGTCAAGTCCGCCTTTGTAAATAAATAAATATTTCCTAATTTATTTGGTGTTTTTTTTCCTTAATTTAATAAATATTTTCCAATTTATTTTCTTAAATTTCTTTTTCCTCTTTTTTTAGTCTCCTTAATTTCTAAGTTAATTTATTTTCTTATTCTATTTTTCAAACTTTCTTAATTTCTTTTTCCTCTACCCATTTTCTTGCATGTGAATTATAAAAGGAAAATCAAAACATATTTTAAAGCCATATTAATTTACGCAATCAACGTAAGGTAACCGTTTCTAGGAACGGGTGTTGTGGGGTGCCTAACACCTTCCCCACACACAATCGACTCCCGAATCCAACTCTGGATAAGCAGGCCATCCTTTTCCTCTTTAATACGGTTTCCCAAGATTTTCCTCAAAATTTTGGTGGCGACTCCTCACAAGTCGGTTTTCACTCGAAAACCAGATTTGTTCTCTTTTTCATTTCGTCGCATTTTTCCGGGTGCGACAGCCCTCCTCTGATGGTTGACCATCATCTCAATTACAAATTTACTAACATCTTGCAAATTACTAAATATCAATTGCAAATAAATATATTCAATTAATTAATAATTTTAGCACAAATGGAGGAAGGACAAAATGTTCATTTCATGGGCAAAGAAAATTTCAAATTGATACTTTGATATCTCATAATAATTTCGCAAGTTTAAGGTATGTTTTTTGGAATTTTTGTTTCCAAAAGTATTTAACTGTCATTTTCCCTTAATATACTATATATATAAAGGTTAGAGGAGGTTGAGAGGGGGCACAGCCCACCTTGATGATAACGTGTGTCCTCCTCTATCAATATCAACTTCAAAGGTTGGTGCAGGCCAATATGGACTTTGGGCTATGTGGAAAAGGCTCGATGGAGGGGTTTCCATGCATGTTTATCTTGGGTTTACATTCTTACTGAAGTTTTGAATAAAAAAGGGCAACACGGGATTTGTCACAGTTTATACCCATGTGGTTTTGCCAAACTCAATTTAGATTAATTAGGATCTAATGTAATTTTTCAAAACTAGTTGGTGCATGTAGAGAAAGCTTTCACGAAACTATATCAAACTCATTTAATTGAAATTATATATATATAAATATCTGATGTGGCTAGTACATAAATGGTGGAATATCTTATTTATCTATATTCACACACTTCTCACGACACCTTACCCTCCATGAGAATAGGGCCCTGCTGCATGGCTAATACTCCCACATCATTGAAACATTTCAATATGGTTCAAGTGTTAAAAAATCAAGTATAATATGTGAAAAAAAAATGAAGTTACTGTATGTCCGTGCGTGCATGGTAAGAAAACACTACACTAAAAATGAGAATACTTGGCATTTATTTTTACCCTTACTCAGCATTTATAAAATGCCATGTATTTGAGCACCGATAAAAGGGTGGACAACTTTTTCAGCGTTTGTGATAACGCCAACTAAAACTAGCTTTAGTTTGTGTTTCTCAAACAAATGCTAACTTTTCTATTTTATTTTTTTAAAAAAAATTGCAATTATTGTTCTGTTCCCAGGCGTCACAATTCCAATTTACCAAAATTTAAATATGCCAGATTTCATATATTTTACTGAGATCTTACTAAAGCTATGGAGATGAAGAAAAGAATGAATACAATTTCCAAATATGGACAATCTATCAATATTAATTGACAAACTGTAAAATAGAGTCTTATCAGATAAATCAACATTAGTGTGCAATGAAGATTCAATTGCTTTAGGCTCTATGAATTTTTTTCAAAAAGAAAGAAAAAAAAAAGGCACAAACAGACCAAAAGAAAAAGCCACCAAAAAATCGTAGACCAAAATCTCTGTCGCAACTTCGAAGCCTTCTCTCACAATCTCCTAGGCTCCTTCCTCTACTTTCTTTAGTCCCCTCACAGTGAACAGAAGAGATTGGCCTGTAAGAACCAACCCAGATCTAGTACGAAGTGAAGACAATTCGACTTTACTTTTTCCCCTCTCTTCATCCACCACTCAAATATCCCCTCTCTCAGCAGATCCCTCACAATGGAGCACTCAAAGAACATGGGGCCTATATGTGTTGCAATGTCAATTTGAGGAGCACTCAAAGAGGAAGTACAATCATCTCACAGCCGAAACATTCTTACGCTTCTCACCATCTCCATCTACGTCTTGAAGTGCAACAACTATTGGAGGAGAAGAGAGAGGAGTGAGGGAGGAAGAAGCAATGATAATAGTTAATGAGAAAAGAGAAAGGGGTGATGGAGGAAGAAGAGGCTGAAAATCTGAACAAAGAGGAATGAGTGCGTACGCATACAAAAAGAAAATTAAAGTAAAAGGGAGAGAGACAAGTAACAAAAAGACAATATAATCTAATCCGTTAATAATTTCTTAATCAAAGGTCTAGAATATCAATCTATGCCTTTGATGTTTTTTAAAATATATATCCTAAAATTTCAATCTAGACTTTAGATGGCGTTTGTTGGACTTTAGATGACTTTAGATGGCGTTTGTTGGACAAACGCCATCTAAAGTTTATAATATTTTATTACTTTAGATGGTGTTTGTTGGATAAACGTCATCTAAAGTCCGGACTTTAGATGGCGTTTTCCCAATAAATGCCAATTAATCTTCTAATTTAGATTTTTATTGCGTTTATTTATAATAAATGCCAACTATTAAATGCTAATAAAACTTAAATTTGACGTAGTGAAAAAAATATCTAGTTAATTTCTTTCAATTTATTGTTATGAGTTCTGTAAAATTTATGGGGATTAAGAATGTTTTGGTCCTTAAAGTTTTTCCAAATTTTTACATTGGTCCATGTGCTTTTATTTTGATTAAATAGTTCTTTATAGTTTTATATTACTAAAGAGTTGGTCCTTAATATTTTAAAAACTTAATTATTTAATCCTTTTGTCCTCCAAAATTATTAAGGCTAATTTGGACCTACACATAAATTATTCAAGCAAAAAAAGACATACACATAACAATAAAAATTTGAATTTATATCAATTGAAATCAACTAATTGTTAACTCTTTAGTAATATAAAACTAATTGTTAGCCAACGTAATCTCAATTTTAATGACATTAATACCATCCTAGATGATAGAGAGATTAAATTACTAAGTTTTTGAAATTTTAAGGACAAATTCTTTAATTATATAAAACTATAAAGAGTTATCTAATTAAAATGAAAACATAGAGACTAATATTAAAATTTAGGAAAACTTTAAGGATTAAAAGTTCACCAATATGAAAATTGGTGAACTTATCCATGCTTTATTTTCCTTAATTTTCTTCATTATTAGCAAGCTCAATTAATTAAATCAAGATATTTTAATTAAATGATTTATTATCTATCTTCTTATTGATAATATTAAATCGGTAAATTTTTCTTGGGCATTAAACCATCAGTTATCTAGTCGATAAGTTGAATTTTAAGTAATTTAAATTGAGTAGGATATGACACGAGGTACAAAACTTTCTTAACATAAATAGGGGAAATTTGATTATACATTTACTTTATAATATTTTATTATGATGAATGCGCTATTACTGTGTTATCATGTCTATTCATTTTAATTTAATAGAAAATACATTATAATTTTTAAATCATCACTATTAATCAATATCAACATATCAATATTAGTATTAATATTCAATTCATCCAATATTTTAATATTTAATATAAAATATAAAATCTGTATAAGTTAACAAGCTATGAATGGCAAGGTTCTTTTTTCATGTTCCGTGTAATCCATAAAACATTGTCTAGTTAAAGGCTAGATTGAGGTCAAAATAAGAGGGAAGAATTTTTTGAATATAAGCATCAATAATATTGATATTATTTAAATATTCTGAGAATATAATATATATTTTTAATACTAAATTTCATTTTTTGTCTTTTAAAATAAACTCTTTCCTTTTCAAAACAATTATTATATTACAATTTTTAAGATAACATTAATTATTTTTGACAAATTTGACCTTCAATAATAATGAAAGAGAAAAATATTAAATAATATATTCCTTCTAGTTCTAAATATAGGGCATTTTGTGAGATAGTATTTATTATACATTTTTAAAAAATGTCACTATTTAATGTATTTAAGGGGAGAGATAAAGAGATTAAATAAGAGTAGTTTTGAAAAAATATTATAATTTTTGGAAAAACTGAGATAGTTAACTCTCATCTTTGATCCGCGTGATTTCGTTAAAAGAGTTTTATATTAAAGATTAGAAGGAGTATTATATAATTAATAAATATATTATACTAAAATACAATCAAAATTTATTAATTTTTAGATTATTTATTAGTTTTTTTAATTTACATATATAATTTTAAGGTGACAATCGCTTTAAAAAATAGAGGGTGTAATATTTATTACAATGTCATGCACTTAAAACAAGATTCAAAAAATTAGATTGGACCAGAAAAAATTAGATTGGACCAGCTCATTCGGCTAGGAACTAATACCAAATTCAATTTGGTCATAGAAGACAATTAGTCTAGAAATCAGTGAAATCTGGTGAAAAACCAGTCAAATTGATCAAAACTTGTAGAAAACTGATTAAACCGGTCCGAATTTTTAAATTTTCTAATTTTTTTATTTTTTGAGATTAAACATCATTATTTTTGTGCTAAGTAGCATTATTTTTGTATAATTTTTTCTATATTATAATACTATATAAGCATTATTATAATACATACTTATTAATAATAATAAATTTACTTAACAAATATGAAAATAAAATATTAAATGACTATTTTAAATTTAAAATATGATTATAAAAAATTATTGTCTTGTTTAGATTTTAATAGTATATTATGAAACTTATAAATAATATTTTTAATTTTTCATATAATATATAAAATAAAAAATTATTAATTTTATTACCACTAATTTAGTTTTAGTTGAACAATAGTTAAACCATTAGACTTTAAATCAATTCCTTAACTAATTCAATGTTTGACTAATTCAATATTAATCCCAATTTTAGTTGCTTGCTTAGAACCTTATCCTTTTTTTTGGATTTTTTGGGCTAACATTCGAAGTAGAACTGTTAATTCGGACTGGCCCGGCCCAAAATCGGGCAGGACCAAAAAGCTCGAATTGAAAAACGGGCTTGGTTTTTCAAGCCCGAGCCCGCGGGATCAGGCTTACGGGCCAGCCCGCGGGCTTTTTTTAATTTTTTTATATTTTTTATATTTTTTTAATAAATTTTTTTATACAATTATTAAAATTAATACAACTAATTATCATCATAATTCATAAAAAACTAACATAATATTTAAATTTTACAATTTATATATTATTAATTAATAAAATAATATGTATTTTTTTATATTTTAAACCAAAAATAAAAGAAAAAGAAAAAAGTCTCGGACTTTCGGGTCGGCCCGTGGCCCGCACGAGCCTGCCCACCACAGGCCGGGCCTAAATGGGCTGAGCTCAAAAAGCCCAGATTATGTATTTATTCCCGAAATTGAGGCCCGAGTTTGTTTATTTTTTCGGGCTTTTCGAGCTGGTCCATCGGGCTTGACCATTTTGACGGCTCTAATTCGAAACAGCTTATCCTTACGCTACATCCTGGCCCCACTCTTGGAAGAATTTTATTTTTTTAATAAAGGGAATTTGACGATACTTTGTGTCCATACGTAATGAAAATATAAGAAGATATAGTTCGTTATTATATGGACCATCCATTCGTTCATTTTTCTTTTCCACTCTCTTGCGTGAAGAAAACCAAATCTGTTCCCCACAATGAGGAAGCCCCTTTCAACCTACGCCATTAATGAGTAGGTCTGAACTTGAGACCATTGTACGTGTGAAAACCAAAGCCTGTCAACTTTACACACCTATATACGCACAAACCATCCAAAATATTCCCTCTGGATCTTTATATAGAATTTTTTATTTTGATACTAAATATAAGACCTTTTACAATATACAAGATAATATTTATTATATATTTCTAAAAAATATCCCTATTTAATGTATCCAAAGAGAAAGAGAAAGAGATTAAATAAGGATACTTTTGAAAAAATATTAAAATTTTTGAAGAAATTGAGATAGTTAATTAGTTTTAATTCTAATTCTTAATCCATGTGATTCAGTTAAAAGGGTCTTATATTAAGGATCAGAGAGAGTACGACATAACCTTCATATTAAACATCAAATTAAACAAATTTATATGACATGTGGACCATCCACATCTAAAATAGCATACACTAATTTTGTTGTTATTCTTTAATATGTATTCCATCTTGTCTATATTGTAAGGTATTTTATATCAATTATATGCATATTAAGAAAATTACTTTTTTACTTAAAATTAATACAAAAAATATCAACATTTTCTATTTAACTCTTATTAAATACTCTATTCTATTATCATTGTAAGGTTATAAATAAGAGGTAGGGCGTAATTAAATATAGGGGTAAATGAGAAAAAAAATATTTAATACCCTATATTTTGGACAAATAACTTTTCATACAAAATATTCTATAATATGAATAAAAGAGAATATAAAGTTAGTTAAAATTATCTTATAAAAAGAGTAATTAATATTTACTCTCTTTTTTCACTTCAGCCACGTAGCATATATTATAATTAATGTTTACATAATGATGATCCCTTAGCAGTTTATAATACTTCCAATTTAAAAAGAAAAAATCTATAATTTTTCATAAAATTAAGTATTTTTTTTATTGCAAGATATCTTAAAAATAGTAAGTTATATTAAGCATGTGTTTCAGTAGGGTGAAATTACCCCAAAATCTAGATTTTGGTAGAAGCTGTTGGGATTTGGAGTCACAAGCATAATGGAAGATAAAATTTTTTATACCCAAATATCTCCAAAGTTCCGTCAGCATCATTTAAATTGAATATAAAATAGCAAGATTTATACTTTACTTTGTAAAGTTTCGACTTTTACCAAGTGTGCCTCACGAACATGGCTACTAAATTACAGGTGAACAACTCTTCCGAACACCCATTCTCTACAGTATCCACATGAACAAGATGAAACATAAACGTTGTGCTAGCACCATAATCACAATCATCTTCACAATCTCGCCCTTGAATGGTTCATACAACTTTCATTGTGTGATGAAGATTGCCTGTTAATTTATTAGAAAAAGGCATTTTAATATCTCTCTCTCTCACTTTTTCTTTAGGGTGTGAAGTATAGTGGAAGAAAATAAAATAACTATCTCTTTTTTTGGAGAGCTCTAATCTCCTTTTTATATAAAGAAGCATTAACTTGTTTTACATGTGAGGATAATAGTTAATTTAAGTATATTATTTAAATTAATATATCAAGTATCTTATCACTTAATTTAAATTAATATATTTTAAACTAAATCTCATTTAATTCAAATATATTATTTAAGTTAAATTATCCACTAACTTGAATTTAAATAGATATAGTTAAAATTACATCTTATTTAATTTTAAACATGCATCTTTTAAATTATCCATTAATTTAAAAACATATTTTAAAATAAATCATATTTAATTCAAACATATATCATTTAAATTAATTCCAAGATTTGATCAAATTTAACTTTTAAATTTAATCAAACATTATCTTCATTTAATTTAAATACACCATTTAAATTAAATGAAAAATATAATATAATATAATATTAATTTCTTCTGTCACCTATTGAGAGAGATAAATTATTCGATTAATTTAACAGAATAATTATTATCCTAATTAAATTAAAAACCTTCTACAATATTCCAAATAGGAAATATATTCTATAATATAGAAAGATATGTAATGAATGAGGACATTTTCAAATTCAATGACTTTCAATATTATAGTTTGTGTTATGTCCGTTCTTATATGCGACATTGTAGGTTCATATAATATTGTCAGTGAGCCAAAAATTTCTTCCAAGCCCACAAATAATAAAATGTCTCTAGTAAGACAATATCACTATCCAAATTATATGAAAATTGGTAATCTAATATAGTCAATCTAATAACATGTGTCATGTCCCTTTTGTTACACGATATCTAGGTCAAATATGAGACATAGAGCTGTCACCCTCATATTGTTTAATCATGCTTTCACGATCTTAAGTTCGACTGACTTATATAAATGGAGCAACTTCCATTTGAATGTGGTCACATATTTCTCAGTCTTGCTCTATCATGGGACCTAGAGATATCTCTCTTATATTAAGAAAGACAAATTCCATTTTGATTATTCAACATTCACTTTATGAATCCCACTACATTTGAATATAACTTGCATCATCACTTGGTTAAAGAGTGACTTTTGATTATATCAAGATATATTGTTTCTCATATAGGAATCTATGGTAATTCCAAATCTGAGGGTTAAATGACACAACTATAAGTGAGATGTGTTTATGACCTTGTTCATGTAATTGCCTCACAGCGAGTCAACCCAGCATGGAGTTTTTCAACTAATGTCTATGATTTTGATTCATATCTCTATATATAATCATCACATAATCATTAATCAACTATCCCAAATGGAGTAACTCTTCCAACATGATCTTTTCCATTTACAGGACTCAAACCCAAGACTTTACCTAAGAAATATTAAGGTCCTTACCATTCAATACAACTATCCCAAACACACACTAAGTTTTAAGTGTAAAGGCCAAATTTGCCTATTGGTGTGACTCATCATCAATACAAGATATATATTGATACCCAGAAAAAAAAAAAAATCCCCTCCCCTTGTGTTTTTTGGTAAAAAATAAATGTGAGGAAAATTTTTTTTCTACCCTCCTTTCTTATTCCTTCCAAATCCCTCAAATCAAATACATGTTAGTTTCTTGAGAATTAGAATTACTATTATTTAAAAAAATCCAAATTAAACATATTCACCTCTATCTGAATTATATTAACATCTTTGTTTTATTTAAAAATTGAAGTCTATTCTTAAAATTTTTTAATATCTTTTGATTTTGACTCTAAAACAAAACTTTTACAAAACTGCTCTCATTTAATATTAATAACTTTTACATCATATAATTAATATAAATAAAAAAATTATATTAATTAGAAATATTTTAAAAAAATTATTAAATACACATGGATGGACGGAGAAGTATACCAAAAGAGCTGAGAGTTGTTAGCATATTAATTATATTGATCGGAAAAAGTGAAACAGTTCATACGTAGACAACGATAGTCCAAGACAAGGAGCCCCACTTCGTCTCAAATCTGAGTTCTTTAATCAGAGAGGAACTCGCATCTAAATCTAATGATACAATATTTCGCTTTATTTAAAGTCACCACCCGTAATTTATTCCAATCATCCACTCGTATTCCTTCTTTCTTTCTCTCTTCTTCTATATGAGACAGCAATTTTATTGAGCTCTCCCAACTCTCGACCCATTTTGAAATTTGCAGGAGGAGGTGGATAGTATAGATTATACAGATCGATGATGGAGAACAGTACTCCAGCTAGTTCATCCAGAAGCGATAGGAAAATCATAGAGAGGAACAGAAGAAGCCACATGAGGGCTCTTTACTCCAAGCTCTACTCACTCGTCCCTCATCAATCCTCAAGAGTACTTCATTTAATTAGCTCTTTCATTTTATATACTTTATGATTTTTTTTCCCTTTTGTATTACGTATGAATCTGGTGGTGCAGGAGGCGATTTCGCTGCCGGATCAGCTGGATGAAGCCACGACCCACATAAAGAAGCTTCAGATGAAGTTGGAGAAGATGAAGGAGCAGAAACTCAGCCTTATGGGAATCGACAATGAGACAAATAGTAGTGGGAGCCGAATTAACAGTAGAGGAATGGTTATGGGATCGAAATCGCCAGAAATTGAGATCCACCATATGCGTTCAACATTAGAGGTTTCTGTAATTACTGGGTTGGATTGCCAGTTCATTTTCAACGAGTTCATTCGCATTCGTCACGAAGAAGAAGCCGATATTGTTAATGCCACTTATTCAGTCGTTCAAGATGCTGTTTTTCATACCATACATTGTCAGGTGAGTACTTAATAAAATTTCCTCTAAACTAACCATTTATTCTTCTGACTAGATTAGATTATTAAAGCTCTTTAGATCTTAGCTCTAGGACTTAAATTACAAAGTGTATGAGTTGCTCGGGATAGCTAATTAGACTAACTCCTAAAGAGATCTGAGAGACCAAACCATGAGATTTTCTCTGTATTGATGACGATTTAGGCCTATGCTTTTGTGCATATAGCTGATTTGGTTTTGTATTAATGTTGATCAGATAGGAGAATGTGGTAGCAGAGCTGCGAGGATATCGGAGAGATTAAAGAGGTTTGTCTATGGTTCTGGTGCATTTTGAAGAGAATGGCAGTGGTTGCTTTCTTTGGAATTTTGATGATCAGAATGTGAATAACTTGTGCTTAGTTTGTAACAGATGATTATATCTATATATATAAACTCGTCTGGCCTTAATTATTGCTTCCATTGTCATCCCCAACCGATCTGTGCTACTGCTTGTGTGATTACTTTGTGATTATATTACATTGTTTAGTCTTGTGTTTAGATTCTACAGCTTCTTGTTATAGTTTCATCTCTACATAGTAGAGCTGAATTGAAAACTGTGATAGGAAAGTGACTTTAATTAATTAATCCGTGTTTGATACATTGTAAATATTCCTGTCTGTTTGGGGAACAGGGTAAGAGAAACGTTAAAGCAAATATATAGGTAGAAATTAGAATGAAAATTAATTGACGAACGTGTGCCTGCATTTATTTTTGCATTACTATTTTCTATGTGATGATTGCTCTTCTTTTGGTAAACACAAAAGAGCTGAAGTTGTAATATTGAACTCTAAATCATGATTTGTCATATACATCAATATTTGATACATGAGAAGTTGAATTGGTTTCTCGTTACAAACGGGATTTTGGAGCTTTTGAAGCAAAGATACTCTCACATTGCCTTGGTGAAAACCATATTTTGACCAAAACCAACTTCAAACCAAACACACTTACTTGGAGAAAATTTTGAGGTTGATGATGGATTTTCTTTTGCTAACACTGCTGATACTGCATCCATCTGCCAATTCCCTTCATTGTGTCTTTTTAATTCTTAATTCAATTCCTGTTTTCTTCTTCAGACGCACATCTAGTTGTTTTGAAAGATCGAAACACCAAAACTGAAAGTCTCTGATTCATACCCAGAGAGATTAGCTGCTCAATTGATAAGTTATGTGAGCATGATTCTTTGAGAGAAAGAGTAAATTGTTAAAATTACTATGTTAGATCAATATAAAAGGGCGTGTTTGTGCCTAATATCATAACAAAATTAGAATTTTTTTTAATTATATTGAATACTTTTTTTGTTCCAA
Organism: Adenanthera pavonina; assembly: GCA_026686845.1. NCBI lineage: Eukaryota > Viridiplantae > Streptophyta > Magnoliopsida > Fabales > Fabaceae > Adenanthera > Adenanthera pavonina. The sequence goes on along the minus strand of JAIVEN010000002.1, from coordinate 19,574,312 downwards.
AAATTACGTACAATTTTTGTCTAGTTTATTTTCTGGAAATAAAACTAACTTTTATACCATATGTATTTTTCAAAAGTAAAGTAGTCTAATATATTTATGATTAATAATAGTTTTATAACGTTATGTTAAAATTTAAAATCAATTTAAATGTTATTGTTAATATATTTAGAAACAAAATTACAATTTCATAAGAACATTGATAATATATATATTAAATATGAATATTAGAAAAAGTATCTAGCTAGCAGATAAAACATGTGCTTATAAACGAATGTGATTAAAATATTTTTAAAGTGATATTTATCCCATTACCTCCAATCACCCATATTTGTTATCCCAAACACTTTGAGACACAAATAGTGACTTTCGAAATCTATATCCTACCTCATCCTGTCATAAGTATGAAATACATTTGAATTTTTTTAACAAAAACATTCGAGATGTTTTCTTTAATCTAAAATATAAGATCTGATGCATTTATTTGTTTTTTCAAGTTTTCTGTTCATTAAATAAGTGAATATAATTAATTTTTCATTAATTACATAATAAAAATGTTAAATATTACTTTATAGGGGTATTTTTAAAAATTATTTTAAATTTCTGATAAATTTAATTATCTCAACTTCTTTTAACTGTATTTTTTAGTCTATATGAATTAATTATTTATATCATATATTTAGAATTGAAGATAGTATAAAATAATTTGAAGTCCTAAAGTAGGATCTCAAGAGGAGAGGTTGTGTGTGTTTATCATATATATATATATATATCCATTCATGTCTTTGACCCTTCTAATTGTTTATATGAGAAAAGATGCCCTTAAAAAAAATAATTGTTCCATTTAAAATTTAATAGTAACTTAAATATCTTTCACAAAGCAATATATACACTCAACCCATTTTAATTAAGGCAAAATGACAGTTAAATACTACTAGAAAGAAGTTAATTCCAAAATCATAGTTAAAATTTGCAATAGATACCAAGATATCAAACTATAATTAATTTATGATGGGATATATTGATTTTGCTCATATCCTCTTATTTATAATTGATTCTCACGTATTTTCAACTTTAACTTGAGGGGAAAATTAACATTTTGAACTCATTTTAATTCCAATTTGATACATTAACACATATCTCTTTTGAAAATTTGGCAAGTTATAGGTGTATTTTTTTAAATTAATTTCCTGTAGCGTTTAACTGTTATTTTCCCTTTAATTAAGATCAAATCTGCTTTTGGGGATTGATATTAAGAAGTTTGAAAAGTATGTCACGTGTAAAATAATGGTGTTTCTGTTTCCTTGGGACATGACTTTGATGTTGGGAAGCGTCATAATGCTATCGTATGGTGCGTGACGTTAGCTTGTGTACTATCAGGACAGATTTCCCCACTGCATAACCCAAAAAGGCAAAAACACGTGATTTATCTCTTGTTTGTCAGTAGGGAAAGAGAGAATTAACACTTGAGAGGGTTAGTTAGGCGTTCACATTATCAAATTCATCTTATTATATTTTTATAATTACAATTACAATAGTAATGGACACGTGGGAAAGATGTTGGATATTTTCATGTCTTTTTATGAACACGTTGGTGTCATGAAAGTGAAAGCGAGACATAATTGATGATTCGTGACACGGGGAGGAGGAGGGGTCGACCATGCATTTATATCTCAAGTGGTCCAAATTGGGAAAAGCAAAATGTTTGTTCCATTTCACAAAACCCCAACCCAACCCCCAACAACCACAACCACCCCCCCCCCCGGGTTTTTTCGGAGGAATCGACTGATATGTAATGGCACACAAGTTAATTATATAGGCGATACTGCCCATATGAAATTTCTTGAAACAATAATACTCATATTACTTTGATATATATTCAAGTGATCGATATATCACTATATATATATATAAGGCACATTTTGATGATTTACTTTTAAAAATGTTGATCCATCGGATTCTTCTTTCGTCTTCTTCGAATAGTTGACCACTTACATATCTATCAATCACAACGAGGACGGAAGTCCTCTCTTCAATAATATATAATATGTCCCTTTTATATATATATATATATATATGTGTGTGTGTGTGTGTGTCTAGGCTCCGAAACTTGGAACCTCTATTAAAAGTTTAAAACCCAATGCCTCCCATTGTTTGGGGCAGAATAGCGTTAATAATGCCATGTTTTTGCTGTTTCTCAAGTCACCACCAGTAGTAATTCATTCCAACTGGGGACATATTATAATATATTATTTTCTCACAAGTATGTATTCTCGATCTCTTTACTTATATCGTACATATATATATTAGAAGAGAAATCCAAGGCTTCATCCAGGAGGGATAGAAAATTCATAGAGAGAAATAGAAGAAACCAATTCTCACTCGTCCCTCACCAATCCTCAAGGGGGTTCCCTGTATTGTACCCCCTTCTTAATTTAATTCAAGGAAAAATTAAGCTTTTTGTCTCTAAACTTTACATCAATTTTGAAATTAGTCCCTAACCTTTTTTTTTTTTCAAAATCCTTATTAAATTTAACAATTTAGGTGTTAGTCTCCGAACTTTAAAATTGTCAAGCAATAAGTCCCTGAGGGTGCCACGTGGCTAGATAAAGGATGACGATGATGATGTGGCTAACAGTAGTCTGATGTGGAGATAACGTGGACTAATGACTGATGATGTGGAGGGAAACAGTATTTTTCAAAAAGTCAATATTGTCTAAAACAAAAGAAGAATTGGTTAGAAACTCGCTTCTTCATTCCCAAATTCCTATCTTCACATCGAACAACTTCTGTGCCCTAGGTAGCATTGGAGAGTTTGGAAGATCAGCGATTCCACATCACGTATACATCGCTAGATACTTAGATTGAAACTAGGATCACTGGCACTAGCAAGCTCTCTCGGTGAATGAAGTCCCCGTCATGGTATCCCTCATCTCTGTGAAGTCATCCTATGGCGATATCGCTTGATTTGTCGTTGATTGATCTACGATCTCCATTGCAGGTGCTTCCCATCCGTCGTCCTTCTTCTCATCTAGTTCCATTTCTATTTTAGAATTACAGCATTATTTGAAGGAATTAATTTAAACTGAAATTTAGTTTTGTTAAATATAATCTACCAATAGTCTTGTTATAGTTCGTGTCTCACTTGAAGCTAAGAATAATTTCTCTTATAGTATGGCCTTGCCTTGGCAGCTTCCTATTCTTTTAGAATTGAAATTTGAGTAAGGGAAGTGGAGTAGCGAGGGACTCTTCTTCCTTGTCTGCTACTCTACTCCTTTTTCTTAATTTCACTATTATTGTTAGCTTTCATTTTCCTATCACTCTGAATTTTAAAATTGAGGCAACTAGTGACTTGAAAACTTATTTGTTCATGTTCATGTGCTAAAAATTTATATGTTTAATGGATTCAATAGCAATGCATTACTCAAACTTACAGTTGAAATGCAAAGATAAAGGTAGATATGATAGAGTTCAGGTAATGGCATGTTTGGTTGCATTGAGGGAAACAGCTTAAGATACTCAAACTTACATAATGAGATCATTAGACTGGATGGCTTTATAATTTGGAAACTATGAGCTTATTTTCCAAGTTAATGAATTGCTATATATGTGTGTTTATCCATATGTTGTTATGTTTAAATTTCATCTAAAGTATTTGCATCACATAAATAATGGTTCTAATGTATTGCATTGCAATTGAAATAATAATCGAAGTAATGTTGAAATAAGATATAAGGAATTCAATCTTTTAAATGATCCGTTTCCAGCATTTGTTAATTTTTTATTTGCAACTACTTGAAATGTTTTAGTCAGCATGTTTGGTTTTTTATTTGCAACTACTTGAAATGTTTTAGTCAGCATGTTTGGTTTATGGTACTGGTATATATATTTATGGTAATGTGTGTAGGTGCTAACAATTTAGGTATAGTGCTGAACTTTCTGCTTAAAAATTTCTGGTCCTTGGCTATTTGAAAACTAAAAATTTTTTTTATTTAAGATAGATATAAAGTTGCTCAAATCCTGTCTTAATGTTTTCCTCAAATTCTAAGAGTTTATTTTTTTGAGAAATTGCATGCTATCATTTTCAACCTCTGCTATATAATTTTTTCACTATAAATGTGCATGCTGTCATTTTCAACCTCTGCTATATAATTGATTTTTGTGGCTCATGTCTTATATTTAATGGCATCTAGTTATGTGCTGAAAATTGGGATAGAGATATGCACTTATATTTGCAAAATTTCATGTCTAAGATTTAATGGCATCTTCAAGTGGGGATCAAAGCAAGTGGATGCAAAAGTTGAGGTACCAAAATAGGAATTGTTTTTGAAAGCATCAAGCACATATTAGAATCTCAGAGTCAGATAAGAATCTAGGGAAGCTGTATGCAACATGTGAAACAAATAGATGTAAATTTTTTGAATAGGTCTATCCAGAAAATGAGGAAAGAGAAAGTTCTAATAGTGAGAGTGTTTCTGAACCTGAACGTGATCTCATACAAAGGGTGTTATGTAACGCCCCTTATGACTTTGTTTTGGCATGATGTGCAGAACCGGAGAAAAACAGGACAGATGAAGGTTCAAGTAGAGTCTGAAAGAGCTCCATGCCACGGTGAGAGCATGTCCAGTGGCTCTTTCTGATTGAAAACTGGTGAAGCAGCAATGAGGTGTGCTGAGGCAGCAGTGAGAATTGAGAATCTTGTTTAAATCGGAATCAGATGAACAGGAAAGAAAGAAACGAAGGGAGCGATGGAGGAGAAACGAGGAGCTCTGCTAGGGTTTGCCATTTTCGGCCATTGGGAGTCATTTTTCACCTTTGGAAGCTTGAATTCAAGTTGATGAGTGATTTCTACTCCTCTCTCTCCATTTTCTTCAATTGAAATTCGGGGTTTTCGGTTATAAGCTTGGATTTTCAATTCTAGCCGAAATCCACCAATTGAAATGGATGAAATAGGGTTAAGGAAGTGTGTTTTAGTGTTCTTGTTGCTTGGATGTGAGTTTTAAAGGGTTTATGCATGATTTGAGCTTAACCCTAGGTTGTTTTCGATTAAAAATCTTGGGAATCCGAAGTGTATGTGGTTGAGTAGTGTTTGAATGGTTCATAGGAGCTTAATAATGCATGAAAGGGATGTTGAAATCTTGGGTTAGGCTAAACTGGTTGAATTATGGAATTTAGATTTTTGGTATGTTATGTTCATTAACGTATTATGATATTGTAAGGTTGTTTGATTACTCAGAGAAGGCTAGTCGTGGGATTGGCCTTCAAGAAAGCTTGTGAAACTCGTGTGAATGTGGTATTGACAACATGAGGTAACTGAGTGTTTGTTTGTATTATATTGCTTGTATAGTATGATAATACGTATATTTGTTTATATATACATGTTTCTTTCATACCACGATATAGATGTGATTGTGTGTACTGTTTTCTATATATCATGGTATGCACATAGCTAGATGATGATTATGATGACTATGATGATTATGATGATGATATTAACATGATATGATATGATGCATACATGACATTGTGATATGATGATGATGACTATATGATGATACATGAGCATCACCACTTGACATTGTGAGATTGTGATATATGGTGGATTGGGTGGTGATAATGATATGATATATGATGATATATGTTAGGAAGGATAAGGATGAAATATATATATATATATGTTAGGGAGGATAAGGATGGGATTCATGTGACTAAATCGCCTCCTATGGCCAGGAGGGGAAAGGTGTGCAGTGGACCGTATCTTCCCTAAATCACTGTCAATTCGTGATGGGAAAAGTGAAGGAGAGCCACGGTCCAAATATTAGTGTTACCTTTGGCCGGGTGCACTAATGGAAAGTGAGCTTGGTGATGTCCTGGAATCAGTCTTCACTGACTGTTGGAAGAGAATTACCTATATGAAATGTCTTGTTATGACGATAGCCCATGGTTCTAGCTGTGTGCGAGGGAGACATGTATTTCGTTCATTTCACATTGCATTCATGAGTTATATGAGATATATGTATATGTATATATATCTATGTGTGTGTGTGTGTGTGTTTGTGTGTGTGTAGTTGTTCCCAGTTACTGAAACATTGTCTCACATCCCTCTCCCATGAACTAATCTTTCAGGTAAAGGTTCTAGCACTAGTCCTGAGAAGCCGAGAGAGTAGCAGCGGACGTGGGAATACTAGGTCTATGTAGTTTGTGTGTAATTTGGATAATGTATCTTGTGCAAAGTAGGATATAAGGTTTTGTAATGAATGTATGACATTGTAAGGATTGTTGTGGTTGGATGTTGTACATATGGTTATGTATGTGATGCGTATGTTGTATTATGGTATTTACATGGTTTTGGATGTTGAGAAGTTAGTATAATGGTGTTTGTGAGCCCATAGTGGATTTGGGCCTTGTTGGCTTGTTTTAGGGCATGTAGCTTGTTCTGTCAAATAGGGTTCAAAGGGGTCAAATCTCAGAGGAAAGGTTCCTTTGAGGTGAAACATTTCTAAACAAGTTGATTTGGGGGTTTTAGACCTGTATAAATGATCTTTGAGTGATCATTTGCCTTTGGTGGCAATTGGGGGTGGTTAGTGATGAGTTTTAGTCAAAAAGTGATCAAATGATGTCAGGGGTCTAGAATCTCAATACAGAGTCAGATTGAGATAAAAGTGGTGTCTATGGATAGATTGGGACTAGTTGGCTTGTAGGAGTTGGAATCAAGTCAATCGAAGGTTGGAACATAAAGTTATACGTGTCGAAAGTTTACCCCGGTGGATGAAGTTTACTGGTATAGAAAACTAGCATGGGGCGCCGTGGCGCCAGGTATCAGGCCATGGCACCAGAGAGGCTAGTAGAGAGTGAAAGACAGGGGAGGCCAGAGTTGTGGTGATACTGTAGTGGCCGCGGCCCCAGCCCAGTTTTTGGTGTTGTTTAGTTCGTTTCCACTGTTTTGGAGTTTTGAGTTGTTTGGGTTGCATTTGGTTAATTTTTGAAGTTTTTGGTCTATTATAGATGTGTCTGGAGGTATGGTGTTACATGTCAAAGCTGGAGATAGCACATAAAAATGACAACCTGAAGGAAAGAATTGCAAATCTGGAGGAACTTGTTTATAGCATGAAAATGGTTTTCAATAATTAAATTGTCATCATACTTAGTGTTGTTTGGTGTTAGCTTATGATGTATTGTAAAGTGACCTCAAGGAAAGAGTCCTTTGTAAAGTATGTAGGACTTATTTTTTTGTGTTGTACAACCTTAATTGTGAAGGTCACTATGAACCTACTCTGTAGACCTAGATAGAATATGTTGTATTGACGTTTCAAGTTAAGATGAATACATACACTTATTGTGCTTCAATCTCTATTTTAGACCCAATCTAATATTTATAGGGGCTATACTTTGAATATCACATACTTTATTTTGGTTTTATACATGCCTTAACTAATAGAAATAATACTCAGCAAAATGAACCCTGAAAAGACAAGGCTGAAAAATGATCCATCTGGAATTTAGAAAATATTTCGCATGACAATCTTCCAGACCACGAAGGAAAACAAACAAAAAAAAGATGGGGAAAACCAAAAAAGAGGGGAAATCAAGCAAAGCAGCAAAACTTACTTGTGAATTGATTCAATGAAAAATATGGATATCATTTAAAACACTTTGATGCTCATAAACTAAGAAGTATTTCACCCAGAATTCTTCCGAAGCATCTAAGAAAATGCGGATTGAAGGAAACTGGTGACAACTGCATATACAGCCAAGAACTAAAAATACTAGTTTTCAAACAAAAGAAAATTGTTGATGAATTGGTAGTTTGAATACGAATACGATGAATAGACACGAAAGCACACAAAACAGTGAAGTTCAGAAACAAACACAAATGAAGGGGGCAACACAAAACAATGAAGTTCAAAAACAAACACAAATGAAGGAATTGATATACGCAGCAACCAAACCAGTTCTATATACACATGGGAACTGATATGTATAGGTGCTGCATGTATAAGGGAACTAATATACATATGCGAATTGATATACGCAACAACCAGAAGGATGTAAATAATAAACTTGTGACAAATTCCACCCAAAGCTAAAAACTATCAGCATAATGGCAAAGCTTAGGATTTGTGATAGATTGCATAAGTCCTACCATTTAACAGTGAGTACTACCATGAATATGTTAATAATGTATGGCCTAATATAAATCTTTCAATCAACTGGACAAAATAGCCTAAATATTTCAAGATCCATAGTCAAAACTCATATAACTAATAATACTCAGCAAACATTGATAAATATTTTACACAAATAATACTCAATAACCTAACTTGTCATTGAACAAAGTAGTCTACCATCAACATCAACTGCATTTTCATACTAGAATCAAAATACATAATGTGACTTCAAAATACCAACTTCATTTTCATACTAGAATCATAATACATAATGTGTCTTCAAAATATATCTGTAACCAAAACAGATGTCTAAGGTGGAGTAACATCAATGGATTCTTGAGAAGGTTGAGCAATTGAATTCTTGCATGTTCTCTTGTTATTGGCCACGGGTTCCACATAATGTGCACTAAATCTTTGTGTTAGTTTTCCTAGTTTTGTTAGGTGGTTCATTAGCTACTCTTCTCCTTAATTTCTTTGGACGTCTAGGTCTAACATGTAGCTTCGATGGACCAACAAGCTTAATACCAATTTTCTCCCACATGTTTTTACCATTGGTTAAGTGGATGATGGGACCATAACAATCTTCATATGTTGTAAGTTTTAGATATCCAGGGACATAATCATGAGGATTCTCTCACAATGTAAAAATACTGCTCACTACATGTCTGTGCATAACAAACAAAAAGCATTTCATCAAAGAAAAATCCAAGTTATTTATATTTGGACATATACAACTATATAATGTTAAAGCTTGGAAACATATACAGTCATTAAAATGAATAAAATATAACTTAATTAATAAATACATCAAACTAAAATATATATAAAGACTAGTCATCAAGTCCAACTAAAATATGAAAGCAATATATCATCTCCCAAATGTTCATTAAAGACTACAAATCAATCCAAATACCTGCAAGGTATTCCTGTAAGAGACCACCATTGCAATGAACATGTCTTTCTTGTAGATCAACCACAAACTTATGGGTATTGTGAGTAACCTCAAACTCCTTCCCACCAGCCCATCTTGCCTCCCATTTCCTACTTTCATCCATCCACTTCTTTATTTAGCCTCCGCCTCAATTTTAGGCATACAATTCCTTTTCCATGATACTTGGTTTCCAAGATCCTATTGTGAGCAAATCTATTCATCAGGTACGTGCAAATCCATTCAAACATCAAAGTTATTAGCAGCTCACGAGCCTTAACCAGTCTTCCATTAAATGACTTAGTTATATTGTTCAAGATCATGTCAGAACGAGGATATTCATTGAAATGTGACTTGTCCAACACGATGGATTAAATGACATGAGGTGATCATGAGCCTCCTTTGATGCATTTTTTAGCTCATGCATTTTTTGTTGCTATGCTTTGACGTATGTTGCCTTAGCAGCTTGCATTATAAGATCACGCACAACTGTTCTCCAAAGCAAGTCTTGATGTTGGCATACAGATGAAGTGTGCATAACTGATGCCCCCCTCCTCAAAGCTTCTCTTCAAATATCGGCATTAATCCCTAACCAAGAAACAACTTCATATTATTAACATATATATATGACTTATATTCATCAAACAAAAATGGGAAATAATCATTTCATATATATAACATAAATAATAATGACTCAAATTCTTACCTTTTGTTGATCCAAGATGAAGATCTATTTATGCATAGTCACATCTCCAATATCATCTAACCAGTGACTCATAAACTAAGACCAAGAATCTTTGTTATCACTCTCGACAACTACAACAACAAGTGGGAAATAGTACTCATTAGAATCCCTAGCAATAGCCACTAGCAATATTCCCCCATATGGTCCTTTCAAAAAGCATCCATCCAATCTTATAATCGACTGCATGCCTTTAGGAGCCCTCTTTTAACCAATTCAAGACAAAGATATATCCTCTTAAATATTGGTGGGCGATCAATTTCTACTCTCTCATATTGTAGTTGGAAGGTGATACCCAAATTTCTCTTTCTAACTTCTGCCATATAATCCCAAAGCTCACTATATTGTTCTGTGTATAAACCATCAAGTTCTTTCCTTGCTCTCTTCCTTGCAAAAAATGCCATATTAACAAAAATGGTAGCATAATGAGTGTCTTTAATTGAAGAGATAATATCACCCAGCTTCATATTTCTATTTGATCTCATAGTCTTCACAATTTTCCTTGCAACCCATTTAGAGGTTGCCATCTTTGAAGTGACTGTGATCGCACAACTATGGTTTGGGTTGAATGTCTTCAACTTATACATGTGTGATCCATCGACCTTGCTAACAAACAACAATGTACACCTACCTTAACACACCACCCTACACCTTACTTTATCATTTTTAACAAACTTTAAATCATACCCATGGAGTAATGCATACTCCCTAACAGCATCCTTAAATTTATCAATGAACTTAAACTGCATCCCAAGTTTAAACTCAAAGTTTTTGCACATTTCACTTGGTTTATACAAAATACACCCATAAGGGGTAATGTCATCCTCTAAATCAGATTCTCCAATAGATTGTATATCATCTAACTCATAATCTGATGCGAGAGACTCTTCAACCATAAATAGATAGGGATTTTTTGCAGGTACTAACTCATTTGGAATTTATGCAACAGCTATAGAATGTTGTTCGTCTACAGAGTTCACTTCAGCTTGTGTAATGTCATCAATGACATCTAAGTCAACATATTGATGGAAACAGTCATCATCCCTTTCATCTTCACTATCATCAAATCAAATCACTATGCCGTCATCTGTATCATTCTCTGAAGAGTAATGGACCGCTACATTATTTTCATCATCCATGGCTAGTAAATATGTAAAAACCAAGTAACTTATTATTAGTAAGGTTGAATTTAAATCAAGGTTAAAAATTGATTAATTATATAATGTAAAACTGACATATGAAACTCCTTCTTTATTGGGACCACTTCACATGAGTATCCATATTTTATTAGGACCACTTCACATAAGTAGCCATCTTTATGTCCACCATAGGATCTCTATCACATCATTGTAGTAGGTTAGAAGAGAGCCAGGGCAGGATTCTATATCTTCTTTTTTGGGACTACTTCAAATATAAATAAAAGGTTCTATAATTACCATAGTTTACGCACGTTTCTCACTTATATCTAAAGGCCACGGTGTCTCATAAATCCTATCCAACCACCACATACAAACCGACTAAGGCCATCATTTCTATGTCATCCTAATTTTGAACCCCTCAAATATATTATACATGCCTCGGTCATTACTATCTTTTATCTACTAACATCACTTTGTCATTATTCCACTTTAGCTACAAAACACTTTTTCCAAAATATTCTCACTCTATAATTGGCCTTCTTTATCCGAAAAGATTCCCTCTCGTGCTTTTTTCTACTTGTGACATTCGTACAGTGGTAATGACCAGATGCTTAAAGTCATGGACACCAAGCTTTTCAAAAATATTCTATGTATTGATCTTGTTTTTTAACATGATACCCAGATTTTGCTTTGCTTTTATGTAAATACAAAATTAAAAAAACAAGAAAAACTTTACCTCACTAAATGCCAGCAGCTTCGAACACTTCCATGATTAACTTCTCTAACACTGCTCGAGAGTTCGTTCTATACAACAAATGCTTCACCGTTGACTTCCAATGATCTACTTCATTCACCACTGTCCATGATTTCATTCACAGAGAGAACTTGTTGGTGCCAATGATCCTAATTTCAATCTAAGTATCCAGCAATGTATACGTGATATGGAATCACTAATCTTCCAAACTCTCTAACGCTACCTAGGGCACAGAAGTTGTTCAATGTGAGGATAGGAATTTTGGAATGAAGAAGCGAGTTTCTGATCGATTCTTCTTTTTTTCTTTTTTAGACAATATTGACTTTTTAAAAAATATTGTTTCCCTTCACATCATTGGTCATTAATCCACGTTATCTCCACATCAAACTACTGTTAGCCACGTCATCATCATCACCCTCCATCTAGCCACGTGGCACCCTCAGGGACTTATTGCTTGACGATTTTAAAGTTTAGGGACTAACGCCTAAACTGTTAAATTTAATAAGTTTTTTGAAAAAAAAAATAGTTCAGGGACTAATTTTAAAATTAATATAAAGTTTAGGGATGAAAAGTTTAATTTTCCTTTAATTCAATTAGCTCCTTATTTAATATTCACACACACACACATAAGAGTTTCACTTGATTCATTAATTTGAAATGAGTGTGTGGAGGTGCCACTACCTGAAGAAGAACAAGTTCAAAGTCCAACCTCTGCAACTGTTATAATATAACAAATCAATGATGAAATGGAATACTTAGAGCCTATTTAATATATGTTTTCAAAATAATTTTTTTATTTTGGAAAAATAAAAAAACTTGTTTGATAAGTCTGTTTTTTATAAAATGTTATGAAAAATAGAAAAAAGAAAAGATTAAAAACTCAAAATATCTTTAAGGTGTTCTGTATTTTTTATTTTGATAAATACAAGAAAAAGTGAAAAATACCCATATCATTAATGGTAAAGTTTTAAATTTTAAATAATCCATTTAATATTTACTAATTATTATTTTTGTAACAATTATTTAAACAAAATTTTTTTTATTCCCAAAACTTATCCTAAAAAATAATTTTAGAAAATTATTTTGAGAACATTAAAATAAATAACGCATTCAAACAAGCCCTTAGGTTACGTTTGGTAAGTTGGAATGGTTTTTTATGGAATCATAATAGGAAAAGGAATGGGAATAAGAATAGGAAAAGGAATAAAAATGGGTCTTAAAATTCATTTGATATGTTAATGGAATCTTAATATATTTTTATTTAATATATGTATTTAAAATGGTAAAAAGACTCAAATGCTCTTTATTTTAAAAAAAAAAACTATCATTCGTGTAATCCAAACCCAAAAACCAACCACCATATTGTCATCGATTATCACACTACTGTCGATCACTATACTATTGTGTTTGAGAAATTGTAACCATTTGCACAAACTAGAAGCATGAACCAAAAATCTAGGCATAGATTTGAACAAAGATGAACGAAAAAAATTAAAATCGAAGAAATCCATAAAAAATTGCAGAACATAATTGTTGTAAGTATCGCAAATCATCATTGCTGGAGGAAACAATGGTGCTAGAGGAGAACTCCATCTTCAAAGACCCAAAACAAATTTTCAGACACAATCAACAATTTCATATCCCAATAGTAGCCTTGATGGGACGGTGAAGGGATGACAGAGATGGGTGGGTGATAGCGTTGAAGGGAAGACATTGACGAAGAAGGAGAACGATCGTGGAGAAGGATCTAGAGAAAGATGAGAAGGAGTGATCTCGCTGTCTCTTATCGCTGTCTATAACTTCGACATCATGAAGCAGATCCTTTGCGTCAATGTTAAGAGCACATGGAACAAATCTAACAGGCTTAGAAGCAGATACTTCATGCCGTCGTTGCTGCCACCCCTTTTCACAAGAATGAAGCAATGCTTCCATCAGATGGGAGGTGAAAGAAGATCTGCAATGGCACGAACGAAACAAAGGTGGGTGGAAACTTAACATCAAAATCACTTTCACTAAAATAAAGGTCACCATCATTGTCGCCATCCCTGTTCACAAAGTCGCCCGTCGACACCCTATCATGGAAGGTCCTTTGTTGATGTCTAAGAAATGGGCTAGGGCATAAATGTGAAAAAAGGGGGATTCCATGGAATCATTACAATTCCATCACTCAACTCATGGATTCTAACTCTGGCATTTTTGGTTGAATCAGGATTCATACATACCAAACTTGTAAAGAAAAGGATTCCTGCTCCAATTCCATTTCTCTCCTCCTAATTCCTACATACCAAACATAGTATTAGTCACGACATAATGCATTATTATTATTATTATTATTATTATTATGCTATCCCTCTCCTTCTCTTCTCTTTCTTTTACTTCGATTATTCTGAGTTTACAAATTAAGTTATCTTCAATCCTCTCCTTCTCTTTTCTTTCTTACACTTCGATTATTCTGAGTTTACAAATTAAGTTAGCATATGGATCAAGAAGAAAGATTGTCACTATCAAAGAATCATCATGAAGATTATCAAGAATTATATGCATCAATTTTTTAATTAATTTTTATATGTAAATAATGTTTGTATTTCATCCCATTTAGTTTATATTTTATAATTATTTGTTGTATATATTTTTATTAATGTTCAATAAATATTTTTATTTTGTTAATCTATATTATTATTTCTGAAACTAATTAATGTATAAAACATAAAAAGCATGATCATTAATTTATTTTAATTAATTATTGACTTAGACACAAAATAACGTCGTGGAGCTTATCTGTCTCACTACATCTGATTATCTGAATACATGCCCAAATACCAGAACAGGAGAACAGAAGTAATAGAGCCAAGGTTCAGTTGGACTCATCAAAGAATGATTGGGCCTTCGAGTGATTTGGGCTACCAACCGCTACCTGGACTTGTCTAATTTGGGTCCCCAAAAAATAGACTTACCTTAATGATAGTCACTTTCAAGTTTCCACTCAATGCCATGGGAGCTCACCTTATTGAAGCAAGTTGGATGATTTAGGTGTTCTTGTGGTCAGCCAAAATGTCCAAAAACTTAGCACCTGTTTAATTCATGTTTTTATAATAATTTTTTTAAAAATAGAAAAATAAAAAAATTATTTCATATATCTATTTTTTATAAAATGTTCTAAAAATAAAAAAAAAACTCAGAATATCTTTAAGGTAATCTTCATTTTTTTATTCTGAAAAACACAAAAAAATGTGAAAAAGACTCACATAATTAATAGTAAAGTTATAAATTTTGATAATACATTTAATACTTTCTAGTTATGATTTTGGTAAAAAAATTATTCAAACAAATTTTTTTTTATTTTCTTGTTCTCAAAACTTAATCTAAAAAATAATTCTACAAAATTATTTTAAAAACATCAAAACAAAAAACCCATTCAAACAAATCCTAAGGTGACTAATATTGACAATGGACAACCATATGATTTTTTTCATACTCCTAATCCTTCATGTGAGTGTTAGACTCTTCCATCGTTTTTTTTTTTTGTGAAATAACAATTGAGTATTAAAAATTTAAATTAAATACAATTAAGGATCTTGCAGTTTTTTCAATTATAAATACAGAGCAAAATAGTAGTAAATTCTCGATATTCAATAGTAAAAAAAATTGCAAAATCTTTTAGTGTGATTAATTTAAATTTTTTTTCCTCAATCATTATTTCCCCTTTTTTTTTTGTTAACGCAAGACTAATAATGACATTGGACAACCATATGATTTTTGCTTAGTTTAAAAACATGTAATTTGAGCGGGGTTTTTTTCCCTTAATAAGAGGTATTTTGGTCTAATCCACATTCCCCTTATTAAGGGCAATGTTTTAAAAACCGGACCAGATGTCGAACCGAAAATGTCACAGGATCACGAATTTTATGGTTTAACCGGTTAGACCAGCGATTGAACCGGTAACGTAATAATTAAGTAAAAATAATATTATATATAATAATATATGTATAAAATTAAAATATCAAATTGTTACGAAAATAAATTTAAGTTCTTCAAGTTCATAATAAGTTAATATGTTCACATAATAATAATATATGCTAAATCATTGAAAGTAATATTAAAATATTTTAACATGATAATACTACATGATCATAATATTATAAAATGACTATACTCTCTCTGCCCCTAATTATAAGGAACAAACAATTACTTCATCTGTATTAAAGAAAAAATATTTTTAGTAGTTAAACTCATTAATTGTGTTACATTTTAATTTTTCTCCAGAATTGCCCACATTAAAAGTTTGGAGTAAGACTAATTAATTATTAGTAATTATCAATATAATCTTAATTACTCAATGGTATAAAAGGAAAATGATATTAATTACTCCATAAATTTTATCCATGTCTCTTATATTTTGGGATAAATGAAGAGTCTTAAAATTCTCTTATAATTTGAGATAGAGATAGTATAATATAATGAAATTTTTTATTTTTATAATTAGTAATTTTAAAATAAAAATAAAAATAGTATTTTACTCTCTAATAATTTTTATAATTAATAATTTTGGTAAAAAAATTAAATTTAAGTTAAATTTTACACAATTTAAAAAATCATCCGGTTCTCTAAAAATCACTTTGATTTTCAGCTCAATTCTGGTTTCCTGATCAAAAGTCAGTTCAAAGTGGTCCAATCCAGTCAAACTCCTAAAATGGTTTAAAGCTAAAAATTAAGACGTTTTTTATCTGAGTGACGGTTCGACAGTCCAGTCTAATCCAATTCTAAAACGATTAATTAAGGGTGGAAAACCCCTGAAGTTACACATTTTTTAACAGAGCAAAAATCATATGGTTGTTCACTGTCAATATTAGTCCTGCATTAGAGAAAACATAAAATAAAAGAGTCTTAACACCCACTTAAAGAAGCAGAGATTGCGGTGAAGGGGTTTTATTTAGCACCTAGAGTACCAACTAGTGTTTAGTGGGCCCGGAAAAAAAAAAGGTCCATAGAAGGAGCCGTACTGGTGTCAGACTTAATCTCCTTTTGTTCATTTGCTTGATAGTACAACGATTAGAAGTATGTTTGAAATGCTCCCATAGTCAATCAGGGACAAATAATCACTCATATTTATAATTATTTAAACATATTAAAGAATAAAATAATCACTTATATATAGATTAATCTAATATATTAATTTTTTTATAATTAATTATAAAAATAAGTAATTATATTAAAAGTAATTTATGTTTAGATGTTTTTATTTAATAAGTAATTTTAAAAAAAATATTTTTAAAATTTAAATAATTATTAAATAGGTAATGAAAAAAAAAGTGTGGTAAATTTATGCAAATTATAACTTTTATTTGTTGTAGCTTTATTTTGAGTTTGTCTTCGCAGTCGGTGGAGATTCAGCAGTGAAGAGATTTTTTTTAATGAACCGAAGATCAAGTCAAACATGATGACCGCCATATCAAATGTATGTAATTTTGTTCGTAATAATTAACTAAATTGGGATCTCTTAATCCACAATGATTTGGCGTGTGTTTGACTCCCCATTACAACCCACGTTTTACTTTAGAAATGAGTTTGCTTCAATTGAAATTATATTAGAAATGAGTTTGCTTCAATTGAAATTATATTTAGCTATTTTTGAAAATCCCATTGCCAACCAATTCTTCCACTTAAAACGGGTTTAATGAGAAGGAAATGTCATCCTGCTTTTCCGTTCAAATTTTTCACTTCTATTTATATTTATTTTAAAATTAGATAAAAATATACTAATAATAAAAAAAATAAAAAAATTAGAAAAATAAAATTTTCGTAAAATTTCTTCTATCCAATGATTAAAATATTTCTTCAAAATTTTATTCTCCATGGACTACAACCTGTAACAAAATGTTGCAGCAGATATATTATATTTTCAATTAAATAAATACAAATTAAATTTTAGTCCAAGTAAATTAAATTAATTATGGGATAGAGTTTAAGCTCAATTTGAAGAAAAATTATGAGTTTTGTTAAAACTAATTTTCAAATAAATTATCCAAACATAAACACGTTAGTCCAAAACCAATTTTTATGATAACTACATTATAAAATCAATTCTACCAAAATTCATTTTTAACCAACTGAAAACCAAACGTTCCCTTGATTTGAGTGTTTTCTGTTGGGCTTCACTACATTATGAAGAAACACTGACAAATGCATTTTGGTGTGTGCTCAACTCAGAAAACTACTTTGAGAAATGAATTTGACTGAAGCAATTCATCAATCATCAACATATATAAAACTGTAAAATCTACGCTAAGTTGTATTATTCATAAATAATGAATAATGTAATTCAATTCAAACTTCTTTTAACGCATGGAAAAACATGTCTCTTTCAATATATAATATAAAATATATAATCTATGAACAGTGCAAATCCTTTTGAGTTTAGTACAACTTTTTTATATATATTTTCAATTTTCTTCACATAGACTGAGCTCCCCAAAAAGTTGTTTTATTCAAATTTTCAGACAATTTTTCCTTTGGTAATTAAGCTAAAATTTGAACCGATATCTTTATAAAATAAGTGTTGTGTCCTTATCAATCAGATCAATATTTTATTGGTAGGAATATCTAATTTTGACTAGAATGAGTATTGGATTCACTCATTTGACATTGTCATGTGTAAGGAGTAGGTTGACAATTTAAAGTCCCACATTAGTTAGGGAAAAAGCTCTCTAAGAGTATAAAAAAAAGGAGAGTATGTCATTTTGTCAAAATATGGTTTGAAAAGAAGACTAAGTGAGCTTAAATATTAATAATTTAATATTTAAGTACTTAGCACTTGAATTTTTAATTTAAACCAAGTTTTTATTTTTTCAGTTTTTCCAAAACGTTTCATTTTTATTACAAACTTTCAAAATATTAATTATTAATGTTTTTATTTCTTCCCAACGTTTAGAAACAACTGATTTTATGGAATTGATTAAGTTTTAATATTCAATTTTTTTATTTTCCTACAAAAGGCAGCATATCGGACCTGAAAACACACATAGAAAATACTCTCTGTTTCCTCCTTCTTATATTCTCTCTAATTTTTTTTTTCGTTCCTGTAATTTTCATCAAGACAAAGAAGTTGTTGTCTGTTGTCTCAGGTGCTTAGGATAACTTTTAGGGGCGGTTTGCCGAATCCTAGTAGTAATCATAGTGGGGGCGAATAACACCTTAAGAGTGTGATTGTCATACATTTCTGGGCACAAATTGATTATTATATATTGTTTCTAACAATCTTAAGGTGTTATTCTTGTTGACTGAAAATGGAGACAACTCAAGAATGAGATTTTAGGGTCATGGACCAGGACTTCATCAAGTTGGATCATTTTGATGGAACGAATTTCAACAAGTGGAAGGACAAGATGATGTTTCTGCTGACTACCATGAAAATTTCGTATCTACTTGACCCTGCTCTGGAGCCTCTTGCCAAACCAAATGATGATGATAGTGAAGAAGTCAAGGCTGCATGTAGGAAAAGAACAAAAGATAAAGTGTTGTGTTGTGGCTATATTCTGAACACGCTATCCAACCGGTTATATGATCTCTACTCATCCTTGTCATCACCAAAAGAAATCTGGGATGCACTGGAAGCCAAGTACAATGCAGAAAAGTAAGGGACAAATAAGTTTCTAATTATGCAGTATTTTGATTATAAGTTGCAAGATGTTGTTAACATTTTAGATCAAGTTCCTGATTTATACATTATAGTTTCAGAACTGAAAGACATAAAAGTTGACATTCCAGAATCTATGCAAGTGGGTGCAATCATTGCAAAGTTACCTCCTAGCTAGCATGATTACAGGAAGAAGTTGTTGCACACCACAGAAAGCTTTACCTTAGATCAAATTCTAAAGCATTTAAGGATTGAAAAAGAAACTCGTATCTTACAAAAGAAGCATTCAGAATCTAAAACTCAGATTAACTATATGGCTGCTGCAGGTCATAAAAATCAGTATTTTCCTGAAAATAACAACAGTAAGAGGAAGAACCCAGAGCCTACTGGTTTCAGTCATGCAAAACATTTCAAGACTCAAAAATATTGTTTTGTTTGTGGAAAGAAAGGACGCCTTGAAAAGGATTGCAAATATAAGAAAAAGCCAAGAAACGAAACTATCAATAGTGCAAACATGGTGAATACAGAATTCGATGAAGTCATTGCCATGGTTTTTGATATACACATTGGTATGATGTCGGAATTAAATATGGCTGTTGCTGTAAAGTCATTTGATTGGTGGTATAATTCTGGAGCAACTATTCATGTCTATCATGATAGGACTCTGTTCAAGAATTATGAAATTGCTCACCAAGAGCAACATGTGATTGTGAGCAATGGAAGCATAACAAATGTACTTGGGATAGGCAGCGTTGAGTTACAATTTACTTGTGGAAAGAAGATGATTCTACAGAATGTACTTCATATTCCAAAAATTAGGAAGAATCTTGTATCTGCAAGTGTGTTGTCTAGAAAGGGATTGAAAGCTGTCTTAGAGGCTGATAAAAGTATTATCTCTAAGAATGGGGTGTTTGTGGGCAAGGGTTATTTTTCAAATGGAATGTTCAAGTTAAACATCAATAAGAATGATTCAGTTTCTTTTTATATACTTAATCAATCTTTTACTTTATGGCATGATAGATTAGGACATGTTAATTATAAAACAATAGAAAATATGTCTAAAAATGGATTAATCTTGGGTGAAAATAATAAGAATAATAAATGTGAAATTTGTGCACAAGCTAAAACTGTAAAAAAGCCTTTTCCTTCTGTCCATAGAAGTTCAGAAATTTTAGAACTTGTGCATTCTGATATTTGTGAATTAAATGGTATTTTAACAAGAGGAGGAAATAGGTATTTTATAACATTCATAAATGATTTCTCAATGTTCACTTATGTTTATTTGATGAAAACAAAAGATCAGACTCTTGAAATGTTTTTAAACTTTAAAAGTGAAGTAGAAAACCAAAAGGAAAAGAAAATTAAAATCTTGAGAAATGATAGAGTGAGAGAATATTTTTCTACAGAATTTTCACTCTTTTGTGAAAATAATGAAATTATTCATCAAGTAAGTGCTCCTTATACACCTCAATAAAATGATTTAGCAGAAAGAAAAAATAGAGCTATAGTAGAAATGGTAAATGCAATGATTCTGAATGTAAAAACCCCCATGAATTTATAAAGTGAAGCTTTATTAACTACTGACCATATTTTAAATAGAGTTTTTTCAAAATCAATAAGATGCACTCCTTATAATTATAGAAAGGTAGAAAATCGAATTTAAATTATTTTAAGAGTTTGGAGATGTCTTGAATTTTATAGAATTACAAAACATAAAAAAATTAAATTGGGACCGAGAGCTTTGGAAAGTGCTTTTGTAGGATATGCAGGAAATTCAAAAGCTTATAAACTTTTGGATATTGATTCTAATGTAATTGTGGAGTCTTGAGATGTCGATTTTTTTTAAGATAAATTTATTTATGATCCTATGCAAACTAATTTGTTTCAAAACAAGGAGCATGATGAGTCTACATCTATAAGAAATAAATTAGTAGAATCTCAATCTAAAATTGAACCTAGAAGAAGTCAAAAAGCAAGGGAAAAAAATATTAGACTCTGATATCATTAATTCTCAAGCAATTGTATTCTTAGTTGAAGGTGATAGAGAATCTGTGATAAGACAAATTCCTATTATTTTAAATGTTGAAGAAGATCCTAAATCATATACAAAGGCAATAATGTCTAGAGACTCAAGTTTTTGGAAAGAAGCCATTAATGATGAAATGGATTTATTATTATCTAATAAAACTTGGAAATTAGTTAATTTACCTGAAGGGTCAAAACCTATTGGTTGTAAATGAGTTTTCAAACGAAAATATAATATTGATGGTACTATTTAGACTTTCAAACCTAGATTGGTTGTAAAAGGTTTTAAACAAAAAGGTATTGATTATTTTAATACATATGTATTAGTCGCTAGAGTTACTTCTATTAGAGTTTTACTTGCTTTAGCATCTATTAATGATTCGTTTGTACATCAAATGGATGTTAAGATAACATTTTTAAATGGTGAATTAGAAGAAAAAGTCTATATGGATCAACCAGAAGACTTTGTACTTCCTAAAAATAAAAAGAAGGTTTGCAAATTAACTAACTCTTTATATGGTTCAAAACAAGCTCCCAGACAATAGCATGAAAAGTTTGATTCTATTGTTTTGTCTCATGATTTTAAACATAATAATGTAGATAAATGTGTTTATCTAAAGTTCACTGTTATGTATGGTGTTATTATCTATTTTTATGTGGATAATATGCTTATATTTAGAAATAATATAGTCGCAGTAAATGACACTAAAGAGTTTTAATCATCACAATTTAAAATGAAAGATCTTAGAGAGGTGGATACAATATTAGGAATCAAAGTTAAAAGGCATAGTGGGGGGCTATTCACTAAATCAGTCTCATTATATCAATAAAATTGTAAGCAAGTTTCAACATTTAAATATAAAAGTGGCAAATACTCCTTTTGATTCTTCACAACATTTAATAGAAAATAATAATATGTCAATGGCTCAGCTAGAATATGTTAGTGCTATTAGAAGTTTGATGTATGCAATGCATTGTACTAGGCTTGATATTGTTTTTACAGTATGCAAACTTTTGAGATATAATAGTAATCCAGGAATAGAACACTAGAAAGGAATTACAAGGGTGCTAGGATATCTAAAGAAAACAATTGATCTAGGATTGTTTTACAATAAATTTTCAGGAGTTTTGGAAGGATACACGAATACTAGTCAGATAACCATTGCGAGTGATAGTAAGTCAACTTCAGGGTGGATATTTACCCAAGCAGGAGAAGCAATCTCCTAGGCATTAAAGAAATAGACTTGTATAAGTCATTCTATGATGGAATCAGAATTTGATACCTTGGCAGGGAGAATGGTTGAGAAATTTATTATTGGAAATAAAGTTGTGGCCACATCTGATGCCAGGCATCTCTTTACATTGTGACAGTGATGCTACTATGTCTAAGGCATTTAATAAATTTTACAATGGAAAATCTAGACGTTTAAGTCTAAGGCATGAGTATGTGAGATAATTGATTTCTGATGGAGTGATTACAATCCAATATGTGAAAACAAGAGAAAACTTGGTTAATCCTTTTACAAAATGACTCAATAAAGAGTTGGTTAACAAAACATCAAGAGGAATGAGATTGAAACCCCTTAACTTTAGTCACTAGTAATGGAAACCTAACATTTAACTAGACCAAATCTGTTTTAAAGGTTCAAAGGGTAAAAACAAGTTACTGACAAGTGACTGGACACTAGATTAATTACTTAATCATTCCAGGTCTAGTGCATATTTGAGAACTTAAGTGTTCATGGTAAGTTAAACTTTTAATGGATTCAAGAAAGTCTGAATAATCAAGACTTAAGGGAAATCCACCTACATGAACATAAGGAGTGGTGCTGCTTCTTACAAGGATTCAGGGGTTAATTCTTGAAATGTTCACAAAAAGCGTAGGATGAGCACATGGCCATAAAAGTGCAAGAAAGTCCTGTAGAACAAATTTAATATACGAATATGTGTGTAGTATTTCTGGTACTGATACTAAAGTTGTGGTTCAATGCATTTAAGTAACTATCAACTTATTAATACTTTGAAGTGCTTACACTATTAATAGGTTCAAGTCAAAGAATACCTGTTATTATGCATATTCTTATGGATCAGAGAGGATGCTTAGTTTTCAAACTAAGTAAGGGATTGTAGGGAGTATTTTGAAAACTTAAAAGTCTTACATTGCTTAGGGAAAATGCTCTCTAAAAATATAAAAGAAGGAGAGTATGCTATTTGTCAAAAGATAGTTTGGAAGGAAGACAAGTGAGCTTAAATATTAATAATTTAATATTTAAGCACTTAGTACTTGGATTTAAAATTCAAACCAATTTTTTATTTTTCATTTTTTCCAAAATGTTTCATGTTTATTACAAACATTCATAATATTAATTAATAACGTTTTGATTTCTTCCCAATGTTCAGAAATAGTTGGTTTATGGAATTGATTGAGTTTTAATATTGGGTTATTTTATTTGGCTACAAAAGGTAGTAGATCAGACTTGAAAACATACACAGAAAATACTCTTTGTTTCCTCCTTATATTCTCTCTCTGGGTTTTTTTTTTGTTTCTATAATTTTCATTGAGACAAAGGAGGTGTTGTTTGTTGTCTCAGATGCTTGGGATAACTTCTAGGGGTGGTTTGCCGGATTCCAACAGTAATCATAGTGGGGGTAAATAACACTTTAAAAAGAATATGATTGTCATATTTTTCTCGTACCGATTAATTATTATATACTATTTCTAACAATATGTGCCCAAAAGAAATTGACGTTGTCTTCAATTCCAAATTGAGCTTGCAAACAAGGCAAATTTCTTAAAAGGTGCAGCGGCTAGGTGTTTCATGCAAAGTGCAAAGTAGTGACCCACTTTCCAACGGTCGAAAAAACATATATATTATTTATATTTTATACTTGCATATCTGTATGTGCTTTCCGCTAAATTTAAGTTAATGCACATCAACTTGTGGGATTTAGCAAAATCTTTTTTAGTTACGTCAGTTCTATCGAAGTCAGGTTAATCAATTTAATTCTAAATTCTGGCAAAAAAAAATTAATTTTAAATAAATTATTTAAATGTATTAGAGGCATCCAACAAGTATATTTATTATAACTTATATGGTGACATTTATTAATCATTTTTATTAATCATTAGTTCAATTTGAACATCCGTTGTAAATTGGGTTTATTTTAAATTTTTTGTTTTGTATTTTAGTGAGAGACACTAGTGAGCGGTGATATATATCAGGATTTTCTACAAGGTTTGAATCTGAGTTTGGAAAATTGGACAGTCCTAAATGAGTGAAACTATTGTGTGTCATTGGTGATGTTCTTTTCATATCAATTTTTTCTCCTTTTTTTTTCCCGAGACATTTCATATCAAGTTTACCCTTTTTTGACCAAATTATCAAGTTTACCTTAACCGCATTGCTTGACATTGATAGGACGCACATTTAAGGGAAAAATATTAAATACATCTATGTCTCCTAAACATCTATATATCTATATTCAAGTACATCTTTACATAGAGAGAGAGAATAATGTAAATATGTTTCCAGTTTTCATTGTTAACAAGTTATAATTCTTTTATATGATTTCACTGTAATGCACAAGCCTTACAATCATATATGTATATATAAAAGTTAGTGTGACATATTCCTAGCATATTTAATTTCCCTTTAGTCACAATACAGTATCGTAATAAAGTAACACTACCATGTTATCCTCTTTATACATGAAAAGATATCTAGTCTAGTTATACTTATATGGTTGTTTTTGTTAATAGTTTTGTCATTAACTAGAAAATTTTTCCTGAATGGAGAAAGATCGTGGGATTAAGTTCCACTAATGGCAAGATGTCATAATTGGGTGTGAGTGAGAATATATATACTGTCACCGTCTTGAATTAAAAAAGAAATTAGAAAATTTTCCCTACATTGAATAGAATATTTTAGGGAATAATGGAAATGGAGCCCATTATATAAAATTTGAAAAACTGAAAAAAAAAATATATAAGTATATACATACATACATATTGATGTATCAATTTATGGGAATGGAGCCCAAAATGACGCTGAGCCTAAATTATCACTAATCATGGTTTCCTACCTATGTACATACATGCATATTGATGCATCGATTTTCAAATCAAAATATAATATGCTTGAATTTTGAAAACTTTGCACACTGCAAGTCTATTTTGTGAAATGATAATTTCAGTTTTCTTGGCAAAAAAAAAAAGAAAAGCAAAAACCGGCAAACTTTGTAGACTACATATTTCTAATCAGATTCAATCTTTTTTTTTTAGGTTAATCAGATTCAATCTTTTGTGATCAAAACATTATTTTTTGCGGAATGTTTAATTTCTTTTTTAAAAAAAGAATGAATGGTTGTGGTTTAATTTAGTGTAGATGCGAGTAGTAAAGTGATGTGCTTGTTGAGGAACTTCATTAAGTGCTCATCATTCTAATGAAATTTAAACTGTCCGGTTCTAATTTAGAATTTTCAATTTTTTAATTTTAATATTTTTAAATGATGATATTATTTTTTAGAAGTGATAATTATAAAATTATCTTTATTTTATATTCTATATCTAACAAAATAAAAATATATTAAAAATATAATAATAAAATTAAATTAAATATAGACTATCCAATTTTAAATTTGGATGGTTTAGATTGATAATAAATATTGAATGGTTATCTCCATGTTGATTGCTGGTCGAGAAAATGGTGGTAAGCCCCACATTAATAATAAATATATCATTTGATCGAAAAAATAATAATAAATATATCACCAGAAAGAGTACTTTCGGTGCAGATAATTCCGGAATAAGCTTCCGGTATGGAATAAAATGATGTGGGTTCAAAATCTTTTGTTTTTAAATAAATCATATATCTATATATCTCTATATATATGTAGATTTTTATTGAGTAGATATTTATTTCATTTTATTTTGCTATTATAATAGTGTTGCTGTATCTCGTTTAAAAACAAACCTTGGAGAAAACAAGTTTGGTCCTACTCAACGAGTTTTATCATATGTAATTTTAGTGTATTAACTTTTTAAGAAAATACATTTATCTGGACTAATATTATTCCTCATCCACTTGACATATATATACCAGTATTTGACCTACATCAATAATTTTCAACTATGCAGGAAGCCATATTTGCCAGTTCAGACTCATCATCTCTCAAAACATCACTAGCTGGACCGGCTAATTAATCAGTCACTTGCTATTTTTTCTAATCCGTTATATTAAATAATTATTAATTCTAGGGATCGGGATTCGTAATTATATATGCTTATCGACTCATTTTACAGAGTTTTGACTAGTGGTACTATCTATTTTATTCTTCTCATTCCGCTTTCACATGTTTGCTTGATAAACGAACTGTCAATGGCTTATATGCGTCACATACTCCCTCCCTCACATATTTTATCTATCTATTTTAGAAAATTCTAAATATATATCCTAATTTAACTATTATTTTATATTACCAATAAAGTGTTAATTATTTTTTATTATTTTATTCTTCATTAAAAATAATGATAGGTGAGGTACAAATTAATTTTTAACATTCAAGTAAAAAATATTTTGATAAAATATCATTATTTTTTATTTTAATTTAGATTGTTTAATAATTTTATTGTGATATATGAAAAATCTCAAAAAGTCACAAATAAAATTGGAGGGAGGAAGTATATAACTATTTGTTTAATGAGTTAAAATACATGCAAATTACGCAAGCACATTTAAGAAGAGAGGGGACAGATGGGAAGCATGCAAAATGGGGGGTTAATAAATGTATCTTGGAGTAGAACCAAGTTTCACCAATTAATGCTTTTAATTACATTATATTTCCGATCCAATTTTATTTGTTGTTTTATAAAATTTTAAATATTTTAAATTATTTATTATTTTATATTATTAATAAAATATTAATTAATTTATTTACTATTTTACCTTTTTATTAAAAATAGTGTTAGGTAGAGTATAAGTCACTTTTAACATTTAAGTCTACAATATTTTGATAAAATATTATTAAATTTTACTATAATCTAGATTATTTAATACTTTTATTGGTTTGTGTAAAAAAATTTTAAAATAACACATAAAATAGGACGAAGAGAGTATACTCCATAATCCATATTATAAGATTGTTAGAAAAGTTTTTTTTTTATTTATAATATAAGATGTTTTGACTTTTTTACTCTTTGTTTAATAGTCTTCTAACTTATGTTGGAGTAATAGAAAAAAGTGAAATAACTAAGAACAAAAATGATATTTTTATTTTTTTAGAAATTTAAAAATATGATAAAATTTTTTTGAGATATGTGAAATTGTTGAAAATATTTTATAACCTTATATTATGGATCAGAAAGAGTGTATATACTCCATCCGTTCCTTAATATAAGGAAAAATTAGGAGAGTTTCTATATTTTAAAATATAAGAGATACAGAAATTTATTTAATGTATTTAATATTTTTTTGTAAAAATACTCCTAATTAAGATGATATTTTTTAAAAAAATACTAATAGTATAATTTATTTGTATTAATTGCATGATGTAAAAGTTATTAATATTAAATGAGGACATTTTTTAAAAATAATTAATATTTCAGATAAATTTATTATTTTTCTTAATTTATGTAATTTTATTTTTTATCCCTTCTATGAAGGAATAAAATGATTATATGCTTGTTTGGATTACTTTTTTTATAAAAAGTATATTAAAATAATCGTAGCTTAAAAAAATAAAATTTAAATAAAAATAGATAAATTTATCATAAATATATTTAAATAAAAAAATAATGACTATAAACCATAATTTAGTTTGAAAAAACAATCCTATATAGTTAGTTTCAATGCTTCTATTACGTGGCATATGTTCCTTATTAAATGCTGCTCTGCTCAGGGTCAATGTTTATAAAAGCAAAAATCCATACTACTGGTTCACATACTTCCTCCCGTTGACAGCTATAGTAGTTTAAAATTTTCTCTATACCAAAAATTCATTTAGGAATTTGATTAAAATACACTGATTTAATAATTTGACTACAAAAACAAAGACCTACACAAATGACAGAGCGTATTCTTAGGAAAAAAATTGATAATGTATTAAAAGTCTAAAATAATAACAAATTTGAAACAAAATTGAAACCCTAACAGGATATGGAATGGAGGGAATACTTATTGTACATTATTAATAGTTCTAGCGGCTTTTTTTTTGAACGCACAGATCTGGTTGGCGTTTTAAAATAATTTTCGTTGGTTTCATCGTGGATATGGATTCGTTCGTGTTTGGGGTGCAAAACTTGGCACCTCGTCCTGATCATGACCTCAATTATTGGATCTTCTCATTTTTCTTTCTTCTCGCTTACTATCAATTTTTTTCTAAACAAAGGAGATGGATTAAAGACTTAAAATTGTTCCAATTATTATTATTTTATTTTACTTAGATTAATTTTGGGGGTGAAATTAAATTTACATTGTGCTATTGCAACGGATAGTCTGCATAAAAAGCGTCACTTTTTACAACGATAACAACGAACAGTGCTTCCACAAATAATGTCAAAGACCGTTTGCTTTGTGGCCCAATAATTTTGTCCTTTTATTCTCGTCCTTCTCTTATCTCTCCACTTAAATAAATAAACAATATGGAGAAATTCATTTAGTCCAAGGACGAGTTTTGAGATTGTCATTTAATAATTAAAAATTAAAATTATATTAATTTAATAAAATTCACTTTATTGTTAAAATTTAATTGATGATGCTTCTTTAAACAATTTTTTTTTAATGTTGGCTTACCTAAATTAGAGTGAACCTACGGCTACTTCTCAGTTTTGGCTTTGTGATTCATTCGGGCCAGTAAAAATGTTTAAAAAACAAATGGCTGGCGCTTAGACTTCGTACGCCACAGATATCCTCTCATCAAATGTTTAAAAAACAAATGGCTGGCGCTTAGACTTCGTACGCCACAGATATCCTCTCATCTCGTTGGCCCAAAAAACAAATCTCTCATCTCTTCCCCCATGCTTTAATCTAATATTTACATTTACATTAACCCATCCAAAATCTCAAAAATTGTTGCAATCTATCAAAAATGAATTAGTCTATATCAACTACTCGCCCGTTTCACTTTTAACTATCGGACTAAAAATAATAATTAATAACTAAAACTTTTTTTATTATTTTTTAAATTATCCTTATTTAATATAGTTAATTTATAAATTAAACTTTCTTATGTTAATTAAATTTTATTTTTTTAAAAATATTTTAGATGAAAAAAAATCAAATACAATACGTAATTCATAAAATATCTTATATTAAAAAATATAAATTTCTTCAAAATGTGCCTTATATAAGGAAGGAGGTATAATTTAATATATATATATATATCTATAAGACTCTATTTACTTCTTAATATAAGATCATTTTAATCTAATCACATATATTAAGAATAAGAGTTAAAGTTAGTTAATTACATTAATTTTTTTAAAAATTAAGATATTTTTTTAAAAAACTATTCTTATTTAATTTCTCCTTTTATGATAAATTAAATAAGAGTAATTTTTTAAAAATGTGTAAAAGTATTATTTTATGTTCTGAGAATGGCCTTATGTTTAGAATGAAAGTAAAATGCCTGATATTTAAGACATGAGGGAGTATATTTTATTCTAATTAATTCAGATAACTTACAATCAGTCAATTAATTAGTTAATTAATTGAAATAGGGAAGGAATAATTATAAAGAAGAGTGCCGGTTATAAAAAGTGAAGGGTGCAATTATCCAAGACGTGGGAAACTTCTAGGCGCATAGCAAGAAGCGCAAAATTCCAATTGTTGGGTTTTAATCCCCCTCTGCATGTGCAACTCTTTCTCTCATTCATGGGCCTCTTTCTTTGGATGTGGATGTAGTTTTTTCCTTTATTGTAAACAACTCCCCCCGTTTAAAAATATACATAGGTTTAGTATGAATTAAAATTTTAAAATATAAGTTATTTTATGAAAATAAGTAACTATTTGATGTTTTTTTTTTAAATTTTAGTCCTATTTATAATAGTATTCAACTATAAGAGAAAAAGGTAAAAAAATTATAATGAGAGAGAATAGTTTATTTTTACTCTATTTAATGAAGGTAATTTTAAAAAATTTTAAAATTTTTAAAAAATTAATATTTTTTTAGTGGATGTGAGCTAGATAGATACGAATTATATGTTGAAATGGATGGAGTAAAACATATAAGTGTTAAAAATGTAATTAAAATTATGGCTCTAAGAGTTAACATAGATGATGCATCACACATGATTGTTCTTTTATATAAATAAAAGTAACCACAATTATACAATATCCTGAATATGAAATGATTATCAAATTTCAATTAAGTGTGATTTGATAATTCTTTAGTAGTTGTAGTGGGTTTTATGCATTTACATAAACTTAAGATGAGTCATATTATTAAGAATTTCTGTAAAGTATAATTTCTTATAAATTTTATGTTTTTCATTAATTTATTTAAAAACATCAGCTACATGCAAATGTTTTGATATAAGGATGCTGAATTTCCAAAGTCACTGAACAGTGAACAGGACGCCTCATTCCAGAACTTGTTAATTGTGGTTTTGATATTTGGGTTTAATTTTTTTGTGCATAAAAATCACTGACTTTTTTTTTTGTAAAAAAAAAAAAGAGATTCGAGCGAGGCTCTTCATGTGGCCTATGGCTGGGAATGATCTATAAGCAAGAGGGCACTGCTAGTCTACGCCCTTACAATAATTTCCGACATATGCTTTCCCATGAAGTCACCCACCATTTTTTTTTTCATTTATTTTTCAATCAACATTTTCATTTTGATTCATAGAGAGATTTTTAATATATATATATATATATATAATATTTTAATGATTTGAACATTTATATTTTATTTAATTTCATATTTTTAAAATTTAACTTCATTTGAATCAATAGAAAAATCAAATACATCTTGTAATCATACTGCAATATATAATAATTATAATATAATGAATATATATATATGTGTGAATTTTTCCCCACTTCTTATGCACATGAAATTAATTTGTGACTAGTAAAAATCTAACTAATTTGTTGTTGTAAATGCCAAATGACAAACTTAACGCAGTCTTTTAATTTTAATCATTAAAAAAATAAATAAAATAATTTATAATGAATAGCTTGAAAGTTTTTTTTTTGTTTGAAAGACTTGGAAGTAATTTTTAAATTTGTTCTAATGATGGTACAAGGTGGAAAAGTTTGAAAGCAAAATTACAATGATTTTGTGAGCGATAAATTAAATTATAAACAATACTCTCATTATTTTAACAAGTTTGGTCAATTATTCTCTTTCTATTAATTTGTTAAATAAAACTAATTTTTTATATTTTTACAAAAATAAAATAATTAATTAAACGTTTATTATCGTATTAAAATTAAGATTATAATCTTATATTAGAGATTGACGTCATTATTTTTATTGCAATATGTAGAATAAAATTATAGTTTCTTATCATGTAAAATACTATTAATTTCAGTCATACAAATAATGAAATAAATTAAATTCAAAAAGGTTTGTAATTTTTTTTTAATTATTGGGGGAAAAATATCAAAGATAATTTCGTTCTATAAATGAGCACCTAAATCCACACTTCCCCATCATCACATCACTCCCATTCTCTTCCTCCCTCCTACCTCTGCCTCTGCCTTGTTCCTCTGAGAGGCCACACAAATGGCACCGACGCAGCTTCTTGTGCTCTTTCTCAGTCTCACCTCCTTCTTTACTGTCTTCGGTGAGCACCTCGACTCTCTTCCTCCCTCTTCTCCTCACTACCCTCACCCTCCCTCTCCAGCTCCGGCTCCGGCCTCCCACCACCACCACCACCACCACCACCACTCTTCCTCCGCTGCTCCTACTCCTTCCCACCATTACCCTCCTACTCCTACCCCTTCCCCTGTAACTAAGCCCCCCACTCACCCACATTACCCTCCTGCTCCTGCTCCTCTCAAACCTCCCACCCACCATTATCCTCCTACCCCTGCTCCCGTCAAGCCTCCCACTCACCATTACCCTCCTACTCCGGCGCCGGTGAAGCCCCCCACCCACCATTATCCTCTAACTCCTGCTCCGGTGAAGCCCCCCACCCACCATTATCCTCCAACTCCTGCTCCGGTGAAGCCCCCCACCCACCATTACCCTCCTACTCCTGCTCCTCATGTCCCTCCTCATCATCCCTTCCCTAGAAGCTTCGTCGCTGTCCAGGGCGTTGTTTACTGCAAGTCGTGCAAGTATGCTGGCGTTGACACCCTCCTCGGAGCCACTCCTGCTCTTGGTAATCCCTTTTCTCACTATTTTACTTGTTCGTTTCCTTTTTTTTTCAATTAACTTTAATTTACACCACATTTCCACCTCTGTTTTCTGCTACCATTTTACTCGGAAGATAAGTTTTACCTGCAAAGAAGCAAACTTTTTTTTATGAGTGGAAAAAAGCAAGCTTTTATCTGAATGTACTTCAACAAATCTGCATTTCTCTGTCCATTATCCTAGTTTAGTTGCTCCTTCCCTACACAGTTAAAGATCTTCTAACGACGGGAACAAATAAGTGTCTTATTTACTGCATTATAGTTTATAGATTCATATATTTGGTTTGTTTTTTCCGACTTATAAAAAAAAAGTTTATAGATTCATATCTGTTTTTCTTTCTTTCTCTTTCGGGCAAATATTAATTATATTATCTGTGCCTTCTACTGAGATTTACTACAATTTCTTTTATGTGGATAAATCTCGAACAGAGGAGTAAGTTAGGTTTCACCTTACCCAGATATTAGTTAAAGCGAAACTAGATTTGACCATGGTTAGACCGTAGCTTTTTGTTTGTATAAAAAAGTGCACAGATAATGAAAGAAAGAGACCAGTGGCAGCTAAAGCCACAGTACATAGGTGCAGGCTAATGTTGCTATTTTCAGCTTACCCAAAAAAAAAAAAAAGTGGCCATCTCCTTTTCTCAAAGCTGCATCTTTCTTGAGAAAATGGGGACAAGGAGACATGGAATGGCATTCATTGTGGGGACTGGGACCAGCAGTATAGTAGTACTAAGATGATTGGCCTACATTGCGTAGCGTATACCATGATGATCCGCTAAACGACATCTGACGCACTGTGTCGTTTTGAAATTTTGCAGGAGCCGTTGTGAAGCTGCAGTGCAACAACACCAAGTACCGAATGGAGGAAACGGCGAAGACCGACAAAAACGGCTACTACTACCTGGAAGCGCCCAAGACCATCACGACTTTCGGAGCCCACAGGTGCAAGCTGTTCTTGGTCTCTGCACCATCTGCCACGTGTCAGAAGCCCTCTAGTCTCCATGGTGGCATCGTGGGGGCCACCCTCAAACCGGAGAAGCCATTTGTGTCCAACAAGCTTCCCTTCGTTCTCTACACTGTTGCACCTCTTGCTTTCGAGCCCAAGTGTCCTCATTAAGAACACAAAAAAAAAAAAGAATTTTAATTTCTTGTGTGAAAGATGAACTCGAGTTGAATTATAATTGTGTTGCCTTGTTGGCCTTCGTTGATGTCTTCCACTTTCTAGTGTTTTGTGAGATTAGATTGTGTCTAATTATGTCTTTAAAGTCGTTTTGGTGTAGTTACTGCTGGTGCGTGAATCACACAATAAGATTTATATGACATAATAGATTGTACTCTTGTATAATGTAGAGTGTTTCTTGTTTACCACTCTAATTTTATTCATGCGCCTTCGTTATCATGTATAATATAAATTGAGAAATGATAGTTTTAAAAAAGTAATATTTTATAAATAAAAAAGTGATATTAATATTCCTTATTTGAAAGTACTTGTGCATAATATAAGGGATTCTTCACATGTAAATCATTATTAGACGTTCAAAGTAAATGATGGATTTTTTTTTGGGGTCAAAAGAACTACTCTCTCCGGTTCTATATATAGGATCTTTTATCTTGGTCCTAAATATAAGATCCTTTACAATATACGATGTGGTATTTATTATACATTTCCAAAAAAATGCCCCTATTTAATGTATTCAAAGAGAAAAAGAGAGAGATTAAATAAGGGTAATTTTGGAAAAAGGTTGAAATTTTCGGAGAAATTGAGGCAGTTAATTAGTTTTAACTCCCTTTCTTAATTCACGTGATTCGGTTAAAATGGTCTTATATATAGGGTCAGAGAGAGTATAAGTATACTATGGGTATGGATTATGAAGTAATGATTATCTGGATTATAGTAATGAGGAAGAGAGAAATCTTTATGGTTCCCAAAAAGAAAAAAAAGAAAAAGAAAAGGTAAAGAAAGGAATATGTTACGTTGGTAGAGGGAGAAGAAGGGTCATGAGATATAGATGTGCAGTAGTAATAATTGTGATATGGGGACAATGGGACCTTGGAGGGCATATTCTTTAGGGCATTGGATCCCTCAATGCTTCATTACTGTTGTCATATGTTGTACGCCTCCTCACCCATTGGATTCCTCCACGACTCGGGAAATTTCCACCGACGGCTCATATCCTGTTGATTTATTTAAGACATAAAGAGTTTGTTTTTTTCAGATAAAGTTTTGCATTAAAGTTTTATGATTGATCATTGAATTGTTTTTGATGAATTTACTTGATTCAATTAAGGGACTCTTCAAGTGGAATATTGGCTTCACATGTGATGAAGTCATGGAAGAATGCCTTTAAGGTTGTAGCTTTTACAGTCTCCTACAAACAATTCACGACCTTATTGCAAAATAGTTGAATTTCATTGTTTTGAAAGCAACTCAATATTCAAGCTGAAGAGATAGTTACTCCCTTTAGATCCTAATATAAGTTATTGAATTTCATTGTTTTGAAAGCAACTCAATATTCAAGCTGAAGAGATAGTTACTCCCTTTAGATCCTAATATAAGTTATTTATAATCACTTCACTCATATTTAGAAAATTAGTTATAATTACTTGTAGGTACTTAAAATTTATCACAATATTACCCTTAATTAATTTATTAAATTTTAACACCTATCTCAATTACTATCTCTCAATCTTTCTTTCTATTTAATAAATTGGGGGCAAACTTGGAAAAAATTATTAAATATTACCCACATTTTGAAAAGTAACTTATAATAAGGATAAACAAGATTTACTAAAAAGTGATTTATATTAGGAATCAGGAAGAGAACATCATTGTAAAATAAAAAATTCATAATAAATTGCATTTTTTATAAGCCTTGAACACTCTACTTCTTTGAGATAATCACTACTTTTACCAAGCCATAGGTTTGGGGCATTTATGACATTTTTTAGTTGTTTTAGCACACAAGCACCTTGGAACTTCACGGTACTTCTTAAAATGTTAGAAACTTGCGTGTAAATCTCTTTGTCCCTAGTCCTTGTGTGTGATTTTCCCTTTTTTACTTTTATTTTGGATTGGAAAAAGATTAATAATTTGTTCGATATATAAAAATTGTCTCTTTAGGGTTTTTGAGATTTTTTACAATATCTGTCATGTTAGAGTTTTAATGAAACATTAATTGCTTAGTTTATTATTTTATCCTTTATTAATACAAATGTATCATTAAAAAGTATTTAAATTAAGAACATTTTGGTAAAATATTATTAAAGTTTACTATATTCTAAATCATTTAATAACTTTCTTAATTTGTATGAAAAACCCTAAAAAGACAATTTTTATGAATACAAGGGAGTAATTTTTTGGGAAAATTCTAGAAAAATACTAAGGAGGCAACATAATTCCAAAAAACGTACACAATTTGCTATAATTCCAAATCACTATGAGGGTTGCAAATTGGAATTAAAGTTTGAGCAGAAAATGTCAAATTTGACTCGGATCTGGTTTCATTCTATCTATCGCACTCACTCTCTCTCTCTCAAGCACTCCTTCACCTCTATTGCCTTCTTCCTCTATATCGATGTCACCTTCCCTTCCTCCTCTTCTCCTACCACTTATTCCTTTTCTCCCTTTCGCCTCTTACGTTGATGATTTTGATATAATTGGACAAACATCAAACTAAAAGAGAGCGAGATCATGATCTTTGAACTGAGATGGTTGTTCACGAGCATGAGCATAGCATCAAAGATTGAAAGCAAAAGAGCATGGGTTTGAGAAAAAGAGGGCAAAATAAAGAGCACGGGAACAAGTTTGAGATCATTTGCTATGTTAATTTGGTGATTTGGTGAAATTCCTCTTCTACCAACTGGTTGAAAGGTTATATTTATGGGCAAAACTTTATTTTGGAATTTTAATATGAAATCCTTTCATCTGATTAGATATTAGTTTATAGTTGAAATTTGTATCTCCAATTTCTAGCTGACATGCCTTTTGAATTTTGATTCACGAATTAGCCTCCTCATGGTATGATACCTCCTAGTTCCATTCTTATAAAAGTATGCAATGGCTTTATTATGATCA
This sequence comes from Adenanthera pavonina, assembly GCA_026686845.1. NCBI lineage: Eukaryota > Viridiplantae > Streptophyta > Magnoliopsida > Fabales > Fabaceae > Adenanthera > Adenanthera pavonina. The sequence goes on along the minus strand of JAIVEN010000002.1, from coordinate 19,537,494 downwards.
CATATGGCGCCTATAAAATGGCACCCATTTATTATAGGCATTCAGAATATTAGAGTTTGAAGTGAACATTTTCAAAATTCAGGACTATGCAATAAAGACTTGATGAAGACACCATCATCAACTTTTGAAGGAGATACATTCCATGAAGTTAGGATTGATATTAAACCCAACAGGAAATTGTAGCAATTAATTTTGTTTTGAAGGTTTATTTTAATAATTAGCAATTAAAAATAGGTTTTAGCATAAGACATGTGAATACTCTATGAACGTTATGAGTGAATTATTTCCTTCCCTATTATGCATGGTCTTGTTGATGCATATGAGGAAACTGGAGCTTAGTATCGCTATAAAGCAAGGGACTTTAAGGTACCTTTTATTAGCTGCCTCAAGTAGGATGCAAATATAATTGGACCTAAAAAGAGATTTAGTTTATGGGTCATTCACCATGCATCTAATGGAGACACCAATGACCTAGCCCTTTGTAAAGCTCATTTACCATGCATATATATATAATAGGCACTTGGGATGCTCTAATATATATAAATGTGTGTGCATGATGTTTTAATTATCCTTTGAGCTGTATCATTGCACCAATTTTTTATGACTAAACTAAGACATGAGTCATGGTATATGCTAACTAAAAGGGGCCTTGGGGCAGTTATCTGATATGCTCCCCAAATCTGAAGCCACACATTAAGAAGGTCAAAAGAACAGAAGTCAATCCAAGTGTGATAGTGGCTGAAGAAAGCTCAAAGATTTCAGCTTAGCTAGTAGGTACTACAAGAAAGCTAAATCAAGAGAGAGAATCAAAGTAAATTGTTGCCAAGATAGCATTGAAGAATGTCAAACTTAAACTAGGGAAATAGTGTTCTATATCTTAGTATTTTGTAAGAAATAGGCATTGCAAGGTCAAGATATCTTCTTTTATTGTAAATTTGTACTTCTATTAGACAATTTCTTTTTTAAAAATAATGTAGAGTTTGTTGCAAACTTTAGGATACTTAAAATGTATAATTTCTTGGTCATATGTATATATAGATGTGTTAATTTCAGTTTCCTTAGATGTGTTAATTTCAGTTTCCTTATAATTCAAGTGCACTTCCATGTGATAACCGTGTATGAAAACTGTGATGTAATTTTTCTTTTCTTTTTTTTTTATGTAACTTGGGAATTCATTTAAAAAGCTGGGAAATTATGAATGCATGTATATTGGTCAATGAAAGTATCATTCACTACGTGTATTTGTAACTCAAGGTGGTCCATTTACAAGTTCAATTGGACAAAATTTATTGTAGGATAGATAATTGGTCGATCACCAATTGAGACTGGTTAGCCTGTGCGCATGTGTTAAATTACTTAGCGTATTTGCAACACATGCAACTGTATTTACATATGGGTATGGTGCATTTACAACAATGATTGGTCAATTATCAAGTGGCATTCAGGTGTTCATTGGAACTTTATCACATCAATTGAATCACATGTCACATGTGTGCATTTGCTATTTTGATCGGTTAATCTGCAACTTTAGAGAGTGCAGTTACAAGTATACATGGGAGATTTGATGTAGGATGGCTAACTGGTTGACTATAAACGGTGACTAGTTGACCAGTGCACATGTGAATCACATTATTATGTACATTTGCAACTCCAGATGATATATTTGCAAGTTTAATGGGCAGATTTCATGTAGGATAGCTAACTAGTTGACCACCAAACGAGAATGGTTGACCAGTGTTTATGTGCTAAATTACCTAGTGCATTTGCAACTTCAGATGGTATATTTGTAAGTCAAGTTGAGCGATTTCATAAAGGAGGGTTAATTGGTTGACCACAAACGGAGACTAGTTGACCAACGCACATGTGAATCACATTATTGTGTGCATTTGCAGCTCCATATATTATATTTGCAAGTCTAATTGGGAGATTTGATGTAGAATGACTAACTAGTTGACCACCAATAGAGACAGGTTGACCAGTACTTTTGTGTTAAATTACCTAGTGTATTTGGAACTTTAGATGGTATATTTGCAACTCAAATTGGGTGATTACATGAAGGAAGGTTAACTAGTCGACTTTCAATGGGGACTAGATGACTAGTGCTTTTGTGTTAAATCACCTTGTGTATTTGCAACTGCAAATGATATATTTGCAACTTAAATTAGGCGATTACATGAAAGAGGGTTAGTTGGTCGACCACAAATGAAGACTGGTTGACCAGTGCACATGTGGATCATATTATTATGTGCATTTACAACTCTAGATGATATATTTTTAAGTTTAATTGGGAGATTTGATGTAGGATGACTAACTAGTGGACCACCAATCGAGATTGGTTGATCAGTGCCCTTGTGTTAAATTACCTTTTTTATTTGCAACTCTAGAAGGTATATTTGAAACTCAAATTGGGCAATTAAATGAAGGAGGGACTAGTCAACCACAAACGGAGACTGGTTGACCAGTGTACATGTGAATCACATTATTGTGAGCATTTGCAGTCTAGATGATATATTTGCAAGACTAATTTGGAGATTTGATGTTTATTTGACCACCAATGCAGATTGGTTGACCAGTGCTCTTATGTTAAATTACCTCGTGTATTTGCAACTCTATAAGGTATATTTGTAACTCAAATTAGGTGATCACGTGAAGGAGGGTTAACTAATTGACCACAAACAAAGACTAGTTGATCAGTACACATGTGAATCACATTATTGTGTACATTTGCAACTCCATATAGTATATTTGCCAGTCAAATTAGGAGATTTGCTATAAGATGGTGAATTGGTCGACCACCAATGAAGACTGGTTAACCGGTGCATTTATGTTAAATTATTATATGTATTTACAACTCAAAGTGGTGCATTTGCAAGTCAAATTGGGATATTTGATGTAGGATGTTGAATTGGTTAACCACCAATGAAAACTAGTTGACCGGTGTATATGTGTTAAATTATTATGTGTATTTATAATTTAAGGTGATACATTTGAGTCAAATTGGGAGATTTCATTGACCAAATTTAAGATTCTTTTCCGTGACAATTTAATTAGATTCCAAAAGTTTCATGACAATTGAATCCAAGCAATTAGTCCTAAAAGAAATATTTCATTAATATCAATAACTTGTTCATAAATAATAGGGTACAACTTTGCAAAGGAGAATCATTACATTTCTCAAAATAACAACTCACCTAACATACAACATTACAAGTCACTTTTATTCAAATCAATGAAACTTGTTTATATAGCATTGTGTCAACTTAAGATATTTCCATCTCATCCACGTACATTTATCCAAATAACTCACACCTACAAAGATCATTCCATTGGCGCATGCTTTGAAGGTTCCACAAAATTTGGATTTTGGCTCAAAGTTTCTTTTTGTAGTCTTTGATATACTTAGGAAATACAAGTAAGTAGCATCATTCTGCATTGACATCCTTATCCAAATTGGACTTTATGGCCTTTATTTAGTTTTATGAGGTAACTCTTAATGTTCATAACTACCACAAAATTTATTGACTTTACTATTAGTGGTGCATGGTATATAGATCATGTGCCTCTTAGCCAACCCTACAAAAAATATAAGCAACATAAATTAGTCCATCATATATAAATGACAAGCTCAAATATCAGTGATAGAGATTTCTATATATCTTCAAAAACACCAAATAGTAATTTTATCTTTAAATTTAATTAAATTTCCTCTCATGGCATCCATAGAAGCATGCTGGCAAGATCTTAGTTGATTAAAATTTTAGACATAGAAAGGCAAAAAGATAACCCATATCAATACTAATTAAGTCAAGTAGCTAAGCCTAATATTCAGGCTATTGAGAACACAGAAATAATTCATCAGCTCAAAAGAATCACCCCTTTATTCATAGCCTCAATTTCATAATTAATGTAAAAAAATTAAAAAAAAGGCATGGGCTAAACTAAGTGAGATTCACATAGTCAGCAAGCAAGTTCAGGAAATATCTATAGTCTCTTCCTTGAATCTGAGCTAAATAGGTTAAAAGGTGTGGGACATATAAGGAACAATATTAGTTGCCAACTATCATCATTGAAAAGGCAATTTGTATGAGAAATTATGTAATCCAAAGTAGGAATTCATGCTTGCAAGGAAATGATTCACTTAATCTCATGAATGAAGAAATTACCAAAATAGATAGTAGAAAAGACAAAGACATTTGCTTGTGCCAATCAAGGTTAAGCATGGCAGTGATAGAGCAAACGAAGATAACTTTTAAGAGGAAAATTGAGAGTGTGAAGACCCTGGAAGTGAGGAATGGGATCAATGCACGAAATTCAACAAACTACTACTTGTAGAATAGGATGTGGGATATGGCAATCAAAACAAGAAGGAACCAAAGAGCAGGTTGTAGTCATGGGCCCAATGTGTCGAAGGTAATCGATGGCCATATAGTATGAGATGCAGTCATCATGCTCTGTCCAGGGACCTATTGTGTGTGGGATCCCAAATTGAGGCAAGAGGTGGAAGGGAGAGGAGGAAGAAGAGATAGGAGGAGAGGAGGAAGGGAAGGTGATGGCAATATAGAGGAAGGAGGCAGTAGAGGCGAATGAGTGCTCAAGAGAGAGCGAGTGTAATAAATAGAATGAAACCAAATTTGGGTCAAATTTGACATTTCCTACTCAAACTATAATTCCAATTTGCAACGTTGGTAGTGATTTGGAATTATGGCGAATTGTGTAAGTTTTTTGGAATTATGTTGCCTCCTTAGTATTTTTTTGGAATTTTCCCTAATTTTGTTGGTAGACAAAAAGACTAATAATTTTTTTACACAGAAAAGACTGATAGATTAAACGAAACAAGAAATGCCAAAGCCCATAATACTCTTTTTCTTTTTGTACAACATAATACTCTTTTTAAAATCAGTAAACTAGGCTGTAAAAATAAAACCTAGCCCAATAATTTTTTTTTAAAAAATGTCCTTTTTCTTGTAATGGTGAGCCACAGTCTGGTTATAATATACTGCAAGAAAAGCCCAGGGTGTTCTCGGGCCTCAGCGGAAGATGTCGACGATGACCATTGGACATGTGATTCCATGGCTTTACCAATCCAATAAATGAATCAACAAACTCAAGGACCTTCAGAACACACATTTCCTCATTTCATTTATGAGTTATTTTTTTCCTTCCTTTCTTTCTCTCTAAATTAATAATGTAATTACTTGGTCCAAAAAATTAGAAAATGTAATTAGTCGTGTTTAAAACTGACTTACTATATATTTGCTGTGTATTTATTCATAACTCATTTACATTATTAATTTCTTTTATTCCAACTCCTCCTGCGAATTTCTTCTCACATTCTATACTCCAATTTTTGCATCTTAAACAGGACATGTTCCACACAGCTCATTTTTTTTCTTAAAAAAAAAGAAAGAAAATACAGAACAATGATTATTAAATCCCTGACACTTGGAGTTGCAAACAGGTGGAGGTAGGTATATATGAAATGGAAATAGAAAGAAGGTAGGGAATTAGGAAATGAAGAATTTTGTGTCAAATCAAAGGGAATAAGAAATGTGGAAAAACGTGAGGAGTGGGTGCATCAAGCACTGTCCAATCCATAAATTTGGGTCTTTTTCTATTCATACTGTGCCCTTGAGTGTGTTGTGTTGCACTAATAATCCCTCTCTGGTGTCACTGTTGTCCCTTCTTTTCTCATATCATAATATATCCTTTCCTACCATTTTCACAACACTTGCTGTATTCTTTTACCTTAATATAATATCGAGAATTGGATTCATCCCCACCTTTTTCCTCCTCAGGATTCTGGAATTGGGGTTTAAAGTATCATCCTCCTTGTTGGCATCCATAAGTTCGTTTGACTTCTGCAAAAGCATAGCTTTTGAAAATGATTGTCCAAGATTCTCAACTTCAATCCATTTACTTCTCTGATATTGAACACTGTTCTTTATAAAACCAAATAAATAGATTAAATTTTACGGGCATCGATCGAGTCCATAAGGAATGAAAATTATTTGATCAATTGCTACATTTCTTATATGAAATTTGGTTTAGAATTAACTCAATCATATTCTATCAATAGGAAGATTAACTTTGATCCTTATAGTTGCTTGATTCTAATAATAAAAGTCAACTATTGTGCAATTTGAAGAAAGCAAGCAAGATATATAACAAGCACTGAGGTGGAATGGAAGAATTTCGTAGCATCAGACAAGTCAAAATGGAAGTTTATCCATTGCCGTTGAGGGAAAATTCTCTACCCACACCAAAGTTGTGTTCAAACTTCGTGTGTGTGTGGGGATTGATTTAAAATTCGAAAGTAAAAGTGCGAAATGTGGGTGAAGGAGAAAGGTGTATTAATTAAAGGGTAATGGTAGATAGGAATTAATTAATAAGGGAGAGGAAGGAGATGGGAAATATGAAATCTAGGATCCTGATTGGCGTAGGAAACAGTTGACACAAATAAAATACAGCGTACTAAACAAGGCATTGAAATATAGTAAAAACTCTAGAATTAGAAAATTATTTCAACTTGGTTATGATGATATGGGTTTTATCTTCTAAGTAAGCAGTTGAAATTTGAAAATTTAATTATTGGTCTCTATATATATATAACAAATATAATTGAAAAAAATCTACCTCTAGCATTAAAAAAAAGAATGGTTCCTAGCAGACCCATAGATACTTGTAATTCACGCCGAAGAAATTGTGCTGGCTACTAATATTTGCATGATGCATATACAGTGATTTTAAAAAGGAAAATAGATTTAGAGAAATGAAATATAGTAGTAAAATTAAAAAGGATATTAGGCAGTGAGACGTGTGGGTGAGGTTGGTTGGGTTACTTGGTAGGCTTGACAAGTGAAAAGAATTTCAAAGTAGAAATATTACCGTAGTCCGAGTAATGATGGGCGTCCGCTCTGCAAGTCAATGCCATATATTAAACACTTTTTGACGCTTTCTCTCTCTCTCTCTCCCCCTTCTCTGTGTGCCCCACTTATGTTGTGTAAAATTCCAAGTACCACCAATCCCTACTCTGCCCCTCTCTCTTCTTTCCCCACCCTCCTTTCCCCGCGTCTTCCCCACTTTCCCTTCTTTCCTTCCCTTTCTTCCCCATTTACTTTTCGTCCTTTACATATATAGAAAAAAATAGTTTCAGAATCTCTATATATGATTTGTTTTTTCTATCATTAGACTTGAGACCAGTCTTTCAATTATTTATTTTTTTAAAAAATATGCTATGTATTTAAAAATCATGGGGGTATCATATTTTTATTTTTAATAATATACGACAAATATTGGCATTAGCACAGACTATAAAACGCGTGGAGTTGCTCCAACAAAGAAAAACACATTCAAAGGTCAGGTCTTTACGAAAACATTTCTCACCAAACCGCAGAAAGTCACAGACTCTCATCTCATCGTCTTCCTCTCTCATCATCACCTTCTTCACTCTCCTCTCCTCTCTGAGCTCAACTCTCAGAAACCATTCATCCATGGCTACCCTATCTCCCAGGCGCCAAGACAATAACAATCTCCTTCCTTCTCCCAACACTCACTCTTCTCCCACCACCACCAGCAATGGAGTCCAACCCCAACAACCACCCCCTCCCAAACCCCTCACCAGATCCGAATCGGCCGCCCCCTACCCCACCACCTTCGTCCAAGCTGACACCTCCTCCTTCAAGCAAGTCGTCCAAATGCTAACCGGATCCTCCGATACCGTCAAGCACGCCTCCTCCAAGCCCATCTCCGATTCCGCCTCCAAGACCCACATCCCGCCCATCAAATCCATCCCCAAGAAGCAGCAACAGCAGCAATCTGGGTTCAAGCTTTACGAGCGACGGAATTCCCTCAAGAATCTCAAGATCAACCCTCTGATTCCTTCGTTCGGGTCGAACACTTCCGGGTTTTCGCCCCGGAAACCCGAGATCCTATCCCCCAGCATCCTCGACTTCCCCTCCCTCGTCCTCAGCCCCGTGACGCCGCTCATACCCGACCCGTTTGACCGCTCGGGCGCGGGCGCTTACCGATGCGGCGACGGACACGGAAGTCCGAGTCTGGATACGGAGGCGGAGGAGAGAGCTATCAAAGAGAAGGGGTTTTTCTTGCATCCTTCGCCGGCGAGTACTCCCAGGGACGCCGAACCTCGATTATTGTCTCTGTTTCCTACCACATCTCCCAGAGCTTCAGGTTCTTCTTCTTCTTGATTCATTTTATTTTCTTTTGGGTAAGATTGTTATATATGTAGATGAAGGAGCATTGGATATGAGGAGGAGGAGGCGAGATAAATTTGTAATAATCGAGGAATTAATCTTTGCTTCAATTGTTTGTATAATAGTAACTTAATTTTTTTGTTTTTGCTTAATTCGACTGTGTTATGAATCCGAATTACAGTAACGTTGGTTACTATAGTACTAACTCAATTTTGATGTGGTCAATTAGGAGCGTTGAGGGAACTGAAATGTGAGTAGTTTGTGAGGGTGGCCGAGGATTTACTGGGGGTCTCCTTTACGGTCAAATTCAAATTCTGGTGGACATTAATAATTGGCGTAATAAGGAGCAGTAATTCATTGATGTGTTGATAAGATTCATAATGACCTATAGTAGCTTTTAAGATATGAAAATTGGAGGACTTGTTAGTTAATTCACCAAAATATAAGCAAACTGTCTGCAAGTTCACATTTCTCCCCTAAGAAAAAAAAGAATGATCAGAGATAGAGAGAAAGGGCGAGAGAAAGTAGTGCGTGTGCTGTGACTGTGGAAAGTGGGGAAGAAAAAAGAAAAGGAATGGAGTAGGTGAGAAGCATAGTAGAAGAAAAGGAATCAGGACTCTATTATATGGGATGGGAGAGACTTTGTTGTGTTTCATTACCACAGTATATATGAATAATTCAGCTTATTTCTCAAATTCTATCATATGTTCGTCTTCTTGAATCAAAAGAAAAAAATGGTTTCCTTATTTTTTTATAAAAAATAAAATGCAATAAACATACATACATACATACAAATTAGTACTTCATGTTGTTGTGATTGCTTTTTATTATGTAATTTTTATGATTAGTTTTTCTGTAGAAATGAAATAAATGAACAAAAGCATACCATCTTTAATAAGTCTCAACCCAAACTCAACCATATCTCAACAACGGACATAACATTGCCATTTTACGATACCAAATTCAACTGTCTGCGAATATGAGGTGGTAAAAAACGACTATTTTGTACAGTATTTACCTTGGTAATTGTTACAGATTCCTTTTGATTAGACTGAGGAAACGAAATAGTGGATGTAAGCACCAACTAATTTTAACACCACTTCATTGCAGCCAAAAAAAGAAAAACATGCAACTGATTCACTCTTAAATAGCTACTCACTAATCCTTTTTAATAAAGGCATAAGAATTAGTCCCAATTTATTTATATATATTTAACATTTTACATATGAAACATGTACCGAAGACTCGAAGATATATGGTAGGTAAAAGCAAATAAATCCGGGGATTAAGGGAATGAAGTTGCATGCAAGTACTGAGAGGAGGCATTGAAGGGTTTTTTTTCCCCACTCAAATTAAATTTTATTTGTGAGGGGCCTCAGTCAAAAGAGAAATGATGAAAAGATGGAAGGGGTTGGGTACGAAATGAGGAATTGAATAATGGGCTTATTAATTTGACCGAGGGAGGACCAAAACCCTATTGTGAGTTGAGAAAGTGAAGGTGGGGGCACAGGTGGGACATGTGATGATGACTCATAAGGAGGGATTGGGGAAAAGTCAGAAGGCATAGTTTTTGAGATGATCATCTTCTTCCCTTCTTCTTGTTTGTTTGTGGGTAAGGATGACGATGGTTTCAGCAATTTTTTCGGCCCAATTGAATTACTCATTCTTTTGTTTTTTTTTTCTCGATTTAAAATTAATCTTTGAATTGACCCGCCTCTAAGATCTGCAATCATACTTAAACATTATGAGCATCGCCTAAAATTTAAAAAAAAAGATTACTTTCAATCCTAATATGATAACAATTTTCAACATAAATATGTTATTAATTAATAACAATATATACTTTATGCGTTGAAAATAAAAAAAAAAGTGTAAAATAGTGAGCACAAAAGATAATTTGATGGATATATTTTTATAAATAAAAAAATTGGAGGATTTTATTTTTGGGGTGTGTGGACAAAGAAGGTGATGGTGGGCGATACATTTAAGGGGGATGCGAAAGTGGAACATGTGATATGTTCTGAAGCCTTGTGGCAGGAGGGTTCCCCATTGAAAAGGTCACCTTCTTCTTCACACTCTCTCTTTCGCTTTCAATGTTTGGGGAAATTTACAAAGAGATTGTCGTCCCCAATCCCAAGTGGTGTGTTTTCATTTGAAGACCAACAAGAATTATTGATCATAATAATAATCCCTTTGAATTTTGAGGCTTACACATTACTAGTAGATTTATGATTGACCACATCCATCATGTCACATTTGACTGTATGTATATCTTTGGCCCCTTTGAATTCTTAAAAGCTAGTATTATATTACTTCTCATTGGTTCTTAAGTTTCCTTTTTTAATTAATTATGAATCATGCTATTAATGTCATTGTTTTGGTGGCCCAAGTTGTCCTCCTATTATTGCTGCCTTAGGCAGTGAGTTTGAATGTGAGCAAATTCTTTGGTTGATAATTGAAATTATTTAAATTGTTGAAATGTTTTAGTCAAAGATAAGTTATTTAGTGGAGAGTTTTTAGATCCAAAATATGTAAGTTATATATATGAATTGTTAAATAAATTTTTTTATAAATACCCTTCACTAATTAGATATTGAGAGAAATATTACGCAAAAGATTAAATTTATAATTGAAAAGATAAGCATTTAATTTGAGATAAATCTGAAAAATAAATTAAATTTGGGGAAAATTAAGTAATTTAGCAGTTTTTTCTTACTATTATTCACGAAATTAAATAGTTAAAAATGACTTGTATTTAAGATTATTGGTTGTAAAATTTAAGTTTCATTTTTTCTTTCAATTTGGAACTAAAAATTATTTTTAATTTTTGTTGTCCTCTCTTTTCAACACAAAAAAAGGTCCAAATAAAAATAAATTAAAAAAAAACTTGAATCGGTCATTAATTTAGAGTAGACTATTTAAATTGTTCAGTTTGAGAGTTTTCCATTATAAAAATTCGAACTAATTATCTGTTGCACATTGATTATAAGCGGGACAAGGTAAGAAAATACATCTTCCTCAATAGATTAATCAATTTAAATTGTTTAACTTTGATATGAATGATTCAAATTTTAGTTATTTTATTTTAAATTTAATAATAATGATTGTCTTTCAAGTTAATGGTTATATTTTTCGTAAAATAAAAATAATAAGCCACATAAAAATTTAAACGATCCAACTTGTTGAATAGAAGAATTGAGAAATTCTATCAATTGAGACGGTGTCTTTTGAACCACAATGAATCTTATTTCAAAAAATTAAAAAAAAAATTTTAGTCCAATTAAAACAAGTTTAGAGTATAAAAATTATACTCGTGTTAGATGAGGGTGTATGTATAATAAACTCCTTTTATGAGGAGTGATAAGCCGTGAGTTTATTGGCCAAAAAAAAAAAAAAGATAAGCTTTGAGCTTTGACGCGGCCTTTGGGCACCAGTTAGAAAAAACAAAACGTAGTATTTAAGACTCGTTTAGCATTGCCACTGATTGGGACATAAAATTTAATTCTATTGATCACCGATACCATAGACGTACTTATTTGTGTCTGTGTGAGACATATAAAAATCAACTTAAACAATTTGACAATTGCTATCACGTACTCTTATCTACTGTTGACTAATACAAAGAGATGGTGTTATAATATTCATATTAGTATTAATCAACAAAATTCGACACAATTGACACATAGATATGTTTTTTAAATATATTGTTCAGATTTGGTTTTTACCCTATATATGTATGAATAAGATTTTATTGGGAAAAATAAAACCCACTTCGGTGATCTTTATATTTTAAAGGGATTAATCTTCGATCATCAATTAAGTATACTATTAGTGTTAATTGAAAAATATATTCATAGTAGTATTACTATTTTATAATCATTGAGTGTGACTTCATCAATTAAATAAAACTCTCTAAATTTATCATATATATATATATATATTAATATATATATATATACACTGTTTTGTTGGATAAGCCAAAAGGGAAAGGTAAAGAAAATAAATGAAAGAAAGCATGAAACTTTAATTTTAGAATACAAAAATTTTAGATGAGTTGGATTTAGAGGTGAAAGAAAATAAAAGGAAGGGAAGACATACATACCGATCACAGAGTATACTTCCACTTGGAGATGATGAAGAGTTCCAGGCGGTAGAAACAAAACCACTCGGACTTTGTTTACTGCTTCACCATAGACACACACAGGAAAGAAAATTGAGAGGAAGAGCGAGAACGGTTTTTTCAGAAAGGAAATCAAAAAGTGAGAGAGCGAGTCTCTGAGCGTTACTCCCAAAATTGAATCGAGAGAGTGTTTTGAATAACTGATCCTTCTTTTTTTTTTCCACGCACACACACGATCACTTGAATCTCTCCAGGTGTGCGTTGTGTATGGGAACGGTTTTTTATATAACCATTCCCTCCCTCTCAAACTTAAAACAATTAAATAAAATATATTTTATTTAATTTGTTTTGGGCCTGTGCCCATATGTTTGGGCTCTATACCCATCAAGGGTGTAGCCCAACATCTCCCACTCACACTTGATAGGTTAATCTCTTACAATTCTTCCTTTCCATTTCATACTAGGTGTTCTACCGTGACCGCATGGGCATGACATCTATAATTAGGTATTCTTATACAAGAAATCCTTTTCAAGGACCAGCATAGAATTACCTTATATATTTCGCATTTATTTTGTTCATGTATTATGCCTTGAATGTCCTAGATTTATCCATATACACTTCATCCATGGCAAATCTAATCCCTCATAAGTTTTTATATATAAACTTAGATCGCCTTTCTCTTGTATACTTAGTGTCTACGCTTAAGATGTTAATACCATAACTTCTTAACGGACATGTCTTAGACACCAGTACAAGTGTGTATATATTAAGATAATTTTCCTTTCGCCCATATTTCATTTCAATATGAAACAATTGCTTTCCTAGCATAAGACCTTTAGATCGAATTTATCATGACCATTGGATATATGCTAAAGTAGCTAACATTGAATCATTTTCCATGAAAAATGTCAAAGTCATAAGGACATTAATGAGAGATTTTATTTCTCTCTGGGACTCACACAGTAATGAAGCAGTGATCTATTCACTTACTTCCCAATTGCGGTTTTAAAAAAACACATGCAGTATGAATTGCATGCTACGATGTTACTCTTATTACATAAGAGCGTATGTCGATTTTGTTTTTGTTGTTAACACCGTACAGATTTAAATTCAGACACACACAGTGTCTAACCCGAATTCCACCAATCCTTCCACTTATCATAATGTCTTTGTTGGAGAATTCTCATCTGGTTACATGTATTATGGATTGTGGGTATCCATAATTCAATCCAAAATTTATATTTATTGGATCTCATCCTGACCTATTCTCTTCTTTTGTCAGGGCGACTTATTTTGTATTGTTTAACTGTTATATCTGCTCTCTTTCAGATTTGCTAGTAAATACAAAAAATGTCTCATCTTTGCCCACTCTTTGCGAGTGTCAAAGGCAGTTGCTCGTGTGAGGAAGCCAACCTTATCAACATGTACGACATACTAGACATTGTATATTTTTCATAAGTATATTTACTCGAATGACTCAATTATAAAAAAATTGCACTTAATTTTATTCATATAATTGATCATTACATAGATTTGTGTTACATCATATCCTACGAATACCAAGTGATTTTACATGATCAACATATATATCTCTCGGTATTGGCTTGGTGAAGGGATCAGCAATCATTTGATGTGTAGGAATATGGAGAATTGTAACACTTTTCTGTGCTATGGCATCTCTTACAAAATTATACTTGGTGTCTATGTGCTTTGTCTTACTATGATACTTGGGATCTTTAGTGTAGGCAATGGCAGCCTCACTATCACAGTTTATCAAAATTGGATCCAATTTATCACCAATGATCCCTAAGTGTTTTATGAATCTTTTCAACCATACTGCTTCTTGTACTGCTACAGAACATGCAACAAACTCTGCTTCCATGGTAGACAAAGCAATACAAGTCTGTTTCTTGCTACACCAAGATATAGCTCCATTGTTTAGTAGAAAAACATATCCAGAAGTTGATTTGCGCTCATCTAGATCTCCTCCCCAGTCTGCATCGGAGTATCCTACCAAGCGTAAATCGCTTCCTTGATAACATAGGGCATAATCTGCTGTGCCTTGCAAATATCTCAGGATTCTCTTCACAGCTTTCCAATGTTTCAGTCCAGGGTTTGACTGGTACCTACTGACCAAACCAACTGCATAACAAATGTCTGGTCTCGTACACATCATGGCATACATTAAACTACCAACTGCACTGGAATAAGGGACTCTTTCCATCATTTTCTTATCAGACTCAGTCTGAGGACACATATCTCGGCTCAGATTTTCTCCTCTTGAAATAGGGGTATCCATAGGTTTACAGTTTTTCATATTGAATCGCTCAAGAATTTTCTCAATATAATTTTTCTGAGAAAGGGATATTAATTTTCTTGGGCGATCCCTATGGATCTTAACTCCTAGTATATAATCAGCTTCACCCATGTCTTTCATTTCAAAATTCGAAGATAGCCATTCTTTGATAGCTATAATCGATTTTAGATTATTTCCGGCTAATAGTATATCATCCACATAAAGGGATAATATCACAAGATTCTTTTCAAAATTCTTGATGTATACACAGTGGTCCTCATCGATCATGTGGAAATCGTATGAGGTTATTGCTTGGTGAAACTTCAAATACCACTGTCTGGATGATTGTTTAAGTCCATAAATAGATCTTTTTAACTTGCAGACTTTATTCTCTGTCCCTTTCTCAATGAAACCTAATGGCTGTTGCATATAGATTTCTTCATCCAGTTCACCATTTAAAAATGCGGTTTTTACATCCATCTGATGTAATTCTAAATTTAAACTTGCTACTATTGCCAGAATTAGTCTTATGGAGTTAAAACGCACAACAGGTGAAAAGGTATCTTCATAATCTATACCTTCCTGTTGAGTATACCCTTTTGCTACTAATCGAGCCTTGTATCGTTCAATCGATCCATCTGCATTTTTCTTAATTTTGAGAATCCATTTATTCCCAATTGCTTTACGTCCAGATGGAAGATTGACCAAATCCCAGACTTGGTTTATTTTCATTGAGTTCATTTCCTCTTCCATTGCTTTCTTCCATTCATTACTAGCAGGGCATGATAAAGCCTCATGTATTGAATTTGGCTCATCATAATCTTGTGGGGTAACTATAAGTGCAGTCCCTTCTATTGGGAAACGTCTCTTTGGTACACTTTCTCTGTTACTTCTCCGTAGTGGGATCTCTTGTAAGTTATTCTGTTCTTGAACAGAATCTTGTACTTGTCCTTGTGAGCTCCCACTCAAATTAAGATGTTTAGGTATATAAATTTGTTCCTCAGTTTCTTCATGTATCTCATAAAGAAATACAGTACGATCTATCTCACCTCTGCTAGGAAATTCATTTTCTAGAAATGTTGCATCTCTAGACTCTATTTCAGTGACACTCCCATCCTGATTTTCTCCAATGAAAACGTAACCCTCAGATTGTATCCAATAAAGATACATTTCTTCCCTCTTGGACCTATTTTTCCATATTTGTGGGAAGTATCATGGACATAAGCTGCCGACCCCCAGGGTTTTAAAATATTTAAATCCGGCTTCCGATTTGTCCATAGCTCATAGGGTGTTGATGTGACCGATTTTGAAGGCACACGATTAAGTGTGAAGGCTGCTGTTAAAATTGCATCTCCCCAATACGAAATGGGTAGATTGGCTTGTGCCATCATGGACCTAACCATGTTTAGTAATGTTCTATTTCTTCTTTCGGCCACACCATTTTGTTGTGGGGTGCTAGGAATTGTAAGTTGCCTCACTATTCCCTTTTCTTCACAGAGCTTTTTGAATTGTTCCGATAAATATTCACGTCCGCGATCGGTTCTTAATGCTTTGATTTTCTTGTCCATTTGATTTTCAACTAAATTCATGTATCGTCTAAAACATTCTAGTGCTTCAGATTTATGTGACATCAAATAGACATAACCAAATCGCGAGTAATCATCAATGAAAGTGATGAAATAAACAGCTCCATGTTTTGTCCTCACACTCATAGGACCACAAACATCTGAATGAATTAATTGCAATGGAGTTTCTGCCCTAGTTCCAGTTCCAAATTGTTTTCTAGTTGCTTTACCAGCCAGGCAATGCTCACACAAGGACATTTCCATTTTATCAATTTCACCTAGCAGTCCTTCTTTAGCTAGTTTAATCATTCTATTTTGATTAATATGTCCTAGTCTAGCATGCCAAGCATTCATATCAACATTTGAATTGGAAGAAACTGCAAAGCAATCATGCATATAAAATACATCAACAATGTCCATAACAAAGAACTTCTTTGAAAGAAAAGCTGAACCATAAAAGGTTGTCCTTAATGAAATGTCTGCTACTTTATCATGAAAATTTACATTAAACCCATAAATTAATAAGCAGGAAATAGAAACTAAGTTCCGTCGGATGTCAGGTGCATGAAGTACATCATAGAGGATTAAGGTTTTTCCACCTCGCAAAGTTAATTTGCAGGTTCCTATGCCTTTCACCTCAATTCTCGCATTGTTACCAACATAAAGCCACTTGCTTTGATTCGGCAACCGATGGTACTCTGTAAAGGATCCTCGATCCCTGCTCACGTGGTCTGTGGAGCCTGAGTCAATTATCCAAGAAGAAGAAATAGTTTCTGTTAAAAAAATAGTACTTGAAACATAAGATATATGTGAATTAACATAATTCACTAGTACCTTTTCACGCTCATTTTGCTCAGGGCAATCCCTTGCAAAATGACCCATTTTCAGGCAGGAATAGCACTTAACCTTACTCAGGTCAGTCTTCTTCTTCTTTCCGCCTTTCTTCCCTCTTTTCTTGAAAGGTTTATTCCCCTTTTTAAATTTCGGGCCATTCTTCTTACCCTTTCTTTGATATTTCTTGCCCTTTTTGAAATTGGGCTTAGGGTTTGAAGTTCCTGCTTCTTCAGTCAGATAGGCTTGTCCAGATGCTCTGTAAGCCTCTAGACGTTCATCTTCAAGCTCCAGGTGTTTCGCCACATCACTAAAAGTGTTTATATTCTCATTATGGGTTAAGTTGACTTTCATGTGTTCCCAACTTGAAGGGAGTGACCTTATAACAGCTTGGATATGCTGTTCATCAGACAATTTATGCCCAGCTTCCTTCAGTTCTCTAATCATGCTGGCCATCTCTCGTAGATACTGTTTCATAGGAGTATTCGGCCTTAACTTATAAGTATCAAACTTAATTGTCAGCCTTCTGAGTTTGGTGGTAGAGGTACCTCCAAACTTATCCTTTAATGCCGTCTACATGGCTTGTGCAGTTGAATATTTTTCATACTCACACATTAGGTCATTGGCCATAGTGCCCAGCATAGTTATACGTGCTATGCTGTTCTTCCTTTTCCAGGCCATGTAGACCTCTTGGTCTCTCCTATGTTGAGTTGTATTGCCGGCTTTTGGTTGTGCCATGACTATAGTCAGTGGCTCTACAGCATCTTGTTCTTCCAATATATAGGAAACCTTTCGGTGCCAGATGTCCCAATTGTCCCCATTTAGTTTATCTTCTTTGTTTAGCTCAGCCATTATACTCTTGGTTGCCATCTTCAAATCAGTTACGAAACTATCCCACATAAAGGATTTCTATTATTGAGCTGAACTAAAGAATGTATTAATTAAATATACATGTAGCACAGTACAATATACAATGTCATATACTTGTATTATTTCTTAGTAGAAAAATAATAATTTCATTAGTTCCATGATCAGGAGACCATAAGTGTATCTCCCATCACACGGATGCTAATGTTATTATTATTTTTTATTAAGATTTTAATACAAGTACTAGAATAATTAACTCAAAAAAAACTTATTTTAAGAGCTCCCACTCAAATAAAGCATATATTAAAAATATTGAATACATACAAGAACATAGTCGTTGTACAAAAAAAATAAATAAATAACAAATACATAAATCAAATAGAAAAACAGAAATTAACAATTTTTCTTTTAAAAATGCTATTCGATATTTTCATCGCTCTCTTAATAGCATCAACCCAGGTGTAATCTGAATAT
Source organism: Adenanthera pavonina (assembly GCA_026686845.1). Lineage (NCBI taxonomy): Eukaryota > Viridiplantae > Streptophyta > Magnoliopsida > Fabales > Fabaceae > Adenanthera > Adenanthera pavonina. The sequence continues at coordinate 19,519,131 of JAIVEN010000002.1, read as the reverse complement.
TTCTTATTTTGTGTATTCAGATTTTCTCTTAACTTAATGATGACGTTCGCGAAGAACTCAGCATCTTCCATATTCATCACAAAGTGTGAATACTTTGCAAAAATTGGATACAAGTCTTTTAAATGTTTTATTTTTTTTGCATCTCTATTTGCTATGTTTTGTGCTACAGAGTGGGTAAGGGGTTGATCTACTTCTTGATCTTCAATTTTAGGCTTTTCAAAAATAATTTCATCTTCCTTTGGCCCATTTGGATCTGTATACACTTCTTGAAGTTCCCCAGGATTTTCTTCTCCTTCTAGAAACTCCTCATCAGGATCTGCATCCAAAAATTCAGCTTCTGGAATAAGTTCTTCCAAATACTCATAACTTGGAGAACCATATCCAACTATTTCAGTGCTTTCAGAATTCTCTTGCTTCATTATATATTTTTTTTCCTTCAATAAAATAGTAGAAATTATTAAAATGATAAAAAAAAATTTTTTTATTAAAAAAATATAATGAAATAGCTCTAAACAGATCCAAACTTATCTCAAAACTAGACAAATAGTATATCAAATTGAAGATCTTGAATTTAGGAATTTTTAGAAGCAAACCGTGGCCAAAAATACCATTTCACGCGCCCCCATGCGCCCTGTCAGCAATTCCCCCTTTTTTTTTTTGGAAGGGCCCAACATTCGGCCCAAAAATTAAAATTTTTTTTTAAGGGCCCAAAGTCTCGGCCCAAAAAAAATATTTTTTTTTAATTAAATTTTTTTTTTACAGGGCCAGCTGCTGCCGGCCCAGAAATTTTTTTTTATTAACGCAGCCCCTGTTATTCAGTTTTTTTTTTATTATGAGTCAAAACGACGTGTCATTTTGCCGTTTCACCAAAACGACGCGTCGCTGAGGTCATCCCTGACCTCCCGCCGGGTCAACCCGACCCGGTACGGACCCGGTGGCAGACCCGCGAACCCGCCACCATTTTTTGCCGTTTTCTCCTCCGTCCGGCGTCCGTTTGAGGCGTTCTTGGTGTCGTTTTTCTCGTCTCGACGTCCTCTACATGATGATGGTCTCCTTTTATCCAAAAAATTGTGATTTCTTTAAACCCAATTTTTCCTTTTCCTACGCATACGGTGACTTTTCCTGGTATTTTCTCTCTAATCCAGTGTTCATTTTAATGCAGTTTTAGTAGGCTTAATCTCATCTCTGTATTCTCTACACAATGATATATTTATTTTCTTGAAAGGGATGATCTTACAGCACCCTAAAACTGTACCGTGTAAAAAATTTTTAAATTTTTAGATCACCTTTACTGAATCCGATTTGCTTATCTCATGAGTATAAACAATATACTAATTATACAAAAAAACTCATAAGAAAAATATACACAGTATGCAAATTATGAAACTCAGAAAAAAAATTTGCAGCGGAAAATGATTTTTCATGAATCTAAACTCAGGCTCTAATGCCAATGAAAGAAAATAAAAGGAAGGGAAGACATACATACCGATCACAGAGTATACTTCCACTTGGAGATGATGAAGAGTTCCAGGCGGTAGAAACAAAACCACTCGGACTTTGTTTACTTCTTCACCGTAGACACACACATGAAAGAAAATTGAGAGGAAGAGCGAGAGCGGTTTTTTCAGAGAGGAAATCAAAAAGTGAGAGAGCGAGTCTCTGAGCGTTACTTCCAAAATTGAATCGAGAGAGTGTTTTGAATAACTGATCCTTCTTTTTTTTTTCCACGCACACACACGATCACTTGAATCTCTCCGGGTGTGCGTTGTGTATGGGAACGGTTTTTTATTTAACCGTTCCCTCCCTCTCAAACTTAAAACAATTAAATAAAATATATTTTATTTAATTTGTTTTGGGCCTGTGTCCATATGTTTGGGCTCTATACCCATCAAGGGTGTAGCCCAACAAGAGGGTTTAGTAGGATCAGACAAATCTTACAGTTCAAAAAACAGTAATAGAAATACTTATGAGCTATCAACTAATAAAGTTTTCATATTGACTGTAAGATTTGAATTCATGTCCTTACAAAAATATAAATTGCATTCTTACTAATTAAACTTTCCTTGGTTGGCAAAAGTTAAAATGAAATCCATGATTATAGACCTAGAAGCTGGCCTCTTGTAAAGGGGGAAACTTCCTGAAGGGATGGCCATTGACCTCTTCTTAGTGCTTTAATCAACATAATCCTCTTTTATACAATTTTTTATTGAGTCTTGAATATAATCTTTACCATTTACCAAAAAGAAGAATGAAATCCATACACGAAAGCGGAAAGAAATTTGACCTCTAGACATCGCTAGCTAGTCCATAAAGCTTTTTCTACTATTTTTTCCCTACTATTTGTATCTTCTAAATTTCATTAATATTAATACATACTCCGTAAAAACTAAATCATATACTACTTAATTGCATGTATAAGGAACGAAAAAAATTCAAGGCCTGTTTGGTTTTATGTTTGGAAATTTAAGTTAGAAAAAAATTAAATCTGCTAAAATAAAGTTTGGATAAATGTAAGTTTGTTATAACATGATTTATATTTGAATGATTTTTATTGAAAAATAAATTTAACCAATTAATTGTGAAATAAAAGTAAATTTATATATTAAAAAATATCTTCTTCAGCCCGTTAATCAAACTTTAATTTGGAAGTAAAAATAAATTTATAAAATAAAGTTTAAAAATTAGTTAAACATTAATTTATATCCCACAGTCATTTTCAAATTGAAGTTTGGATTTTCATTTTTCAAATGAAAATCGAAGTGTGTGTTTGGATTAGTTTATCCATAATTGATTATGGGGATAAATGATTATTCAAAAGTGATTATGAGGATAAGTGATTATGTCAAAAGTAATTTGTGTTTGAATGTTTTTACTTCATAAGTGATTTTGAGAAAATAAATGTGTTTGTATTTTGAGAGTTTAAATGATTATTTGGTAGATAAAAAGAAGAAAAAGTGAAATAAGTGATTATGGGAATATAAGTGATTATCAATAAGTAGAAAAAATTAACTTATTTTCTAATCACTTATTTAAGATATAAGTATTTATTGAAAAGCGGATTGCATTTGAGAACCTCTCACAATAATAACTTTTTTCCTCTCGTGCGTGCGAGCAATGCGTATTGTTGCAATCCTGGCTCTAAATATTTAGATTACTCTAATCTAGTCATATAATCTCTCATTGAAGATGCACAATTGACTTGAGTATTAATAAATCCTACCAGCTACAATATTGTCATTATACTGTTGGCATTGAAGTTGTGCTTATTTTTGTTCTTTTATATGAATTTTTGAAAACATTCTTTTCATTTGTCATTTATTTCACAGAAATTTAGTGGAACCAAAATTCAGACAATCCGTATTCTTCTGCTATTAGGTTCCAACTTTCATGTGTTAATATTTGCTCTGATGAGATATGAAACTGAGATCAGAAACCCATATAATATATCTATTATGGTAATTTAATATATAATTCTCAGCCTCTTCGCATTAAAGGAGCCTATGAACTTTAAGAAACTAAAGATACTTACCTGGAGTTTCATGTTGAATCTCCACAGACTCTAGACATTATAACACATGCGATGAGAGTTAGATTAGACATCATAATTCATGCAATGAGAGTTAGATCACTATATGGAACCTAACTCAAGTCTCTACAGTAGAAACATCACACTCTCATTCTCACATAGAGAAGAGAATTTATTCTCACATTGAGAGAAGAACAAAGAATATACCTAAACATACTATATCTAGGATTTTCGCTAGAGAAACTCCACTTGAGTCTCTAGAGTGCATAAACCTTTCATCGTTACTTTTAGAGTTCATAGGAGATTTATTTATAAACTCCTCTTTTCACTCCACACCTTAAACTAGGCGATATGAGATTTCTTAATATAAGTAAGTTAATAAAACACTTTCATTAATTTAGGTGATGTGGGACTTTTAATATAGTAAAATATTAAATTATTTTTCTTTATAACCTAATGGGTTCATCCCACTCAATTAGCCCATCAAAGGTAGACTATCTATTAAGTCTAACATCCCATACTCGCACTTGATGGAATAACCATCATGTCACTTTGACTCCACATCTTGTTATTTTGACTCCTCATTTTGTCACTGTGGTTTCTTTCTTCTTTTTCATACTTGGTGCTTTGCTGTGACTGTATGGGCATTATGTCTTCACTCGGGTGTTCATGTACTAGAAATCCTACTATAAGACTAGTACAAGAAGACAACCCTCATGTATCTGTATCACCACATCTTTTGAGGATATGTCTCGGATGCCCTAGATCTACCCATACACTTTCCTCATGGTCAAACTAATCCCTCTCAAGTTATCAGCGTAACTCATATTGCTTTCTCATATGCATAATATCCACATTTATGATGTCACTCAATTGACTTCATAACAGTCCGGTCTCAGATACTAGCATAAATGTGTATTTCAGGGTAAACCTTCCTCATGCCCAATTATCAATCAAATTTGACACAGTTGCTTTCCCAACATATGCCTTTTAGATCGCATCAATCATGACCATAAGACATACATCAATGAAATAGTCACTAAAGACAAGCCTTCGTGATTGAAAATTATACCTTTCTGCGACTCACAACAGTGAAGCAGGGTTCCATTCATATACTTCCCATTTGTGATCTCAATTATATGCAGTATGAATTGCATGCTATGATGTTCTTCTTTTCTGATAAGAATGTATGTTGATTTTACTATTCATTGTTAGGTAGACTGGTCACCCAAGAGGGGGGTGAATTGGGTGATGCAAGATTTTTGCTCTTTTGGATCACAACCCAATTTCACTAAGAGTGCAGCAAAACAGGGATAAACAGAGGTGGTTGTGTGCAGCAGCTGAGTAGAGAAGATAAAGAACAATACACAATGATTTATACTGGTTCAGCCCAATCACTTGGCCTACATCCAGTCCCCAAGCCACCACTTGAAATTCTCCACTATATCTCACAGGTTTGATCCAGGCACCTGTGAAGCCTCAGTACATTCCCACAAGTTTCAGTAGGCACTTGTGAAGCCACTCTCCTCACACCCTTGCAAGATGTGTAAATCCCTTAGTGTTTCCCCACACTAAGATTCTACCCAGAATATGTAGAAAGAAATATTTACAGAATGAAAACTCTCTTGAAGAGTAGATAATACATTGAAAGTTCACTCTATTGAGGTGGGTTTTTCAAACAATGCTGAGATAAAAGGATTTTACAAGCTGTAGCAGCATTTTCGCATAAATTCTCTTAAGATTGTTGCCCATGAGTTCAAATGAAGTTATATTTATAGTTTTGTAGTGTAATTAGACGTTAGACACAAGATCTAGCCGTTAGAGACGTTACCCAATGGTTTACTCTGCAAAACTAGCCGTTACCAACTTTATTTAATGTTGCTGACATACTGAAATTCGAATTTTGGATGTTTAACAGACGAATTTCGAGGAACCGAAGGTTAAAGCTTCCAACGTTGAAATAGTGAAGTTCATCTGTTCATGAAGTGAAATTCGAATTTTGAAACTTAGAAATCGTTTCCACATTGTGACATACGAATTTTCAAGAAGAAAGTTTTTCTGTTAAGTGTGAACAGTGTTTTCAATTTGCTACAGTGCCCTCAAAATTCGAATTTTGGAAGCCCAAAATTCGTCTGTCCACTGAACGTTCAAAGAGGCACAGTAGATCACTTTCTTCGAAATTCGAATTTTGAAAGGGTGAAGTTCGTCTGTCAGAGAGACTCTTTTCAGACTAGCTTCAACATTCGAATGTTACAAGACTTGTCATTCGTATGTCAATGTTTCATTTCAACAGACTCAAAACATAGCTTCTGAAATTTGAATTTTAATGTTCAAAGTTCGTCTGTCAGAGAGTAGTTTTCAAACTTAAATTATTCTTGATCTCAGATGAACTTTAACATTGTTCCAGAAGTGTTTTCTTGTTTCTGGAATTGTGGAATTCGAATTTTGAAAGTGGAAAGTTGTTGGTTGTTTCAGAAGTATTTCCATGTTTCTGCAATCGCGAAATTCGAATTTTCAAAGTGGAAATTCGTCTGTTGGACCTGAAGTTTGAATTTTGCAAGTTAAAATTTGTCTGTCAGTGGCAAGCTCAATTCTGCACGAAGGTTCTCTTCGAAATTCAAATTTCGGAGGCCCAAAATTCGTCTGTCGCAACAGAACCTACGTAACTTCGAATTTTGCACTGTAGACAATTTTGCAGAAGCTATAACTCTCTCATTTTAACTCCAAATTAAGCAAATGACCTATGGTTGGAAAGCTCTGAATGTCTACTTTCAAATGAAATAATTTTTACTTCAAAAACAAACTTGTTTTGTGAGATATTATTGAAACAGTGATAAGAGGTCAAAACTGAAAATTCATATCTCACTACTCAACTTTAAATAACCATAACTTTTTCATATGACTTTCATCTTGAGTGAAATATCCTTCTTTGAAAAGCTTATTAAGTATAATTTCATATGAAATAAGTTTTACATCAAAGCCATATGTATTTTGAGAGATATATTAAAAATACTAAGCAAATGTCAAACTCCAGATTCTTGAAAACCAGATGCCTGACTTGAAATTCGAATTTCAACACCTGAAATTCGTCTGTCAGAGGTGATATCTCTGAAACTTCAAATTTCAGTCAGCAAAGTTCGTATTTTCACAAAGTATATGAAGTTTAACTTCCCAAAGTTCATCTGTCATCAGAGTTTTTCAAATCTAACATATATTAATATCAGATTTACTTAATCTAACTCATTTAGAACATATGGTAACAAGATTAAGTAAGTTTTAAAGATTAATCCCATCTCAAGACCTTAGTGAAAATAAAACATACCTAGTGACTAGGTCTTCAAATGTTGAGTTCCACTTCCCTTGGTCATTTCCTTCTTGGCGTGCTCCATTCTGATCTTCCATTTTTGGAGCATCCTTTATTTTCTTCTTTCTTGAGTGAGGCATGATATTGATTTCCATTTCTTTGTTCTAATGCTCACTCTTCTTACTTGGACCAACCTACATTTAATATATTACACTTACAAACCAAGTAGTTAGTTCAGTTTATGTATCCAACTTATGTTATTCATTATAAAAGTACAATGGATGTATTTGCACATAGCATCATATATATATTATAACCATAATTAAAGACATGCTAATACATATTTTACTTCTATAAGGAACATTATATATGTCAGATACATATGATGCATTTGTTCCTTATTACTCTATATTTGTCATCATCAAAACTTATATTATACTAAACTTTACAATCTCCCCCTTTTTGATGATGACAAATCACTAGTGAAAAATATGCTTAATAAATGATTAACACATATAATGCAGTTTAATTCAAGTAATTCCAGATTAAGCATATACATATTTTTCACACAACTTTCATAACATCATACAGACTTAAGTTTTGAATACTCACCATATCCTAAACTGGATTCCTTCTTCTCTCATTACTCATAATGTCATATTTGAGAAGGATTCGCTATCTGGCAACAGATATCATGGATAGTGGTTATCTATGATTCGATCCATCCATATACCTGGATCTTATCTCAATGCTCATTTGTTGAGGTGACATATACTTTTGTGTTTCTTCTCTATCAACACAGTGCTCTCACTATATTACTGACGAACACATAATTTCTCATTTTTCCCACTCCTCTGAGTGTCAAAGGCAGTTGCTCGTGTGTGAGAGCCAACCTTATAAACTTGTACGACATAATCGACATTGTATATATACATAATTATGGCATTCAGGGAACATATGCCATTAGTTTGCTCCAATTATCACAAGGAGTGTGTTATTCTATATTCTACTTAATATTAAGAAATCTCTTCTTTTTCACTAGGTAATTAACTATATTAGGGGTTTGGTCACATTCCATTTGTAGACATACATTGATCAGTAATACTTTTCTGTGCCTTTGCTCCTCTAGCAAAATTCTACACTTTGTGTCTGTGTACTTTGTCTTTAATTCACAATTAAGGAAGGCTTTGACTCTTGATTGTTTCACCACATTCAATATGGACTTTCAATGTCGTGAAGCAATTCCTGATCACTTAGCCACAAAGCCTATTTCACTACAGTTAGATATAATTCAAATTATAACATGTCTTCTTCTTGTTAAAATAACGTATGACAATTTGTTCTAACAATATATATAAAGGTTCACAAATTATTTCTTCGATTTGCTCATATTGGAGTATAATGTTAGTTTAAGTCATATCCTTGATAATACAACACATATACTGCAGCGTCCCTAAAATGTCTATGCACTCTTTCTGACGGCTTCAATCACTTTTATTTGAAATTCAACTGGACCTAACTTATGAGCCTGAATGTTCAATAAGCGCCTAGTCATGTATGCTCTAAGCATACATGTTGTCACCAACACTGAAGTAAGGGACTCTTTTTCAAAAATTCCATTTTATATTTCACATGAGGATTTATTCTCATGATTCTCTCATATCTGATTTTAGGGGTACTTGAGGCTTTTGATAATACTCTCGGATTTCTCTTCCCAAAAGTATATTTTCCCTTATTCGTATCCTTATTTTCAAATATAAGGATATATCTAGTCCTTAACAATTAGAAAAATATGAAGTAATATTCATTTTAATTAAAGTTGTACTATCTACTTAAAAGATAGTTTCTTGAGACTACATAATATGAAAGACGGTGTTACATATCATCTAATGAAGATTAATTTGAGATCTCATTGAGATGAAAACTGAAATGACATTATGTATCACAGTCTCCATAAGGAGACATTTGGAGTTAAAAAAAAAAACTCTAACTCCAAATTTTGAGCACTACATTCACTTGATGTAGATTCAAAAATACAACTCTAATTGAGACAAATCAAAGTGAATCAATACATGGGAAATCTACTTCTTTAAGAGTATCCATTTATTATATATACCATTTTGCATTTGAGTGAATCTCACATCTTTAGATGTCTTCTTATTTATCCTCAAAGAAATATTTATTAACATCTATTGCTTTTACCATTTCCTCCTAGCAAGGTATGATGAAGTGCTCATGAGGAATGTTGAGCTCTACATCATTTGTGAGATTGTACAACTTTTCTCTGTTTGTACAATAAGAAAGCTCGCACATAAATTAGAGATTCCCACTTAAATTGATAGTTTGAGAGAACTAATTGCCTCTTTTATCTTGATTTTGTACCTCCTAAGAGATACTCTCTCATTAATTCTTTCCTTGCTAGGAAAATCATTTTCTAAAAAAATGATTTATCAACTCAATTACTCTTTTATAACTATCTGGATCAAATTTTCCATCTATATGAGAAAATTTTCCTGGACATATAGATAGATCCTCATGATCATCAAGATTCTCCAATCTTATTTACCTTATTTATCCATGATTAATAAATGTAAGAGTAACTGATCATAAGGATGTATGTGGTAGAGTTTAAAGTTTAAACAATATTGTTCAAGCTCAAACACTAACTTAATTGGTTCAGTCACACCAAAAAAACTTAAACTTTGCTTTCCAACAACTTCATTATATTTTGGAATGCCAAATCCTTTTATACATGGAGTTTATCATAAACAAAAGAAATCTTGACAAATATTTACACTTGTGAATGATTGTCAATCACTATGGTAAAATACCACACTTCGCATCTTACCCTCATGTATATTCATTTTAATGGATTTACTCGCAAGGGAAGGCTGACTTTAGTTTCATTCCCTAATGGAATTCTTAATGTTTTACATGCTAAGTAATGTTCATCACATGAACATGTCTAATCTTGGAATTGATTCTAACGTATTGTTTATGTTATTTCTATTCTATGGCCTATTAAAGTCTTAACTTAGCATGCTATACATATTTATTTAAATTAAGTTTTACTCACTACAACTCATGCGGTGAAACCATTAAGGGAAAAATTAAGGTCCATTTATTTATGTTCCACTATTGACATTCACTGAGCTCTTATGGAAATTAATTCAAGAAGAGTAATTTGAATTATTAAGTATGCTAGTTTTCAACGCATAAAGCATATCATGTAGGACTCGAGTTAGCTTTCAACACATAAAGCATATCATGTAGGACTCGAGTCTTTATACAAAACTAATTTGTATGATTAGATCCATTTTCATTTCTGATAATTTATTTTCTAGATGTTTATCTACTTCTTAAATACAGATCCATTACTTCTTAAAAGCAATTTACTGACATAATTTCACAAAGAATGTGAAATCCTCAGTTATTTGACCCATAACTCATGAGTCTTTTACTTGGTTCATGAGCCTTTTGCTTGGTCAAGGTTTCTCAAAATCCTTATTTAATTCTATCCTTGACTCTTGAGGTATCATCCTCTAATATACTTACTCTAAAATCTTGAAGTTCATTGTTTCATTATCACAATTAGAGAATTTGAAACACACTCATAATATTCAAACTTGATTTGAGAACTATCATAGTACTCAACTTCAAGATATAAAATTGACTTAAATTGTCAATAGAAATGAAAGTTTATAAAAGTTAGGTCACTATCATCTAGGTGAGATTTCAAAAAGTTATAGTGCTTAATACATTCCCCTTCCTTGACTTGAGAAATCTCAAATGCTTGATAGTGTCAACTGTATTTTTTAACTTGGTGTACATAGACATAGCACAGAATTATCATATATACAATGTCGCTTTTATTTGCGATAAACTTCAAATAGATACATAATGATGTTAATAGGTCTATGATTGAGAGTGTACAATGTACTCCCTCATCACATGTATGCTAAAAATATCATTACTTCTCTATTGAGTTTTCTTTACAAATATTAAAACTCATAGCTCTTACATGACATCTTATCTATTTTCTAAGAGCCCTCACTCAAAAGAATATTTCTCAGAAATCACATATAATAAAAACATTAAATAATAATTCATCAATGAGAAATGTACTCAAGATATAATACTCAACAATCATGTTTCTTTTCAATAAAGAAAACTAACATAAGAAAAAAAAATTCATCCATACTAATTGGGAATATAAGGAGAATAACTAAATTGTTTATCAATATACTTTTTCTTTTTTATTTTCCTAAATTTCACAACATAGTTTTTAATAATATCCATTATACTTTGTGGTTCAAGTTATATGTTATCTTCAAGAGTCTTAAGGGAACTATTTAAATGTATCACTTTTTTAGTGCACTAAGACCAAGATACCTTACACTTCTCATGTATGAGAACCATGACAATAATATGATCTTTTTCCTTGAAATTCTATCTTAGTCATGCACCTCAATATGACAACCTCAAGGTTAGTTCCTTGCCATATCTTTACGGGTTTTTAGAACCCATCTCTAGGTAGTGCTTCAAAGATCATATCAACCCATTCTGCTCGAGAGAGGAAAAACTTTTTATAACATCTCAAAATAATGGAACTACATGTTAGCAATGGAAAAATGTGTGCAAACTTCTCTCATAAAGTCTCTTAACACTAGTTCTCAATTGATTCTTTGTCTCAACTTTGTTTGGATCCATGCTGATTAAATCCTGAGATAAAACTCATCAATGCTCAACAAAGATTAAGATACTCAAGTGTATATTATATAATTTACTTATTTGAAATTGTTATTTTATCAACTTCTCAGACCATTCGCATTTGAGTCGCTTTATTTTAGGCACAACATATGTACCTTGTTGCTGGGTTCTCAAGAGTATTAGTTTAATTACTTGGTCTAATGACTTCACAGAATGCCTCTTACACTCCTAGTCACATGTTATTTTTTTAAATTTAGGGGATAATTATTAAGATGTATTTTTCAGTATCTTTATTTCATGTGCCACCATGGATGGCTCTCCAGCCAACATGCACCGCCTCATTGGCTTTCACTTGTTGTTCCTATCCTGATGGTATGATCCACGTGTCCATTAAGTGTACTAGTGGCTTCCACTCGCAATGTCATCATCAAGAAAAAAATTAAATTAAATTATTAATATTTAGTTAGGTCAAGTGTACCGTTAACCCAGCTCACAAACTCGATCTGCTTCTTCCCTTTTAAGCGAGAATCATACCGTTAGACTAAATGCCCGAGTTCAATTCTCGGAGTGCCCTTCCATTTTTTCTAATTAATTGATTAGGCCTCAGCCTATACACCTCGAGTCCATGCACTCTTGAAAGCATATAATTGGAAATTCTTTTAAAAAAATAGAATAGAAGATCAAATGCAACGCACAACACAAGCACATGAAGTACACGTGCTACTATACGTGCCTCCATCGATGAAATGCACCACTTTGTGGGACTCCTCTTGATGCCTTCTCTCTAGTGGTATGATCCAAGTAATCAAATAAAGTGAGAATAACTCTTACTCACCAAGACAATGCGTGACCCAAACTCATAACATGGATTAGGTTGGACCCATAATTTGACCATGCCTAATGTCCCGATGCTTTCCTCTTTTCTTTTTATTGGTTTGTTTATTTGGATTTTCGGTAATGTGGAAGTTTGGGATCCATACCTAATTGGGTCTCAGTTTTGGCCTAGTGTTTTTAATAATAATTTTTAATTAATTTTTTATACAACAGTAAAACACATTGTTTCATTAAATGAGGGCAGTATACCTTTCTGTCTAAATGATGTGCCATGTGAAAGAGGGCCCAAAATGACATTTCATTTGCATCACCTCCTTCCTCCAACCAAGTCACACCAACTCATTTAAGTCATAGCGTCGAACCCGTGAACCCGCCATGGTTTTCTTGCCTATTTTCAACCTATTTGGCTTACAGGTTTTCGAGTTCTAGGTGTACTTTTACCCATGATTTTATATTCTAATATTTCAATCATGTTTCAAATCATCACTTATGGTATAATATAAATTCAAAAACCATGCAAACATAGACATATACATATATACGTATGAGCGGAAATAAATAGAGAGTCTATCTACACATTCTAAGAATCATCACATCTGTATGAAGCAAGAAGCATAAAATCCCACAATTATTTTTTTTATTTTTATAAATTATTATACATGCTTCTCTAATACTTATAATACAGCCCTAGGAACCTTACGGCTTTGATACCAATTTTAACTTTAAGAAGCTAGAGATACTTACCTGAAGCTTCATGCTGAATCTCCACAGACTCTAGATACCATAACTCGTGGTGAGAGTTAGATCACCATATGGAATCTAACTTAGGTTTTCACAGTAGAAACATCACACTCTCATTCTCACATAGAGAAGAGAACTCATTCTCACATAGAGGAGAAAAGAAGAGAGAATATATCTAGACATACTGTATTTAGAATTTTCTTTAGAGAAACTCCACTTGAGTCTCTAGAGTGCTTAAAAGATTCATCGTTACTTTTGGAGTTCATAGGAGGTTTATTTATAAACTCCTCTTCCTACTCCACACTTTGAACTAAGCGATGTGAGACTTCTTATAAGCAAGTCGATAAAACACTTTTATTAACTTAAGCAATATGAGACTTCTAATATAGCAAAATATTAAAGTATTTTTCTTTATAACTTAATGGGCTTATCCCACTCAGTTATCTTATCAAGGGTGAACTATTCATTAAGTCCAACTGAGCCCTAAAAACTCTGAGCTCGCCATTGTCAACAAACTAGAGAAAATATGGGTTCCTTTGTTCTCAATGACTTTAACAAACACAAAGTACTCCCTTCCGTCCAAAACATAATTCACATTTTAGTAAGATGCCCGTATAAAATATAATTAATTTGAGAGATGCATGCTGCATTAATGTCTTTCATATATGCCACTAGTCGATAATTATTCCTCCGTTTGAATGAGGGAGAAATAAGAAAAAGAGGAAAATTCAAGGAGAAAATAAGAGGAAACCCAGATACCCCGTTACTTAGGTTCATTCTTATTTGCCCTAATAATATTCCCCTTTTCCTATTTTCCTCTCAATCCAAACAAAACCTAAGAGATGAGAGATGTCATGGGAGATGTTGAAATTTAATATAATTAATAAGGGTAATAGTGAAAAGTATTGGAACATTTTGGCAAATTAAATCATCTGACAAACTTCTAATTCATTTTCTTAATCATAAAGTAGTTAAAATTATATATTTTTGAAGCTGAGGGCATAACATTTGTATAATTTTGTCTGTAGAAATTTTTTAAAGCATGAAAACACAGATATAAATATAAAGATCAGCTTCACATGTAAGACTAGTCATATGCACAATACTAAAACAAATTTTTATTCCTCCACCATTTATATATATATATATAAATAGATCAATATTATTTAACAAATATCACAAGTGAAACAATGATAAATTTCATTATTGCATTAATACATGAAGCTCAGAGTTAGGGTAAATATGGTTTTGATTTTTGTCATATGATTGCTGTTGGAACATAAGCGTGTGGTGATCGGGATCCTGCAAGTATACAGGGTCGATCGCAGTAATAAAAAATCTCCGGAGTATTCCAGAGGTCGAACCCAAGGGAGGTAGTAAATTTATAGTTCAAACTTTTAATCCCAAAAATTAATTGATAATCAAATTGATAATTCAAATTTAAAAAGAAAAGAAATAGAAAACAAAATGAAGTTTGAGTTTTGGTTCAGTTCTACAAGCGTCAAAGGATTAGGATTCACCTCATGAGATAACTAGATTTTATTTCTTAGTTAGACTCTGCATAATTATAGTGATTGTTGTTTCTAAAGCGTACTAATTACCTATCAGTCAATTAGTCCTTATTTAATTAGGATTCAATTCGCTCTCGCGCAATTAAAGTTCCTAATTAAACCTTGAAAACTACAACTTATATCACCATGAATTCCTAATTCTATCTCTAGATTAGTTATTTATGTTTATCTCTCTAAATCTATGTTCACTCTTCACCTCTCAGTCCATCAAGTTTACCCATTAATTAGATTCTATGGTGATCAAGCATAAAATCCACACGAATGAACAAAAGAGATAAATATAATAAAAAGATAAATTAAATAACTTGAAGAACAAATCAAAGAGTTTTAACTAGAGAAACAAATCCAATCCATCTCAATCAGGCTACATCCCTACCCTGACTGGGAAATTTAGCTACTCATGGAAATAGAAATTAAATCACAACTAAAATTCCAAATCATAATGAAAATAATAAGAAAATGGAGTTATATTAGAGAACAATAAATCTATCACTAATACTCCCCAAATCTTCTTGCTCTTTCTCTATAAGATGCTTCTAGTTGCTCCTAGATGTGTTTAAAACAGTGTTTTTTGGCTTCTGAGTGCGTTTCTGAATCCCCCGTTGTGTTTCAATCGTGTATCTTTATATAGAAAAAATTTAGAAGCTCATAAAAGCCTAAAATATCACCAAAATGCATCAAAAACGAGTTTCTATGGGCTTTTCATGCTTGACCCGGCGCCGGATGGCCATATATTCATCCCATACGGCGCCGGGTGGCTCCAGAAGACAAAAATGCTCAAAATTCACGTTGACCCGGCACCATAAGGATTTGACCCGGTGCCGGGTGGGTACTATTTGTACGGACAGATGCACCTTTCCAGCTCGTGTTGACACTTTGAGTTCGATTTTCACTATGATAAAGCTAGAATTTAAGAAAACTCAAATCATGAAAGTTGTAGAGATATGTCTTAGATTTCCAAATAATCTTAAATTACCTCAATCGGAGTTCATATGTGAGAGTTATGATCAAAATACCGAAGGGTGTCACAACTTTTCAGCATGAACGATTTGTAACGTTTTTGCTCCAAATGCTTCCAACTGAGTCTATAACGCCATAAAACACAAAAATATGTAAAATAATTCTAAAATATATCAATGTTAACATATTTAAATATAATTTAGAGTTTAAATGTGGGTATTTTATATATATATAATGGACACATCAAATCCCCCCACACTTGAACCTTTGCTTATCCTCAAGCAAGACTAAAATTGTGCTGCTCTCAAAATTAATTCATAGATTCATCAAACTCACTTCTCTTATCTAGTGATAGTCCGTCACCAATATAAATAAAAGGAGTACTCAATAAATCAAATATTAGGCTCAATAGCAACTCACTTATCATTCCTATTAGTCTATGAGACTTTAGTGTGTGTGTGTGTATACTTAGTATGTGAGAAATTTAGACAGCCAACTAAGCAAGAAGAAGAAAAATTACAACACTTATTTAAGAACTTAAAATACCTCAATCATTTATGCATAAACCTCAACTCAACTCATGTGCAATGGAGATCAACAAAGATTTATTTAATTAATTTCCCCGCACTTTGTGCTTCAATTTTGTCTGGGGATTTATTTGCTTTTCTTGGGCCATTATGCTCTCTTTTGATGCGAAGATCTCGCATTTGTGATGTGTACCCCCGGTTACTCAAGCTACATAACCCGCTGCACCAAGATGCCTTTGGCTCACTCATAGCTCACTTTGTACCTTTTGACACGAAGGTCTCACATTTGTGATGCGTACCCCTGGTTACTCAGCACAGGTCGAACCAGTGGAGTGGATTTATATATTACTTTTTTTTTCATTTAAACCTTGAATCATCTCTCCAACTAAATAATAAATTCATACATAATGATTGTAAATATCCAAGTTCAAAAATAAATGTATAATTCATCTTTCTACAAACTCAGTCACTTTTCTACACCTATCACATGCTAAGTTATAGTGCTCAATTTCATAGCCTCAAGACTCATGTTCCTGATTAGTAAATTAACTATCTTTCCCCATTAAGCACAACAATTGAGTATCCTATGTTGACAGACATAACCACTAGCTCAGAAAAATAAGCAAAATAGATCTAAACAAAATCAATTAAGCACATAAATTTGTAAAAAATTTTCTAGTTTCACCACATCAACACAATTCTTAGGACAGATCAACTAAGAACATCTAATAAACTCCCCCTACACTTAGATCCAACATTGTCCTCAATGTTGCAAGAATAAAATAAAAGATAAAGGAACTGAGACTCCCCTGATTTATTGATGATACTTGAAATGTTCTTTCGAATCCCTTATGTTTGTTCCAAGCTTGTTTTCACCATAATCAATTTAGTCCTGCAACAAGTCTTGAGGGAGAGAGTTTGGGATAACAAGAGTAAGAAAACAAGAAAACAAAAATAGAAAATAAAAGAAGAAAAATAATGTTGGATTACCTCCCAATAAGTGCTAAATTTAACGTTCATAGCTAGACAAATTAGGAGATCACGAGATGACATCCTCCAGAGGCTTTGATCTAAGCCCTTCAGATTCAGGAATCAGCTTTTTCCTCCACTTTAATTTCATCCTTCCCTTAGAGAGACTCTTTATGATAAAGGTGGGTACCAGATAGTCCGTTCGGATTACACAAGTGCTCTTTTTCTTTTGGGGACTAGGAGGTGCCACTTTTCGCCTAACTTTTGCTTCCTCTTTGACAATCTTTTGAATTGAACCTTTATTAACATCTAAAGATCTGGGAGGAGATGTCAATTCTTGCCTTTGATAGTTCTGCCCCATAGCTATGCTACAACAAGTTTCCTTAAAAGTGGGATTGTTAGAGGTGGCAAGATTAAATTCAGCTTTTTCATCCATAACTCTAAACGTCAATTTCCCGTTTGGCACATCAATTAAGGCACCCGCAGTAGACAAGAATGGTCTTCCTAGGGTCAGAGAAACGTCTAGTTCATCCTCAGTATCCAACACCACAAAATCAGCAGGAATAATCAGCTTACCCAATTTAACGAGTACATCTTCCATAATTCCAATTGGGTACCTTACTGACCTGTCAGCTAGCAGTAGAGTCATACTCGTAGGTGTTAGATTTGTGACCTTAAGCTTCTTGCACAAAGAGTAAGGCATCAAATTAATACCAGCCCCCAAATCACATAAACAATTATTAATCAGTTGAGAACCAATAACACAGGGAACAGAAAAACTCCCCCGGATCTTTTAGCTTTGGAGGAAACTTTCTTTACAGGATGGTACTACACTCTTTAGTCAGAGGTACTTGAGTGCATTCTTCTAACTTCTTCTTGTTTAACAATAGCTCCTTGAGGCATTTGATATATGAAGGCATGTTCGCTAGTGCTTCAGCAAAAGTGATGTTAATGCGAAGCTTCTTAAATATATCCAGAAACCTTTGAAAATTAGCATCTTACCCTTTCTTTTGCAGTCTCTGAGGGAAAGGAATAAGGGGCATATATGGCTTTACATCAGTGGAAAGAGACTGCTCTTCAGTGTTACCATTAGCTTTTGGGATCTCTTTATTCTCCTCATCCTTACCTTTCTTACCACCATCAGTTTCTTCCTTCACCTCTTTCTTCAATTCTTTGCCACTTCTGAGAGTAATTGCCATAACTCCTTCTTTTGGATTAACTTCAGTGTTGCTAGGGAATTGGCTTTGTACCTTTTCAGTCACCATGTTTGCTAAGCGTCCCATCTGTGTCTCTAAGTTTCGAATAGTCGCTTGTGTAGCATTATTGGTAGTGATCTGGCTAGCCATAAATTGATCAAAATTTTTATTGATGGTTGCCTGACCAACCATAAATTGCTCCAAATTTTTGTTAGTAGATGCTTGACTAGCCATGATTTGAGCAAGCATCTCCTCCATCTGAGGGGACTTTCCTATAGATAATGCTGGTGGCTGAGGGGATGCCTGTTGCTGGAATCCTGGTGATGCTGGTAGATTTTTCCAAGAGAAGTTTGGATGATTTCGCCACCCAGGATTATATTTGTTTAAGAAGGGATCATTCTTTCTCTGTAGAAATTGTGGACGTTCAATATTTGATCCCATATAATTAACTTCTGCATTCCCTTCAATCATGTGAACACATGTGTCTGCAGTATGACCTGAACCACCGCATGCAGAGCATAATTCTTTAGGAAGATTAGAATTATTGCTTTGTTGTTGGAAAAGAAGATCCATGCGTTGATTTAACTTTTCTAGTTGTGCAGACACATCAGAGCGAGAGTTAACTTCATGGACAGGCACTCTTCTGCTTCGTACTCCCTTTTGTCTGGTCTGAGTTACCACTTGATCATATATATTCATCATCTCTTCGGTAGTCAAATTACCATCCCTTGCAGCAATGTCCACTAAAGATTGAGAGGCAGAGCGCAAAGCATTATAGAATAGTTTAGCAAGCATCATATCTTGAAATCCATGGTGTGGACACTCATATAAGTAATCCTTAAATCGATCCCAAGCTTCATAGAATGGCTCGCCCTCCAGTTGTGCAAAGAGATATATTTTATCCCTTAGGTTTACAATCCTCTGAGGAGAGTAAAACTTGGCAATGAACGCATCATAGATCTCCCTCCATGATGTTAAGGAGTTTTCAGGTAGATTTAAAATCCATCGCCGAGCATTATCCTTCATGCAGAAATTGAAACATCTCATCTTAAGCTCCTCCTGAGTCAAACCATTTGGGGGAAGTTGGTAAATTCTGTCATAGAAATCCTTCAGAAAGCCCAATGTGTCTTCGCCTATTTGCCCATGAAATTGTGGCAATGAGTTTAAGTGTATGTTCTTAAACTGGTAATCTTTGGCATTGTCAGATAACCGGATACATGATGGGCTGTCATAGATTGTAGGCTTATCTGCATCTCTCCAAAGTAGATTAGCTTGAGCCCTAGCAGGCACTACTTCATTAGCCATCTCGTGCCTCCTTCTAGCTTTGTTTTCCCTGCAAGCACATTCAATTTCAGGATTAATAGCAATCAATTCAGAAGTACTATTAAAACTTTTAAATCTAAATAGCATGCAGCAAGGAAAAAAAATTCAGAGACAAATTTTTTTTTTAACAAAAGGACTAAAAACAATGGACTAATAAATTTGTTAACCTCCCTGGCAACAGCACTAAAAACTTGATCGGGATCCTGCAAGTATACAGGGTCGATCGCAGTAATAAAAAATCTCCGGAGTATTCCAGAGGTCAAACCCAAGGGAGGTAGTAAATTTATAGTTCAAACTTTTAATCCCAAAAATTAATTGATAATCAAATTGATAATTCAAATTTAAAAAGAAAAGAAATAGAAAACAAAATGAAGTTTGAGTTTTGGTTCAGTTCTACAAGCGTCAAGGGATTAGGATTCACCTCATGAGATAACTAGATTTTATTTCTTAGTTAGACTCTGCATAATTATAGTGATTGTTGTTTCTAAAGCGTACTAATTACCTCTCAGTCAATTAGTCCTTATTTAACTAGGATTCAATTCGCTCTCACGCAATTAAAGTTCCTAATTAAACCTTGAAAACTACAACTTATATCACCATGAATTCCTAATTCTATCTCTAGATTAGTTATTCATGTTTATCTCTCTAAATCTATGTTCACTCTTCACCTCTCAGTCCATCAAGTTTACCCATTAATTAGATTCTATGGTGATCAAGCATAAAATCCACACGAATGAATAAAAGAGATAAATATAATAAAAAGATAAATTAAATAACTTGAAGAACAAATCAAAGAGTCTTAACTAGAGAAACAAATCCAATCCATCTCAATCAGGCTACATCCCTACCCTGACTGGGAAATTTAGCTACTCATGGAAATAGAAATTAAATCACAACTAAAATTCCAAATCATAATGAAAATAATAAGAAAATAGAGTTATATTAGAGAAGAATAAATCTATCACTAATACTCCCCAAATCTCCTTGCTCTTTCTCTATAACATGCTTCTAGTTGCTCCCAGATGTGTTTAAAATAGTGTTTTTTGGCTTCTGATGCCATGTTTGGTATGATAGAAGTGGGAGGAGGGAGGTGGAAATGGAAATGGAAACAAAAATTTAAGATGTTTGGTACACCAGATTTTGGGCTCCCTGGAACTCTACTTCCAGCAAATTGCCTTGAACCCATTTCCATCCTACCCCCAATGGAACCCATATGACTTCCATGGAAGTCATTTTCTTTGACCAGTTTACCCTCACCTCCCCCGTCTGACTCATGCGCTCATCGTCCTCGTTAGAGCGCCATGGACATTGTCCCCTCACCACCTACGTCAGAGCGCCGCCATCCCCTAGATCTTCCACCGCTGTCACACTGTTGAATAGTCTAGTTCCACCACCTTCTCACATTTTGGTTGTTTTCATCTTTAACCGATGGTTCACCGTCACCTCAGCGACGGTGAGAGGCTTCCACCACGGCTTAAACATGGACCATAAAAGGACGATTGCAAGCGACAGCGCTAGAGAGGATGACAGCTAATCTCCAACCATCGTGAGACGCAAATCCGTGAGGTTTTCTTTGATGGCTTGACCAGTAGTGATGGTCGTCTCCGTCACCTGCACCTTCAATCTTCCAATGGCATTGGATCTCTATTGATCCCTATATTCTTCGATTTTCCTTTTTTTTCTTAGTTGTAAATGGGTGTTTGCTATTAATATGAGTTGATGTTCCGGTGGTGGTCCTTGTTGTGTGTACGGTGGTCCACGGCAGAAGGGTTTGGGAAGACGCTGGTGGTGGGTCTGGTTTGACAGAGATGGTGAGAGGAGATTTTTGTAAGCAGGGGTATAAGGGGTATAATAATCTTTTTATTTTAATTTTATAGTTTAAAAATAAAAATTATACCATATTTCCATTGTCATACCAAACACACTTTTAAACCTCACTTCCACATCCATTTCTATTTCTATTTCCACCTCCATTTCCACTTCCACTTCCTTCTGCATCACTTCTATTAACCAAACGAACCCTAAGTGCGTTTCTGAATCCCCCGTTGTGTTTCAATCATGTATCTTTATATAGGAAAAATTTAGAAGCTCATAAAAGCCTAAAATATCACCAAAATGCGTCAAAAACGAGTTTCTATGGGCTTTTCATGCTTGACCCGGCGCCGGATGGCCATATATTCATCCCATACGACGCCGGGTGGCTCCAGAAGACAGAAACGCTCAAAATTCACGTTGACCCAGCACCATAAGGATTTGACCCGGTGCCGGGTGGGTACTATTTGTACGGACAGATGCACCTTTCTAGCTCATATTGACACTTTGAGTTTGATTTTTGCTATGATAACGCTAGAATTTGGGAAAACTCAAAACATGAAAGTTGTAGAGATATGTCTTAGATTTCCAAAGCATCTTAAATCACCTCAATCGGAGTTCATATGTGAGAGTTATGATCAAATACCGAAGGGTGTCACAACTTTTCAGCATGAACAATTTGTAACGTTTTTGCTCCGAATGCTTCCAACTGAGTCTATAACGCCATAAAATACAAAAATATGTAAAATAATGCTAAAATATATCAATGTTAACATATTTAAATATAATTTAGAGTTTAAATGTGGGTATTTTATATATATATAATGGACACATCATGTGGGTTATGTGTATGTGTTAAAAGAAGTCCCACATTGCCCAAACCAAAGAAAGTCTTAGTGTATAAATACTAAGATGTGTTAACAAACAAGTAAAAGAGTCAAAAGAAAAGGTGGGCTCACACGCACACAACGACAGCCCAATGCAGTTGTAATCCGTTGATTCCTCCCCCACTGCCGCGCGAATTAAACAAGATGTCAAATACTTTTTCGTGAAAATTATTTTACATAGATACGTTTTTTAAAAAAAAACATAAAATGGCTTACCAGAAGATTCTTATTTTTGAAGTTTCAGTTATGGGACGTTATGGCTTCCGATTTCTGAACATTAGGCCTTGATTATGTTTAATAGTCTGTTTAAACTTTTTATCACCAGCTTTTCCTCTGTCATAAACTACCCTCTAATGTTAAAAATGAACACCTTAATTATCCTTCATTACATCCAAACGACACCCAACATTCATGAGATATCGGCCTATAAAAAGGCAGCGCCTGTAGGTAGTGCCTACTGAAGGTTCAGAGCACACCAACCTTTAAGTTTTCATGTGCTCTCTTCTCTCTCCTTCTGCTCTCTGTGCTTTTCTGAGTTTTCTTCCTTCTGTTGTTATGCTACCTTGCTTTGGCAAGAAGAATCCATTTAATCCTAGGAAGTTACCGATTTGTGGCGGAATAACTCTTAAGGACAATGCCCTCATGCATGACTCAGATTTATTTTTATAAATGTTATTTTACCAGTTGTAGCTAATAATCTTTAGAGTTATGGAGTCATAACGTGATGCTACAGTTAATCCTGATGCTATTGAAGTTACTACTTCTATATCTACTAAAGCTGTCAGTGGTGGTGGTGGTGCTACTGCTGTCTTTGTGCCCATAGCATTTCCTCTTCCTAAGTTGTTCCCAGACATATCAAAAATTGAGGTGTTCAATAGCAAAAACTTCAAACGATGGCAAGAACATGTTTTCTCGGTGCTGGATATACATCGGGTTGTTATGGCTCTCACTCAAACCGAGCCTGCTATAGATGCTGACAAGGCCCAAAAAGACGTTTGGACTTATGCCAACAAGGTATGCGGGCATACTATTATTAGTACATTGTCTAATGCTTTATTCGATGTATATTGTGTCTTTAAGGAAGCCAGCAGGATCTGGGAGTCACTGATTACAAAGTACACTGCTGAGGATATTGGAAAGTAGAAATTCATGATTGGAAATTACTACCAATTGGAGATGTTCGAAGAGAAAGACATCAAGATGCAGATCAATGAATACCATAAACTGCTAGAAGAACTTTGTACTGAGAAAATCAACCTTCCAAATGAATTTTTAGCTGGGATCCTGATAGAGAAACTACCGAATTCATGAAAAGACTACAAACAGCAACTTAAACAAAAGCAAAAGCAACTGCGCTGTCTAACCTCATCACTTATATCATTATCGAAGACACTAATTGGAAGAAGATTCAAGCAGCAAAGGGTAAAGAGATGGTCTCAAACTCAAACTTGGTGGAGACAAAGCGGCATAGCAAGAGGTATGATTGTCACAAGAAACCTGAATACAAACCCAAGAATACTAACCCTAAGTTCAAAAAGAAGGGTAGCTACTTTATTTGTGGCAAGCTAGGTCATCATGCTACTCAGTGCAGAAAGAGGGCTAGAAAAGATAATCCTCCCAAGCCAAATGTAAATTTGGTTCAAGGAGATGACAATTTTGAAGAAATTATTGCTGCAGCTATTTCTCAAGCTCTCCTTGTCTCTGACATGATAAAATGAGTGGCAAACTCTGGGGCTACCACACACATTTGTGCAAATAGAAAGATGTTTACCTCTTATGACACTATAAAGGAAGAAGAAGACTGTATTTACCTTGCTGATTCCCAAACTACAAAATTTCTAGGGAAAAGAAAAATGGTTCTTAAACTCATATGGAAAGACATTGGCTCTCAATGATATACTGCATGTGCTTGATGTTAGAGCAAACTAAGTGTCTGTAGCTCTGTTGGGAATGACTGGGGTTAAAGTGTCATTTGAATCTAACAAGAATGTAATAGTGAAGAAAAATGTTTTCGTGGGAAAGGGTAATTGTAACCAAGGATTGTTTGTTCTGAATGTTGCTGAAATGAATAAAAATGCATCTTCTTCTTACTTGCCTGATTATATAATTGATTCTTTTGATGTGTGGCATGCTAAATTAAGACATGTTAGTAAGTCTTATATAAATAAAATGCAACAACTTAGTTAATTTCTAAAAATAAAAATAATAATTAAAGAAATGTGAAGGGTGTGCAAAAGCTAAAATAACTGAAAAATCATATTTTCCTACACAAAGAGAAACTAAATTACTTGCTTTAATTCACATTGATTTGGGTGATTTAAAATAAACAATAACAAGAGGTGGTAAATAATATTATATAACTTTTATAGATATTTTTTAAGATATACTAAAGTATATTTATTGAAAAATAAAGATGAGACTTTTGAAAAGTTTTTTTTTGTATAAAGTGGAGGTAGAAAATCAACTAAATAAAAAGATTAAAAGAATAAGGTCTGATAGATGAGAGGAATATGTTTTATTCAATGACTTTTGTGAAAAAGAAGGAATAATATATAAAATAAATCCTCCATATTCGCCTGAGTCTAATGTAGTAGCTGAAAGGAAAATAGAACTTTAAAAGAAATGATGAATGCTTTGCTTGTATGTTCTTCTATACCAGATAATTTATGGGATGAAACTTTGTTGTCTGCTTTTTTTACAAAACAAAATACCTTATAAGAAAACAAATAAAATACCTTATGAATTATGGAAAGATTACGTACCTAACCTAAACTATGTAAAAGTATGGGGCTATCTTGCTAAAGTAATATTGTCTGATTCTAAGAAATGGAAAATTGGGTCTAAAACTTCTGATTGTATGTTTATTGAATATGCTCAGAATAGTGCAGCTTATAGATTTCTAGTTTTGAAAAGTGATATTTTGGATTATAATACTATTATAGAAACTAAAAATGTAAAATTTTTTTAGCGTAATTTTCCTCTGAAAATTGAACATAATCCTAAAAAATCGAAAATTTCTACTTCTTCTCCTTAACAAAATTCAAATGAAAATTTGACTGAAAATTTATGAAGAAGTAAGAGGCAAAGGAAAAAAACTTCTTTTGGAAATAATTTTTATACTTATATGGTACAAGATGATCCTTTAAATTTTTATGAAGCTGTTTCTTCTTTAGATGCTTATCTTTGGAAAGAAGCAATTGAGGCTGAAATTGATTCTCTTAATTAAAATAAAACTTGGGTTTTAGTAGATTTGCCTCAAGGAGCTAAGTCTATTGGTTGTTAATGGGTTTTTAAGAAGAAACTTAACCCTTATAAGTCCATTGATAAATATGAAGTTAGGTTTATGGGTAAAGGTTTTACTCAAAAACAAAATATTGATTATTTAGATATTTTTTCTCCTGTTACAGGAATTTCTTCTATAAGAATTTTGGTTGCTTTAGCTTCAATTCACAAATTTCATATTTATTAAATGAATGCTAAAACAGCTTTCTTAAATGGTAATTTAGAAGAAGAAATTTATATGATACAACCTAAAGGGTGTGTCAGTCCTGGACAAGAAAATAAAATGTGTAAGCTTGTTAAATCTTTATATGGATTAAAACAAGCACCTAAACAATGGCATGAAAAATTAGATCAAGTTTTAATGAGTGATGTTTTTTCTATTGTTGAAGTGGAAAGATGTGTTTATACAAAATTTATAAATGTGATTGTGTGGTTAATTGTTTATATGTGGATGATATGCTTATCTTTAGTACTAGCATGAATGTTGTGATTGAAACTACACATTTTCTTGCTTTAAATTTTGATATAAAAAACATGGGTGAAGCGAAAGTTATATTAGGTGTTAAGATTATAAGAAGTGAAAATGGTATTTTACTTTCTCAAGAACATTACGTTGAAAAAATTCTTAAAAAGTTTAGACATTTTGATGATACTCCTTTAAGCACTTCTTATGATACTAGCACAAAATTAACAACATATAAAGGTGATCCAGTGGCTCAATCTAAATATGCACAGATTATTGGAAGTCTGTTGCATTTAATGAAATTTACTAGGCCTGATATAACATATGTTGTATGTAGATTGAGTATAAATACCCATTGTCCAAGCAGTAAGCATTGGATGACTCTAGTTAGATTGATAAGATATTTAAGAGGTACCATGAACTATGGTATACTTTATAGTGGGTTTCCCATTGTATTAGAAAGATACAATAATGCTAATTGAATCTCAGATTCTTATAAGATTATATCCACTAGTGGCTATGTACTTACTTTTAGTGGTGCTGTAGTATCCTGGAGATCAGCCAAACAAAGTATTATTACAAAATCCTTAAGGGATTCAGAGTTTATTAATATGGAACTGGCTGGCGCTGAAGTTGAGTGGTTGAAAAACCTCTAAGCAAATATTCTATTTGGAGAAAAACAAACACCATTGGTGTCTTTACATTATAACGGCCAATCGGCGATAGCTACAGCTAAAAATAACACCTTTAATGGCAAAAGTAGACATATTCGGTTGAGACATAATATTATAAGGCAGTTGCTAAAAGATGGTGTAATCTCAATCGAATTTGTAAGGTCAAAAGTAAATCTGGCATATCCTTTGACAAAACCCCTAGGGAAGAAACAAATTATTAACCCATCGAGGGGAATAGACTTAAACCAATTTGAAATTAAATAATGATGGTAACCCAACCTTTGTGATTGGAGATCCCATGAAAGAGGTTCATATGAGTAAGAATAAGTCATTTGTTAGTTTTACTAGCACTAAAATTCTAGTCCTTTCCTATGGAGAAAATGCTAGAATGCATTGTTGGTAAGGCTGAACAAAGCTCTTAATGATTTCATATTCCTTATGGAAGGTGTATTCATTACAGATACATTTGATGAAAACACCCATATGAATGTAGAGTGGGACCACTTTTATGAGATCGTGGCAAAGTCTCTAGAGCATTCATTGAACACCAGGCATGCCCATGGCCGTTTAAAGTGCAAAAAGCCATTAACAATAGGAACTGTGAGGGTATACTCTGACTAATAAGGCCTCTAGTACACAATAAAGACTTGTTAGTTTTTAGAAACCTATGTTTCGCTAACATTTCTATGCACTAAAAATTATTGGTCTAGGCTTGATTCATAGTCGAAAAACACCAATTCGAAATGTTTATACTCATGTCAAAGCTTAGATGATAGTGATCCTTTTAACACACATATGAGAGATTGTTGAAATATAAGTGTGTGGCTTATGTATGTGTGTTAAAAGAAGTCTCACTTTGCTGAAACTAAAGACAGTCTTAATGTATAAATACTAAGATGTGTTAATAGGCAAGTAAAAGAGTCAAGAGAAGAGGTGGACTCACGCGCACACAACGACGGCCCAACATAATTATTATCTGATGATTCCCCTCCCTCCCCGGGGGATGTATGAATTAGACATGGTGTCAAATGCTTTTTTGCAAAAATTATTTTAACAAATGCGTTTTTTATTAAAAAAAACATAAAATAGCTTGCCAAAAAAATTCTTATTTTTGAAGTTTTGGTTATGGGACATTATGGCTTCCGATTTCTAAATGTTGGGCCTTGATTATATTTAATCATCCATTTAAGCTTTTTATTACCAACTTTTCCTTTGTCTTAAACCGCCCTCCAATGTTCGAAATGAACGCCTTAATCGTCCTTCATTGCATCCAAACAGCACCCAATGTTCATGAGATCTCGGCTTATAAAAAGGTAGTGCTTGCTTAAGGTTCAAAGCACACTAGTCTTTGAGTTTTCAGGTGCTTTCTTCTCTCTCCTTCTGTTCTCTGTGTTTTTTTGAGTTTTCTTCTTTCTGCTGTTCTACTTCCTTACTCCGGCAAGAAGAATCTGTTTAATCCTGGGAAGTTACCGACTTGTGGCGGAATAACTTTTAAAAACAGTATCCTCAGGTATGACTCGAATTTATTTTTTTCTAATGTTATTTTACCAGTTGCAACTAACAACATAGGCTGGGGATGACGATATATGGAAATCATGATCAGTCAGTATTTTGGGCATGATGGGTTGTCACACCCGGAGATGCGACGCGGACAGCGTGGAGGTAAAGAAAAGGGGTGAAATCGGCCCGCACGGCGGGAGGCCGGTTTCGAGGGGAGTCGCAACCAAAATTTTGAGGGAAATTTTGGAAAATCGGAACAAAAACAAAAAAGTGGACAAGGATGGTCTGCGAATCAGAGTTGGGTTCGGGAGTACGATTGTGAGTGGGGAAGGTGTTAGACACCCCCACAACACCCGTTCTTGATAACGGTTACCTTAGGTTGATCATGCAATTTTTATGGCTTTTTTAAAAATTGTTTTGATTGCCCTTTTACCACTCACATGCAAAAATAAATATAAAAATGAAAATAAAGAATAAAATGAAAATATGAAAGGTTGGTAAAAACAAAATAAGAGAAAAATATTATTTATTTATAAAAATGGACTTATGTAAATGAAAATAAAGAATAAAACGGGAAGTTGAGGAAATAAAATAAGGAAAATGTTATTTACTTACAAATGTGGACTTGACCCAGAATGAGAGTCTGGGGCCTACGTACCCTGCGATAGGGATCAAAGTCAACGTAGTTCAGACTAAAAATGCGTGTCACTGAGTTGGTATTTTTATTATATATTTTCTTTGAAAAGAGAGATTAATAGAAAATAATTTTGTCTTTCCACAAAGAAAATAATTTTCAGAATTGGTTGGTATGTTTTAATTTGTAAAAGACAGATTACTTTCCATTATTTGCTCTTTTCATTTTTTTTATTATATATCTTTTTGTGTAATCAATTTCTGAAAGAGAAAATATATTTTTCCTCAATTTAAAAAATAGGATTAAAATTATTTGTGATTTTGAACATTTTATTTGAAAAGAAAATATTTGAAAATAATTTTATTTTTACGTCATAAAATCAATTGGCTCATGTGGTGACTTTATCACTCACATTTACCTATTGATACCTAAGTGTCCACGATAGTGTTACTCGAGACAAAAAGGCACAAAAAATCGAAAGAAGATAATTTGTTAATTTCAATTTTTTTGTACAAATTATTTTTTCTTTTATTATAAAAATTATTTTAACACCTATTTATTTATTAAAAAAAATGAAATTAAAAAAAATGTGATCATTACGTGTTGAAAAATAATAATCAGCATATGTGGTGGCTTTATCACTCACAAGTTACTGATTTACGTTTACATGCTCACGGTGTTACCACTCGGAGTAGAAAATACCAGAAGAAAAAATTTTAAATGAAAATCAAACAGCATTTATGGTGACTTGATCACTCATAATTTGCCAATTTACGCTTATTTGCTCACGGTGATGCCACTCGTGACGGAAGGCAAAAAAGACTTAAAAAATAAAATTGAAAGAAAAATAAATCATTTTATATATAAAAATAAATATGATTATGCTTATTTTATAAAAAGAAAAGTGATAAAAGCAATTTAAGAATATGACTTTTATATATATATATATATTTTATATATTATTTATTTTTATTTGTTTATTTATTTTATTTTATTTTATTTATCTTTTCTTTTTTTTTTTAGAAAAAGAGTTAATTAGGATCTGTGGTGACTTTATCACTCACAGCTCGCTAATTAACACTTAAATGCCAACGGTGTTACCACTCGGAGCATAAAGGCCAAAACAAAAATTTGAAATAAAGAGCTCTCATTGAATTATTTATTTTTACTTTTAATAAATAAATAAAAATATTGGTACTCGTAAATAAAAATGAAATAAAATAAAATAAAATAAAATTTAGCCAATGTTTATACCATGGCAACTCCTCACTCATGGTACAGTTGACTGACGCTCTATATGCACACGGAGAATTGGTCCCTCGTGGCAAACTCTAAAATAGAGAATAAAAACCAATGATCAACTAAACATCAGAACTACAAATAAAAATAAAATTCAATACAATTTGTCAATGCGTGTGTGTGCATGTGCAAATTCAAGTAATAGTTCTATTCCACTACAATGAAAACTACATGAAGATAAGAAAGAAGACCAAACTCTTTTGCTTTCTTCCCATTTCTTGCTTTAATGTTCCTCTTCTGCCTTGATGAAGAAAATTGACTCCTTCCAAACTTGATCTCACCTTCCCATAATGCTCAAAAGAAAATACAAAGGCATTAGTATTTATCTTAAAAATAATTTTCGTGGTCATGAACAATAACAAATTTCTCAAGCACATAAAGGGTCAAATGGGCATACCATTGACCTTAAATTAGTACCAATACACTTGCCACAGTAGCAACAGGTTTCCCATCAATATTCATGGATTATATCAAAGTTCAAAGAACATCCCTTTGAATATATATAGTTCACACTGACAAAGCCAACCACATCCTAAATGCTTCACATCAGTAGGTTGAGAATGAAACATTGAATGAAAGGGTTCAATCTAGATCTTGATGTGATATGGGATAGGGAATCTGCTTTAGTACTTTATAACATGAGAATGTCTTGAATATTAAACAGCACCTTCAATTAAATGTTATCCACCTTCTGAAATCCCAGCAGGAATGATAAAGGCTTGAAAGGCAAACTAAATACTTAGTAAATATCATCTCTTAATCCAATAAACTCTCACAAGCATTTTAGCATACACTTGGAAGGCACACTTTAAAAAGATTATAAAAAGAAAAACAAACCATGTTCCCACTAAAGAGTTGATTATGTACCAAACAAGACTTGTTTAATATCAGAATTAAAGCACCAAGCAAGGCCAGGCAGCAAAAGGTTTGTCATGAACACTATATGGACAGCAGAATAAAGCCTCATGAATCACTTGAACTCCTCTACGCAATAACAAGACACAACCCAATATTCATGTCAATGAGAAATAACGAACCATGCTCCCCTTTTGACATTTCTTCAAACACTTTACTGACATGCTTAAAAATGAGCGTTGAACATTGTATTTCTCCTATTCATAATGCTAGTACTAATCAGAAAGCAAACCCAACACAATCGCAATGTTCCTAAGGTCAGCAAGCTTTCCCATTAATCAAAATTCTCGCTTAAAACATCCAACTTTCAACCGCTTACTATCATTTTAGAACATCCAATCCAAAGCAAGAAAGAAACAAATGAGTGTAAAAGAATGTTACCTTAGTCTCAGTGTTTCAAGCTTTTCCTCTAAGCTCCACCGAGGCTCCCTCAGTTTGGTCTCTCCTCAGCTCTCCTTCGGTTTCCTGCTCATTTCCTTTCGTCTCTCAGTTCTCTCGGTTGTCTCTGTGCTCAGCCGTGGCTCTCTCGGCCTTCTCTACCTTTACCCGAGCTCCTTCCTTCTCTCTTTTCCTCCGTCGGAGCTCCCCCTCTCCTCTGCCTCTCGGTTTCTCGGTTTCACACTCACGGCCGCCTTCCTCTTTCTCTGTTTTTTCTTTTTCTTAAAACTTCAGCCGCGGCTCTCTCCTCTGCGGCTTCTCGGTCTCCTCGTCCAGATCTCCTCTCCTTTCTCTGCTCCCACAGCTCTCCTCTTTTTTTCTCTAAGGCTCCCCTGTTCAAACTCCCTCTCTGCTCTTCCCTCCGAGCTCCACCGCGACCAGCTTTCTCTCTTTCTCCAACTCTCCTCCTTCTTTTTCTCCTCCTCGCGGCCAGCTCTCCTCTTCTCGTGCTCCTCGTGGTTCTCTCCTCCTCACCGTGGCCTTCCCGCAGCCAGCTCAGAGCTCCCTCACCCGAGCTCCCCTGTTCTCTCCACGGCCCTCTCTCTGTTTCTCTCTCTCTTTGCTCCTCCCCACGCGGCCCTCTCTCTCTCTCTTTTCCTTTCCTTCTCCAGCTCTCCCTCACGCGGCCCTCTCTCTCTTTTCCTTTCCTTCTCCAGCTCCCACAGCTCTCCTCTTTTTCTCTAAGGCTCCCCTGTTCAAACTCCCTCTCTTTTTTTCCTCCGAGCTCCACCGCGGCCAACTTTCTCTCTCTCTCCAACTCTCCTTCACGCGGCCCTCCCTCTCCTTTTTCTTTTTGCAGCTCATTGCTCCCCTCCTCCCCCAGCTCTCTCTTTTTTCTTTTCTATTAGGGCTACGCCCTTAATCCTTCCACGAGCCCTCACTTGGGCTCGTGATGCGTTTGGGGCTGAAGTTTGGGCTGAAATGCTTCAGCCCACATCTATTTCATTTTTTTTTTAGTTTTTTTTTTATATTTCAGTTTTTTTTTTAGTTTTGCTTCTTTTTTTTTTATCTTTTCTTTCTTTCTTTCCCCTTTTTTTTTGACATTTTCTATTATTATTATTTTTTATTATTATCATTATATTTATGTGTTTTTAAAATTACCCGAACAAAATACGGTGTTCACATGAGTAGTGGCGGAGCAACCTTGAGTATAAAGGGTTGGCCCTTTCTCAGGTGTTGCAAGCATCGGATGCTTCTCGTTGACCATATGGTATATTGTGTTGCTTCAATGCGTTGTAGCTTATGAAGTGGAGGATTCGACGGCCAGTCTCCGACTCCATCATCTTCTCTTCATCCTCCCCCACCCCATCACCCACCAGGTCCCCGTCACTGTCCATGTTAAATTTTGTCCACTTAGATGATACTGCTAAGTCCGTTGCCAATGCCATAGCCATAAAGATCACCGCTACCATCAGCACAAACTGAGGCTTCAACTCCGTTTTTGCTGGTAGCCAGCCTTTGTCCTCGCACCTTGAGGAGGATGAAGAGGGATGTATTAATTTATATATATATACATATATATAAGTTAAGCTATGTAATATTCGTTGAAGAAGGGGAAGGAAATGGGAGGCTTTTAAGCCCCTCATGCATGGGGTTGCTCATGATTTCACCAGAATTTAGGGGACAACCTTGTTGCTTCCTTCGTTTGTTCTCGTCGCTGTTTGCGGAAAGTTTGGAGCCGCATGGTCTGTTTGTTCCCTTTATTATTATTATTTTTTAAGCAAAGACGAAAAGAAAAGATAATTACATCACAGGGGATACAATAGATATCCCATTTGATCTTTTAGCACCAGGGAACTAGCTTCATCTGGTACCGTGTCATGGTCTGTTTGTTTCCTTAACTGTCAATAACTGAATTTCTCTTCTCCATTCTCGGCAAGCTGCCCGCATTGTTTCGTTGGTTGGGCTTTTATTTTCTCCTGGCGCCTAGTAACGCATCCATCACGGGCCTTCTAGAAGCCCATACCAAAACTAATGACGCTTTCCTTTAGCACATAAACCGCCACTTCAAATTATAATCAATTAATCATATGCTAATTAATGTTTTAACGAACTGAACTTTCTGTGCTTTATATATGTATATTTTGATAACATTAACGAGAAATTTATGAACAAATTCACTTTCCGTCTCTGTGATTTGTCTCAGATTTCCTAGTTTCCAGAGATAAGAGAACCAGACCCAACACCGATCAAACCGAAAAAACCACCACAGAAAGGGTTCATTTAACGTAACCTTTGAAGCCAGTCAACATTTCTATAGGCAATAAATACTTCTAAAAATAAAAAATTGTTGCCAAAAAACTCTTAAATTTTGATTCACTTACGTATGTATATATAAACATCAATATACCCACATATATTTAGCAAGTAGCAATATTATTCACAAATCATAAATTGTATGGCTTGTTCCTTAGGTTTCATGTAATACAAGGGGAAATATGTCTAATTTTTTGAACTTTAAGTTATGTTTACATAATTTTTTATTGAATTTTAAATATTAACATACCATTCTTTACATAAGGTCCAAAATTTAAAAAAAATTATATAATTTCACTTTAATATATTTAGAGTTGGATTAGACTAGTTAAGGTGTGAGATGGGACATGAATATTGTTTAGGGTTCAAATCTCCTTATGTAACAAAACCAAATATTATTATAAATCTAAATTCTACCTCAAGTCAAATATATGTTTTGTCACTATTTTTTTAGTAAATCTATAAATTTTGACGCAAATATTTTTTTGAAATAAACTTACATTAATAGAAGATTGATTCAGTCATATTAACATAGAAGAAGACTTGATATTACTTGAGCAAAGTCTTGAGTTTGGATATTGTAGATGAAAAAAATTATAATAGAAGAGCTACCCCATTTAGATTTAGAAATGCTCAAATTTGGATTAATTAGTAGGAGGACTACCAAATATATTCTAAAAAAAACTGCGTCCAAAAAAATCTTTGAATAGTGGTAATTAAACCGTGTTTGAATAAAGGAAGCCAAGAATGGAGGCTGAGAAACATGTAAAGGAAACAAAATTGGATTGCTATCTATCTAGAATGTGAAGATCCTTGTGGTTACATTACATCATGATTGTGAAAGTGGTTAATTTAGCAGTCACTTTCATGAATAATTCTCATAATGGGCACCCTCCAAATGAACTCGATCCAGCTACTGCACCTACAAAAATCAAACGTTATTATTATTATTATTTGTAAAATCAGTAGAGGCAACATCTGATCGAAGTTTATATAGATATATATTATCTTTTTTTACCTTCCATTTGAATGAGAAGAAAATAGGGGAGAGAGAAAAATTTAAGAAAAAAAAAAAACTTAGACATTATCTTTATCTAAGTTCATCATTATTTTCTTCCTTAGTATTTCTCTTCTCTTCTTTTTCTTTCCTTCCAAACAAACCCTTAGTGTAAGTGTATATTAGCTATGCAAAAATCTCCCCATTAATGTGGCGTTGTATAAGCAATTAGCTAGGTAGGGGTGATCATGGGTCAGGTTAGGTCGGGTTTGACCCTTACCCAATACCCGGCTCGAAGTATCTCAGGCCAGTATCGGGCAAAATACCAGGCTAACCCGATACTATATATCTTTTTTTTAATTAAAAAATAAAAAAATTATTTAATAATAAAAAATATATTTATTTATACTTAAAAATATATTTTCTTAAAAAATAATCTTAGAAAAAAATAAAATTATTCAAAATTTATTAATATTTAACCATTATACATTATTTTTACATAAATATTAAGTTAAAAAATTAATTTAAAATTTAAAAAAATTGGAAATATTATAATCTTAAAAAAATTTTATAATATTTACATAACAAATGTATTATATTAGATACGTAAAAAAAAATTTTATAAAAATTAATTAAGATATATAAAAAATTAAAAAAAAATTAATATATATATATAAGTCAGGCCGGATCAAGATTAGAGTGCTTTACCCTAATTCCAACTCAACTTGATTGGCCCAAAATAATTGGATCAAACTGAATCAACCGAGTATTGGACTAACCTGTGCAGCCCGAAGTGTGGGTTACTAGTGAGAGTAATGGAGGATCGGTCGGTGCAAGTTGTTATGAGGAGAAAAGTGGGACCTACTAACACGTTGTGTGAATTATGAGGTTTGAATTTTTGGCCTCCTACATGTCTCATCTAACAATAACAACGACTAATATATCCGCGTATATAGCCCATCACCTAGTTGACCACTGGGTCGACTTTCTCTTTTTCTTTTTATATTCTTTCTCCTTGTTTTATAAGATGATACCGCTGCAATATATAATTAAATTAATTAAGCCAATATCTTTTAACAACATTTGATTCCATCGAGTAATAAATAAGTAGTAAATTTAAATCATTAAAATTTGATCTCAATGATCTAGAATTATCTAAGAAAAAGAAAAACAGAGAGAAAATTGAAGGGTAAATCAAAGAAATCAATCATGGTATTTGACCCACCTCAGTAATGAATGATTATTACCTAACCTATGTACGCACGGCATGATTTGAAGAAGATTAGATATTTTTCTATGACCAACTTGCTCACATCTTCTCGTGAGAAGCGCCTCCTCATGAACTGAACGCAGCCGTAAATTAAGTAAATAATGGTCTTCCCGTGGGACCCCCTCATAATTCATAACTGTCTCCGAATGTAACCTCTCTTTTTTTTTTTCTCATTAATATGAACGAGATGTAAAAATATAACTACAATATTAAAGAGTTTGGTTTGATTCGCATTTAGGATGTGTTTGGTGTCACTGTTCAAATTAAGGTTTAGGGTTAAAACTAAGTTTGATATAGTTTTGAGTGTGTTTGACATATTTTTATTTTTTTGTTTGAAAATGATTTCTACTATAAAATGAGGTTTCGGAAGAAGCCGTTCCATACATGCTTTTCCATTTTACTTCTTTATTTTTATCTATATTTATTTTAAAGTCAAATAAAAATAGAACAATAAAAATGAGAAAAATAGAAAAATTAGAAAAATAAAATTTTCATAAAATTTTTTCTATCTATTGACCAAAATGTCCCTTCAAAATTTTAATTTCCATATATCATGACCTGTAAGAAAATGTTATATTAGATGTATTTTGTTCCCAATTAAATAATTATAAATTAAATTTTAGTCCAAGAAAATTAAATTAATCATGAGATAGAATTTAAACTCAATTTAGAGAAAAATTATGAGTTTGTCAAAACCAATTTTTAAATAAATTATCCAAATATAAACACGTTAGCGCAAAATTAATTTTTATCATAACTATGTTGTAAAACTAATTTTACCAAAACTCATTTTTTAGCTGAAAACCAAACAGGCATTTACTCAAAATCAAACTAGATCAATTTATAAAAATTTGGGATCCTTTTGGTTGTATTAAGGTATCAGTTTAATTTGATTTTGATTAGTTTGGAATAAATTTGAATTTCCTTTTAAAAAATTATTATTAATTTTTTTCAAATTGTATTGTTTTATACTTTTTTAATCATTACTATTGATTGAAAAGCTAATGAACATTTCTAATTTGACCAAAAAAAAGTTCCCCTACATGTAATGTTTTTATTAATTACATATGATGTGTTTTTTTTTAATTTTTGGCTTGGTATTATTGAACTTGGTATCAGGGTTATGGGATAAGATATGGATGAAGACTAGCGTGTATGAAAAATATTTTATTGAAGGGGAAAAAGCTACCTCAATTATCTATTCGCTTCGAATAAATTAGTTTTCCATTATTAGTTATGGAATACTTTTGATTTTAATAAAAAAAATACATTAAATAATTCTATCTTTCACACAAAGAAAGAGAAGAAAAAATGTATGAAATAAAGATAGTAGGTTTGGTTCAGGTTATATATGATGGTTTAAAACTAAACTTAAATCAAACCAAATTGGTTTTATAAATGTAAAAATCGAAGTTAACCTTATTTTAATGTGGTTTAAATAAGTTTTTATCAATTTGGTTTGGTTTAATTAATTTAGATTAATTTTGAGCACCCTTACTATAAATAACCGAAGTCTTTCTAGACATAGTTATGATTTTAGATTGTGGTGTTCTTTTTTTTCATTGATTTTTAGTATAATCTTAAAAAATTATCTCAGATTTCAATCGTAACCAATTATGTAAAAACATTAGAAGACAACTTTGAAAAGAGATTTACAATCATGTGAAAAACTTAAACTATTAGGAAAGATGTAGTCTAATCTCATGAAGAAAAAATCGGATCAAACTGACCAGTTTGATTGGTCCGATCAGGAATTGGCCCCTGGTCTAGTCCGAGCGTAGATACAGACCAGGAGTTTTTAGAACCAGTCAAAAACCGGTACAAAACCGGTTTGAACTGGTCTGGACCCTTTTTTTAAAAAAAAATTTCAATGTTTTTTAAAAATAAAATAATATTATTTTTAGTACTAAGTAGTATTATTTTTAGTATAAATTTTTTTCTTTCTATATTACAATATGTTATAAGTATTATTAGGATACATAATTATTAATAATGATAAATTTACTTAGTAAATAATATGAAATAGAATATCAATTGATTATTTTGAATTCAAAATATAATTATAGATGAATATTAACTTGTTTAGATTTTAATATTAGGTTGTAAAACTTATTAATAATATTTTTAATTTTCTATATATTATTAAATTTACTTTTTATCCTAGAATAAATGTTAATTTTATGATTATGGATAAATATCTTTTATATTTTTTATCTATATTATTAAAAATATATTAATTTATTCACAACTGGTCCGACTCCGGTCCGACCCTGGTCCAACCACTGAATCTTGAATCGTTACCTCATCCAATTTAATGGCCGGTCGGATTTTTAATACCTTGGTCTAATCTTTATCAACTTAAATCAAACATAGATTTTTTAGTTTTTTTTTTCCTATAATTTTGTAAAATCACCTAATTAAACTTGATCTACATCAACGAGATTTAAATACACACTTTTATTCGATACAAGTCATATCCTTATTTATTAAACTAATCTTCATTGGCTTTAGTCTCATTTATCATCTACCTTTATTTCATGTATCTTTAAGCAAAATGTTCTCACTCATTCCCATCTAAAATATAAGTTGTGTTTCAAATTTTTTTTTTGTCTAAATATAAGTCCCATTGAGCAATTTATAGAGTATTAAATATCACACCTAATTTTTAAACTAAAAATAAAAATGGAACATAGAGTCGCTACCAAAATTTTAAGGAAAAATTTTGAAAAACCTAAAGATGTAGAAAAAGATGATCTGCGAGTAATAGAGTTAGGTTTAGGAGTTACAAAAAGTGTTAAGCACCATATGTTATTATTTCGAGAACAAGGTTACCATAAATTTATTATGCTATATTAATAAGACTTAAAAAATTATTTAAGTTATTCTTGTTAATTACATTTGGTAATTTAATCCAAAGATGAAAAGAATAATAATATTTTTTATAAAGCAGACCTATCTTAAGATAAGAACCAATCAAAATCCATGTAGTTCGAATTGCAAATTATTGACAAAAGCTGAATTATTCTTTATTATTTATTTATTTATTAAAAAAAAGAGACTTTTTATATTAATTTAGAAAGGGGAAAATTTATACTAAAATATTGGATTACGTGGTAAAACTATCACTCATGGTCTATTTTGGGATAAGCAAGATGTTGGATCACGCTAAAACTGTGACTCGTTAGCCTTTTCAAATTGGAGGAATTATTTGGATTTGCAAGAAAACTGTTACTCACATGCCTATAAAAAAGAGTAGATATTATTTGGATCGGTGGTAAAATTATCATTTGCAAGCCATTTAAAAATAGAAATTGGAGGGCTTATTTGAAATTGCAGTAAAATTGTTCCTCGCACGCCACCATTTAATATCCTATGTAGTCATGGTGGCATTGACACTCTAACAAAATAATATTGGATGAAAGTAGGAGATGCATCAATTATTTCGCATTCATAGTAAGACATTACTAGTCAGAGGAGAAAAATAAATTCCAGGGATAGTGGCATTCAAAAATTGTACCGTCAGACATGCAAGAATAAACAATAGAAGAGTACGTGGCTTTCAAGTTTTGATCACTAGAAAGACAAAATTAGTCCCACCATGAATTACTTACGGACGGACTCACAAGTGAATACAAACATTAAAACGGAGATTTCATGAGTGTGATTAATAACCTTTCTCCTAACTCTTTTTTCCCCTCTCCGCCTCCTCCCAGAACCTCAATCTTGCCTCTATTTTTTTTTTTTTTTGTCCCTTCCCTCCCTCAAGGGATTTCTTGATAATCAAGCTCTCTAATTTATTGGCGGTGTGGAACTCTCGAGGTTTTGATTGATGCATCTCCAGCCTCCTAGCTCTAACTCGTTAGCCTCGAC
This sequence comes from Adenanthera pavonina, assembly GCA_026686845.1. Taxonomy (NCBI): domain Eukaryota; kingdom Viridiplantae; phylum Streptophyta; class Magnoliopsida; order Fabales; family Fabaceae; genus Adenanthera; species Adenanthera pavonina. The sequence goes on along the minus strand of JAIVEN010000002.1, from coordinate 19,479,173 downwards.
CTCTAAATTGATGGTTGTCTCCTTTGATTTTTTGGCCTTTATAAAATTCCTTTATTTAGAGGAGCTAGTAGTATATTTTTTAATTTAAAATATTTTAAAATTTAAAAAATATGGTTAGTGTCATGATCTCTTAATATCTTAAAAAGATTAAATTCCCTTATATGTCTTAAGACATATTATTTTGTTATTATCATTATTATTAGCTTTTCTACTCTGCTACTCTCTTAAATAATTTAATTCCTTTATCTTCTTATTATTATTTTTTGAAATCCTAATGATAGGGAGATTAGTAAGATTTTAAAAGATAATTCTTAGATTTTTTTTAATTTTCATTCTTTTTACTTTACATATTTTAAGTAGAAGATATTCTTAAAATTTTATCCTAAAATATAACTCAAGAACATTTTATATTTTAATATCTTTCATATTTTTAAATTTTCTATGGGATAATATTCTAGAATATAGAATTTATCTTCATTTATTATTTTTATTTGATTCTAAAAAAGACTTTTTTTTATTTTTATGAATTTATTATTTTTACTCTAAATGAGCTGAACAAAATATGATATTTACATTGTTGAATCAGAAGTTTTGATAATTTTAAACAATCAAAGCTTGGAAGGAGAATATCAAATGAGTATAAATGGATAAAGTGAAGAAATCCAATGAAGAATAAAAGAAGACTTAGTTTATATGATTTTTCACTTTGAACACTGGGTAAAAAGTTTTGAATATTACTTAATTATATTACCACAATGTTTAAATGGGTTATTTTAACATTAACTAATGTTAGCTTGTGTTAGAATTGAAAAATATTAGCTAACAAATGAATTTTGTTATTGACTCATGTTTATTTTGTGTAAAATTCGAACTTTACTTAGTAAAATTTGAAGTTACGGAGGTTTTATTTCTGATAGACGAATTTTAGTTCTTAAATTCAAATTTTGATATAGGTATCGTTAGTGGAAGTATGCAAAATTCGTATGAAACTAAGTCAAAATTTGAATGTTGATAAAGTTCAAAGAGAATTCAGAGTCACCTCTTCTAACAGACGAACTTTGGACTTTAAAATACAAATTTTAAAATGAAAACTTTTGAGTCTCGTTAGAACATGTCTTAGATAGATGAACTTTGCAATTCAACAGTCGAATTTCGAAGAGAGAACTTTTGTATCATATTAAACGTGCATTTAATAGACGAATTTCAGCTTCTAATATTTGAATTTTGAAGTGTAATGTAAAAACTTGAAACAACTATTTAAACTCAATAGACGCATGTCCAATATGAAGTTCACATGAACTAACATGTGTTATCTTTGTCAAACTCGAAATTCGAATTTCACTCTGTGACAGACGAATTTCTGAAGTTCAACGTTAAAGTTTTTAACTTTCTGTCTTTGCAAAATTTGTCTGTTGAAACCCTGAAATTCAAATTTTAGCATATCAGACACATTAAATGCGATTGGTGGACGACTAATTTTGCAGAGAAACAGTTGGTTAAAGTCTTTAACAACTAGATTTTATGTCTAACGACTAATTTAGTCATAAATCTATAAATAAAACTTCATTTAAAGTTGTGGATAACGAATTTAAGTCTGTCTTTGTAAAAACTCTGCTGAATTTATTAGAAAATTTTTTTTACCTACACAATACATTTATTGTGCCCTAACTTTCATATCTACTCTATTATAAAGAGTATTTATTTTGTGTAAAATCTTTTCTTCATATGGAAGAAAGATTCTTTGTGAGGGGAATCACAAAAGGTATTGAGAAATACTTGTAAGAGTGTTGAAAGTTACTTTCAGTGTTCTTAGAACAGAACACTAGCATTATACTAAGGCATTACACGGAGCCCGTTCAATTCTTGCTGGTGGTGAAAAATCTCAAGTGGTGGCTTTAGAAATGAACGTAGGTCAAGTGGATTGGACTGAATTAGGATAAATTTCTAAGTCTTCTCTCACTTTATTTTACATTTATATTCTTATACATCATATTCTATTTTTTTGCAAACTTTTACTTTCACTATTAAATTGTGTTGTTTCAGAAAAATTTTAAATTTCCCAATACATTCCCCTGCTTGGGAAATTAGCATTCCTAACACACATTAATTGTTTATGGTATTAATTTTTTTCCTATTTTACCCTTATCTATAATTAAATGTGAGAAAGATACTCCCTCCAGTCTATCTTATATAATATTTTATATGACAAGTTTTCAGTTTAAAATATAGGATATTGGATATTTTTTTTCCATTTTACTCATGTCTGATTTGACATTTACTTTTATCTTAGATTTATATTCTTATTCATCATACTCTATTTTTTTGTAAACTTTTACTTTCACGGTTAAATTGCGTTGTTTCAAAAAAATTTTAAATTTTTGAATTCATTCCCCCTGTTGGGAAATCAAAATTCCTAACACACATTATATGTTTATGGTATTAAATGTTTTTTCCTATTTTATCCTTATCTGTAATTAAATATGAAAAAGATATTTCATCCAATTTGTATTATATGGTATTTTATATAACAAGTTTTCAGTCCAAAATACAGGATATTGGATATTTTTCTTCCCATTTTACTCATGTCTTTAATTCTTCCCCGTTTCTCATTTATAATCATACAATGATAATAGAATGAGTATTTAATAAGGGTAAAATGAGAAATATTAATACTTTTTGCATTGATTTAAAGTAAAAAATGATTTTCTTAATATCCATATAATTGATATAAAATATCTTATAATATGAATTAGAGGGAATAATAAATGATATAGAAATTATAAAGACTTTGAATATAATATATTAAATAGGGATAATATTAAAAAATAAAATATTTTTTTACAAATTTAATTAGCTGAAATTATTTTTCTTAATTTTTATATAATTAATTAAATTAAACTTATATTCTGAATTAAGAGGAAATATAACAAAGCTATTAGGTGTCTGATTTGACATTTACTTTTATTTGAAAGAATGCTTTTTTAACTGTTTCGACTCGTTTATATGATCTTCAAAAGATGGATCTGATTCTTTGGAGTTTGGAGCGTGATCCCAGCAAAACCCAAAAAGAGAACAAATTTTGCTGCTTGGTCATTTTCTTTTTCATCATATGGTTGGTATATATATAATTACAGAGTCGGGCATGCTGATTCATTACTTTAAAGTACAGCGTGCGCTATGATTTGGTGTTTGTATATTATATATAGGAGTATTATATATGAGTTAATGACAGTTCTGTTGATTCATATAATCAAATAATCATAATGATCAGTGATTAGTAAGGAATAATATCATAATAACTTCATGTCAAAGTCTTAAACAAAAGACTAAAAATATTGACATGTAAAAAGGACAAAAAGAAGTGGGGATTGAAATATATGATGGCTGTTCTTATGTGACTCAGCTTCTTGGAAGTTTTAATTTATGAGGCCTTGAAAATTCCCATGAACTTATCGTGTTATTATTCGATCCACGACGTCCCAACCACCCACCATCATTCACAACACTACAGACACAAGTACGGTTTTTGTCCATTCCACAATTTTTAAGTTCCTTATCTCAGAAAAAGAAATTCACATTTAAATGGTCCTAGGATAATAAACTAATAAATTAGTGATATAAAGTTTGTAAAAGTTAAAATCTTTTAATAAAAAATTGAAGCTCTTTTTTTTTTTACCTAGATATAAAAATTGAAGTTATTACTTAAAATTTTTATGGCAAAAAATTTTTACGAAATTGACTTGACTTTCTTGTTGTTATAAAAATATTTTCAATTTATAATTTCAAAATATATGAGCAGTAATTTTGAATCATATTAATAATTAATAATTTAAAAAAAAGGATAAGTGACAACTTGATTTTTGGGAAAAAAGTTTGATTTTAAAGGAACTTATGTATTATTAATACTACACACACATATAAATCCATTTTCTAAAAAAATGTTAAAACCAATATAAATATAAAAAAATATACCGGTAGTCACACTGTTTACCGGCCAAGTCATATGGGATTTCACATAAATGTTTGGGACTTACTTTAATTTTATATGTGACTGATGGCAAAAAAAAAATAGTTTTATATATAATATATTAATTAAGTTACTAATATATTTACTGTGTTTGATCATAATTTTCATCATAAACGAGATTTTCATCCCCGTGCGGGGGAGGTGAATACGCAGGGCACATCAAGACATTTTATTTAATTTTGAAATATATTAAATTTAAAAAAAATTATCACTAACTCCGCCTAACTTAAAAAAAAAATATAACAAATAATATTAATTAAAATTAATATAAATTTTAAAATTAAAAAATATTAAATTTTAAAATAAAAATGAGGCCCACCTAAAAAATAAGAAAAAAAATAGACCCCACAAGAAAAAAAATAAAAATAATGGAACTATTTAAATAAAAAAATAAGAGAAAAAAAATGAAGTGCAAAGTAACGTGAAACCGTGGTTAATGTATACTACTGGCTCTACCTTACTTTTTTTTTTTATTATATATTGATATATTGATTTATTGTCTGAAAGAGGTTTGATTTGAGAAGAAAAGAGTAGTCAGACCTGGAAGGTGATGACTCACTAATTCCAGACTTGCATTGCAGTGCCGCTTCATCATGCATTGGATAAGTCCCTACGAAAAAGATAGCCTATTATATATGCCTAATGCCTTGCTTCACAAGTGATCTTGCCTTCTAAATATTTATTACGAGAGTCAATGAAGTAGATGATGATTAGGCACTCCCAGTTAATCATTCTATATTTTTTGGATTAAAAAAAATGCTCCGCGGATAATATTAACAAAGATAATAGAATACAAGAACAACATTTGGCAACTATATAGTTTTATTATTCTCTAATTTGATTAGAGTTCGATGATAAATTATAAACGTCAAAGCACAATTTCATATATAAAATGAAAAAGAACAACGATTGTAAGAGAATTGAAAATGTAGTCGTTTAAGAAATTCAGCTTCACACCATTAAAATAAAATCACTTTATTCAGAACTCCCAAGAAAAATTAAATTACAATTAACTGAAAAAGGAGAAGAAAACGAGAAAAAGAATTGGTTGAATAGAAGACTGAAGATATCGTTGTATAGAATTCTGGAGTCTCATCATCAGCCCACCTTTCGCTTTGTCCGTTTCCCAACTGAAACAGTACATGTGGCCTTATTCTTCTTCCCCCTTTCCTTTCTCGTTCCTATCATCTCTTTCTCTCTTTCTCTGTGTGGGTATCTTTGCCTACTTGTGTGTAAGCTTTTAGTTGAATAATCTGCGCCTAGTTTCTCGCCAAAACATTGTATTGGGTGCTTGGGAGTTGTTAATTCAAGTTTGTTATCTCGTTGATTAGGTAATCTTTTTTCTTTCACTTTCTGGGTGCTATTCTTTTTCTTTTTTGACCTTTGATCACCCCAAAATCTCTGCATCATGCCCTTCCCTTCCCTTCCCTTTCCTTCCTTCATGTGGGTTCTCTTCAGTTTTGGTATTCCTTGTCCTGGCTGTCTAATTTTGACAACTTCGACTCTGATTTGTGTGTCTCACGCAAGCTTATCTCAATTATCTGAAACCTCTTATCTAGCTGATTCCTTTTGTCTTTTTCTTCTCTCAAACTTAATTCTCTACTCTTCTTAATTGGTCTATCTTTCTTCTTTCGTGAAGATGACGATCTCAGATATGCTCATTTCTTTTCTTATTGTACTAATTGTCCGTTGGGAGCATGTGTCCATGAATGTGTTTTCCCTGAAATATGGTCAACTGGGTTCTTAAATTCTTGTCAAATTATCACTTTCCTCCGTGATTACATACTGAGGTCCTAGTTCTCGCTTCTAGTGTGCTTCATCCATATTCAAAATGAGTGTGGGGAACATTTGAGAAAAATCGTGTACTTTCAACTCAGTCTTTTGTCAAGGGTAGTCAGATAAGATAGAGGGAAGATATATACAGAGTTTACAGAACTTACACACGCTGCACTTACATGGAATTTCAAGGCATATAATTCAGCACGTTTACTTGTTCAAGTTAATACTGGACTTGTATGATTTGATACTAGATATGGTTGCAAAACTAGTAATAATCGCTTAGATTGTTGCATGGACATTGTTTTGGATCTTCTGCAAATGTTTAGTTATTCCAAATTGTGAGTGCTATTGTAGTTGCAGAGTCTTGTACAGTTATTTTCCCTGGGTAGATTAGATGGTTTTTGACATGCCCTCATGTAGGTCAAATCTTTTTTTGTTTTATGCCGCCGCAGTTTTGTATTCATACTCTATGGTTTTCTTCTTGTCAAGTTTCTAGCTGCAGTCACTGTATTAAGAATTGCACCGACACACAAATAGGCCAGTTACTGCATTTTGTGCCAATCGTATGCGTCACTCGTGAAGGACTATGACTACTACTCCATCAATCTCTCCTGGAAAACAGATTCTCTTGGAGGTGATTTTCTGAAACTTTCATTCCTTGTTCTGATTTAGCTCTATGAAATATGCTCTGAACTTTGAAATTATGGGATGTTCAGATTGGGAATTCTGAAAAGCAGTTGTGGGCATTGATCCATTCAAAAGGTCTATTGCACATTAATACGCAAGACTTGTACCAGAAAGTCCGTTCTAGTTATGAGAGAACAATCTTGAATAATCACACACTTTCAGAACTCCAAGATGTTGAATATTCTTTGTGGAAGCTTCACTACAAGTATATTGATGAATTTCGCAAAAGGATAAAGAAAGGATCTGGTAATGCGGAGAACTCAAAATCAGGACCACAGCAAAATGATTCAGTGCTGAGAAACATCGACATTCATCTAAAAGCATTTAAGTCATTTCTGTCAGAAGCTATTGAGTTTTACCAAAATCTGATTGTAAAACTCAGAGAACACTATGGGGTCCCAGAAGAGGCCTTGTTCTATAAGAGGGGATGCATGTCTACTTCAGTTGAACCAGATGCCATGCTGAAATGCCAGTATTTATGTCATCGCTGCTTAGTTTGTATGGGGGATCTTGCTAGGTATGAACAACAATGTGAAAATCCTGATATTCATAATCATAATTGGTCGGTTCCTGCCACCCACTACTTGGAAGCTACAAGGATTTGGCCAGATAGTGGAAATCCTCATAATCAGGTATTCTTGACTCTTAATCCATAACATAGTACCTTTGAATCTGTTGCAGATGGTAAACTTTTTGTCATCTGCTTTGTTCCTACGCCAGTAACTGTTTTCACTTGCAGTTGGCTGTATTGGCAACATATATTGGTGATGAATTTCTTGCTCTTTACCACTGCATAAGGAGTTTATCTATTAAGGAACCTTTTCCTGACGCCTGGAACAATCTTAGTTTATTGTTTGAAAAGGTCAGATAATCTTGAGGTACTTGAGGAACTATGTGTGCCTATCCATTTGAGTCTGTGCCATCTCCTCAAGTGTCTCTTACAATTTTGCAGAATAGGTCATTTCATCTGCCTTACGTTTCTAGTGAAGCTTGCATTGATTTCTCCAGACATTCTGGAAGCAGCGAGCAGACTAAAGCACAGCTAGAAGGTGATAGCTCAAATAAAACGTTCAAAGGCCAAAGTAATCACAATGCAGACACTAAGTTGTGGTCTCTTATAGTCAGGACAATAGGTTTCTTCTTCATAAAATCGAGGTACATCTTGAATTCAATGTATTATTTATGAGACTTTTCTTAGTATTATATCCTGCTTTTTAACTTCAATTTTAACACTTTGTTGTCAACTCAAGTCATGCATATTCATGGTATCCTCATATATCATTTGTAGCTTAGAAAATATTTTGTGATGAGAGCTAATTAAAAATTTTGTTGAATACGGTATCTAGTTGCCTTACTGTGTTTATTCTAAATATTGAAACAGTTTGGACGAATTCCCAATTGTGTTGGCTTCTACTATCAGAGAGTTGGATAGACTGTTGGAACTAGAAGATATAGAACTAAAGAGCATGTTAGAGTCCTATGAGCAAGTAAATTTAGCCAGAAGAGGTCCTTTCCGAGCCATACAAGTAGTTACAGTACTCATCTTCGTCTTAAAGTATCTAGTTGAACCCCTAGTTAAAAGTGAACCAAAAGAGAAAGATGAAAGACAGCAACCTGTGTTAATACAGTTGGCATTAAGTGCTACATTCAGTTTCATGGCACGTTTTGTTGAAAGATGCCTAAAGGCTAGTCCATTGCATTCTTGCCCCTTACTGCCATCTGTGCTTGTTTTTGTGGAATGGACTGCAAGCATGCTTGATGCAATAGAAGTATATGCAACCGATCAAAAGAGTAAAGGCCCAATGTCTTACTTTTTTGGTGTGCTTAGTGATCTTCGAAGCCAGCTAAGTACCCCTGGAAGAGAAGCCAAGAAACTTCTAGAAAGTACACCTCTATGGGAAGATTATGAGTTGAGGGGCTTTTCACCTTTAGCATGTGTGCATGTCTCATTAGATTTCTCGGGTAATTGGGAGCACATAGACAATTTTGAAAGTGGCATTGAACTACGTACTCTGCGCATCAGAAATGCAGCAATGAAAATTGCAGGCAGATCAAGTGACTTGCAGACGAGGAACATGTGTCATGAATTAGGAACAGAGTTTTATGTGGATACATTAGATGATAGTGATGACAAGAAAGATACAGGAAATGTGAAGTCTAATTGCACTAGTAAAAAAGCAGAAGAGTCTCATCAGCAAAATCACAAAGATGAGGAGGCACATGACAAACCAATGACGGGGGATGATCCAAGTAATTCCAGTACCAATGGGAAACTTGCTGCAGTGGAAGAAGAAGAAGTTATACTCTTCAGGCCCCTCACAAGATATAATTCAGCACCTTCATACCCTTCTATCTCTGCAAATGAGCCAACATCACCAAAAGACAAGGATGATCAAAACATACCTTCTGATGATTGTTTGCGCCGTGCTACATCGCTACTTATGGCTCAAAACCAAAGCCAGAGTAATCCAATGGGATTTCATGCTGACATTGAAAATTTTAGGAGCAACAAATCATTCACACAGGCAGAACCTTCAATGAAGGAATCAAATCCTCACACTTTTTCTCGAGGCCCAATCTCCGCTGGTCCTCCCTCACTCAATGCTTGGGTCCTTGATAGAGGAATCTTTAGCAACAACAGAGACAAAGGGACAAACGGTATCAGTGAACACAGGTTAGAGCCTATTGAGGAGATAACACCTCCATCTCTGGCTGGTCTTTCCATTGATAAATCCAAGGATTCCTCCACCATTCCTTCACCGAACCAATCTCCAAACTTCCATCTCTCTTCGGCTACGTATTCTATTCCAGTTCCTTCTGCTCCATTATTGCCAGAAAATGCTGCTTGGTTTACTGACGTACAATCTAGTATGTCTACTCCATTAATGCCGAATATCCCATCACCTCCTATAAGTGGCTATGCAGATTGGAGTTCTACTTATGGACCAGTTGGGTATGATCCTACCTTTCCAGCTTTCACAAATGGTTACGCACCACCTCGCAGAATGACTTCTTCAGAATGGTTGCGTTGGTATAGGGAGAATTATAACCATGAGAGGGCTACTAATCTGATGCAGCCTACCCACTATAATGTCTCCGGGAATCCTGAAAACTTCCTCTATCATCATGATCCTTACAGGTTTGTTCAATCTGATAGATGGGGAAACCCTTTATCGTCTAGACAGTACACATACATGGAGCCCCCAACTCCCCCATCAACATTGCTGCCAGGTTTTGCCTCTCCTATGGTTGAACAAGGGGAACAGATAGGCAGTCCCTTTAACAATTTCCAAAGAGGAAGTCCTTATGGGTGTAGTGTGGCACGAAATGAGCCCCAGCCCCTGATAGAGTTCCTGAAAGAGAAGGAATGGCGAGTTCAGCGAGATCCTGCCTTCAGAGACGCTACGTTCATGGGAAATTAAAAAACTCGTGATGAGAGTTTTCGCTCTTGATCATTTCAAGATTGTAATCCTTACTTTGCTTTTACTTTAACAGCAAAGCATATCAAACTGTAATGTACGTAGATGTTTCAGTTTTAGAGAAAGTGCGCGAGGACCTCCATTCAGCCTTCGTTTCAAGTTTATGTACGTTCACACATCACCCTGAATAGTAATGTATGCTCAAGGAATAGTTTAGTGTAGGATTTTACTTTTTATTGGTTTATTAGTTGGTTTTCCAGGGGCATGCATAGTTGCATGCCTTCTGTAGAATTTGTTATTCAGGAGTCTCCTTTTTTTCGGAGTATCACATGATTAGGTACCAAAATTTGGGAGAATACCACTAGAAGAATCCTTTTTTTTGTTAAAATAAATATATTATTATTATTATCCCTGGAAAAACTTTTTATGCACTTAACATAATTTTTTTTAAATAAATTAAAGTGGGTCTCGTGTATTTGTATGGAACCCAATACTCTAATGTTTACATTTGATACATTGATATTTGTAAATTTAGTAATTCTAATTTACTTTTTTTTCGCCAAAAAATTGTAATTTGCTTATTAAATCATTCCCCGATTTTACTGGCAAATAAATGAAAGTCAACTAAAAATAATTAAAATAGTTATGTGGTGAGATCCTTTAAATCATGCGATGACACATACTAATTAATATGTGCATGTTTGATTCGTGTTTCCGAAACAGTTTTTCTATTTTCGGAAATAGAAAAATAAAAAAATTTATTTGGTAAACCTGTATTTTATAAACTGTTTTATAAAATAGAAAAATAAAAAAACAGAAAACTCAGAACAACTTTAAAGTGTTTTGTAGTTTTTGTTCTGGAAAACACAAGAAAAGGTGAAAAACATCCACCTCACTAATGGTAAAGTTATAAATTTTGAATAACTCATCTATCACTCATTACTTATGATTTTGAGATCAACTATTCAAACAGGTTTTTTTATTTTCTTGTTTTCAAAACTTATTCTCGAAAACAGTTTTACAAAACTCTCTTGAAAACAAAAAAACAGAAAATACTACTAAATAGGCCCTAAGTCTACATAAAAATTCCATCCAAGTAGCATATCCTTAGAAGTTACAGTAGATCAAGGTAATATTATTGATGAAAAATAAAATAAAACCAAGTTTTTTATCTTTTAATAGATAATCAACAAATATGTCAAAAACGAGAAGTATGATTAATAAATAATATAATTTTCTATAGATTTTATTTTATATTTTTTTTTTGTGAGCAAGATTTTATTTTATATATATTTATTGATGATTCTACAGCAATAAACTTCATATTTTATTTTCCAATTTAATGGGCCATAGTAATGGCCCTTAGGCTATATACCACATTGTGGCCTCTTCCTTTTAACCCAGTTGAGCCTGGTCCAATAATATTGCATAGAGTCTCCCAGAAAAAAAAAACTTCACAAATTAAAAAAATGCAAAAACTGTTTATCGAAAAAAAATAAAAAAAATAAAAAAATGCAAAAAATAAATCCAAAAAAGAATAAACATATTAAAAAAAAAAGGGAAAGACGGGGAAGAAATCTCAGAATTCTCTTCAGTCTCCCAAGTCTTTGTGCAGTAATCGCAATTCCGGATTCGTATTTTGCAAGATGGACAATACAGAATCAGATCCTGGAGATGTATCGTCAGCAAAAGCAGTTCTGCTTGGTGCTTTAGCTCCTGGTGTTAACGTCTGTACTTTCATATCACCTCCCTTCGAATTTGTAATTGTTTTCCATGTTTGTAACTTTTTATACCAATTATGTTCTTTCCATTGAGTTGTGAGGGGTTTTTGATGTTTTCCCTTTTCGTATTTCAGGGTCCTACATGGATTACACTAAAGTCGACTTTTTTAATGCTGGGTCTGTGTCTTGCTGTTATGCTGGGTTTAGCATTCTCTTTCAGTGATTCGTCCTTGATGCTTCATGTTGCGTTCCTTGTTTTAATCTGCGTTACCCTCTTCTTACTTCTTAGCTGGTATGGTTCTTTGATGCTTATCTAAAATCCAACAAATCTATCGCAATATGATTCTGCTTGTTGTGTTTGATGCGTATAGAACCTGGGATTGTAGCTCTTAAATTAATACATCATGTTAGATCCCATTTTCTTTTGCACAGCTATTTGTTCTCTGTGATTATCAGATTACTATGAAATTACTGAATACTGATTGGAACTTTTAGCATTGTCTGAAATTAGGCCCATCACAAGCAGATGGAATTGATAGCTTCTGGTGAACTGGCTCAAATAATTGAGATACATAATACATTTCCGTGGTGGTAATTTCTTTATACACTAATGCTGGTGGAGTCTGGGAGTATGAATGGTATGAAGGATAAGATATCCAATGGGCTAGTGATTTATCAAAGCAACCGTTTTAGTGCTTTGCTGCTGGTTAATGTGGCTGATTCCTAGAACTATAACCATGGTTTTGAATCTTGTGATGCATGTATAAGATATGGTAAAATTATGGTAGTAATCTTTGTTTCAGGTTTCATACACTATTAGGAAAACTTTATAGTAAGCATGGACCTTGATATTATGGAGTATGATAGTCTCCTTTGTTGTTATATCATGTTTGGAATTTGGACGTCGCCAAATCCATCTACCTTAATTTTCATTGCCACAGTTGTTCCCTGTGGATGTTTCTTTGTCATCTAGTTAAAGTTTTTGGTACAGAGGTAGGAGTTACTTATCCATCTGAACCTGGGATTAGTATAATAGCTGTTGATGGTGATTTTGTTGGTCTTTCTTTATGTTAACAATAGCATAAATATTTTTAGGAAACCTTTTTTAGTGGCTAAGTTACCATGAGCTATGTTCCGTTCCATAGTCATGCGATTGGTATTTGATTATTTGATATTTATTTATTTATTTATCACGACCAAGCATTTAGAGAGATATTTATAGACTTTGAAGATCTGATCTTCGATTGCGTCCCCGATGAGTTTGAAATTTTGTTTAGTCATAAAATGCACTCATGTTTATGCATCCCAATTCCCAATTTCCTAACCTGCACTAACATCTTGTACTTGGAATAGAGACATGCATGCTTTGTGCTGAACTTCTTCTTCTTTTTTTTTGTTTTTGGATAAACTGTTTTGTAATGGAATGCCATTTGACAATCGCATATTTCATAGGCCTATTGTGTTTCTCCTTGACGTGAGAAACATGCACAGTGGAATAAAAAAGAAATTCACTTTTCATCATAATGGCCTTGATCAAGTTGATTGATTCATTTTCTCTGCAGGTTTCTTGCTGAAACTGGTCTAGTTTCTGTTGAACATCAACTGCGCGAGATGGGCTTGTCGCAAAATGATCATATAGAGACAAGCAAAAAGAACAAATAAGTATTTCCCTATAATATTACCATAGAAAACGTCATACGTTATGAGGTTGGAAGACTTCGATGAATTGAGGGCATTTCATGGAGACATGTTTATGGGAAAAGGTTTCTGATTCTGAGTAATTGCTTCATTGTGTGAACCTAACAGCCAACAAACCTTGCAGCATCAGGCCAAGAAAAAAATCTTGCAGCATTGTATGAGAAAGTCATGCTAGCTGAAGCAATATCCATCCCAGTCAATTGCGCTTTCCCTATGTTTTCTATGGGATTTTTGTCTTCTCACCCGTGAATGGGTGGGATACGTGCTAGGGCTGGTTGAGCTCATGATTCTCTCTGTTTTTTGCCAAATTTCCTTCCCATAACATTAAATGGTCCCTGAAATGCAATCAAACTTCAAAGTGTGTAAAATCATGCCAAAATGACTCCAAAATAAATTATGTTTTGGTGAAATTAAAGTCTACATGTGGGTATTTTGAGTACAAATTGGACTCCAAATCAGATTTCTTTTTCATAATTAGATTCATTGTATCCTCAAGCGTTTTATCTTGTGCTGTTTTCTTCACAGGGTAACCATAATGAGACCCTCTTCTGGATCACTTTGATGCATCTAAGATTTTAATCCAAAATGCTCCTCATTGAGGAATCAAACATATATTTTTAGAGAGACATACCTGTATTTTTTTAACAATTGAGCTTAACAATTCCATTTCTTTCATGCTCTGCTATTTTTGAGTGAATTGGAGGGCATCATGTACATATAGCACTAGCCTATTTGTTTTCTAATTATTTGATTCCCATCTCTTTGATTCTAATATTTTCTCTTTACAGACTAGAAGATTCCCGCCTTTTACATTTTCTCGTTTTTAGTTCATGTACTTCATACCTCTATGGAATTAACCTTTTGAAATGGAAAAGCGGTCTAAAAAGGTACCCTATCTGGCCACCTAGAACTCATATAGGTTGATTATAACTTAGTCCTTCCCACCAAAATTTAAATATAAAATATGTTTAATTATCTCATTCATCTTAAAAAAAATTTAAATATAAAATGTTTAATTATCTCATTCATGTTAAGAAAAAGAAGTTATATCATTAAATTTATTAAGAAATCTCATTATTTTTTATCATTTATTTTTATTAATTATATTATTTCTCATACTTCATATAATATTTATCTCTTACCTATTAATTATAGATAAGAGATATGAATGGAAAAAAATAATTAATGTACTAGATAACTCTACAAGGTGTCTTATATTTATAATTAAATAATACTTTTAAAAGGTCTTATATTTAGAATCGATGGGAGTAGTTTTATCAATTAATTAAAATTAATTATTGATTTAAAGCATTCATCTAAACCAGAAAATTAAGAGAGAATGATGTTATTTATTCCTCACCACAACAACTGAACTTTATTGGTTAATTATAACTTATTTTTATCAATTAGTTAAAATTAATTATTGATGCTGATTTTTTTTTTTTTGGGTAGACTTATTGATGGTGATTTTGTTGGTCTTTCTTTATGTTTTAAAGGTTTAGAATCATTTTACATTTGGATTGAACTTTAAATGCATACCTAGGTAGAATGTTGTAGTTCACTGACAAGACCTAACAATGGAAACTGATTGAGATATTAGAGAAGTCTAGTAAATGATAGTAAGACTAGGAATGTGAAGGATACAGAGTTCCACATGTTTGGAATTTAGAAATTTGTTTTTTAAGTTATTATTTGAACTAGATGTGGGTCTCTATAAAGTCTAATAAATGATTTGTATTTTCCAATCTTCTTGAATAGTGTGGTTTTTTTCAGATTTAATATTATATATTGTTGATAATTTGACTTTTTTTGTTGTTGCCACAAATTAATTATTTTTAAATATAATTAAAAACAAATAAAAAATAAATTATATGCATATTATGTACATTTTTCTATAAATATATATTTCCTCAAGTCTATATTATAAGGTGTTTTAAAAAAAATTTATAATATAAAATACTAATTACTAGTTTACCTATTTTATCTCTTATTAATTTAATAACCAGTCTTCTAATTTGTGTTGAAGTAATGAAAATGAATGGAATAAATAAGAATTAAAATAAAATTTTTTGTTATTTTTGAAAATTTTAAATATATAATAATTTTTTTAAGATACATAAAATTTTTGGAAACAAGGAGTATAATAAATTATTTAGGGCCGAAGGTTTGCATATGTTATTCGTGGAACAATAAATGCTATTAACGCAGGTTTGTTTTGGCAGAAGTATGTCTAAGATACTGAGTACTTACTGACCGCCCAAATTTAATCATATTCTCTTCTCCTGAGCTTATCAGAAAATTTAGTTGAGCTCGTTAATTAAAACTTTAATAGGATAATTAGTGGCACTTAGGTCAAGTGAGAGAAATTTATAACTTTAAAATAAAGTTTTGATTTTGAATTGTAAATGGAAAAATTACGTTTAAAAAGGTTTTCCAATTTGTAATGTCATGTGAATTGAATTTGTATTAGCCGGTAATATTGAATAATGAATGTTCCTCACCTAAAAAATTTGATAGGACCAATTTCAAAGAGACAAATGCTACTTCTAGTAAAGTTAAAAGATATGTGATTTAAAAACTTTCTGCTTCGTTGACTACGTACTTACATTTTTTCCCTGATGATTATATGGTGGTTGAGATTCAGATATTAATTTATAAACGTTGCTCCCTCAAATTCATAAAAACTATTTTTTTAAAGATTTTTTACATTGAGAAAGTCATTGAATAATTTACAATATTATAAATTTTAATAATATTGTACCAAAATATTCTTAATTTAAATGTTCTCTTAAATAATACATTTAATATTAATGAAAGATAAAATAATAAAATGTTAGGTTTAATAAAATATAAATTTTGATTATGATAAATATAGAGTAATAAAGAACAAATGTATCATATTTGTCTAACATATATTTAGTTCCTAAAAGAAGTAAAATGTTCATTAATATGTATTTAATTATATTTATAATACATATATCATGTTATATAATAATATATCCACTATACTTTTATATTTTATAATGCAAGTTGCATATATAAATTGAACTAACTACTTAGTTTGTAAGTATAATATATTAAATGTAAGATTGTCCAAAAAGAAAGAGTGAGCATTGAAATAAAGAAAGCAAAATAAATATCATATTTCACTGAAAAGGGAAGAAAAGAAACGATACTCTAAGAATAGAATATCAGAAAAAAGCATGTCAATAAGGGAATAATCAAGTGAAAGTAGAGCTTAATTTTTTAAGACCTAACTATTAGGTATATTTTATTTTCACTAAAGTCTTGAGATGATTTAATCTTTAAAATTTACTTAATCTTATTACTATATGTTTTAAACAAGTTACATTAAATATGATGTTAGCATGTGTTAGAATTGAGATATATTAGCTAACAGACAAATTTTACTATTTGACGCATATTTATTCATTGTAAAATTCACATTTTACTTATTGAAATTCGAAGTTACAGAGATTTTATTTCTGAAAGATGAATTTTGGTTGTGAAATTTGAATTTTGAACTAAGTATTGTTAGCGAAAGTGTGTAAAATTCGTATAAATTTTAGTTGAAATTCAATTGTTGGTGAATTTCAAAATGAATTCAAAATCACTATATCTGACAAATGAACTTTAAGTTTTAAAGTACAAACTCTGAAGTGAGAACTTTTGTGTCATGTTAAATATACCCCTAATAAATAAATTTCAATCTATGAAATTCAAATTTTGTTCTTTAAAATTTGAATTTCAGTTTCTGAAGTTCGAATTTTGAAGTGCATTGTGAAAACTTAAAATAACTATTTAAATCCAACAGATTCACTTCCAATATGAAAATTCATACTAACTAACATAAGATATCTTCTGTAAACTCAAAATTCAAATGTCATTTTGTAACAAACGAATTTTAAAGTTCAATATTAAACATATTACTATGCTAATTCTACGAAATTTGTATATTGAGCTTTAAAATTCAAATATTGATATGTCAGACTATTTAATGCGATTATTAAACGGATCTTTTTGTAGAGCAATTGCTATAACTTGTATTTAACGGACATATCTTGTATCTAACGATTAGTTAAATTATAAATCTATAAATAGAATTTCATTTAAACTTTGGGTAACAATGTTGAGCACATATATGCCAAAATCCTGCTACAATGGATAAAATCTTTATATGTTAATATTCAAAGTTAAACACACATTATTAGAGTAAATTTTAATGTATTTTCTACGCTTAAAAAGAGTTTTAATTCTATAATATTTCTTTATACAACTTCTGAGTAGAATCTTAGTATAGGGAAACACTTAGGGAATTACACATTTTATAAAGGTGTGGGAAGAGTGACTTCACAAATGCCTAGTAAAATTTATGGGATGTACTGAAACTTCATAAGTACTAAAATGAAATTTGTGGGATATAGTAAAAATCTCAAGTGATAGCTTGAGAACTAGAAGTAGGTCAAGTGATTTGAACTGAATCAATATAAATTTTTATGTCTTGCTCTTAATCTTCTCATTTCATTTATATACTTCATCATATTCTGTTGATCACTATTTTATTGCATCTCTTGGTGAAATTGAGACATTCATAAAAAATATGAAAATCTTATATCACCCAATTCACTCTCCCTCTTGAGTGACTAACCAACCTAACATAAAATAAACAATTAATGTTTCATTGAAATTCTAAAATGACAAATATTATAAAAAATTTCAAAAACTCTAAAAAACCAATTTTTATGAACGAAATGGAGTATTATCAAAATTTCAATGTCTCCTTGTTACCAAAAAACATTTCAATATCTTGTGATTGTGGTTAAAACAAAAAAAAACTCATAATCTTGAACTAACAAAATCATCAATTATTAATATTTATATTAATATCAATGCCAATATATCATCCAGCATAAGTTATTAATATAAAATTTATAACAAGAGATAATTTTATAAGACCTTAAGCAGCATTATTCATTGTTCAGGTTGTGTAGTATCCACTTTCCTAATGGCTAAATTTGCAAAGGTCAAATCAACTTTAGATGGAAAAAAAGAAGAAAAGGGTTACATTTATATCAATATAGTAAATATTTAATATCCAATTTAATACATTACATTTAAAATCTGCACAATTTTAATATTATTTACTAACTTTTACATATTTAATTACAGTTAAGAAGAAAATAAGATTATTATTTATGGCATAAAAATAGTGTGTCTTTTATATATTTGATATTGATTTTTTCCAATATTGACGTTTATATTTTTCAACTATGAAATAAAACAAAAAAAATAAATATAAACAAATTCTCTTAAACAAAACTTAAATAGTTTAAAAATATTTGTATCATTTTTATATTTTTCTTACACCATAATAAATATTTTGTATCTTCCAAGGTTGCGTTATCAAATAGCATAGTGTTGTTCTTCCAAGAGGCTTTTGCCTTTTCCAGATATTGTTTTTTTACAAGGGCCTTTTTTGGATTTGTAATTCGCTTTTTCTCTCTCTCTCTGTTTTTTTTTTGTTAAACTTTCAATGATTCATATTTTAATTTAACAGTTTAAATTTATCTTATATTTTTAAATTTAATATTTTAATTGAATATTAAATTTAAAATACTAAAATTTAATTTAACCAGACTCAAAATCCGAACAAAAATAAATGAGCACGATAGAATTTGTGCGCCAGATTGGAGTGGTTACTCTTGTATTTTTCAAATAAAAAAGTAAAAGAAAGTTATTAAACTTTTTTTCTGAAAAAGAAAAAGATAAGAAATTCATATAATAATCTGACGTGGCGTTTCAACATTAGTCAAATCGGAATCAAAACGTCAGAAGACAGAGGGCGCTCATGCCGTATACACTTCACCGTACGGATCCGCGTTCACATCACTACGAGCCAGCCAATAAGCAAGCAAAATACTTCCTCCGTTACTTTTTATAAAATATAGAGGGACTTTTCTTTTCCTGGATATAAGATACATATTAAAGGTGTACAGTATATTTATTTATTTATTTATTTGTCAATTCTATCTATGATGAATTACCATTTAAAATCTTAATTTAATTATAAAATAATATTTATTATTTATTTATTTATAAAAATAGACCAATTTTTTAAAAATAAATATAAAAAATATGAAATTATCAAAATATCCAAATAAGTTTTCTCTCCCCCCCCAACCGTCGCCGGCCAATGGTTACCGACTACTCAATCATCGTCGGTAGCCAGTCAACGGTCACAAGTGACCAGTCAACGTTTGTAAAAAAATTGGTTTACAATTTTTTTTTCTAAATTTTGTAACTTATTAATTTTAAATTTACAACATAGTTTTTAAATTTTTATTTTGTAATTTTTTTAGAATTTACAACTTCTTTAGTTTAAATTTGTAACTTATTTTTCAAATTTTTTCTATGAATTGTTTCATTGCTTTTGTAACTTTTTTTTTTCAGATTTTGTAACTTATTTATTCTAAATTTGTAATTTATTTTTCAAATTTTTATTATAAATGATTTCAATGTTTTACAACCTTCTTTTTAGAATTTACAACATATTTACTCTAAATTTGGTACTTGTTTTCAAAATTTTTATTATAAATTGTTTCAATGTTGTTGTAACTTATTTTGTATATTTTATAACTTACTTACTTTGAATTTGTAACTTATTTTCTAAATTTTTACTATCAATTGTTTTAGTAAAAATTTCAAAAATAAGTTGTAAATTTAGAGTAAGTAAGTTGTAAATTTAAAAAAGAAAATTGTAAAATACTGAAATCATTTATAATAAAAACTCAGAAAATAAGTTACAAATTCATAGTAACTAAGTTGTAAAATCTGAAAAGGAAGTTACAAAAGCACTGAAACAATTATTAGAAAAAATTTGGAAAATAAATTGCAAATTTAGAATAAAGAAGTTACAAATTCTGAAAAAAAAATTGTAAAATAAAAATTTTAAAAATAAGTTATAAATTTAAAATAAGTAAGTTGCAAAATTTAAAAAAAGAAGTTGTAAGTCATTTTTTTTTGGCAGCCCTTGATTGGTGAGGGTGGAGGAAGAGAAAACGAGAGTGTTTTAGTAATTTCATATTTTTATATTTAATTTTAAAAAATTAATTTATTTTTATAAGTAAATGAATAATATGTCCCATTTTGTAATTAAATTGAGATCTTGATTATAAATTGTAATTCACCCTTCTACCTTTAACATTAAACCATTCATTTTCCCATTAAAAACTTTATATAGAAAAATTTTAAAAAGCTATTTTGAAATTTTAACAAATTTAATTCTTTCTATAACATTATTTGATTTATGTGATTTGATTACTTATATGTTGAGGCAGTAATTTCCTCCCAATATTTCATTCTTTCTTTCTTTTCTAACTTCCCCTTAATATTTCAAATATATATACATATATCTGTATATAATCAATAATGTAAATATTCATAAAAAATAGTTGCACTTAACTTTTCAGTAATTGTGAATAATGCGACCTATATCAAATTCTAAATAGCACGTAAGTCTGTGGCTAAAAGTATTAAAAAAGCACTTCCGTTATTCATAATTTATTTAAAATATATTTATTACAAATTGTATATTTATTAATATTAACATTTTTGCCAAAATTATTAATATTAATGTCAACATTTGATGAGACTGATATTAATTTATTATTGTTTTTTAATCAAAATATAATGTTATATAACATTTATGAATGTTTTCAATGATAATTTGATAAATGCATATATAATTTTCATAAATCATTCCATGATTTTAAATTTTGTTGTTTATTATATTATTATTTTAAATTATATATTTATCCAACTTTCATTAAAACATTTCAAAATAAAAATATAAATAATTATATAATAATCACCTTTTAAATAATAAGTCAATATTTGATATTCTTATTTTATTAAAAAATATTTATACATTACTATATATTTATTATTAATTTTCAATTAAATATAGTAAATATATAATTTTTAATAAGAATAAAAAAGCATATATTCTACTAAAAAAGTATATACAAATAAATAAATAAATAAATATTTAAGTAAATTATAAAATCATCATGGTATTATGTGATAACAAATTTCAAAGAAATTAAGTATTTATTTCGAAAAATTATAATATATTATAAATTCATTAAAATTTTTATATGAATCATATTACAATTTAAAATTGGAATGATAAAAATATAAATAGTTGCCTTTTTAACTTGTGTCTTGGTTATTTAGCAAAATAATTTTATCAATATTAATATTAATATATCAAGTATTAATATTAATAAATATGATTGATATTGTTCAACTAAAAATATATTTTTAATGTCAAATAAAATATAAAATTTATAATGCAATCTACTATTCACATATCCTGCTTATTTCCTCAGCGCTTTTCAAGAAAACGTGTCTCGTTGCATATAAAAAATTAGATTTGCATATAAACGTCTCACCGTCGCATCCGAATTCTCATTCATTATTTTTGCGTCATTCTCTCTCTCCTCATCAACCGATTTTGTTTGCTTGTTCCCTTTATCTCGGCATTCTTTTGCATGGTACTGTCACTAGCTGCTTGCCTCACTCTCGCCAGTCGCTCCTGCTCATTCCTCTACTTAGTTCTTACGTTTCACCAAAATCCCCCATTCCACTTTCTTCTCTGATTCATTCTCCCATACCCCCATTTTTCTTCCACATCCCACCTGCTCTTTCCTCTTCGTTTCCCCCTTTGGCCTGCTGATCATGGCCTCAACTCTCGACTGGGACCCTGATAAAATGTGGGTATATTTATTTTCTTCAACGCTGTTTCGTTGAATTGCTTTCGTGGGTTATTCTTCTCTGACTCTGCTCTCTCTGCTTCTTTTTTCAAATTGCTTAATTTTGGGTTGCGTCTGATTTCATTTTATAGGCTTCGACTATACATTCTTGATTACATGAAGAGAAGGGGAATGGCTAAAACTGCTGAAATTTTCCAAGCGGAATCGGATGTTAGTGATATGCCCGTTGGTATGTATGTGTGTGTTTTACCCTTTACTTCAAGATTATACACACCCTCATATACAAGAGTTTTTTCTTGTTGATTTTGTTTTGCATTCAAATATTTATTAAGATAAGGTGGTATCTCCGGGATGAAGTCATTCCTCATCCTACTTTCTCTTTCAAATATTCTTCTTGGCTTTCCCTGTTAATGATAAATTTCATCCCGGTGAACCTAGTACTTAAGGTTTTCAGCTCAGTTGGTTTGGAATTGTTGCCGTAAATTGATTATATGGATACGAGTATAAATTTTTGTGTCCAGTGATTCAGTCTCGAGAGGGATTCTTGCACGAATGGTGGTCTGTTTTCTATGACATATATACCTCAAGGTATCTGATGCATCAGGAGACTGGGCCAGAAGCCTCTAGTAAGGTGGTAACTTAATGCTCATTGTCAGATGTCCATAACTTGAGTTGTAAGATGGTGCATCCTAATCTTATGCTTTCAATTTTTCAGGCACTACAAAAGACCAATAGTGAAAGAAAAAATCTACCCCCTAGAATCCCTCAGCTGTGCAAGCAGAGACCTCAACAGCTCCAAATCGACCCCACCATTAGCAAGATGATAAAGCAAACGGCTGCTTGTGTATTACCATCGACGGTGTATGAGAGAGAGCGTCTTAGATATCTGGCCGAAGATGCTAATCCAAGTTTACAACTTATCAATGCAAAGAGACTGAAATTTTTGGAAGAGTAAAGAACACTCACGTTTCTTTTTTATCTTTAAACTTACATCCTTCTGGGTTTCCTGTTACCCGACTCCTGCTGTTACTCCACGCTTATCAAGCCCATAAGTTAATTTAGAGTATAACCCTTCACAGTGACAATAAATAACGTCAGGTTTTTTTTATTTACAGTGACATTATCAGTAGAGCTGTCCTACTTCAACCTATATTGTTGGTCTTATAAATAAAAAATTTCAAATATTTGATCTGGAATGCATTTTGTTTTACATATATATGGGAGCACACATTTCATTGTTGTTAGTGTTACATTGAATTTACCGAATGATGATGAAAGGCACGTCACATTTTTCTCTTAAGACTTAATATTCTGTTTACTGTGTTAGCCGCCCACAAGATATTGGAAAGCAGGTCCATAATCCATTCTTAAGGGTATGATTCGATTGACCAACATAGCAATAGCATAATAAATATCACAGCCATAGCGCTTAACATAGTGAATCTAATTTATTAATGCTTGCAGGATAGTGGAATTGGCATTCGGCTGGGGAGCAATGTAACCTTGGACCACCTGGATAAAGTTCAAAGAGCCATTTGGCCTTCAAGTGGACCTCATGAAACAAGTTTTTCTTGAACCTGATTCCTAATTCTTGCATCTTTCCTTTTAATCTGAAGCCTGGAAATACTTGCTGCTTGACATATTGTTTATATGTACTTCTCCGACATTTACCCCCCACACCCAACACACCACCCCCCCCCCCCCCCCCGGACCAAGGCTTTATATGTTTAGGAAGATAGAAATAGTGATATCCCACTTTGTGCCTCATTCATAGTTTGATGCTTGAAAGAGACATTCCTCTATTTACTCAGAAGTCATTTTCGCCAATTTGCTTCTTTTTCCCTTTCCATGACTAGCTTACATTACTAAGGGCATAATGGTTAATTATCTTTGCAGGGGCTAATGAAGGTCTCAATCTGGTGCCACTAAATGGATATCCTTTGAATGTAGGTGAAGGAGTATATGTGTTGGAACCTTTTGAAGAATAATTCCATTATGTACTCAGTTTTCTAAGCAGTTTCTTAAAATGCGTAAGTTCATAATGAGTATTAACTCATTATTGACCAAGCTCTCACGTTTCTTCTGGGGTAGGTACTGACTTCACTTTTGCAAGCACCAAACTATCAGCAACAATTTCGGGGCCTAGCAACACAAAATCAGCAAGCACTAGTAGCTCGAGCACTTGCGTGTACACCTAAGAGTCAGACATCCATACGTCCTGGAAACTCTCCCATATATAACAGTCAAGATCTGAGGATTCCCTTGATTGAAACTGAACAATGTAAGGATAGGCAGGTTAGTGAAACATTAACTTTCATTGGTCAATATTTCTGAAGACATCTCCCTCTTTTATTGGATTCTGAAAAATGATTCGACATTGTGATGTAAGTGGGGATAAAATCTTGTAATGGCATGAAATAGCATGAACTTAAGGGCAGTTAATAGTCTTTCCTTCTTGACAACAAAGATTGGATGCTAGTTTTGAACTCATAAGATTCAATGCCTCTGATAAAGGGTGAGATAACTTGAAGAATTGATTTTTTTTTTTGGTCATGTTTTAAAGAAAAATAATCAAACAAATGGAAAATCAAATAGCTTCAAATTTTTTTTTTTCATAGGACCACAAATGGTAAACCCAATTTTGGTATGTGATCAAATGGTAATCAAAACTTTGCTACCATGTAAGTTAAGAAAAGAAAAAAAAACTCTTCAAGATCAGGATGTTAAATAAGGGTTAACAGAATGTTACTCATATAAATGCGCTTGAGCACAAGAAATTGAATCTAGGAGTCACTTCTTCCAGTTCTACACACAATGGATTCATTTCAAGGCATTGGCATTATTTTGAAATTCTGATTTTTTAAGTATACAGTCTAATTGGATTCCTATCTTCTAATAATTCTTCTTTCCATGCAATACAAATTATAGGACTTTAAAAATGCAGCAGATTATAGACCTGTGGATAAAAACATTGTGATTTTGCCTAGTGAGAATGAACATGCTGATCAAAGAACTGGACCTTCCAGGAATCTGAAACGTATTTTTGCAACATGTGATATAAGTCAAGGTAATATATCCCTGGACCTATGATATTCCTGTTGATCTGTTAATTAGAATGTGGTGCTGAGCTATTTAGTTTGATTTATTTTTTTCTTTTGAGCTTTCAGGGTATGAATATAACACCACAAGCACATATTCAAATCATGAAAGCTAATGCTAGATTATTTTGTTGCTCTGTCTTTGCTTCTCTGTTTTTTTTTTTTGTGGGTGAGTGGAAAATCTAAAATGTTCAAGTGGTGAAACAGGAATCTTGGAATGTTACAAGTTGCAATAATTTCGAATAAATATTTGTTGTAACATGTTCTTCCATCTGGTAGGTTTTTCATTTGCAGAGGTTGGCTGTCTACATTCAAGCAAAAGCGAAGTTTTGTCCTGTCATTTTTCATCTGACGGGAAGGTTTTAGCTAGTGTTGGACATGAAAAGAAGGTGGTTTGATGCAATCAATTTGGCTATTAAGTTCTGAAGCAGTTTATGTCTTGGCTGTGTTCAGAACTGATTTTAACTATGATGACAGGTTTTTATTTGGAATATGGAAACTTTTGATTGTGTTACTACTTCAGATGCACATTCACTCCTCATTACAGATGTTCGGTTCAGACGAGGCTCAACCATATTTGCTACATCTTCCTTGGATAAAACTATAAAAATATGGGATGCAGCCAAAGTAAGCTGTTACTTATTACTTTGTTCTCTTAGCTGCCTTTCCTACATGCACGGTGCGCATACACATAATATTTCATATTGTTTACAATATTGATAAATTTTCACCTCCTTTCCCTCTTGTTCTACTTTAACTTCTCTCTCTCTCTCTCTCTCTCTCTCTCACACACACACACACACACACACACACACACTATCTCTTTCCTCTGCATTTGAGCTTTACATCTAATGTTTTGCCCTGCTTGAACATTTTGTTCTGTAACTTACGATGTGAATTTCCCAAATCATGCATTTTACTGATATGAACCAAGATAACATAGTTGAGTTACGTGTATTTTGTGATCCAATTTAGAATTGGATCATATAATTAATGTGCTTGTTTTATAACATAGCCAAACAAATCATTGTTTGAGCTCCCTGGGCATGCCGAACAAGTGATGTCATTGGACTTCCATCCAAGAAAGTTGGACCTTCTCTGCTCATGTGATAGCCATGGTGTAATGCGATTTTGGAATGTCAACCAAGGTTTTTGTACGTTTATAAATGAGGTTAGTTTTATACACATATTCATTTTCTAAATATTATATTTGCCAGTCTCTGCAAATGTCTTGATCAGTGCTAGCCCGTGATCAGTTTTACACGAGCAGTTCACTTTGCCAAACTTCAATATGAAATTTTTCATTTTTACTTGTTATTAACAGAAAATTTAATGAAGTATGGCCATTCACGCCTTAAATTCTATTAACAATTCAATAAATTATCATGGCATTAACATATTAATTTCACGTGTCCATGCTATCCATAAAGCATGGACCTGAACTGTAAAACAGTATCTTGACATTGTGAAATGCTTTCCGGAGAATTTCAGGTTTCATTCATCTGTTCAGACAACCTTATAGCGTACTATAATAGCAGGAAGTCATTTGTCAATTATTTTTAATAATAAATTGCAGGGGGGTAGTAAACAAGTCAGGTTCCAGCCTCGATTTGCCAACTTTTTGGCTGCTGCTGAAGGAAATATTATTAATGTAGTTGATATCGAGGGTGGCGAACTTATATACAGGCTGACGGTAAGCTTACCTTTTTTATATTTTATCACAGCTCCTTTAACACAATTTTTCATATGTTTTGCAACTCTTCATTATCTGACTACGTTTATTTCCTTCTAGGGACATGTTAAAGATGTTCTTTCCATTTGTTGGGACGTAACAGGAAGCTATCTTGCCTCTGTAAGTGAAGATAGTGCTCGTGTGTGGTCTGTTACGTCTGATGGAAAATGCATACAAATATTGCGTTCAAATGGGAACAAGTTCCAATCGTGCACATTTCATCCTGTACATTATAACCTCTTAATCATTGGTCGCAATCAGGTAAAAACTGCAATACTTTATCATTATGTGATTGATGTTATGTGTTGCCCCTACATATGGTCGCAATCAGGCTGGAACCTGACTTGTTTACTACCCCCCTGCAATTTATTATTAAAAATAATTGACAAATGACTTCCTGCTATTATAGTACCCTATAAGGTTACTCTTAAATGCTCAAATGTATTAAATAATAAAAAATATGCTTAAATAATGATTCTTAATCCTTGAGAGCCCTCACCGAAAGATGGAGGCTCTTAAACTCTATATCAGTGAGAAGTGAGTCTATGTATGTGTGAGTATATATAGGTTAGAAGGCAAGGGTTTTGGACTATCACTAGAGTTAAGTGATTTTATCCAATCCCGTAAGTCCATTTAGCTAAAAAAAAATAATGATTCTTAATCTATCATCAGAAAATTCTGTCACTTTATGCTATTATACTCACACTTGGGGGCTTTTTTGTCTTTTCCCCCCCCCCTTTTTTTGGTGTTAATTTTCAGATAATATCTCTTTAAAATAAATGGTATCTATAAACTCAAAACATTGATTTCTGAATGAGCAAGAGTTTTAAACCTGTTATTTGGACAACAGAATTTGAGGTTCTAAAATATATGTTGAAACATTGCATGTTAAGTTGTTATTGATTGTATTGCTTCTGTGGCAGAAGATCATGATGATAGCTTTGCTTGTTGAAACATTGCATGCAGTTAAATTCAGGAAATGTAATCCTTGAAAGATATACATGCTTCATCTATTTGGTCTCTGATTCTTATCAAAGTTTCTTATTTGGTACTTTAGTCTCTAGAAGATGTATATTTGCTCTGTTTTTTCTCCTTTTGACTGATGGGAGATTAATGAGTAGTGATTCAAAAACTTTTATAGAAATTATTGTGTAGACATAGGATGGGTAAAATAATTGAGACATGTATCTTTACGAGAACGAAAAGGTACATTTCCTCCGAATCAATTCTTTCTGCAGAAATGGAATACCATCTGATGATACATTACTTCTGTATTGATGCAGTCCCTGGAGTTTTGGATTCCAACCGAAGGTTGTAAAACATGGACTCGTCCTGCGCACAAGGGATTAATCGCTGGACTTGAAGCATCACCAGAAAATCAGATGGTTGCCTCAGCTAGTCATGACCATACCGTGAAACTATGGAAATGAGTACTCCTAGCATGTCTCTGTTCCATGTGTGAATTTGTGAAGCTTTTTGCAGAGTCGGAATCACTCTCCTAAGCTTGGAATTCGTTGAAGATTCCTTTGGGTACATCCCATAAAATTAGAAAAGGGGCAGGATCATTACTGTTCAATTGAGAAAAAGTACAACATGATTTTTTTTTTTGGGTGCCTTGGCCAACCTTCGAATTACATGTCTGCACGCTAGAAACTCATCTGACCTTGTTTTCCAACCAAACCTCCCCTAAATGACCTTGTCTCGTTTGGTAGAAATCAAGAAAAAGGAATCCTTTTTAATGGCACAAAAAATCGATATGTATAATACTCCTTCCAATCCTTTTTAAGGCCTAAATTTCAAGAAACTTGGGTCTATTTAAAGGGGGAAAAACCTTGGATGCAATTCTTTATATTGTCTGTCATGGATGAGCTCTTTCGAAAGAAATGATATCATTTATATTCAGTGAGAGAAAAAAATGTCCACGTTGTGAGGTTTCAGATCACAAAAGAAAGCATGCAACTCCTATTCCTGTTTAAATCATTTTTTCTGTTTGATCAAGCTTTTAGTAAGCAGTAGACTTAAAACAGCTAGAATGGAAGATGCACACAATCTTTCCATGTCCTGGATGCCGCTCCAAATACTTCATGGGGGAATTGATGGAGTTCAAGGTCCATTTCCAGTGTATTTTCAAAATTCAAACAAGTGTAAACTGTTGAGGAGGATTCAAATTTGTAATATCTGGAAGTAGGCGAACAAATTCAGGTGATGCAGAAGTGACTTCTGAAATATGCCACAAGGCAAGCATAAAATATCTAGAATTTTCATACAAGTTGAACAAGCATTTCTTTCTTTTTTCCAAAAGAAAATTAATCCTAGAAATCTTCATAACACAAAAAGAAAAGGTTCAATTTTCCACTTTCTATATCACAGATGGATGTAATAAAAATCACATGGAATAGCTACTTCATGAATTTCATTACTTCCATAGTTCTTCCATAGGGATACCTCGCTCCTCAGCAACTTCGCGGAACTGCCTCATTTTCTGCACAGCAACAACTGTTGCTCTGGCATTGTTGAGGGCATTATTACTCCCTAGTTGCTTTCCCAAAGCATTCTCAACGCCTGCCATTTCCAGAACAATTCTCACAGACCCACCTGCAATAACTCCAGTGCCTGGAGAAGCAGGTCTAAGCATCACCTTCGCCGCTCCATAATCTCCCTCAGATCTGAAAAAGCATTTTACTTGTTCAAATTAGAAGAGGCTATAAAGAGAACAAGTTATACTTTGTGACATAGCTCCTACAAGTATAATATCCTACAAGTATAATATGTTAGCTTCCTAGAACATAAGCCAACCAATCTGATTGTTGAATGTCATAGTCATAGATAGGTCTCCATATTCTGAAATGATTCATAATACCAACTACATGATTATACTGAGCAACTATTCAGAACTTTTCATTTATTCCTTAGATTGAAAATTGGTTGCTAAGATTGACTAATGAACCTGATAACCTTCTATACGCCTAGAATCAAGCAGAAGTTCAGAGTTCAGACGTGAGGATGAATTATTAAAATAATCTTAGCTGTAGGCAGAACAACAAGGAAGAATGAAGTGCGCCACTTGCATGAGACTGCCATCTTTCAACTTGTGCCCACTTATAAGTAGCTGTGCAGAACTTCAGCTGCATCTGACATGTCTTTGCTTGTTCACCCTAAATTAGGGCCATAAATACTGGAACACACTACGCAACTGCATCAACTAATCTCCTTCAGGTTATTGTTTTTAGCATCAAATCCCAATCAGGCAGAACACTTACTTTCTGACAAAACATGACGCAGTTTCTTAAAATGCTAAATTATGAGATATATGTCCATCCATTATGAACTTCTGTCATACCATGTGGAAACTTTATTGTGGTCACTGTTCAATTACTCAGCTTGCATTACAACAACAATGAAATTCTAACAAATTGGGGGGCCCAATTTTCATCTCCCTGGTTGAAATAGCAATTGAAATAGCATATATATAAACAAAGAGTTGAAGAATTGATTTCAAAAATCCACTTCACATCAGAATTACTCGCATTTACTGTATAAAATTATACAAATTGTCCGAACAGAAAATCTAGCACATGGACATGGTTAGACAAAATACTCTCAAAGTTCAATCCACTTATTTTAAAATTCAACAACCATTCTTACCAAACAAAGCACTCTGCCATTGTCTTTCAATTAGGCCTTCGTGATAATCAATTTGGCATTCATAGGCACTTTTATCAACCAGTGATTGAACAAAATCAATCTTCATTTTTAAAAGATAACCATTGAAAGCTAAGCCACTACCATCATACGAATCAACACATGAAAGAAAGACAAGAATGGGAAAAAATTTAACCAACCGTACCTATGAGGGAAAGTCAGGTACTTAGTCATAGGCACTGTGATGATATTCCGCCTGGCATTGACAGCAGATTTCTGAACGGCTCCTATAACCTCCTTTGCTTTCCCAACTCCTACACCCACTTGGCCTTTCTTGTCACCCACCACCACAATTGCCCTGAAGTGCAACTGCTTCCCTCCTTTGACAACCTTGGTCACCCTTCTGACCTGTACCACCCTTTCTTCAAATCCATCCTTAACCTTCTCTTTCTTCCCCTTGGAGCCAAATCCAGTATCTTTTTTCGATTTGGAGTCCATCACATACACGTCTTTGCCCAGAACAGAGACACCACTGTATGCTGGTCCATAGAGCTCCTCATATGCAGCGGCTATTTCCTCTTGGGTCTCCAGTGGACCCTCATCTACGGGGGAAGGGGGAATGAACCCTTCAGGAGGTTCCGGGGGGTTGAAAGCAACGTCTTCTTCTGGCCTTACATTGTCGAAGAAGGAGGTGTCGATATCATCGGAGGATTTGCATGTGGGTTTGGCGGTGGTGAGGGTATGAATGAGGGATGAGGAGGTAGAGAGAAATGGGTGTGGGGTTTTGGGGAGGAGAGAGAAGGTGAAATTGGTGGTGGGAAGGAGAGAGGGGCGGGAAGAGGAGGGAAGGGAGAGAGATGAAAGGGAATTGAGAGCAGCAGAAGCTGCAGCCATCGTAGGAGACTCCGAAACGCAGAGAGGATTTGGGTTATTCGAAAGGTAAGGCTTGCTTATCCTCAAGCCTTACTCAGCTCTACTAGCTGACTAGCGGGGCGCCTGGCGACTGATGCACCCTGCTTCTTTCTTTGTTTCTTTTTTTTTTTTCAAAAACTAATTTAATTGGCATGGGAAATCAATGTAAAGAAGAATGGCATGGGAAATCAATTACAAAATTATTTTTATTCTTGAACTAAAATTAATTACAAAATTACTACATTAAATTTTGAATTATGATAAAAATCTTATTTTTAATTATAACTATAAACTCATTTGGAATTGGAGGATATGAAAAATTCTCTAATTTAAATTAAATATAAGTAGTCATGTAATGTAATAGAATAGAATGTGAAGTCTTCATGCTTCTTCTGACACCACCATCTCTCATTCTTCTCCATCTGCACTAATTTGAAAATAGGTGTAAAAGCATTTTAATAATTAGTTAACGCATTTCAATCATTTTAATATTATTTTTATTTAATTTAAAAATAAAATATAAAGCAGTTTATATTATGGATCAAACAAAATTTAGTAATAGTTATTATATTATATTATATTCTTTTACATTTCTATCTCTGTAAGTAACTAAATGGCCCCTAAGTTCTTGCATCAATGATTACACTATATTGTAGTACCACTAAAACAGCAATTCTCAGTAACTAAACTATGCAATAATTGTGCGAATCGGCATTTTTTGTGATACAAGTAATTTTCTTACTAACTAAATCAACCTGCATTAGCGACAAAGATAATCATCAATTACACATATCTCCCAACTTGCAAAGATTACACAGAAATGTAATAAAAAGATGAATTATGTTGAGGGCAGGGCATTAACAATGTTGAAGAAGAGGCAATGCAAAATCCATTCCAGCGTTAATTAGGTGGTTTGGTTGCACTAGCTTCTCATTCCAGAAAGTCTATTCCTCATTGAAAGCTGATTGCCTCGTAACGTAAAATAACAATAGAATAAGAACTCCCTCCATCAGCTTGAGCCATCTTGATTATGGCGAAGGAAAGGGTATGTTAATGACCAAATTACCCCCAAAACACATAGGAAACCGCAATTTTTACTTGTGACGGTGTTTGATTTTGTAACCCTCAATACGGCAACTAGGAAGCGAGAAAGAGGAAGCATTTGGAAAATTCTTCAGCAACGAAGCTTTTTAATTATGATATTGGGCCAAAGACATAAATTGGCTTGACAGTTTTATGGGCAAACTTGGCTTGTTGAATTCGAATTCTCTCCCTGATTCTACGCAACAACAGCATCATGCTGCAACCAGAGAGATAGGCACGTGGGATTTGTGGGTTCGTGTGATGCTACTGCTGCTATGGATCTTGGACATGCAATTCAGTGACAAAGCTTCACTGTGATATGTCTGAGGCAGTGAATGCGTTCAAACATGCTTTTGAAACGCCCTTGAGACTGAGGCACTTGCAAGAATAGAGGAATTAAAAAGTGTAGTAATTTTTATTTACTTATTTTCATATTACTGATGATTTAAAAAATCTTGCAAATATATCAAAATGTTTATAGTAGGCATCTTACATGTAAATGATTTTTGAGGAAAAATAATTAAAAAGAGGAAGTATAGATTTTTCATTCATATTTGATCATACTCACCTGCTTCCCCTCTTCTCTAAGAGACGCTTTTAATGTTTAGAATGTGAGTAAACCAATCAATAAAGATCCATTAAATTTGAGATTTAATCTTCCAATCCACCATCCTGCGAGAATGACAATATATCAGGTTTTTTTTTTTTTGATAAAAAAGTGAAGATCAATCGAATCTACCTTTTTGTTTATCCCTAGATGATAATATAATTGTTGAGTTTAACATTTAATAAAATTTTACATCATTATCCAACACGTCATAATGATAATTTTTCTTTAGAAGAAAAGTGAGATTTGAAGAAATTAAAGAATAAAATAAAAAATCGTGAATTCTACAAAATCCTTATAATGTACAAGTATATAATATAATAAGATAATCAACTCACTGAACGTACCTTTTTAAAGTTGTGATATGCTGACAAATTGACAAGGAAAAAAAATTAACTTTATAATAATATCATATGAACACAAATAGTTCATTACAAAAAGTAAATACCTGGACCAGCTTCATCCATTGCTCCGATAGACAAGACAAGAAGAAGAAGAAGAAGAAAGAAAGAAAAAGCTCAAGATGGAGTTCTAATGGATATGGATCTATGAAGAACGAAGAGTCATTGAGATTGCTTGACATTTATAGTATGGGAGAGAAAGGAGGTTGTTGAGTTGCAGTAGCTCTTACATAAAGCTTGACTGAGAAAGACCTTAATTTCTGGTTAAATAATATAATGGACACAAAACAATCACAATTTATCTAAGAGCTGTCAGTCATGCTAAGTTCTAACATAAAGCTTGACATGCAAGAAAGATAGAATTTAAAAGAGAGAGACCATAAATTCTGCTTAAATGTAATATAATAGACACAAAACATTCTCGAGAGCTATCATGCAAATCTCGCTTAATAGAGAAATACCATAATTTTTACATAAATAAAATAGATACGGAACAAACTTGTGTGCAGAGCTCTAATATAAAGCTTGACAAAGAAAAACCATAATTTTCACTTAAAAAATATAACGATGAGGAACAATCATATGTTATCTAAAAGATGTCAACCATGCGAAGCTTTAACGTAAAATTTAACAAAGAAAGACCATAAATTCTGCTTAAATAATATAATATAATAGACACAAAACATTCATGCGTTATCCAAGAGTTGTCAATCATGCAAATCTCGCTTAATAGAGAAATACCACAATTTTCACATAAATAAAATAAATATGCAACAAACTTGTATGCAAAGCTCTAACTAAGAAAGCTTGACAAAGAAAGGCCATGATTTTTGCTTAAAAAATATGACGATGTAGAACAATAACGTGTTATCTAAAAATTATCAGCTATGCAAAGCTCTAACATAAAGCTTGACAAAGGAATATCATAATTTTCGCTTAAAAATACAACGGTGAGGAACAATTACATATTATCTAAAAACTGTCAACCATGCAAAGCTCTAACGTAAAATTTAACAGAGAGACCATAAATTCTGCATGAATATAATGTAATAGACATGAAACATTCACGCATATGTTATCCAAGAGCTTTCAATCATGCAAATCTGGCTTAGTAGAGAAATACCACAATTTTTACATAAATAAAATAGATACGGAGCAAACATGTGTTATCTGAAGGCTGTGAACTATACAAACCTCTATTAATTAAGTAACGTCGATCGGCTAGATAAGAAAGAATCAGAGATATATATGTAAACGCTACCAACCATACATATTCTATAATTATTGCTATAATAAGATAAAATATTATGAAGTTTATCATTTCAATTTTCTTGCTTTGAGATCTAAGGATTCATTTTTTTTATATGAAAGAAAATACTTGGTAATTTGAAAGCTGTGGGACTGTTTTTAAGCTATAAAAATCAATTTAATTAACTAGAGATCTCAAAGTATACTCTGTCTTTTATATAATCATTTTATTTAATTATACACCAAAATAATATTGATATGCATTAAATTTTGTTTCCTTTCATATCTTACATACAAAGAGTGTCATTTTTACAAAATGTGTCATTTTAAGACTTTTACATAAATCAAGAAAGCCATTAAATGATCTAAACTATTGTAAAATTTACTCAATTTGTTTTTTTTTATTTGTAACTTTTAAACAAAACTTTTGTTTATATTATCTGTCATTTTCAAATTCCAAGACAATATTAATTATTATTTTCCAATTATATCTTTATTTATCATTTTAAAAGTTAAAGATGATATTAATTACTCTTTCTGATCTATCTACTCATTTGAATGCATGTTAAGAAATTTAAAATAAATTCTAAGATATTAATTATATTTCTTAATTTATGTATTAAAATCTTAAATGACACATAAAAAGAAATAGAGATAGTAATATTATTTTACTAAAATGTCCTCAAACTAAATGCTCTTTTAAATGCTTTATTTCATACTAATGAGGGGGTAAAACAATAAAAATAATTATTAATACTTTTATTGAAATTTTAAAGTGACAAATATTTTAAAAAATCACAAAACCTCTAAAGTTGTAATTTTTATGGTTAAGTGGGAGTATAAATGTACATATTAGAATATGTTTTTTATATATGTCAAATATTACATTGATTTTTGGTGAAATTGGGAACGACTTCACTTGATTATATATCTCTCGAGATATATTTGTTAATGATAAAAACAAAAAGAAGGTGATAATTAATTACACACATCTTCCAAAACTTGCAGAGAAATCCAATGGCATCCCAAATTGAAAATTTTTTTGGTCAAAATATCCATAAATTACTGGATACATCACTAAATTTCTCTCTAATAGAAAAATGTTGACCCACATTTCATAAGGGATAAAATTGAGTTAATAAATAAATGTAGGAAACAAATCATATATATTCTTCATATTTTGCACTATAAAAAACTTATATTTTTTTCGCATAAAGGAAGGATATTATTAGAATCAAAACATCAGAACGTTTATGAAGTCAATGAAAAGGAATATACAAGCAAAGGACCAACAAAACAACATTAAAAGGAAAAGAAACTGAAAATTAAGTATATAAAAAACTTATATTTATCCATTATATTTGAGACCAATGGCAATATATAATTAAAAAAAACGTGAAAAATATCATAGAAATATCAACAGTGCTAGCTGACCTAAACTTTTGCTTAAATGG
The DNA here is from genome assembly GCA_026686845.1 of Adenanthera pavonina. NCBI lineage: Eukaryota > Viridiplantae > Streptophyta > Magnoliopsida > Fabales > Fabaceae > Adenanthera > Adenanthera pavonina. The sequence goes on along the minus strand of JAIVEN010000002.1, from coordinate 19,442,891 downwards.
ACACATTAAACGAGGTAATCATAAGTTATTTAAGGCTCCGTTTGGTACGCAAAATAATTTTTTAGGGAATGCGATTAGGAATGAGAATGAATTTTTAATATGTTTTATATGTGAGGGAAAAATGATGGAAATGATAAAAAATGACCAAAAAAAGTGGTAAAATGACTCAATTACCCCCAAAATTTTTTTCCAAAGAAAAAAACCTCCCCTCCTTCCCCCTTCCTTCTTCCCTTACCCATCACCACCACCACCACCACCACCATTTTTCTCACCGACCACCCCTCCTTCCTCCTCAGTTTACATCTCTCAACAACAACAAACAAACCAATTAAAAAAAAAACAAATATGTCTTAGATTTGATTAAGGATGCAAGATATCCATCTCAAATGTGATGAGATGTAGATCTAGAGAGCTTGAGAAGAAGGGTCACGACTACAATTTCAAGGGTACATATTTGTGTGTGAGGTATCTTTCCCCCACGATAGATCTACAACAAATCCGCATGAGTCCAACACCGTCCTCATCATCATCGTTGCCATCACAAGATGAAGGAGAAGAGCTCGTCATCACTATTGAAGCAGGAGGAACCACCTTCGCTGTCATTGTCACCATGCCGTTACTATGTCCATCACTAGTTTGTAGAAGAGAATAGGTGAGCTCGCCTTTGGAAATCATGTAGGCTCTGTTTGGTAGGAGGGAGGGAGAGGGAAGGGAAGAGAGAAATTTTAATGGAGGGAAGGGAAGGGAAGGAGAGATGAGATTTGGAGGGAAGGGAAGGGAAAGGAAGGGAATGGGATTGAAGGAAGGGGAGGGGAGGAATTTTAATGATTTATTGTTTGGTTGAAGAGGGAAGGGGAGGAGAGTTAATAATAATTTGACAATTTTACCCTTGAATGTTTTCTATTATTATTTTATTTTAATAATTATTTTTTTATAGTAATTTATTATTTTAAGAATGTCAAAACCTGATGTCCCATATTAAAAATTGTTTCAAATCTATCTTTAATACAAGATACGTGTAGCTTCAGATACTTCAACAATGTTCTCATTTAACAAGTCATTCACCTTAAATACATTAATTAGTATTTCCAATTTCATGTATCAGGCGATCTATATATACAAGCTAAGTGGCCTATGAACAACTCAACAATTGGAAATAATAAACAAGTCATCATTTTATTTATATTTCATTTTAAATTAGACCAGATCACGGATAAACTTCAAACATCTGATGCAATCTTATCATGCACTAATTCATACTCATCATATATATATATATATAGATCCTAAAATCAATGCTTAATAAGGCAAATAATGGAATGGGGAAATCAGGCTGAGTGAATGTGCTGAAGGGATAGATGAAGGTTCAAGTCTGGATGTTATATTCACGGCTATTGGGAAGAGAGAAAAAAAAAAGGCAGCAGCAGCAACAAATAAATCAGCCATACTTTCACCGTAGAGATCAGTCGACCAAATCCAAAAAATAAGGACGAAGGACAAACCTGTGAGACGGCAGTGATAAGGATTGATCGATTGGAAGCGATGGAGGTTGCTTCGTACGCTGCAACCGACGATTGCGAGGCAAGCGGTGACGATACAAACACATAACACCACAATCCAGAAAATACAGCTTCAGGTGTGATACGGAATAGACCAAATCTGATGCAACAAGTATTCTAATGTTGAAAAGAAAAATCACGAGGAAGGAGAAACCTGTGAGATGGCAGTGATGATGAATGATCAATTGGCGGCGATGGAGGTTGCTTCCTTGGCTGCGATGCCGGCGGCGATGGAGCTACTGGAGCGATTGCAAGGCCGGCGGCGATGGAGCTACGGGAGCGAGACGAGATGAAAGAAACGCGATGGAAAATGAAAAATGAAAGAAGACGTGGTGAACTGGATCAGTGAGGGCATATTAGTCAAAAAAAAAACTGCAACCTGTCCCAAATCCCCCAATTTGGGGTGCTGCGTTTCAAGGGAAGGGGAGGGAAGTTGCTTCCTCCCTTCTTTGGATATATTTTTATCCAAACAGGGGGAGGGAAGCAACTTCCCTCCCCTCATTGAATCCAAACAAGGGGAGCCCTCTAAAACCCCCTACCAAACAATACCGTAATGGTCTGACTAGGTTATTTTCGTTTAAAAATTTCTTATTCCAAGCAATCGTTTCTAATCTCATAGTCCCTCACGAGCTTTGGTATTTCCATGTACAAGGGAGTCAAGCTTTCCCATCAGTCATTAAACCTTCACAACAAATACAACTAACTACTCATTCTCTCACCCATTTCCATTCCTACTCCCTCATCCCCTTCTACCAAACATAGCCTAAGAGTTATACACATCATACAAAGTTGATCAAAATTATTGCTTGGACAAATGTAATACCCTTGAAATAAAATATAAAAAAATAAAAAAGATGGTTCATTTCTTCTGCAATACAATATATTATTTCTATCATGTATAATATTATAAATGTAATCTCCTCAATTTTTAGTTGTTTCCATCTAAAGATCCACCTTTTTTTTTCCAATGAAAGAAAATAGTACTTGAAAATTGTAAGGCGAAGGACCTTTTTATTAATAGAAATGAACTTAATTAGACATCTTAAAGTTTATATTTTTATATAATAACCTATATGATTTTTTATGCACAATAACCTAAATAATTTCTGTTATGGTAATCGGCATTAAAAATTCAATTTTAAACTAACGTAGTTGGGTTCAGTGGTAAGAACTCAACAACCTTTAAGTAAAGTTTTGAGTTTAAGTATTGTGGATGGAAAAAGCTGAAGAGCTACCCTGTAACATCCTGTATGATTTAGAGCTTGATCAAAGAAAAACTGGAATTTAAAATTTAAGTAGCTAAAATTTGATTCAAAGCATTATGATGAGTGATTTAATGTAACTCAATGGCCTCTCATATACCAAACTTTGTTAAAAAGGTTTTGAAGGTTTTTATAGAAATCACAATATAGTAGTTTTCTCTCTGGTGAAAACTGCATGACTTTAGAATTTTGGAAGTTTGAAGGATCAAATGACATCATTTTGAAGTTAGATTTGTTGCATTGGAAAATAAACATCTCATGCTTTCCAAAGAGTCCTTATTTTCTATTTTCTTATGTCTGTAGCTTATGGGGTTTGGAAGTTTGTACTCATGTGCAGAAAAATTTTCCACATAGGGCTAACCACAGTTGCAGTGGGAAATAGTGTAACTTCGGTGGGAGTAGCAAAAATTTTATAGAAAGGCCTAGAAACATATTAGAAATGAGTTTTGAGTGGGGGAATGGAGGAGAATGTCGGCCAGTGATTTTCTAAGGTTTATAAGGTCAATTTCTAGCAATTTTAAACCAAATCATTAAGGTAAGATAATCCCTACATCTCTCTCCTCCTTATCTTTGAATTTCAAAGTCGAATGTTGGTTTTTTATGTATATGATGATATGGCTGAAACGGGGCTTCGAATTTCTTGATGGGTTTTGGTAGATAAACATCGTAGAAGCTAGTAATAATATTGGATTGCTCTTAAATGGTAAATTTTTTAAGTTTAAGCTTGTAATTTTGAATTTGGCATGAACCCTATGGATAGCTTGGGAAACTTGAAATTGCTAGATAATGAATCATGAAATTTTTATAATATGCTTCATTGGACTATAAAGGTTGTGGATATCAAGTTTGGTGGGATTTAGACTTGATTTGCTATATAAACAGCTTATTCGAAAATGTGACTCTAAAAGGTTATCGATAAAATGTGAATTTTGGAAAGGATCGTAGTTCTTATCTGTGAGCCATGAAACTTTTTATTTAGACTTTTGGGATGATGAATGATGATGTATGTAAAGTTTTATTATGTTTGTCTGTTATGTGCTTCATGAAGTACTTGCTTGATGTTTTGAACATGATTTCTCTTGTATGTTTGAAGTAAATGAAGGTTCTTCGGACTCTTGATGGTTTCTTATGGTATTGCTTGGAAGTGTATAGTAGCACTCTTGCAATTTGGACTTGGACTTGAAGAGTTGTATCCTAAACTCTTGGTAATCTGTAACTTGAATTCCTTGCCCTAGAGTCGGTTTTGCTCTTGATTGGGTTAGGGTTGATGGATTTATTGGTTTTGGACTTAATCATCGTGTTTGGCACTTGTAACTCTATTTACAACTTATTGGGGTTCATTGGGCCAGTTTGGTTAATTATTGCTATCCCTCTTGTATATGTAGCTTGGACTATATGATGACTTGCCATGGCACCTCATAGATTTTGGATGATTTAAGGTAATTGGGAAGTAACTTTTATTTGTTATATATGTTCTGAACTTTTCATTTCATGATATGTAATTTTTATGGCACAACTAGTAAGTTCTCTTGTACCCTTACTCTTTTGAAAGCTATGATAAGAACGTGGAAATGGCTAAATATATATATACACATGTGAGTATGGTAAAACTTGATACATGGTTATTGTACATCCTACTATTCTTATCTTGAATAAGGGTACTATGCTAGTATGATGATATGATGATTATGACAATTATGATGAATAAAACATGGTAACTTGGAAGCATGGTGTGTGTGTGTGTGTGAGTTGTAGTGCATTCCCATGACTATATTTGGTATGATGTTATTATGCTAGTATGATGATAATGTATGATGTGAAATGACATGTTGGAATGGCATATTGGCATTGTCACTCATAATTATGCATGTTTGAGCATATGTTGGTTGAGTGATAATGTCGTTGATATACTACATTAGTAAAATGGCCTTTGAATGGGTCATAACTAGTTGGAGGTGAGCTTAATGATTACTCTAAATTCTTCAACCTTCAATTTTATTTATCTATAATCTTTTGTCTCCTGCCTCTTTTCCTAGGCTTTGGAATTTCCTCTTAATAACAAAATTGTAGATTGAATATTCTGCTTCTCATAAACTATTTCATCTGATCCTTCTGATTTGTAAATGTTTTTGTCTTCCTGACACATTTCATGGCTGACTAAGCAGTGAGCCCTAAATAGGAGAAGGTGGTATTTATTTTCAGTTATTACTGGATTTTATTTTTCTTCTTTTGTACTAAGATTTAATGAGCTTATGATTTTCAAGCGACTATTTTGTGGTACTATAAACAGAGAGCATGGCCCTGTCTTCAATGCGTTCAAGGTTTAGTTAATGATTGTTTTTAAGGTAGTAACTTTAAAACGATTGTAATCATAATATAATTGTCAGCAATATTCCAATTGTATTTTGAGAATTCATTAGGAAGTATGTATTTTTGTTGATCTTCCTATTTCATGTATTCAGATGTTGTATAAGATATCTAAATATCAATCTATTTCATCAACAATGTTAATATCTGATTTATATCAGATGCTTCGATTTGCACGATTTTAACATTTCTCCATCGTGGAAGTTTGTCCAAGAGTCACAATGCAACGTTTTCTTAGTGGTTCACCGCTGGCCAAGTCATTTGTTAAGTAGTCTATTGGGAGTCCAATCTGCACCAAGGTTCAAAAAATTAGGCCGAACTGACTGACTTGACTAGTTAAATTGGGAACCAGTGCCATATCTGGTTCGATCATAGAGGACAACTATCTAGTTTGGAAATTGGTGAAAACCTATGAAAAACCAGTCATGAACCAATAATGAACGGTCGGAATTTTTAATTTTAAAAAAAATTAATTTTTTTAGTTTTTGAGATTAAATAGCCTTTTTTGTACTAAATAGCAATATTTTTTATAAATTTTTTCTATATTATATTATTGTATTAGTATTATTATGATATATAATTATTAATAATGATAAATTTACTTAACAAATAATATAAAAATAGATTATTAATTAACTATTTTGAATTTAAAATATCATTATAGATAAGTATTAATCAGTTTAAATTTTAATATTAGGGAATGAAACTTATTAATAATATTTTTTAATTTTTCATATAACATATAAAATAAAAAAATTATTAACTTTATTATCATTTATTTAATTTCAGTTAAACCACAGTTAAATTATTAAACTTTAAACCAATATCTTAATTAGATTAAACATGGTTTGGCGCCATGTGTGGACTAACGTGGACTAATGCCTTGCAAATGTATGAAGTTAGGGGCTAATGTATCAAACAATGAAAAGAATAAGGAGAGATTTCAAAACTTTTTAATTAATCCAATTTTTTATTTTAATTAATCCAAAAATTAAATATACATTATTTTAATTCCAATTGTTACATTGTTGCCATTTTGATTTACACCTAATGCAGGAATCAACATAGTGGATGATTGAAAATTTATTCTTAGACTATATATATATATATTATATGTAATAAATAATACTCTTATAATTATATTGATGTATTATTGAAAGTTTAATGTTAGTCTAAAAAAAATGTTACTCCATTATGTTATTCTGAAATGCGTATATGTTGTTAAATTAAAAAAAAATGAATGAATTTCATTTTTTTAATATTGCATTGAAATGCATATATTGTGTTTAATAAAAAAATAAATGAATTACCAACAAAGTCCCACACAATTGGCATTTTCAAGAATCAATTCTTAGTTATGTGTATAAAAAAATTGTTGGGAGACATAAAGCTTACTTTAGGGCTTATTTAAATGTATTCTTTATTTCAATGTTTTCAAAGCAATTTTGTAAAAATATTTTTTAAAACAAATTTTGAAAATCAAAAAATGAAAAAATCTGTTTGAATAATTGTTATCAAAATCATAACTAGTAAATATTAAATGGGTTGTTTAAAATTTATCACTTTACCACCAATAAGATGAGTGTTCTCCTCCTTTTCTTATGTTTTCTTGGGGCTAAAAAAATAATGAATTTTCAATGTTTTTGCCGGAATTGAATTTTTTATTTGAGTATGCATATATTGAATGTCATTTTATTTTATTTTGATTTAATTTTAAATTAAAATTTGAAACATCATCAATAATCCAACCAAACAATTTATAGATTTTATCAAAATATCAAGCATTAAAAATTATTTGTAATATACTAAGAGATTAATAATGGAGTTATTATAATGAATTGAATGAGTCAATATATTACAAGCACAAGTTAAATGGGCCAACCTAATAAAAGTATTAAGTAATTTGATATGAAATAAAAGAAACGTGGTTTGTGATACATCTTATATATCAACATTTTATTAATATCAAATAATTAAGATAGACCTTTTTTTATGCTTTTTGAAATATTCTTTAATCTTCATCTTTACAATACTCTATTTTGTTTGTCACACCCCGGAAAAATGCGACGGAAGGAAAAAAGAGAACAAATCTGGTTTTCGAGTGAAAACCGATTTGTGAGGAGTCACCACCAAAATTTTAAGGAAAAATATTGGAAAACCGAATTGAAGAGGAAAAGGACGGTCTGCGTAGTCAGAGTTGGATTCGGGAGTCGATTGTGTGTGGGGAAGGTGTTAGGCACCCCACAACACTCGTTCCTAGGAACGGTTACCTTACGTAGATTGTGTAAATTAATATGGCATAAAAATATATTTTGGTTTTTCTTTTTATTATTCACATGCGAGAAAAAAGGGTAGAAAAGAATGAAATTAAGAAAATTTGGAAAATTTGAAAAATAAAGAAAATAAATTAAATTAGAATTAAGGATATTTAAGCAAAATGAGGAAAAGGAATTGAGAAAATAAATTGAGAAACATTTATTAAATTAATGGAAAAAAACACCAAATAAAATCAAAAAATATTTATTTATTTATAAAGGCGGCCTTGACCCAGAATCAGAGCCTGGGGCCTACGTACCCTGCGATGGGGATCAAAATCCACGTAGTTCGGGACTAGAAATGCGTGTCTGTTGGTTGATGTTTTTTAATTTTTGTAATAAGAGAAAGTTAATGAAAAATAATTTAACTCTTTGCAAACAAAACAAATTTCTGAGATTGAGTTGATGTGTTTTAATTTGCAAAAGACAATTTAATTCCCTTTTACTTACTCTTATTTGGTTTTGCTTTGAAAATGTTTCTTTTATTATTTTATTTTATTTTTCAAAATGCACTCATTTGATTTTTAACTTTTGAAAAAATGTTGTATTTTTATTTTTAATCTTTCGGAAACTTTTCTTTTGAAAATCAATTTATCTGTTGCAGACTCGCAGTCATGTCCGATGAATCTGTTCCTTAATTACCTGCAGAAGTTCTAAACCTCGCGGTATAAGGGTTTTATTGCATAAATAAAGCAAGAATTTGGAAAATACTATACATTTAAAATAAAATTGGGAAGAAGCTTGTTATTTTATCAAAATTTATTTATTTGTACACTTATTATTATTATTATTATATTTTTATGAAATTTAATTATTTTCTAAAAAAATTATTTAACTGATATATCTACGTGGATTCGCAATCTCACGCGACGACGCAGTTAACCACGATACCTGCATGAATTTTGGAAACCTCACGTGGTATGGTTACCCAGTCGGTCATTTCTATTCTTCATTTTATTGTTATTTTTACTTTATTTATTTTTTTTATGAGAAAATAAAATTTCGGAGGGAAAGGTCATTGGAACCTATTATGCATATACATTTATAATACATTCGTGCAGCCCCCACATACTCACACGGTGCGATTATTTTAATGATCTACGAGAGCTCACAAGCCTTCATGACAAACATAAAAGAGAAATTAAACTCAGCGATTTATGGAACCATTCACAAGCTCATGTGACTGACTTAATTATTCCCGACTTGCTTTACGTAATGCCTATGTTTTCACCCCAAAAGCCAAAGCCTTGTCACCATTTAGAAATGAGTGGGCCTAAAAGGAAAAGCCCAAACCATACTCCCTCTTGCTTTATTTCATTTAAGGCCTATAATTGATAACAAAAGGAGCTTTTCTTTAAGTGGGCCTATGTCTCAACAACTTTGTAAATGTTTAAGAAATAAATGGGCCGAAATGAAAACCCACACTATACCCAGCTATACCAAATTATACACGAGGACACAAAAAGAAAGAGGTCTGGTAAGATTGAGGGAGCTCTCATCCCTTTCTTTTCAAAAACCATATTTTTGTTGCAGAAATCCAATCTTCCCAAAAACATCATAATCAATCTAACTAATGACTCGATCACCACAAATTAACACACCAAATATTCAGAGATAAATGAGCAGCTTATGGGGTTCCACTAAGAGGCATTTCCAATTCACAAACTGAACCACTAGACTCTGCCAAGAATCCTGTGTCCCAAGAACAGCATGCTAAATGAAATCAACACCAGCACTAGGAAATCAATCAACGATAACGAAAATAACCATCCAATCATGCATTCTTGAAAATTCTTCGCCTAAATCAACTCAGCGTTCACAGGCCAGTCTCAGGATTTAGCAATTCCTTAACAAAAATCTAAAATTGGAATAGCAAATTTTTGTACCGAAACCGGGTCTCTGCAACTCGGTGATCAGTAGCTCTAACTCGATTTTTTTTTGGCTTTGTGTTCTTCTCTTTCCCAGAAAAGTCAAGCTTTGCCCACTTGGTTCTCGGTCACGGGTTCACGGTTTCAGGCTCTCAGTCTCGGGTTCTCGGTTTCCTGGTCTCCTTCTCCTTCCTTCGGTCCAGTCTCCATCGTGCTGGAGCTCCGCCTGCGGCCCCCTCTGTTTTTCAGTTCAGCATCGTCCCCCATCGTGCTCTGCCTCCTTCCATTTCTCCTTCGGTCCGGTCTCTTCTCTCGTGCTCGGCCCTCCTCTCTTTTTCGGGTGCCTCCAGCTTCCTCCAAAAATCCCCCAGTGCCGCGGTTGCTCTCCTCTGTTTCTCTAGGCGGCCTACTTGCTTTTTCCTGACCCCTCCTCCTTCGGTCTGGGCAACCTCGGCTTTTCAGCTTTGGTCTCCTCAGTTCTTCGCCTCCGTCTCGCGGCTCCTCTCTTCCCTGCTCTCCCCTCTTCTTTTCGGACCTTCCTCCGTTTTATCTCCATCGTCCTCAGCTTCCTTCACGCGTGCGTCCTCTCCATTTCCAACCGTGCACGTCTCCCTCTGTTTCCTTTTGCTCTCACCGACTCCCTCTTGCTCAGACTGCTTTTTCTCTGTTCTCAGTGTCCAGCTTTTCAGTCCACGCGTGCTCTCCCTTCCTCCCGTGTTCCCTCCGTCTTTTCTATCTTTTTCAGTCTGCCCCTCTGGTCCTCCCCTTTTTCTGGTGGTCTACGCCCTAGTTGCTTAGGGCGTGGACCTTTAGGGGCCCAAGTCCACGAGCCCTCAGGCCTCTTGGGCCCAAATGCCCCTTCTCCCTTTTTTTTTTATTAGTTTTTTTGTTGAGTTTTTTCTCTCTTTTTTTTATTTTTTATTATTTTGTTTCTTTCCTTTCTTTTTTATTTTATTTTATATTTTATTTTATTTTTGTGTTTTTTTTATTTTTATTTTTTTATATAGCATTATTTATTATTTGTTCTATTTTATTATTATTTTTTTATATATTTTTTTTATTTTTTTGTTTTTGTTTTGTTTTGTTATTTTTGTTTTTTTTTGTAAAAAATGCCCGGACAAAATATGGTGTTCACATTGTTATATTAAGAGAACTAATTATTTGCAATGGTATTTTAATGATTAAAATTTCATAATGCATGATACTACAAGGGGACGAACCCAATTTTATTGGTTCCCAACCCCACAGCAACACCCCGCCGCGCCACCCCCCCCCCCCCGCGGGGCCCCGGGGGAGGGGGGGCGACGCAAAACACACAAAAAAAAAAGCTGGATGCAATCCTGACATTTTAAAAAAAGAATTTGATTCAAAATTTCATGCCATTATTCATTTTTCAGTCCTCCCACTAGGTAAGTAGCTTATTATGGCTCTACTTCATTTAAAAAAAAATCTCATACAAACATTATTTAATAAAAAACGTAAGAGAATCATACTAATAGTTAAGATTTATTGCATCACTTTTTTGCTGATATTAAGGCATTTTTTTTACGTTAATAGTCTAACAATTTTATAATTTTGTAGTGTTTCATGAGTATCTAATTTTGTTAAATTTTTATCTACCATACAACTAATTTGAATAAAATTTATTCAGTCCTGTCATCTAGAATACTAGGTAAATTTTGCAGGATTCTTTTAATCAATCCTTAGTTTTTTTCTTATTTTATATATATACACACATCAATCTTTAGTTTTTTTCTTATTATATATATATGTGGTAGTTTTTATTACTGCATATGTAAAAAAGCATCCTGAAACAATGCTACTTTTGAAATTCAAGAAGATGCCATTGGGTTGAGTGATGATGACATTCAAGACATCACTTAGTCAATATCTGTCAACCAAAATCGAAATAAGACAACAATTGGCAGTTCTAAAGCTTGATATGTAAGAAAGGAAGCAAGAAGAGAAGATTTGTTAGCTATTAGAATGGATAAATTTGCAGACAAGCTTTCAGAAGTTGTTGGAAAAAAGGCTGCTAATGTAGATGTTATGGTTGAGAGTGTTCTGTCCATAGATGAAGGTGCAAAAGTTGTTTACTTATGCAATACCTCTTTATAGTTCGTTTATTTTGGAGGTTTCAAGGCAAAAATACGGTTTACTTTATGAAAGATTTGCTGAGGATAAGTTGAAAATGTACCAAAATCTATTCTTTATGTTTCTTCCTTTAAGCAATAGACATTAGTTTATTTCTTTGTTACTGTAGTTATTTTTAATATTTTACCATTCATTTGAAAGAAAAATGTTAGAAGATATTAGAATATTTTAGGATATTATTCAGATTATATTTGTTGATTCTTTTCTATTCTTATTTTTCATGGAATCAGCATAGAATCAGGGATTATAATTCCTACATTTATTGTAAATATTCTGTATTCATTTTTTAGCTCATAGGGTAACCTGTATATATACTTGTGTACTCCTCAATTATAAATTATTAGAGAATATTTTTTCCGACCACTATTCATGTCATGGTATCAGAGTCAAGCTCTATTTCTTCTCTGATCATATTTTTCCTTTTGCCCTAATTTTTTTTTGTCCGCGTATTGTTCACGATGGCACTGTTCACTGTTTTTGCATGTCACTGTTGGCATCACTGTTCACGACGTCACTGTTCACTGTTCACGGTGTCATTGTTTACGCTCAATCTCCGACCAGCACATTCCCGTTGACCGCTTCCATCTTTTTCTGCATCTATTTCAATCATGAATAAGTTATCTACTACCGGTCCTAATGTTGAGTCTTCCACTGTCAGTAATCACACTGGCATCGGTGGTGTCTTTGGAGAGTTGCAGGTTGTTCCAATGGCTTATAGATTGAACGGGAAAAATTTTGAGTTAATCTCAATTTGTTCGCACTGTTCTGAAAAGACCTGAAAAACTCAATCATTTATTGGATACGGGTCCTAAGTCAGGTGATCCAAAGTTTGATGCCTGGGATGAAGAAGACTCGCTGATTATATCATGATTGTGGCATTCCATGGATCCTGAAGTTAGTAAATCATGTTTGTTCTTGAGTTCTGCTAAACAGATTTTGGATTCTGTGCATCAGACCTATTCAAAAGTGAATGATACTGCTCATATCTATGAGATTAAGACAAAATTTCTTCTACTAAACAGGGAGGTAAATCTATTAATGAGTATTCTACGCTAATGAAAAGTTTGTGGTAGGAATTGGATCATTATCAGTGTATTATGATGAAATGTACTGAAGATACTGTCATCCTAAAGCACTTTATGGAGAAAGAAAGGATATTTGAATATCTTGCAGGATTGAATGCAGATTTTGATACTGTAAGAATTCAAATACTTGAAAGAGAAGAGTTACCTACTCTGAACGAAACTATTGCTATTGTCTTAGCAGAAGAAGGACATAGGAATGTGATGATGGAGTCCAAGATAATTGAAAGTTTTGTTTTAGTATCAAAGAGTACCAATTAAGCTCCTCAACCAAAGCATTCTAACAACTCCCTACGATGTACTTATTGCAACAAGTCTCGTCACACCAAGGATAGATATTAGAAGCTTCATGGTAAACCTTCGAATATGAAGAAGAGACAAGGGCAAGCTCATGTAGCAACGGAAGTTTCAAGTGGAGAGAAAAGCTTCATTCATCCTAATCTTAAGAATGAGACTGGAAAATTAAGGAGTTTATTGGAATCACTGGAGAAGAATACTACCAATACTTCAGGTACATGTTCTTGGGTGTTCTCAAGTATTTCTATTGAACCTTCATCTGTTATTACTCAATTGTCATATGCTCTTACTGCCTCAAATAAAGTTTTTCTTGACTCATGGTTCATGGATTTTGGAGCTAATAACCATATGACCAATTCTTCAAAAAAATTCATCTCTTATAATCTATGTCCTAGTACTAGAAAGGTTATAATAGCTGATGATTCTGTTCTTACTATTGCTGGTCAAGGTGATATCCGTTTAAGTCCATCTCTTATCTTGAGAAATGTTTTACACATTCCTAAGCTTTGTACCAATCTTACATCTGTCAAAAGACTTACCAATGATTCTAATTGTTGTGCTTTATTCTTTTCTACCTATTGTGAAATTCAGGAACTGAGCACGAGACAAAAGATTGAATTTGCTAAAGAAAAAGATGGACTTTATTTCCTTGATGAGTGCAGTGGACGTGATGGATTCCAAAGTTTGTCTTCCTCTTCCTTTCGTTCCAAAGAATTCAGTTTGAATAAAAACCGCATTTGGCTTCATCATCGCCGTTTTGGTCATCCTTCTTTTCATGTTATTAAAATGATGTTTTCTTATTTATTTAAAGACCTAGATGTTGAGTCCTTTCATTATCATGTTTGTGAATTTACTAAACACAAACGATCTTCATTTCCTATTAGTAATAAAAGAGCTTCCGTTCCTTTTAATTTAATTCATAGTGATATTTGGGACCCTTCAAATATTTCTAATATTTCTGGATCTCGATGGTTTGTGTCATTTATTGATGATTGCACTCGTAAAACTTGGATCTATATTTTGAAACAAAAATCTGATTTTCGCTCTATATTTCCATCCTTTTACAATATGATCTGAACTCAATTTGGGATTGGGATACAAAGATTTCGTTCTGACAATGCAAAAGATTTTTTCAATCAATCTCTGTCAACCTTTTTTTGATACTCAGAAAATTACTCATATGTCTTCTTGTGTTAATACTCCACAACAAAATAGGGTTGCTAAAAGGAAAAATAGTCATCTCATAGCTACCACAAGAGCCTTGCTATTTCAAAATAATGTTCCTAAACAATATTGGGGGGAAGCAGTTTTAACTGCAAGTTATATAATCAACAAGCTTCCCACACAAACTCTTGGCTCAAAAAATCATATACAACTTCTCACTCACTTCTTCCCTAACTTTAAAACTTCGAATAATCTCATCCCAAGAATATTTGGTTGTATTGCTTTTGTTCATATGCATTCTCAAAATCAGACCAAACTTGATCCTTAGGCCCTAAAATGTGTGTTCATTGGTTATTCTCCTACTCAGAAATGATACAAATGCTATCATCCTCCCTCAAAAAGGTTTTATGTCTCAGCTGATGTGACTTTTTTCTGAGTGTGAGTCATATTTTCATAATATTCTTCTAGAGAGAACTGTCTTTCCTGAAAACCAGAGTCAAGATCTCTTCTTTCTTGAAATACCAAATGACTCCTCTGGACCTTCCAATTCCTGTGATTCTCAACAGCCCCTACTCTCCACTTGTCCTTTACAGGTTTACTCTCACAAGAAAGAGACATCTCAACCAAAGCAAGTTCAATCTTCTGAATTAACACATGTTCCTAAAGACACAAAGGTAACTCCTTCCCTTGAAAATATCCCTGAAAATATAGATGATGATCTTCCTATTGTCTTACGCAAAAGTACCCGCAATTGCACAAAAAGTCCATTATATATTTTGTCATCTTTCATTTCCTATAACAATTTGTCTTGCAACCATAGAACTTTTCTTGCAAATTTAAATGATATTTCCATTCCTAAAACTTTATTTGAGGCATTGGCAAATGAAAATTGGGTACAAGCAATGAAAGTGGAAATGGAAGCCCTAGAGAAAAACAAGATATGAAACTTGGTTCCGTTGCCAAGAGATAAGAAACCAGTTGGGTGCTGCTGGGTCTTCGCAACTAAGTTCAACTCTGATGGTTCCTTAGAAAGATACAAGGCACGGTTAGTTGCGAAAGGATATACTCAAACCTATGGCATAGATTATGTGGAGACTTTTGCTCCTATTGCAAAAATGAATACAGTCCGGATTTTACCGTCTATTGCTGCTATCCGAGATTGGCAATTACTGCAATTTGATGTTAAAAATGCCTTCTTACATGGTGATTTAGAAGAGGAGATCTAGATGGAGGTTCCACTGAGATTTCATTCTCAGCTTACATCTGATACAGTTTGCCGACTTAAAAAGGCACTTTATGGGCTCAAACAATCTCCAAGAGCATGGTTTGGAAGATTTACAAAAGTCATACTTAGTATGGAGTACAAGTAAAGTCAAAGTGATTACACTCTATTTATTAAACATTCGACTTCAAGGGGAGTGACAGTGTTACTAGTCTATGTTGATGACATTATAGTCACAGGAGATGACATGGAAGGAATTAATTTCTCAAGGAAGTAGTTGATACGAGAGTTTGAAATTAAAGAATTAAGGAGGCTTAAGTACTTCCTAGGAATCGAAGTTGCTCATTCAAAGCAAGGAATTTCTATATCACAGTAGAAATATACTCTTGATTTATTAACTGAGATAGGTAAATTGGGATGTAAACCGATAGATGCCCCAATAGAAATTAATCACAAATTTTGTGACTTCCCAGACGATACAACTGTTGATGTGGGATCATATCACAGGTTTGTTGGCAAACTAATATATCTGTCTTATACTATGCATGACATAGCTTATGCTGTAACTGTTGTGAGCTAATTTATGCATGCTCCTAAAAAATCACATCTTCGGGCTGTACATCAAATTCTGCAATACTTGAAAGGTATACCAGGAAAAGGAATCTTATTCAAAAGAGGAAATAGATTAACTCTTGAAGCCTATACTGATGCAGATTATGCAGGTTCTATGGTTGATCGGAGGTCAACGACAGGTTACTGTACTTTTCTTGGTGAAAACCTTGTCATTTGGAGAAGGGGAGTGTGAGAAGATATTAGAATATTTTAGGATATTATTCAAATTATATTTATTGATTCTTTTCTATTCTTATCTTACATAGAATCAGAAATTATCATCCCTAGATTTATTATAAATATTCAATATTTATTTTTTAGCTCATAGGGTAACCTGTATATATAATTGTGTACTCCTCAATTGTAAATCATCAGGGAATATTTTTTCCGACCACTATTCATGTCAAAAGACAGTGATATAAATGTGAATGAAGTGTTATGTTTTAATCACTCCTTATTATCCACGCAATAAATATCATATTTTTCATTTTTTTGCTAACATTTAGAATTTAAAATAACATACATAAATTAAAGAAATTAAAATTTTAATTGTTTTAATGTTGATGGATGTTTATTTTTCTAAAATTTGACATAATTTAACAAATTTAAATGAATATAAATATATTATATTTTCAAGTAATGGACAATTTTGTCAAAGTTAATATATATCCTATAAAACATGTTGCCAAACATAAGATAGTATTATCTTATACAATAGCACAATACATCATTTTATATAGCGTAACACCAAAAATGATATAGTATTAAACTCTTATTAGGTCTTATATTATCAGCCTTTTATCCTATCAGGCATTATACTATCAAGCCTCATCCTATACAGCGTACTAAGCGCTTAAACATGAAAAATATCTCCAACTAGGAATGCAGTGCCATGTAACTATAAATTATGGTGATAAGCAAAACATAACATCACAAATGACACAAGTTTCTGGGAACTGTGTCATCTTACTAGCAAAATCTTACGAAGAACTAAGATAGTTTTCTTATTAGCAAAATCTTGAAAAGTATCTACACCTTCCTGGTGGGAGCTTTTCTTTTTTTGGCCTGATCCTGATGGGAGTTAGGAACCAAATTTGTAAACTTCATTTGGTAGTCCATCCGACAGTTTGTGGTCATCTGTTCCTAGCCACATCACGAGCAAAACAGAAGCTTCGAAAAAGTAAAATTTGTCAATCAAAGGTCGCTTTAACTAACAACCATGACTCCGTATCTACATTACTGATTAACCTTAGCTTCCCCTGTTGTTTCTTTTGGTTCTTAAAAAATGTTATGTATCAGGATTGATGAATAGTGATATATTATTCAATAAAAATGATATGAATCACATTACTTAAAAATATAAAGCACAAAACTTCAAGATTAGAAACAAATATATATATGTGTGTGTGTGTGTGCTAATTTCAGTCGAATTTATTGGCAAAAAAAAATCAGTTAAGTTTATTACATAGTTTAGAAAATGACTCGCAAAGTGGGAGTGCTGGTGCTGAATTCATTGACAGGATTATGTAAAAAGTGACAGGATGACATAAATCACTTAACATGACCGCATCTCACATTTTTAGTTATATGTGTGATGTTAAATGCCCTTAAAATTAAAGCGACAATTGATAAATATTAATATTATATATATAAAACAAAATAAAATGATTAGAGAAGGACTAAAAAGAATGCCCAAAAAAAAAGGTTAGAGATGGACAAGATCTAGTAGTTTAAATTATTGGACCAGAATCGTTAATTTGTAAGTCTATAACACAATATTCCCCCTAAATGCAATTACATGAAAATATCTAGAAGAAATAAACTAGGTCTTGAGCGGTCAAGCTTAATGAATGTGAAAGGAGCAGAGCCCAGAAATGAAAGTAGCATTAGCAGAAACATACCTAACTTTTGACCCAAAAAGAGAAGCACATCATATGTAACTCCTACTTCTTTGAGGACTTCCCCTTCTTCTGTGAGGCTTTTCCCTTTGTGTTGTCTGTGAAAGAGTCCATACTCTTGTCCTTGAAATGCATAATACCTGAGCTGAATTCTGGGGACAGAATTTTGGCAATCTCAGGAAAACCAACATTACTTTTACCACGTAAGAGGGTTTGCAAATTCTGCTCCCAAATCTTGTCTTTCTTGATACCAGGACTCTGCACACGGGTATTTGTTATGGTCAAGTGAGAAGCAATAATAATGTTGAAGCCCAAATAAAGTACCATATAAATGAGAGGAATGCAAACTATTCGTCTATTCCACCATTTCCTTAAACCTTAACCAGATTCCCCATTAAGCCAACTGCCATTGATTATGCAACTACCAGATTTTTAAGTGTTCAAGGTGAGATGGGGTTGTTGGAAATTATGAAGTGTTAAGATTGTGTGTTAGTAAGTTCATGGAGGATGCAAAAGAAATTTCCAAGAGAGCTTCCACACGGCTACCATAGGTTGGGAAAACTTGGGAAAAAGGCAGTAGAAGTCTACAATGCTCCAATTTGTTTTATTCGCTTGGTCAGATGCCACATGGACGTGAGAGTGATGATGTATTGTATACTTGGTAACATGGATGGGCTTCGTAAATGGATTGCACAAAATTAGGAGTTGGGGTTCAATTGTATACTTTTAAAGATGACAAGTCTCAATTGCACAAGCCCCTAAGTTGAGAGGGGTCCTCAGCATTCTCTTTCTCCCTAAAGACTAGAATGAGAAAAGTAAATATCAAATGGTTGAAAAGCCATTGACATCAAGAGGACCACAAAAATCAAATGTCATAATACTCATTACTAAAGCTACATGAATTTGAGTCTAGTAGGGAATACATAATTGTGAATAGGTTGCATGATAAAAAACTTACAAACCAGCTCTACTAGATGAAATAGATTTGGGGAAATAAAACTTACAATTCGCTAACAATAGATGTTAAATAAATAAATAAACATAACTTTAGAGATACTGTAGCCAGAATCATAGATCAAGAATGCAATGTGTCAGTCCCTAGAATATCTCTAAATATAACCCATTTTATAAAAAGAAAAGATTTTGCAAGCCAACATAAAGTAGCTATGGACATAAATAAACAAATTGAACAATAATACTAGACAAATTGTCATAATGGTAAGTCAGAACATTAGAATAGCCTATACAATGAAATAAAATTCTCCTCCTAAGAATGAAAGAAAGATAGAGGGAGAGAATAGGAACCCGGGCATTGTAGAGTTTGATAAACTTAGAGATGAGCAAGGCAGTTTCAGAGCGAGATTGATCAGGGATGCCCAAGAACTTGCAGAGCTCACTGGAAGCTTTGCAGTTCTTGCTAACTTTTCTGTTACCAAGTCCAGTTAAAGCCTTTGATCCCGTCATCAGAGTCCTCTGCCCTAATCTCAATGCAGCAGCAACACTGCCAATAGAAACACAAATCGTCATTCGATTCATTGCTTTTCTCTCTTGATTTTCTGGCACCTTATGCCTTGCTAACCAAGACAATCACTTCATGGATCTTCTCTATGGACCAAAGTTGGCACTCTGCAAAGCCAGCAGAAGAACTTTTGGGCTAAGGAGATGCAGTTGAGAGGAAATTAGGTTTAGGAAATGTTTCTCCCCCTAATTATATAATAACATTGCACGGAATCTGAAAGTTATAGATTTTATAATTTAAAGGAGAAGCTTATATACTATTAGACTTTTTATAATAGAACTACACTATATATATATATAATTGAGAACATATTTGCAATGATTAGAACTATATATATATAAGTTATATAACAGAACTACAATAAGAATTGAGTTAATATAACAGAACTATACCTTGATGCAAGTGAGTGTTTGTGACTTAGAAGTTGTTTCATAGTAATATTTCTACCATTTAATTTGTTTCATAGCTATCATTTTGAATAGAAATAACCATTTCTATTCTACAAACATTGATCATGATCATATCATACCATAGATATAGAGTACTCATGAACAAAATGCTGAATTTACATAAACATTATCCCAAAGCCAACAAAATCAGTGATAAAAGCTAGGTACACCCCTAGATCCGACAATATTTAAAAGAAGTCAAACCAGTTCGGAAACATTAAAGACAAACACTTTACGTAAGCTTACCATAACTTGAAAGATCCATGGGTCCTCAAAAGGTTTATCTTAAATCCTCTGCTTCATTATATATATAATGAAGGCAAAGTGTAGTCTATTGTTTATGTAGGTGCCAAGGACCTTAAAATAGCACTAAAATGCCCTTAACTTCCAACCTAATCTAGAAAAAGAGGCCATAAATTATCTCATCATGATACAAAATCCTGGTACAATGAAAACTATTAGCAGTGTTAGTTACCATCAAACTGGTTATCAAAAGTCGTGAATTCCAGGTTGTCAATGCAAGTTGTGTTAGTGCAGTAGAAGTGTCCAGATTCTTATTGTGTATTTTTGGCATAATCAAGTGCTACCAAATCAGTCACAGTACATCACTACCAAACGATAAGCTCAAATGGAATGAACATAAAGCCATGTAACTGAAATACAACAGAGCATAAGAGAAGAGAGATTCAGAAAAGCTCCACTACAGAGGAAAGTGGTCAGAGGGATAACGGTGAAGAACCAACCACACAGAAATCAAATGAAACCAATGTACCTGCGAGCGATGATGACGGTGAAGGCTGGAAGGGTTGAAGGCTTGAAGCTCGAACTCGAAGGGCTAGCTCCAGAAGCCGATAGTCGAAGACGTTGTCCAGTGGAGAGACGAGAGAGTGACCGATAGTCGAAGACGCTGTCCAATCTGAAAGGGAGTAAAGGTCACTGCCGGTCAGAGAGATGAGACAGACCGATGGAGGTCGCCATTGAGAGTTGAGCGATAGGATGGAAGCTTGAGAACAGGGGACTTAGGGTTTGAGAGGGACGTGGCTAACTACTGAAGATCAGGTATAGTGAAAAACTGAAAATAAAAATATAATATTAGATTATAATAAAATAATTTTAATTTAAATTATATATTATATTATAGTAGAATATATGAAAAGACAATAAACAAACTTACTTAAACAAATCTTTTTTTTTTCCCAATAACAAATCAAACCTATTTAGGTAAGTAGGTGTAGATGTAGGCTTGAGTCAAATCTATTTTGTTAAATCAACCAAGCTAGTCTAGTGAAAAACTAAAACTAAAAATATTATATTATATTATAATAAAAATAAATTTAATTTAAGTTATACATTATATATAAAATATATGAAAAAACAATAAATATGCTTTGATAGGTTTTAAGTTAGACTTTACTTAAACAAATTAAACTTATTTACATAAATAGACTTTCTTATAAATTTTAACCTAACTTATTTTGTTAAATAGGTTAGGTCTTATATTGGGTAGTCCCTTAGATTGGGGTTTAACCTATTTTCACCCTTAGTAATAAGATAAATTTCACACAAAAAAAAGGTTAAAAATCTAAAAAAAATTATACAAATAATAGTAATACACATGCTTTAGTTGTGTTAATTTTAATTTAAATTTATAATCTATGTTTATTACGTAAATTTAATATCAGTACATTTATAAATTTTACATTTATATAACTATAAAATTATAAAAATTGCATTATTATAAGCAGATAAATTCTATGTATATATATACACACACAAAAGTAGTGGGAAAAACAGTTTTTTTTTAAGTTTGAAAAATCCCAAACCTAAACTCAGTAACTCCCAAACACATGGTAGAATAAGGTGTTTTGTTTATAATATTTAATATCTATGTATTTCAAAATAAAATTTGTATTACTGACTAACTATATGCTAACGTGTTTAAATTTTTTGTTAGATATATAAAATAGATATCAAATCTAAAATCTTGAAAGATAATATTTCGTGATCTTGGACGTACTTAACTTATACGATGTTTTTTATTAACTAATAATAAACTAATAAAAATGTGAATATTTAACATGTGGATTTTACAATTTTTCCTTATAAATCATGCCTATAAAAATATTAAGTATATATTTTGAAATTTGAAAAATTAGTTTGAGTGGTCAACTAAAAATACTAATGTTTTGACTATATCATCCATCAAATCCCATAATTATTGGCTGATTTTCAATTATTTGCCACCTCAATAACAATATAATTGAGGTCAACACATCTCTCTGTCCTTCTCTTATTTAAACTAGCCGAAGAAATCTGGTTGTTATATGATGATGGATGGGTGCAGGAAGGAGCAAATAATAGATAAATCCTCCAGTTTTTGCAAAGAGTAACCGGGAGAGATGAAATTTTACATGCAAGTCTTTCACTTTTGGTTCTAGTTTTAGCATGGTAATAGAAGTTCGTTCTCTTTCTATGATCAACATTCTTGGCGGTGATAAAATTCAACATTCTACTCTAAATAATCCTTATTTTTATTCAATAACAGTTGGGCTTTGAGAAGGAAGAAGTGTACAAACCCAGAAAGATGTGAAAATACGCCTATCGATGCCCAAGATGCTCAGCCATCAACAACAATCTTTAATGGCCCGGGAAAAAGAATGAAGAACAGGTACAGTTTGACGACGAAATAGGGTAGTCATGTACTGAACAAAAATTAAATTAAGTTGAAGTTGGAGAGATTGCAAGTATGCACACAATCCAGGTAATTATATTAAGACAAATTAAATTAAATATAAACCTTAATTATAACTATAAATCGTTTAAAGATTTGGGGGCTTTTTTTAAAAAAAAGTTAGGCGACTCTTAGTTCAGGAGATGGATTCACATTTATATGGGCTTCTTAAAAAGGGAAGGGGAAGTTGGGAAAGACAGGCTTCATATAATGGACAAAGCCAGGATTGATGGGCCGAAAGGGAAAAAGAGACTCCCCCGGAAAGCTTGGCCTACTATAAAAATAAATAAATAAATCAATGAAAATGAACAGGTAAATAAATAATGATAAATATAATAGACATTTTAATATATTTTTCAGAAACTTCATGTATAATTTATTTATTTCTTGAAAATTTTAAATTTTTTTAAATAAATATATTATGTTTTAATATTAAAAATATTCATATCCTTTTTATTAAAGAAAGAGGTAAAGAAATTGAAGAAATTTTTGAAAAAATATTATACGCCACTTTAGAAGTAAAGTTTTTCTTGGAAAATATAATTTTTCAAGTGGAGCACAACTTCTCGGTAGTTCATATTGTATTCTTTTATTTTGAAATAAAATAATGATAATTAATACTTTCTCTATTCCTAATTATAAAAAAATTTTGAGACTCCTAATTTATTTCAAAATATAAAAAATTTAAATAAAATTTATAAAGTAATTAACATCCATTTCCTTTTATACCGTGAGTAATGAAGTTGGCATTTTCACGAGCCAATTCATCTTTCCATTTCTTCCATGCATGTTGTCGTTTCTGCACCAATGAGAGAAGAGAGAGACAATTGGGTTTAATTGAGGCACACCGTTTCTACATGAGGCAATTCATTATTTCCACGAGGCACAGCAGTTGCTTTCAGAGTTGCACCACCATGGCATTGTCAAAAGCTAATTTGATGGTTGAGGACTCCACGGACGCTAAGTTTGACTCAATCCCAACTATGAAGGACTCAACAGAGAGCGTCTGCTTTGCAACCGACGATGAACAACTCTTGTGTTATAAGGAAGTAAAAACAGAGCGCGATGATATATAGTAAGAGACTGAAGAAGGTTATAAAGATGGATCATGGGTATTCGGAGATGGAAACGGAGCACGATGACAGCAGCAAGAGACCGAAGAAGCTTATGAAGATGGACCATGGGTATTTGGAGATGAAAATAGAGCACGATGATGATCATGGGTATTCAGAATATTTAAGTTAAAAGTCACGAGGCATCTTCTCTAACAGGATGGGTTTTTGCTTTGTTTTTTTCTTCATTCTTGTCCATTATATACCCAAGCTAATGAAAACCAACAGACACTTTGTACGCCCGCTTCATTTTTGGACGAGAAAATCTGTACCCCACCTTCGTGTTTTGGCAAAGTTTTTGGTGGGAAAGTACATTCAGACTTAAACTACATTTAGGCTTTAAATTAATTAAGCAGTGGCAAACTTTAAATTAACTAGATTTAGGCCTTCAATCTTTGGACGCTTCGTAGTTTTAGTGGGAAAATTTTTTAATTAAGTTCGGTCATAAAGTACCCCACCTTCAATTTTTTTTATGAAACTAATTTAGTTTTTGGTGCAATAAGTTTAGTAATTAAGGCTATTTTTACCAATGATTAAGCAGCCTCATTTAAGACTTTAATATAAGCAATTATGGAAAAAATTGAAATTGTAAAAGAGTATACCTCTTATTCTTAATATAAGATCCTTTTAACTGAATCACGTAGATTAAGAATAGAAGTTAAAACTTAATTAACTGCCCCGATTTCTCCGAAAATCTCAATATTTTTCCAGAACTACCCTTATTTAATATCTTTCTCTTTCTCTTTGAATATATTCCCTCTGGTCCTTAATATAAGATAATTTTAATCGAATCACGCGGATTAAGAATTAGAATTAAAACTAATTAACTACCTCAATTTCTCTGAAAATTCTAATATTTTTCCAAAACTACCCTTATTTAATCTCTTTCTTTTTCTCTTTGAATACATTAAATAAGGGTATTTTTCTGAAAATGTATAATAAATACTATTTCACATATTGTAAAGGGTCTTATATTTAGAATCAGGGTAAAAGATTTTATATATAGGACTTAAGGAAGTATTAAATAAGAGTATTTTTTAAAAATATATAATAAATACTATCTCGTATATTATAAAGGGTCTTATATTCAGGATCATGAAAAAAAATCCTATACATAGAACCAAAAGGAGTATTTTTCTAAAAGTTTAACTTCCTATCTCCATTTTCCTTGGACCAAAGCCACCCCATAAGTTTTGCCGCATAATTAACTGCAGAATTAAAATAGTTAAGGAGTTAGGCGAGCGGTTGTTTTGTAATTTCAATTTTGTAAGTTGCAACTCCTCGCGAATCCCACCGTCACCTCCACTTCTTTCCCCATTCCCTCTTCGTTTTTCAAGTATTATGTTATTCACATTTGTTTAATACTAATAGTATTTGATTAAAATTAATCTAAATGTCATCAAATCAAATACTTAAATAATACAAAAAATTATAAATGACATCACCATATACTATCATAAATACTGCTATCTGATAATTTTTCTCACGTACCATATCTCCCTCCGCCCATTTGCCTCTACTTTCATCCAATGATATCTTTCATCTAATCCAAACATGAAATTAGATCATTTAAATAGTTTATATAGTGATTAAAATAATATATTTTAAATAAATTTTATAATTTAATTAAAATTTAAGTTAAATAATATTAAATTAATAATCTATTATCCATTAGGAACAAATTAATAATAAATTTTATAACCTAATATTTAAATTTAAATAAATTAATATTTATTCATTGTCACAAATTTTAGTTCAAAATAATTAGTTAACAATTTATTTTTATATCATATATTATGTAAATTTATAATTATTAATAATTATATATTATAGTAATACTTATATGATATTATAATATAAATAAAAAATATTTTATACTAAAATAATATTATTTTATTTTAAATATTAAAAAAAATTAGACTAGTTTGCACTAATCCCTGAAAATGCCTATCTTGTCTCAAGAAGATCTAAGGCAGGTTTTATCCCACACCCCCCTCCCTCCTCCTAGGGTCTGTTTGGTAGGAGGGAAGGGAAGGAAAGAGAAGAGAAGGGAAGGATTTTAATGGAGGGAAGGGGAGGGGAGGAGAGATGAGATATGGAGGGAAAGGAAGGGAATGAGAGGAATTTTAATAATTTGTAATTTGGTTCAGAAAGGGAAGAGAGGAGAGGGAAATTAATAATAATTTGATCATTTTATCTTTAAAATTAAAGAAATTTTCTATTATTTGTATGAGTATAAAAAATTTCAATTTTGAGTATAAAATTATACTTTCATATTTTATACTCAATACTAAAATTTTTTATACTCACTTTTTAAGATATAAAACTTAAATGTAATATTTTTTTATGTTAGGATATTTAAATAAATATTTTTATATTTTAAAAAAAATTTTATCAATTTTTTATATTTTTAAAATATTTTTTATTAAAATAAAATTAATAAAAAATATGAACAACTACGTGTCCCCCCAATTTGGGGGGACACATCTTGAGGGGAGGGGGAGGGGAGTCCCTCAAAATATCATTCCAAACAGGCTCCCACTGTTTGGTATGAATTTATTTTATGAGAGGAGGCCCTCCCCCTTCCTCCCCTGTACCAAACAAGGGGTAAGTTGCGTAGGGACAGATTGCTTACTCAAAATTTGAATTTGATGGACCAGAGTTGAATTTTTTTTATTTATTCTTTTTTCCTGTTTTATTCATCATTATTATTTCTTATCCTTTTTTCCACCGTTAAAAATCTTACAATTTTTTTAATCTAAATATTACTCCCTTTGTCTGTTTTTTTTATAAGTAGAATAGAATTGGAGGGAATATTTTTCTTTTGGTGACAGGATGGGAGGGAGTATTTTATTGCTTTTATCTGTGGGATTATTGCTTTTTAACCTTTCCCCTTTGTCTCTGCGAATCGTACGCAACACGGTAATATTAATATGCCGCCCCTGGAGAGTAAAAATTCATTGTATTCAAGTGTTCCCACTGTCCTTATGAAAATGAATACTAGTTTATTACAGGGGCAAATGACCCAAATGATAACAATAGGTGGACTTTTATGACGTTGTAGTATTTTATGATTGTGTTTCTTGACGTGTTTAAGATTATACAATATATTATTTATTATATATTTTAAATTTGATTCATCTGGATCTTAGGATAATTAATAACGAATAAACTTATATTAAATAAATTGAAGTCATTATTAAACATATTCCATGCGTCAGACATCCTAAACACGTGTTTAGCTGATACATATCTATATATATACTAAATCAGTTACGAGAAACAACTATCTTTATAGTTTTAATACGTAGTATTATCTTATTTTATGTTATTATTATTTACATAATAACTTTATCACAATAGATTTAATTTATATTAAAAATAATTTAAAACATAATAACTCTACAAAACATTGTAGCAAAAAAAAAACTCTACACAACATTAAAAAACTATTAGAATAAAAAGTTCTTTTATTTATAATAATGTCACTGGCAATTTTTCTACCAAATTACTTCCAAAAGTTAAAAAAATTAATTTCAATAAAATTATAGCATCCCCATTACTTATATATATATATATATATATTCATATAAAAATACTATTGAAACATTAATTAAGAAAAAATAATGAAATTTTTTTAATTAAAAACAATCATTGTGAGATGATAATCTCCATGTTTATTTGATATAAGTTTTCATATAAAAAATTTTATTGGAACACCAATTAAGTGTATCTTTGGATTAGTTTTTCTATAATTGATTATATAATTGATTATGAGAATAAGTAATTATATTAAAAGTGATTTGTATTTATATGTTTTTACCTTATAAGTAATTTTGAGAAAATAAGTATATTTAAATTTTGAGGTTTAAGTGATTATTAGATGAATAATAAAAAGAAAAGATGAAATAAGTTATTATTATAAATAGAAAAAATTAATTTTTTTCATAATCACTTATTTGAGGCATTCTTATATTTACTCAGAAGCAAGTTGTGTTTGGCAACTTCTTTATATGACCAATTATCTGATCTCAAATGTGATTATGCATCAAATCCAAACAGGTTTTAAGAAAATAATACTAATTAAACAATTTTTATGAAAAAATATTATTATAGTATGAGTAGATATAATTGACTTGATTTTATAGTTATATTTAAAAGTGGAAAAATACTGTTTTAATAAAATCATAGCCATAATCTCCATTTTTTTTTAAATAAGCTGTTTATAAAAAATATATATTAGAATATCAATTATCAACAAATAATGAATATTTTTTATTAAAAAAATAGTATTTAATTACTTTATAGTCTATATATAATGTAATACTAAATCAACCGCTATAAGTTGCATTCTCAACAACAAAAATAAAATATTTTTTGTTTCATTACTTGGTAGTAAAACGTAAATGAGTTCATATTTGAAAACAAATTGTTTTCATCTATTGAGAAAAAAAGTAAAAATAAAAAGGTTTGCATAGACTAAGTTATGACATAATTGTAACAGACCTTTTTTTCAATTGGAGAGGTTTTAGAGAAACCAGGTTTAGGGTAATAAATAATGAAGCTACAAAAGAAATTATAATAGATTAAAAGCGCAACAAGTGGTTCAAAGTAAATTCAGTAATGGTGTTATGAAATATTAGAATAGAGATTTTCTATTATAATAATTCTTTTTGTCTTGAACATTACAATAAATTTAAACCAATCAATTTTAATAATTTTTTAATAAAAATTTAGGTAAAACTATATATTTAATTTGGAATTAATTATTAGATGTTTTTATACGTAAACAATTTATAATTAATTTAATAGTTATTAAAAATACTTTTAAATTGCATATTTAAATAAGTATTCAAGAAAAAAATTAATTGTGAATGATGTTTGAAATATTAATTCAATCCCCAAATCAAATAATTGTTATCATTTATGAACTTATAATTGGTTGACATCTATCCTTTTTTTATAAATTTATTATCCATTGTATCTATTAAATGTATATAAAAAAATCCACTAAATACACTTTGAGCCCATTTGTTTTATCTTTTTTTATGAAAAATAATTTTGTATACAAAAACACTTTTAAAATTTTTTTGAATGCTTATTTAAATTTTTAAAATAATTAGAATTAAAAAATAGCTTTCTAATTATTTTTTTAAAAAAGTTGTGGTAAATGGGAGAGAGAGAAATAAAAGGGTTGATATTATATTTGTCCAGAATTGAAAAAATAATAAGATTTGCGTGAAGAGAATATGAATATGTATTTTCTACTTTCTCTTTCATCTTCCATCACTAACTATGATTGTGAAACAATTTAAAAAGTTTTTTCTTATTTTAATCAAATAGAAAATAATTTGGGCTTTTCATGGCATATGAAGTAAATGAGATTTTGAAGACCGTAATTTTATATTTATATGAAAAATCAATAAAACTTGTATAAGAAATTTTCTTTTTCAATAATTCATAATAATAATGTTTTATGTGATCGATATGTTTTAAATAGACTAAATGATGTTTTATTATTTTGTCTTATTGTATATATTATATTAACGCATGTATTAAAAGTAAATATTATATACACTATATATATTATTTTTTTATAAATCACAGGTATCCTCTTATTAGAGGTAGTCCTATTTGATGTACGGTTAGACACTAAATGTGGGCACTTTTTCCAGCAGAAATTCAAACCTTGGTTCGTCACGTTATGAGGGATTAATTCCTTCCACTAGACACAATCCCTGTTGATATATATACTATTATAATATATACCAGATGAATACATCCTGAATTTTATATACATTAATTTTAAATTGTGTTGTAAGAAAAAACATGCCACCCTAATTGATTAAAAATAAGCAACAGAACCACTCAGCGACACCAGGCTAATCTTCAGTTGACAACAAATCCACTCTAAACAAAAAAATGTTATTCGTTTTACTTCATATACTCTTTCAATGAACTATATTTTATAACTTGACAACATTATGCTAAATAATTTTAAACCGATTTTTTTCCAATAACCGAATGTCTATTTAAAAAAATATATTTGGCATTCCTTTAATGTATTTTAAAGTTGTTAAAATGATAGAAAATATTGTAAACTTGTATTTGTAATTGTAATTTATGATAAAGTTGATAGCAATTGTGTAGACAACGACGATTCACGATTGTAGGCAAATATAAGCATGAAATAAAAGTCAGATAAAACTAGAGAAAACCACATCAAGATTTAAACTTTGTAAATTATACATTAAAACTATTTTTTTAAAAAAAATTAAACTTACTATTGAATTTTAAAAATTTTTATTACTATATTTTAAAACATTTTTAATTTTAAAAAAATATTATTCTATTTGAATCTTTAATATTAACAAAGTACTAGTATATGCATGTATGTAATTAAAGAATTAAAAACTTGTAAATATAAAGTTAAGATATAAAACTCACAAGCAAATACACAATAATAAATGTAAACATGTAATTTAATTATTACTAGAATTATTTAAAACAATCAATCATGTGCAATTTAATAATTTTTAAAATTTAATAATTAGTTAATTAATTAATTTTTGACTTTAGAAAAATTCCAAAGATCTTTTAATTTAAGCTTTTTTGTAAATGGTGTGTTTGTATTGATTTATATATAAGTGATTATAAGAATAAATATTTATTCATAATAAATTATGAGAATAAATGATTATATAAAAAATGATTTGTGTTTAAATATTTTTAACTCATAAATAATTTTAAAAAGAGAAATATATCTGGATATTGAGATTTAAGTAATTATTAATGGATATTGAGAAAAAAAAATAAAATAAATAATTATAAAAAAATAAATAATTATCATAAATTAAAATAAAACTTATAAAAATAATTATTTAAATGTCCATTATTCCATATTTCGAAACATTTAAAATAGGATTCTTATAATCTTTTTTTTCTTAAATCCAATACCAAGTCTGGGCCACTAAATGTAGTTTTTCCCATTAGGTACAAAAATGGCAAGGAGCTATACCCTACAGAATGATGTCAGAAAGTTTAATGGAGCACTGAAAGAAACTGTAGTGAAATTGATGGAATAAAAGGAGAGAGAGATGAAACAGAAAAGAGAATTGTCCATTTCATTCACCATCACCGCCTTCTACTGTGGCCTCGGCCCATCTTCCAAGCCGGGTGGTCCTTCATCTACTTTCGAGTTCAACCATCTTCTCCTGCTTTTCTTCTCGTGCCCTCCTCCTCTCAACTTTCAGGTGCCGATCCTGCCGTGCCTTCCCCTTCCTGCTTTTCCGTACCTGAAATACTGACACCACTTTTCAGTTCTTCATAATTACTGCGATCTCCCTCACTTATCGTCTAACCCTCCCTTCTTGTACCACCAAGTTTCAAGTTTCACCATCTAGTCATCTACTTCTACCTCTACCTCTTTTCCCGCTTCATAAATCGACAAATATTTCGGACATGTAACTGGGCTCTTTATTTATTTATTTATTCTTTCCTTAGTAATGCTTTGTAGACATGTCAAGCTACGATACCTGTGAATATATTCTGTGTTTTTTTTTTGGAATTTGAGAGAAGCTGGTTTTGTCGATTGTAGGTTGGTGGGAAAACGTGGACAGGGGTAATGATCGCTCGTGGCTTTGGCTTTAATATGGATATGGTCCATGGATTCTCTCAGACATTTCTCAGACACGTAGAGCTCATACACAGCACTTGTATCTCAGACACACCCTGCATGCGCGTCCAAGCCAAAGCGAGCACCAATCGTTTTCTTCCTATATAATTACAGAACCAGCTACCCCACAAGAAACATTCATTCAGATTATTCTCTTTAACTCCGAAGCAAAACAGAGTTCGCAATCAGATATATATATTTATATATTGATTATTGTATTTCTGTATGCAACAGCTATAGCAAGAAGGAGAAGAAATGAATAGTAGGCCTCAACCTCAGCAACCCCAGAAATGTCCTCGATGTGATTCCTTCAACACCAAGTTCTGCTATTACAACAACTATAGCCTCTCGCAGCCTCGTTACTTCTGCAAGGCATGTCGAAGGTATTGGACCCAAGGTGGAACCTTGAGGAACGTCCGCGTCGGCGGTGGCTGCCGCAAGCCCAAGCGAGGCAAAACTTCTGCTTCTTCCTCGTCTTCCACCGACGCTGCCTCCGCCCCGTCGTCGCAGGCACCGAGAGAGGGGGAGGTGCTCCAGAAAGATCCTTCTGCCGCGAGTTCATCTGCTGCGGCGGCTCCGTCAATCAGCCCCTTTCTACAAGGCGTTGATGGTGGGTATTTGTCTTCTCTGGCGGCGATTCAATCCGTGAATCCATCACCGCTGTTCAATCAGATGGGTTCTTGTTCTAATTTGAGTCTTCTTTCTGGGCTCGGTGTTCCTTCTCTAGGCTCATCAATCCGTCCATCGCAGCAGATTTATCAAATGGGTGTTGTCAGAGACAAGGAGGAAGAGCCTTTGTATGAACCAGACCAAGTTATGATTCAATCAACTATGGCTAATACCGTTTCCGCTTCTTCTCACCATGATTGGACTGAAAGCTTCATCACTGATGTTAAGTATAGGGGATCCGATGCCTCTCTGTGGAGCACTACTGTGAGTACCACTTCCACCAGTGGGAATTCTCAGAGTAATAATGATACTGTTGGTGGGTCATTTTCTTTGATCCCAAATCACCAGTGGCCTGATCTTCCTGAGTTTGATCCTCCTCCTTGATCTCCTATCGAGGGATAATGCACTCGAGAGCTGAGAAGCATAATCAGAGATATTAATTAACTTGCCTTCTTTTCTTTTATGCATTTATATGTTCAGTTTCTTTTTTATATCAGTAAGTAGTATAGGTTGTTAATTGGCAGGTGCTTCTCATCTGGTGGATCGGGTATACATTGGACATGAATACAGGATTTCAGTGTAAACGGAAAATTAGCAGCCCTATCAATCTTATAATATCGCATAAAATAGAACACAAGATTTGTGCTTTTGGTTAGGTTGTGCTTAATTATTACTTGATAATATAAAGTTTGTGGGATTATTTTTCTTATTAAGACCTATTAAGTAGGGACATGAATAAAGGACACCAGTCAATGAGAATATCACAGAGACTATGCAAAAGTTATACTGGACTAATTAAGTATTGTGGTGGAAGCAAGCCATGTATGATATTTTGGTTGGATAGTGTTAAACAAGGTTCTAAAAGGGAAAGTAGAACTAATAGAGAAGGGCAATTAAGGTGACTCATAGTAAATGCAAGCAAAAAAGGAAGGTGATGTGATCTCTTGAGAAGGAAAAGATGTTTCCATAATATACATGTGGGTGGGTGGGAATGAGAATCCATTAAGTAAGCTTTTCACTTCACACACACACTGCGGTAGTTATATGGGAAAAAAATTTGTTCACTTTGTTCTATATGAGTGAATCAGAGTGCATATATATGCATGAATGTGATTGTTTTGAGGGTTGAGAGCTAAAGATGGTTGAGAAAATTACTGTGTGATTTGCCAGTTACAAACGAAAACATGTGGCGTGCATGGGTTTTCTGACTTTCTCATATCATTGGACTGCAGATAATCACATGGACTGTCTTCTTCTTCTCAGAGCACAAATACGCATGCATAGTTCAAACAATGGTGTCTCTATTTAGATGCATGCGTGAGCTGTGAGCATATATATACACCCAGGAACTAAAACACACACAAAATATATACTTGATTTATATTATATCATAACATACAATATTGTGCACCTAATTCGGTAGTTCAATTGATTCAGTGTGATCCAACCAACTCGAGTTGACTTGTATTATAGAAAAAGAATCCAAAATGCCTTCAGCCCTTTATATTGCATTTGTTTTGAAAATTCATTCAATTCAAAATAAACAAATTGTTTCAACTAAACAATTGAGTTGACCCTTATTATTATATGTTGAAGTTTTGACCTCTATGTAATATATATATATATGTATATATATAAGGTCTTCTAGTTTGTTCATCATCCCAATTGCACATTGTTTTACCGTATAAATATAAGAAACTATTCCATTCATAAATAGATAAAAAATGTAAATTTTTTTTGGAGTGGAAAGCAGGAAGCATGCTAGTGGGGAATAGTTTTGGGTATATTATATATATTGAGGCAAGGGCAGAAGATCTTTGGTCTGCCATAGAAAGATCTGACTGCAAAGAGCGAATAAAATTACAGAAGCATCTCCTTCCTCCTTACTCTAATCCCATCTTCCGTACGTTACACGAATATACAAGTTTCACATCAATCTTACAATGATGCATGCCACTTCTACTTCCATTTTCTTCTCCCTTTGTCCCTTCTTTCAAACCCCTTATTCTTAATCAGGAAAAACAACAATAGTGTCCAAATTATTTTCATTTATTTGCAATTAACTAACTATACCAATCTCATATGCATTATATGAAGTGTAATAAGTCGTACTAATGCTAATCTTTGAGAAGTATAACTTGCTATCATCCATGTCTCGGTGAATGTAATGTGTATTATGCGTTACCATATTTCTGTTTCTCATGTGGATGCAACGTAATATAGTTACACACGAAACCCATTTCACACCAGTGATGTGATAGCCACTTATGGCAATAAAGGGCAAATACTGATGGGATGGCCATCCCTTGAATTTGTTGGACTTTCTCTCCATGGACCTATTTTTATCTCTTATGTATATTTTTAAATAATGGGATATTTATATGTATTTTTCGTATAATATAAATCACCTGAAAAAAAACAAATTCTCTCATATTATTATATTATATATATATATAATGTTATATATCAAATAAGAGGGAGAAGCTAGATCAGAAGAATGATTGTGGAGATGGGAAGATGGGTGAACAAGTTTTTGGTTCTAGATTCTTTTGGTCTGAAGAGTGAAAACGAAAAGCGGAGATTTGGAACATAATGAGATTAGAAGGATTTAAAGTCGAGTAGTCATGATATTACTATATTACACATTGAATATTAATTAAAAAAAAGCAATCTTGTTTAATCTTTTTTCGTGGGTAAATAAAGCTGGCAGTGACACATGCATGGAGCAACAATCCAGTGTCTAACTTTCCCACCACATTCTGATCCAACATGATTTGATGTATCTGTGATTCACTCTCTTTTTCTTCCTTCTCTGGCTCAGCAACAGCAAGCAGTAGCATTCAGATTCAGGAAAAAGGAGAAGTAAAACATAATGATGACCAAGTGGTGGACCCACCACGGCCATTGATGATAAGGAAGACTAGTCTTGGTTTGCAGTTGAGCAATGGTTATTAATAATATAGGGACAATGTTTCGTGGACTCGTATGGTTGCCTCCAATTGGTTTTGCTGGCACACGATATGATTATTTTTTGTTGGACCTTACAGGAATTTCCATGGCTTTGTGTCGGTTAAAAAGCTTCTGAATTGCGGAGTTAGTTTCTGTTTGGAAATACAGTACAAACACGATAATAGAGCACGTAATGGGGAAGAAAGTATTGACTATTGAACGTCGCCCGGCCCGGCCCCATGTGCCTCTTCTGGCCAATTCCATTCCTATTCATGCTTTTAGTTTCATTAGAAAAATACTCCATCTACTTTTAAAATAGTATATCTTGATTTTTAGTTTAAAATGTAGGATATTTTATAGAGTTATTTGATATATTAATTATTTTTTCATTCATATCTCTAGTATATAATTAATAAGTAAGAAATAAATATTATGGGAAATATGAAAAATAATATAATTAATAAAAGTAAATGATAAAAAATATTAAAATTTCTTGATAAATTTAATGATTCAATTCCTCTTCTTAATATGTGTGAGGTAGTTAAAAATATTTTATACTTGGGATAAGAAAAATGTTTTATATTTAGGACAAGAGAGAATGCCATTTAAGAATTCATATAAAATTAAAACTTTTTAAAAAAATAAAACTATTATAAATGCCTTTATAATAATAATAATAATAATAATAATAATAATAATAATAATATTATTATTATTATTATTATTATTATTGGCCAAAAGAAAATTATTAGTTATTATTATTATTTTTAAACTTTCAATTTCAAATTCTACTATTATAACTAACTAAATTTTTATTAATATATAGATAATATTTTAGATTTATGATTTTAAAAATGAGTGATAACTTCATTTGATCATTCAAAAAGTTTGAATGCAAGATGGTTGGCCAATTATAAAGTCACTCAAGAATCTAATTGTGAGTCTGTAATTTTCCCCTTTTTGGGCTTACGTCAATCACAAAAAAAAAGAAGAGTATGCATGGTTTCTTTGGGGTGAAGGGGAAGGCAGCTGGTTGAAGTTGCCAGTTTTTTTGACTTTGATTCCAACAAAACCAAAATCACAATCACTAGAGAGTGAAGGCTTTATTTAATTAAATTGATGAGATGCATGCATGGTTGCTACAAATGAGAAGTGTTGTAATTGGGTCAGTAGTAATTTGTGCAGTGTGGGAGAAAAGGTCATGATTTTGTGGAGCTCCCTGTCATCCTACCATTTAGGATTTAGCTTCCATGAACAATGATTTTGGTGCATATAATACTCTTTAACTATAATTCTAAATCATAAAATTTTTGGTTGGTTGAGCAAAGCATATATAGCACTTACAGCTGAGGCGATTAAAAACAATTGTAAAATATAGTACTATATCTATACATTTTGAATGTTGATATTAAATTATATGTTTTAAATATCAATAGGTGTATTACGTACATATTTTTATTGATGTGTGTATTTATAACAACCATTTGATATTCGACGTTACCAATATGAATTCAAACTGCATCAGGCTTCAAATGATTAAAAAAAAAATCTTTCAACATAGTTTTTTTATTCATAATGTTTCGGTTCTAAACCTTTTCTTTTCTCACTCCAGTATGATATTTTAATTTTAGACAATAATTAAGTTTATTTTTAAAGGACATCTGGACATGTATTATATGGATGATTATTTTTATTAAAACATGAATTAAAATAAGAGCAATATAAAGTACTCTTAATTTAGTCAAACATTAGAAAAAATTGATGCAATTTATATTAGATAGATTTGCAGCCTTGAATTATTATACTTACAGATTTTTTAGCATGTATTAATTTTTTATTTTTTAGTAAGCACTAAAGGTATCCTTTAACTAACAGGCAAAAACTAATTCATTTCAAAATGAAGAAATTACTATAATAAGTTTTACCTTTCTTAATAAGATGTTTAAGCATGTATTAAAATTTGATCAAAACTAAATAAATGAACACGTGCCCAAAACGCATAAAAATATTACATTTGTTATTTCAAATATCATCAATCTCAAATATAAAATATATAGAAAGTTGTAATATTCTTGTATACTTTGTTGAGATGAAGGGAGAAGATGGGAGGAGAGAAAATGGAGGGAAAAGAAAATTTTTTTTGGGGGGGGGGGGGAGAAAAAAATATTTTTTTCTCTTATATTTGGATGGGAGAAAAAATAGAGAAGAAAGAAAACCATTTATTTTATAAGTACTATAATACTCATATTGTTAATATAATTAATCTATATTATATAAATAAAAATAACTCATATAAATACTATTTTTACATAACTTATTTTATTTAATAAGGTGGCGACCGGTAACCGATAATTGGTTACAGCTGCTAGTTACTGAGGATCGATGGTGGTGGCTAGTAGGGCTGTTCATTGGGCCCGAAGACCCGGTTGGCCCGGAGTGGCCCGGTCATTTCGGACCGAGCCGGGCCAAAAAGTAAAAATCGTAAAATGGAAGGGGACCGGGCCAAAAAGAGCACCGGGCCAGGCCGGGCCTCAGGCAAGTCACATGCCCGTCCCGGCCCGGTATATATATATATATTTTTTTAAATTTTCTCATTTTCCTTTATTTGTTAAAAATATTGAATAATTTTATATAATTGTTTTTTCTTCATATGCCTCATGTAATAAATTAATTTTATAATTATAATAGATATATTTTATTATTCCAATTTTTAATTTTATTTCAAATTTTAAATTTATTTCATGACTTAATATTATATAAAATAAATAATGTATAATTATTGAGTATTTATAATTTTGATAAATATTACTTTTTAAATTAATATTATTTCCTATAAGAATATATTTTAAATTAAACTAGTTGTATTTTTATTAAAAAATTAAATTTACTTATTTTTTATTTATCTTTTAATGTTTTTTTAAAAACCGGGCCAAACCCGGCCCGGTTCTGGCCCGGTGAAGGATCGGGCGGTATCGGGCCGGGCCGGACACCGAGTTAAGGTGATGCTCTGCACGGCCCGGCACGGCACGTGAACACCCCTAGTGACTAGTGACTAACAGTAATAGGTAATGACTAGTGGTGGTGGCGGCTGTTGACCGACGGACAATGATAGTAGCAGCAGCCAATGACTGACAGAGGTTGTGGCTGGTAACCGATGGTGGTAATGATCAATGATTGTCGACAAGCGGTGACTAGTGATCGACAATGATGGTGGTTGGTGAGCGGTGGTGACGACTGATGATTGGCGATGGTTGCAATATGTGATCAATGATCGACGATGGTGGTGGCAGAAGGTGAACAATGAAGGGTGGCGGCTAGCAAATGCCAATGGCAAAAGGTTATTTATTGTGATAGGCAACATTAATATATACAAAATACTTTATAGGGATAATTTTAAAAAATAAATTTTTGCTCTAAAACCTCTCCATTTTTGGAGAGACAATTTGGGGAAAAAAATATGTGAATCTCATGTTTTTTTTCCTAACTTTTTCTTCCTCCCTATTTTTCCCTACTATTCATAAGGTGAAAAATATATTTTCTCTTTTATTTTCCCTTATACTTTTCTCTTCCCCCTACTTCACCCTCCATCCAAACAAGGGTTTAATCTTAGCTTGCATGTAATTTTTTTCATTCTTTTAATCATTTTTCACACTTTTTATTGGCTCCAGGCAATTTTTTTTCCTTCAAATTTTTACACATTTTTATAGTGTTTGAATGTTAAAAAACTCTGGTAAAAAATGTCAAAAAACTAAGTATAATTTTTCAAAAATTTTTAGATATTGTAAATCTGATGCATTACACAGAAAGATATATTGTCGAGTAATATATTTATATATTCGGTTATTTCCAATTTGATCAATTTATACATTGTGCACCTAAAATTATTTTTCTATATTAAATATACTGGTTGAAATGGACAATGGCAAGACATTAATGAAATTCTTCTAAAACGAAAAATTTTATTATGTTCCAATTTATTTTATTTTATATTAGAATGTCTTTTATGAACTAAAATATATAAGCTTTTTATTTGTACTTACATCTAATTGTATTGAAATAAATAAAAAGTATTTTGGTTAAACAAATTAAAATTTCATTTAAAAATTAAAAAAATGTGTAACTTTTTTGCCTTATACTCTGTTTCTGTGTTTCAAATAATTAAGGGTCTGTTTGATAGTGTTTTCTGTTTTATTGTTCTGAGAACAGTTTTGTAAAACTGTTTTTGAGAATAAGTTTTGAAAATAAGAAAACAAAAAAAATTATTTGAGTAATTGTTTACAAAATCATAATTAGTGAGTGATAGATGAGTTATTCAAAATTTATAACTTTACCATTAATGAAGTGAATGTTTCTCACATTTTCTTGTGTTTTCTAAAACAAAAATTACAAAATATCTTAAATGTGTTCTGAGTTTTTTATTTTTTTATTTTTCTGTTTTCCAGAACAGTTTCTAAAAAACAGATTTATCAAATAAGTTTTCTGAATTTTCTATTTCCGAAAACAGAAAAACTATTTTCAGAAACAAAATCAAACAGGCCTTCTTTTTATACCAAAAATAAAAAAATCGCAGCCTAACCTTGAAAAATGGATCACTGAAAAATGAGGTTAGAGATTAAAAAGACTTGGACCCTTAACCGGTCAAATCGGCCCACTTTCTCAAAATTGTCCATTTGGTTTTTTCCCCTTAAAGGGTTTTAGGGACAGCCATTCCTTTTGACTCCTATAATTGTTTGTAACATTATATTTTGGAATTTTTTTTCCGTATATCACTTTATATAATATATATACATATATATATATATGCATGTAATTGTAAATGCCATGTTTTATTTTATCTATCCGTAAGGAATTCTCTCCTCCCCACTTCTAACATGGACACCTCATGTGGATTGTACATATTTAATTTACATAGTTTAAATTAGATAGGAATGACTTTAATTTTATTAATTTTTGATTTATTAATTTACATAGCTTAAATTAGATAGGAATGGTTTTAATTTTATTAATTTTTACTTTATTTTATTGTTTTTTATTTTTTCAAAAATATGAATGGCTCGTATCTAACCCGGTGCAGCGTGGCAATTTAAGACAGACGTTGCGTCAAATTTTGGATTGCCCATGGAAGCCAATCTAACGCGTCTTATAAGCTATGCATGATAATATTTTTTTTAAATAATAATGAACTAAAAGTAGAAACTATTTAATTATAATTCAGATCAGGCGAGAGAGATAACCCTTCCCTCCCCCGGCCCCAAAGTTTATAAATTGAACCAAAAAAAAACTTGACTTTCTAGGGAAAAAAAAAAGAAATAAAGAAACTTGACGAACTTTTGTATAACCCTAGACTACTAGTTTATTCTTTTTCTCCTCTTAAGAAAAATTCTTAAAATTTAAATGAGAAAGAAGTCTCATGGCCCCTAATTCGGCACAGCATATATATATATATAGAAATAAATGTATTATATAGATAATTTTAAAAAGGAGATATATGAAGTAACTATACACATTTTTTATGCATTAAATGAAAGGTGAAAGATGAGTCACTTCATCACCTGTGAATAGTGCCATTTATGCTACCGGTTAAATTATACATATTGATTGATATATAGTGATTCATTCTCTTTTTTTTTGGTAATTTTTTGTACATAAAAAGAAAATGAATTTAATTTGCATGAATTTAATTATGCAAAAAAACGACAAGAATTGGATGACCTTAATTTACATTAACCCTTTGGCACACTACATACGCAAACCGACCAAGTCTGCATCCTTCCTAGGGATGGAAAAAGATGGAAAATAATTTGAATAAAGACAAAAATATGCGGTGTTAATTTTAATTTGACTAATTAATTAAACCTATGTAGTCTATTCGCACACTATTTATTGTTATATATATTATTTAATTCGAGTTATGTAAATTTCTTGTATTATTCCATCAAGTCTTACAAATAGCACGATATGTGCAAAACCCAGTTGGCAAAATTAGAAAGAAAACAAAAATTCACAAAACATTTTCAACCGACACACGCGCAAACATTTAATTTTTGACTCTTAGATGTGAAAATAAACGAAGGCTGTGGATTTAATTTGGAGGGGTGGAGGCCACCAAAGAGAGAAAGATGCCACCTTAAACTGCCCCACCCATGACTAAGGTTTGGGAATTTGGCTCCTTATGCCTTAATTTCCAATTAATGATGTACAGTATCCTCCTTCCTTGATTGTTGCCACTACTATTATTGGATATGCCTTTTATAATACGGTAAAAAAAATTATCTTGTAATAAAAAAATCACAACAACCTTTTTTTTTTCAAACGTTTTGTTTTTCTTTTACTTAGAGTACTTGAAAAAATGCTATTAATAATAGACAATGGTTAACAAATAATTGATAGAGATACCGCTTATATTGCATGTATATATCATTTATGCAACAATATACCTTCAGGCAAAAGTATTATGTACAGATCATAACTCGCGTAACCCCTAAAACTTGATATTGAACCTTAAATTTGCGAAAATAACTTTACATAATTAGTTTGCATATATTCATGAGTATGATCATAAGGATATCATATGCTAGTGACAATTAATGCTTATAAACTTCGTTTTTTATATAGAATAAATACAAATAATTTCATTAAAATTTAAGCTTTTTACAGACAATTTATTAGCATGTCACATTTATAATAGTGAAAAAATAGACAAGCTATCAATATATAAGGGTTTTCTGAACACATTAGGAAGTAAGTATAAGTGTGTTTTTTAAGTTTTGAAGATCACATAATTATTTATACATGATTTAAATTTAATAAGTTTTATACATAATTTAGCCTATATATAAACGTATGAAACAATGGATCAAATGCCATTAGTATCAATCAAAATTGGTCTATATATGTAATATTAAATAATTTTTTTTAGATTGATACATGTTCTTCGATCGTTGACATATAATATGCAAAGGAGAATTGTATTATTGGGGTCTGGGTGCTCACTGCCACTAGCACCACTTACACTACCATAAATGGTATGGTACGAATAACTGGTGCATTATATTACCAGGGGTGTTACATAAGATTTACCATATACCAACACCTTAAGGAAAAGTAAATGAAGCGTGCTACTCATCTGTAAAAATAGACATTGATGCAATTAATATTACAAGTTTAAAATTCAAAGGGTGAAAAGAAGAAGAAAAGCTTTAATTTCGCAAATGATCAAAGGGAGGAGAGAGAGATGTCAGATTTAATAAGTACTAAAAACAAGTAGAAAAGTCAAGCGCCAAAGAGCAGCATGCACATGATGCCGTGTGTAAAGATAATTATCCATCCCCATTGTGAAGCTTTGAAAATATGTACGCAAAAACAGTATGTGGAGGCTATGTACCCACACACACAAGGAAAATTTCTTCAAAGGAGGTGGATTGTACTGTGGAATAGCTATCCATAGTACAATAATGCATGCATGTCCAGTCAGTCTAACTTTGAAATCTATATATTTTCCCACCTAGCTAGTTTCTGCTTTCCAGATCACTAATGAAGATCATTAGAGACATGCATAGAGATCCAATTAATGTCCGAGTCATGATGCTGAATTGTTGTTGGATGGATAAATAGAAATGACATTAATACGGTTTTTCACTCCTTGTGCAGGAACCAAAGATCAATTCTATGAATTATTAAAGGATGAAGAACAGCAAAAGTTGAACATAATAAATTAACCCAAATAGATCGAAGTAAATAATCTCCCTCTCTTTTACAGCATTATACCCCAATATATCTAAGTGCCACCTAGGCTACAACAAACCTTAAAAAGAACACAAAAATGGAACCAATATTAGTTGCATATATATGCTCATTAAAATCCCCCAACCCCGACCTAATATAATCAGAATACATGTGAAAGTAAGAGGACAGACAAATCTCTTACATGAAGGCATATATACATTGCAGAGACCAACTTACTGATCAACTATGGAGAAGTTGCACCAAGAAGGATGATCCACCTTCCACATCTCTCCACGAGGAATACTGAGACAATGAGAGAGAAGAGGATCCGAGGTTCCTCTCAGCGCAATATAAGCAATGTTCTCAACCTTTGACTCTTGTATAAAACTTTAAGGCTGAAGAGTGAGTAATATTTGCAGCTGACATGATCGCTCCGATCCAAAACTCCTCTCATCTGTAGCTTTACACATATATATGTATCTTTTTCAATCTTTAACTCCAACCCCT
Source organism: Adenanthera pavonina (assembly GCA_026686845.1). Classification (NCBI taxonomy): domain Eukaryota; kingdom Viridiplantae; phylum Streptophyta; class Magnoliopsida; order Fabales; family Fabaceae; genus Adenanthera; species Adenanthera pavonina. The sequence goes on along the minus strand of JAIVEN010000002.1, from coordinate 19,399,755 downwards.
TTTTGACTCGAAACAGAAAAAGCAGTGGTATTGAAAAGAAGCCTAAATAGTAGATAGAGCTATAAAGAGAAGGACCCAAGCATATGACTAATTGAAACGAGGGGGGAGAGAGAGAGAGTTGCTTGTTTTTACTCAATCAGAGAAGTGACTGAAGGGCCAACATTGTTAGTTTGATCATTCCAATAATAAGGCGAGCAGTAATCTAACAAGCCCCCATGCTCGATGATCTGGTTTTGTCTTTCTTCTTCGACTTTCGCTTCTTCTAGTGGGGCTAAGCCCGGGAAAGTGCTAGTGCCTAGAACATCATCCTTCACACCTCCATTTATGAACTTTAGTTGCTGCAGATTAGTACTAGGGCTTAGGAGGGAAGCTATGGAAGTTGAAGAAGAATTACTGAAGATCGAATTACCGAAGATGGAGTTATAATTCGAAAAAAGTGAATCGTTTGAAGCCAACCCAGAAGAAAAACCCAATCCCAGAGCATTCAGATGAGGCTGGAGATGATCGTACCCAGAACTGAACCTTGGAAATTGAAGAATCATGTCAGAATTAGAGTTCCCGTGCAACCCATATAACAGAGGATTGACATGATTATCGATGTGAGGCTGAGAAGGAAGGTTTGAATTAGTACTAGGAGGAGAAGAAGAAGAGGAAGGAGTGTGATCAGAAGCAGCAGAAGCAGTTGGGCGCTTCACGCGCTTGTTCTTCCTGCACCCACCACCTACAGGAACGTTTCTCAGAGTGCCCCCTCTGGTCCAATATCGCTTGCAAGATTTGCAGAAGTGCCTTGGCTGAGACAAGCTATAGTTGTTGTAGTAGCAGAACTTGGTGTTGGATGAATCACAACGAGGACACTTGAGAGATTGCTGCTGCTGCTGTTGAAGCTCCTGACGTGAAGAAGGTTTGTCCATTGTTGTCCTCCCAGCGGAACCCATAGAGATCTTTTGATCATCTATCTGAAAACAAGAAAAGAGAAAAAGTTGACGGTGGCGTTGTAGGGTAAAATAGCAAGAATGTTGTGAACAGATATTCGCTTCCAAACGCTAAGCAACAAAACTGAGGTGGTCATGTACTTGTTTAATAATTGAGACAGACAGAGAGAGAGAGATGAACCTGTGGCCATTCGTTAGTCGTTGGAGGGATGACCACCATTTTCTCACAGCTACCCAACATTAAAACAGATCGTAAACAGACAAAGAAAATGGAGCAAGGTTTTGGAATGGTGTGAGTGAATTGTGGACGAATGAACCAAGCGAGCGAGGGAGAGGGAGGACGGTGGTAGCGAGACTTTACATTATAAGGCGAGCATATTTAATTATGCAATTAATTGATTGTATAGTTTCACGTGATGGGTCTGGCCTAAAAACGAATTTGGATTATTATTTTATAATAATAGAACTAGAATAATGGAAAGGAATATAAGACATACATTCGAAATCCAAGAAGAGGACAGGGAGGTAAAGCAGAATGGGAACTGAATCTTGAGTGGTTCAAGAAAGAAAAGAGAACCTTGGTTTATGAGAAGTGGAGACTACTAGTTCTGCTCCCAACACTACGTAATATTCCTTTGGACAGAGAGAGAGATAGAGAGAGAAAATCAATATCTGCATGCAGAACTACCTAATACTAATATTATGCATCCTATTGAGCAAATCTCACTTCCATGCTTAGTCTAGTATTTTTACTCCTCAGCACAATTTTATTAGACCTTTTAATAAATTGACGGTATTCTTTCTTGTTTTCAAGAAATTTAACATCAAATCTTACTTTCATAGAAGACGGAAAATATTTAGTCAAACATTTATAAATAGATAACGAGTGAAGCACAGTTACTAAATAACGCAAGAAAAAATTACGCTTGTTCTCTCTCTCTCTCTTTTATTTTGGGAAGAAAGTAATGAAAAGTGAGAACTATATATATTTGTGTGGTGGACTGAAAGTTCCAAACCAAAGGGACAAAAAAGCTCCACATGTAGCGTAGAAGTTTACAAGCTTGAACAATGGAAGACAACACTTTTACTGTGAAGAGAATTTCGTGCCTTACTTATTCTTTCTCCTCTCACCTCATATAGTCCTGGAGAATTTCGGTATTGATGTATTTTTTACTAAACAAACACAATAAACCGTTAATGGGGTGTCAGAAACAAAGAAAGAGGGAGAGTCCTGAGGTGCAGAACCATGTGGTGGGCAGCTCAACTTCTAAGGAAAAAGAATAAAAGAAGGATAAAGCAAAGCAGAGATGAGGGAACATATGGATTTTGTAGTCTCCCAAGGGATCTTCTCCCCCTCCCTACTTCCCCATCATTATTCCACAGCACAGACTTGTTCTATGTTTTAAACCTTGGTAATTGAACTGATTCTATTACTATAACATTACAGTCATTAGAACGCAAGACTAAACAATTAATTTTTCTATTATCTGGGTGAAAGAAAGTGGTTTTGGCTTCTTTGACTATTATCTTCACTGATTCAGTCGTTATGAGTCATCATTTAAGGTGCAGCTTGATGTCTATGAAAACTAAGTTAAATCCACCCAAGTTAACATCAAAGGTCATTTACTCTGGCTAATCCCAATGTCATCTTGGGGTTCGAGTGGTGATACTGATGTGGTTGTTACAAGAAACAAGCATGAGAGAGAGAAGGGAGGGAGTGAGTCTACCTAGGGAGTGACACGGGTCAATTTAGAGGCGGAGGTGGTGGTGGGTCCAACCCAACCACACCCAGCCACTCAGGACCCCACCACCACGATGCACCGGACAAGAGATTCCAGTTTGGCAAGCATGAAAGAAACCCAACGTGCACGTTAAAGCCTAAAGGGGAAGCCTGTAAACCGAGAGAGAGAAAGTTGAAGCTTGGGGACCGAAACAAGAAATCCAATCCATAAACAGTGAGCAGACAAAGATCTCACCCTCCATTTGATAATTCATCTTACTTAATTATGGCCACATATGCAAACACCCATTTGTTGCAGAATGAAATGACTCTGCTGTCCTACTTTTCTGGCTTTGGCTTTTCAATAACAAGGGCAGATCTGACTATTCCCTTGTCATAATGGTGATAGTTCTGTATAAGCTAGGGTGTTCAAATCACTATTCCTCATTTCACAATTATTACTCTGCACAATTTTTTTATGCGGAAAATGAATACTAAATGTTTGATGATATGTCTAAAAGAATATTAATGGATTTTTGCGGACACCATATATTCCATATTGTGGACTTAACACATCGTGTACCTCCTGTACTTATGCAGGGACGGTGATGGCTGTCTTCTTATAGTCCAAAAGTATTAGACCACGAGAGGGGAACACATGCTCTGGTTCATGATGACTTAGTTGGCAATATTGATGGTTCCAAAAGATGATCCTGATGTGAGCTTCTCATAGCCATTATTTAACTCATTGACAACCTTGGTCGGTTTTAAATCGAGATAATTCATAGACCATATGATTGCTTTGAATACCTTAAAAGGTTAGAGAAGTTAAATTCACTATGACTTTAACAAGAACAGTATGATCACTCTTCTGTTTCTTTGAGCCAATATCTGTGAACCATAGAAATCTTGATCTTATCCAGTAAGGAGGGCATAATAGTTGCTAATAATTATAGATAACAAAAGGGTATAAATTTTATAAATTACCTGTTGCAACCACTGGTTTTTCTCCTCTTGGTCTTGTTTAATTATGTTTATGCAGAATATTCTTAGGCATGTTTTGTATGTGTTGCTTTCAGATCACCATCATAACATGACAGGGGTTAGGAACCTTGGTCCACGGGTTTGATTATCAAATTAAGATAGTTTATTAGTGAAATTATCAAATTGGCATATCTTTTTGTATTTTTTATTTATCAAATCCACATGGCAATATAAAAATGGACCACTCGATCATAGTGGACAGGAATTAGTAGCAACAGTGATAAGTCACGCCTGGGGTTAGGACCATAGGCAACAAGCAATAAGCATAGAAAACTCCAGTAAGGAACTGGTCATACACGGTCTTTTAATACCGAATCTATCACAAATATTAAGTCACTTATGGTTTGGACTGTTGTTTGTGGAAGTTTCAAGATTTTCAAAACTGTGGGACTTGAGAATGTTGAGGAGGGATTATTCTACAGTATTTTAATCCAAATTATGCCCTAAGAACCATATTTAATCTCTTCATTTTTCCCTTGGAATGTGGAGGAGGGAGTCCAGAGATGACATAAATCTCAAGATTATTTATTTAGTGTCAGGAACGAATTTGGTTTACGATTCTTCCAGCTTGACAGTGACACTAAAAATAATTGTTATACTATTATACTAAGCGAAGGACAGAATAAAAAAGAAGAAAATGTGATAGTGGCAACAAGTGTCTGTGTTAGTCTCTAAAGCTACAGCTCATATATGCAAATATAGATGAAACTCTATTTTTTAATAACATAAAAGACCCATAAATTCTGAATGATGATGATGCCTTCATAATTTTGTTCATTCTATATTGATTTGCTTACTCACATTCCCTTCATTTGTAGTCTTCTTGGTGTCCATCTTTACACAGTAGCTGCAGAGCATGATGTGTGGCCAGAAAGCAATAATCAGAGAGAATGATGAATTTTTAAACCTCGAGCTTGACTATGGACGCTGATTGGGATTTTCAAGGAAAGTGATCGAGGTAGGTCCACAATCCTTAAACCACAAGGCTCCATAGAAAATCCAAAAGTCGTGAATCGTGATAGGGTGTAATGAGCACATATCTAAATCAGTATATTTAATTACCCCCAATCAATCAGGTTTTGTGGGTAACTATTTTCCTAATTATGTCTATTCTTAGATTTAGATAGAATATATCTTTGTTATTTAGCTGAACTGACTACTTCCCCACTGGCCACTGCACTGGATAAGCTTTACACATGTGAGATAACCATTGGGTCACAGACAAAGAAACCGACCTAAGATGATGAGACTGAATGACTGATTGAAATTGGCTGAAAATTTGGCTGAAATTTCCAGAATTAGATTTGAAATTCCACAAGCCTGGGGCTTTCTATGAAAGAAGACTGAGAACAATGAGTTAACATAGAGATTAAGCCAAATCAATTATGATAAAATATACAAGGACTGACTCACAGAATATCTAATTACGTTATGGAAGCAATCAGAAAGATTAACTGACTCGGTTCATTGTTATTTGCAATCAAAATCCTTTGGTTGTCACAAACAATTCCAACTAGCAGCAAATCTGCCACGGTACAAACAAGCAGCTAAAAGCTTTAAATACGTGGCTCCCAGTTAACTATGCAACAGACAATAAGTTTCAGATTTTGCAGAGTAACTCTTGTGCTTTCAGAACTTGGTCATGTTGAATCACTATTTGCCTGCCCCAAGTTCAGCATATTCATCCAACCTCTCAAATATGGTCCAAACATATCCAGACATATCATATAAATAGCAAGGGACAGAGTATAAATTTGGGAGTATGGGTATACTTTGATCACAATTGATTATCACTGAATTATAAACTAGTGCTTTGATGGGCTCAATAAAGTATTGATTTTGATTGACTGAAAGAGGTCAATATATACCTATTTCATGAAAGTTAACACATCAGAATGCAAGAGATTCCATTGAAAATGTCTCACCTAATTACTGGTTTTCCTGTGCAGACACAGAAAGCAGTAGGGATTGACTTGAGAGTCAGGTACCAACTTATGCAATAAGAAAATAAGTTGTCACATCATGATAATGATAGTGAGAATGGTGTTTGGTTTGCTGTTCCAAGGGAGGAATAACAGTTGAATAGAATTTTCCCACTGGATGATAGCAGGTAGCCTCCCACAGCAATTTTATATAAATAGGCCGAACAGCATACTGACACTTGGGCACCGAATATGATAAACAATGGTGGATGAGGTTGGCAAACTCTAGGCAGCAATTAAACTTTTTTTTTTTGGTGCTTAGCTTTCAAGAAATGACGGGTGAATGTTGGGCCAATAATATAGTGAGATAATGAAAGTTTTATAAATTATTATTATTGGGAGTAACTGATTAGGTCAATAAAAATATATGGAGCCTTGTATTTAATTTAGAAAAAAGCCATTAATCAAGCCGTGTTAAGCCACCTAGGGGGCCATATCATTATATCAGTGCTTAATGGGGTCCCATGAGTCTGAATCAATTCATCAAACATGGCCTACCTTATTTTTTACTTTTATTTGTTTTTTTTCCCTTCCTGAGCATGGCCATGTCCTGCCAGATTGAAGATGATTTCTTCTTTGAATAGATTTTTTTAATTAAAAATTATCATGATTTCAAGAGGGTTTCGCTTCATATTTATTCATTTAAGAACTTTTTTATATAATGGCCAAGAGCAAGATACAGATCATGAGTGGAAATGATAATTGATTTTTGTCAATCTTCTTCTTCTTCTTCAAAAAAAAAACGAAATTTCAAATTAATCTAACATATAATAAAATGTTAGTACAATTTGTTTACCAAAAATAATGTTAGTACAATTCTATATAGAGCTCAACTTGAGAGTAAAATTTTATTTTGGTCTTTCACAGATGGGATGGGCTATTTTTTTTAAAAAAAATTTCTTCTTTTATAAATGAAATCTCAATCATTCACAAGTAAAATTGTTATAAAAAATGTCATTCTATCAATTTATTATAAATAAAATTAACAAATCTGATTCTATCTAACATATTTTTTATAGGTTATGAATGGTATCCTTTTATCAATTAATCTATTGTTAATCTTACTTGTAAGAAACTAAATGGAGAAATATTTTTAAAAATAATTTTATGAGGGACTAAATGGATTTAAAAAATCATGTAGTGAACACTTGGATTTGATATTATTTGGTTTTTAATAATCACTTGGATTGGATATTCTATTCCTGAAAGGGTGGGCCCTTGGCCATTTTGTGGGTCTTGTTATGCGTCTTGACAGCCTTACTGTGCCAATGTCATTTTGGAAAAGATTGGATTTCACAAACAATGTCAAGTTTGAGCTGAGCTTATTTCGATCATTTTGGGCCACTAAAGGCCCAATCCATCTCGCATAAATGTAATGACTACGTCAGAGATCAAGATGAATATTTATATTAATTATTAACAAGAGAATGTATATAATATATATTTCAAGAAGAGAAATATATATAAAATGTTTTTTTGTATAGCTCTCAGTATTAATGAAGTGATGTTATTTTTTTTTGGGTAAATCCTACGTTATTCGGTCGCCTTTTAGGACTTCGGCTAATTTGGATTGATATAAGTTTTCCCAAAAATATGTTTTACATTCATAAGCTATTATTATCACAATAATTTCAAGGTGACCATTTGATTGGAGGGATTGAAAGTTTCTATAATTTTGTATGTCAAGTGCAGGTTAGTACAATCTTGCAGGTTCAGATCTCTTAAAACCATCGGAAGTCTCGCTATCTCTTCTTAGGAAAATCTTATGATACCTATTCAAGAATGGTGGTCTTTGTATCGTATACAATAAATTTTAAATTTTTAACATATATGCGAAATATATATATATATATAATTATGTATATATTTAAAAAATTAACATATAAAAATTGAAAAAATATAACAAATTTAAAATTTAAAAAAGTATTTCAGAAGTGATATAAAAATATTTATAATAAATAATAAAATAATTTTTTTCAGAAGTTCTTAAGTTATTTTGGAACATTTTGGAGGGAAAAAATTCTAATAATATAGATGTTAAAATATGTTACATCGTATCATGAATTAGAATACATATATCATATCATATATATGGATCTTTTCTTTTAAAAAAAATATATTGATGCAGCATAACATGGCATCCAAGGGCTAGCAAAATTAGTTGAATTTAGTTAAAATATAATAAATGCATAGTTTTCTAATATCTAACATATGTATGCTTTTTGTTTACAAACATATGTTTCTTCAATTAAATCATCCATTAACTATTTTATGATTGAAAAATCATACCTCTCTCATTGTTATTCGTTCAATAAAATTAAATATTTAAAATATAAAGAATTATGTTTAAATATAATTATTTTATATTCAACGTGAATTTTGAATTCAGACCCAAAAAAATTCAAAGTATTATATTCATTTATTTAAAATTAAAACCTCACACCCCACCAATAAAATCTTGATATAGCTGGTAGGTAGTTAGATTTCTTAATTAAGTATGCTATCTTAAATTTAATCATTAGCCATTTGTATAAAAAATATTTTATTGAAAGAAGTAAAACCCATTTCAATGCTCTTTACATCTTAAAGGGATTAATCTTCAACTATTGAATAAAAAATATTCTTGGTGCTTAAAAAAAATACATCATATCCAAAACTTGATCACACAAAAATTATAGATTAATGATATCATATTTATAATACTTTATTTCTCTTAACTTATTCTTTCCCTCCAAAAAGGAAAAGCACGTGGAGGCAATGCTAAGATGGTGGACCTCAACCACATAAAATAAGAGGATATAAAACCTATAATGCACCCATGCTTAAAAAAAATATAGATATTCCCATATTATATGACACAAAATGCATATAGTGTATTTATGCATATGCATTTGTTCACATCATTTCACATTGCTTCAAATTTTGATAATAAAACAATATCTTTTTAAGTTCTTAAGGTGAGATATAAAGAAAAAGGTTTTATGTGTGTTTTAATAATTTGATACTTTTGCAATCTTTTATCCAATAATATTGGGTTTAAGAAAATTTTTTTTTCTTAAGTTACTTTAGGCATTTTTTTATTACATGGATCAGAAAAATTTGAACTCCTGACAACTATCAATATCTCATCTACCCTTAGCACCTTTGCTTTATATATTTTATTGACGTTTGTGGTTTGCTTTAATATTCATATGATAATTTTTAAACTATTCAATAATCCTTTTTTTAATAAGATAATGATTTTTTTTATTATAATCTATGAATAAATATATATTATCTGTATCCTAAATTTTAAAAAATTATATCTTAGGCATCATATTAGATTACCAGTACTCTGGCCTACTGGTATTATGTCATGTAAAACCGAGGAAGTAGAAATATTCTAATTCTTTGAATTGCTATCTTTGAAAAGTGCCCATTAATTTAATTTATACGTGAGTAAATTTATTAGTGATAATATATGAACAGGGTAAAAAAAAAAGAAGAAGCGATAATAATAGGCTTTTGGAAAACATGCATGCATAAAGGGTAGGGAAAAGTTAAAGATCGAGGAAGCAAATTTGAAAACTTTGTCATGCTCAAGGACAAGGAGTGGGAAAGACTTGGATAGATTCTGAAATCCTTTTCAATGAACACTAAAACCAAAAATAATGGAGGAATCATAAAATATCTCTATTAACCTCCGCCAAAAAGCACACCATATATATATATATATATTCTGAAAGCAATATGTTTGATCATTATGTAAACTTTAAAGAGTTTTTAAATCTTTAGAGATCTCAAGTGTAGGAATATAAGGACAATTGTAGAGGGAATGCATGTGGCTTGGCTCTCAAATTAATGTATGTCCAGTGTCCCACTAGGTTTAATTATTTTAATTCGCATTATCTTCAGTGTCCACCATGTCGAACATATTCGGAGTCAATTCTAATCCAACTCACTGCTAAACAACAAACCAGACACAATTTCATGACCCTTTTCATTTGATTCTCTTGCTCTTTTTCATTTGTTGCAAAACTTGTGTACGTCACTGTTGGACGCAATCCTATGTCATCACATCATCTTGTTCTTCTTTTTAACTTTGTTTTTTGGAATAATAATGCCAGTTCCCTAATAATTAATGTTTAAATATTAAACTAGGATTAAAGAAAAAAGGACCAATTATAACAGTCATATCAGATTAATTAGCATTACTGGCTGGTTATATTCATAGGAGGATATCTACCTATTCTTTTTTTTTTTTGGCCTGGATATCTACCTATTCAAGGCTTCATTACAATGAGAAAACAGATCGAAAAACACACGTACGCAGGGACTTTATCACCACTGAAAAAGCTTCTTTAAGAAAAGCATCATATAATCCTTCATCTTATAATTACTGATTTAACCATTGACATGGGACTTGGAAATTTCAAGTATTTGATTGATTAGCTAGTCGGTGAGAATGGGCATTGAACATATAAAACAAGCACATGTACAACTGGGGACCAATTTATAAAAACATCAATGGGTAAATTAAGGTGGTCCTATGTATATCATTCACAAGAAGTAAAAGCAAGGGGACAGCTTCCCCCTCAGTAGTCGTCGGCCTTCCTCAGCCCTCCTTAGCTGCTTCTGGTGAAGTAGCAAGTTCATAAGTAAGTGAATGAACGAGCCACATGCATCTTCCTAAACTACAAGGAGTGACCGGACTCAGAAGAAAATGATTATTGAGACTCATTATCAACATAGAAAAAACTTATTGATCTGTATTCTTAGGGGGAAAAAAAAGGAATCTGGATTCTTGTCGTCGTAAAAATAATTACATATATATAGCAGTATGACTATACAAGAAAACAGAATGGTTGGTGTAAAAAGAGAAAGTGAAACAAACTTAGGTATATATCCGGTACTATATATTAGCTAATTTGTATTCACAGAGCTCCAAATGAGAGAAGCTGTTTTAATATATTTTTTCATTTGCAAAACTTGAACTTAATTAAGAAGTTGTGTAAAGAGTATTAAGTCCCTTTCATTGAAGCTATTGGGTTATGTTATATGAGTTAACTTTTGAAAAGAAGATGAAGATCATAGAGAGGTAGGTAGCTAGCTGGCAGCAATATATAGAAGAAGAGATGGATGCAAGAGAGCAAGTAGCTATAGGGAGATGATATTATGGTACTTGAAGATGAGATGAGATGGAGGAAGGAATAGGCCAAAATGGTTTGTCAAATCAAGTCATGCATTCATATTCATGTGTGGTATATATCTATCTATCTTCCTTTTCAATAATGCTCAAAGGAATCGTCCCCCACAACCACCACCCCTCCTCTTACCTTCCTCTCTTTCGTGAAAATGACTATCATCTGCACCACCACGACAACAAACGCAGTAATTGGGGCCTACTCTCTTCTTTTCTTTCTCCTTGGATTTATATATTTTCTGTCCACACATTGCCCTCTCTTGCTTCCAAATAATTTTTATTCGTTTTGCCCAAAAATCATACAAAAACAACATAAACATTGGTCTTATCCCATTAAGTGGGGACAGTTGGATGGATCATAAAATATCAATGGGCTCTATCAAACACCATTTCTTCAGATAAATTATTTATCAAGAGGTCATACCTTGTAACTTCTCTTAGTGTCCTTCTTGGTCTTCCTCTATGCCTTTTAATAGGGCTCCAAGTCATTTGATTAACTTTTCTTACTGACTTCTTTTGTCTTTTTCTTTATACATGCTCAAACCATTTTAAACGATTTTCCACTATTTTCTCCTCGATAGGTGCTACTTCAATTTTCTATCGTATTCAATTATTTTGTGTTTTATCCATTTTCATATGACCACACATCCATCTCAACATTCTCATTTTTGCTTCCCATCTGATGCTCTTATTGCTCTTTTAAAGCTCAACATTCACTGTCATATAGCATTGCTGGTTTTATAGCAATTCGATAAAATTTCCCTTTAAACTTAATAGGTACCTTACAGTTACAAATAACTCCTAAAACTTTTCTCCACTTTAACTACCTAGCTTATATCTTATGCATAACATCCCCATTTATTTCACTATCACTCTGTAAAATCGACTCCAAATACTTGAACTATAATACTTTTGGAATAGTTTGCTCTCCAATTTACCTCTGAATCATTTCTAAGTGGCATTTTGTTAAATTTGTAATACATATATTCCATTTTACTTCTATGTAAGTGGAAACCTTTTGATTCCAATGTGTGTCTCCATAACTCAAGTTTAGAGTTGACTTCTTCTTTTAAGTCCTCAATTAAAATTAAATCATTTGTGGAAAGCATACACTTAAGAATTTTCTCCTGTATATGTTCTGTTAGAATATTCAAAATCAAATTAAACAAGTAAGGACTCCAAGAAGATCCTTGATGTAAACCTAGCCTTATAAAAAAGTTTTTTGTCTCACCTTCAAGTAGAGCCGGTAAAATGGGCCGGAGCCCGCGGGCCGGCCCGTTTAGCCCGCCAAAAATGGCGGGGCGGGCTGAAAAAATTGAGATCTTTATAATGGGGGTCAAAAACTTGGCCCGCCCCGCCAGCCCGCCTAGCCCACGGGCTGGCCCGCTTTTTTTTTTATAAATATTTGTATATTTTTTTATCTATATAATTATATCTAAAAAAAATAAAAACAAAAAAAAAAGGTTTAAGCATCATTTTCTTTCTCAATCTTTCCTATATTTTAATTTTAGTTGTGTTTTATTTTGTTGAACTAAATGTTACTTGTGGTATTACCATATTAATGTATTAATATATTATGCTTTAAGACTTTAGGTATCAAACCGATAAAAGATTTCATGAATATAGTTATTTTATTCATAATAGTGAATAAGGAATTAATAATTTAACTAAGTAGGGGGAAAAAAGGGGCTAACCAAATAAAAAGAGTAACAAAAATAGGAGAAATTTTATGATTTAACAAAAAAATATAAAAAAATAAAAAAAAAACGGGCTGGCCCGTTTAGCCCGCCAGCCCGCGTATGGCGGGGCGGGCTAGAGATTTCCAGGCCCGCCCTTATGCGGGCTCAGCCCGCCCCGCCCCACCCAAAAGGCGGGCCTAAGGCGGGCCGGCCCGTTTACCACCTCTACCTTCAAGAGTTCTCACACTTATTACCCCCTCTTACATATCTTTTGTGGCTCGAATATAAGTCACACGAATACTTTTCTTCTCCATTACTTTCTATAACACATCTCTTGGTACTCTATCATAGGCTTTATCCAAATTAATGAAAACCATATGCAAGTCTCTCTCTTTACTCCGCTATTTTTCAATCAAACCCCTTAATAAATAAATAGCCTCTATTGTAGATCGTCCTAGCATGAATTCAAATAAGTTTTCTGAAATATGAGATACTTTTCTTAGTCTATGTTCAATAATTCTTTCTCAAAGTTTAATGGTATGACTCATGAGTTTTATCCTCAAATAATTAGCACAATTCTGAATATCCCCCTTGTTCTTATATATAGGCACAAAAGTGCTCTTTCTCCATTCTCTTGACATTTTCTTTGACCCTGAAATCTTGTTAAAAAGCTTAATTAGCCACAAAACCCTCTTCTCTCCTAAACACTTCTAAATTTCGATAAGAATACCATCAAAGCCAACAACTTTACCATTATCCATTCTCTTAAGAGTTTCTTTTATCTCCCCAACTTGAATCCTATGATAGAAACTCAAATTCAATTTATCTTCATGAGTTATTAAACCTTTTGTATCACTAGTCATATCCAATCCATCATTGAAGAGCTTATAAAAGTAGTTTTCTTATCTTACTTTGATATCATCATCAGTAATCAAAATCTTTCCTTCCTCATCCTTAATGTGTCTTACTTGATCCAAATCTCTTAACTTTCCTTCCTTATTCTTCGCAATTTTGTAAGTTTTGCGTTCACCATTTTCATTCCTAAATCTTGATTGAATTTTTCAAAAGATTTAAATCGAACTTCGCTCACTGCTTTCTTAGTCTCCTTTCTAACTAAACGATAACTCTTCCAATTTTTCTCGTTATTGCACAAATGCAAGGTTTTAAAATACTTTTTTTTTATATTTAACATTCTCTTGCACACTCTCATTTTACCACCAAGACTCTTTATCTCTAGGTCTAAAACCTTTGGATTCACCCAAAACTACTTTAGTGATATCCCTGATCTTTTTAACTATCTCATCTTACAAGATGTTAGTTCTTCCTTGTGAGTTCTAATTACCTTCCTCCAATGCTTTTCTCGTAAAAGTCAATTATTGCTTACATTTTAGTTATCATCACTTGATCATAAGATTTAAGGCTTTTCGTCTTTTCAATTTACAACTTTTAACCAGCACATCAAGGACCAAGACCCTATGTTGTGAAGTTAAGCTCTCACCAGGAATTACTTTACCGTCTTTACATGCTCTTTTATCTGAATTCCTTACAAAAACGAAATCAATTTGTGACATTTAACCTCCACTTTTATATGTGACTAAATGCTCCTCTCGTTTCTTGAAACAAATGCTTATAATCATAAGGTTATAAGTTATTGAGAAATCAAGAATGGAATGTCCCTCATCGTTTAATTTTCCAAAACCAAAATTGTCATGAACTCTCACATATTACTTTGTCTTTTTCCTCACATGACCATTAAGGTCCCCACCAATAAAATTTTTTTCCTCTTGTGGGATGTCTCGAACCAAACCCTCCAAATCTTCTAAAATTTATCCTTAATATGTACTTCTGACCCTACTTAAGGTGCGTAAGTACTAATAATATTAAAAATATCGTGTTCAATAGTCAATTTTAAGGATAAAATCTTATCTCCAATCCTTCTGACTCTCACCACATTATTTTTCTAAACTTTATCCATAATAATACTAACTCTATTCCTTATTCTAACCTTCCCCACGTACAAAAGTTTAAAACCAGTAGTGTCTAATTCTTTAACCTTTTCTCCCACCCATTTAATTTCTTGAAGACATAAGATATTAATTCTCCTTTGAATCATGGTGTCCGTCACCTTTATAGATTTACCTGTTAAAGTATCAATATTGTAAAAATCAAACAAAATCTTGCTCTTTTAGGCTAACTTCTTTACCCACATTCATCCAGAATGATGTGAGAACCCATACTTTTTTAACACTACATCTTGGCACCGATATAGTAACTTTAGCTCATTTAACACTGCATTCAATACATACAGCGCATTATTTCTAAATAACGATCTAATCTTAGCACAAAAATGTTCTTGATCCATGTCATAGAGATTCAACAAAATTTTATATTGGCTGTCGAGGGCTTAACACAACCTTCCTCCTTTATCTGAATTTGAAACAAACTATGACACTACATAGGCGGAGTTGAATATATTTATATATATTTTCCCTAAAATCATATATATATATCTACCCTAAGTAACTAAATGGATTCTTATTTTGCACTTCATGTGCCTTGCTTCAATGCCAAAAATGGATCTTCTCAATACTCCATCTTGAGTCCTGACACATAATTATGTCCTCTGTAAATTGTTATTGAATAACTGAGAAAAGAGTCTGTAAATGGAGATTGTCTGAATTTATTATTATTAGTAAAATATTTTTGAAAATAAGATCACTTATTCATAATAGTGATTAAATGAATAATATATATATATATATTTGATATTTAAGGGAAAATTGGGTTTTTGGGACCAAAAAATGAATATATTTGATTTTTGTTATCAAATTAATTTTTTCTAAAAAAATCAGTTTTAGGTTAAAAAAATTCGATTTTCACCCCAAAAAAAATCATCTTTGATCCCAAAAGTCAAATATCTTTATTTTTGGTCCCAAAACCCAATTATCCCTTGATTTAATGTCAATGATTTTCTATCATTCAAATCAAATGAAAAGAAATTATGTATAGAGAAAAAAAGTATCCTAAGCATCCATTTGCCTTCAATGCTGCCTCTTTTTCTCACTTTCTTTTATTCTCACAACACTCAATCCATTAAAACAAGTATCATGTCTTTCTTTTGTTTGTTTAACTTCTAGGTAATAAAGTTTTGAGCATGCATGCTTGATTGGAATGGGGGGTTAACCTATAGTCCTATACTTTTTGTTTCCTTCCTCAGTTATTTAATTACTTTCAAAATTTGACGGTAAGCCGCCATAAAAAGGTAAGAAAACGAGCCTTCCAAAAAAGCTGTGGATAAGATTTTAATTTTATTATTAGAGGAGTGCCTTCTTTCTAATTTAATTTTACTTTTCCTAATTAAATTAGAAAGAGCCTTGAAATAATAGCTAGCTTGGGTGATCGGTGGTTGAGGGGCCACACACCTTCAAACAAAAGGGAATCAGATATATCAACTTAATAATACACAAATCTGAAGCTGTATTATATTTTATTAATTACGAAAGTACTATTGTGGAGGAAAAGTCCAAGCATGAGAGCAGAAGGCAAGTCTTTAGATTTATTTGTAGTTTCGCTGGGTCTTCTTGTACGGTAACATACCAATCAAAGAGTAGGTTACCTCTTTAGTTTCCGACATTTCACTATTAAATCCTCGTGTGGGAAGTGCAAGAACGACCCTGTGGTCCTATCCAATTAATTCTTTTCTTCTTTTGCCTTTAGTCTTCGCTATGTTGGAGAGAAGACTTTGACAAAGTATCTTATATGAATTTTAATTAATTATTTATTTATTTTATAAACTACAGCATACAGGTTATTTCACTGCAGATCATTTATCATGTTAGTGTCGAACAGTAAAAGATACATACAAAAATTGCGTCTAATATTTCTCCTTTTCTATATATACTAAACTCGCATGGTGTAGCTTCCCCATAAGCTTATTGTTGATCTCTTCTTCCTCCCACACACTAGACTTCCCTACATGGAAAGAAGCACAGGAGAGGGAAAGAGGAGCTTGAAGTACACGGTGGAGGAGGAGGAGGAGGTGGAAGATGAAGATGAAGAGGAAGAGATGGATGAGTTCAATTTAGGAGACGATGGAAGAAAGAAGATGAGGGATCTGTACAGTAAGAGAGGGTCATCATCTTCATCAATGGCACCTTCATGTCAGGTGGAAAGTTGTGACAGTGATCTGAGCGAGGCTAAGCACTACCATCGCCGCCACAAGGTCTGTGAGTTCCATGCCAAGGCTCCTTCTGTACTCATCGCAGGCTTGCACCGGCGCTTTTGCCAGCAATGTAGCAGGTCCTTCACAAAACCCTAATTATCTCCCTTGAGTTTTTTCTGTGAATTTGAATCACTGGTTCTTTTAGTTATAAATGAGAATTTACAAGGGTTAAGGCCATTGGGAATAGGAATCGAAGTCTTGACTTTAACTTCAGTTCAAAACGACGACTAAGACTGGTGTGTCATGTGAGCTATTAATTGAGCACTGATAATTCTTCGAATTAGTTATATTGAAGGTTATCAATTATGGGTTGGGAGTTTTAGTTCGGATTTCATTTCTTTGCTCTCTTTAAGCAGCCTAGTGGGAAAGATGAAAGCTTTTTATCAATTTGTACTGCATTATTTCTGCTTTTCACTATTGTAAGCTTGCAATTTCTCACGAGGTTTAGAAAAAGCCAAAATGGCAAAATCTTTTGTATGGAGGAGTTTTTACTTAATATCTTGGTGTATTATACATAAATGACCATATATATATATATATCATGGAAACCAATATTAAGTAGGATATTAATACTGTCAAATTCGATCCCAAATTTTGGTTAAGCAATAACACAAGAGGGAGTGTGGTGCCAAGACGCTATTCCTAGTCATGGTACACGTATCACATACATCAATACAGTACCACTCTCTCTTCTTCTCCTTTCATTCATTTTTAATCCATCAATGTGATTTACACAAGTGAACCCTCTCTTTCTTCATTCAACTCTCTCTTATGTTTAGAAAGAAGAGGATTTTGAAGGGATGGAATGGAAATTAAATAGACCAATTATACTCACAGCCTTGAGGTGAAGGCAAAACTTGATCTTACTTGAGTAGATTCATTCATATTTAAATGTCTAGCTAATTTCCCATCATTGGCTTCCGATCCCTCTTCAAAATGTTTTTCAGGTTTCATGAGCTATCAGAATTTGATGACGCGAAAAGGAGTTGTCGAAGGCGTTTGGCTGGACACAATGAAAGGCGTCGAAAAAATGCATCTTAATTATCATGGAGGAGAAGGATTTGATTAAAAAGAAAGTGGACAATGATGCACTCTGGGGCAAGCATGCATATTAGTTTAAATAAATTCCCCCTATCAAACCACCTTCATGTATAAAATTTATGTTATTGTTATCTAAGGATGCTCTCTGTCTTCTGTCAATCTTCCGCCACCCTAAATATAAGCACGTACAATAGTACTTGCATCTAAATTCAGCAATGCATTACCATTTGACACCCTAAATATTTTTGTTCCTTTTGTGCACTTGTTCAATTTTTTAATTTGCCTCAATTAGTTTCTCAAATATTGTATTTAGGATGGCAGACTTCAAAAAGTACTTCGTCTGGGTAAATAATTAATAACAATTTTCCGAAGTGTTTCAAGCACCAAAATTCACCTAAATACTCGATGAATTTTAATTATCATTTTACACAATTAACTAGCACCAAGGGCATGCACAAGAATTTTTCTAGAGTGTTGTCTCGTGTCTCAATCCATTATCTTTGTCGGCAAATCGTGACCTTCAAGCTCCATGATTTAGGACAAGTTACTTGCATGAGGGAATAAAGCTAGTGAATGATAAATGAAAACAAGATGGCCAATGGGATTATGGGAAGATAAAATAATTATTCGTTGGTACGAAAACCTTCCTCCTCTGTAAATAAAATTGTTGGCAATTTTGTTCTTAACCTTCATTTCGGTTGGGTTGTTCCTACTCTGCCAAGACACTTCGTACAGCTTCTTGCAGTCAAACCAAGTGGTGGTGTGGGGGGTTCTCTTTTTTCAAGCACATTACCAATACAAATTGCAGAGGAGAAATATTATGCAGATTTCAGTGGCGCTGTATAAAAGAAGGCTGAAAAGGGAATCTTTAGTAACCTCATTAATGTAGGGCTCCACTGCACTAACTGTCAAGGTAATAATAACGCAACGTGAGAGCCACCAAGCCAGACAATGAACTTACTGTATCAGATGATAATTGACTCAGTCTCATAGTCGCGCGTTCAAGAAGCAGAGTCAGAGTTGTAAATGGTTGAATCAATTAGTACTCTAACTGTCCAAGAAAGTAAGCTTTAGGCTTGCTGGAATTGTATGCTTTTTTTCAGTATTCAACTTGAATGGGAAAACAGTTATCGTGTTATTAACTAACATAAGAATGACAATCTAATGTTAAGTATACCCTATATCCATATGAATGGGGAAAAATGAGTTTTAAAAAGAAAAAATCGGGGGGTTGGGGGGTTTTGGTTTGCAATCTCGACCCCTTCCAACTTCTTTAACCAAGCTCACTAATCTTCATGTTAAATGCAATGTTGAAGCCTACTCTTAAAACCATTCTTCTTTGTCCAGCCTCTGAAAAAATGTCAACAGAGGGACTCTGCACAAAGAAAACCTGAAACTTTTAACCACACCATAAATAATAAAATGAGAGGTTAGTATATAGAACATGAGAAGCACCAACCTTATCCGTGCTTAATGCCTAACATTTTCATTGCTAGCTCCCAGGTGACAATTGCTGCTGCGTTAGCAGGAAATGCTCGGGCAACTGTGGGACCCAAGCCTGTATAGAGCCCCTTTAATCCAGCCCTCCTGTAAATCTACAATAAAACCACTTTTCACCTCTTAAATATAATCTTCTTTTCTAACAGAGGCAGTTGAGAATCTAGCGGTGAAAAGATTTCAGAGAGCTTACAGTACTCAAGACTTGAAAAGGATTCCTTGAACAGTTTTTATCAGGGTTAGTCTGAATTATGGTCTTTGCCACATCCAGCGGCAACACAGCCAACCAAAACTGACAAAACAATTGGGAAAAATACGGCGATTAGGAAGCTTCAATGGGACCAAAAGTATGCATGCTTAGTTGTCAATATGCTTACAGCTACGCCACTGAGGCCACCAGAAACGATCCCAATTCCCATGTCAATCAAGTTACTGTAATTGGACGAGGTAGCTTTAATATGTGAATGCATGTGATAGCGCACATATTCATAAACACTGAAAAACACAGAATTTCCTATAGATTCTCTAAGCAATGTTGTATAACCACCACGAAAGATTCCAGCCACCTGAAAGGTATTCTGTCAGCTAATGAATAAATCCATCATGATGTTGCAGAATACGACAGATTTTCCTCACCCCTTCATTTTTTACAGTTCTTAAAGCACAATCAAGAGAACTGTTGTATCTGCTGGACGTGGGAACCAAAGAGTCAGTGCCTTGGATCTGCATCCTACACTGGAATTTCAGATTTAAATTGGTATCAGGACAGAGAGAAGAGCTACGGGCAACAAGAAATTATTAGGTAGAATCAATCTATACAAAAATTTTAGATCCAGCCAATCATGATTAGATTAGATATGTAAGCAGATTAATGGTGATCCACCAAAAAAGTATGTCAACATGCTTATATGTCTGTTCGTAATTGGCTTGATGTAGACCAGGTCTACCTAAATTTCCCATGAGCAATGCTACTGTGCACAAACCCTTAGTTCATTTTACCTTCACCAGCTCCGATGGACATAACACAAAACTGATTATGGCACCACCATAAGCTGCAGATGGAA
Organism: Adenanthera pavonina; assembly: GCA_026686845.1. Taxonomy (NCBI): domain Eukaryota; kingdom Viridiplantae; phylum Streptophyta; class Magnoliopsida; order Fabales; family Fabaceae; genus Adenanthera; species Adenanthera pavonina. Next base: position 19,379,392 of record JAIVEN010000002.1, on the reverse strand, counting down.
TTATTACATGAGGCTGCGGTACACTACTTTGCACACCACCCTAACAAAAAGAAAGGAAAGTAGAAGGCATAAACTAAAGTGTATTAAGTCACTTTCTCGCAAACCTGGAGGGCCAGCTTTACTGATTGGAGGCAAATACAATGCCAAACCAAGATAAAACTCATCTAAGTCACTTTCATGCAAACCTGGAGGGCTAGTTTTGTCTGGGAATAAATGCCAAAAAGCAGTGAGCTTTCAAAAGCCATCCCAATAAAAGATGACGTTGCTCCACTATAAAGTCCTCTAATCTGAAATAATAATAATAATAATAGTAATAAGAAGAAGAAGAAGAAGAAGAAGAAGAAGAACACAACAACAACAACAACACATGGCATATCAGGACAAAATAAACAAATAAAGAATTAACAATTCTCGCATTATTGATTTTCGTTTCTATGGGCATTGCTTATTTAATAATTAACTATCGAGCACAGTACTTGCACCTCACCAATGGGATTCAGATCCTTGCCTTCTTTCTGATGTAGAAGGGGAAGGAGCAAGGAAAACAACCAAAGCACACTCAAATACTTTTACTTAATTAGATAATAAGGAGTAAAATCCTAAGACCGATAGCATGCCAAACTTAACCAAAACTTAAATAATTCTAATTCAAATAAAACACAAATGGGGAATAATAACAAAACACTAGTATAGGTGAGGATATTCCAAGTACCAAATAGACAAATTAAAAACTCAAAAGTAGTTATAAATAAACCTTGAAATCCTAATTACAAATTCTAGTTCCCAAATTAAAGCTATCATAAATCAATATAATTAAAACAAATTTGTTCTTATACCGCATCACCCACATGTTTGATTAAGGAATGTCTACCTAAATCTTTTCTTTCTAAACTTTCAAAGTAAAATTTGATTGTCAGAGGAAAAGATGTGCATAAAAAAAGTGCAGTCAGGCGATCATTTTCCTTCCTGGCTTCAGCCATCAAAATGCAGGATGTAGCTGCAAGGGTAGAGGTTTCAAGAATTTCATTTGTGAGGAGGACATATACATCTGAAAGACATAAACATAAGATTGAAATAATGACTGCATGGAAGAAAAGAATAAGGCAGCCACTTTTTTGTTCAAAACATCAACTTCTATTGATGAGACATGTACGAACTCTGAAATATTCTTTCATGATGATAAGCATGAAATTTCATGTCTTTCTTTTCTACAAAGAACTGTAAAAGGTGGACGCATGTTCCTTCATCAGTTACAGCATAACTGATGTTTAAAAGGCTAAAGGGCAGCCAGATTTCACAAATGAATGACAAAAGGTATCTCATTGTTGATAGCCACCAAAAACATAATCTCCAATTCTTACATGAAATCCTCGCCTCTTAAATTTATGTGAGAAAAATTGGACCTACAACCTGGGTAGGATAATAACCATCAAATCAACGTTCACTGTCTGCCTAAAACCAGGTTTTGCAATAAAACACAAAGATTAAATGAACAGATAACATCATCATTACTCATTAACTGATGGATGCACTTGCATAGTTAATAAAATGTCCTATCTATATTGCCAGATAAAACAACACCAACTAAATCAATAACCCCACTCCATGTTCATAACTTTTTTTCCTTTGAAAAAAGATGTTCATAACATAACATTCTAAATATGACCTGGTATGATTTTTTGCCAGCACTAATACAAGTCAAAGTTATATATTACTTCATTATTTCTAAACATGCACATGAAGCAGAACATTTATCCCTCACAAAAGAGGTCAAGACACATACTCCCTCAGTCTTCAATATCCTAGCAGTGCAATGCAAACCATTTCTATATTGAACCCCATGTGCTTCTGTATTGTGTTTTTGCAGCTTCACCTAGGAAATGAAATAATAATTAATAGATAAGCTATAAGTTCAAAAACAGACCATAATGACACATGGAAGTAGCCAGTAATAAATTTTATGATAGAAAGTATTACCATATCTTAGAGGCCAGCAATATCTTCATGTCACCAATTAGCATAAGGAAAAGTTATCACGAAATATCAAATTAAGTAGTATTGATGATAGCCACGTTTTGGTAAATGTAAACTTGTGGAAATTCCAGGTTATGTGAGCGGAGTCTCCAGCTCAAAGCTATAATACAACAAATCTAACCATATGAGTCCAACAATTATGTTATACATAAATTATGAGTTAGCCCAAGTGCAATTCACACTAGCGTCCATGATTCCATGTATTAGCAATATGCCATATCATGATAAACTCCAAGCTTTCCAAGCTAGCTTGCCAAAAGTATATTCTGGAAAGTAAGGAAGGTGAGCCAATGCACCTTTGTTGCTGTTATAAGCGCTTGGTTCCTGTTCTGAGGATTTCTTAAGCTTTTTTCAAGGCTTTGTATAGGCAGTCGTATATGAAAGCGCATGTTTTCTCATAGTTCCATTGAAGAACCTTCCAGATTATTCATTTGCAATTATTTCTTTATTATTAATTCCAAAATATTCCAAGTACCCAAAAAAATTATCAAACTCCAAACTATTTGGAACTGGCTATAAACCTTATCTTTTGTAAAATTATAGTACTTAGTTTTCAAAACAGGAATTCAAACTTCTCCATTAGACAGAAAAATGGCTGTGGAGCATGATAATTGACGCTGAAAATTTCCCAGTATTCATAACAAATTCCACATCTAATCCAAATCATAAAGATTTAGTCTACCAAAAAAAAATTATGACAGTGGAATGCTATCTGAAAATGTCGCTTTACACCTGATTAGTACAGGGGACAATTGAAATAGAATGCACTAACGGTGTAAAGAGTAAAACATTGCCCCTATTACCCAACTTCCCTATGAAGCAAGCCCAGGATGATTTGGAGCTGGACAGCATTAATACCCACAGAAGTTGAGTTGAAAGAACAGTGATTAAGAATCTCTTTTAAAGCGAAGAAAAATAAAGCAAACACAAGCGATAATTACAACCATTAGAGCAATTGGACTGAAAGACATTATACACTATGCGCGGGTAAAAAGAGAACCTTCACTGTGTCAAAGGGATGGCCCGTAGCTACAGTAGCAACCCCAGCAAGCAAACCGGCCACATATTCCTTGTATCCCGAAGTTGAACTCTCCCCCATGGCTGCCTCCTTTCTCCAATTAGACTTCTTTCAGCTAATTGGCAACCGTTCGATTGTCATCGTCCCTCCCAACTTTCTCCATATTTGATTCGAATCTGAGTCTGAATATCCACTAGTAAGCGTTAAGCTCCTCTGGTTGAAAAGTGGAATCCCACGCTAGCTTCACTATTAGTGATCGATCCCTCAGCAATAGTGGTTAGCTAAAGATTTTTTAGGAATAGTATTTGCAAAAGGGAACCTTTCTTCACGGAAAATGACGGAATTGACGGAAGCTCCTAGTGGCTATTTAGCTTCTCCCCAAACTATCGTTATCTTCCTCGCCCAACTCGCCTCAGGGACGGACCAGAGTTTTGCATTTATGGGGGCAGGGGCGCACCCTTGCAAAATTTGTTCATACGTGGTGGGCTCGGTGAATGTGAATTACATGGATGGAGAGTATGGTATTCTTGATGATTAAGAAATATAAAACGGTTTAGATTTTATATTAATTTTTTTAAAAAAAAACTGAGTCTTCCTAATATAATAAAGTATGGTTTTCATAATATAATTTAATTATTTAATATTGAAATTAAAATCATAAAGAATTTTATTGTAAAATTAATTATAAATAAACTTTGTTCAATTGAAAATTAAAAAATATAACTTTAATCCAATATATATATATATATATATACATATTCCTAAACAGATACCATGATTAGGAAATTTTTGAAGGGTTGCTCTCTTATTTTTAAGTTGAATGCTGCTGATTTGGGAAAAGAATTTGGTGTCTCAAGGTGAGGGTGGTCTTAAGTTTAAGGACTCATTACCTGTTCTCTTACACTACCTTTCAAAGAAAGCAAGCTGGAAGGACCCTCACTTCTCCTGAGAATTCACAGGTAAAAATTTTGAAAACTATTTACTTTCCGAATTCAATTTTCTAGGGATAAAGTAAAGGTGATAAAGTAAATGCTAGCTCAAACATTCCTATTATTCCAAGCTGCAGGAGGGAGATGGATTAATTAAGTTGGGTTAAAGGGAAGAATAGTGTTTAGAATTTGCTAACTCAGTGAAGATTGGATATAACATTGTTAAATCTTTGTTTAACCACATTTATTGCCATAAATCTAGTTCCTCTTATTCTGCCTCTACTACTTCTGCTATCTCTTACTCATAATTTGCTTTTCTGCTCCATTAGATACCAGTATTAGCGTTTTTTGATGTTGATTAAGGAAACAGATTAATTGCCCACTTAACTGCCTCCATCCAAACTTGAATCCTGTTAATCCTTCCCCTCTCACATGTATCCACACGTCTATACAAGCTTTCATTTCTCCAGTTGATATTCTTTAATTGCTGTTCTACAAGAATCATCAGCAAAACTTCTTATATTGTCCTTAATTTGCTGATTCTAAACAGCTAGTTGTGCGTATCCTTGCACATACAATTGACCGCCCAGATTAACGTATTTTAATTTTAATCCGACATATTATAATTTATGCACTATAGGGTACAACTAATATATATATTTTTTCATTTTCCAGAATTTGAAGAGTCATGAATTTTATTTGGTAAAATAAAAAAACAGAAGGAGAAGGAGAGAGTATGAAATTCATCAGGGATGATGGAATATGCCAATCAACCTATTTCGCGCTGAAAAGGCTTCAGTCATGAAGACCGTCCGGCCTGCCAGATCCACGATCGGGTAAAATTCAAGTGCTTCGCGGAGCACATATCCGAACCATCAAACTGGATAAGAGCAGGTATATAACAACAATAAAGTTTGCTCGTTATGACGTGGCAAACTATTACTGGTGGTCTGACTCAGGATCACGCACATAATTACCATGGAATGTATTTCGCAGCCATGTGTATTTTACATATAATAAAGGAAATTTCGGTAAGAGCCACGAGTCGCCTCTCTGCCTCAGCGCTCTCTCTCTCTCTCTCTTCATATCTTTCTCTTTATCCGTCGCTCTGCCTCTCTGCGAAGAAGGTCAAGGCGTTCAAGTCACGTGGTGGCACCGTCGTCTCAATAGCACAACCACCACCTCCACAGATTGCATAGCTCTGTAAGCGTTTTTCTTTTTTTCCTTAGCAGATTTTTGCTTCCAAGAAAAGCAATGCCAACACAGAAGCGCCTGTTCGAGGCACCAGAAGACGATGCTTTGCACGGCGAGAGGAACCACCATGACCAGCCAGAAGATGGATTGGGTACGTGTTATTGTGCTCAAAACCCCCAGCCACCCTAAAATTTTCTCGACGGGAACTAGTCACTTCATGCAATTTATCTCTGAATTTCCGCTGATTGTGTTTTCTCATAATCTTCTTTTCCGTCGCTATGTATTCCTCAGAATCCGATCGAAGCCTTTCGGAGAGCACCGGCGACAAAGAAGAGTACGTTAGCTGATCCGTTACTCCGCTTTTACTTTGTTTACTATATTCTTCTCCTTCTTCTCTTCTATCGATTATGCTGCTGTTTCTTTTTCAATGCTGGGCTGGATTCCGAATCGAGATGATTTTTCTATTTTGCTTTTTCTCTTATCGCATTTTACAGCGTTCTCTTGCGTATATAATATGTGCTTTTAAGAGCATCCGAGAACGTTGCGGTGGTTTTCGCGACTATTATTTTTTTCTTATGCGGAGTGGGGTGGTTTTCGCTATTCATCAGTGATGGGTGCTCTTTGGCTTTTCTGGTCGTGGATGATGAGTTGGAGTTCTGGTGATTGTTAGTGGAGTTCAGTATTAAATCCTCCGAAGTGGGGTGGTTACTTTCATGACTTCAACATGAGTTCGTATCAGTGTATGGATAACTGAAATGTTGTTCTCTGCAGTTGGTTGGATTGATGTTGCATTTAACCATCATCTTACGGGGAAGAAACATGTTTGTGGTTGCTTAGAAGGATTACATCTTCCTTGGTTGTGTTTTCCTATTTTGAATTCAAATTTCCCCGGAGAGAAACGTAAAACACTTAAGAGAGATTCAACAGTTTGGGTAGAGCATTGGGGTTGATGAACTGTCAACTTCGTATGATCATATTTACTCATGCTGAAATTTACCAAGAGCCTGCGTTGATTTGAATATTACGTTAACATTGAGCAAGAAAATATTCTGTGAGAAGCATTTTTCTCTGGGGTTGAAGTCACATCATCTTTGGCACTTGGTTTCTTTGAACGACCAATTGTTATTTACTTGTGAATGTTTACTGCAAGAGCATGCTACTATGCATAGGCTGATAATATGAAATGCATGAATGTGTGCATGCATGCATGCATGCATAAGCTAACATTTTTTTAAGGAAAAAAACAGATGTCACATGGAATTCATGGTGAAAATCCTTATTAATGGGCTTTAAAATAGAATTAGTTATCAGGGTTTGTTATTTACCGTTGCCTTTATGCATTCATATGATTTATGAGCAGGCATATATGTTTTATTGAGTACAATCTCTGAAAGACATTTCCACCAATTTCATATTAGCCAAGTGCCCAAGTGCCATATTCTCAAGTTTCTGGTCAAAGTGTACGTATTTAGAGACTGTAGCGGCCATACAGACAGAAAAATTTCATCTGTGATTGATTGTGAATCTGTTAATACCTCTATATTGGTGTTTATTTGCAGGTTTGTCATTATAAAATTGTCAGATGTACGCAAGGAAGTTCAGTGTCCTATCTGCCTAGGTGTGCATTTTCTTTTTTAAAAAATGTAATGCTCAATATAATTCCTAAAAAGCATGAAAACTAACATAGTTAAGGGGCACAACACGGAAATGGGGATGAAACAAAATTTGAAGTTTTTGGTGTTATTTGAAATCTTGTTTCATAGCTTCTATGGGCACCGACTTCATGTTGAGCATGGACATGACTCTTTTTTGAATGTTGAGTTGGACGCTCTGCTGCTGTCACATTTGTAACTTGCAATTCTGCAAAGACATTATTTTTGGTCTTTGGAATATACAAGGAAGAAAAACCACGGAAAAACTTGGAATCAACAAACTGTTTTTCAGTTTGAGAATTGATGTCCTGTGAAGAAACTCAAATCGTGGTTGAACTAAAAGCCAACAAACTGGAAAGCAACAAATAAATATCTTGCAGTTATGTTTTTTCATCAGGGATTCTTTTTATGTTTGTGGATGACTGAAATTGATCACTCTTGTGCAAAAATGTGCTGGAAGCAGCATTTAGATCTTCATTTTAGTTTGTTTGCTTGAGTATCAAACAAAGTAGAAATGATTGATTGGTTCTATTTGATGTATAGGCGTCATTCGAAAAACAAGAACTGTAATGGAATGCCTGCATCGCTTTTGCAGAGAGTGTATAGATAAATCCATGCGCCTCGGGTTTGTTTTCAATGGCCACCTTCTGTACTTTATCTCAAGGATGAATATATGAAACAACGATAACTTTAGTTTGTGTGCAGAAGTTTTTTTCTTTTCTTTTTTTTTTTTTGACTGTGTAATCTGGACTTATTTTGTTGCAGCAATAATGAATGCCCTGCCTGCCGCACACATTGTGCAAGCCGACGCTCACTGAGAGATGACCCAAACTATGATGCTTTAATTGCTGTTCTCTATCCAGATATAGACAAGTATGAGCAGGAGGTAACCTGGATTTACTTCATCTTAGATTGAAAAATGTACCATTTTATTTGCCTGGAGAGAAATCTTATTAACAAGGTTCTGGCCTAGGAATTGGCTTTGCATGAAGATGAGAAAGCTCGGAATAAGCAGGTGAGAATATCTTTTGCTTCATATACAAGTTCTTAAATATTCAAGGAGACTTAAGAGGGTTTATTATTCAGAAGGAAAAATGCTTTTGTCCTAAGTTTTGAAATAGCAAATGATAAAATTCTTGATAGTTGACCACCGATTATAATATAATTTCAAAGGTTTTATCTTTTGTGAGCAGATCCAAGCATCTATCGCACAGACTCTTCAACGACAAGCAGAAGCACTGGGTAAGCTGGGTAAGAAACGCAATGCCAAAGCTACTGCAACAGCTTTTCTGAGGAGGTCACAAAGTAACTATCGAACTTCACATGGGAGGGCAAGAAGAAATTGTAGAAGTGCAATTGAACTTCAGGGATCTGATGACACTGAGGATATGAACGATGATGATGGAGCTAAGGGTTCATCTTCTGGTGATGAGCTAATAGAAATCAAGTCAAAACGATGTAAAAGAGGGGGAGAAGCACAATTTCCTCTGCATTCTGCAACTACCGTTGCAGATGGTGCCAGTGATGAAAATGTTCCTGAAGTGAGTAGAGAATTCAGAAGTCCATCTGGTACACTTGCCTGGGGAAAAAATGGTCACCGGAGTCACACGCGAGTCAATGGTAAGAATGCCAGAAATAGTCGCCTCACCAAATTGATTGATAATTTCCGTAGCTTGGAAGAAAATGATGAAGAGGTAATTGACTTTTTCCAGATGTGATCTGGGTTCTGCTGGAATATATACTACTTGAACCTCTATCATTTTCTATTATTATTATTTTTCTGAATTTTGTTTTCTTCTTGAGCACTTACATTGCCACAGTAATGGGATCATTGATGTGATTTATATTATTTCAGTTGGGAATCTGCCTCATGCTTGTATCTTTTGATGAGAAAAGAATACCTAGTTTGCAGCAGCCATACCTTTGCTGCAGACCTACATTGTCTGTTAAACACCTTTGCCAGGTTATTCTCTTTGCAGAAATTATATTTCTATTCAATATGTAATCTTAATTCTAATTTGTTTTACTTCCTACAGTATGTTGCCCTTCAAACAGCTCTACAGGCTGATGAGGTTGAGATATGCTTGGTAAAAGAGCAGCAAGCCAACATTATTAGAGCTGGTGGCTCAGTAGATCCATGCAAAGATAGTTTGCAAGTTTTGGGAGAGCAGGAAACTTTGGCCGAACTTAAACCCGATTATTTTAACTGCGGTCATCTGGTAACCCTTATTGAAGTGACTATATATGGCATATACATTAAGAATTACTAATTCGCCTTACACTAATCCTTTATCTCTCTCTCGCCCCTTCGTGTTTTTCAGCGTATGGCATATAAGAGGAAGTCGTTGAACTCAGCCACGGCTGGCTTGAGGTGAATGACGTGCAATCATCACCTAAACCAATTCTTTGCTTAGTGCATAATTATATTAAAAATGAACAGTAATTAGTCTTGGGCGGTTTGTTATTCGTCTTTTATTTTTTTTTCTCTTTTTCTCGTTCCTTTAATATTTCCCCCATACTGAAGAAGGGCTGAAATTAGTTTGTATAGTACACAGCAAGTGAGAATCTCAAATGTAGTAACTTGTGACACTTGGGTTTCTTACAATGTTCACAAATGGTGACAGGAACTATATATTGTGTAGTTATGTGCGGCCATCCTTCAATGCTAACATGAAGGCCTTGGTGCGTGTTTTTTAATTATCTTTATACAGATATGATATCTATCCGCTCATTCAAAAAAATAAAAAAAGCACAAACACGCAGATCAAATCATTATTCATATTGCACACCTTTTATGACAAACACGCAGATCAAATCATTATTCATATTGCACACCTTTTATGTCCAAATAGTGCTCTATGAATTGCTTAATGCAAAAAACGAAAAAAAAAGGTTTGGAAGCTACTGTAGACTTGGGGCTTGAGAAAGAAAAATAGGTTGGTTTTGTCCAAATCACAATTTTCCCTAACCCTTGGAATGGTTCAAGGGATTTGAAAGGAAAGGAAGGGGAATAAAAATCTTCAATCATATTTTTTCTTTAACAAAAGAAAGGAATGGAATCTTTAAATAAGAGGGAGAGGAAGGGATGGGAGGGAAAATGTTCCTCTCCTTTTATTTGATTTAGACAAAAAAATAGAAATTTCTCCCATTCGAATCTCTGGAACTAAATAGAAAGTTAGAAGGCAAAAAAGTTTTCTTGTAAGTTGTGACCCTTCCATTATAAAGTTCCTACAGTGTGCTCACTATTACAACGTCCATATTATGGTTGCAACCTTGCAAATATCAATATTACTTTAATGAGCAACAAATGTTGTAACCTGTGATTATCCGCACTACGCATTACTGCTTCTTTTAACACTAGCTATAGCCTTAGGCTGTTAGGCGTTAAATGATCGGCTTGTTTCTTCCGGCAACTAAGCTTTTAATTGTTCTGGGTAATTTATTCATTCAGCTACTTATTGGTATTAAATAAATCATTTGGTTAGGACTCTTACTTTCTTACGAGTCGGCTTATATAACGTTCTTCATTTTATGGAGCACAGAAACGAAAAAATTGAATTCCAACCATAAAAACGGAAGGTTTCGACTAAGCAGACTGAGCTGCCCAAGATTTCATGCCATATACTAATCTGGTGAGACCAAAATGCTCAATAATTTTCATGCATTCTACCCCCGCGACTATAATAAATGATCATAATATCTCTCAACTAAACCCAAGTGAAAATGATAAACTAAGAGGTTAATGAGGTGGCTTTTCAAATTTTTCACATTCTCTGTTTTGAATTTTGCAGACAACTTTGTAGGCTAGAAAATGTAAAACCTGTGAAAGCCTTCCCTTTTGCATCATGTGAGAGCTATTAAGGCTCATCTAATATTACTCGACCAGATGCTTCACTGAATACACCACACCGCTCCCATTCAATCCATTCACGTTCCAATGAATTTCTCTAGCAACCTCTCTTCTATACTAAAGAAAAACTCAAAACCTCACTTTCAGAATCATGCTTCTCTTCATCTCTTTCAAAATCAAACTACGAGACTCAGGACATGCCCTTCTTCTTCCTCAAGAACCCTCTGGGATCCAAGATGAAGAAAGGCATCAGAACTTTCTGCAACACCGACGGCTCAACCTCCACTCTCAACCAACACAGTAGCACTAACGATGAAAATCCAAGGCAAAGCTCGCCAACTCTGGAGGATCTATTACTGCAATTAGAGCTAGAGGAAGAGGTCGCCAGAAAATCTAAGCTCAACAGTCACTACAATAATGGAATCATGAGGGGGAGGATGTCCTGTGTGAACAACTCTGACATCTTAAGGTCTGCAAGAAACGCCTTGAATCAGTACCCAAGATTCTCACTTGACGGTAGGGATGCCATGTACCGATCATCATTTGGGATCCAAGAAGGAAGAAACTCAGTTTGCTGTGACAGAAGCTTAGGAAGGAGGTTGCTGCTTGACGAAGAAGAAGAAGACGAAGAGAATTATGGGTTAAGTAGCAAGTTTAAGAAGACTCTGTCCTTGCCTGCAACTCTAGCAGGGGAGAGTGTGGTGTGGTGTGAGCCAGGGGTTGTGGCTAAGCTAATGGGGTTGGAAGCCATGCCGGTGCCTGTGAGTAGCAGAAGATCAGAGAGCAGGAAGAAGGAGAAGTTGAGTGGTATCACGAGAAGGCAGAATCTGAGAAGGAGATTCGAGAGACATGACTTGGAAAGAAGACTAGCCATGGAGATGCAGGGTTATGGTGGTAGTGCGACTAGGAGGAACCAAAATGGAGGATGCTCCAGAAATGAGTACTGTATCATGAAACCGTTGTTTCACTAGAACTCTGATCTACCATACTAATAATCATGGATTTATGATTACTCTCTCTCTCTCTATATATATATAATAACTAATTCAAGTTATGCCTCGCAGGGTGTTTCTTTGATCTGTATTTTTATCTTTTTCTTTTGTTATGAATTTTACGTTGATATTCAGAGAACAAGGGAGTCTCTTTCCGTTCCTATTATTTACTTGTTATAAACATGAAGATGATTAGGGCAGAAACCAATTTTGTTCGAGTACGATGTAATTTTTAGTTAAGTGGATATCTAGAGAAATGATGCAAAAGATCAAAAAGTGATAGGAAAGTAGTGTTCTTCTTCTTCACAGAAATATTGAATATGCAGATTTCCAGGTAACCTGCCATAGCAAAACCTTGAAAACAAAGGGTAAAATGATAAAGACACCCAGTGAACACACGGACCAAAATCAAAGATGGACACGTGACGTGGAGTAACGTGGCGGATACCCAAAGAGAAAGGACAACATTTGTATTCAACCGGCTGTCAAGTCAGCGATGCTTGCTCCTGGTGTCTCCGCTGTAGAGCCTGCCATATCATAAAACGCTCAAGTATTTCAAATATTTTTATTTTTACATTGATAAAGGTAATCTTGGTGCAGAAAAAAAAATTGATTAAGCTAATCGTGAAAAAAAGGAAAGATAACAAAGCAACTATATTTAATTTCTTACGATTAATACATGTTTGTGAATTTTATAAGAGAAAAGCACACCTGCTAGGCATTGGGTAACAATTAAAAAATATTTTTTTATTCAAAAAATTGATTCCAAATTAAAATTACAAAATTAATGACAAAAAGTGACGTGATTCTGACGGAGAATGTTCTGCTTATTTAGCATAGCATTAATCTTTTATACAAATAATATAATTTTTAATATTAATTAAAATTAAAATTTTTATTTAATGGAAAATTAAATAATTACTATGTTATTTATAATTTGAACTTTAACATAAAAAAAATGTTAAATATGATATAAATTATGTGGCATACCAATCATAGACAGTGGGAGAATTGGGGAGAGGTTTGTCAAAAATCTGAGCACCAATGCTCTTTGAAGCAGAGTTACTCCCAGGATGGAAGACGCTCCTCCACACGTTGTCCCCTTTCCTCCCCGACGTCGGCGTCGACGGTGTTGTCGGTGTTCCTGGCGATGATGTCGCCATGCTTCCTTCTCCTTCACCCTCTGCTGATCATATATATATATATATATATGTCAATCACTTGTTAATCTCATATAAACTACGTGCGTACAAGTACGTACCTTTGGTGTTGATTTTCCGGAGCCTCCCAAGGCCACGCTCAGGCTGAGGGCCAGCCACAACGTCATCCCACATCTTCTTCAGCATCTTCCTCCTTCAAATATGTTCTCTTAATTAAATTAACTCTCTCTGTCTCTGTGTTTGTGTATGTATGTATGTGTGTGTGGTGAATATATATATATATATATAGAGAGAGAGAGAGAGAGGGAAGAAGATTTTGTTGAGGTTTGTGCTATTCTTCAGAAAGATAAGGGGTCCTCCTTCGTCAACACTTGACACCTGCACCCTCTCTCCTTCTTCATGCCCGAACCTCTCCACATTGGAATCTTACAAGGGATGCTGACCCACACCTTGTAAATCGACACACATACACACTCCATACATTTCTCTCTCCCTCCCTCTATATAGATATTCTCCCTCTCTGTGCACTCTCTCCAATAAATTAATATTTCATAATATAAAATACTTCCTCCGATGTTATATATATATAGAGTACATTTTATTCCGATTCTAAATATAAGATATTTTATAATATACGAGGTAATATTTATTATACATTTCAAAAAATACCCTTTATTTAATATATCGAAAGAGAAAGAGAAAAATATTAAATAAGGATAGTTCTAGAAAAATATTGAGATTTTCAAAGAAATCGAGGTAGTTAATCAGTTTTAACTCTTATTCTTAATCCACGTAATTCAGTTAAAATGGTCTTATATTAAGAATTAGAGAAAATATTTTATAAATTATATAACGTATTTAATTTTCTTTCAACTAAAATGCTTCTTGAAAATGGATAAAATTTAATTAATGCTAAAAAGTTTAATTTATTGATCAATTATATTAAATGAGAGTAATTCAAAAAAAATTAAATTTTTTTTAATTATTAATCATCAGTTTTGCGGTAGATACATACTTTATTTTTTTTTATAAGCCAGAAGATATATAGTATATATACATACTCCCCAGGCCCTTTCTATATGTTTTCAAGCTAACTTCATACATATTAAAATATTTAATTGAAAGTGGTTAGACTCATTAAGTTTACTTAACAGTTTCATTATTTTCTAAAATTATTCTCATTCAATAAAATTCATTAATAACACTATTTCCTCTTCTCAAAAGAATGACACTTAATATATCATTAATTATTGGTATAATTATCTATATTAATAATAATTGTTAGACTACCAATCATAGGCCATTTTAGGTAAAAAAAATAATGATTCAGACAATTCCAAAAGAATTTTATATTAAGAACAGAAAAAATTAAAAGAAATTATAAAAAGGATAGGAAGGAAAATATATATATTACTCCCTCCGGTCTTATATATAGGACCTTTTACCTTGATCCTAAATATAAGACTCTTTACAATATACAAGGTGGTATTTATTATACATTTTCAAAAAAATGCCCATATTTAATGTATCCAAAGAGAAAAAGAAAAAGATTAAATAAGGGTAGTTATGGAAAAATGTTGAAATTTTTGGAGAAATCGAGGTAGTTAATTAGTTTTAACTCCCTTCCTTAATTCACTTAATTCGATTAAAATGATATTATATTAAGGACCAGTATCACACACACACATATATATATATATATATATATTATCATTAGCTATGATATAGACGGTGAGCATTCAGTTTTGGAGGAAGAATTTTACTGATTTTAGCTGTGTCTACAAATGAGACCCTGTAGATGATTGTGCAAGATGAATTGGATTCATTCTCATTTCTCACGTTTGTGTTGCTAATTAGTTCTTTTTATTTTGAAAGATAATATGTTCTTACTCTCTCCAATCCGGCAATTTCAATTAGTTCACATGAATTAAGAAATGTTAGTTGCATTAATAAAATTATCTAACATTTACTTAATTTCCATCCTTACCCCTAATTAATATTATATATATGAACTTTTGAAAGCAATTAATACTCTATAAAATAATTTTCAAGAAAGGGTATTTTTAGAATAAAGTAATTAATACTTCACAAACTTTTGTAAAGTGACTTATATTTAGAATTATAGAATTCTTCAAAAAAAAAACTTATATAAAAGATCGGAGGAAGTATTTGAAAAGAAGGTACTACATAACACTGAGTAAATTTTATTTTTTAAATATTAAAATTTTTTTACATGTTCGATTATAATCTTTTTTTTTCATGTACCAATCAGATTCCGAAATGTCACATTCATGTCTACCTACATTAGGCCACATGAATATTCCATCCTCAAGTATTGAACTACTTGAACAAGATTATTTAATTATAATGACTTAAAATTTATAATTTGGATGTCTTGCTATATATATATGTCAAGATAGAAATCTTTAGAAATAAATTTTTAAATAAAGAAATTAAAACATTTATTTGTCAAACGCTTAAAATAACATTTAAAGTAAAAATGCGCATGGGCTGGAACTTCGAGTTATCTTGGTAGGAATTTGCTATCTTTATTTCCATCTCAGCAAATTCTTTTTTCCCCACAAGGGAAAGGGATCGTGATGTCTTTCTATGGAATCGCTGGTCTCTTTATTAGCTCCTATTTGTGGTGCACAATTTCATGGAATGTAGGTAGTAGTTATGATCGATTCTATAGAAAAGCTGGAATAGTGTGTATTTTTCCTTGGGGATTTCCTGGAAAAAAACGTCGTATCTTTCTCGGATTCCTTATGAAAGACATTCAGTCCATCATAAAAGTTAAAAAGGGTATTTATACTCATAGTGTCTTTTATATGGAAATCAGAGGACAGGGTAATGTAAAACATTTAAATAGGCTTAACGCCCAACTACACGCAAGAGACACGCCTACAATTGGGTTAGGCTTTGGCTTTCGGCCCAAAAACAAAATGGGTTAGGGTGGTTGAAGCTGATATAGTCACTAATATGTTATGGTTAAATTTAGTCATACCTGAATTTAAATTAGTCAATAAATTAATTGTCATCCAAAAAATATAATCTTAAAAACATAAATGTGAGCGGAGCTTATGGAACTGGTGAGAAATTCTTTTATAAATTTTCTAAGGAGAAATAATTAATCCTACTCACACTACTTCCAAACTTGGAACTCAGACAAGGGAATCACAATTGATAACTAACCCATTAGTCATTCTTTTCGGGGGAAATGAGTCCAAGTGATTGCTAAAAGCAAGATGTTGCCATCAAATTAGTCCACGCCTCTTGTGATCAACAATCTAATTCTTCAGGCCGTTAAAAACTCAATTTATAAAAAGTAAAGTAAATATGAAGTACATAAAAGAAATTATTGTGTATCAATATATATATAATAAATTCTATAACAAATCACACTATTTACTCATTATTTTTTTAATAATGCCAATTAGTTTCCAAAAGTTACATTAGAATGCAATTCACTTAACCTTTTTTTTTTTTAATTTCTTAAGCTTATTCAAAACACATAAGTTTAAAATGTTTCAACAATTTATTTATATTAGAACCATATATCTCAAGTAAATTTTTAAATATTTATAGAAATGAAAATTTTTACATGCAAGCACTACCTTCATATAGTACTCTTGCGGTTGAATAGAGCAATATCTTAGGACTAACTTAAAAAAAAACCAAGAAGAAGAAGAAATAGGGCATGTTTAACAGTATTTTCTTTTTTATTATTTTTAAAATAGTTTTACAATACTGTTTTCGAAGACAAGTTTTGGAAATAAGAAAATAAAAAATTTATTTAAATAACTATTCTCAAAATTATAATTAATAAGTGTTCGATGAGTTATTTAAAATTATAACTTTATCATTAATGAGCTAGGTATTTTTCACTTTTTCTTATATTTTCCAAAACAAAAACTACAAAACACCTTAAAAATATTTTGAGTTTTCTATTTTTTTATTTTTTTATTTTTCAGAACATTTTATAAAAAATAAGTTTATTAAATAAATTTTTTTATTTTTTTATTTTTAAAAATAAAAAGACTGTTTTAAAAACAGTTAAGAAACAAGCCCGTAAGCCTGTAGTTTCTCCCATAAGTTTTGAAAGCCGAGATCGGTTAAAAGAAAATCCCATTATTCGAATAATTTACAGTAATTTTTTAAGTCACCTTATAATTTACTGTAATTAACAAAACACCTGGTACTCAATACTATAAAGTAATCCAAATTAGGCCCCCTAATAATTTACTGTAATTTTACTTTCAACATGGAACATGTTTACTCCCTTTATTTGTTATTATAAGTCACCTTCTAAAAAAATTTTATAATACTAAATATAACTAACAATACAAAATGGATAAAATATTTAATTTTTCCCAAAAATGCCCATACTAATTACATTCTAAAATTAATATTAACATGATGTCACAACTAAGTCAATATAATTAAAGACAATTTTGTAAAGTAAGGAAATTCCTGACAAATTTAGTAAATTTAATTAATTTTAATTATTTTTCTTAATATGTTTTAAAAGTACCTATAAATTAAGTGACTATTTTTCTTGATCGGAAGTAGAATACATCATATTTGTTTAATTTACAATTATTGATATCGAACCAAATCATTGAAAAATTATCAAATAAATGAATCATCGCAAGACTTTATTCCTTTTGAAATCAAACATTTTAGAGAAAGGAAGATAATTGCCGCGGATTTCAACTATGTAATTCTAATGATAAAGTAGTGGGAATATGTTAAAATATTTAGGGGCCTTCAACTTGGGGTTCAACAGCAGCAGACAGTGAGATGAGCAACTCATTCACAAAAATATCTTCAGAGACATGCACCGCTCCTCGAAGGTGATCATTTTAATTGATTTTTTTTTTCTTAGTGGAAATCTCTTCACTCCTTTATTGTGCTTTTTTTTTTTCCACCTCATACAAAAGATGGCTAAGCCCACTGTACTAAAAGATTGCAGAGTATCTGTATATAAAAAAAAAATGGAAAGATTACAGAGTGCAAGGACTGGTGTGGGTATTGAAGCACGCTAAATAAGTAAATATGAATCGCTTACCCAAAAAAAAAGTTAAGTATGAATCTTCCATCTCAAAAGATCTACTTTCCAGAAAGAGAGAGAGAGTCTTTATCTCAAAAGATCTACATGGGGCCCCCTTCTTTCCTCTCCTTCTCTTCTTTTTCTTTATTCCTCCTCCAAAAAGTAATAATAATAAAGGAAAAAAACAAAAAAAAGGAAATGGAATAACAGTTCCATAGCAATATCAGCCACTCCAGCAAGCAATAAGATGAAATATATGCAATCCACTAAGAGACACGCAACACAGAGACAAAAAAATTCGTCAAGAAATAGATTTCCATTTTTGGTCATGACACTAGTGTCTTATCCCGAAACATTTATGTCTATCACATTAACATATACTCAGTGTTATCTATATTATAGGATATTTTATAAAACAAACATAGAATAGAAAATGGGACCAAACTGGCCGATCAGACCGAGAACTAGCATTTGACCCGATCCGGTCACAGATGAAGATTGTCTCACTTCAGAACCAGTATAGAACTGATCCAACTAATACAAAACTGGTCTAATTTTTTGTTATTTTTTATTTTAAATATCTTTTTATTTTTAAGATAAAATAATATTATTTTTAATACTAAATAGTATTATGTTTTGCATAAATTTTCTTTCTATATTATAATATAATATAAGTATTATTATGATACATAATTATTAATAATAATAAATTTACTTAACAAATAATATAAAAATAAAATATCAATTAACTATTTTAAATTCAAAATATAATTATAAATAAATATTAACTTATTTAGATTTTAATATTGAATTATAAAACTTATTAATAGGATTTCTAATTTTCTATATATTATTAAATTTATTTTTCATCATAGATTAAATATTAATTTTATAATTATGCATAAATATCTTTTATATTTTTATCTATATTATTTAAAATATATCAATTTATTCACAACCAGTCTAACCTCAATTCGATCACTGAACCTTGAATCAGTGTCTTCGTTAATTCAATGACCGGTCTAATTTTTAATACCTTGACAACAAGTTTCTAGTCCAAAATATTGGATATTGAATATTTTTCTTCTCATTTTACCTGTTTTTAATTTTTCATTACTCTTTATTTATGACCCTATAATAATAATAAATGAAATATTTAATAAGGGTAAAATGAAAAATACTTATACTTTTTACATTGATTTTAGGTGAAAAAATAATTTTCTTAATATACATATAATTGATACAAAATACATTATAATATGGACCAAAGAAAATAGGTTAATGCATATAGACACCATACCAACAGTCTAGTAGAGATTCACTAAGAAGTTTTGACTGCCACGAAATCTTTCCTAGAAAGTTGACTATCAAAATGAGTAATTGCAAAGTGGTTATTCGAATTACCTTTTGTCAAGTAAAGCAACCCACGTTAGCTGGGATAATATTAAAATTACTTACATACAAACACAATAAACCATTAATAGAAAGAGGATAAAATTGAAAAAAAAAAAAAAAAAACAACTTCTAGTTCGCAAACCACAATCCATCCGTCACAAAAAGCTGCTTTCTACTTGAATAGAACTATATTGGCTTCCATGAAAAGTTATTTGGTCATTAAGCAATGGAAACCCATCAAAGAAACAAAGCTCACCTCAGATGTAGCAGCTGATCATAGCATTTCACTTGACTCACTCTCTTTTGTTGGCCTCGTTTCCATTGCAGACTAGAAATCAAACTCCCCTCCTGACCAAACAAGAAAGCAAGACAAACCAAGAATCTGAATTTGCTTTCATTGGACCAAACTCAAATTCTGCTCCGGATCCAGTGATCACACCTGCTGATTTGCTGGTTTCCAATTGTCAACTTCAACCACAAGCACTTGCGTTTCAATCAAATCACTCTTTTTCGTCACAAGGCTTCCCAGTTTCAGATGCTCATTACAAGTAACTCATTACAGTAGTAAGAGAACAAGTGTGCAAACAGACAACACAAGGAAATACAATGAACTTCACAATGCAAGCAAACAATCGAAAAGGGAAAGCACTAGGAAAAGGATAAGGTTCAGCAAGAAATTCTTAGTTTTTAATATTGCCATGCCACGAATGCCATCCATTAAACCAGGCACTACTGAAGCACAAACTATTCGAGGATAAAATGCTAAAATACGGAAATAGAAGGTTTGTTCTGCATTTGTTTCTTTCAAGACCAGAATGTCCAATAAAAATTAGCTTTTCCAGTCAAGCAGTGTTTAGTTATGCAAGAGGCTTCATTTCAACCTCAATTACTGCAGTAGTAGCATCAAAACATTAAAGCCTTAAATATATTTGTTATGCTTAGTAGCAAGTAGAGAATAAGATGTTTTATTTTTCATTTCTGCTAATCAGGCATGCGGATTCTATATTCTTAAGTTTAACTTGATGATTAAAATAGTTTGCCTCTATCCATGCTAGAGATATACATCGGTTGTCAATGACGTAATATAATATTCAAAATAATTGTATACCAAAAAGGTTTGCATAACATTAATAGAAAAAAAATGGTGGAAAACCATTTAAAGTGGTATGGACATGGCAAAGAAGTCCATTAGATTTTGATAAAACAAATAAGCGTTGTATGATCCATTTAGTTAATCTCACTTAGTGGAATAAGGCTGTTGTTATTGATGATGATGATTATAAGAGTTTGTCACTCACTTGACTTACTTCGTTAGTTCAGAAACTCAGTATCTTCAAAGTTCAAAGTTCAACTTTGATGTGATGGATAAGGGCCTGACAATGGACACTCTTGCTTGAGAAGCAAATCTCGTTTCAATATACTCAAGCATCTAAATCAAACAATCATCCCTAAGGGCTCATTTAGTATGCTGGAAGGGTTTTTTTATGGAAAGGGAACAGAAACGAGAATGAGAATGCGCTTTAAAAGTACTTTGATATGGAAGAAAAATTTAATAGAATAATAATATGAATTTTGTTTGGTATGTGTTTTTTTTAAAATCGAAAGGAAGCCATATTACTGAAAAGACTTTAATGCCCCTGAATAAATTAATAAAACCAGTTTGAAATAACCATCAATCAAAGAAGCCCATCTCATCTGTCTCCCAAATCACTTGACCAACAGGAACGCAAGGTGGACCTCATCATCGAACCTCACCGCCAGACCACGTCGAACCTTGTCGCCAGAGCACATCAAACCCCATCACCATCATTCTTTGGCCAGAATCCTCTCATAGTAGGTGGCTAGTGTGTAGCTCCGCTATCACCAAGTCACCATTGCCACATTGAACCTTGTGTGAACATCCGATTGATGTTGTCGGTTAGTGGGTTTCATTGCCGATGAACATTTTATGAGCCATCGTCGTCAGTGGTTGCCGTCGCACAACTCTTCTTGCACAGCGTTCTCTTCTCCTGGCTGAGCACAAGTAAGAGTGTCGAATTGATTTGTAGGGTTCTAGGATGAATCTGTAATAAAATCATTTTACTAAGGGCAAAATGGTTCTAACAAATAGCTTCCCAAGAAAATTTTTATTTTCCATTGGACCCCCACATGAATGGCTCTTTATGCATGGGAATGTGCCTTTTCCTCAAACACTCATTGATGCTTGCCAAACCCAGTATTTTTCACATTCCCTCTCCTTCTCCCTTTGGCCATTTTCCTGCGTACCAAATAGACCCTAAATAACCTCTACAACTCATCCAATCTTTGTTTCCATGCAAATCCTACATGCAAACTCCATGGCATTGAAGAGAACAAAATATTGTTCTTTATATATGCACTCCTTTTTCTAGTAGAAAGCGTACTCAAAGGGCCTAGGCCCCATGATACTCTAGCAAGGGGCCACAATGCCGACAACTAATCTCCTTTCTTGAGAGTTAAGGGGCTATGGCCCATAAGGCTAAGGCCTTCTAGCAAACACAGCAAAGCTCACCCATTTTAGGAGCAATTTAAGAGGGATTATCAAGGGTTTTGCTATTCATTCGAGCTAAACCATGTTTTTGGGGTTCTAAGGGATGTGAAGAGGCATTGTGGAGGGCCAAGGATCAAGAGGAAGGCTTGGGTGAAGAGGACAAGCATCTACTCAATCTGTATTACTTGTGCCAACCCATACACTTGCGGTGCACACCTGCAATGCAATGATAGACCTCAGCCACGGGCCACCCTTACCTATCTTGTCCCAAAAGCTCCATCAGAACAGGTTTAATGGGTGGCATCTCCTCCTTCATCTCACCAAACCCCTTTCCCAAAGCTTATAATTATGTTCTCCATTCAGGTACCCACCATTCCCCATAAAAAGATCCTTTGATACTAGATTGATAAAACCCCAAAATTTTCTTCATATTATTTATGAACATTCAAAGCTGGGATTCCACCCCAAACATGGGAAAATAGAGGGAAGTAGCCACCTGTGATAGTTACATAGAAAGAAAAGGGTAAAAGAAACCCAATTGTCTAGCTTTCAAGAGGCCACACTCTCCTAACAATTTTCGGGCCTTTCCTGGCTCCTATGTTTCTGAAATACCTGGCAATATCTGGACCTGCACCCACACCCACACACACTGCTACTAACGCTTGGTTAGTAAGTAACAGAAGGGATATTCTCCCCTTTGTTTTGCTGCCCATTTTTCTAATTTTGTTCCTCCTCTCCTACTCTTTCAGACCTAAGAGCTTCAGGGCCATCAAATTCCTTCTAAGCTGCAGTTGTTCATAGGGAGTCCAGTACTTGATATGATAGTAATAATACTTATAATAAAGATTTGCAAACCAGCCAAAGCTGTCCATCCTAATGTCTGTCAAGTGATTTTCTGACTCTCTGCTACTACTTATGTCTAGTCTAAGCTCTTTCATATTTATGCACCACATGTTGCAAAATTCAAAACAAACAATGCAGCACACACCACATGAATATATAGGTAAAGGTTGATTCAGGTTAGTTGTTCTCTGATCTCTCATTCTTTTAGCTTCCTCTAGTTTTTCATGATTATTTGTTTTTCTCCCCCCTCACATGACTTCATTTATGCAGACACTCTTCCTCCTTTTTCTTCTCTATTTCATTACTTCATCAAGAAGGAGCTCACCTTTTCTTTTCATGAACTCCAAATTGGCAAAAACTATGAGCCAACAGACTAAAGCAAAATTGGCAAAATTTATTATACCAGGAAATACACACAAAGAAAGTGAAAAATACTGCAAAGAAATATATTACACACCAAATTAGATGCAAACAAGGTAAATGTATTATCTTAATATGTATATATATGTACATATATATGTATTAAAATCTACACAACGCCATATGCCAAAAAAAAAAATACACGAAGCCACATTATTCGTTAGCCATGAACAATATGACTCATTTGTGGCCCAAAAAAAAAAGAATAGTGTGGCTCACCTTTTAGACTCCATACAATGCACAAGACCTACCTCTAGTTTCTTGTCAATAAGCTCTTTTTCTACCTAATAATAAAATTTAACCAATTAAAATAACATACCCCATCTAAAAGTATGCAGTTGCTGGAAGTTTACTTTAAAATGGAACAAGCAAGCAAAAGCACAGATGGAATACGAAGCAAATATGTTAGATGAGAATTCAAAACGTTCCTTATCAGCCTCTAATATTCAACACTCAACCAAATTGTTCATGAGTCTGGATGTCACAAACTGATCCAAAACTGTACAACTGAGGTGTTGGTGGTAGAATTTCAAGACTTGCCATACTTATTGACATATCCCTGCAAATGAGAGATATTTCTGTCAAATGGAGGACAAATCACACCGTAGTACCACTGCTATCTACGAAAACAAGACAACACTTACATCAATGAGCTTTGCAATTTTCAACCGAGATGAAGAAACATAGTGGTTAACTGCATTTATGGTGGCTGGAATCTGGTGGGGTTGAAGGGTGCTAATAACCTTGTCAACTGATTTCTTAACTATTGTATTATGTACATCCTTGCTGAGATGACCCTCTTGCCAAGATGGTCTTAACAACTCTTTCACTAAATCTACAAGAGCTGCACGAAAAATTTTTAGAGCCTTCAAATCATTCTGCATATTGCCATCCATCTGAAAGTCAACATTAATTTCATTGTTTTTCTTAGCCTTATCTACTCTTTTCTTTTTCAGTCCTGATCCCTCACCTCGATGTCTTGCATCATGCTCAGATTGTTCTACTTCTGTTTTTGTATTATCTTCAGCACCAAGGGTATTTTCTCCAATGCTTGCTTTACCGTTATGGGAATTTAGATGGGTTCTGACTGTCTCTGTTTCAGGTGCAAGGCCATCTTTTTCAAAAGGAACACAACTCTTGTTTGGCTCATTCTCATAAAATCTGTTATGAGAAGATACAGAACTCTTGTCATCGTTAAGATCTGCCACCTTATCCCCAGCTACAGCACAATCACCATACGTCCGCAAATGAGATGAAGCCTGGATGGGAGGCCCTTGAATAAAAAAGGTAGCTTTCAGGGACCCATCTCCTATATTGGTTATCTCAACACTAGGATGAAAAGGGTCATACATATCTCCAGAAGATGATATACTAGCCGAAGTAATAAAAAATGATGGTCGAAAAGGTACAGATGGCTCCCAATCATAAGAAGAGATTCTTGCTTTATATCTAGTGGCATGCGGCAGAACTCCAGATGAACTGATAAGAGGCCAGTCTTCCCGTTCTGAACCCAAAAAAGTGGATATAGGGGCATGATATTCTTTGCCACTGTTCAACAACTTCTGAGCATCCAAAGTACTTGCACCAATAGATGAATTTGAAGACAACGAATAACCTAATGGGGCTGAGATTCTGTGGGACAACAACATGCTTGATGTAGGAAGGTGAGAAACAAAGCTTGAATTGGGTGAATGACTCACAACTTGGGAAGCATATTTATTGTACAGATGTTGATTTTGAAAGGAAGCCAATCCCTCTGTACAGGATGGATAGGAAGAGACACACCCACCAAAATAGTTGCTTGATGCATTAAACATAGATCTATTTCCAGGAATCAAGCCATCCCTTGATGTAGAACTATCTCTACCAGTTGATGAGACATGGTTCTTAGAAGATAAATCCTCTTTTGAAAGTAATGGAAATTTCTGTTTATCTTGAGATGGATGCCGACTTGGGGTTGCTTCTTGCTCATCCCGGATGGTCCCTTTTAAAGAAAATTCAGAAGAATGCAAAGAAGAGCTCCCCAATGAAGCAGCCAATGGAACTGGAGCATCAGGAATTCCTGATGTCTCAGCATCGCCTCTCAGACCTGTTATAGGAGAACATCTTTATTAGAAATATCTTTGCAGAGCAGATTCTTGAACAGCTTGGATTACAAAGTTACATGCTATACCTTCCTCGGATTGCACTTCTCTCTTCCAATTCGTAGAAACCAAGTCTCCTACAGCCTGCTGACCAGTATTACTCACATGATCTTTTATATGAAGAAATCTACATGAACTACCTCTGATACACCATCCTTTAGCAAAAAAGCTGCATATAATTCCTGGCCGTTTGTTTCCATCTTTCATCTCAGCACTGGGAGAAAGACTTCGAGTCCTCCTATCAGGGAAAGTAAATATAGAAAATCTATAGGTTAAAAACTAGGAGTGATTTTATTTACGAGCATTGTTAAAGGTGAAGAAGTTTCTTCCATAAAAGGCTTTATGCCATGTAAATTACACTTCGGTAATATGATCAGTAAATGCAAAAAAGTATAGTGAACTATAATGACCAGACCTTGATGTCATTTGCTTCATTTCATCCCCTGACTGCACTTCCAACTGCTTTATTTGATTTAAAGAATTCTGAGTGCCAACAAAAGCATCCTTAACAGAGCAATCTCTCTGCTGGATGTCAATGGTCACATCTTTTTCAGCGTCACTGGATGACTTGACTGTCTCAGAATCTTTAACACCGCATGAGTAAGCTTTCCTATCACAACTTGGTTCATTGTATTCTCCTAAGGTTTTACACTGAAGAGGGGATCCATTATTTTCATTATTGACATCTAACCCTTGATGCTTATCATCTTCAGCAGTAACCACATTATTTCTTGAATTTGGACTACTTGGAGTCACATGTTTCAGCTGAAAATCTTCCTTTTCTGTTGTAAGAATCTTACATGAGTCATTCATTTCTGCAGAGACTATATCAGGGTTTACTGCCACAGAAGAAACTGGCCTCAAGTTCCTCTCTTGCCTCTCAGACTCCACATGCCGGCTCACATCTACAACGGAATATAAAAGCTAAATGAAGAAATAGAACAAAAGAATCCAATTCTTTGAATTATGCCATACAGCCAATAGAATTATGTCAACCAGGACAAACTCCAAAAGACTTGACTATAGCAAAACACCACTAACTAGTCATACAACAAGGTGAATTTTGAACAAAGCAATTGATCAATGATCAGAAGAATATGAATTTACCAATGTCATTTGTCATTACAATTGAGTGTCTAAGGATGGACTTAAGGAAAAATGAAGGACTGAGGCCTGAAATATGCTAGGGGAAATTAAAAAGGCCAGCGTTCTGAACTTTGAAGGGGAAAATGGCCAATTGGCCCTTAGATGGTAACCTTGGCAATTGCCTATAATGGACAATGTTCAAGATCGATGAAGATGTCAAATATACTTCAATCTGATTGAAGCCTTGGCTATTGTCAGATTTGGGGCAACCAAAGTTCAAGACCACCAACTCCTTAACTGCATTCATTTTTAGAGGGTGGCGTGATTGCTTATAAGGTTGCCACATTTCTCATAGTTGCACCACCTGCCCAATCAACAACTTAAAAGCACAATGGCTTGCAAGAACTGGAAATTTATTTGGGATCTGATCAGGCTTGATCAGATATTCAATAGGTTCAGTACCTTGACTCAACTAAGTTCAAAGCTCAATTGTATTGAATTCAAGTCTGTATGTGAGGCTCAATTATCATTCAGGCCAAATCCAAAAGCACTACAGCTTTCTAGGATTGCCAATGACCTAAATTTTAGCTCGAATGACAACCAAAAAAGAGTTTTATTTAATCTGCAGAACTCCCTTTCAATTGATAAACATGAGGGCTTGAAGCATAAACAAGACACAAGCCCACCAATGCCATGAGCTAAAACTAACTTAATCAGTTACTAATAGCATGTTATAGCTTGTAACACAATGCTATGGCTCTCAGTGCTACACGATTTGTGGAGCAATGCAACTTTCACGTGGCTCCACCATAACTACACCACAAAAGAGCTACTTTTGTGTGGTCATAGCTCACAAGAGCACTACAAGTAAATAGGGCAACAACAACCATAATTTAAGTGACTTTGCAAACGTTGCCACTGTAGATTCACTCAACCCAACCATGTATAGTCAAAGTTGAATGATTTATTATTTATTATGATGGGGCTTCAAGAAGAAGGTTTAGGGATTGATCATGAGAATGAGTTGGATCTTGGAAGTGGGACGAGATGAGCTGGGTTGGGTTATGTGTCCTAACCACAATTTGGATGTTTGAACAGTAATCAGGTGGGGTGGATTAGGATGGGTTCACAAACAAGCCCACACTCCATTGTTCCAAACCCTCCAAATTGGATTTGGGGTGTCTTGGGTTCTTTATAGTTTTTCATTTCTTTGTCTAACCACCTCTACTTAGATTTTCTTCTATCTTTCCTTTTTCATTTAAATCAGGGTAATATTGGAAATGTCACCTTTCAAATCCACCCACCCCATTAATGACTTTCAAACTTCCAAATCATGGAAAACAGGTTACCATCTATTTTTCTATTGAACTTCCTAACAATAGAGCAGGTTGTCTCCCCCAACCCAATCCACCCATTCCCTATTAACGATGAGCACCACCACTCCCAATCAAGCATTTAATTATTGTATGCCATTGACCCAATCTCCCTTAAAGAAAACCATCATGGCAATGAGTGGTTGATTGGCAAGGCGAATGAAACTATATTTGGTTATGATTTGACTTGGGATAATGTCTCTTTAAATATTAGAACTAGGGAGACAACCCAACATGTTCGATCTCCGACTAACAAATGGGCAATGGCATCATCCTCATCTCATGTTGTTGATATGGTTGTTGAACAAACAAAAACCTCAAAAATGAAAGGACCGTGGATTGCCTATTGATAATAGTTATAATGATGTTGAATTTGATGAAGAGGAATTGTTTTAGACATCTTAGGGATTGGATAGTGCTTAGACTCAAAAACTTAGTTATCCATTGATGTAGTTAATGAATTAAGTACTTGAGATATGATTTAAGGATCATAATTATGTTTTTTCTCTATGTGAGTATGGCTTTCTATATATAAATTAGTCATCCAATTATACGGTGAATTTCTTCAAATAGTGCTATATTTTCATGTGGCTCATGCAACTCTATCATATGCACTATTTATAACTATGAATTTAACTTTCGACTACAAGTAATGACCTAGACTGGAATTTTTGAAGCGGCATGATTCCTGAATAACATCCCTAAAGAAATTATTGTCAAACAAAAGCAATATTCAGTTAGCACTTATTCAGCAAGCAAGTAGAGATGAGACAAGAAAAGAGAGTAGAAATAGAAAGAATAGGATAATAGAGAGAGAATTTGAATTTCATAATAGCATAAACCATCATAGCTGGCTTCTTCCTTCTATTATAATACTATAATATATAAGACATGGTTATTTAAGAACTCTAACTAACTAAATCCTTAAGTCAATTATTAACAGCACCAACAGACTTAACTCAGTTACAAACTACTTATGCCTAACAATATTCCCCTACCTTAAAAACCCTTGTCTTCTTAAGGGTCCCTATCACTAGAACAAAAATTAGGATACATTCATTGAAAATCATAAAAATGGACCCAAGTAGCATATTCACCAACTTCTCTTGATAATAGAACTATTTAGTAAGTTAAATAAGATCTGATTGCATGCGCCCTATTGATTTTAGCCATTGCTTTCAAAATTCCTGTCCAAGCATTTAAAGGAACAACATAGGAATTTGGATTAAATTCATTTCCATACATCTTCCCTTTGAACCCCTTGTAATCTCCTTCAATGGTCACTTTACTTCCACCAACTACTATCTCCTTTGTCTCCTCTAATTTCTTCATTCACCACCCAAAGTTCTCAACTATTTAAGAGTTTAGAAAATCATGGTTGTGGCAACAATCTATGAAAATATGTAAAGCCTTCCTTCCCATGCTCCTTTGCACACCAATTCATGGATTGCCATCTACACCTTCCATGGCATTAAATGAGATTTTTAAGATTGGTTCTAATACTTCTTTCCCTGCACCATCTTCTCTGATTTCGTCTTCTGGACAGTAACTTTCTTTAATTCCCTCATGCTTCTCTTAATTATTAAAAGACCCAAATCCTGTGGTCATGGCTCTTGTGGCATATGACTTTTCTTCACTATCATAAAATTGCTTTTCCACGTATCCAGTTCTCAACACTCCTTTGCTTCCTTCATTCTTGCTTGAAGAACAATAATTAAGCTCATGTAACTTCACAATCCTCATGGTATCAAGCAAAGTCCTAAGCCGAGACAATCTAACTCCTCATGCTATGTCTTTCTTCAAATCAATAAAGTAACAGCTAATCAGCTAAAGTTCTAATAGCTTCAGATTGCATGTCAAATCATCAAAGGCATCTTGGTACTCACTGACAATCCCATGTTGCCTCAATTGCATTAGTTCCTCTATTGGGTCCTCAGACACCAACCCAAACATCTTCTTAATAGCTTCTAAATATGCCTCCCAATGAATATAGCGACCTGAACAACTAATGCTATTGCAAGCTTTTCTCATCAAGGTGCAAACTTGTTATAGCAACCTGCATCTCCTTCATGTTTCATCCAATAGGAATTACATCTCACACTTTGCCAAAAAAACCAAGTATGTCATCACAATTGAATTTTGAAAACAACATCTTCGTGAAATAGATGGCGGATAGCTGGTAATCTTTATTCCTTTGCTGTTATCCTCCTCTGTTCTTGTTGTTGGTCCTCCCGGTCATTTCCATCAGCCTAACGATCCAATTCATTGGCACTGACACTCCTTCCAATACTTCTTAAATGCCCAAAATCGTTGCTCCCACATGGACATTCTCTGATCGACTAAACTTGTTACTGCTCCATTGACAAACAAACTCCACCTTCGTAGTCAAGCATAACCTATTGCTCCAAGGTTGGCACCCTCTTATTGACTAAACTCATTAGACGCTCTTCATTGACAAACAAACTTGATCTTCCTAGTCATGCATGGATGCTTGTGATTTGGTTGCATCTACCATAGATCTAAGAATTGGTGGCTCCACCACTTGAAAAGAGATAACAGAGCAGATATATAAAGAATAGGAGAATAGAGAGAGAATTAGAATTTCAAAACTGTATTAACCACCACAGCCACCTCTTCCTTCTATTATAAAACTATGTAAGAGTAAGTAGTTACGAACTATAGCTAACTAACTCCATCAATAATAAGATTGTTATTAATGGCGCCAACAAACATTAGTTGCTAACTACTTATAACTAACAAGGTCTCCATCAAACTAGAGCAAAACATCAGTTACTTCTGTTTATGGTTTTGAAAATTCCCAAATCAATCAAACTGAACTCAACCAAATTTCTCACCCCCAACCTGATATTTCTTCCCTTAGTGGCTCCCAGCCCAAATTTCAAGGAATAATTTTTCCATGCCTGCTGTCCACTAAAGCTAAAAGGCCCCTTACAAATCTATGTAAAACCATATTTCTTTGGCTTTATTTTCCACATGTAATCTAATACATTCAACAAATGAAAAGTTTAGAACTTAGAATCATACTAAACCAAGAACCAAGGTTGATTTACTCAATTTCTTAGGTTGTTTTTGTTTGGTTCATTTATGAGAACCAATGAAGGTTGGATCAGTTCAAGGTTGGGCCTCAAACCAAACCAACCTTGGCCATATTAGAAAAGAAATCTTGAATCAACAGAACATGCTTTGCTGTTTTTAAAAAAAATGAAAAAAAAAAAGGTGCAAAAGCATGAAAATTCTCTCCCGCAAAAGATCATATAGAACAACAGAGGACAGATGGCCTACTGAAGGAACACCAAAATATGTAAGAAGCTATGCAAAATCTGAAAAACAACTTTCTTTCAAGGCCCCTAATGCCCATAATCTGATATGCTTAGAAGTACGACTGGACACTAGTAAAAATACCATAAGCTGCTTCTCTACTATGTTTTAACACCTAAAGTTAAAATTTTCTCATACATTACCAATCCAGGAACAAATATGGACAAAAAGAAACAATCTTAAACCGTGCCGATGAATATTCCCCCCCGACATAAAATGCCACTCCCACTCAGTACAGACGGAATAAGGAGCCCAGATTTGTTTTCAGCCTCTTCTACCAGAAACGAAACCTACAAAATCCTCCCTAGGCCCTCGCCATTACCCTTTCCCTCTATACCTCAAAGAAAGACCAAAAAAAAATTAAAGAAACAAGAACACGATATCATTTAAGAAAGAAAGAAATAACAAGCACAACACGGCATTCACATTATAAGTACACAGACACAAAAGAACCACAAAGCATTATATACAAACTCAAGCACGATCAGCAAGTATGCGATAGTCTCAACAAGTACGAAAATAAATTCAAAACAAAAAGGTAAATAATGAATTAAACGAGTAGTAATTATGAACTAAATAACCTTCAAGGTCCTTAGCGGCATCTGCTGGAGGTTCTGACTCCTCAAATTTGTCCTCCTCCTCCTCTACCTCCTCCATTTCTTCATCATCCATCTCCTCTTTTTCGTCCTCCTCCTCCCCCTTCTCCTCTACTTCCTCCTCTTCTTCCCCCTCCTCCCCCCCATTCTCCTCTACTTCCTCCTCCTCCCCCACATTCTCCTCTACTTCCTCCTCCCCCTCCCCCTCCCCCTCCCCCATCTCCTCTACTTCCTCCTCCTCCTCCCCCTTCTCATCTTCCTCCTCCATCTCCTCTTCTTCCTCCCCCTTCTCCTCTTCTTCTATTTCTTCCTCTACTTCCACTTCTTCATATTCTGCTTCCTCGGGATCTTCCGACACACTGGCATCAGCGTCTGAACCATAGATTTCAATGGATGGGTCGCTTTCCTCATCGGCAGTAACCGGAGATTCTGAGACTGACATTGGGGGCTAAAGATCCCGCACACACGGCTACTGGGCACCCTTGCTGCTTTCCCGCAGACGCAGAGGATGCCAATAACGATTTAGGGGTACCAGAAATTGCCGGCTGGGCACTTGACGAAGATCCCACTACCGCCGTCTCCGACGTGCTGGACGTGAATCGTTTTCAGGTCACAGGTAGTGCGTGGAATTTGGAGCCGTAACCGGCAAACCCATACCCGAATTTTGTTTGTTGATTGAGAATAATCAATTCCCCTGTCGAACCCAAAAAATAGTCCAACATGTTTTTGGCCAATAAAAGTAAAATATTGTCTAATATAGGTTTTTTGAGCCGTAAATAACAAAAAAAATTACCGAAAATATAATGAAAAAATATTTATCAAAATATAATACATAAAGTTGATCAATGACAATGTGACTCGGATTCATATAAAGATGTCAATGTGACTCGGATTCATATAAAGATGTCACACAGCTAATTATACGATTTTAGATCTAATAAAAAATTTTGTTTAAAACAGAAAGTTTGGCCATGTGACTTACCCTTCACAATTTTTAAGAAGGTAAAGTCGTATAATCATCCATGCGATTTTATTTTTCTTTAATAATTAATTTTATAATTGTTAAATTATTTAAATGTGTTCTTTGATCTTATTTTAATGACCAATATTTTTTTTATACTCAAATCAAGGATTTTTTGTAGTCTCTTATCATAAAAATTAACGTATCATACAAGGATTTTTTTGTCTCTTCATACAAGTTTAAAATGATATTTAAATGTTGAAAAAACAAAGTATATGTATATAATATAAATTTAGGGATGAAAAAATTTGAGACAACATTTACACAAATATAGTTAATTATTAATTAATATTTGTTTCACTTTTATTTAAATTTATATCTTCTTAATAATTATTTAATATAAAAAAGATAATTTTATTTCCCTATACAAAATATTTCCTACAATGAATCATATTTGAGAATGGTCGAAGCTCACTTAGACAGGGTAGAAAGTTGATCTGAGTATAGTAGAAAACATTGGTCATTTAAATAAGATCAAAGAATACATTTAAATAATTCAATAACTATAAAATTAATTATTAAAAAAAAGGCAAAATCGCATGAATGATCATGTCACTTTATCTTCTTAAAAATTGTGAAGGGTAAGTCGCATGGCCATCCATGAGACTTCCCCTTTTTATAAAAAAAAATTTTGTTAGATCTGAAATCGCATAATTAGCTGTGCGATTTTTTTGTACAGATTCAAGTCGCATTGCCACTGATGACGTTGTGTGTTATATTTTGATAAATATTCACTGACATGTTATATTTCGGTAATTTTTTTATTTTTTTGTTATTTAATGTTCAAAAAACCATCTAATATATATAGAAGCATGAGATTGCCAGATCTAGCAGTATCTATCCATAGATAATTAAAAGGAGAAGGGAGGTGTCTCATTCATTGGACTCATTCATTTTGCTCGATGCCCTTTTTTTTCTATTTTTTTTAATTGCTCAAGTGAATCTAATTTTTTTTATTCATTTATTTTTTTTCTTTTACAGGTGAAATTTATCTTTTTTCATTATTTTAAGTGGGACCCACTTTTTTTATTTTCTCAATCTATATTAATTTTAATTAATGTCATTAGATATCATGTTTTTTTAGATATGAGGAGTTGATAATAAGATTCTTTTTTAATTCAATATATTTTAAAATTAAATAAAACGTCATCATATCTAAGCGTGTATCTCTACCGGGAGGAAAAATCTAGTTGAATATTTAGACCAAAATGGTAATATATTATTATAATATTTAATCCAGAACAGTAATAGGATTTACTTCACATGAGATAACAGGTTTGATTGGATAAAACTAGATCATCTACCTCAATTTAGGTAATGATATTCACACTCATTTTGCTAGGGAAGAGGATCACCATGTTGTGAAGTGAAGAATAATAAAAGGAAGGGAAGACATACATACCGATCACGGAGTATACTTCCACTTAGAAAGAATAATTGAATCCCAACCGGTTGAAACAAAATCACACGGACTTTGTTTACAGCTTCATCGTAGATACACTCCGGGAAAAAGAAGAATTTAGAGAAGGAGAGAGAGAGAGTTTTTCAGGCAAGAATTTTTCTTCGGTTTCTCCTTCTGGATCAGAGAGTCTCAAAATTATGAAAAACTGAAAACTCACCCGACTTCACATACACACAAGTTCACTTGTTTTCCATCGCGTGCGTTGTGTGAGGGAGTGGTTGGCATTTAACCATTCCCTCCCTCTCTAATTAATACAAAAATAAAATATAATTATTTATTTTGTTTTGGGCCTGTGCCCTTATATTTTTTGGGCTCTATACCCATCAAGGGTGTAGCTCAACATCTCCCACTCATACTTGATGGGTTAACCTCTTACAATTCTTCCTTTCCATTTCATACTAGGTGTTCTATCGTGACCGCATGGGCATGATGTCTATAATTAGGTATTCTTATACTAGAAATCCTTTTCAAGGACCAGTATAGAATTACCTTATGTATTTCGCATTTATTTTGTTCATGTATTATGCCTTGAATGTCCTAAATTTATCCATATACACTTCATCCATGACAAATCTAATTCCTCATAAGTTTTTATATATAAACTTAGATTGCCTTACTCTTATATACTTAGTGTCTACGCTTAAGACGTTAACATCATAACTTCTTAACGGACATGTCTTAGACACCAGTATAAGTGTGTATATATTCGCATAATCTTCCTTTCGCCCATATTTCATTTCAATATGAAACAATTGCTTTCCTAGCATAAGACCTTTTGATCAAATTTATCATGACCATTGGTTATATGCTAAAGTAGCTAATATTGAATCATTTTCCATGAAAAATGTCAAAGTCATAAGGACATTAATGAGAGGATTTATTTCTCTCTGGGACTCACAGTAATGAAACTGGGATCTATTCACTTACTTCCCAATTGCGGTTTTATTAAAAAAACACATGCAGTATGAATTGCATGCTACGATGTTACTCTTATCACATAAAAGCGTATGTCAATTTTGTTTTTATTGTTAACACCGTACATATTTAAGTTCAGACACACACAGTGTCTAACCCAAATTCTACCAATCATTCCACTTATCATAACGTCTTTGTTGGAGAATTCTCATCTGGTTACATGTATTATGGATTGTGGGTATCCATAATTCAATCCAAAATTTATATTTATTGGATCTCATCTCGACCTATTCTCTTCTTTTGTCAGGGCGACTTATTTTGTATTGTTTAACTGTCATATCTGCCCTCTTACAGATTTACTAGTAAATACAAAAGATGTCTCATCTTTGTCCACTCTCCATGAGTGTCAAAGGCAGTTGCTCGTGTGAGAAAGCTAACCTTATCAACATGTACGACATACTAGACATTGTATATTTTTCATGAGTATATGTACTCAAATGACTCAATTATAGAAAAAATGCACTTAATCTTATTCATATAATTGATCATTACATAGATTTGTGTTACATCATATCCTACGAATATCAAGTGATTTTACATGATCAACATATATATCTCTCGGTATTGGCTTGGTAAAGGGATCAGCAATCATTTGACGTGTAGGAATATGACGAATTGTAACACTTTTCTGTGCTATGGCATCTCTTACAAAATTATACTTGGTGTCTATGTGCTTTGTTTTACTATGATACTTGGGATCTTTAGTGTAGGAAATAGCAGCCTCACTCTCACAGTTTATCAAAATTGGATCCAATTTATCACCAATGATCCCTAAGTGTTTTATGAATCTTTTCAACCATACTGCTTCTTGTACTGCTGCAGAACATGCAACAAACTCTGCTTCCATGGTAGACAAAGCAATACAAGTCTGTTTCTTGCTACACCAAGATATAGCTCCATTGTTTAGCAGAAAAACATATCCAGAAGTCGACTTGCGCTCATCTAGATCTCCTCCCCAATCTGTATCAGAGTATCATACCAAGTGTAAATCGCTTACTTGATAACATAGGGCATAAATATGCTGCGCCTTGCAAATATCTCAGGATTCTCTTCACAGTTTTCCAATGTTTCAGTCCAGGGTTTGATTGATATCTACTGACCAAACCAACTGCATAACATATGTCTGGTCTCGTACACATCATGGCATACATTAAACTACCAACTGCACTGGAATAAGGGACTCTTTCCATCATCTTCTTATCAAACTCAGTCTGAGGACACATATCTCAGCTCAGATTTTCTCCTCTTGAAATAGGGGTATCCATAGGTTTACAGTTTTTCATGTTGAATCGCTCAAGAATTTTCTCAATGTAATTTTTCTGAGAAAATGCTATTAACTTTCTTGAACGATCTCTATGAATCTTAACTCCTAGTATATAGTGAGCTTTACCCATGTTTTTCATTTCAAAATTCGAAGATAGTCATTCTTTGATAGCTATAATCGATTTTAGACTATTTCCGGCTAATAGCATATCATCCACATAAAGGGATAATATCACAAGATTCTTTTCAAAATTCTTAATGTATACACAGTGGTCCTCGTCGATCATCTGGAAATCGTACGAGGTTATAGCTTGGTGAAACTTCAAATACCACTGTCTGGATGATTGTTTAAGTCTGTAAATGGACATTTTTAACTTGCAGACTTTATTCTCTTTCCCTTTCTCAATGAAACCTAATGGCTGTTGCATATAGATTTCTTCATCTAGTTCACCATTTAAAAATGTGATTTTTACATCCATCTGATGTAATTCTAGATTTAAACTTGCTACTATTGCCAGAATTAGTCTTATGGAGTTAAAACGTACAACAGGTGAAAAAGTATCTTCATAATCTATACCTTCCTGTTGATTATACCATTTTGCCACTAATCGAGCCTTGTATCGTTTAATCGATCCATCTGCATTTCTCTTAATTTTGAGAATCCATTTATTCCTAATTGCCTTACGTCCAGATGGAAGATTGACCAAATCCCAGACTTGGTTCATTCTCATTGAATTCATTTCTTCTTCCATTGCTTTCTTCCATTCATTACTAGCAGGACATGATAAAGCCCCATGTATTGAATTAGGCTTATCATAATCTTGTGGGGTAACTATAAGTGCAGTCCCTTCTATTGGGAAACGTCTCTTTGGAACACTTTCTCTATTACTTCTCCGCAGTGGGATCTCTTATAAGTTATTCTGTTCTTGAACAGAATCTTGTACTTGTTCTCGTGAGCTCCCACTCGAATTAAGAGGTTGAGGTATATAAATTTGTTCCTCAGTTTCTTCATGTATCTCATAAAGAAATACAGTACGATCTACCTCACCCCTGCTAGGAAATTCATTTTCTAGAAATGTTGCATCTCTAGATTCTATTTCAGTGACACTCCCATCCTGGTTTTCTCCAATGAAAACGTAACCTTTAGACTGTTCAGAGTATCCAATAAAGATACATTTCTTCCCTCTTGGACCTATTTTTCCATATTTGTGGGAAGTATCATGGACATAAGCTGCTGATCCCCAGGGTTTTAAAATATTTAAATCCGGCTTACGATTTGTCCATAGCTCATAGGGTGTTGATGTGACCGATTTTGAAGGCACACGGTTAAGTATGAAGGCTGCTATTAAAATTGCATCTCCCCAATACGAAATGGGTAGATTGGCTTGTGCTATCATGGATCTAACCATGTCTAGTAATGTTTTGTTTCTTCTTTCGGCTACACCATTTTGTTGTGGGGTGCCAGGAATTGTAAGTTGCCTTACTATTCCCCTTTCTTCACGGAGCTTTTTGAATTGTTCTGATAAATATTCACGTCCACGATCGGTTCTTAACGCTTTGATTTTCTTGTCGATTTGATTTTCAACTAAATTCATGTATCGTTTAAAACATTCTAGTGCTTCAGATTTATGTGACATCAAATAGACATAACCAAATCATGAGTAATCATCAATGAAAGTGATGAAATAAACAGCTCCATGTTTTGTCCTCACACTCATAGGACCACAAACATCTGAATGGATTAATTGCAATGGAGTTTCTGCCCTAGTTCCAGCTCCAAATGGTTTTCTAGTTGCTTTACCAGCCAGGCAATGCTCACACAAGGACATTTCCATTTTATCAATTTCACCTAGCAGTCCTTCTTTAGCTAGTTTAATCATTCTATTTTGATTAATATATCCTAGTCTAGCATGCCAAGCATTCATATCAACATTTGAATTGGAAGAAGTTGCAAAGCAATCATGCATATAAAATACATCAACAATGTCCATAACAAAGAACTTCTTTGAAAGAAAAGCTGAACCATAAAAGGTTGTTCTTAATGAAATGTCTGCTACTTTATCATGAAAATTTACATTAAACCCATAAATTAATAAGTAGGAAATAGAAACCAAGTTCCGTCGAATGTCAGGTGCATGAAGTACATCATAGAGGATTAAGGTTTTTCCACCTCGCAAAGTTAATTTGCAGGTTCTTATGCCTTTCACCTTAATTCTTGCGTTGTTACCAACATAAAGCCACTTGCTTTGATTCGGCAACCGACGATACTCTGTAAAGGATCCTCGATCCCTGCTCACGTGGTCTGTGGAGCTTGAGTCAATTATCCAAGAAGAAGAAATAGTTTCTGTTAAAAAAATAGTATTTGAAACATAAGACATATGTGAATTAACATAATTCACTAATACCTTTTCACGTTCATTTTGCTCAAGGCAATCCCTTGCAAAATGACCCATTTTCAGGCAGAAATAGCACTTAACCTTACTCAGGTCAGTCTTCTTCTTCTTTCCGCCTTTCTTCCCTCTTTTCTTGAAAGGTTTATTTCCCTTTTTAAATTTCGGGCCATTCTTTTTACCCTTTCTTTGATATTTCTTGCCCTTTTTGAAATTGGGCTTAGGGTTAGAAGTTCCTACTTCTTCAGTTAGATAGGCTTGTCCAGATGCTTTGTAAGCCTCTAGACGTTCATCTTCAAGCTCCAGGTGTTTCGCCACATCACTAAAAGTGTTTATATTCTCATTATGGGTTAAGTTGACTTTCATGTGTTCCCAACTTGAAGGGAGTGACCTTATAACAGCCTGGATCTGCTGTTCGTCAAATAATTCATGCCCAGCTTCCTTCAGTTCTCTGATCATGCTGGCCATCTCTCATAGATGTTGTTTCATAGGAGTATTAGGCCTTAACTTATAAGTATCAAACTTAATTGTCAGCCTTCTGAGTTTGGTGGTAGAGGTACCTCCAAAGTTATCCTTTAATGCCGTCCACATGGCTTGTGCAGTTGAATATTTTTCATACTCACACATTAGGTCATTGGCCATAGTGCCCAGCATAGTTATACGTGCTATGCTGTTCTTCCTTTTCCAGGCCATGTAGACCTCTTGGTCTCTCCTATGTTGAGCTGTATTGCCGGCTTCTGGTTGTGCCATGACTATAGTCAGTGGCTCTACAGCATCTTGTTCTTCCAATATATATGAAACCTTTCGGTGTCAGATGTCCCAATTATCCCCATTTAGTTTATCTTCCTTATTTAGCTCAGTCATTATACTCTTGGTTGCCATCCTCAAATCAGTTACGAAACTATCCCACATAAAGGACTTCTATTATTGAGCTGAACTAAAGAATATATCAATAAAATATACATGTAGCACAGTACAATATACAATGTCATATACTTGTATTATTTCTTAGTAGAATAATAATAATATCATTAGTTCCATGATTAGGAGACCACAAGTGTATCTCCCATCACACGGATGCTAATGTTACTATTATTTTCTATAAAGATTTTAATACAAGTACTAGAATATTTAACTCAAAAAAAAATTATTTTAAGAGCTCCACTCAAATAAAACATATATTAAAAAAAATATTAAATCCATACAAGAACATAGTCATTGCAAAAAAATAAATAACAAATATACATAAATCAAATAGGAAAACAGAAATTAACAATTTTCCTCTTAAGAATGTGATTCGATATTTTCATCGCTCTATTAATCGCATCGACCTAGGTGTAATCTGAATATTTCTTGTTTTGTGTATTCAGATTTTCTCTTAACTTAATAATGACGTTCGCGAAGAACTCAGCATCTTCCATATTCATCACAAAGTGTGAATACTTTGCAAGAATTGGATACAAGTCTTTTAAATGTTTTATGTTTTTCGCATCCCTATTTGTTATGTCTTGTGCTACAGAGTGGGTAAGGGATTGATCTACTTCTTGATCTTCAATTTTAGGCTCTTCAAAAATAATTTCATCTTCCTTTGGCCCATTTGGATCTGTATACACTTCTTGAAGTTCCTCAGAATTTTCTTCTCCTTCTAGAAACTCCTCATCAGGATCTTCATCCAAAAATTCACCTTCTGCAATAAGTTCTTCCAAATACTCATAACTTGGAGAACCATATCCAACAATTTCAGTGCTTTCAGAATTCTCTTGCTTCATTATTTTTCTTTTACCTTCAATAAAATAGTAGGAATTATTAAAATGATAAAAAAAAATTTTATTAAAAATCATATACCGAAATAGCTTTAGACAAATCCAAACTTATCTCAAAACTAGCCAAATAGTATATCAAATTGAAGAACTCAAATTTAGGAATTTTTAGAAGCAAACCTTGGCCAAAAATACCCTTGCACGCGCCTCCACGAGCCCATAGAAGACCAGACTACAAAAAAATGAAAAAAAATCTAGCCCACGCGCGAGGGAGGCGCGTGGCCTACACGCGCCGCTGTACACAGCAATTTGGCTGACACGCACCGGCTAGACGTTTTCCACGCGTCGCTGGCGTTCTGACAGTGTCCTCCACATGGCCCAATCATGTGCTGATGGGCCCCACTCGTCACGTTAGCAATCCCCTCCTTTTTTTTTTGGAAGGGCCCAGCTTTCAGCCCAAAAAGAAATTCCTTTTTTTTTTAACGTAGCCCATGGTTTTGTTTTTGTATTAAAGTTTAAACGACGTGTCGTTTTGGAGAAACGCCAAAACGACGCATCGCTGAGGTCATCCCTAACCTCCCGCCGGGTCAACCCGACCCGGTACGGACCCGGTGGTGGACCCGCGAACCCGCCACCGTTTTTCACCGTTTACTCCTTCGTCCGGCGTCCGTTTGAGGCGTTCTTGGTGTCGTTTTTCTCATCTCGATGCCCTCTACATGATGGTGGCCTCCTTTTGTTCAAAAAATTGTGATTTTAATAAACCCAATTTTTTAATCTCCTTCGTAGACAGTAAATTTCTTCCGGCAGTTTCTTTCGATCTAGTGTAGATTTTAACACCATTTTAGTAGTTTTATTTTCTTCTCTTTATTCTCTACACTATGGTGTATTTATTTTCTAGAAAGGGATTATCTTACAGTACTCAAAAAACTGTATCGTGTATAAATTTTTTAAAATTTTTTAGATTCCCTATACTGAATCCTATTTGCTTATCTCATGAGTATAAACAGTATACAAATTATACAAAAAAACTCATAAGAAAAATATATACGGTATGCAAATTATGAAACTCAGAAAAAAAATTTTGCAGCGGAAATAAATTTTTCCTGAATCTAAACTCAGGCTCTGATGCCAATGAAGAATAATAAAAGGAAGGAAAGACATACATACCGATCACGGAGTATACTTCCACTTAGAAAGAATAATTGAATCCCAACCGGTTGAAACAAAATCACACGGACTTTGTTTACAGCTTCACCGTAGATACACTCCGGGAAAAAGAAGAATTTAGAGAAGGAAAGAGAGAGAGTTTTTCAAGCGAGAATTTTTCTTCGGTTTCTCCTTCTGGATCAGAGAGTCTCAAAATTATGAAAAACTGAAAACTCACCCGACTTCACATACACACACGTTCACTTGTTTTCCATTATGTGCGTTGTGTGAAGGAGCGGTTGGCATTTAACCGTTCCCTCCCTCTCTAATTAATACAAAAATAAAATATAATTATTTATTTTGTTTTGGGCCCGTGCCCTTACATTTTTTGGACTCTATACCCATCAAAGGTCTAGCCCAACATGAAGAGATGACAAAAGAATGAAATACCCTTTGGGAAAATAGAAATGGCACCCTTCCTTCCTCCCTTTATTGTCAACCACCTATATCTCTAGTGAACTTTGCTTCTGGTGTCTAACACCCTTCCTTCAACTAAGTCACTCTATTTCCATATATGTTTCATCTCATCAACATGAAGAGCAAAGTCGGCCAAGATTTTTCCATTTCTTCCTCTGTAATGAAGATTTGCGGCTTGATTCACTCATCCACCAGATCTGATAGTCGAATGACATCCTCCACTATCCTAAGGTAACTGTAATCTATTCTTTGCCGACTACGGTGATTTCATCACAACCCCAACTCCTTGTTTGCATCATCATTGAGTTGCTCCCTCCGTGTTTATAAGTCCTCTTTTCAATTTTGGGTTTTGATTTGTATTTTTCTTGTTCTTAGTTTTGATCTGTTATGAAATTATTGTTATTGTGGGTTGTTTTGTGTTATTAGCAATGTCACAGGATCTGTGTTGCTTCACCATCATGAGGAATGGTATGAAGGAAGGCTTTTTTCTTGTAGGGGCAAAAGTGTCATTTTACTTTTATTTGTAAATTTTTCTCTTGTAAAAATTAAACATCATTATCTTATTCTTTTATATTATACAAAACAAACTTATATGTAATTATTATCCCATTACATTCATTCATACTTTTTTTATTAAATTACCTAACTCATCATGTAATTGAACCAAATGAACTGTTAAAGTTATAAATTTAATTTAGACTTAGAAAGTAAGAGATTAAAAATTTATGAAGTTAAAAAAGTAGGAACTATGGTTGCACATATCACATAGTAGGATATTATACCATTGGTTTTTTTACTTTGGTGTCGGTTAAAAAAAAAGTTTGCACAAGACTAAACACAATAAACTTGATTAGCAAAATATGGCCCGATTATAGTCGAGTCATGTTAAGTTAGACTCATTAAATCCAATTGAGCTCTATGAACAAATATAAGAGCCGTGATATATCATATAAAACTTGATAGTACAAGCTAATATAATACATTATAGGCTTCTCAAATATTTGTTACGTGTAATGTATCATATAAATTTATACATTATGTTCCTCTCATACATTAAAATAATGTTTAAACTAGTCAGGCCTAAGGCGGCGGATAAGGTCAGTTTAGATTTTGATGTAGTAGGCTAAATATCTTTTTCCTTTCAATCCTCGAGACTCCCTTCCTCTCATTGTCCCGATTGTGGGTCACAACTCCCTTCCTCTCGTCACCTCAATTGCCCATCAGATTCCCATGGCAAACTCTAGCCATTGATGCAACGAATGTGGTGGATTCTGTGGAGTTGGAGATCAATTGCCAATTAGA
The DNA here is from genome assembly GCA_026686845.1 of Adenanthera pavonina. Lineage (NCBI taxonomy): Eukaryota > Viridiplantae > Streptophyta > Magnoliopsida > Fabales > Fabaceae > Adenanthera > Adenanthera pavonina. The sequence continues at coordinate 19,336,009 of JAIVEN010000002.1, read as the reverse complement.
TTCCCAAAGTAAACTCAAACTCTAGCCTAAATAGTTAGTGAATGGGCAAGCAGTGATCTGTATAGCGATTGTCGGTAAACCCACCTCTAATATATTTAATCCATAGTAGTAGCTTTTTCTGCTTTAATGCCATATGGTTTCATAGGCTTTTTGATTAAAATGCATCAAATTAAAAAAATAAATACCAATATATACTATTTTTAAAAATATTTACCTAAATACTATAAATTTGGGATCCAATAATAAATCGTAATGTGTCAGTCTGATTTATAAATCGGACTGACACATCACGCTTTATTTTTTAATTGGGTATCAGTGAAGTCGGACTGACAAAGTCCGACTTCACTGACAAACTTTTTTTTTTTATTAAAGTAAGGCTGCCCGTTTTGCTGGGCAGCCTTACTTTGCGTCAATCATCAATTCATGACTGACGCAAATTCTTTTATTTTTTTTTAAATTATTCATTTTTTTATTTATATTAATAATTATAATAATAAATATTTAATAATTATTAATATAATTATAATTATAAAATAAGTATTAATGAATAATTATTATAATTATTATGAATAATAATAATTATTATTAAATAATATTATTATATTAATAAGTGAGTATTATAATAATTAAAAACATATAAATGATAAAAATATTAATTTTTAAACAATATCAACGTGGTAGTTATTTATTCAGGGAAGACTAAGTAAGCAATGTGATGGTTATTTGTCAACTCAACCACCAGTTGCGACTGAAGAAGAAGAGGAACAAAATCACAATGTGGTGAGAGATGAAGAGGAACAAAATCCCCAAATCACTTCTTCTTCAGATATTTTTACCCAATACCATTACGTGCCACCATCATCCGTATCCCAATTAAGCTCGCACAATTTAGATCAACTCTGGCCATTCATATCGTTATTGGAGAATTCATCACTTTTTGAGCCTGAATATAATAATTACTCATTTGAAATAGGTGGCCCATCAAATGAAGCCGCACAGCAGTCGATTCCTCATATTGAGTCTCTCGTATTTGATCTAAATACCCCACAAAATACAACTACTAACGAGTCACCTAAATCTTAACATGAAGAACACATAAAACATGAGCGACTACAACGTGTTGGAGGAGACCAAAATGTGGTATGAGAAGTCATTATATATAAGATAGATCATCTTTTTTTAATAAAAAAATATTTTTATCTTTAATTGATATAAAAATTTAACTTTATTAATTAAACTTCAATAATTACTAATTAATTTGTTAAAATAGTTTGTTTAAAAATTAATTTTTTTATCATTTGTATGTTTTTAATTATTATAATACCCACTTATTAATATAATAATATTATTTAACAATTATTATTATTATTTATAATAATTATTTAATAATTATAATAATTATTCATTAATACTTATTTTATTATTATAATTATTAATATAAATAAAAAATGAATAATTTTTAAAAAAAATAAAAAAATTTGCATCATCATCAATTAATAATATTATTTAATAATAATAATTATTATTCATAATAATTATAATAATTATTCATTAATACTTATTTTATTATTATAATTATTAATATAAATAAAAAATAGATAATTTAAAAAAAATAAAAGAATTTGCGTCATCAAAGTAAGGCTGCCCAGCAAAACGGGCAGCCTTACTTTAATAAAAAAAAAAAAGTTTGTCAGTGAAGTCGGACTGTGTCAGTCCGACACAGTCCGACTTCACTGATACCCAATTAAAAAACAAAGCGTGATGTGTCAGTCCGATTTATAAATCGGACTGACACATTACGATTTATTACTGGATCCCAAATTTATAATATTTGAATAAATATTTTTAAAAATAGTATATATTGGTATTTATTTTTTTAATTTAATGCGTTTTAATCAAAAAGCCTGGTTTCATATGTGTTGCAAACTTTCTGCAATAGTTGATCATAGATCAAGAGGTGCTGTGCTTCCTTCAGGTATGTGTGATGCAATTAATAGGAGAAATGGTTTGAAGGTTCCAATTGGTAAGAATTTTAAAGCTACCTCTATATTGAGTATTTTAATATAATAACAATATTAATTTTGTAATTATTGTGTGAAATAGGATGTTATTACTTGGTAGATGGTGGGTATATATAGAGGGAATCGCTACCATCTTAATGAGTGGAGAAGGACGTGTCCCAGCAACTCGTCAAGAAATATTTGATAAACGACATGCTCAAGCTGGAAATTAATGTTATTGAACAGAGATTTGGGCGATTGAGTATGCGTTGGGCAATTCTTAGAAGTTCAAGTAATTATCCAGTAACAATTCAAAATCGAATTATTATTGCATCTTACTTAGTGCGTAATTTGATTACGAAGGAAATGCTTGTAGATCCGTTAGAGATTAAGTTAGATAACATGCCAATTGATGAAGAGGTGGAGATGGAACATGATAATATAGAAACCATTGAGCCAAGCGAAGCATGGAGCGCATGGAGAGATGAATTAGCAAATGAAATGCACAATGACTTGATTGGGTTGCTCGTTGAGGCAGGACTACATGATGAGACAAAATTATATTTTTTTTATTTGTTTAATTGATTGAGTAACTATTTGTATTTAAATTTATAGACATGTAATGCACTTTTTTTAACCTTATTAACATTTAAAATTCTACAGAATGTTTATAAATTAAAATTAAAAATAAATAAAAGCTTTAATTATCCTAATATTGAAATAATATTATTTCTCTATAAATTAATGTAATATAAGGCAATTTTGATAAACATATTGTATATTTAAGAAAATGGCGATTTTGTCAAAATAGATAACTTTTAGCATGTCCAATGTACATCATCTTATATACATACATATATATATATATAGCATTCTCTTAAAAATGGTATAGTATTAAAAATTCATCAAGTCTTATGCTATATGGTGTATCAAACAGGCCCTAAGTATATAACTCAATTCTATTTGTGTATCCTTTCGTTAAAAAAAATTAGGAATTCCTATTAAATTTGTTATTCTGTATATGTCAAAAATATAAAATAAAAAAAGTTAAATGAAAATTCAAAATGTCCTTAAGAAAATTATTTTATGAGTCTTACTGGAAATTTTCAGAGAAAAACTGCTTTTTGAATATCAATTCAAGTCCAACAAGTCAGTAGATTAAATTGAAACTAGATGATATCCAATCCGTGAACATTTGTATTAAAAAAATATTTTCAACAATGAAAGTTTTATTTTTTTTAATACCTTTTCTCTGAAATTTTAAATAATCTTTACTTACAGACCGCCCCTATCAATATGTAAATTTTAAAAAATTTGAAGCAAACCAAGATTTAGTTAAAAGTTGATGTTATATTATAGATGTAACGCACAAAAGGTGGAGATCAAAATTAAAATGTTAAAAACAATGTAAATGTTAATAATCGTCCTCAAGTGTGATGTTATTTTGCAAGTTTATGAGGCTTCTCTCTCATACTGGCCTCTTTCGTCATTTACCCAAAGAAGTTCTCCTTCCCTTTTCAGGACATTATATATGTGCACTCGGAATCTTCACCCGCCAGCTTCAAAAGATAACTAATGATTGAGACTTCATTTAGCATCTATGACTATAAATAAATAAATAAATAAATATGAATTTCATTCATATGTCGTTTTCTTTTTCTTTTTTGGCTAGAAAATTATAATACATTAATTAATATAGAAAACATATATGCAACAAATTAAGAAATAATCATATTACATTTCCTCCCATAAAATTCTCACGCTTTGTCTTCAAACTAACCATCTTCTCCACACGCTCAAATGCCTTGTCAACCATTTTACCTTCCAACCAACACAACACACAAATATAGCAAAACAATCACTGTAGTGCCATCTTTGTACGAGAGGTTTCTCTCTCACCAGGGAGAACCTTTTTTTTTTTTGAAAAAAAAATTAAGGTAAAAAAATTGACCTCGTGATATAAGATATTTTTTAAGACGATTAGTGCTAGTGGAAAAAAAAAACAAGAAGAAGAAGAAGACTAAGGGCCCGTTTGGTTCTCCGTTTTATAAAATTAAGTTAAGATAAATGAAGTTTGTAAAAATGAAGTTTAGATAAAGTAAGTTTGTTGAAAGTTGTTATGTTTGGATATATTCTTTTTGTAAAAGTAAGTTTGACAAAAAATCTATTTGGATAATAGGGGTTAAAAGTACTTTTAGATGTATAATATAGAGTAAATTTGTTTCTCCTTTTTCAAAACCCACGTTTTGTTAAAGGAAAAGTAACTTTTCCCCTCCTTTTTCAAAACCACAGTTTAACCCACTTTTCATTTTTCAAAAAGTCAGTTTACATTTCATCTGTGTTTGGCCAAATACATCTTTTACAAAACCATGATTAAAAATTATGATTACGTTTTGTAAAAAGAGAACCAAACACACACTAAATCAGTGACTTCTAAGTTTCTAGGAAATATTGTTAAAAATTAAGTCACAAAAATAAATTTGAAGTTAGATTCTGTACCGTATTGTAGGTTTCTGACAGTTTCTGAACAAAGTAAAATTGTTTGCTGTGAACGTGTGATATAGCATACAATTTTTTTCCATGATTTTACATATTACATAAATAAAATGTTACAAAAGGCATGTGATATATGTGTAATCCTAACATAAAGGATATAAATTACATAAGTTTATTAAATTTTGTTCAAATTATACATATATTTTTATTTTTAACATTTAATACAATTTTTTTAAGTCTCGGTAAAATTATAAGACGTATATGATATTTATTTAAAAAAAACTACATAAAACTCATAACATAAAAAAAAGTATGGCTACATATCTTAACTTTTACTCAAATATTCTTTTTATTTAAAAAAATATTAATATGCTAATAAAATAACAACAAATTGTATAATGAATCTCACAATTTTATTCCCTGATATATTATTATCACATTTAGAATTGATTGATAGAACCAACACTCTTATTACTCACTATATTATCATTATTATTATTAAATAAATGACTTACTACTTGATATCATTTTTTTATTTAGAAAGAAAATATAAATAATATGATATTTTAAGAAAAAATAAAAAATATTTATAATAAACAAAACAATTTTTATTGTTCAATTTCATGTTATGTGTCATCCCACAGCTCATAACAGACAGCATGTAGGACCACAAAACGATTCCGACGGAGACGTTCCCAAAAATCTCATTTAAGATTCCATCTTTATGTAATAATCATAACAATTGACACTCCACCGGTTGTGATAAGCCTTGGCCAGGACTAGGGAGTCACGAGCCAACTTACTGCATAAAGATTATTAAAAGAGTAAATTCTCATCGGTGCAATAAAACCTTCAAAGTTCAGGCACCTCCAAAGCATTTATAAGCAACCAACTTTCTCTCTCTCTAGAATAGCAAGGAAGGAAGTGCAGATATGATGTAAGGGGGAAAAAGGAGGCATTACGAGAGATAGGAGCAGGAAGTCACTTTCCACAATGCTTAGATTTCTTCTGCTATGGATGCTCATCCTCTGCTTAGCTTTTACTTCGTGTTTAGCGCGACGAGGTACGCTTCTTCTCTCCTTTTATTGTTTATTCGAACATGTGGAAACAATGAAGGGGGTTGATGCTTGAGCTAGGATTTCTATATTTCCACTATATTTTCGCGGGTTGTGGTTCGGATAAATGTGATGCTCGAATTCGATTGAATTCCATTTTCGTGTGGAGTGGATCTTCTAGCGTGCTTGTTCATCAGAGCTCAAGTGGGTGATATAGGAATGTAGTGCTTGAGCTGAAATTGGAATACAGTGCAGTATTCTCTCCCTTTCATCTCTATTTTCACTTGGTTTTTATTTATTTATTTATTTATTTTGTAGCCATGAGTTTTGGTTCGATATTGAAGAATGCCCAGCCATTCAATTCCAGTTGGCACCTGATAAATTCATGCTTCTGTAGAGAAGGGCAAGATAGTGAAACTTCTTTCCGTCAATACGTTTAATCTAAATCTAAATCCTTAGAAAGAAAAGTCCGATTGAATTTTTCTGAAAAAAAGAACTTGGTCAACATTGTCCGATAAATTGTAACAAGTCAATGATATTTTGCTTAACACGTAGTCTAGTGTGTGATTTGGTTAATACAAGTTACTCTGCAGCTAAATACTTTGACATTGAGAATCTTAAAAGAAGTCAACATGTCAACAGTCAAGGATTAATTGTAAACTCGTTTCTTTAGAATTGATTTTGGAGTCATTGAAACTTTTTAAATCAGTATCTGGGGGATAATCAGTATCGTTTCAAGTTTTCTACAATTCACTGTGCTTTTTCATCGTGGATTTTGGCATACATAAGGCACAAATTGCTTTGTATATTGAACAACTTCTCAGGGATTTGATCACATTTCTCATTTGCAATGCCCCATTGACAAACTACAAAATGCATATTGATCAAGGGGTAGTTTCTACTTGTATACTGTTATTTTCTTGGTTAAGCTAAGTTTCAATGAATCAGAATGATTTCTGGCACATCTTGGAGGATAAGATTTTCAATCTTATTCCTTAGAATGTTGTTCATCTCGTTCTTCTCCCCTCTAATTTGGTTGGACTATCTGCAGCACCATTTGCTATGCGCATAAGCTGTGGGGCTCATCAGAATGTTCAAACAAGACCAACCAGTACCCTCTGGTATAAGGACTTTGGATATACAGGTGGCAAACCTGGCAATGCATCTCGACCAAGTTACATTAGTCCTCCACTTAAAACTCTCCGCTATTTCCCCTTGTCTGAAGGCCCTTCAAATTGTTACAACATTCACAGAGTGCCAAAGGGGCACTACTCAGTCAGGATCTTTTTTGGAATTGTTGTACAGCCCATAACTACCAGTGAACCCCTATTCGATATCTCCATTGATGGCACTCAAATATATTCTTTGAAATCAGGCTGGACAAATCAGGTTGATCAAGTATTTGCTGAAGCGCTTCTTTTTCTTATAGATGGATCTGTTTCAATATGTTTCCATAGCACAGGTCATGGTGATCCGGCAATCCTCTCAATTGAGATTCTTCGAATTGATGATAAAGCCTATTATTTTGGCCAACAGTGGGGTCAAGGGGTAATACTTAGAACAGTCAAGAGACTGAGCTGTGGTTTTGGACAGTCAAAATTTGGCATAGATTATGGAGGGGATCCTTGGGGAGGGGACAGATTTTGGGACCACATTAAAAGTTTTGGTCAGGATTTGGATCGACCTATATCTGTTGAAAATAGGGTCAAACAAGCTTCACTTCCTCCAAACTTTTATCCAGAAACTCTTTATCGCTCAGCACTTGTTAGTACTGATAGTCAGCCTGAATTAACATACACAATGGATGTGGATCCCAACCGAAACTACTCCATTTGGTTACATTTTGCAGAGATTGATAATTCAGTAACTAGTGCAGGGCAAAGAGTGTTTGACATCATTGTGAATGGTGATACTGCTTTCAAAGATGTAGATATTATAAAATTGAGTGGGGGTCAATACACTGCCCTTGTGCTTAATACAACTATTACTGTTAATGGGAGGATTTTGACGATAACCTTGAAGCCAAAAGAAGGTAGTCTTGCCATCATCAATGACATTGAGATATTTGAGATTATTGTGGTTGAGTCAAAAACTTTATCAGAGGAAGGTACATATGCCAACCCATGCTTTGTTATATACTAACATGTTCTTTTCCCCAGAATCAAAGAATTTAATCACCAGGGTTCTTTATTTGCTTCTAAGATATCGTACAGAAAGCAATTTTTCAAGTGTTAGTATCTGTTGTGTGATTAAATTTTGTTCCAAGCTACAATTATGTGATAGTGAATGTTGATCTTGATGATGTATGGAGTTTATTATGTGATTGAGAAAAAATTTACTTAAGTTTGTCAGATAACTTGAATGACTTTGTCATGCCCACTATGCACGCAAGCATAGGGAATATGTTATTGATATAGAATAATACAGTATGTGGCTTTTCTTTTGACTATTTGATGGGAATTTGGGTAGTATGGGATGCTCAAGTTTCACATTGAATAGTATGGGATGCTTGATGGAATATTTAAATGGGTTGATTCTCCTACCTCAATAGTTAGCTTTTGGAGGAGGGTTCCCCATCCCACCTGCCCAATTCATGATGCTTTGTTACTCAGGTATATTGCTTGTAAAGAGCACCACATGAAACTGGTGTAGCCCCTATACAACGTTCATGTCTGCTACTTTTAGGAGTGTAATATTTATTAGGTCTCCATGCTGTCTCAAACTTTCATTTTCTGATATTCATTGTAAGTTTTATCACTGATTGCTGTTATACTTCTTTGATTTTATTTGCTATTAATAGTAAATATCATTTCCGGTAATCCAAAATGTATGTAAACTTTGTAAGTTGATTATTATGACTTTACTCTAGTTAGGGCTTTACAATCACTGAAGAAGGCATTGGCGCTTCCTCCCAGATTTGGGTGGAATGGTGATCCTTGTGTTCCTCAGCAACATCCATGGACTGGAGCAGATTGTCAATTGGACAGAAAAAGTGGCAAATGGGTCATTGATGGACTGTATGTTTTCCTTTTGTTTAGGATTTTATTTTACATCATTCTTAGAGGTGTTATTAAAACCTGTCCAACTTCCTAACAGCTAAAGCTTTTGTAGTGAAGTGGTTTTATTTTAGCATTTAATTCATATTCCCCCTTTATAATTTCTTCATTGTTTTACTTTCTCATATCGTTATCTTTTAGTTCTAGTTGTACAATAGCCTTATATCAATTCTTCAGCATGAGAACTTCTAAACGGATTGAAGTAGATTATATGCAAGGACCTATACACAGTGAAAAATAGCATTCAAAATCTAATTAATATATTTTGAATTTTTTAGTGTTTTTCTCCACTTGCACTAATAAACTAGCATTAACCATTTTCAAATTCCTTTTATCCTTTGCTTTTGAAACAAACCTGAATCTCCGTCTTGTACCTTGAGAAGAGATCATTGCTACTAAGATGTGAAGTCATCATAATTCATGTTGAAAACTTTGATTATTTTTTCTCAATGTCTTGGTTTTAATTGGTGCTTGATCTTTTGATGGACAGAGGTCTTGACAGCCAGGGTCTAAAGGGTTTCTTGCCAAATGACATATCTGGACTGCATAACCTGCAGATCTTGTGAGTTCTTGATAGTTTCCTGGTTTCCTCAGTAATTCACATTAGACACATTGTGTCTTTACTTTTTATGTAAATGCATGTATTCTGCATTTTTTTTATGCAAGATGAAGGAAAGGCTAAAGCCAATATTTACAACAACTCAGGGGTCTAGAACCCCAAAACATCGTTCAGAACTAGAGCTCCAATTTGACCAGGAGCTTCCCTTGAAAATGGTTCCCAATTTTTGCAGCTGAACACTCATATTTGCTAGCCTAACAGCTGGTTGACTTGCTTCTCTGCTTGTATGGTATATCTTGATGTCCCAATTCTGATCCAGCAGCATGAAAATTGCCAGCACAGCGCAATTTATTCCAACAAGTGGGCATCCAAATTCACCTCCACTTGTTTAGAACCCATGTTCCTCACGATCTTCAACCCCTCATAAGCTCCCCATATTTCAGCTTCCTCCACTGTACATGTCCCCAGGAATTTATAGTATCCTGCTAGCCAGTCCCCTCTATCATTCCGAATAATACCACCACACCCAGACAATATACTACCCTGCTTGATCCAACGGTCAGCTTTCAGCTTTACCCAACCTGGATCGGGACATTTCCAAAGTTAGTGAACAGGATCAGGATCAGGATCAGCGACTATTCTTCCTTTTATCTTCCAAAAGGACTTAATAGAATCACTGAGCCTTAAAATATCTTCAGTAGGGTCACAAATTAATTCCTCGTCTTGGTTGAAGGTATGGCAGTTATGCCATTTCCATAGTTGCCAAATACCGTTCACCCACATGCAGGCCGAAATGTATACTGAATTGTTGATAACAAAATATGCCAGCCTTAATCAACTAAAAAGTAATCAATATCGATAGTCAATAGTTGAATAATTTGTACAGCCTTATTTATTTTCCTTACTTTAAACTCCTCATCTTTAAGAAAAAGAAACAACCAGCAGGTTTCTATGCCTATTTGTTATGTTTGTTTACATGTGCATTGCAGGAACTTGAGTGGAAACAGCATTCGTGGGGCTATCCCATCCTCACTTGGAGCAATAACGAGCCTGCAAGTGCTGTAAGTACGCCTATTCTTATGAAATTCTTTCCATTGTTTTGAATCACTATGAGGAACTCTCTGTCATTGATACAGTACTGTCTGAAAACTGTGTAGCTATGACTGGGGAATATTTGAAGTAAATAGTGATGCTATAATAATGATTTAGCATATTTCTTCTTTCTCATCCAACATCTCTCTTTTTCTGTTAATACATGTGACTTTTTCCTAAACTAATTTCTAGTTTATACCCATACTATCCTACTTATGTCTCAACTTTGAGAAGCAATTGCATGCTAGATTCAGAGATTTGGAAATTATAAATTTTATTCAAATCCTTAGACTTGGCAACATTGATCTTTTGTTTTGGTTTGATAACTTTTGCCCAATGTTACAGTGGCATCCAATATGGCATATTCACCAGCCAAGCTTATTCATTATTTATCACCATTGAGGGACTTACTAAAACACCCTCTTATAGCACAAGGTGGTTAGTTCCCGCCAGTACTTGCTTCCCCTTAAGTAATTAACTAAACACTTCCCCCCAATCAATTACCAATGACCTAATATTCTTTATTCCTTGATACTTTTATTACTAATTTTCAGCTAATACAACATGACACCCATGTTGCCTATCTGCGCCACTGCACTGTGAACCATTTGTATGCATGTAGTTAGTCATAAAAGGAATTCATCCAGACGCATATTCATACTTTTATTACAACAAATTCATAATGTGGTGACCAATTTTGTTTAACTCTGCCCATGTTGTGTGGACTGGTGAAACTTCTATCAGTGTCTGTTAGTTCATTTTGTTAATGTACAAAGGAAAATATGGTAGATCGTTCCAAGAAAAATTAAAAAGAATTTGTTTTTGGAGGATATATTCATATTTTGTCGAAAAGGAGAAGGTGCTATGGCAATATGTAATTTTCATCTTCAAAAGAAAATTTAAGAAATGATGCAAAGTCAGTGCTGTTTTTAGTTCTGCTTCATGAATTGAGCTTTAGCTAAAGCATGCAATCCCCTTGAAACATTAGCAAGAACTAAGGGACAAGATATGCCCACACACAAGACTTGAGCTTGTTTAAATAGTTCTCTGAGGTTGTACTAGAGCACATGTGGCCTTCCAAATCCATTTTACGAAGACATCCAAACAAGAAAAGGAAAGAAGGAAATACATAACGGGTAACATGTGACAGTAACTACGATTTTCAGTAGTTATGAGCCGAACTGAAGGAGAAGAGTCATGTAGTAAACATGGGTCTAATTGTAAAAGCTACTTAAGGGTTGAGCATCATATAGGAGATAAAAGGAGAAGAGTCAGTTATGCAAACAAACTCGGGAAAGATTAATGATGGAGGTTAACATCCCTTCATTTGCCAGGATCCATTTGTTGATCCTGGTGGAAGACGCTTTCTTTTAGTCAAAAGATCCTGGTGGAATATTTAAAAATGCTGAATGTGTTTCAAAATCTCAATGATGAGTAAATAGAATATCCAGTTTCTTGATGCTTTTCTAAGAACCAGTTGAAATTAGCCTTCACCGTTTGGTACTGAGAGGAGTAAACTATTTCAATCAATTTGCTTGTGCTACCATGTTAATGCCATTTTTTAATGCGATATACTCATGCAGGGATTTGTCCTACAACTTTTTCAATGGATCAATTCCGGAAAGCCTTGGACAGTTGGCATCATTACGGAGACTGTATGATCCTCTAGCGTTTAAACATATCATCAGTTATTAAAAAAATAAAAAATAAAAGATGGAGAATTTGTATGAAGAATTTAAGATGTCTTTATGCAGGAATCTTAATGGCAATCTCCTGTCTGGAAGGGTCCCTGCAACTCTAGGAGGAAGACTTCTACACAGAGCTAGCTTCAAGTATGTTGTCAATGGTTTAAATCCATTCGGAAGCTTTAGACTATAAATGCAGTGAAACGAGATAATGTATTTTCACGCAATTTATTCTATTTTCCCCCCCTTTCCTGGATGATAATGTTTTTAAATCTGCACTATTACACTTGTACATGGCTGCAGTTTTACTGATAATGCTGGTCTATGTGGTATACCTGGATTACCTACATGCGGATCTCACCTTTCTGCTGGTGCTATAATTGGCATCGGACTAGGGGCTTCTTTTGCATTTCTACTTCTTGTTACCTGTTCAGTGTGCTGGTGGAAAAGGCGGCAAAATATCCTCCGAGCTCAGCAAATTGCAGGTAAGGGTGTTCAACATTTGTGAGTTCAACTATCATAACTTCATCCATGTTTGACTATTTGTTTCATCCCAATATGATTTAAGAGCTTCTACAAATTTTACAATATCATGTTTCACTTCATATGGATGTATTGTGATACTGAAACCACCACGGTATCTAACATCAACAACAAAAATATTCATCATGGTATCACTGTTGGGATTGTGCAGACTTCAGCACAGAATATTTTTCACCTTATGACCTTAGACACTTGGTTATAGTATTGATTTCCCGGGAAACCTAACTAGAGAATTTTGAACTTTAAAGCTACTAATGTGAAATTTTGAACTCCAAGTTTGAGATATAACATACGGTTTTACAGTCTTACCAAACCATCTTAAGAAGTACTGAGAAATTAAAGATTATCTCCCAATGAAAATTCATGTTGTGTCTGTGATTTTCTCGTGCAGCGAGGGCTGCACCATATGCCAAGGCAAGGACCCAGTCATCCCGTGACGTCCAGATGAGCAGGCATAATAGCTATGGCAATGCCCGCACTGCTGCTGAGACTGGGCCTATCTTGCTTTCTTTATAACTCATCGAGTCCTATTGGTCTCAGCCTTCAATTGTTATATTACTTGGAACAATCTCCCTCTTATTTTGGAGGCTTGAATGGAAGATAATCTGATCTTTTGGTGCAGCTGTCGTCCATTCTGTGCTTCTTCTACAAATTGAACCACTTCTACAATCTTTGTAAATCCGAAAATTTTTTGCTATGTTCACTTAAACAGTTTCGTTTATGTTCAAAATTTAGTAAAGGAATGAACTCTTTTTTCCCCCGGCCTGGTACGGAGGATGTTGTAACACTTTAACTGATCAATTGCAAATAGAATTCGTATGTTCCACAGGTTGGTAAGATCTGAAATATATGTTAATATTGGTCAGACGGTTATGCTTTTTGCGGCCTTTCGTATGCGAACCAAGATCACAATTTTTCTTTGGTGTGCCACATTACTCTATGAAAAATTTAATGATTTAGCTCCAGAAAGAACTACTTATGGTCACAATTTCCTTGGAATCCTTTAATATTTTTTTCGAAGATTTTTTTTTTAAGGAAATAATTGAGAGTTCACGAGTCTTTTCTGGTAGTATAGATTTGTCGTAATATCTTTAACCTCCAAGATGATGTTTTGTCTATTTTCCCACAAGTCTAGAGTGGTGACGACGTCGTTGTTCTTGTTGAGTTGGATCTTATGATTCTCATATAAGTAGAAAAATCTACATTTTCATTTGACAACAAAATGTCTAGGGACTAACGTTAAAAGACCAAATTAAAAGAAAAATAATATTTATCCACCATTAATTGGCATTCCTTACATTGCTCTTAAGAGAAAAATTTATTACTATTTGCACACTAATATATGAACTGCATTGCTCATAACTTGTGGATAAACATGAATTGTAATTGATTTTATATTTAATATAAAGTTTTTCTTTTGTATCAGGAAATTTGGTGAAAGAGTTACACTGTTTAAGACTACTAAATGGCACACTAACATTTTATAGATTTTATTATTATGTATAAATATTAATGATATTAATATATTGATTTGAGCAATATATTTTCATATTTATTTATTACTTGTGTAACAGCAAGTATTAAATATAGTTTTGACCAATAAAAATGGACAATTTTAAAAGTTTCGGAAATTTCCAAATCATTGGAAAAATTTGATAAGAAATTTGTATAGTGTGTGCATTAAAAATGTAAGTATCAATAAATTTGATCATATAAATAAATTTTGATGAAAATTTCAAATAATTAAGTTTATTATTGTTAACCCAAAATAATACTAATGAAATAAAAGTTCAAATCATTCTTTTTCAATATATACATGTGTGTGTGCATAATCCAAACGTCCGAGTGGGCGACCGCCCTCATGCATAGTGCAATGGATAGCAATTAATTTTGTATGAGGGTTATGGTTTTTGATAGCTCCATAAGGAGAGGAATTTTAGTGCTTAGTTTTCTGTTCTTGTTTTTTTTTTTCCCTTCCCCTTGTATTCCAAAAAATAGACCCTTGTATTCCAAAAATTATATGTGGATATATTGATAATGACAAATATATATGTGTGTGTGTGTGTGTATTGATCATGTCAATCTGGTATTTGACGGTGCGAAGTTCACTTCTGAATTTGGAATAGTGGAGTTCAAATTAAATTTGGTGTTGCAGAAATTGAAAGTTTAACATATTCATAATTGAGGCTTAAGTTTGTTTAGAATTTGTTACACTTAGTGGGATGTGGGGTTAATATGATTCTAGATTTTACTGACAAACTAAATTAGACCCGGTTCAATCGGAACCTGGGCTTGGTTCGGGTCTGTGCAAATTGAGGTTCTCAGAATTGGTACAAACCGGCCGAATCAGTCAAAAATCAGTCAACATCAGTATAAAATCTATTTGAACCGGTTTGAATTTTTTTAAATATTATTTTTATTTTTAAAATAAAATAACATTATTTTTAGTACTAAGTAGTATTATTTTTTATATAAATTTTTTTTATATTATAATATGTTATAAGTAATATTATAATATATAATTATTAATAATGATAAATTTACTTAACAAATAATATTAAAATAAAATATGAATTGATTATTTTAAATTCAAAATATAACTACAAATAAATATTAACTTGTTTAAATTTTGATATTAGATTATAAAACTTATTTATAATATTTTTTAATTTTTTATAATTATTAAATTTACCTTTTATCATAAATTGAATGTTGATTTTATATTTTTTATTTATATTATTTAAAATATATTAATTTATTTACAATTAATTTAACCTTAATTTGATAATTAAATCTTAAATTATTACCTTTTTCGATACAATCCAATTTTTAATACCTCCATTTTACTGCTACTTCTTTTCTTAAAAAAGACTGCGATGGCGTGAGTGATCCTTACACAGTACATTAGATTCACGTGGATGTGTTGCCAGGGAGGCTGTGACATGCGTGTGATTTAGTACACTTGAGCTAACAATACATGGTGATTGTTTTGGATTAGTTTTTTTTTTTTTTGGAAGAAGGGTAAGTGATTTTTTATAATTGGTAAGTGATTTTTTATAATTAATTATAAAAATAAATGATTATATTAAAAATAATTTATATTTAATTGTTTTTAATTGAAAAGTAATTTTAAGAAAAAAAAATATTTAAATTTTGAAAATCTAAATAATAGATAGATAATAAAAAATAAAAGTGAAATAAGTGATTATAGAGAAGTAGAATGTGAGAATAAATAATTATAATAAGTAGAAAAAATTAATTTCTCCTATAATTAATTATTTAAGATATAATTGATTATTAAAATGGGTGATGAGGTGAACAATTTTTATTAATAAGCAATTGGAAATCTTTATAAGCACTTATTCAGGGTATGAAAACAGGTTCTAAATAGTAAATACTCTTTACCATTTGGTTAGATTGTCTATGGTTTCACTATTCCATTATTTAAACTATCAGATTAAAAGTAAAATCATAAGAGTATCATATTATATTTTTTTTATCAGAAAATTTGAACCCTAATTAGTATTCATTCTGTACCATGTAAAATACTCCAAGTGGTGAAATATGATATTAAAGTTTGACATCAAGTTTATATTCCATTTCTGTTGGTATTATTTTTCTTTAAAAATGGAAGTCCTTATAGTCTAAGCAAAAGTTAAAAGGATAATAGAAGAGATTTCAATTTTCAACCATGAAAAAATGGGAGTACGAAAGGTGGGGAACGAGGTGGTAACATGCCAAACAGAAGAGTGAACAGAACGACACAGAACCCAACAAGAGAGCCAACAAAAGGGGAACAAAAGAAAGGGTCCGTCCTATCAAAATGGTTTCAAAAAGCCAAACCAAAAACAAAAAAAGGCAAAAATTTGAAAACACACACGTGTCTCTGTGCACGAGAACCACCAAACATGGTCCCTCCCTGACCAAACCACCACCCACCACCGCCCACAATTAAACAAAAGACACACTCACAGGAAATAAATATAAAAAAAATTTGAATGAATCATATAGCATTCACGTGACCATTATTACACCTTCCCCACCCGGCTTTTTTGTATTTTTATGGTGTGTCAGGTTGGTGCAGTCATTCTGAGTCTCACACTCCCTCTCTTTCACCCACTCTCTCACACACACACACTATACGCAACTTTTTTTTCTTTTTTTCTCTAATAGTAATTCTTATTATTATTATAATTAATAAAAAAGTGAACAAAAAGTGTCAGAAAAAAGACAGGGGGAAGCGAGTCAAACACGCCATCCAGACACACCCTCCGCATTTCAGTCCCATCCCATCTCTCTGTCTTGGGCCCAACTCCTTCTGTTCCCTCCAACTCAGACACCTCCACCACCATCCCTCCCCTTTTATATTATTCATTTATTTTTTTAAATAAAAACAATATTTTTTTTTTCCCCATGATACAACTTTGTTCAGATTTATAACGTGGAATTTAATTAATAATAAAAATTTATAATAAAATATATTTTATATTTAATATGACTTTTTATTATATTTGAGATAGTATTTATTATATATTTTTAAAAAAATATTTTTATTTAATATATTTAAAAATAAATAAATAAAAATAATTTTTAAAAAATATTAAAATCTTTAAAAAAATTAAAATAATTTATTAGTTTTAATTTTACCTCCTAATTCACATTATATTATTATTTGATTAAGAACATCTTATACTAAATACTCTCTCTGTTTCAGTTTATAATGCACTTTTAACTACCGCACATAGATCAAGATAATAATTAATAACTAACAAAATTTCCCACTTTTCCTCAAATTACCCCTATTAAATGCTTGGAGAATGAAATATTTTAATAATAAACACATATTTGAGTTTATTAATTAGGGACAATATTGGAAAGAGAATAAAATTACACTACGTAATTCGTAAAGTGCACTATATTATGAAACATTAATTTCTCAAAAAAGTGCACTATATAGCGGAACGGAGGGAGTATTAGAAAGTACTCCCTCTGTTCCAGTTTATAGTGCATTTTTAACTACTGCACACATACCAAGACAATAATTAATAACTAACAAAATTTCCCACTTTTTCTCACATTACCCTCATTAAATGCTTTGAGAATAAAATATTTTAATCATAAACACATATTTGGGTTTATTAATTAGGGATAATATTAGAAAGAGAATAAAATTACACTACATAATTCGTAAAATACACTATATTATGAAACATTAATTTTTTAAAAAAATATACTATATAGCGAAACGGAGGGAGTATTTATTTTTATATTCTTAAATTAAAGTGAATAAAAATGTCAGGCGCGTACATTTCTCTGTAGGGCTTACGTCACTCACATGATCCTATCATATCCTCTTCCCTGCGCACACGTCCGAATCCAATCGGGCGGCGGCTTTTCTCTCCTCTTGGGTCCCACATCCCCCCTCCACGCACTTCTTGTTCCGCGTGTTTTTTCGTCCCTTTAATCACAACCGTCCTCTTCAACATTCATCAACATCAGACGGCTCTCCTAAAAATCCGCTTTTTTCCTAATTTTCTCGGGTGGGCTTTTTTTTATGTGTATATATAAGGAAACGAGAGAGAAAAAACAAACAGAGCCTATTGTTGAGCCGCCCAGCCGACGATTACGGGAGGCGGCGTGGGTCCCCCTTGCTATTTCACCCACTACCTCGTTCCCGCTTTCTCCTAACATTGAAGGCCTTTGGTGTGTGAGCGTAAGAGAGGTATACCAACGAAGTTTAGTTTCGTCTCGTTTCATTTCATTTCATTTCATTTCATGGCTTCTTCATCATCGCCTCCTTCTTCCATGTCGCGCGAGGGTCACTACAGAGGAGTGAGAAAGCGACCGTGGGGTCGATACGCAGCTGAGATTCGCGACCCATGGAAGAAGACGCGCGTTTGGTTGGGTACGTTTGACACTCCGGAAGAGGCGGCACTGGCCTACGACGGTGCTGCACGTTCTCTCCGCGGCCCGAAAGCCAAAACCAACTTTCCTCCGGCTCCGGTGGGCGCCGGAGGTCTCAGCCTTGACCTCAACGCTCCAACGTCCGATCATCGCTGGCCTCCCATCCCCTCCGGTCGCCTCGTGCTCAACGAGCTTCTCCATGCGGGTGTTCTCAAGGATGTGAGCTTCGATCATCCTCCGCCTTCGCCTGCGGCGCCCATTGCGATGGTTCACAACCGGCGCGACGGATCCGTCTCCGTGGACGGTGGTCATCATCGTGTGCCAGAGAGCTCTCCTACGGCGTCGTTTCTGGGTCTTGTTCGGCGAGGCCTACCGATTGACTTGAACGAACCTCCTCCCGTGTGGCTATGAATAAAAATGGGCATTTTGTACGCTAGGGTGATTAAACGATGTCGTTTCGCACTCATTACTGTCTACTCTTTTTTGTTCCACCATAATGTTTATGTCTGCAGTCTTTATTATCATCCGAGTACTAACAAAAAGAAAATTATGAACTAGGAAATATCCTAGGTATATATATCTTGAATGCCATTTCTACTCCGCGAAAAATTTCATTTTCATGGTTGAAACTAGTCCCTGGTTAGTATTTGGGTGGTGGTGGTCGAGTGGAAAAATGGGGAAATGCGGGGGAGGACCGTCGAGTTGAAGGGCTGTGTTTGTGCCGCCGAAAGTGAAATGCACGGGCGAGTAGATGGAGAGTAGGTGAGAAATTGGTATGGGAAGCGGGCGTGTGGGTGTCGGCATGATGGCATTGCTTTCGGAGTCAGGTTGCTCCAGGGTGCAGAATTCTGGTTCTGATAATTGTAGCAGTGCATTAATAAGGGCGACCAGGATAAAGACCCACCCGCTCTTCAGCGCGCGTATCTTGTTTCAGGGATGCTGTGGGGTGGAGTATAGTATACCCCTGTAGCAGCTGCAGCAGCAGCATTACTACTTTATTACGCGTGGTTTGGACTTTGGATGGGATGGACAAGTTGGTGTTTACTACGTGGGATTGGGATCTGGGAACGATGGCTGATGAACAATGAATGAATAAATAAATAAATATAATTTGGATTAACTGGGAATAGACTAAAGCTCTGTGCAAAACCCTTGTACATATTCACCCGACATGAAAACTATGCATATATTTGGAGTCTACATAATTAAACTTTGCCACACAATAACGTAAAAGGGAGTGAATCCATATCGTTTGCCTTGGCTGTTGAGCTTGTGATATTTTGGTTAGATACGTGTATAATGTGGCTGGTGTGTATGATCTGAGAAGCTAAGCTAGGGGTGGACGTACATGCTATGATATGATAGATTGATAGATATAAGGGGTGCCAAGGGAAATAGCATGAGGGAAAGTCCAAGTGTTGACAAAAACTAGACGTCAAGTCAGTAGTGGTGGGAAGGAGAAAGAGAGCAGCAGCAGTAGTAGTAGGAAAGTGGAAATGAAAGGAGAGGGCGTAAGGTAAGAATAAGATGAACGAACACTCTACGTAATTGGGGTTAGCATTAATGGGGTGAATATTGTATGGTGGATGGTCACAGTTAGGACGTGACAGAGCATATTGAAGTGATGATGTCAGGAGCAGTTGATGCAGCTAGTGCCAAACAGCATTCATTGCTCCTTAGGATTATAGTACGACATCCATACATAAATCGGGAAAATGACTACGTCATTCATATAATATGTGTGTATATATATATATATATAGGAGTATTAACCTTAGTTGAAATAAATAAATAAGGGAGTCAGTACTTACTATTCAGCTTGTTTTCATACCAGTCTCTATGAATGAATAAACACTAGATTTTCTCATGTTAACAAGTTTAACGTCCAATTATCATTCTCTCCTTTTCGGTTATATACATATAGAAATCACTAGAGAGAATGTGGTCAGTAAGAGCTAAGCATAGATAGTTCACTATATTGTAATGGAATCAGTACGGTCAGTAATAGCAGGAAGACAAAGGAAAAGGTGATTATAAATGGGAAGGTCATTTTGCTTGACATACATAAAAAAAGGAGAAGGAAGTAAAATTAAAATGGGAATACTGGTTGAGAAAAAAGAAAGAAAAAAAAAATGTTGAGGTGGGGGGGATGGGGGAGGGCACGGGGGTGGAATGGCATCAGAAGCAGAATTGGGGTGCATGTGGCTGATGAAAGCAATGACACAAAACGACAATGGCAACATCAGGAGTCTGATAGGCTGGTCTTTACATACTACACACTAGCTGCTGACTTGCTTTTCAATTTCACTCTCCACCAAAAAAAAAAAAGAAATCTACACTTCAAAGAATTTAAAGTTAATAGCAGCGTGGGGGATTTTGGTGGGAGGGAGAGGGGGGACGAAAAATTTTAGAACGGGGAAGTGGTGACATAAATACATAAAACGTCACAGAAAAAATAGGGGTGGAGTGCAGAGTGCTGGAGGGAGGAGTAGGCTTAAAAGACGCAGATCTGGAAGCCACCATTTACACAAGCAAAAATAGTATATAGTACTTATTATTTTATTATTGTTTAAGGAAAAAAAAAAAAAGTCGTAAATGCGATGGGTGTGGTTTGAAGAGCGATTTGACGGGGAGGAGAGGAGGTAGTAGTAAAAGTAAAACATCAATGATAGCAAATGGGAACCACGTGGCGAGAGAGTGGGAGATGGGACCTGACGAATCTGTTGTGGGTGACCTCACACGGACACGTCGGGGTTTTTTATAAAATACTACTCGTAAGTAAATCAAAAATAAAAAGCAAAAGGGGCGGCAGAGGAGAATTAGGATTACGATGCGTGCGGCTCATGGTCCTGTCGTATGCTACTTCCGCATCATTATCAATGACTTTGCCGGCGCACCCAGTCTCCCCTCTTCCTTCTATTTTATTTTACTCCTACTCATACTTTTTATATTTATATCTTTTCTAAACTTTCTGGTACATTCAATCCTATTAATTGAGTCCTGTTATATCATTTACATGTAAAATTTTTTTAACACCAGCCATTTTTTAATCTGCATTCGGATCTGGGTCATCGACATCAAAACCGGTTGATTCAGATTTAATTTTATTTTAGTATTATATTTTTATTTTATTATACATAAAATATAAAATAAAAATAATTTTATAACTATCTATTTTTTAAAAAAATAATGTTATCACTAAAAAAAATTAAAATAAAAAATTTTAAATATAAACTGTTGAGATTAAAACTAGATAGTTTAAATCTCCCCTGCATGATAAGTGTTCACTGCAATAAGCACCAAATGCAAATTCTTCTCTGGTACACCAAATTCAAACTTCATACTGCTTTACTTATAGAGATTATACTACATCCAACCACTTAAATGAATTGCCTTTAATTATACCTTCATCTTTTCAGTACATGGTATATACACAAAGACATACTCCTATATATGTGTGTATATATATATATATATTCATCCCTTATATTTTTATTACAACAAAGCTATAATATCCTTTTAATCCAACAACCATGTTATACCACATGTAAATAACTTAGTTTTTTCAAACTTGTTATTATTTTATGGACAAAAAAACTTGTTATTATTTTCAACAATAAAAACACCTGAGTTGGATATCTTCATTGCACATTCTTTTCAAACGACGTCGTTCAGTTCATTTTATCGGCCGTTTTTCCTCTTGTCATTGGTATCTTCACCCGCACACATGCCTACTAGTTGGTCATCACCATCAACGATCGTTTTCCATGTTAAAAAGGACAAAACGTAAAATTATATTGCTCTTTACACATAAAAGGAAGTAATTTGCAATCCTCTAACTTATAAATATCTAATAAAGATGAAATCATATATCTATATCTATTCTATATAAAACATAAAATTTATTTATAAGTCAAAGAGTATGATTTATCTCAAAAGTCTATACAAACAAAAGACCATAGTCTTTCTTTTTTCTCGTATGGTAGCATGTGACTTTTTAAAATAATATAACAATAAAGATTGGTTTTTATGTACAGTATAATCTTTGTAGAAAATACAATTGGCTTAGTGGCAATGGCATCATAAATTGGCTGGAAACTGGAAGCCCCCTTTATAGAGTGTAAAAAGACAAATAATAATAATAATAATAAATATAGAAAGAGGGAATCACGTGGATGGAGAGGCCCTGTGCCGGCTGCGGCTGCGGGGGGCCGAGAAAGTCCAAATACCAATTTATAATAGTAGTAGTTGGATTTGGATGAAAGGAAACCAACCCCTCTCTCTCCTCTCTCTGATTGTGTGGGCCCAGCCCATTCCACATTTTTCAAACAAGTTAGCCTCATTCAACACTCAATTCCCTCCTCTCTCTCCGCCTTCTAAGCCATCGTCCTCTGAATCATATAATATTAAAGGCAGATCTTTCACGTACCAACCATATACGCTCATTCCCCACCTTTTTCATTATCATTATTATTAATATTCTTTTGTCTTCTTCTTTAATGGTGGATCCCGCCCATTCAGTCCTCCTGCGTATGCATATCCTCTCCTGTCCTATTTATTCATAACTCTCATTCAATTCCCTACATTTTCAAGTTCAATCCCACTTTTCTAGTCTCGTCTCCTGCTTCCTTTTTCTATTTTCCAGTTTTTTGAGACCCCTCATATTAAATATCAATTATATTTTGAATCTTGTCATGTGAATCATCGTTTTTAAAAATAAAATAAAATTGACAATTAAAAATTATTTTCATTCTATATTTACATGCTTCAAAACAAAAATTTAATATGAAAATTAAAAAAAAATAGAAAAACTAATTTAAATGCTCAAAAAGAAGAGAGCAAGGCGCATTGAGCAGGCTCCATTACACTTTCGCCTCTTTTTTTCCCCCCCTAAAAAATTTACCCAAAACATTTTAGGTGGTGCATAAGCATATTTATGACCAAGGCCCCACATAATGAACATGGCCTTATTACAGGGACGGCAGGGACATATTAACTATGATAGTGGCATTACCTAGTTGTTACTCTCTCTTATTCTTAATATAAGATTATTTTAATCAAATTACTTGAATTAAGAAGGAGAATTAAAATTAATTAATTATCTCAATTTTTCTAAAAATTTCAATATTTTTTCAAAATTACTCTTATTTAATCTCTCTATTTTTTCCTTTAAATATATTAAATATGGGCATTTTTTGAAAATATATAATAAATATTATCTCATATATTATAAAAAATCTTATATTTAAGATTAAAATAAAAAGTCCTATATATATATATAGTACAGAGAACTATTTTACTCAAAAAAGCGCAAACGAAATACCACAGTGGGAGCCATTGATTTGTTGCCTTAAATTCAAAAGTCTGTCTGTTAGGTGGATCTGGGCATAGATTCTTGTCTCATTGCTCACAAGCTTGTAGCTGAAAAGACAGGCCTCCAAAGGTCCTGTATGAATTATGTATATCATTAGCATTTTTCTTCAGGAGTCAAATGCTGAATGATTAAACCCTACTTCACCGCTTCAAGGATAAAAGCCCTTAATAGTGGAACATAAACCACGCATGGGTTTGTACATTCAAGCAAATAGGACTACCTAAAAGCTGCAAAAAGATGTCCAATGATTCCTCCCTTTTGACCACTAGAAATGTACCAAATGCACTTGCATGCACATGATTATACTGCATTAGTTTGAATAAAAATTCCAGAGAATGGACATGATTTCGGAATTCCCATAACCCATCATCCCAAATGCGGTAGCGCCAAAATAACAATATAACATACATATTTCATTATTATTTAATCAGAAGAAGGCGAGGCTACTAGAGAAAGTAAAAGTGCGTTGTAGCACTCACAAGCATGTAGAGCAGAGTCAGAACAATTTTGGCTTGTGTTCTCAACAAGTCTACCTTTCTTTGGTTGGGATTGGAGGTACTTTATTGCAACCAATCTTAATACAGAAAACTTAAAAATTGTAAACTTATTTGAGTATAATCCCAGTTCTCCGAGCAAACCAGAGATCATTCAAAGTAATACACTTCCAATCTGTGCAGGCATCCAAGGGCGTTTCTTTAGGACATAACCACTATGTGCACCCAAAAATATATAGTAAGCTTTTGAGCCTCACAAATTTATAACTGCTTTAATTGAGCTAGGTTTACTACAGTTACTTGCTCCAATTGAGACAATTTCTTCCTGAAATTGTCATGATATATACTAGCTGTATGTTTGCTGATAACAGTTGAATTCAAGGAAAAGCAGCAACTTGCTATGGGTTTTCAGCATCGCTTGAACCAGGACGGGCATCCAAATTAATATCCTCAGCAACATCATCGGCTATCCTCCATCTGTTAGATGCATAAATAGATAATTTACTAAACGTTTCAACTTCCCAACGTCAAATTATAAAAGCCAGAACTATGAGGGTTTTAAACAATACCTCTCAAGCACAAACTTCCCCTCCTTGTATCTTTCATTTTTGTCATGTGCCATAACCTGAAGAAATCCAAAATCGATGTCAGTTAAAACAGCTGTGCCATCAAAAGGCAATGTTGATTCAATGAAACAATAAAAACATTTAAAAAATAAAAAAGAGAGATGGAAAAAAAAGGAGGTGGGACCATAGGAAAACTTGACCAAGTTACTTGACATAAATGCCATTAGGATTTAGGGGATGTGCTTCAATACATAACCCTTCTAAATAATCTACAATCCATCACTCACCCAATGCTCCTAATGCTCCCAAAAACTTTTGCCAAAAATCACAAAGCACACAATAGATGCACAGATGGAACATGCATCTGTTTTAATAACCTTTTGGTGGGACAATAAACGTTCTTTTAATCTGACATGCAAGGGGAGAAAAAAAGCATGTGGAGCACCCCAGATGCTGCTCAAATATTTTTCTCACGCTAGATCAGAACTGGAAAACAGAGGTTTACTTTACTAAATTACAATATGTAGGAGAGAACACGCAGGTATACAACAGAAAATTCACGTCTCTAAAACAATCAACAAAACCAAATCCTAACAGAGAACAGGAGAGGGTGGGGCATTCCATTGAAGTTCCATTCTTTTCCTGGTGCTAACTGTTAAATTTGTGATTGGTCCAGATTTTAAAGAATTCATTAGAAAAAGTAGATAGTATCGGTATTTACTATGTTGAGCACAATCACTTAAAAAGTGTCAAGTTATAATAAAGTGTAAGAGTTAAATAGACAATAATTTTCAATAAACATTGTTTACCGAAGCTAGAAGTAACAATATTTTACTTTTCCTTCACATGAGAAATGATTACAGTCAATTTTCACATAAACATGTGAGAACCAATTGTGCAGGGGAATGGTGGAAAACATGCACCGTAGTCTGCAACTTAGAAGAGAATAAATTCAGGTATTCTGTGCACAAGATTACTTCATTTACAAACCTTTTGCAAAACAACATTCAAACTCATTCATTAGACTACTACAGAAATGTCAGATTGATTAAATCATTATGAAATTCCATTGACTCATGCCTGCACAATGCATATACTTTAAGTCTTTAGCATAACCAAACTACAAGAAGAAACTTGAAGCGTCTGGTAAAGCTTACATATTTCCATCCAAGAATTTGTCCACAACAGCAACAAAATATGTCTTCAACAGTATGCAAGCCAGACATCATCATCCTCTCCTCCTGAGGCCCAAGCGATACATTTACCCTATCAGAAACCAGAAGCTAATGAACAAAAAAAATTGAAAACATTCATTCAGGAAGACGCTAATGAATCCATTCAATGGTTAAAGAAAGTCATGGTTGAACTAGTATGGCTCCAAGCGGCATTCTCTAGGATAAAAACCAACTATTATCTTAGATGGTAAACGTGTAAGGGAGAAGAGAGCACTGCTACAAATTGCATTACATATACACAAAGTGAACCATTAGAAAATCATCAGATTTATTGTGGTCCTAAAACAATAGAGCTATCCTATTTCCACATTGTGGGACCACCAGGAAGGCTACACAGAAGCTCCAATTGTTGTAATACCGTATTAAAATTAATTTTATGCTTGGGGGTCTATGAAGGGATGGAATGGAATGGCAAAATATTTAATGGAATTGTTTGGGAGTTTTAATGAGGGAAGGAAGGGAGTTCCTTTACCAATTTTTGAAAGTTGTAATAAAATGGATGGAATGGAAAAACTTAAAATATTTTTTCCAATAGTACCATTATGAAATAAACACATTTAAGAGTACATTAGGGAACGAAAGTATATTTATAATTTTAAGTACAAGTCATTATATCTTAAACCCCCTCCCTAGAAAAGAAAGAAAGGAAAAAAAAAGAAAATTGGAAGGACACAATTGGCTGCTTTGGATGGCCAAGAGGGGTCTTGGAGGCCATCCTCTGTCATTCCAGTCCATCCCTTACAATGGCCCATCCCACACTCCCACATTAGCCATTCCATTTCATACCTTATCAAGTTATCATCTATCCAAACACCACTTAAAACAGAAGACGTCATATAAACAAAAACATTATTGTCACACTTATTACTCGAGGATTAATGCGTTATCTGGAGGGTAAATGCATCAATTTGTCCTCCTGGTGTCAAGTGTAACAATTATGATTACGAAAGAAAAATGGTACACTTCTTTTTCACAAAATAAATGAGTAGCACCAAAACTCCTAAATTTTGTTGTTGACCGAAAAACAGATTGACTAAGTCTTGCTATCTTCTCTTCCCTCTTTAATTCTCTGCTTTGCCCTCTCTCAGATGGCATTTACCTCAGATTTCCTTTAAACTTCTACAAGTCCATATTGCCTGGTATATGGAGATTTTGATATCATTGTGTCAGATTGACACTATTAGTATCTTCAATAAGTTATCAGCATCAATATTCTGACAATGCAGTAGGCTTCCCTCTTATAAAGGTCACATATCACTAAAATCTTAAATTGGTTAAATCATTAGTTTTCAATATATTTTCTCATATCGGTAGAGGAACAGATGCTTTGGGGCGGGATAGAGCCAAAGTAGGACTTTCAACCAAATTGATTGCAAAAAGCTAAATAGTAATCAAAGTATATCTATATCAAGTATATTAGCAAACAAGAAATGGTGAAAAAGAAGAATCAAAAAGTTTCAAGTAACTTACACATTGCTAAATAGGTATGCTCTCCCTCGACGGCAGTTGAAGGACTGATTACACCGCAGGGACAAAAACTGAAGTTAAATTGCTGGGCAATAGAAAGGCTCATACACTTCACACAATGAGCTAGACACATTTTCAAAATTTAAACAAAAGCAATTTTCAGGAATGGAAACTGATTCATGTAATAAATAGATTACATAGGTCAACTGGTAGTCATCCTTTCATCATCCACCACCTTCCTACAACAAGGTGGGGAAAACAAAAGCAATTTTCAATAATACTCTAAGACAAACAGCAAGCTTAATGAGTTCAAGTACTTCACTCGTTTATGTTATCATGAAAGACAGCAAACATATATATAATTAGCCAGGAATGTGAAAGAAACACCAGTTATTAACATCTTACTCCAGCATTAAAATTCCATTTCAAACAACTTAATTTTGTTTAGAAAGAAACAACAGAAATCCAGACATGGAGATAATGACACTATGTACTTTTTATTAAAAAAGCGCATATTCTGTATGTTTTGAACTATCGGCTCAAGCCTCAAAAGCATTAAGTTTACAATGGTATGGATCTCGCACCACCGCAAAATGAAGCTAACATGTAAAATGTCTAAGACATGCAAATATGGGATCCATATATCATGTCTAGCAACTACGACATACAGCATGTTAGCAAAAAGAACAAATGCTAATCAACAGAGTCCACAAACACACATGAGCTGGTTGTGGACACAGAAATTTTATACGACCTTAAAACTTGGTGGGATCAAGGTGATATGAACTCAAATCCAGGACCACATAACATTCAAACCACCCAACAGCTCTTCACTTAGGGACACTAGATGCATTGATTTTGAAGTTAATATCATAAACTGCAGCCTTTAGATGTGTGACCACAATCATGGACAAGAATGGATGAGAATTTTAGATACTGCTGGCCAGATGCCTGATTTAAGTTTGATAATGCACACTATGCTTAGTTTTTATTAGACTAGATAGCAAGGTAAGATCTCAGCAAGAAAAATGTTCAAGAGTTGTTGATAGGCCTCTCATTACCATTACCTATCAAAGGAGAAAGCCACGTGACATTTGAATTCATCTTTTATTAATCTATTAGCAGAATCTATTTAAATTCTTTAGTTTTCAATGTAATTTCTGCACTATGCATGTATTGCTTAAAGTTAGGAGTCATGAAGTCTGTTTTAGGTCTTACCATGCATTAGCACACGTTTGGGTCCATTATCCTTCTTTTTAGGAGTAGTTGTGAGTGGAGTTTAATCAGTACGTTGCCTATAAATATCTTATGACAGCATTCTATTGACATATATGAATATTATCAAAACCTCTTCTATTTGAGATTCTCATTTTGGCTATTAGTGTTCTTGAGTGAGATACTTACTCTAGTATGCTGATAGATTTTATCCCTTTCTTAGTCTCTTATCAGTTGTACAAACAACAGCTTCCCAATTTTATAATTTTACTATAAAGTAATCTAATCTAACCTCAACCCACAAAGAAGGTATCTTCCACAGATTCACTTATCCTCTAAAAAATGCCAAAATTTCCTGATGGTGTCTGCTTTTGAAGAGACTCTTAACTTTTGAGAACTAAGTTTCAGAGATGGCCCCAAAGACAGAATAAGGGGAAGACCAAGTACAGTAAAAGTATACAATACACTAGAAAATAACACACTTAGAGACAGCAAAACCTAGGGCATGCACTATAAGGATCAAAAAGGAGGTGTAAGATCACCAGCCAACAAGGAACTAAGATACAGTGACTTAAATGCAGTCCTATGCTTAAACAAGTTTGCTTTTGGTTTAAAATTTAAATATAAATATGAAACTCACTTGCGCTAGCCAGCACAACTAGAAAACCCCCTAACCAGCATGGACTCTTAAAAATTGAAGGCCATTACGCTAGTTTACACAGTCAACCTTTCTTTCCTCATCTTCCCTTTAATCTATTGATTAGCAACTCAGTTCATAAAAGAAAAGGCATGATTCAGGCCATTACGCTAGTTCACACAGTCAATCTTTCTTTATCATTTTGGATTTTTCTTTGCCACCAATTGTAAAGAAAAGAAATGAAGAAATATGTCAACAATTGGTTCAATGCATACAAAAGGCAACCAGGAATAGTTGAGAATTATCCAATCTATGTACTTCATTGAACAGCTCATACTACTCAGAAACTTAAGAATCTCATACTACTTGGTCCCTATTAGCATATAATGGGAAATAATTGATGGATTCCGTCTCGTCAGCAGAATTTGTGGAATGAAACATGGTCTACCCCACTCCTAAAAGCATTTGTCGTGTCTCACACCTAAAAGCCAACTTCTGTTCTCTAATTTAAGTTATTCCATTTGCCAGAAATTCTGTGAAATGGTGGCAGGAGCACAACCCCCATTCCCCACAATTTCTCCCTAAAAAGAAACGATGAGTTTAGCTGTCAGAAAAGTCCTTTGTTCCATGCATTCCCATTATTAATTAACTCTCCATTTCGTTCCTTGCAGATTCAAGTTAGCAACGCTTGTCCAACCACTCTCTCTCACGAAACTTTTACTGAACAACTTGCTGTAATTCCATTTCAAAAAAGATGGTTCATCTTGACTTATGAGCTAAATATTTACCTCCATTTTTATTCTAGCGTCACCTTAAATATCATTTAGCCAATATCAAGTAGCATACATCCTCACCATGTATTACAAACTAGCTTCACTTTAGATGTTCAAATACACTAAATTCAATGTCATCGTTCTATTGAAAAGAAGAAGAAAAAGAAGTATACGCTAATTCTCACATACCCTAATTTCCCAGAAACTAACAGAGAACCACAAACTGAATTAAATTGTAACTATTAAGAATCACAAAACGGACAACTGTCCCAAGTCTACAGCGAGACAGTTTGGTATTAACCAAATATATAATCAACAATATACTAGAAGCAATTTAATCCCATCAATTTTATCAATTGGTCCCTCCGCGTTTTGATTGATTATCAAAGTAACCAAAAAAAAAAAGTTTCAGCCAAAACACTCGATTCCATCCAAAAACGGATATATCTGCGATTGTTTCAATAGGAAAAAAAAAAAAGAGTTAGAACGGTGAAAGGAGAAAGAAAGTACCCGAGAGAGAACGTCCTCGGCGAGAGCAAGAGGGGAATCGCAATATCTGCATCTGTAAGCCCTGCCTTCCAAATCAACTAGAAAAACCCTCCCCATCTATGCTCGCTCATGCCCAAACCTTGATTCCTACAATAGCAAACAACGCCGGACGAGTCCAAATTTGCACGCTGTATCTTTGTTCGTCAGAGCGCCCTGCTTCCCACGGACGTTACGATTACGGAATACGCGTACAGGGAAATACAGGCACTTTTCGTTTTATCCAGACGTAGACGTAGTCAAACACCTCGGTTCTCTTTTTCCTCCATTAATTAATACAATATCAGCTATAAGTTTATAAATATCAATATTATTAGTACATTATGAACTTTTTATACCATATTTCATGGCCATCATTTATGTATTAAAGAGATTTAATAATTTTTTACTTCAAGAAAAAATTGTATATATTTATATAATAAATAAACAGGTGTAATTTAGACATCTCTTCTAATAGACCGCAGCTCTTTCATTTTGCTGTTTTGGACTCTATTTTATCTTGTGGAATGAATACTGTTGCACTGTTGGTAAAAAAATAATAATAACAGTGCAATTCATTCCATGACCGTCATATAAAAAATGTGTCTAATATATTGTAAATTATATAAAAATTATGCGGAAGTGAATAATTAATAACAAAATAAAATAATTTATACTTAATCATAACTCAGTAATTAGTCAAAGATCATAAGCCAATAAGCTTTCACGGTTTTTTTTTTCTGGCCAACACGATTTCTTCATTAACTAAAAAGGAAAGACTTTCGGATTTTCAAGTTTTCCCACTTGTGAGGAAAAAAAAAAAACAAACTCGGAAGTCGTAACCTCCGTCCTCACTTGTTTCTTTTTTCCATTTTAAAAAATTTGTATGAACTAAAATGTATATACTATATTCTTTCTGTACAATCAAAACGCATATTAATAAAAACAACTAGATTTTGGCCAAAAGAAAAAAGATTATCTGCATATTAACGTGTCTGTCCATTTTCTGGCAAAAAAAAAAGAAAAGAAAAGAAATGCATGTGTCCATTTTTTTACACAAGGAGAAAATGTGATATTATGATTTCAAATTTATGGTAAAAAAATGAAATATTTTAAATTTAATTTGCTCATGATTTGGAGATTGTAACCTTGTCTTGATAGAAATTGGACTGTGTGGTTACTTTGACTTTTGCAAGAGCAACCTGCAGTGTGAAGGGGCAGATGAATTTGTTTCAATTGGAGCACCTGCGGAAAAAAACCAAACACGTTGATGGAAAACCATCTTCACTCTTCCAAACATCAAATCTTTGGTGCATCTCATTCCTAAATGTTGTTGGCGGTGCATGTCTCCGTTCATAATTTGCTTGTGGTTGTGGGGAAACATAAAAAATCACATACTTACTATAGTATTCACCTTTGAACTATATATATTGTTGGATTTATCTTCTCCTATCTCATCTTTGGGAGTAGGAGTGGAATCATGTTAGGTTAAGTTAAATTTTAAATAACTACGTCAGGTTTATAATATAAATTTAAAGCCTAAATCTAATTTATTAGTCTATATAAGGTTTCATTTTGTATTCAAATATGAGTCTTCTAAAAATTTAGTCGGCCTTAAAATCTATTTAAATACTTAATAAAAAGTAAAGTGTAAAAAAAGACTTTTAATTTTAATTTAAAAAAGATTTCAGATTTTAAACTTTTAGTCACCCAATGTATGGTTCATATATAATTTATATTATAAGATATTTTGTATATGAAGAAAATTACTTTTTCATTTGGAATTTATAAAAAATGTACCAAAATTTCCTATTTTACCTTATTAAATACTTTATTATCATTAATGAGAGGAATAAAATTAAAAAAAATATGTCTAACATCCTATATTGTGAACAAAAAACTTGTTATAAAAAACATATTATAATATAAATCGGTTAGAGTATTTATCTTATGGCCCATATATTTAAAAAATACAATGCAAAAGTAATGACCCTCTTTACTTTTATAAATTTTGCACACCTCCCTTTTCTTATAATCTTGTCGACATGAAACTTCTCATATATTAACTCACTTATTTTCACTCACAAAAATGTAGCAATATAAAAAGTAGTAAGGAATTATGGTTGAACACATACAAGGCTATCCCTACACTTTTTTCAATTCATCAAAGAAACAAGGATATTCATAAAAATAATTTATATCAATTATATTATATATATTAAATAAAAATAATAATAATAATTTAAATAGACATAGGCTTTAGGCTAGACTTTAATTAAATAGACATATCCTATTTAATTAAATAAGTTAAATTAGATTAAACCTTATATAAGCCAGCCTATACAAGATTCTTACCTGTTCTCACTCTTATTTGTGGGCTTCTTGACATGTACACTGTAAATGTAAAATTAAATTATCAAAATACTACAAGGGAAACATTATTTCCTAAAATACTACTAATTTCACTTCCTAGTGTTAATATCACCAAAATCATATTTTAATTGACACATATCTCGATTTGTAGGTTTATTTTGTAAATTTAGTAGAAACTGAGACGTGTTACTATTTTTCACAAAAGGTGGCGGAGCCCTGCCACGCTAAACCCTCCCCTTCCCCCACTTATCACCCATCCCCCACTTCCCTCTCCCAGCGACGTCCTCCCCCCTTCCCCATTATAATTATAATTATAATGGTATATAATATAGATATATATCTAATATAATTATAATAGGTTTAGTATGATATAAATAAATATTAAAATAAATCTCATCTAGATTTTTAAAATATTACAAAAAATTTAAAAATTTATTTAATTAAACTAAAGGAATTATTATTTTAAATGATCTCTATAAAATTATATTTAATTTAAAAGATATTAAAAATCCTAATTAATCCCATTTATTTTACATATAAGGCCTTTTAGTTTAATCATAAATATAAGACTATTTTTAGGATATGAAGTAGTATTTATTACACATTTTCAAAAAATATCCTTATGTTATTCATTCCAAAGATAGAGAAAGAGATTAAATAAAAATAATTTTAGAAAATTCGAGTTAAAGTTAGTTAAGTACTTGATTTTTGTTTAAATTAAGGTATTTTTATAAAAATATTCTTATTTAATCACTTTCTCTCTATTTGGAATGAATAACATAAGGACATTTTTTTAAAATGTGTAATATCATATCCTAAAAATAGTCTTATATTTATGATTAAACTAAAAGGTTTTATATGTAGGACAAATGAGATTAATTAGAATTTTTAACATCTTTTAAACTAAATATAATTTTATAGAGGTCTTTTAAAATAATGATCCCTTTAATTTAATTAAATAAAATTTTAAATTTTTTATAACATTTTGAATATCCAAATGGAATTTATTTTAACGTTGATTTATATTGTATTAAATATTTAAATATATTATAATTAAGATTAAACTTATATATTTTTCTTTATATGCTTTTCATGTTGTTGTCTAATTAAAATTTAACATGTTAACCTTTTAAATTTTTTAAGTTTAATAAGTTAATACTTTTAATATATAATTAATGACTAAATTTATAATATATTTAAAAATTATCCACCTATTAATTTTTAATTAAAAATAATATGTAAAGTATGTAAGAAAAAATATATAAATTTTTTTTATATTTATACTATATATATATATATATCTATATTATAGTATATCATTATAATTATATCATTATATGGGAAAAAGGAGATGACCTCGTTGGGAGAGGGAAGTGGTGGGGGGTGGGTGGGGTAGGGAGAGGGGGATATGGTGGCAGGCCTGCTGCCTTTTGTTACAAATGAAAACTAGTAAAAAGCTGATCTCGGTGTAATTAATATTGGGAAGTAATAAAATATTTTAGTAATTTAGTTTTATATTTGCGCTGCACAGGTCAAAAAAACTTATTTGAGTGTTGTAATTAAAATGAATTAAGTTTTTTTTTGGGCCAATAAAACTACCATAGAAAGAAAACGAATTAAGTTTGGTTCAGTGTGTTTTGCCAAACACCGTCACTTGAGAGGCTTCAACTAGATTGAGATTGAGTGACAACACTGGTCACCAGACCACAGTTTTTCAACTCAACCGATGTCAACTCCATATTACGCAGTCATCTTTGGCACCTCCAATAGAATACGTGGGTAAATATTCTCTTGATATTTTCTGTACGTAATTTTCTTTATTAATAATGATTCAATGACCAAAAAAATAGTATATAAGTGAAAAATATATTTGATTTAATGATCTTTATCTAGTCACATAAATTTAATTGACTATAAAAATTATCTACATTTATTATCATGAATAGAATGCTTTTAAATACAAAATTATTATTTTCTCTAATCTTAAATATAAACATTTTTTTAAGGATATGAAAGATTTTTTATTATTTGTTTCATGCCAAATGATCAATTTGGCTGAACATAACATCAATGATCAATGGATGTTTTCGGTCAGAAGAGAACGATCCGCTTCGGCGCTTTCTTGGCAGTGTCGTAACGTACCACTACAATGAAGCACGCTCCACGAAGGCGAGTGAGTTATCCCTCCAACACGGAAGAAGGCGCCGCCTCTTTTTTAAGTATACCATAAATAAATGAAAAAATAAAAGAAAGAAAGAATTCCTTAAAAGGAGGAGGTGTCACCTCAAGCGCCAACAAAAGATAATAATAATCTAAAGTTAAATCAGACAGCAGCCGCCCGCACCTAACCAATTCCCCACACGGACCAGCCACCAATACCACCCTTTTTCTTTTTCATCCTCAATTTCTTCTTCTCTCTTCTTTGCCTTAACCACAATTAATTACTGCTAATACTGCTTTAAATATAAAACTCTTTTTAATAAAAAATATATCTATTTAATTTATTTAAAAAATTTAAACAAAGATAGTTTAAAAAAATCTCAATATTAAAAAATAAAAATAATTAATTAATTTTAATTTATATTCTTAATTTATATGATTTAGTTAAAAAAATTTTATAATAAAAACTAGTGGAAGTACTATCTTTTCTCATTTTCTCATATGACACCAATTGTGGCGAATCAAATTATACACACAATGTGGTTCAGTCTATGCTTCTAATCCTATACTCTTGCCTATTCTTTTATTAATTATATTTTAAAAATTTTTTGTAATCCTACATATAAATTATTTTTCATAAATTTTTAAAATATTAATTATTTTATTTAAAAAATATTTTTATTTAATTATGAGAAAAAAAATAAAATATTTAAGTTTGTAATATTTATTAAGAATAAAGATCAAAATTATATTATTTTTAAGATAATTTTAATAATATAAATTTATTCTTAATTTCAGTAAGATAATTAAAGTGATTTATATTAAAAGCTAAAGGGAGTTCATGGCCCATAAATATTACTGAAATTAAATTAAATTCAAATTTTCATAATTATTTATACGCACAATCATCAATTAAAAATAGTAAAATATAAAATATGTATATACAGTATATACAGGAGTTTTTTTATATTATTTTTATTCTTTAATCATACTAATAAATAAATTTATTATATTTAATTATTTACTGATACTATAAAAGACAGAGTATCAACGAACTAGGAATCGAATGCAATGCATCGAGTCAACACCATACCGTGGTGGGTCCCGCCCACCTGCTTGTCTTTTTACGGGACACGTCACCGTGTGTTGCGCCGCTTCTCTTTCTCTCTCTACTCTCTCTGGCCCCTATAATATTCCCACAATCGGTGCTTCCCTTCCCCTTTCTATTTGCTACGTATCAACCTCTTCCTCTAATTATTCTGACCTCCATTATTCACGTACTATTTTTAATTCAATCTCTTTTCTTTCATCCGCCAGCAAAAATCTAGATATGATCATTTTTTTTAATATATTCTGAAGCAACAGTGGGTGGAGAGCGCAATCCCAACTTATCCCAATTATTGTTACCCCACTTGTTCCCTCTTTTTTTTTTATTTCAATAAAGACACGTAGATATATAGTATAGAAATCATATTTTATAAAATGCACAAACTAATATCCAGAACCATCGATTTCACCTTCATAAGTTATTATCAAATTGTAGCAACTAGCAATCAAAATTATAATAGCTCCCGTGTGGAAAAGGTGGTTTGGATATCAAATTGTAGCAACTAGCAATCAAAATTATAATAGCTTCCGTGTGGAAAAGGTGGTTTGGATATTCTATTACTGCCAGTGCTATGTAACAATAAAATATTTTCTGTACAATATAAGAATATAAGGTTGATTAACTGTGGAAATATTGATAGATTACGTTAGAAAAAAAAATATGGTTTAATAATGTGTCGGGGCTGGAGTGCAGTGGAGGCGGGCCCACCACCAGCAGAAGCGGCGGCCGCTTTATCCGTTACAAGTTAACTGAGTCATTTCTAATACGGCCTCCATGAGGGTCCCACCTCTCTTCGCTTTGCCCCTCTTTTACGCGGAAGCGCCAATCTCGGGAAAAAAAAAACAGAGAGAGAGAAGGCGCCTATTACACGTGCAACCCACATGGGGTCGTGCAAATTTGAATTTTTTTTTTGAATAATTCATTTTCTTTACAAATGGGAAAGAAATAGTACTATAGTATAGACGAAATTGAGATGAAAGACATTAAATAAAGTTGGCTTTAGGATAATGCGTTACGAGAAAGTGCGTTTTAATGTTGATTCATATGGCGCATGCTAATGGAAACTTGATTTTTTCCTTCTTTTTGACCTTAGAAACTTGATGTTTCTGAATATTTTAGTTTATTTTGATTTCATGCAGTCGCATTTGCATGTGACCTTTGTTATATCTAGAAATGCATGTAATTTATCGAATCTGTCGTTGTTACTATTCCCTACGAGGTGGCTGCCCAGGATTCGCGAGTTGAACGCTACAACTAATGAATTTTATATATATCTAAAAGATTAATTATATTATAAATCCATACCGAACTCTGCAGAATGGCATCCCCTGATTGCATCATTAAGTGCCCGTCACGTCGCTAATTCAGCAATGAAAGACTAACAAATACCAATAATAATAAAATGGTGTTTGGGTTATTATCAATTTATCCTCATTTTGGTTTCTGGCTATTCTTGTTTGATCATTTGTTGTTGTTGATGGATGATGCGTGACAAAATAGTCATCCAACTTTGGAAGGGATAGAGAGTTATGGAAAGGAGTTTGTCACATCATTATGCAGCCAGAGAACAGGAAAAAGAAAATAATAAGACGTAGATTCCATATATGAACATTGGCATTTAGGGATTTCGTAAAAAATGATTTTTTAAAATTCCATCTAAAATTTTAAACAATTTTATCAAATTATACTTCTTAACAAACGATTCATTATTAAAGTAAATTAGTTTAAATAATTGTCTCAGAAAAAATATTACTTATCACATGTACTCTCTTTAATACAATATATGACTGCCTACCGAATTTTTTTTTCTTCAACTACAATTGAAACTTTTAAATTGCAATTTAATATACCAAAAAGAAAAAGCAAGTCCTCCCTAACCAAATAGAGCGGCCAAGATATGATTAAAATGACTCTTCAGAAAGGAAAGATCTGGTTGGCAAGCAATGTTTCCCTTGTTAATCCATCCTACTTGATACCCTTGAAGAGGAAGTACATTTTTTTTCCATAAATTCTTACGATACAAGAATTGTTTTGTTTGATATACAAAATGAAAAGAAATAAGGAAACGAAATAACTAAAAGCAATTTTTTGAATTTCAAATGTCTATTATACTTTTAAATAATAAATTAAAACAAGTTACTGTTGTATATAATAATAACAAGACTGTAATAAACATATTTGTCTAATAAATCTTTTTCTTTTTTTATTGAGATACCTGCAAGGCCCTAATCTTTCCACTCTCCATGCTGTGACCGTGTAAATGTCATAAAATTAATATTTTTTTAGGTAAATCGTTTTAATCCTTTCTGACAAGACATAATCTTATTGTTAATCCTTTACTTATCATCTTGGCCCAAAAAAAAAACCTTTACTCATTATCATTTATACATACGCTCCCAAATTTTCACAAATTTAGTAACTTAACTAATCCACAAAATGTTCCCATAACACTATTTTTTGTTAATTGGAAATCATTCAGAAGAAGAAAGGATGGTACAAGTCCCTGAGTCATGACGTAAGCAGTGATGTGGGGCACGAGTGTCAAAGGGAAAACGAGTAACTATGCATCACGTACGTGGCAGGTGGCGGCGAGCCAGTTCTCTGCCTTAAACAACGCTCCACTCTCAGGTACGCTCCAATCCACGTCATCAACATCCACACAACACGTATAACTCGTGCCATGTCTCTACTACTCTCAGCGTCGCCTATATACTCTCACATTCCGACAACTTCCCGGCAATTTGCCGGCGCCAGAAACATAAAAAATGTCGGGAACAAGGTTTCCGTGTTAATTTCATAGACGAGGAAATTCTCTCACAATATAATATCCACTACAATTGAGCTTTCAATATTAAGCTACAATTTGGAATTCAGATAGATGAAAGAAATAAAAGCTCCAAAACAGTTTTGGTAATTTAGAACAACAGATTGAAACTAGTCGTCTCTGGATCTGTCGCAAAAAATGGAGACAATCTTCTACCTATTCACATCGTGCTTCTTTCTTCCTGATATCTTGTACTTTTCTTCTTCGTTTCCCGTACGGATACTTCCCTTTTTTCCTTATTATAAAGTTAGGAGAATTTCTATAATCTCGAAAACTATAACGCCAACGTTGGTTTCGGAGATAAAACTTTCATTCCATTTCTTCCGGAGGAGGTTGGTTGAGATCGAGATCTAACTCCTTTCGCGGAGTCTTCTCGTGATCGCAGTGGTTGAGATCGATCACCGTGGACGAATCGGAGTCGCTTTGGACTCCACCGGAACGAAATTCACTCGCCACCGAACGATGCTGATCGTACACGATTCCACGGAAGGGATAACCCGCCGCCATGCTCGCGGGTAGCACCGCGTCAAAGTAAAACGCCTGATTCAGCGGTGGGAGTGCTCCGGGAAATACCGCGGCCGGCGATGAGAACTGCTGCTGGAACGGGAAGCGCACGGTGCTGGTAACGGAACCGCCGGCGTGGGATGACAAGTTGAGGTCCAACGGCGAGGAATCCACCATAAGAGCCGGCTCACGGTCACGGCTAGATGACTCGACCGTACTGCTCTGAGCCGGACTAGTTTGTGGGTTCACATTCTCGGAAGGGAAAGAGAAGTTGGTTTTAGCCTTGGCCCCACGGAACTCCCGTGCGGCTGCGTCGTAGGCTCGCGCAGCCTCTTCGGCCGTATCAAAAGTCCCGAGCCAAACACGGCTCTTCTTGCCAGGATCTCTAATTTCAGCCGCGTATCTCCCCCACGGTCTCTTCCTGACTCCCCTAAAATGCACCTCCTTGATGCAGCCGTGAACGTTGGATTTAACAGCGGCCAGCTTCTCCCTCGGCGCCATAACTGAAGGAAACCTCTAATACAAGACAAAGATATGTCTGATTTTCGTTTGTGCTCTTGCGATGGGGAGGAGTGGGGAAGAAGCAATGAAGGAGGAGGATGTTTTATAGATGGAGAAGAGGGTAAATGGGGTAATGGGCGAGGGAGAGAGAAAGGAAAAGGTACAGTCAACGATGAATTTGACTGCGCGTAGGGATTGATAGGGTGGCCGTGCTAGAGAGCGTGGGGGCAATTTACTATGGCAGTCTCCGAATTACGTGGCATGTGGGTTGTCTAGAGAGCAGACAAAGAATAGGGTCTCATAATCAGCATCATCCGAGGGCTCCCACTTAATTGTTTTTAGCTTGTGGCGGGGAGTACGCATTGGATCCCACTCTCCTACCTACATGGGCATTAAGTTTAAGGATTAACAGCTCTCCCTCTGCATTCATTATTTTAATAAATTAGTACTAGTATACATTTAAATACGTCATATGAGTTTAGTACGCGTTTTGATTTGGGGAGAAAAACTGAGCTTTCGATCATTGAAAGCTGTAGTGGTGTACGAGTACTCTCTCGCGTTCTCAACATACATCACTTTTTTCTGGCAAGAAAAAATGTCATTTTTAATCGTTTCAACAAAATTAGAAATTTAGGAAAAGTTAATTACTTGAATAAATTTATCTAAAAGTTGTTTTAGTTTCTATTTTTATATCTAATAAATATTATATATTTAATAAGATATTATATTTTATAAATTAATTAATAATTTATAAAGATTATTACATTACAAACTTTTATAAAATGATTTATATTTAGTATTTTAATTTTTTTTTAAAAAATGTGATTTATATATATATATAAATATATAAAAGACAAGAGGGAATATGTGGAAAAATATAGCAAGGGGATAAGAATGAGATGAGGCAAAAGAATGGCGGCGCGTGGAAGGGCAGAAAATATGGGGAATGCGGTGGGAATAAGATATAGATTGAAATTGAATAGAATAATATTAATAAGGAATGGGATGATGGGGGAGGCGGCAATGGAAGCGCTCGCTGAGGAGGAAAAAGACAAAAGAAAGGAAGGGGACACGCGTCAGAAATGGTAAGAGGAGAAGTTTGGGGCAGCCAACCACCAGGTTACCAGGTTCCTACACACTTCCTTCAAAGTTCCCTAGTTTTTCGTTTTCCCCTCTCTGCCGTCTTCCACGTGAAAAACTTTTATGTTATTTTTTACTCGGTCCTACTCCGCCCTATCCTTTCCTTGACTTCATTTTTTCTTTGAACCACATATAAATTTAAAATACTGATTAAAAAAATGTTTAAATAGCTAGGTTCCAGGAATTTGTCAGGGTCAGATTAAATTTTAGGACTCAAAAAATAATTATAAATAGCCCATCAGCAAAATTCTCCCATCACATCCTTGACAAGATTAACCTTAATTGGCTCCTTGGCTTCATATTTTCAGGTATTGACGGAGAAGGGATAATTTTAGGTGATTAAAATTTTAAATAAAATTATTTTATTAAGATAATTTAGATTATATTTTATATTTAACTAGATTTTATAATATCTTTTAGAATTATTAGAATTTGAATTTTATTTTTTTATTTATTTTTAAAATTTAATTATTTGAATTAAGATTTATCTTTTGTTTAAATTTAAAATAGTTTGAAAAGAGAAATCTTATTTTAAGATTTTAGTAGGATTAGGATTTAAGCTCTATAAATAAGAGTTTCACTGCTCATTTGTATTCAAACTTTGATTATTAATTTGAGTTATAGTTTCAGTGATTTCTATCTCTCCCTTGGGTCTTCCTTTTCTCCCTCCTTGAGTTCTCCCTTCTTTTTCTTGAGTTCTCCCTGCTCTGTCTCTCTATCTTACCTTTTCCCCTCTATTCACATCATTTGGTATCAGAGCCTAAATTTCACCATGCCCCAAAATTCCCAAACAAGGCCTTGAGGAAATTGAAAAGAGTTACAAAGAGTATGTAGATCAAGCGCTTGAATCTCTGCGAATTGAGATAAAGCAAAATCGAGAGAAAACAAATCAATTTATAGAGGATATGAGGCAATCCATAAACATGATGAGCAAGCAACTTTCAGGTAAGATATCAGAAAATATACTTGGAAATCCAAATGGCTGCAAAGAGATACCTTCCTCTAGTTTAATTCCACCAATGATGCCTCCCTTACCTCTTGAAGATGAAAACTTGAAGAAAGAATGAGCTCTGAAACAATTTCCACCCATGGAAGTTTTGTTTCCTAAGGTTGTTGATGGTGATTCTCAGCTTCATCTTGTTGCGGTACCACCTCATTCATGTGTTACGCTGCCTATTGTAGAAAAGCAGAAGAGATTTCCAAAGTTGGAGAATATTTTGATATTTGAAGAGATGTTCCTTCTTTCAAATATCATCATTCGCTATCTTACTTGCTGGAAAGATTTCTCAAATCTAGATGTCACGTGGAGTTTTAACTCTCCGGAGGAGAGGTCTTTCAAGCAGAGGAGAATGATGGAGAATGGATAATTCTAGATAATTAGGATTTTAAATAAAATTATTTTATTAAGATACTTTAGATTACATTTTATATTTAATTAGATTTCATAATATCTTTTAGAATTATTAAGATTTGAATTTTATTTTTTTATTTATTCCTAGAATTTAATTATTTGAATTAAGATTTATCTTTTGTTTAAATTTAAAATAGTTTGAAAAGAGAAATCTTATTTTAAGATTTTAGTAGTATTAAGATTTGAGCTCTATAAATAAGAGTTCCACTGCTCATTTGTATTCAGACTTTGATTATTAATTTGAGTTATAGTTTCAGTGATTTCTATCTCTCCCTTGAGTCTTCCTTTTCTCCCTCCTTGAGTTTTCTCTTCTTTTTCTTGAGTTATCCCTGCTCTATCTCTCTATCTAACATTTCCCCCTCTATTCACATCAGTCACCCATTCCATTCACCTACGCGGCTATGCCCTTCTGTCTCGATCTTGCAAAAACAACAGACATTACCCGGGTCGGCACTCCCCCAACGATC
The DNA here is from genome assembly GCA_026686845.1 of Adenanthera pavonina. Taxonomy (NCBI): domain Eukaryota; kingdom Viridiplantae; phylum Streptophyta; class Magnoliopsida; order Fabales; family Fabaceae; genus Adenanthera; species Adenanthera pavonina. The sequence continues at coordinate 19,292,845 of JAIVEN010000002.1, read as the reverse complement.
ATGGCTCCTTTCGGCCGAATATACTAATGGGATGAAAATAAAATTACAAGCTCAGCCCAACCATCATTATTGGTATAATCTGACTTTTTTTAATATATAAAAATATTTTTTATTTCTTTATTATTTGAACAAAATATAATATGTTTAATAAGTTTATAGTTTTTAGCAAAATTTAATAAATAGTGAAGTTAGTCACAACAACTAAAGATATTAACTCGATCAGAGATTGGATCAAATTCAATATTCTCTAATGTAACTTCAACCTAAACACCGCGCTAGGCACTCATTTTGATGTTTGTCCATTCCTAATCACTCTACTGCTAAGTTTTATTTTGAGCCTGTGAACAACTTTTAGGGTTTATTTGGTTTGGGAAGGAGAATGCAAAATTGCAATTTTCCCTCCTATATTTTTTCCAAACAAAATAAGGAGATGTGAGTAAAATTCCCCCTCTATTTAAATTTATTAAATCTAATAAAAAAATCTTAATTTTTTCTCCCTTATCATCCAAATCTCTCAAACCAAACAAGGGGTTAAGAGTTTAAATTAACTGCACAAGTTTGCAATGGAATAGCCGTGAAATCAACACAAGATTAATTCAGCTTATACACCGTGAGAGCGGGATACTCATGGAAAATAGCAACAAAAAAAAAATACATTAACATTATATAACTATTGGACCTTTTTTCTCTGTACAATGCATAAAGTTTGAAGAATGGGCCATTCATAAATTGTGAGATTATTAAACTCAAATTTTTTTAATATTAATTTTGATATAAAGGCTTTTAAGATTTATTTCCGATAAAGAAGTTTACTTTTACATAACACGAAATTACAGTTTTATGATCTTAACATAAATATAAATACAATAAGTAAGTTTTTTTTTTCTAAAAATAAATGTATTGTCTTTTTTTAAAAAATAATTTTGTGGACAGATAGTCGAAGATACGCAACCGTAATTTTTGTGTAATAAACTATTAAATATGATTGAATCAAACCTAAAAAAGTATTAATGCAATACCTCTATTTTATATTATTTCAATTTTAATTTCAATGTTTTCGTTTCACAAGAACATACATCAACTAAATTTTGCTGGATAATATTTTTATTTTTGTGTTGACCGTGATAATTTCAAAAGGGTAGTATTTCATATTTCCATTGAAATATTTTTTATATCAATAAAATGCATGATAATAATAAATCACATGATTATTCAATAGGTGCAACATTTTATATGAATGATCTAGATATATTAAAATTTAAAATTCTTGTGAATTACCTGAAGAACTCGCTATCTGGATCCCAGAAACAATATATAGTTCAAGAAACATGAGAAATATATAAAAAATTGAAGCACTTCCAATAAAAGATTCTTGTATATAAAACACAAGTGATAAAAACAAAAGAGACAAACAAAAAGAACTATTATTATAAATATATATATATATAGTGCAAAATTCGTTGGTTAAAAAAAGTACAAAATTGAAGTAACCCACAGATACATATTTATTATAGAACATACACTGATTCTAATTTCTATGTATGTATGTATGTCATAATATATTAAAATCCAGTAAACTTTGTATTCTTTGAATATGAGATTAAGACTGACTAAATTAGCTTTCAAAGATTCTAAAACAGCAGTTCAATATGGTTGGCGTTTTTTCCTTAATTATTAGTCCAATTCGGAAATTTGTCAAATTGAAAATCTGTTGGAAGCTTGGCCAGGTGCTAAGTGTGAATGTTAATGCCATGGCAAGTCTGAAATTGCCGAGATTGGATTAATGGAATAGCAACACATTGAATTTCAAAGAAGAATAGTCAGCCCTCGCTCGATGCCAATGTAAACAAGTTCTTTGTTCTCCACACTACTGTACATATAATCGTTAGGTATATACTATATACACCAATCATTTTCATCCTTTTTTACTTATTAGCTGGTATGAACTAGACAAACCTCCCTTATTAAGTGACAATATTGAAGGTCATTATTCAAACCACTTTTATATAGCTTGTCACATGTAACTAATAACCACTTCCTTTTATTAATAACTAGCTCAGCTCTAAGGTCTTATACTAATTTAACCAGACCTTATGTTTAAGTTTAGATCGATACGTAGCTATATTAAATATTCATTAGGAGAGTATTATTATAAGATAGTTTTATATAGTTGTATCTGAATTAGTTTAAGTTTAATATCACTTTCAATTATTAAATGATTTGTAAAAAAATCACTTATTTTTTAAAAATTAATGTAGTAATAGGATTATAATTCTACAAAATTTGTGGGACAGTGTGTGTGTGTGTGGGGGTGAGAGAGAGATTTATTTTAATATCAAGTAATAGTAAATGAAAATTGAGCACGTTTCTATGAGAGAGAAGGAAATTGCCAAAATAGGGACAAGAAAGGCTACTTACATTGAACTGAAGAAGAGAAAATGTGAACTTTGAATGGAAAAATGGGAGAGTGTGGATCAGCTACGCAAGATTTCATTGAGAAAGCGACGGGCATGATGGGATGGGTCCGTAACAACAGCACACGAAGAACGGTGTGGGGGCCAGGATTGAGCAGGTTGTGGGGCCCACCAACCACAATCCGCGTTCCAGAGCAGTGTTGACTATGTTGACTCAACTTATCCGTACGTGAATCTGACACGGTTCAGTACGTGTCCAGCAGAGAACGGTGACCGTCTAGATGACATGACAAAAGTGCGTATTATACACGTGTGAAATTTTTTTTTAAAAATTTCATTTAAAATAGTACTCCGTGATGCTCTTTTCGTGTGGTCACTAACTCATACGGTTCCCACGGGTAACCACTCTAACGTGTTGACTAAAGATTATAGTTGGATTTGCTTTGAACTTTAATCTGTCACACTCTCCAACCATTCAATAAAATTAAATTAATAATACCTTTATTATTATTATTATTATTATTTTTTAATCCAAAGCACAAAAAGACATGGCCCTAGATACGCATGGAACACCCCTCCATGCTATGTTCTTGCTCGTTTCGAATAATATTCCTTAACTGCTCACAAGGAGAACTCATCATGCACAGCCTCGGCATCATCGTGAGTCCCTTTTTTGCTAGAAGATCTGCTCCCCTATTATACTCACAGTGACTATGGATAACATTAACCCTCCAATCTCTGTCCATAAGCTCGTTAATCTGCGAAAACAGCTCCCAAGCTGTGTGTTCATCAGTTACGCCTTCATTCACAGCTGTGACCCCTTCCTCACAATCACTTTCCAGAATAACATTCCAAAAACCGGCGTCCCAAGCAACTTTCATCCCCACTAAAATGGCCCAAACTTCAGCAATAAATGCAGAGCACTCACCAATATGAAAGACAAACCCATGCACAAACTCCCCCCGATGGTCCCGAATCAAGCCCCCACACGCTCCGACCTTCCAAGTAGAGCTATATGCACCATCAACATTCACTTTAACCATCCCCACCGGTGGCTTCCGCCAAACTAAACTCATTGGAACAAGATTAGTTGGAAGCAGCTCCTTACTAGACCAGTTGACACAGGCCCTCGTCCGTGCTCGAAACACACTCGTGCTCATCTCCCGTCCTTCAAAAAGCCTTTCATTCCTCGCCAACCAAGCATTACGGCAAGCTATAGGAAACCAAACACGCCACTCCACCCCCTCTAACAAACTTCTCTGAGCGAGATTCCACTTTAACCAATCATGCATGCATGCAGAAGAAAAGAACCGACCCTGAAGATCTAGAGGAACAATACCCAACCAGAAGGACTTGGCTTTCCTGCAGTCTCGGACTGCATGCAAACATCTCTCTTGGATTCCCAGGCAAACTCCGCATTCCCTTGACTCATGAAGAGCCATCTTGAACTGCCTTTTATTAGTCATAAGTCTCTCACGTGCACATAACCAAAGAAAAGTACGGCAACGCTGTGGAACTCATGCTTTCCAGATATCACGCCATAAAGTTCTCGGTCCCGAATTTGTACCAGGAAAAAGACTATCATAGGCTGAGCGCACAGTAAACAAGCCATGATTTGTCCATCTCCAAAAAGGGACGTCAGGGTACTCTAACCTTGGCTGAATCCGAACATTCTCAATGGCATGGAGCACTTGCAAGGATAGAAAATGTTGAAATTTCTCCCAACACCACGCCCCCCGCTCATTAATACAATCCGCAACCTTCCAATCTAGAACATCCTCCGTCAGTGGGCTGTAAGACACCTCCTCCAGCTTCCCATAACCTGGCACCCAATGATCACGCCAGAACCGGATGTTTTCCCCAGTACCCACCTTCCAACTTAAACCATCCATCACCTTTGTCCACGAATTGCGAATTCCTACCCATGCTCTCGATCCTGTCTTTTTGGAACTAATCTTGGGAATTAAATCATTCCCACACCGATGCTAACTATAATTATTCATATCTACTCATCATTTTGAACTCCAACTAATAATTTCTATTTTTTTAATTAGATTCTCCTGATCCATCTTTTAGTATATATTAAGAGATGGTTGAAGAATTCTCTAAACTGATGCTGACTATAAACATATTAGGGTGTCCTTTTCTTGAGTAAAATAAAATAAAGAAACAACAAAGAGAGACAAATTCAGATTGCCAAAAGAAAATTCATTCCGCGTTGTTGCTGATGCTGACAGGAACCAGGGGTTATTAGCCGCCTTACTACTATTTTGGGGATAATTAATTTATATATCAACAGGCATTTTGATTAAATTTAAGCATACTTCTTTCAGGAAGTCACACACACACACACACCTAAGTCTCCAGTCTCCACACAATTAGTCAATTACATATTACTAGTCCGGAAAAAAATGTTTTGCCTTTGCCTTGAATAGTTGAATGTCACAAATATGAATCCTTGATTGCTTGCTTTCTATATTGCATGTGATACTTAGCAAAAAGTAAAAGACATATTTCTATTAGATATATATGACACGTTACGATATATGTACTGTTATATATATATTATATATATATAGATAGCACTTGTTTATACTACTTTGCATTTGTCATCTTGTTTTAAATTAAATTTTGACAACAAAATCAATTGCAAAACCTTTCTAGGTTATACGGTAGGATAGAAAAAATAGTCCTAACTCTTAAAGGTGTCGGTCAACTATATGATGATTTTGCATTTTCTTTTATTACAATGATGTTAATTATTGCATTTAATAATAAAGAATAAAAATTTATTTGTAAGTTGTGATGAACTTAACTTCTGAAAATGGAGAAGTTGTTATGGACAATTGATTCATACATTTCAATGTCTATCTATACTGGTTCAGTATTTATGGTATATATAATTTTTAGAATATGTAATACTCCCTTTTATCTTTTAGTGAGTTGATTTGTTATCAAAAAAATAATTAGACACACACACACACACACACTTATTTATCATGAAATTTTAAAATTTGTCCTAACTTATGTATCATACTGTGTCATGTCTTCATATTAGTATTAAATATATAGTTTGGTGCTAAGAAAATATAACTAGCTAGTTTTTTCCGCTATATAAAATATATAAATATATATATAACTAGCTAGATAATTTAAGTTAGGAGATAGTCTTTCTTTTATCTTCTAAGTCTAAAAAAGTTCTTCAAACAAGAACTAAAACAAATTATTTGAGTTGGCCAACAACAATTTTAAACTAAATCATTTAAATTAAATCTAAACAATGAATATTTATAATTGAAGTCATTAAAAGCATCACGCTTACGCGTGTAAGAAATTAAGTAGAAGATTCTAATCTAATGCTAACACGCACGGTTTATGATTTTAAACGAAAAAATTATCACAATAAACTGAGAAAATTAAGCAATGATCCATGATTTTCGCTGATGAACGAAGACTTGAACTATCTTTTGTTTGTAGAGAAGTATATGAATTTTGGGTTAAATTCAGTATACAGGAGTACAAAAGTCAATTTTATTTATTAGAGTATATAAAAACGTGAGTATAATAGCAGTCAAAAACAGCGATAATATTGTGACCAATAATATCAAATTAAGTGAAGGGAATTTTCTTTATTTGGATGGGAGAGGGTGTATGGTTTGGGACACTGAATCAAGCCAAGTGACAGACAATCGTGTGATAACACATATGCTGATTCCAATTTCTATTATAATACGTTTTGTATGATAAATTTTTAGTTCAAAATATAGGAAATTAGATATTTTTTTTTTATTTTATTCTTATCTTTAATTCTTTCTTATTCCTTATTTATAATCCTAAAATAATAATAAAATATGATATTTAATAAGGGCAAAATGGAAAATATTGTTATATTTTGTATTAATTTTAGATGAAAAAATAATTTTTTTAATATATATATAATTAATATAAAATAGTTTATAATATGAATCGGGAAGAAGTAACGTAACAAAATTGACTTACACACACGAGAATTTTTGAACCTCTCAATCATCACGGGGCCTCTCACTTTACTTTGATGAGTATCCACAAATTCTTCTTCTCTTTGCCAATTCTTGGCGTAAACGGCAAAACATCACATATAACATGCTACTTTTTTAAATAATTGTTATTTTTAAGTTATATATGCAAGTTATAAAAATAAATAAATAGCCCAAGGAGAAGTAATAAAATGAAGTACTCCATTGTCAAACAATTATCAATTTGGAGTTAATAAAGCTAACAAATACTCAAATAGTATAAGGAGTAGTAACAAAATACAAGGGTATTTTACTAGATTACACGTATTTATCATGTTTTGCTACTCCTTTTGGTGCTTAATATCAATTACTTTCAATCATCTTATTGAAACTAAAGAAAAGTCAATTCCATCAATAAAACAATCTAAAAATTGCTTTGGTTTACATTTTTACTCCCAATAAATATTATAAATTTAAAAAACATATAATACTTTCTAAAGCAATTAACAATATTGAAAATTTTTTAAATAAAATAATTAATATTTCATAAATTCTTATAAAGTGACTTACATTTTAGATCATAAGATTTTTGTAGAATGTGATTTATATAAATGATTGAAGGGAGTATCAAATAGCTTAAAGAGTTATTTTCTTTGATCCATATTATAAGAGATTTTTAATTAATTCATACTTTTTAAAAAGTTAGTTATAAATCTTAAACTTGAGGGGGAAAAAAAACCTAACATCCAATTTTTACTTTATTAATTAATTACCAAGTTTCACTACCCACTTTTTTCTAAGTTACAAGATAGACAATAAATCAACAAAAGTAAACTACTATTAAAAATTAATATATCTTAGATTTTGAATCAACTAAATGTTCTAAAAGACCTCTTATAATATGAATAAGAGGGAGCATGTTTCATTATTGAACAGTGAAATGATCAAAAGAATTATTCAAAAACAAAGGGACAATGGTCCAAAAACAAAATGAAAACCCCAAAGTGACAATTGTTTGAAAAGAGGGGAAGTAATATTTTACTAAAATACCTTTATTTATTATGTTTTAAAAAAAGTAGTCTAATAAATTATGTTTCCCTATTGAAGGGTAACATAGTAAAAATATTTAATGATTTATTGAAATCATCATTAGATTAAATTAGAAGTATTTATTTTGCATTGCATGATGATAGAGATAGTCAATTTTTTCTAAAAAAAAGGAAAAAGAAATGCATAACTAAAAAAATACAGTATTTTTGCATTTTTTTAAAATAAATAATTTTGATAAATACTAGTAAATAAGTAGTTTTAATTTTAATTTTATTTAATATATTGATATATTGATTGATTATGAGTAAAATATTTTTTAGCCCTAAGAATATCTTCTACCAGTAGTTAAAAACTAATTCTTTTAAAATGTAGAGATTACTAAAATAGTTTTACCTACTGAAATAGGTTTTGACATTTTCAATAAAGTATTTTTCACTACACACAATTAAAAATTTTAAGACAATATATTTAAGTGAATCAACTATTTATTAATTGTGTTATGGGCTTGTTAGTTGATTATTATGGAAAACGTTAATCTAAAAAAAAAAGTTATTGTGCGATCACAGAGTTTGGTTTGGAATGTGAAACTAGAAGACCTATTGTAGCTACGAGACTGGATTTGTGGAATAGGGACTCAACTCTCCACATGCAGTAGAGCTTAGATATTTTTCTTTTTCTTTCAATGATCAGTACAAATGATCAAAATGTGCATCTCATTCCTCAAATTTATCCAATACTGAGAAAAAAAAATTAAAGTGTAGCTTTTTTTTAATACCAACAGATTTTTGGAAAGCTATATTGGGCCACGACTAACTCAGATCAAAGTTGAGTCTCACCACATTGAATTCAAAATCTTACTTAAAGAGAATAAGTAGTAACCACTTGAATCAATAACTATGCATAAATGTAGAAATTATTTAAACAATGATTCTTATTTGGACGCCTGATTCTCTCTCTCACCCTCTCACACACACACACACACACGCACAGACATGAACAAAAAATGAAGGAATCTATTCTAAAAGCCGAATCTCCCACCCAACTCTTTAAGCAAAGAAAGATTGAACTAAACCGACGAAGCCTGTTCACCAAACCATCCCCCCCCTCTCCCCCCTCGTCGGGGGTAAAAATGCAGCCCATTTACGGCCCAAAAGACTGAATGATCCACTTTGTTCAGAAAATTAACCAGAAGCAGACCACAAGAGAGACCAGATCAAAACATATAAATTGTTGGGCATTGACTTGTCGGCCCCATTCTATTTTATTTGTTTTGCGGTCACATCACGATTTTTATGAGTGATTTTAAAAATATGTTGTTTAATGTTGGGCTAATGCATGCAAAGATATTTTTTCAAAGAATTAGATTTATATTGTTTTGGACCAACAATGAAATTTATATTGTTAACAATAAATAATAGATCTTGTATATAAAGAATGTAATCTGTCAATGAATTTTATTTATGTTTGTCTCCTTAACTAAAATCACAATTACTTGCAAATAACAAAACTAGATTTGGTAATTGGTTCGATGGCGGCTAATACAAGTGCCCTCGCTATTCAACATAAGTAAGAAAAAAAGATATCTGTCCCCGTAATTATTTAAAAGAAAAAGATATTTGTGAATTGAATCTCTATTTCACGCGCACACACACAAACATATTGGATTTGATTATGAATTATATTGTCCCAATTTGTGTCCAAGTCTTTTGGAATCGTTCAACGACTCGGTTCTTCCATCTTATTAGAGGAATTCAACGAGTGGATTTCTGACCGACGACTTCATTTCAATAGAATTGTAATGACTGAACGTTGAAATCCTATAAAAGTAAATAGGAATGATCTTGAAGCTCCTTATCTTATATCAAACGGAGAGGACTACTTCATTCCCTTTGATTTCTTTTTTTTTTTTGGATAAAGAAAAAATGTTAATATATATGATGGTGTATGAATGTGGTGTCATTTTTTTCAGCACAAAAAGTTAATGATACAATTCCCAATATTTGCTTCTATCATGATGTGGCTCCTTTTCCTATCTCAAGGAATTAAATAGCTAAGATTTCAAGTTTCACTTTTTTTTATTATTCATAGTTTATGAAAGGTGCGGGCGGACACAACTAAAACATTATAGGGGCCAAATTTTTGAAAAATAATATATATTTTGTATTATTAACATAATTTTTTAATTATGATAACATAATTAATTTTAAATCTTGTATTTTCAATATATTTACATATCTCATTGTACATTGATAATTTGAAAAATAATATATATACAAAGTGAAGCCATATATATATATTATACTAATTTTAAGAAAAATTGTAAAAAAATATATTAAAATCTTGTATTTTCAATATATTTACATATCTCATTGTACATTGATAATTTGAACAAAAAATTAGGATAAATCATCAAATTTTGTAAAAATACATCAATATTTATAAATACTTTAAAAGTTATATGTTTAACATCCTTAAACAACTCTCAATTAATATTATATGTAAATTAAATAAAAAAAATTAAATTTATATTTATGTAAATATATTTTTATGATAACCAATTCCAGATAATTTTATAAAAAATGTATTAACATGTGTAGCATAAATAAGTTATTCTTTTCTTTTTATGAAAAGTTAATATTAGTCAAGAATAAAAATATTTTAATAAACTAATAAAATATATATTTTATTTTCTTTTAAATATATCAATAATATATATAGTGTATATATATATTATATATCTATTGGGTGTATGGTGTATATTATATAGGGGATGGAACCAAGTGTGTATATATTATATTATTTTGTGTGTGTGTGGTGTATATTATATATATATATATATATATATATTAAAGGAAAAGGAGGAGGTTGAGGGGGCGAGGGCCCCTCCCACCAACAACGTAGGTCCGCCCTGGGTGCAGCTTTGAAGTTCCATACCATTTTTTTTAATCCTTCAATATGATCTAAATATTAATAGAAATCAAATATAATCTTTCACAGAAACTTTAAAATTGTTAAGAGAGAAAGATATATAGTTATTATCAATATAGTTCAAAGAAGGTTTTCAAATTGGAAGCTCAATAGTCCCACTGGGGCTACTTTGGCTAAGTCTATTTGGGATTATGTGGGAAACAGATTCCATCATATGAGAAAATAAAATCTTACCCAATTTATGCTGATATGAAGAAAAGCCTCTATAGTCTACTTGTATATATATATATATATATGAAGAAGACAAATCTTCTTGAGTTATTCCTCCCACGCGGTTTAAGTCATAATATTTTAGAAATTTTGGACCATTTTTTTCGCAATGGATGCATATAGTTTGGAGAAAGAAAGGAGAAGACCAAGTCTTCCACACTGCTTTGTTTTTGTTCCTTGTATTATATATTTCCTGGAGTCCGCAGGAGAGAATGGTCTCTCCTCTTATATAAGGACAATATTTTTTCCTCTTATTTTTTGTACAAATTCACATAATAATAACCAAAGTATTTTTAATTTAAAAACCCAGAATTTGAAATCAAACATATAAAAATATTAATTGAATACTCGCGAGGGTTATTCCTGGTGCACCACAAAAAAAACTGAATAATTGATTAGTAATTAATATTGATATATTGTGACCTTTAAAAGGCACTACCAATATGTATATATACACACACACATTTAGATTTTGTTATTTAAAAACATACTTTAATTTCAAAGTAGGCTCTATACAGATAAAAAGAGAGAATTCAAATCATGCATGAGATATAATGCATGTGTATGATAATCCAAGTGAAATGTATACTTTTTAGCTAATTGCTGCTTTAGATTTGTTTTCTTAATATAATTATGTAATTAAGTTATATTTGAATATTGTTGGGTCTTAATGAGGATAGCTATCTTAATGTAATTTTTTTCATTCACAATATTTGAATAGTCAAACTTGAGACCTTATTAATTTAAAGAATATTAAATTATTTACCACTCAATTCAACCATTGTTGGTGGTATTTTAGATGTTTTACCCTTTTATGTTTAATCTAAATATTAAAGAAATCATTGATCTGTGCAAAAATTTATTGTGGGGTGATTTGTTGATGTGTTTGAGGTTGTAGCTTCTGAGAATAGGGTTACAAATCTGGCACCGAACAAAATATGCACATTTAAATGAAATATGGCCTACATGAAGAATAGTTCAAAAGAAAATTTTATATAAGTTGATCTAAAATTCTTCAAGTCAATGGTGCAATTGATTTCTTAAATTGAATGGAATTCTGAACGGCCCATTGATTCTGTCGTCTCAGGCTGGACTATACTGTATCATCATAATACTTTGACCTGTTGATTATGATATTTAATAAATATGGCCAACTGGAAGAATATGATATTAAAGAAGACACCTTCATGAAAGTTTCGCTTCGCCTTCGTAATCCTGTCCAGCTATTTTTCTAATATACATACTTCAAGTCTATTTTCTTTATAATATGTTATTGTTAACCTCTTCTAACTCTCGGAGAAAACAACCTTCCTGTTTTTGTCCTGTAATCTTCTCTGAGAGATTTTTTTGTCGGAAAAATTATTTGCTAGGATTGATATAAAGAATTAGATTAAATTAAAATAAATAAGATGTTTAAATAAATACTTTTTTGTCGGAGTATCTTAGAATTTGATACATCTTGAATATACTTATATATTAGTATAGCTTTACAGTGTTATTTACATTCCATTGACTTTTCTTATTTTTGTACACAGTTTTTTTGGCAATATTATTTTATTTTTGGAAAAACATATTAGATTTTGATTAAATTGGATCAAATCGAGTTGGAGTGACACTCATGAGTGCAAAGTTTTTCTAGTAATCATTTTTTTTCATATATAAAACTTGAACTCAAAATCTGATTTTAAAAAAATAAATTCTGAATCACTTGAATCAATTAGAGATATCAGATAGGTGGACCTGTTTTGGAAGCAATTAGCCGCATTACGTTTACCCCAAAATGCACTTCTTAGCACATGGAGGAAATTTCGCATAACGTCTGAAAAATTTCACTCGCCTCCACAGATTTCTTTGCTTCATTTGAAGTTTATAAAATATTAAACATATAAATTTAACAATATAATGTTCCTACATTGATTATAAAAATAAATTTTATAAAAAAAATAAAATATAATAATATTCAAAATTATATATATTTTTAAAATATTAATATTCATATTAAATATAGATTTTGTTATCACAAACAAATTTTTATTGGTTGTTTTCTATAAACAGTCTATCAAACCATTTTCACGACACACACACACACATATATATATATACATATATTTTTTTTTTTGCTTTACATTTAAAATAGAGTATATGGTTGTTGTCGCTTTTTCCAAAAAGGGTAGTTAGTTAAGGAGAAGAAAAGATGGAGGGAAGCTACATTCACACTGATGTCACACCGAGTCTTTCGTGTGAAATAGGGAATACTGTACTGTTTTTCCTGAGTCAACACGCACATGATGAATTGTCTCCGAGTAATGCCCAGTTTGGCTCTCATCCTCCAACGCCATGCTGCCACGTGGACATCCACCTCAGACGACCCGCCTCATTCTTCCTCTGCCGCGTCATCAATCGATCTGTCTCATATTCCCTCACCCTTCATTCAAAGGTCCAAACTTTTGAAAACAAATTAGTCACTTTCAAGTTTCACCCGCAAAAGCAACTGTGCCATTTTTTTCTTTAAAAAAAAAAAAAAAAAACCCCGCGTCGAACTTTGAAAGCTCACAGCGTGGAATTCCAACAGCGAAGACTTCCCCAATGGGGTCGTCTCCTCCTCCTCCTCCTCCTTCTTATTGCTCTCAGTGCGAACCCAGAAACTCCAACAGAGCGAGAACGAAGAACTAATGGGTTTCGCTGGTGCTTATGCGGGATTAGAGCCTCACTTGGCGGCGGAAAAAGCCGTCTCTGTTATTGGTCGCGGTTATGATCTCTGCAAAGATATACGATTCTCCGGATGCAAGAGGGGTCCTTCAAGCTCCAGCTTGATCGAGTTCGATTCCAATCAGACAAGAGACCTCGTCTTTCCAGGCGGGGTTGTCGTTCCTAATGTGCCTATCTCCATCAACTGCGACAAAGGAGAGCACACTAGGTTTCGATCCGATGTGCTGACGTTTAATCAGGTGACTGTTAACTTTCTCGCTCTCGCTATGATTGTGTTTGGTTTAGTGGTTTCACTGTAGCTCCCCATGTCAGTCCTTTTCTTTATTACTTTTTAGGATAATTCGAAAAAGGGTAAAAGATATTGCTGATCAAGTCATGGGGTCACTAAATTTGAGATATTGACACTAAAATCAATAACCAGAACCTGGGAAAAATTAAGCATGATCGGTTCTTCTCAAAAAAAAAAAAAATTAAGTATGATCGGATTAACTGGATTTGTGATATTGCAGATGTCTGAGCTATTCAATCAAGAGCTGGCTTTATCGGGAAAGGTTCCTTCTGGACAATTCAATGCGATGTTTAACATGAAAAATTGTTGGCCAAAGGATGCAGCTTCCACTAAACGTTTGGCTTTAGATGGTTGGTTCATAACGTTGTATAACATTGAGTTAAACCGAACAAACATTACCCTTTCTGAAGAACTGAAAAAAGAAGTGCCTTCTTCATGGAATCCCTCTGCCCTAGCTGAGTAAGTCTTTCAGTTCATTTTGTTGACTTGTCCACCTTCTTCCTGCGCTCTTCTTCTTCTTCTCAATGTTATGATATGTTGGTGAACTTGGAGATTTTTTTTATGAGCACTGAAATGTTCTGATGATTGTTCAGGTTCATTAATAACTATGGTACTCACGTTGTTGTTGGGGTGAAGATGGGAGGTAAGGATGTGATTCATATGAAGCAGTTAAAAAAGTCAGATCTTGAGCCCACTGAGGTGCAAAAATTGCTAAAGCAATTAGCTGATGAGAGGTTTTCTGATGATTCAAACCAAGCTTCCAATGACAATGCTGCGAAAATAACGGGAAAACTCAAGGTACAGATTCCTTACGCTATAATTTCTAAGAAAGGGACACTGCACTTTCCTCGTCCAGTTTTGCTAAATGTTACTGTTTAATTTTTTTCTTTTGGTAGGACGATCATTCTAAGTCATGGGGATTTCGCAGCAAATCTTTTGCTTTCCATAGTAGACCAATCGTGAAAAACCACTCGAAGAACGATGTTAGTATCTGTTTCAAATTTCATTAACTTCCCACTTTCTCTGATCATCCTGCATGTGACAGATTTGGACTTCACTAAACGAATTGCTATTTTGTACAGGATATCCTAAGCATTACAGTTCGAAAGGGAGGAATTGATACTGGCCAATCTTTTAACGAGTGGCTCTCGACCATATCACAGTCTCCTAATGTCATATCAATGTCATTTGTGCCCCTTGCTTCCCTGCTAAGTTCTGTTCCAGGAAGTGGGTTTCTAAGTCACGCGGTGAACTTGTACCTTAGATGTGAGTAGACAAGTCTATACGTGATTATACGTTTCGGTCTTTACTTCTGGACGATCATATTGACAATGTGTGAATTCTGCAGATAAGCCTCCAATTGAAGAGCTTCATGAATTTCTGGAATTCCAGTTGCCACGGCTATGGGCTCCCATGTATGGTGATCTGCCTCTCGGATTTGGTCACAGACAAAGGAGGAACATGTCTCCATCGCTTCAGTTCAGTCTCATGGGACCCAAGCTTTTTGTTAATACTGCCAAGGTAACTCATGAAAATCATTATTGTCTCTTTCATAAGTATACCAATCTCATGATCTTGAATAGCGAGATAACAATGTACTAAATATCTGAAAGTTAGAAGCATGTAAGCCTGAAGAAAAGAAAATGTTTAAAGAAATTACGGAACATGGGAATTCCTGGGAAGTCATTCATTCGTTAGTTATTTTACAATTTTGCAGGTTGACACTGGAAACAGGCCTGTAACAGGTATTCGCTTGTACTTAGAAGGCAGAAAAAACGACCATCTAGCCATCCATCTGCAGCATCTTTCGGACATTCCTAGCATCTTGGAAATCTCGTACGACCATGGATACAATCCGATGGATGAACCGGTGAACAAAGGCTACTACGAACCCGTGAAATGGAACATGTTCTCCCACGTATGCACAGCACCAGTACAGTATGACAATAACTCCCATCTAGAGGAGTCCGCAGGTATAGTAACGAAGGCATGGTTCGAGGTCAAGCTCGTAGGAGTGAAGAAGATTCTCTTCCTGAGACTTGGCTTCTCCACTGTTGCATCGGCCAGAGTTCGCCGGTCGGAGTGGGATGGACCTTCAACTGCGTCTCGAAAATCGGGGTTCTTTTCGGCGTTAATGAGCACGAGGTTGAGCAAAGAGTTGGTGCAGAAGACGCCGGAGAAGGATACGAAGGTGAATATAAACTCGGCTGTGTATGAGGATGGACCACCGGTGCCGACGAGGGCTCAGAAGATGCTGAGTTATGTGGACACGAAGGAGATGATGAGGGGCCCGGAGAATACGCCGGGGTATTGGGTGGTCACCGGGGCAAAACTGTGCGTTGAGGATGGCAGAATCTCTTTGAAGGCCAAGTATTCGTTGCTGACTATAATGTCGGAGGAATATCTGCCGCTAATGGGAGACTAGGAAAGTGTGAGTAGCATTCCAAAATGGAGTGTTCATGTCGGCATTGATGATAGAGTCGAGTAGTGTAATAATTGTAAATATTATTCTTTCAAAACGGGTTCCAATTCTTTTTCATTTTATTGTATTTAACATTGAATGGTTGCAACTTGCAAGTTTTGTTATTATAAGTCCTGGCAGCTCGAAGTGGTTCCCTCACGGGAGGCCTACATTAAAATGGTTATCATCATGACTTTGTATACTTTATAGGAGTATCATCAATCAAAATAGAAATTCTTTAGAAAGCCATTTCTCAATTGGGTATTATTATTTTTTTTAACGTACCTTTTATATATATATATATATAATATATCAATCACAATATCAATAACTATATAATAAAATTTATACTAGATTAAATTAATCACAAATTTAGACTCATTCTTCAAATTTCATACAATATGTGTAATTCTAAATTTCTAAATAAAATATAGGAATCTAAAAAGTTCAACAGCACGTGTATTAAAAATTTTGAGCTGAATTTCTCTCTTCTCTTGCACCAGCACCACTCTGTCAAGGTTTTGTCCTAGTTTGTGTCTCTCCTTATAAGTAAAATGGTGATGTCGCAAGAGAGGATCTGAAGCCAACATTTTAAGCTGTTGATTCTTGTATTTGATGAGTTATGTAACTCTTTTTTTTTTTAAGCCATCATCATCATGTAACTCATGTTTAGATGTTCCTGGTCTCAAGAAGGAGGAGAAGGTTACCATAGCCTATTTTGCTTTTGCAGATTGGTTCTTGAATTTGATCTTGCTGACTCAACTCAATATTTAGTGAATCTGACACTCTATAACTAAATGATGTATATAATATCTTCAGTTATATATTCAAGCAAATATGTGACGGAAAAAAAGAAGAAATTATAGAAAATTAAGAACAAATAGATAAATGTTTTTTTAATGAATTGACTATTTATAAAAATTTAAAAAATTAAATACCTAAATTTTATACGACAATGGATGAATTGTTAAAATA
This sequence comes from Adenanthera pavonina, assembly GCA_026686845.1. Classification (NCBI taxonomy): domain Eukaryota; kingdom Viridiplantae; phylum Streptophyta; class Magnoliopsida; order Fabales; family Fabaceae; genus Adenanthera; species Adenanthera pavonina. The sequence goes on along the minus strand of JAIVEN010000002.1, from coordinate 19,275,754 downwards.
GTATTAAATGATTATTGCATTTTAACTCCATCCGAAAATATTTTAAAGGAAATTCTGTTGAATAATTTTGTCCTTAGGTTCTTTTTTTCTTTTTGTGTACATTTTGTCCTTAGGTTCTTCTACATTGATGACTTTGAAACGTGTGTGTATTGGTCCAAATTCTAATGTAAACGCAATCCGAAAATCGGAAAAAGACAGAACCAATTAGCGGAAGGCCAGTATCTAAACAAATTGGGCTCGTGAGCCAACATGATCGTCCGAATACTTCCTTAATGGTTGGTGTCAATAGGTGAAGCTTAAAAGTCGTACAAAGTTATTCGTCCAAGGCAAAAAGTGGCGAAAAGTTATGGACTTGTGATTCTTTAGGAATCCTCACAAATGGAGAGCCACTTCCGTGCATGGCACGCACCGTGCGTGGCTCCCTTTGTGTCTAAATCCCTCATCTTTTTTTTTTTTTTTAAATTTAAAATAAAAGGGATGAGTCAAGGCACACAGGATGTGTGTGAATTCCTTCATGCACAGAAACAGGACCCTCAGAAATGTGCCTGGAATGTACTAGATTCCTCCTTCGCTCCATATAAATGCCCAATGTGTTCCCCTCTAATATCCTAGAAACCAAACATCAAATGATCAATCAGCAAATCCAAGCACTTCCGGATCCTTTTGTTGTTTTGCTCACTCGAGTTCCAGTAATAGAATATGTTGTTGATTGCAGGTAACCGAAGGAGTAGAACCTTCGATCCCCTCTCTCTCGACGCATGGGACCTCTTCAAGGATTTTCCTTAGCTTGAATGTTGTCCGTAGCTGTGGTGTATTGAACCCAATGATCGACCTTGGTATTTATAGGTATCAGAATGACAAGACGTTGAACCACACTTAATAACATTAATGAGAATATTTCTGAACGTTGGATAGTTTCTGACATAAGAATTAACAAAAATTAAACTGTAGAAAACGGATCAGTAATGACAAGAAAACCGATGATCAACGTTCAGAAATATTAATAGTATGAACCTCATAACCAAAGCCTTAAAACCATGGATCTTCTAGAAAGCTATTTAAAAAAATTAATTTCTGGCAACGGCAAAAAAGTGTCCAACCCCGGGTATATTTTCACACGCAGGGGGGAAATCGACGGATTTCAACTGAGTTGGCCCAGTTTTGTCCAGTTTTTGTGCGCGCGAGCCTATTCTCTTCCTAGACCCATTTAACTCCTCCATAATCACATGTTATTATTTATACTCTTTGGTTTTCATTTGTTTGAGCAATGTGAGACCTCTTTTTCTCTCTTTTCCTTTTGACATACACACACATGTATTCTCCAACATAAACATGGGAGAATTACATTCTGGATTTTCTAGGTTTAAGTGTGTCTTCCTCATAGTAGGACGTTCTATTTTCTTTGTTGAACTACTTTTTGGATGTAGAAGAAAAACGTGCATTATATGGCCATAAAACAAAAGGTTAAATAAGTGTGTAAACTAATAAATTTACTCATCTTGATCTTTGTTAATTGGAGCAAGGTGTAGCTTATTTTGCTTAAATTGAGTATGTCATTGTTTTGGATATAATTTGTTGTAAGCTAGTGTTTAAGAGAAAAGTACTATATCAATTGATAAAGCTTGTCAAACCTATAAATAAGATATAGAGCTAGTCTAATGGAAAGAAGTTTCAATGTTACATGGTCATGCGATGTATTAACTTTCTGCGTGGGCTTGGGATAAGTGGGTTTCATATTGTCTTTTACTAACCTAAAAACATGATATTTCTTTCAACTTTGTTTTTATTTACTAACCTTGAAACTTGATATTTCTTTCAACTTCGTTTTTAGGTTTTTATTTCCTTCCTTCTTTCCACTTGAGGTATTTCTTTCTTCGTCAAAGTCTTCAAACCTAAAGGTTTTGTTCTTTTGCTTTCCCTAATTTGTTTTAATTTATTTTCTTATCCTTCAGTGGCTGTACGTTCATTTGTTTCAGAGGTTTATATACTTTGACTTCCATTATTTGAAACTTTGTACCCCATTTGGTTTACAGAAGTATTTTTGAAGGAAGTAAAAGTGAAAATGAAAGTGGAAAAAGAAATAGAAATGGGGTTTAAAAGTATGTTTGGTATACCAAAGAAGTGAGATATAATTTTTATTTGATATATATATTTATAATAGCAAAAGACAAAAATGCCCTTTCCAAAAGTTGAAAAAAAAAAGCCACCCATCTTCCAAAACCACCTTCATCACCGACAGTCCAAAAGCCATCGTGGATCACCATGGAGATCTACCATTGATGACCACCAACACCATTTTGTACAAACCAATAACCTACAAAAAAACACAGATAGAAAACCACAAGTACAGAAAGGTAAAAGAGGAATCGTTGAACTCAGAAGAAATCACAACCCATAACCAAATTTTTGAACCCAAAACATGGCTGGCGAAGACGTCTGATGAAGAGGGGTAAATGACTAAGACAAGGGATGGGAAGCAGTAAGTTGATCGCTTTGTCTGGACCCTGTCAAAGAAATTATCAAATCAAAGAGCCCACAACCTTGTCGTCAATTGCTTCTTCAATCATTGATCTCGTCATTGTGGAAGTCATCTGTCTCAAAAGTGATGAGGAAGGCGGTTGTGCTTTTCCATCGCCATGAACCCACATCGAGAAGGGAGGTCCTCTTCCTCGACATCATAGATTAGGACTTGGGAAGAGAAGAAGAGAATAGGGCTTTTGATTTCATAGTAGGTGGTTGTCATCCTCATGGCAGATAGTTGCCAAAAGGGGAAGAATGTTTCTCGACGTTGGTGGTTGCTGTCCTCATTGGTGGTCATTGGTGCAAGGGACAAAATTGTCCAAATATTATATTCCCATGGAAGTGCTAAGACTTCCACACCTACTCGAATGGAAGTGGAGTTCCGGCTTTTTGATGAAAATAACGATGGAAAAGAATTGAGCTTGAAGCGCAACAAACATCTATATAGCTAGCTTCTATTTCCATTTCCAGTTATAGGGTGTGACTTCCAGCAAACCAAAAACAGCCCTAGTCTATGAAGATTTTAAATGGTTTAATTACTGTTACCTTGGGTTCCAACTTTGTGATCCATTTCTTACTTTGAAAAAAAAATTCATGCGCTGCTACTTTACTGCTATGAGAGGGCTTTCTATTGCTCAATCCATAACTACTCCCTTATTCCCTATCATAAGTCATATTTATTTATTTCACACATATCTAGAAAATTAGTTAAAAATCTTGATATTTTAAAAAATTATAAAACTTTCCAAAATTACCTTCATTAAATTATAACATAACTTAATTGTATCTCTCTTCATTATTACTCATTTGTATATTCCTAATAAGGGTAAAAATGAAAAATAAATATTAAATGCTTCATAGATTTCATAAAATGACTTATATTTTGAAATCTTAATTCTCTAAAAATATGCCTTATAATAGAGAATGGAGGGAGTATTTTAAAGGGTCAATTGATATTTTCACCCTTGGGTGGGTAAAATTACATAAATAATCTTAAATTTGTGTAGAATGCCATGTGTACTCCATTAATATGACATGGCAATATCTCTTATCCTCTATTTGCTAGGAGAGATTTGGAGAGGAGAGGAGGGAAAATTAAAATTTTCTTCCATTTGGTTTAATAAGTAGGAGGAGAGGAAAGAGAAAATTTAGATTTTCTCTCCTTTAGTTGAATAAGTATGAGGGAAGAGGAGGAATGAATTTTTCCTCCCCTTTCCTCCTATCCCTTCCCTCCAACATATTCAAATAAGAAAAAATTAAAATTTCTCCTCTTCTTTCCATTCCCTTTTTTCTATTAAAATTCATCTCCCCTCCTCCCTTATGTTGAACCAAATGGTGGGATTCTTGATAAAAATAAAATAAATAAATAAAAGTTTAAAGAAGTTGATTTAGGAAAGTTATATGCAACTAATCAAAGTTGTGGGGTTATATATATTTTAGCATAAGAAAAATATATATATAATTCTGTGTTAAGAAGAACTCGAGGGTAATTTAATATCAAACTTTACTTTTTTCGGTTTAAAAAAATTGTTTTTTTAGGATTTTTCATATGAATTAAAGAAGTCATTAAATGATCTAAAACATTGTAAAATTTAATAATACTTTTTTAAAATGACCTTAATTAAATACTCTCTTAAATGATTTATTTGATATTAATGAAACGGCAAAATAGTAAAATAAGTCATTAATATTTAATTTGAATACTAAAGTGGCAATTATTGTAAAAATTTTTAAAAACTATAAATAGACAATTTTTACAAACTGGAGGACGTTACAATTATCCCTAATTTTTTGTTTGGTTGAAGGATTTAGAAGAAATGGGAGAGGAGAGGAGGGAAAATTAAAATTTTCTCTTGTTTGATTCAATAAGTAGGAGAGGAGGAGAGAGGAAGAAAAATTGAAAATTTTTCTCATTTGGTTCAATAACTAAAAGAGGAGGGAGGGGTCCTCCAAAAGTGGGAGTTTTAGAGAAAAAATAAACAAATTCCTCACCTCCCTTTCCTTCTAACAAACTCAAACAAGGAAAAATTAAAATCCTCCCCTGATCCCCCCTCTTCTTCCATCCGTTGAACTAAACAATGCTTAAAAGATTTTAATTTTTTCTTATTTAAATATGTTAGAAGAGAGGGGAGGGGAGGAGAGGAGAAGAATTTACTTATTTTTTTTTCTAAATTTCCCTACTTTTAGAAGGAAGGAGTAGGAGAGGAGAGGGGGGGGGGGAATTCATTAAAATTTTTACTCCCCTCTTCTCCCCTCTCACTCTTTTCCCTTTAAATCCATCCAACTAAATAGAGAGTAACGGTAAAGTTATGAAATTTTGGATGCCATATTTTAACTGCAAATTCACATGACCATATCAATCAATGTCCATAATTTGAATATCAAAGCTTTTTACACTCAAACCCTATTTTCTTTGGGTTTTATGGGCTAACCAGCAAGTTATAAAATAAGATCTCATTACTACTTATTTTCCTAACTTTACTTCTCAACCTTCCAATTTTTATCACTTTATACTATTAGTTAAAAGCCTTTATTTATTAATGATTTAGTCTTTAGATGTAATTTTCCTTTTTTATATATTAAAGTCAAATATAATAATTAAAAAATTCCAAATTTATCGACACCCTCTTTGAGTTCCTGCGAAATTTATCAAAGTGTGTCTAGGGATAGAAAAAATAAAAATTAGTTGGCATTTTGAGATTTTATGAATACGTATAACTATCAAGAGTCTATCAAATAACAAGTACAAGGCCTGGTCAATATTCCATCCTCCCCACCACCGCGCCCCCCCCCCCCCGGCCCCGAAAAAACAAAAGATAGGAACGAGTCTTTTGCATAGCCCAACTGACTATTGGGCCTATTTTTATAGGTCCTTCTTTCCATTTTTATATAAAGATTAAATAACAAGTACAAGGCATGGTCAGATAATCTGGTGATTTAATAATTTATTCAATTTGATTATTTTATTTAGAAAATAATTATCATATAATTGAGTTTTTCCTAAAAAAGTATAGCGCTTGATAAAATAATTTAATGAAAATGAAAATAGTATAAATGTAAGTTGATCATATGTATATTTGGGTTGCTGTGATTATGTTGTGAGGTGTTGGGATAACTATACTATTACTACAAACACATACTATGAGGCCCAAAATAGTAGATGACAGGAAGTGCATATCCGAATAATTGGGTTTATGAGGCCACGTAATCATCTGGATACTCCCACCATGTTTCTGTTGGGGCGGATTCGGATTGCTCCTGCTTGGTGCTCGGGAAAGTTATCCGAGAAAGAAATATCGCGAAAAGTTGTGTTTTTTATTTTTTCTGGAGCTATCAGAGACGGACCTCGAAATTGCTAGATTCCTCCCCTTCTCCCCTTAAATACCCCCAATACATTCCCGTCAGCAGCACCATAGAAACGTGCACAATCTAAGTGATTTAGCAGCAATTCTTAGCACCCTCCAGTTTCTGTTCTTCTCTTTTACTATTATTATCACTCAAGCTCCAAGATTGGAAAATGTCGTTGATCCCAAGTTTTTTTGGTGGCCGAAGGAGCAGCGTGTTCGATCCCTTCTCTCTCGACGTCTGGGACCCCTTCAAGGATGTCCCTTTCCCCTCTTCCCTCTCAACTTCTTCTCAGGACAATTCTGCGTTTGTGAGCACTCGGGTGGACTGGAAGGAGACCCCAGAAGCCCATGTGCTCAAGGCTGATCTTCCAGGATTGAAGAAGGAGGAGGTGAAGGTTGAGATTGAAGATGACAGGGTGCTTGAGATAAGCGGAGAGAGGAACGTCGAGAAGGAAGACAAGAACGACATATGGCATCGCGTTGAGCGGAGCAGTGGGAAATTCTTGAGGAGATTCAGGTTGCCAGAGAATGCCAAAATGGATGAGGTGAAAGCATCCATGGAGAATGGACTTCTCACTGTCACTGTCCCTAAGGAAGAGGTCAAGAAACCTGAGGTTAAAGCCATTGAGATTTCTAGTTAAGAACAATGTCATCCTCTGCTTTCTTTGTGGGCTTATAGTGATGAATGTTTGTTTGTCAAGTCAAATGTGAGTGTCTATGTTTGTGAATTTTGTGCGTCGTGTTTTCTTGGGATGGATAAGAAACAGACTATCGTCTATCGTGTAATCCATTCATGTAAATTTACTCTGGTTTGTCGAGTGTGGTTTGGGAATAAAATATAAGCTCATTTTCCTTTCATAACTGTTTTTTTCCCCTTGTTAATTTAGTTATTGTTTGAACTCGGTCAGCATTTTAAGTTCACATTTCAAGTTAGGGTTATAAAGTTGGCAGAATCACATTTTGATTTCTGAGTTTTATTAAGAATGTGTCCATTTCAAAGAAGCATCTTCTGGTGAATTACGCTTGTATGTATAAGAGAGGGAGGAAAGGTGAAGTACGTTTGAGTATGTGTAAATTACACGAGATTTTATGTTCCTCGGAATGAAGAGTAGCTAATTTTGGTAGTGAGAGTTTAATATCTTATTGACGCTTGAACTCTATGGAACCATTTAAGACACTATTTTCATGTGAAAACAATAAACAGAAGGTGATTATAGGATGATGATAGAATGACTGAGGCACTAAGCCCAGATGAAGACCCATAAGAAGAGACTGGAGAATTACCCCTAATCATACGTTTATGATTACAATTATCTAGAATGACCTTGGGCCTCATATTATGACTACACCTTCATCAGAGCTTGCTCTATTATTGTGCTGAAAGAAAAAAAAAAACAAAAGAGCTTGCTGGGTGATGCCGCGGATGCTGAGACACCAATGCACTGTAATTTTAGAATTTCTTTAGTTTTCTGTCTTTGGATCTCATGGGCCCTTTCTTTCTTCACAAAAAGAAATTTATTATTTTAAAAATAATATTGAAACTTTGAGGATGTATTGAATTAATTTGTACCAAAATTTGGCCATAATTAAATGAATATATTATACTACATTTCAAAAAAATATTGATAAATAAAAGTGGGTATTTATCTTAATATTAGAAAAAACTAAATGAGCATATTATTTAAAAAAATTAAATGATTAAATAGTAATATTTGATTTTCTCTTATTTTTTCACCACATAGCTATATTTGATTTGAAACTATAATGTTGGGGGGCGCGGAAGCTTTGGTTATGCCGTGGAAACCAAGTTTTGGGCTAGAACCAAGTACAAGGCATTTTAGAATGTGTTTGGGTCTATGTTTTCAATGTGGTAGAAACTCATTTTATGAACAAAACTGGGTTCTAGCAGAAGGAGGCCCGAGGCTGCTTCTCCGTTGGGCAACGAGTTATCATTCTGACAAAATTACTTATATTGATATCCCTTTAAAAAGAAGTAAGATAAAAATAAATCAATAAAAATCACAAAAAAATAGTGAATCTTGGAAAATTAAATTTTCATAAAATTTTTTCTATCTAATAACTAAAATGTCCAATCAAAATTTTAATCTTTATGGACCATGACTTGTAAGAAAATTCTATATCAAATAGACTATGTTTCTAATTAAATAAATATAAATTAAATTTTAGTCCAAAAAAATTAAATTAATCATAAGATAGAGTTTAAGCTCAATTTAGAGAAAAATTATGAGTCAAAGTGATAAAAAATAAAGAAAATAAAATACTAAAAAATAATTTTAGAATTTTATTTTTTAAAAAAAAACATATACACACATATATATTTATTAAATAGATATTAAAAAAGAAAATTTATCTATTAAAAATTGGGAACAAAATTATACAACCAAAACTGTTTTTATGTAAAATCATACAAACATAATCATTTTTATCAAAACCAATTTTTAAATAAATCATCTAAATAAAAACACGTTTATCCAAAACCAATTTTTTTTATAACCATATTTCAAAACCAATTCTCCCAAAACGGACCCTAAATGCATTGTTAAATTGAGAGAATATGGATTAAGTTTTAACTTCATCCTAAAATATTGTGATATTTAAATTACGTTGTACGGATTTTTGAAGTATGTCTTATGATTTTTTATACATTTATTTATTTGTTATATTCTTAATTATCATCAAATTCTCTAAATAAAACAAAAGAATGTTACATTGAAAACAAGTGCATTCTTTAATATATATATATATATATATATATTTTATACCCCAACATCGGATAATTGATTTTCTAAAAGCTTTTACATTTAATTAAACTACTTAATAATGTAGACATTAAATAAAAACTACATGTAAGGGTATTTAAAAAAAAAACGTAATTTATGGTTTAAAAAATGTATTCATTTTTTTTTTTGGTTTGGGTCCAAACCGGAGGGAAGGGGGGAAGATTGGGGGAGCCATGGTCCCCCCAACTTTTCAATTTTTATTTAGTATAATATATATTTTTATATCAAATTTTTATATTATGTAAAAGTTTATGTATGTATGGTCCCCCAAAGTTTTATATTTTATTCTAAAAATAAGTAAAAAATAAAAAAAGTCAACACTCTATATTTTTTTAAAATATTTGGTATTTTAGATATATCTTAGTTACTAAATTTGTACTTTCTGTTATCTTACTAAATACTAATTTCCTCATCTCATTTAATTTTTTCTACTTTTTTAATATTTTCTAAATTCTAATTGTTCTTTACTTTTCTTAAGGTCAAAAAAAAAAATTATCCTTTACATTTCTCTCTCTTTCACTTTACCCTATATTTTCACTTTTCTATTGAGCGAGCTTTTTCAGCTATGAAAATTGTTAAGATAAGACTTCACAACAAATATGAGTTTCTCACTAATTACATGGTTATTTATATTGAGAAAGAGATTACTGAAAAATTTATTACAGATATGATAATTGAAGATTTTTATGTTATGAAACATCGGGTTTTTCCTTTTCATTTTTGGCCTCCCCCATAATTAAATTCTACCTCCGTCCCTGGTCCAAACTACAATGCCAATAATAAAATCCTGGGGATGGGAGAAATACAAAGTAAATTATTAGTTGTAAGTAGTGTTGTTAGAACCAAATCAAATAAGCCACCTCAATCAAAAATCGATACTAGGTCCAGTTTAGACATAGAGTATAACCGACTAGAATCAATGCAAATTGGTTAAGAATCAATTGAACTAGTACTGAATATGTAATGAATTGGTTTGAACTGGTCCAATTTTTAAATGTTTTTAAAAAATTTAAAAAATTTATTTTTAGTTTTTATAATAAAATAATATCATTTTTAATACAAAATATTTTTTATATTATAATATTATATAAATATTATTATGATATATAATTATTGAAAATTATAAATTTACTTAACAAATAATATTATAATGGATTATTAGTTGACTATTTTAAATTCAAAATATAATTATGAATAAATATTAATTTATTTCAATTTAAATATTAAACTAAAAAACTTATCAATAATTTATTTGTGGTGGATATTAGATTAATAAATTAATATTATTTAATTTAAAATTTTAATTAAATTATAAAATTTATTTAAATTTATATTATTTATTTAAAATATATTATTTAAATCAATATCAATTTAACTTCAATTAAATTATAATTAAATTATTGAATCTTAAAATAGTATAACGTCGGATTCAATATACGGCGTGGTTATGACAAAATTATCGCTAGAGCCGGTAAAATGGGCCGGAGCAGTGGCTGATCTTCCTGGGTTGAAGAAGGAGGAGGTCAAGGTTGAGATTGAAGACAACCAGGTGCTTCAGATAAGCGGGGAGAGGAATGTCGAGAAGGAAGACAAAAACGACAAATGGCATCGCGTTGAGCGGAGCAGTGGCGGATTCTTGAGGAGATTCAGATTGCCAGAGAATGCTAAAATGGATCAAGTGAGGGCTTCCATGGAGAATGGGGTTCTCACTGTCACAGTTCCTAAGGTGGAGGTCAAGAAACCCGAGGTTAAGGCCATCCAGATCTCAGGTTGAGAAAAACGAATGACATAACTTGCTACTTTTTTTAAATTTTCTTGGGTTTATATTCACGAGTGTCTCTGTGTCAAATCACAAGTATTAGTGTGTATGATTGTAAGGTAGTGTGACCACCTTGGGATGGACAAAAATGAGACTACGATCTGTTGTATAATGTGTTCCTGTAAATAAACTTGGGTGTTTGAGTGTGGTTTTGGAATAAAGTATAAGCTCGTTTTCTTTGTTTTCTTTTTGTGATTGATTCCCCCTTGGTTCTTCTTCTTTGAGAACTGTGACTGTGAGCAGTTTTCATTTTTTCTTTTTGGTTTACAATACAAAATATTGGTGTGAATTTGGGTGAATGAGACTCTGAGTGTGTGTTGGTCAAAGCAAGAGTGATGTGGTAAAATTAGGGGAAGAAATTGTGGAGTGAAGTTATATTGTGTGCGTTAATTTACGAAGAGTTATGCTAATTTTGCTAGAGTGGTAACCCATATATATATTTATTTATTTATTTATTTGAATTATTGAGAATTTTCGTTTTTTTGGCCAGTATGTTCATGAGAATTGAGATGTACAAGATTGCTCAGCTCGTCAAATCCGTTTATTACACTAAAGGGACTTCACATCACATTCAGTCATTTTGTTGATGGGCACTCTAAACTGAAAATGAGATAATGTGTGTGTGTGTGTGTGTGTGGGACTTCACATCACATTCAGTCATTTTGTTGATGGGCACTCTAAACTGAAAATGAGATAATGTGTGTGTGTGTGTGTGTGTGTGTGTGTGTGTGTGTGTGTGTGAGTGTGAGTGTGTGTGTGTGTTTCTTTTTCTTTTTCTAATATTCCCTTGAAAGGCAAAGACATTCTCCAAAATCAGTTGTGTTTAATTTTTCTTTCCTTGGCCCCCGATCTTGTGTTTTGTCATTTATTTATGAGAATGACGAGGTCGTTAGTATAGTTTGCAATTTGCCAACACTGGTCACTGGTCAGCTTAGGCGAGTGGGATTTTTTTTTCTGATTTCAAGAGGGAGGACAGAGCCTCATACTATTTAATAGGAAGAAACAGAGGGGACCGAAGCCCCAGCAACATCCGACAGAACAATACCCAAGTAGGGTGACATCAAGAAAAGTAAAAGGAAGCTCATTATGCCTACCAAACCTGGCTAACACATCAACAGGAATATTAATGGATTTAGAGCTATAATAAACATTAACTAGACAATCCCTCTTGATCCAATTGAGAGTTTGATAGAGAATGAATAATTCTAGATAATTATAATTTTAAATAAAATTATTTTATTAAAATACTTTAGATTACATTTTATATTTAATTAGATTTCATAATATCTTTTAGGGTTATTAGGATTTAAATTTTATTTTTTTATTTATTCTTAGAATTTAATTATTTGAATTAGGATTTATTTTTTGTTTAAATTTAAAATAGTTTGAAAAGAGAAATTTTATCTTAAGATTCTAGTAGGATTAGGATTTGAGCTCTATAAATAAGAATTTCACTGCTCATTTGTATTGAGATTTTAATTAATAATTTAATCTTACATTCCCCTTTTGTTCACATAAGAGCTTGTATAGCAAGAGAAGATGAATGCTTTCTTAGATCATCGCCATGAAGCATTTTGACCACAAGAGGAGAATCTATCTCCACATCAATTCTTTAGAAGCCCATATCCCCTCAAACACTAGGCGAGTGGGATTTGCTATGGTTTTATTGGCTCTGTATGCGCTTGAGAACTCTCAGCCTGGTGATTATATAAATAGTAGCAGGCAACAAAGGAAACATCCCAACACATAATTATCAACACAACACACAGACTCATGTACAAGCAACTTCATGCAGTTTCTCATTGATGCAATTTCTCATTTTTCATTAGTTTTTGCTAGTTTTCAAATTTCATTTACCTTGTCTAGTATTTTCATTATTGCTTTATTTCTCAAAGTCCAAAAATGATCTATCTCGTTGATATTTCCTTGCATGTACAGGCTTTTAGCTATTCACTGCTTCCAATATATACTATTTACTAGCCTTATTCTTTTAAAGATCTAGCCTGCAAACTTTAAAAACTCATCTCAAATTGCATTTTGACATTTACATATGGGGAAAGAACCTCGGAAATTCAAGACCATCTTGATTAAAAATAACTTTTCATACAATTTGAGGATTAATCCTCTTGCCCATCTGAACCATGTGAACAAATTAATAAAATTATGTAGTTGCTTATCTTATTGTTAAAAAACAAAAAGTAAATAGATATATTTGGAACTATAATGAATAAAGGCATTGTTGAGAGAGCACAAATCACATCTTAACTCCATCCTATCCCAAGATATTGTAGAGGATATTTAAATTAACAATAATTAATTTTAAAAATATTTTTTTCTTATAAAATATAACTTGTATTTTTTTAAGAATTATAAGAGTTTTTATACCTCATAATTGAAATTTCTAAAAGCTTTTATATCAATAAAAATATTGATGATCAAGATAGTAATATATATATATTGCATCTAATTCTTTTAAAATTTATTTATGATTAAAAAATATATTAATTTTTTTTTTTGTTTGAAGTACTACTACAATGAGAATGGAATAAATAATATCATGGTGGGAGAAACAGATATGGAGGTTAAAACTTAGAAGTCAATTAAAGGAAGCCCAGATTACAATTATTGAGCCCCCAGGCCCACATAGAACAATCTAGATACTTCCACTTGGTCGTCGAATGCTTAAGAAAGAATAATCCTGAGGTTAAAACTTAGAAGTCAATTAAAGGAAGCCCAGATTACAATTATTGGGCCCCCAGGCTCACATAGAACAATCTAGATACTTCCACTTGGTCGTCGAATGCTTAAGAAAAAATAATCCTGATTCCTAAAATCAGAAAAGTCGCGAAATCTGTAGTGTCTCTGGAAATATCATAAACGGAAACGGGCCTCGAAAAATCTAGATTTCTCCCTCCTCGACCTTTTAAGTACCTGATCTATTACCGATTCTATCCGTAGAAAGAAAGACAAGCAATCTTAGTGATCAAGCAGCAAGTAAGAGCGCTTACTACTCTCTTTCCATTGTTATTCTCATTCAAGCTCGAAGATTAGAAGATGTCGTTGATCCCAAGTTTCTTTGGTGGCCGAAGGAGCAATGTGTTCGATCCTTTCTCTCTCGACGTCTGGGATCCTTTCAAGGATTTTCCTTTCCCCTCTTCTCTCTCCACTACTTCTCGGGATGATTCTGCATTTGTCAACACTCGGATTGATTGGAAGGAGAGCCCAGAAGCTCACGTGTTCAAGGCTGATCTTCCTGGGTTGAAGAAGGAGGAGGTCAAGGTTGAAATTGAAGATGACAGCGTACTACAAATTAGCGGAGAGAGAAACGTCGAGAAAGAGGACAAGAACGACAAGTGGCATCGTGTTGAGCGAAGCAGTGGCAAATTTCTGAGGAGATTTAGATTGCCGGAGAATGCTAAAATGGATCAAGTAAGGGCATCCATGGAGAATGGGGTTCTCACTGTCACTGTGCCTAAGGAAGAGGTTAAGAAGCCTTACAACGTTAAGGCCATCCAGATCTCTGGTTAAGAAAAATGGTATTCTGGGTTTGTATGAAAGGATGTGTCTTTGTATCACATTCTCCATGCTTGTAAAATCCTGTGTTCTGCTTCTTGGTATGGATGAGGAAGATAACATGTGAAAATAATTGTGTTTCCGTGAATTTATACGGTCTTGATTTGCGCTACTTAGAATAAACTCACCTGATTTTGTGTTTTAAATCTATTTTGCTTTCTTTAATTTGTCATTGTTGCTTGAACTCGGTGTCTTAAACAATTCAACTCATTCTGTGTCGATGAGAATTGCTTCCTGTTATTACTTCTGTTGTAACTGTCTCAAAGAAAATGAAGGAAATTATCTTTTTTCTGTATTTATTTTTCTACTCTTATGTTTTTAATGGAAAGGAATTATAAATTATTTAGTTGGATAGAGTAATCAATAAATTGGATTAGTAAGCGAAGCTTTTATTTTCATCCGAAGTGAATAAGCTTAGGATTTTTTTGTGTGTATTTTTATAAATTAAATTGTACTTTTTAATAATTATTTTTTTTTCATTTAAACAGTAATAAATTTTTTTATTTTTATCTAAATTTTATTTTTATAAATTATGATTATTTTAAAAATATTTTTATAAAAAAGTAAACCATAATTAGTAAGTAAATCAGTCGTACACATTTATTCCTATCTGGACATTTGAACTTTGTATGCTCGCAAAGACATAACCGAGCTTACGAGTCACGAGAATAAGGATGTGCAGAAAATTTTAATACTGATTTAAAGAATAAAGTTTTGTTAAGAGAGCAGACAAAGAAATTGTGATTAAGCTAGAATCTCTTTAACCCTTGGCTAGCGAGAGAAAATAAGGAGCAGAGAAAATAAGTAGAGAGAAAATGGAGAGAAGAGAAAAGTGAGGAGGAGTGATTTTCTCTTTATATATTTGACTAAATAGAAAAAAATAGAAAGAAGAGAAAAATAATTAATTTTACATTCATAATAATATTTTTATTATTTTTAGAAATATATTTACATATAATAAAATTTATTATTCTACAATATTATTTACATAATTTCCATATCATATTAATAAATATAATTTTAATTTTAATCTTAATTTAAAATTATTTTATTCAATTTTAATTTTATTAAATTTTAAAATCATTTTTATACATTAATTTCAAAAATTTTAAAATAATAATAACATTAAAAATATATAACATATAAATATTTAGATCTAAAAACGGTTTTTTAAGCAAAATATAATAAATAAATAAATTATTTACCAATATATATTGTGTCAGGAAGAAATTACCAATCTATATTAATAAAAATCGATGATCAGAAAATCGACGAACGCGCTGTGAATAAATCGATCAATGGATACATGACTTTTTTTTAAATAAAAAAGAAAGTCCATTGGTAACCAATCGACTTGTTGGACATGAAATAAAAAGTCTCAAGCAAGTCGATTGATTATTAATCGACTTATTTTTATTTTTTATTTTTAATTTCTTTTCACCAGACTTTTTTTTTACATATATATATATATGTGTATGTCTGTTCCGTTACAATAATAAAACGTGTTTTTTTTACAGAATTTTATTTTTAAAAAAGTAGGAATATAATAAATTATTTTTAATATAATAGATTATTTTTAATATGCGCTAAAAATCCTTCAATTACTTTAAATGAATAAAGTAACAACAATACAATAATTTAATGTGTATAATAATTAGAATTAATGATTTTTATAATTATGAAAAAACATAATAGTTTAGAAAATAAAAAAATTGGGATTCATTAGTTAGTCAATTTTTTTAGATAAAAAAAGCAAGTCTATAGGCCATTGACTTACTAATGGGTAATTTTTTAAAAAAGAAAAAGATATTTCAATACATGTAATAAAAAATATTTCCAAATCATTAGTTTTAGTTGAAGAGTTAATTTATCTCAATTGAAAATTTAATTTATATGACATGAAAATTTTTAAATTGGGTTCTGATTGAGAAATATTATTAGTTCTAGGTAATTACACGTTGTTTCCCCCTTTTTTTTTTACCATTCAAAAGTACCAATCAACTTACTTTTGTTTTTTTTTAATAAATGAATATTATTTTAATGAACTTTCTTTTATTTTTTTTTAAATTTTTTTAGACGTCGTCTTTCTATCTATCTCAGGTGATTTTTTTTCTTATAATATATAATAATTTATTATTTTTATCCCTTATTTATTATATTATTAGTTTTAATTGAAGAGTTAATTTATCTCAATTAGAAATTTAATTTATATGATATGGAAATTTTTAAATTGGGTTCTGATTGAGAAATATTATTAGTTCTGGGTAATTACCTGTTGTTTCCCTTTTTTTTTTACCATTCAAAAGTGCTTACTTTTGTTTTTTTTAATAAATGAATTTTATTTTAATGAACTTTCTTTTATTTTTTTTTTAAATTTTTTTAGACATGTGATTTTTTTTCTCATAATATATAATAATTTATTATTTTTATCCTTATTTATTATATTATTAGTGTTGTAAATTATGTTATATTTAATGAAATGAGTGAAATTAATAGAAGTAAAATTTAAAATTTTTATTTTTTTAATTTAAAAATGTAATAAATGTTTCTTAATATACGTAAAATCTCTCTTATTATCTTATAATATGGGATAAAGAGAGTAATAAAAATATAATTATTTTATTTATATAATGATTAGAATAAATTATTTTTATAATAAATAGAAAAAAATAGCTTATAATAAAAATTATAACTAGTTTATTATTACGAGATAATTTTTGATAAATAAATCTATTAAATATCAAATAATGTGTTTTTATTTTTTTTAAAATAAAGTATAGAATTTCCCCTTCATTTTACTAATATTATTTTTAATTTTTTAATTGATGGAGTCAAGTACACTCCCTCTTCTAAATGAAGCATGAAGCATGTTGATTCACGGGTCTGTATGTATCGTATAATTTGATCAGGATTCTAATCCTAACTACATTCTTGAATAATATTTTTCTGACAAGATTTTTTTATAGCCTGCAAATTTTGTCTAGTTCAGATTCCCCATTCCCATTCCCCTTTCTCATGCTCATTTTACACGCGTGCTTGTGAAAGACTTTTCAAATTTTTTTTTTACTATTTGTTTCTCATAATTGATGTTGCGTGAAAGACATTTATTTGAAGTTTCTTTTTTTTTTAATTTTTGGTACCTCATCAACAGCACTTGAAAGACATATCAACTTTTTTTTTAACTTCTTGTGACTCATTATAGACGTTGCATGCAGAGAAGCAGAGAATCTCTGCATGCAACATCTAATATGTACTTCAGTAATTATTTGAAAAAATAATGCACCCTCTGTGATTCTACAGAAACAATAGCTATGTACTTAAATATTCATGTTGCAGCTTCTTCATTTTATTGCTTTGGCTCTCATTCCAACTCCTCTTAGTTTTCATCTTCTTTTGGGATATTTGCTGTGTCTTCTTACCATAATTGTCATCTTCATTCACTCATCAATTCTAACTTCTTGCAAGTGCTTGGAGTTTTATCTACATAGCTTTATCTCATATTGGTATTTTTCTTTCTCTCATCTTCTTTAATATTATCGTTAGTAAATTTTTTATGTGTTTTAATTTAAAATTTGCACTTTTTAGTTTTGTATAACATTTTTGTTAGTAAAATGAGTTGTTTATTTGATACAATATAATGTCTTAGTTTAATGCTTTAGTTAGATTAAGTTATTAAAGTATGAGGGTATGAGACCGTGACACCATTTTCCTTAATATTTATTTGATATTTATGTAATGAATATTTGATACATATTTAAGAATAAAAATAAAAATAAACAGAAATAAAATTTACACTGTACATGAAAATAAACATATATTTTTTATGTTTTATTTTTTATGAAACTAATAATTTTTAATGAAGATAAATTTATATTTAGGTTTCATTTTTCAACAGTATGATTAGTTTCAAAGAAAATAAACAATCATTTTTTATATTTCATTTTTATGAAAATATTCAATTTTTAATCGGAATAAACTTATATTTTTTTATGGCTCATAAAATTTTAAAGTATATTTAAAAAAGAGTTAAAAAAATCATTTATATTCCTAACTTATTTTTCACGTGTACTGAAATTTGTAATAAATTTTATATCTTTAACACCATTAAATAATTGTTGTTCGTTCATTTTAAAAAAAATGACATCTCATGCAAATAAAAATAGTGGAGATGTAATTGTTAAATAACTATTATTTTACATGTTGGTTGATAGGGTTTTATTTGAGTCACCTAGGTATCACTTTGTTTTTGGTTACAACACTTGAAAATATGACTTTGGACACTAGTAATACGTGAGCATGTTATGCTAGTTAGTTTTTATGGTTTTCTTTATTTTATCTTTCATCGTATAAAATAAAAAACTATTTTACATTGGACGAAATTTTTTTTTGCATTTTATTGTTAAATTTTTTAAAAATAATATCATGGTTCAAGAGATACTCTTATTCCTAAACTCTAGATATAAAGTTGATTTTAGTTAAAAAATGCATGATTTTGGCCATTCATAATTAGAATTCTTTTGAAATATTTGTTGATGTGGAATGAATATAATTTTTTATTTAATGTTACTCTATCCATGAAAATAAACGTATATGTTTTTAAGTTTTATTTTTTATGAAACTAATAATTTTTAATGAAGATAAATTTATATTTAAGTTTCATTTTTCAACAGCATAATCAGATTCAAAGAAAATAAACAATCATTTTTTATATTTCATTTTTATGAAATATTCAATTTTTAATCGAAATAAACTTATATTTTTTATGGTTCATAAAATTTTAAAGTAGATTTAAAAAGAGTTAAAAAAATCATTTATATTCCTCACTTCTACTGAAGTTTGTAATAAATTTCACATATTCAACACCATTAAATAATTGTTGTCGGTTCATTTTAAAAAAAAAAGGACATCGCATGCAAATAAAAACTGTGGATATGTAATTGTTAAATAACTATTATTTGACATGTTGACTAAGAGGGTTTTATCTGAGTCACCTGGGTATCACTTTGTTTTTTGCTACAACACTTGAAAATATGACTTGGATGTGTAGCAATACGTGAGCATGTTATGCTTGTTAGTTTTTATGTTTTTCATTATTTTCTCTTCCATTGTATAAAATAAAACACTATTTTACATTGGATGAAAAAAAAATTTCATTTTATTGTTAAATTTTTTAAAAATAATATCATGGTTCAAGAGATACTCTTAGTGCTAAGCTCTAGATATAAAGTTGATTTTAGCTAAAAAAATGCATGATTTTGGCCATTCATAATTAGAATTCTTTTAAAATATTTGTTTATGTGGAATTAATGTAATTTTTTATTTAATGTCACTTTATCCATGAAAATAAAATTAGGAAGTGGAATGGACAATAGATCAATGCTTCTGTGTATATATGCAAATAGACAAATTTTTGATGGCCCAGATGGTGTGACATTCGAGTCAAACGACATGAGAATAATAAGTGTTGATCCCGACATTACTTTGGTTAGACTAAAGCAAGTTGTCGGCCAAAATCTCAATATTCTTCTGAATAAAATTGTGATAGATCTTTTATATAGAATTCCAATTTCCATAAATCCACTTCGGTACAGGGGATAGAAAATAGTAGATGATTATGATTTACAAAGAATGTGGCAACTGCATTCTTGATTCTCTACTCACTTGACGTGTGTAGAGATGTATGCAAATATTTCTAATGTGGAACTTGATCATCATCTAGAATCACACCCAACGGAGAACTATAGTGGATATACACTTCCAGAGTAACAAGGAGTCATGATTAGCACGTATATGGAAAATTTCCACCCATTTGATCCTTCTCCAACCATTGGAGATGCTGGACCATCATCCCCAGTACCTCCAACTGAAAACATAGGCCAATTTGAACAATTTGTGTATATTGGCAATGATCGATCATTATTTTCTCCTCTTCCAATAGAAGACATAATGGATGACTTTGAGGATGACAATGAATACGATTCTCATGTTAGTGTTGATGATGGGAATGATCATGATGATGATGATGAGATCAACGAGGACATCAATGAGGATAATGGTGATATGAATCACAACGATGAGCCTGCCCTTGCTTTCTTATCTCAGGTTGATATAGAATCTGCTATGGCTCCTAATTTTAGTGGACTTGGGGATATTCTACCTCTCAATGATAACCATGAGCTATTTCCTGGTCAGATGTTTAACAATGCTCGTGTTTTAAAACATGCAGTCAAGTTATATAATGTTCGAGTGCATCATACATTCAAAGTGTATCTTTCAAGTAGAAAATCCCAAGAATTTCGATGTATCAATTATGGAAACGGTTGCAAATGGAGAGTGAGGGCTTCTAAGAAAGTAAGTGATAGTTTTTGGACTATTACAAAATATGAAGGGCCTCATACATGTTTGTCTACATCATTAACACAAGATCATCCTAAGTTGGATGCTGATCTTATCTCTTCTTGTATTGTGGCCATGGTGACTGACAAACTAGATGTGAAAGTTTCACAAATCATTGAGCGAATGCAATCCATGTTTGGGTACATAGTATCATATCGAAAAGCATGGAAGGCAAAACAATTGGCGATCTCCACTGTTTGGGGCAATTGGGAGACATCATATGCTTTATTACCAAGGTGGTTAGCTGCAGTTGAGCATTTTATGCCTGGGTCAATTGTCAAATATACATACAAGCAAACTGCGAATGTCAATGATGATGGGCTACATGTGGAGATGTTTCGTCGCGTATTTTGGGCGTTTAAGCCATGCATTGACGCCTTTGAGCATCTGAAGCCTATAGTACAAGTAGATGGAACTTTCTTATATGGGAAATATAAGGGCACATTTCTCATGGCAATATCTCAAGATGGTAATCGAAATGTAGTGCCACTTGCCTTTGCTGTGGTTGAGGGGGAGACAAAATCAGCTTGGTCATGGTTTTTATACAATGTGCATATCTATGTTGTAAAGAGAAGGAAAGGAATATGCTTGATATTAGATAGACATCCATCAATTATGGAAGTTGTTGCAGACCGTCATGTTGGATAGCAACCACCATATGGATATCATGTTTTTTATCTAAGGTATATGGCTTCAAACCTACACAAAGCATACAAAACAAATTGGTTGAAGCAGAAGTTTATAAAGATTGGTGAGATTCATGAACCTTAATAATTTACAAACATATGATTAACATTCTTTGCCATTAACTTTATAAATATGGACAGGGTATGCATATGAGCAGGCAGTTGTTGACAAACAATTGGAAGAACTCACATTGTTGCATCCGGACGCTGCTAGATTGATTGGAGCTATTAAGAAAGAGCAATGGTGTCGCGAACATGACATTAAGGGTCGGTGCTATGGTCATATGACAACAAACCTTGCAGAGTGCATGAATGGTGTATTTAAAGGTGTACGAAGTTTGCCTATTGCAGGTTTAGTGAAGGCGACCTTCTATAGGGTAAATGGTTATTTTGTTAAACGTGCCCAACAAGTTCACGCAAAGATAGCAGCAACGCAAATGTTTTTGAAACATTAAACAGGAAATTAGATACAGCTACACAAGCTGCATCAGCATGTATTGTTCACCAGTATGACAGAATAGCAACATCATTTGAGGTCGATGAACCATATAATATTGCGGCTCGTCAATTTGGTCGTCGTTGCAGGCTGAACCTAAGCCAAAAAAAATGTGATTGTGGAGAGTTCCAGGCTGAGAAATATCTATGTATGCATGTGATAGCCGCATGTGCTCTAGTAGGCATTGACTATGTACAATTCGTGGATCCTGTATTCAAGCTGGAATCCATGCAATCAACCTATAGCAATGAGTTTATACCAATAGGAGATGAAGTTCATTGGCCAGAATTTGATGGTCCTTACTTGATTCCTGACCCATCAATGATTCGAGCGAAAGATCGCCCTCGCTCAACTCGTATTCATAATGAGATGGATTGGACCACACCAGGACAACCTAACAAATGTGGGCTGTGTAGGCAAATAAGTCACAATCGGTTGAATTGTCCACAGACTCTACCATCTAGGCAGTAATTTGTATGAAACTATGTGCGTTTGACTTTTGTGAAATGTAATGAAATTTATATTATTAATCTAAAGCATGGGTTGCATTATTATAATTTTTTTTTAATATTGGACACTGTTTACTCCATCCAATGCAGAGACTTTTAGCATGTGTTGCATTATTATAATTTTTTTTAATATTAAACACTATTTACTCCATCCAATGCAGAGACTTTTAACAAATGGAGCAGCCACATCAGGTTATTCAACCAGGCCCAGTGGATGACTCATTATTATACCTACAAGAGCGACATATTTCACAGGTAGTATGGGACAATAATGTAAGTAAAAATCTTCACATATTACTAATTGTTATCCTTTTCTATCAACTTTGTTTCCATTTATTTTGTAGGTTGATAGAATCCTTAATACTCGGCGATTCATGCAATTTGATGAGCCTCCAATCCAAATAATTAAGTATCTTAGACAAGCTGGATTCTATGGTGTTTCTCGACTAAGCCAATTTGAGTATGATCGAAGTTTGATCTCTGCACTTATTGAGAGGTGGCGTCCTGAGACCCATACCTTTCACACTACACGTGGAGAATACACCATAACTTTAGAGGATGTAGCTATACAATTAGGCCTTCCTTGTGGAGGACTTCCTGTAATTGGTCAAACAACAAATAATTAGCCAGAGGTGTGTGAATGCTACCTCGGAATTCGTCCACCTTTAGAGAACATATACGGACAAAGGCTATTTTTGAATTGGTTAAAAGATCATTTTAGTCAGTTGGATGATAATAAATCAAATATGGAAAAACGATATTTTGCACGTGTGTACATCCTTAAATTAATCGGTGGATATCTGATGCCATATAGGTCTGGTCATAGGGTTTATTTAATGTATCTTCCTTTATTAGCAAATTTTAAGGAAGTTGGAAAATATAGTTGGGGTTCAGCAGTGTTAGCTCACTTATACAAAGAAATGTGCAACGCCACTAACCCTTCTGAGGTGAATATTGGTAGCTGCTTAGCATTACTGCATTTATGGGCATGGGATCGCTTTCCTGTACTAGCACCAGAGCGACCACCATCATTGAGTCCAAATAATGATGTTTATCCTCTTTTACCACCTTTGGGATTTCGGTATACTAAAAATGCACTATAAATATTTCATATTAACTTATTAAAATCATACTTATTTTAACATGTTCTTTGTTATAATCATAGGTGGAGGAACATACGATTAGCCCCTCGTTCTAATCGTTCGGCCTTACGACGTTATAGGAGTTTACTTGATGCAATGGCTGATGATGAGATCATTTGGCAGCCCTATGAATCTCCTAGGAATCTTGGCCTCATTCCAGATTATTGCTTGAAAACAAGTGATATTTGGCGTGCTTCTGTCCCCCTTATATGCTTTCACAGAATAGAATGGAATCACTCTGATCGTGTTCTAAGTCAATTTGGTTTCCAGCAGCCAATTCCTATACCTCCGACTAACTTGGACGATTTTTACACAACACAGTTGCGAGGGAAAACCTTGGAAAATTGGATTGAAGCTCACAAAATCTTCCTTGAAGCATGGTTTAATTGGCCTTATGCTATTATTGATGCTCCTCAAGCAAATGAGGTATTTCATCGTACATCTGAGTACATGCAGTGGTATTGGAGACGTACACGACGTTGGATCCATCCTACTAGTATTGGTTATGTGGTAACTTCTTCATCTCTTTTCACCCTCATTGTATTTTTTTTCTAAACATAGACAACATCATAATCTAATATTTTATTATTAATTTTAGGCTGATATAGTTGAAGATTTGTATAGGCTTGCCATTACTTACCCTCCAGAAATGTCAACTGATTTTCATACAAGGGTAGCTCAGGACCAACGTAATATATTGATTGCAATGAGAGAGCAACACTTCAACATGGAACTTGAGCCTGCTCCACCTGCACAAGAGCCACCACGTCCACAGATTCCTCAGCGTAGAAGACCAAGTAAATGACGTGATGGCTATTTATCAACCAGGCCACCAATTGCTTCTCAAGAAGAAAATACAATGCAACAAGATCATGCTACTACTTCGGCCACATCTAGTACATTTGTAGGAGCTGCATCTTCTTCTTTCATGCCGCCATCCTCATTGCCCCCATTTAGCTCTCTTATTCCTTGTCAGTCTGGATCATTCATGTCTTTATTGGGTGACTCAACATTATTCAATTCCGAGTACAACATGTCTTCATTTCAACATGGTGAGCCATCAAATCAAACATTTGAGACTCCACGCCAGCAAATTTCTCTGGCTAACTCTACTTGGTTTGATTTGAATACTGCACAAACACCATCAAGAATTGATTTACCTGAATTGCACCATACAGAAGAGGACATACAACCAGAACGGCCACGACGTAATAGAAGAAGAGCAAGATGTGATACCGGTAGTCACTATGTATGATATGAGCAAATTTTCGTACATAATAGCTAATTATTACTAATCAATCATCATTTTCATTTTATAATCAATTATTTTTCTCAATTAATTATTAAATTTACATTAGCAGTTTTACATATTTGCTACTTAATTATAGTGTTATTTTATCATTATTAGTTGCTTATTATTAGTTATTTATTATTTAACTTTTTCAACTCTTAATTAATTTTTTTATCTTTTTTATGATTATTAAACAATAATAATGATCTAATATTTTTTTATTTGATATTTGTTAGGATTTATTTACTAGTAATATTTTCTTAATAATAAACTAATTCTAATTTTTATTATAAACTATTATTTTTCTATTTATTATAAAAATAATTTATTCTAATCATTATACAAATCAAATCATTGTATTTTTGTTACTCTCTCAGTCTCATATTATAAGATAATGGGAGATGTTTTACATATATTAAGAAACATTTATTACATTTTTAAATTTAAAAAATAAAATTTTCAAATGTTACCCCTAATAATTTTACTTCTTTCATTAAATATAAGATAATTTATAATACTAATAATTCAAAAAAAATGAAATAACAATAACAAAAGATATTATCTTATATTAAAAAAAACCTCATTTTATCTTTATAATATGATATAGAGAAAACATATCTAAAAATAATAATAAAAGAGTCGTTAAAATAAAAAGTTTATTAAAAAAAATAAAAGAAAACAAAAGCAAGTCGATTGGGTAACAATTCTATACTTTATTTTTTTTAAAAAATAAAAACACACTATTTGATATTTAATAGATTTATTTACCAAAAATTATCTCGTAACAATAAACTAGTTATAATTTTTATTATAAGCTATTTTTTCTATTTATTATAAAAATAATTTATTCTAATCATTATACAAACAAAATCATTATATTTTTATTACTTTCTTTGTCCCATATTATAAGATAATAAGAGAGATTTTAAGTATATTATGAAACATTTATTACATTTTTAAATTAAAAAAAAATAAAAATTTCAAATTTTACTTCTATTAATTTCACTCATTTCATTAAATATAACATAATTTACAACACTAATAATATAATAAATAAAAGATAAAAATAATAAATTACTATGAGAAAAAAAATCGCCTGTCTAAAAAAATTTAAAAAAAAATAAAAGAAAGTTCATTAAAATAAAATTCATTTATTAAAAAAAAACAAAAGCAAGTCGATTGAGTAATGGTGAAAAAAAGGGAAACAAAAAAAATCGCCTGAGATAAATAGAGAGACGACATCTAAAAAAAATAAAAAATAAAATAAAAGAAAGTTCATTAAAATAATCGACTTGCTTTTGAATGGTAAAAAAAAGGGGGAAACAACATGTAATTACCCAGAACTAATAATATTTCTCAATGAGAACTCAATTTAAAAATTTCCATGTCATATAAATTAAATTTTCAATTGAGATAAATTAACTCTTCAACTAAAACTAATGATTTGGAAATATTTTTTATTACATGTATTGAAATATTTTTTTCTTTTTTAAAAAATTACCCATTAGTAAGTCAATGGCCTACAGACTTGCTTTCTTTATTTAAAAAAATTGACTAACTAATAAATCCAAATTTTTTTATTTTCTAAACTATTATTTTTTTCATAATTATAAAAATTATTAATTCTAATAATTATACACATTAAATTATTGTATTGTTGTTACTTTATTCATCTAAAGTAATTGAAGGATTTTTATCCTCATATAATCTATTATATTAAAAATAATTTATTATATTCCTAATTTTTTTAAAATAAAATTCTGTAAAAAAACACGTTTTATTATTGTAATGGAACAGACACACACACACATATATATATATATATGTAAAAAAAAAAAGTCTGGTGAAAAAAAATTAAAAATAAAAAATAAAAACAAATCGATTAATAATCAATCGACTTGCTTGAGACTTTTTATCCCACTGTTCATGACTGCCTACCAATCGACTTTCTTTTTTATTTAAAAAAAAAGTCATGTATCCATTGATCGATTTATTCAAAGCGTGTTCGTCAATTTTCTGATCATCAATTTTTATTAATATAGATTGGTAAATTCTTCCTGACACACTATATATTGGTAAATAATTTATTTATTTATTATATTTTTCTCAAAAAGCCTCTAAAAACCATATATCAATAGACCGCCATGGTATGGAACTGTTTTGCAATATTTGACAGTTTAATTTTTAAACAATTTGACCATGATTGCCAGTAATGAGAATTGAATTAAAGTTGATTTTTGGTGATGCAGATTAATCATCCAAAAAATCTTCAAATGGTCGGTGAACTTTCTCAATCTTCACACGGTAGAATTTATCATAACTCAAATTCACTAAGTGGCTGTTGGATAAGTGGCGGAGGTTGAGATTTTGAGGACAGTCTGGATAAAAATTAGAAAATCTTATATTGAGATTTTACCGTTGCAATATATTTTTGTAAAAGTGAAAATTTCTTGTTTCTTATTGAAAAAATCAGGTATTTCAATTTTAAGTATTTAATTAAAATGTTTTTTTTTCAAAAAATGATTGATTCCCAAATATTTTAAATTCAAAAGTGATTTTGTTATACAATATCGAAATAAAATGAATTATTTCAAAATTAGTTGAGAAAATAATTTCCAAACAAAAACTTGTCAAGTGAGCTCAAAGTAACTAACTACACACGTTGTAAGTCAGATGACAGAATAGATTTCCTTAACCCCACTATGTGAAATATTGGATTAATCACACATTGGTCATAATCCTCGCCGGAGAAATTTAATGTTTCTGTAAAAGTTTGCATAGGTTTTTGTTTTTCCTCCCAGCAAAGTTTGCCAAGATCAGTAGATCTGGACATATTCCTTATTAATTTAGACTTTATTTAAAGTGAGGAAAAAATAGGAGAAGAATATTATGGGAAAAAAAAATTTAGATAATAGGGTGTCTATATTTTTTCTTATTTTCTTTCCAAATTTTTCACTTTTTTTTTTTTCAGTGGTAGGTTGAAATTCTTAGAACGGCTTAATCTGATATAACTTATTGACATCCTATCAAAACAAATATAGAATACTCCCTCCGATCCTATATATAAGACCTTTTGCCTTGGTCCTAAATATAAGATCCTTTACAATATACGAGGTGATATTTATTATGCATTTCCAAAAAAATGCCCCTATTTAATGCATTCAAAGAGAAAAAGAGAAAGGTTAAATAAGGGTAGTTTTGGAAAAATGTTGAAATTTTTGGAGAAATCGAGGTAGTTAATTAGTTTTAACTCCCTTTCTTAATTCGCGTGATTCGGTTAAAATGGACTTATATATAGGACCAGAGGGAGTATTTAACATAATAGAAAAGTTTTTTCAAACGACACTGTAGAACAGGTTTTGTAAAAAAAATCAAGAAAAGGGACTCGGCGGCTTGGAGCTATATTGGTATATCCTCAAAGCATGAGTGAGAATAGAGGAAAAAAAATTCTGCTTAAATATAGTTTTTTTTTTTGTGCTTGATTCTAAACAAAAGATTTTTTATAATATATAAAGTAATATTTATTATATATTTTAAAAAAAACTCATGTTTAATGTATTATAGGGAGAAAAATAGATTAAATAAAGATAGTTTTAAAAAATATTATAATTTTTAAAAAAATTAAAGTAGTTAAGTAACTTTAACTTTTATCCTTAATCTATGTAAATCAATTAAAATGGTTCTTTAATAAATAAGGTGACTTATTTTTCTTTAATTCGATTAAAATGCCTAATATAAAATATATAACAAATAACATGATTCATCTTTTAAATTATAATATGAGTTATTTTAAATAGTATGACTCATCTTTTAAATTAGATATAACACATGAAAAAATGTGTTTGGTTATGAACAATTATAAAGCTTTGAATAATGCAATTTATTGATTACATTTCATACAAATCACAAGGAAAAAAAGACAAGTTTTTCAAAACTGACTCTTACTCAAATTTTAACTGTTCAAAATATTGGAATTAAAAAATATTTTTATGTGAGTGCGCGTTTAATTAATTTCTACGAAAATTTAACCTTAACTGGATAGGTTGGCAAAAAAAAAAAAACCCTACTTGAGTATATTATCTATTTATCTTATATTTTTAAAAATTATTGATAAAAATTTTGAAATTTCTATTATTATAAAATATTAAATAAGTAAATAGCTATGTTTCAAGCTTGAATGAAAGTATTAGTAAAGAGAACGAATTACATGCAAATCCCATCCTCAGTTACTGGAGAGGATATCTAAATCACATTTTTACTGAAATTTATTTACATATGTCATGATTTTTTCTGTTTAAAAATTTAAAGACATTTTTTATACTTAATACTAATTTATTTTAATAAAACATAATAAAGATTTTCAAAAAATTGTATTTTTATCTAACTTGGCATCATATAATTGAATCAATTAAAAAATAATAACAATTACATGAAACATAATATCTATGTCTATTTATCGAAAAAAATCTATTTCTTATTTTTTAAAACCACAAAAATATTCTTAAAATACTTTTATTATTTTTATTAAAATGTCAATCAAATGTGGATATGGGAGAAATACAAAGTTGGATATCAGAAAAAAAAAATGAAGAAGGAAAAGAAGAAAAGAAAAAAAGTAGGTAAGATGAAGCCCAGTATCCAAACAATTGGGCTCACAAGCCCGCGTATAATAATCTGGATACTTCCACCATGGTTGGCCGCTGGCGACGAAAGCTCCTGATTGAAACTCGCGAAAGTTAACCGTCCTAATTCCTGAAAAACAGAAAATTCACGAAATGTTGTGGTCTTTCTGGAAAAAAAAAAAGAAAATTCGCGTAATGTTGTGGTCTTTCTGGAAAAAAAAAAATGGGAAACGTGCCTCGAAAATACGAGATTTGTCCCTTCATTCTTTATAAATGCCCCATGGATCCCCTTCTTCAGCCCAACAAGATCGCAGACAATCTAACTGATCCATGGCAACGTTAAGAGAGCTCTCTACTCTTCCTATTGTTATTCTCACTTAACCGATAACATCAGAGAATGTCGCTGATCCCAAGTTTCTTCAGTGGCCGAAGGAGCGACATTTTCGATCCCTTCTCGCTCGACGTCTGGGATCCTTTCAGGGATTTTCCTTTCTCCTCGTCTCTGTCGACTTCTTTCAGGGAAAATTCTGCATTTGTTAGCACTCGGATTGATTGGAAGGAGACCCCTGAAGCCCATGTGTTCAAGGCCGATCTTCCTGGTCTCAAGAAGGGGGAGGTGAAGGTTGAGATTGAAGATGACAGGGTGCTTCAGATAAGCGGAGAGAGGAACGTCGAGAAGGAAGACAAA
The DNA here is from genome assembly GCA_026686845.1 of Adenanthera pavonina. NCBI lineage: Eukaryota > Viridiplantae > Streptophyta > Magnoliopsida > Fabales > Fabaceae > Adenanthera > Adenanthera pavonina. Next base: position 19,245,864 of record JAIVEN010000002.1, on the reverse strand, counting down.
AACGACACGTGGCATCGCGTTGAGCGAAGCAGTGGGAAATTTATGAGGAGGTTCAGACTGCCGGAGAATGCTAAGATGGATCAGGTGAAGGCTTCCATGGAGAATGGGGTCCTCACTATCACTGTGCCTAAGGAAGAGGTCAAGAAGCCTGACGTCAAGGCCATCGAGATTTCCGGTTAAGAAGAATATGTTTTATGGGTTTGTTTTGAAAAATGTGTCTTTGTTATTGGATTGTTCTCGTTCGTAAAATTGTGAGTTCTGCTTTCTGGTACGGATAGCGTTGTGTATTGTTGATGTGATTCTGTAAATTTACTCGGTCATGATAAGTGTTACTCGAAATAAAGTCAGCCGATCTTGCTTCTTCTTTTTTTTAAATTAGTTTTCTTCTTTAATTTGTTATTTTTGTTTTGAGTTCATTCATGATTTTAATTGTTGAGCAATTTAACTTCTACTCTGTTGATGAAGATTGCTGTGACACTTCGGAGACAGTTGCAATAGAAGTTGGAGAGTGATGTAAAAGTATGAATGCACAAAAATAAAGATTGATTAAATTCACATTCGCTAAACACATGATTAAGATCTTCCTTAGCTTATTCACATAATCTACATGACATGTATTGAGTCATAATGTGACACTTGAGTCACTCTTTATTAGTGAGAATCTTCCCTTTCAATGCAAGTCAAACAAAAGTTAAGCTCTCTTCCATTTCTAGGCCAAATCCCATATACAATTTTCGTTAAGACATTAACACACTCATCACCTTAAGATGCTTCATAAGCGGAAGAGGTGGGTAAATTGCTAGAACAAGTATGGATCTAATAACATTGAGCCTCGCCCTCATTCTCTTTTTGGGGTTTAACACCGGCAATTTGAAGGATACAAGCAATAGGAAGCAAGTGTTCAAAGAATGGCCAATTTTATTCTCTGTGAGGAGTAAATAACAGTCTTTCACAGGCTTCAATAGATGACTGATAGGGATCTCACTAGAGGTTGTTGAAAAATTTACTTCAAAGATATATTTTTTCCTAAAAAATATAACATGTATGTTTTTCAAAAAATTAAAGTTTTAACGTTATACCATTGAGTATTTAGTTCAACATGCAAGAATTATACCTTCTTAATTAGAGGTTTCAAATTTAAGTTTTGGGAATGTAATTGCGTTAAATATTTAGTGATAAAGTATGTCACTGGAAAAAGTCCTACCTAGTTTAATCCAAATTAATCTGAACCTCAAAAAATCCTTTAGTTGAAGTGAGATAAATTCATGATACCAAGTGCACTAAAAAAAATCTTTAAACCTTCTTATTGAAGTTTCTAAAAGCTTTATTTGGTTAAAATACTTAATGATCAAGATACTAAAAATTATATCTACATCTAACTTTTTCAGATGTATTTTATGACTGTTAAAATATATTAATTTTTTCTTTTTGTTGGCAGTCCGAACTACAATGGGATGGGGAATTACATGATCATATGGGAGAAACAAAGCACATGATTGGGGCTTAAAAGAGATCTATTATATATATATATATATAAAGCTAGGTGAGATTTGTGGAAATCTGAAGTGTCATTTCAGCGAGGAATTCTGGAGGGTTACATCATTAAGGGTTTATGAAAAGGAAATGTAATCTTAGACTAATTGTAGTTAATTGAATTTTGAGAATTAGTGATTCAATAACTGATCATTTAATTGGAGTTAATTTGTTATGAAGAATTGATAATGACATTTATATGGCTTAAACTTTAAACGTATTTCTTTTAATTTGGTTTGTGTTTATGGTAATTTTTCTTTTTAATAATCTGTGTCCTTTACGGTATCTTTAATTTTTAATTTTGATAATTTGTGAATATGCATTTAAATGAGGTATTCATAGTGTTATTGATAAATATTCAAATTTTTGTTCAATTCAATTATATTTTCCATTTAAATATAACGTGTCTAATATTTAGATGATGATGATTTTTAAATTTATTTTTAATTTAAATATCTTCTTATCTTTTTTGTTTCCATCTTATATAAATATAAATCATGAATTTTTTTTTGTTAGCACTATGGCTATCCTCCAGTTGATAATTGAAAATTAATTTTTACAAGACTTTTTACATACACACAACCAAGATTACTCATTTATTTACTTGTGAAAGTCAATTATTATTATGTTAATTTTTTAATTCTAAATCAATAAAAATCATTTAAATATAACTATATAAGATATTTAATATGTGATTGATGATTTTTCAAATTTGCTTTTAAACTCATTATTTTCTTCACTTTATCGGTTTAAATTTTTAATCAATATAATCAATCATTATCATTAAATTCCTTATGGAATGCTATAATTAATTTTGTTTGCAATCATATCTGGTAACTATTGCCAATCACACTATAAATCCATGGATTGTTTGTGCAACGTACTCACTTCTATCCCCACTTTTCGTTTCTTTGTTAAAGACTGTCCCATGATTTTCAATCTTTTCCCTTTTTTTTAATTCCACATAATGGTTGTTCGAACTTGGAGCTGATTCTATACATCTCTTGATTTTTTTTTTTTTGCAATTTGCGGGATCATGATGATGAACTTCGTTTATGATGCAGTATCATGATTTTTATTTTTTTTCTTAGTTTGCTTTCATTCCTTTTCTTAATGATGTCTGATAGATCAAAGTTTATCAAGTTGGTTTTTTTGTAGTCTCAATGGACACAACAGTGGATATTCTAATATCACATGTTGATTCGAGCTAAGACGTAATTCCAAATCACACAGTTTCATCGTGGTGCATAGATGTAGGCAGAAAGAGGAATGTTTCTATTGTTGTCAAATTTCTAATAATCAATTTATGTTGACCTTGACTAAGCTTGAAGAGAAAAAAAATCAATGAATGAAAACAAAGGCTCAAATCCATCAATCCACTTGAAGGATTTGAAAAAAATCTGGCGTAGGATCCTCCAACAAAGTTGGACGCCCTTTGCTATCTAATCCACATGTAGGTGCTTCTCAGTGTTGATGAAGATATGTATTTAATGTTAGAAATATTTTTATATGATTCACTTTTAAGATATGTATAATTTTCTATAAAAAAAATATATGTATAATTTTAAACATTATATATATGTATTACGAGAACATAATGACATATATAACGTATGATTAATGTGATTTTCTTAATAAAATATTTATATTATAATTAAAAAATATACATATATATATATATACACACACACAACTTGTAATACGAGATTCAATCATTTGGAGTATACATTTTTTTATAATAGGTAAAAGATTTAATTCAAACAAATTCTGCTTGAATTTGACATCAAAACTAATGAATTTGTTTAATAAATAACTAATGAATTTTGGGTGTTTCAATTCGTCCATGGTAACAAGTGGAACAAGAAAATTTGTGTCAATTATGATCAATCTTAAAAATTATTAAGCATTTCTTTTTAAACTGAAATTTGTAAGCTTGAAACAAATCATTTTAGAAGGGGACCAAACAAAATTCTTCATATATCTCAAAGTCTGATAAGTGAACAAAAAAAAAAAAAGTCTCTTTCAAGCAGCCCTTGGATTCTAACAGATAAATTTATTTTCTATTTATTTGATCCCCTTTCTTGTGGAAATGGTATTTATTGATGCCATACAATATACTAATTGGCTAGCTATAAGGGGTCATAAACTGGAAAATAGCATGGTCATTTTTGTTTGAACCACCTTATGCATTATCATTTTCTTATAGCCTATCCTTTTCGTGAATTAAAAGAAAAAAGGTGGTTTTTATAGTGAGTTTCAAATTCCATACATACATCTTCAATTAAAATTATATATCTAACCTAAATCGTTATTAATCATTTGTCATTGAAATTATTATCATTTAAATATCCTGCAAAATTATTAAATTGGTCGATTTGGATTTCATTTAATTTTGATGAGAATATATATTTTCAAATTGATTGGTTAGAAATTAATTACAATTAAATTATTATGATTTACAATGATTCAAAATCTTAAAATATATATCAAATCATTATTAATTAAAGTTGATAGATTTCTGAGTTATGGAAAATACTAAAAATCAAATTAAGGATACATAGTACAAAAATTTTCATATAAATTTAAATGGAAAAATTTATATAAATCTAATAGAAGATCAAAGTCTTTGCAATGTTGAGTTATACAAGCTGTGCCACGGTGGGTGGGAGACCTATAAACACAACACTCAATGTGATGTATGGATAGATTTTCAATACTTTAATTTCATTTAATCATTTTTTGTCTACTTTTATGTTGATATAATTATATCCAATATATTGAATTACATCTTATGCACTATGTCAAAAAAGGGCTTTCTTGGTGGTTAAAATTGGTAATCCTTTGTATTTCAAGCCGCAAAAGATTTGGATATCGAGAAAAATTCCTACTACAACCGCAAATAAAATCAATTAATTGTAATTTAATAATATGTTCAAAAAACACTTTCATTTGCGGTTATAATAAAAAATTGCAAAGATAAGTTAACTTTTCTATGTGGTACGGAAACAATTGCAGAAGATAATGGTCAATTAATTTTTTTAAAATAATTTGATCAATACTTTCCTTTGCCGTTGTTTCAACAAACGCAAATGATAATTATATTCTTTTATTTTTAATTCATCAAAATTTCACTTTCCTTAGCATTTCCTTTTGAAACCACAAATGAAAACTTCTTTGCATCTTCACTCCACTTTTCTTGACATTTACCATTATAACCACAAAGGAATATATGTCAAGAAGGCCATTTTTATCGCAGTTATGATGATGTGGACCTTTTAGGATCTATACCCTAGAAACCCAGAAAGTCAAGTTGTCTGCAAAACGGAAATACAAACCCAAAGGGAAGGGATAATCAAACTCTGAAACCCAATAGAACATGGGGATTCTAAGAACTCCAGAGGGGGACGTCACAAGAGAAAGATCAATTCTCTTGATAAGTCGAAATTTGTATTCTAGGAAGAACACAAAGAACTAGTGAAACTCACTAATTGTATAAACTCAGAATAATCTTCATCTATAGAAAGCGGCACCACAAAGGTCTATAAATAGGAAAAGAAAAGTAGATCCTAATAAATATCTAAGAGCTATTAGATAAAGATAATCTCTATCTAATAAAGTTTAAATTAAATTAAATCTAAACTTATGATTGGTCCATTTGATACAAATAGGAAACCTCAAAATTATCCTAATCTTAATTTAAATCAAATCAAATCAAAATAAAATAAATCTGAAAAAAAAATCTAAAAAATAATTGAAATATCCCATTAATTAAGCTCTTCTATTATTGTACCTTGATTCGGGAATTGGGCCTCACTTGAAACTTAAGTTTGAATCAGAATTATTATTATTATTTTCAACAATGGGCTTAGAAGCCTCTTGCTCCTCAAATATGGGCTTATCCTCCTGTAATTTCTGGGTCAAGCCTTGTAATACTTCCTTCATAGTTTTAGTTCGGTCTCGAGTCATTGGACCTTCAATAGCTTGTAATGGATTTTTTGGAACATTGGATTTTCATTGTTGGACTTGTAGGTTATAGCTTGGATGGTCTCCATCATTCCCTCCCTCTTGGAAAAGATTCACCCTCGAATCTACAGTATCATATAAAGATAGATATGCAACATTGAAGGTAGTACTAACATTTTCATAAGAGCCTGGCAAATCAAGTTTGTAAGCATTGTCATTGATTCGGTCCAAGACTTAAAAATGTCTGTCTTCACGTTGCTGCAGCTTTGATTTTCTTTATTCAGGAAATCTTTCCTTTCTCAAATGTACCCAAACCCAATCACTGGTTTCAAATACAACTTTTCTACAACTCTTTATAGCTTCTTTTCAATGTTAGCTTTTACTTTGATATGAAGATCCTGCACAAACTCAGCTTTTTTCTTACCATTAACGTTAGCTTTCTCATTACCAGATAGAGGCAGAATATCAAGAGGAATCATAGGGTTGAAACCATACACAATCTTAAAAGTAGAATATGATGTAATTAAATGCATAGCCCTATTATATGCAAATTCTATGTGAGGCAAACAAAATTCTCAATTCTTCAAAATTTTCTGAATTATGGTACACAACAATGTGGTGAGTGTTCTATTTACTACTTAAATTTGACCATCAATTTGTGGATATGCAGTAGTAGAAAATAAAAGTTTAGTTCCTAATTTACTCCATAAAGTGTTCCAAAAATGACTTAGGAACTTAATATCTCTATCACTCACAATTATTCTAGGAATACCATGCAATCTCACAATTTCTTTGAAAAACAAATCAGCAATACGTATGGCATCATGAGTTTTTGAACATGCAATAAAGTGTGCCATCTTGCTAAATCTATCAACCACAACAAAAATATTATCCTTACCACTAGGAGAACGTGGTAATCCCAATACAAAATTCATAGAAATATCAATCCAAGGTTGTTCAGGAAGGGGTAAAGGGGCATAAAATCAATATGCATTAACCTAGATTTCGCATGCTTGCAAGTAACACATCTATCACACATAAAAGCAACATCTCGCTTCATAGAAGGCCAATAAAAGTGTTCATGCAAAATTTTGAAAGTCTTATGAATTTCAAAATGTCCCATTAACCCACCACCATGAGTTTCTTTGACAAGTAATTCACGCAAAAAACAATGAGGAATACATAACTTATCTTTCTTAAAGAGAAATCCATCAAATCTTTAGAAATCTTGGAACCCATGATTTTCACATGATTCTCAAATTTCTGCAAAATTTGAATCAGAAGCATACAGTCCCTTAATCAATTCAAAATCAAGCAATTTAGCATGTAAAGAAGTTAAAAGAGAATACCTTCATGAAAGTGCATCAGTCACAACATTATCTTTACCTTGCTTATACTTAAGGATGTACGGAAATGTATCAATGAATTCCATCCACCTGGCATGTTTCTTGTTCAACTTACCTTGTGACTTCAGGTACTTTAAACTCTCATGATCTGAGTGAATGATAAACTCCTTTGGCCATAAATAGTGTTGTCATGTCTTTAAGGCTCTTTTCAATGCATAGAGTTATTTCTCATAGGTAGAATAGTTTAAAGTTGGGCCATTAAGTTTCTCACTAAAGTAAGCTATGGGTTTGTTGTCTTGCATAAGAATAGCCCCTATTCCTACCCCAAATGCATCACATTCAATTTCAAACAATTTATTAAAATCTGGAAGTACAAGAAGTAGTGCATCGGTGAGTTTGTGTTTCAAAGTGTTGAATGCTTTCTCATGTACCTCACCTCACCTAAAGGTTACATTCTTCTTAACTAGATCATTGAGAAGTGCTGCTATGGAAGAAAAATCTTTAACAAACCTCCGATAAAAGTTAGCCATGAAAACTTCTTACCTCATTTGTATTCCTCAGGGTTGGCCATTCTCAGATTGCTTTCACCTTGTCTTCATCTACTCGAATTCCTTGAGCTCCTACAACAAAACCAAGGAAGACAATCGAATCCAAGCAAAATGAGAATTTTTCTAGATTTGCAAAGAACCTATTTTTCCTAAGAACAAGGAGAACTTCACGCAAATGCATGACATGATCATCTAGACTCTTGCTATACACTAAGATATTATCAAAATAAACTACAACAAATTTTTTAATGAATGAACGGAAAATATAATTCATGAGACTCATGAAGGTGCTAGGAGCATTAGTTGAACCAAAAGGAATAACTAACCAATTATAAAGTCCAAACTTAGTTTCAAAAGCAGTTTTCCATTTATCACCTTCTTTCATTCTAATTTGGTGATATCCACTCCTAAGATTAATTTTAGAAAACAATGATGTACCATGTAATTCATCTAACATATCATCTAACCTAGGAATATGATAGCAATATTTTATCGTTATTTTGTTGATGGCTCAGCAATCCATACACATTTGCCACTTCCTATCTTTCTTTGGTACTAGATCACCGGTACTGCACAAGGACTCTAACTTTCTCTCACAAATCTCTTTCTCATGAGTTCTTCAACTTGGCGTTGAATTTCTTTTGTTTCCTCTGGATTTACTTTATATGCTAGATGGTTGGGAGTGGTAACTTCAAGCATGAAATTAATGCGATGTTCTACACCTCTTATGAGAGGTAAGCCATCGGGTATTTCTTCCGGAAAAAGATCTCCAAATTCCTACAATAGAGAAGAAATACTAGAAGGCATAGAGGAATCAAGTTGGTTAGTGGATAAACAAATACCCTTGTACAGAAGTACAAAGATTTCTTGCCTCGCACACAATGCTCTTTTTACCTCTCCTTCCTGTGCTAACAAGCTCACTTGATTATTTTTCTCACTCTCTTTCTCATTTTCTTCTCTCTTTTTCCACACTTTTTCACCTTTTTCATTTTTCTGTAATTTTTTTGGATTTTTCATCTCACTCTTCTCTTTTTCTCTCTTATTTAGATCTTTTGATTTGTACCCATTTTGAATTTTCAATTGGTCTTTATACGCTTCAAAAGGAGGTAGAGGAGTAAGTGTGATTTGCTTTCCATGGAACTTGAAGTAGAAGAAGTTCTTGCGCCTATCGTGATTGACATGACATATCTATCATATTGTCATGGACGACCAAGTAACAAATGCCCAACAAACATAGGTGCAACATCACATATCATCTTATATGTATACTTTCCAACAGTGAAAGTAACAAGAACTTGCTTGCAAACTTTAATTTCACCATAATCAGTCAATCATTGCAACTTATATGGTCTAGGATGCTTAATGAGAGGTAAATTCAATTTTTCAACAAGTAAGGTACTAACCACATTAGTGCAGCTACCACCATCAATGACTAGACTACATACTTTATCTTGGATAAAGCACCTAGAATGGAAGAGCAGTTCCCTTTGTTCATCATTATGCTCTTCTTTTGGTTGAATGCTAAGAGCTTGCCTTGTCACACAAATGTTTCAACTAATGGCATGATCATATTCATCTTCTGAGACATTAGAAAAAGGAGGGGTTTTAAGACCATCATTTTCTTCTTCTTCATCATCATTGGAGCTTGCATATTTCATATCTTCACTATCAAGTAGTAAGACCTTCCTCTTGTTTGGACATTGGGCAGCAATGTGTCCAAATCCTTGGCACCTAAAGCAGCAAGTGTCTCGGGGTTTAGAAGGTGTGGAAGTGTCAGCGTTGCTCTTTGAAGGAGCAAATTTGGTTTTGTAATTATCTTTGGACTTGATAGCAGATTTGAACTTTGGAGGCTCTTCCTTTGTTTTAGCTTCTTTTGCTTTGTAGCTAGGATTATTTCTTCAGTAGGTGGATGAGCTAGACTTCCTATTATTTAATTGCCTCTCAATATGGATTGCCTTGTAGAGTAATTCTTCCATGGTAACATAGTTTTCAAGCTCAATTCTATCTCTGATTTCAGATCTTAACCCACAAATAAAATGGGTCATGATTTGCTCAATATCTTCTTGTATATCAGCTCGAATCATAAATAGCTCCATCTCTTTGTAATACTCATCAATGGACATCAATTCCTATTCAAGAGCTTATAATTTAATGTGTACATCATGAAAATAATAGTTAGGGATATACCTCTTATGCATAAGAGTTTTCATCTCCTGCCATGTGTTGGCGGGCTCTTCACCATATCTTCTTTTATTTCGTTGTAATTAATCCCACTAGACACTTGCATATTCAGTGAATTCAACGGCTGCAAGTTTCACCTTCTTCTCTTCTGAATATTCATGACATTCAAATACCATCTCCACTTTTCTTTCCCATTCAAGATATGCATCAGGATCACATCTTCCTTGGAAAGAAGGAATTTTCAGCTTGATGCTACCTAAATCATTATCTCGTTTGGAGGAGGATTTATTTCTGAAAGAGGAACCATATTTTGAATTTACTTCATCATCTTCAAAGACGCGAGATCTCGACTTTTTGCCTATAATTTCAGATCTCATGTTTTCCATATCAGCTCTCATATGTTGGAATTAATCACACAAGGATTTGAGAGTAACTTTCAAATTTATATTATGTTCTGCTTCATTTTCAAACATGTTTGCCAACCTGTAAAAATTAAGAAAAGAGAAAAATATTTTGTGAAAGGAAACTCACTCCCTCTTCTCACGAGTTTAACTCAGTTCTTGTATAAAATTCACTCGCGTTTATACTCTTTTTTGCTTTTTCTAATAATGAGCTCATTTTCTCTCGCCTCTTACCACTCACAATAGTATCTTGCAGTGCTCTTAATAGAATTAAGGAGACTCAATCAAGAAAATTTTGTGTATATGGCAATCAATAAATAATTTTGGAGTTCAAAAAAATCAAGACAAAACTAGGAATCAAGTTAAAACAAATCTCCAACTTGATGACTAAGAGGATAAATGATAGTAAGATTAGAGAAAATTTTCCACCAAGAAAAATAAATATCACGTCAAGAATGATATATAGATAAATAAAGATGCAAATTTTCTTGTTCTTGGCTTTTTTTTTTCTTTCTTTCTTTTTTTACCTTTCTTTCTTTTCTTTTTTTTTTATCTTTCTTTCTTTCTATTTTTTTTTTGCCTTTTTTTTTTAAATCAGCCAAGCCACCAAAGAATTTTCAACAAACAATAATTTTCAAAAGCAATTAATTCAATCAATGAGATAAAAAAAACATATGACGTGACGTAAATGACAGAAGTTTAGAAAGAATAGTGTAAACACAATTTCACAAGTTTTTTGGTATTTAAAAGCAATTTTTGCAGTTTTAAAAAGATGAATGGCAGACGTAGAATGATCCGAGAAAAAGACGCACAAGAAATAAGAAAATGGAAGATATAAGGTATGATTTGTAGGAGTAATAGAAGGGCATATTGCCGAATTGGAGAGATGGCTTTGGAGAAGATGACGCCAAACGGACTTGGGAAACCATGACGTGAAGGCTGAGGGTGCGACTTGAACTATTGCATAAACAAAAAGGAAGACCGCGTTTGGATGACCGACTTTATGATTGTGCAAGTAGGGGTGGGTTTGGCAAAATTTGAAACTGATGAAGGAATGATGTAGGATGACGTGTTTGATGACTTGGATGAGGATTATTATGTGCTGTAACCATCGAACTTCACCTAATCTCTGATACCAACTGATGTGGATCATCTAGGATCTATGCCCTAGAAACCCAGGAACCCAGAAAATCAAATTGTTTGCAAAGCGGATGCACAAACCAAAGGGAATGGATGATCAAACTCTGAAACTCAATAGAACATGAAGATTCTAAGAACTTCAGAGGAGAACGGCATAAGAGAGATCAATTTTCTTGATAAGTCGAAATTAGTATTCTAGGAAGAACCTAAAGAATTAGTAAAACTCACTAATTATATAAACTCATAATTATCTTTATCTGTAGAAAGCACTACAAAGGTCTATAAATAGGAAAACAAAAGTAAATCCTAATGAATTTCTAAGAGCTATTGGATGAAGATAAGCTTTATTTAATAAAGTTTAAATTAAATTAAATTAAATCTAAACCTACGATTGATCCTTTTGAATACAAATAGGAAACCTCAAAATTATTCTAATCTTAATTTAAATCAAATCAGATCAAAATAAAATAAATCTAAAAAATATCCTAAAAATAATTGAAATATCCCATTAATTAGACTCTTCCATTATTGAGTCTTGATTTGTTAATTGAGCTTTTCTTGAAACTTGAACTTGAATCAGAATTTTTTTTTTTAATAATGGGCTTAGAAGCCTCTTACTCCTCAAATATAGGCTTATCCTCCTGTAATTTTTGGATCAAATCTTGAAATGCTTTCTTCATAGTTTTAGTTTCGTATCGAGTTATTGGACCTCCAATAGCTTATAATCAATTTTTTAAAATATTAAATTTTTATTATTAAACTTATAAGTTATAGCTTAAATTCATTGACATTCACTTGTCATTTTAAAATACTTGATAGTGCTTACAAAAATAACAAGTGCATCATGTGAATGCATTACTAATTCAATTAAAAGAAGCTCACACTAGTATTAATTGGGCCCACATGCTGCAATCTAGATACTTCCACTTGGCGGTGATCGAACGCCCAACAATCCTAATTCCTCGAAACAGAAAAGTCGCGAAAAATATTGAAGTTTCTGGAAATATCAGCAACGGACCTCGAAAGAACTAGATTTATAGCTCCTCCTCGTTTAAATACCCAATGAATCCCCCGGTTGTCACACTAGAAAAGCAAACACAAGCAGCAATTCGGAGCACTTACGACTCTTTCTTTCAATTGTTATTGTCATTCAAGCTTGAAGATTAGAAAATGTCGTTGATCCCAAGTTTCTTTGGTGGCCGACGGAGCAATGTGTTCGATCCTTTCTCTCTCGATGTCTGGGATCCCTTCAAGGATTTTCCTTTCCCCTCCTCTCTCTCGACTTCTTCTCAGGAGAATTCTGCATTTGTCAACCCTCAGGCTCAGATTGATTGGAAGGAGACCCCAGAAGCTCATGTGTTCAAGGCTGATCTTCCTGGGTTGAAGAAGGAGGAGGTCAAGGTTGAGATTATAGATGACAGCGTACTACAGATTAGCGGGGAGAGGAACGTCGAGAAAGAGGACAAGAACGATAAATGGCATCGTGTTGAGCGAAGCAGTGGCAAATTTCTGAGGAGATTCAGATTGCCGGAGAATGCCAAAATGGATCAAGTGAAGGCTTCCATGGAGAATGGGGTTCTCCCTGTCACTGTGCCAAAGGAAGAGGTTAAGAAGCCTAATGTTAAGGCCATCCAGATCTCTGGTTAACAAAAATTACATTGTGGTTTCTCTGGGTTTGTATTAAAGAATGTGTCTGTGCAATTCTCCATGCTTGTAAAATCGTGTGCTCTGCCTCTGCCTGTTGGTACGGATAAGGGAGATAGCGCATGTAAATGTTTGTGTGTTTCTATAAATTTTCGTGGTAATAATTTGCGCTATTTACAATAAAGTCGATCGATTTTGTGTTTTCTACTTATTTTCCTTTCCTGAATTTTCTATTGTTGCTTGGATTCAGATTCTGTCCATGAAAATTGCTGTTAGCTTTTCCGTCCATTGGAACTATCTTAAGGAAAACTAAGGGATGGCATGAAATTATCTTTCACTTTATTTTTATATACTCTAATTATTCTATATCTTTTATAAAAATAAAAATGAATGCCTGGATATTATGAATAACAATCATAAGAGCACAGCAAATATGTAAAGGTAATTTTGAATATGAAGGGAATAAATGGTTTCATTATTGATTGAATGGGATGAATTATATCTTTTACTTTAATATTACTTATATGAATTTAATTTAAATGATTAAATAGTGGCTATTATTATTTTGAGAAATTCAAGGTACAATTTGATTTTTTATCAATTGAATTAGTGAATAAATGTTAATTAAGAGAGGGTTACTTAGGTTAGAGACAGAAATGAGATTTTGCTTTGAAACAGTGAAGTGAGAGATTGACATGATAAAGGAGAGCTGAGTCAATATGTGTTTTTAAAACATTCCATCCTTGATTTACGCAATAACAATAAGAATGGTATGTTCAACGTAATAATTAAGCAATGAAATACTGCTTGTGCGTGGGATGAAATATTCCTTCCAATTCACATGATAACACATTTTGTATCAATTATATGTATATTAAGGAAATCATGTTTTACTTGAAATTAATACAAAAATTATTCATATTTTCTATTTTGTCCTTATTAAATATCACATTCTATTATTATTATTATAAAGTTATAAATGAGAAGTATGGAAGCAATAAAGATAAGGATAAAATAGAAAGAAAAATATTCAATGTCCTCTATTTTAAAAAAAAATTTGTTATACAAAATGATTTATAATATGAACATGAGGGAGTACTAATTCGTGGATAGAAAAATTGGGCTTATACTCCCTCCAGTCCTATATATAGGAGCTTTTGGCTTGGTTCTGAATATAAGACCCTTTACAATATACGATGTGGTATTTATTATACATTTTTAAAAAATGTCCCTATTTAATGTATCCAAAGAGAAAAAGAGAAAGAATAAATACGGGTAGTTTTGGAAAAATGTTGGGATTTTCGGAGAAATTGAGGTAGTTAATTTGTTTTAACTTCTCTTCTTGATTCACGTGATTCAGTTAAAATGGTCTTATATTAAGGATCAAAGGGAGTAATAATTAATAATGATTTGGAACGTCATTCTTTACTATTCCAATCTTTTTTTAGAAACTCTTTCATCTAATGGCTTAAGCACAATAGCATCCCTCCCACGCCAATCCATTGAAAAAAATTCCCAAACATAGACAACATAGTGGGAGAGTCAGTAATAAACCTGATTGGTAAGCGAGGCTTTTATCCGAAGCGAAAACGCTAACTAACTTCAGTTAAATCAGTTATGCATATTTATTAGGCATGCTTCCTAAGACACTACCAATCTCAATGATGTCCAGAATTTAATTTTATACTACTTCAATGAATAAAGCATGGTTAAGAAAGTATATAGACATAAATTGTGAATGAGCTATAATCTCGTTCAGGGGTGATGGATACATATTTAGTTAGAAATTCATAGTTTGAAATTAAAAAAACGATGGATCGTCATTGGTAATAAATTGTTTGCAATATATCTAATAATGTAATTTAATTTTTTTAACAACTTTAACGAGATTACCCGTAACTAGAATTGAATTAAAGTTGATTTTAGTGATTCCTGATTAGTCATCCAAAAAATCTTCAAATGGTCGGTGAACTTCTTTTTTAATCTCCATACGATATAATTTATCAAGACTCAATAAAATGCAGTCAGATGACATTCATAAATAGATTTTCTTAATCCCAATCTCTAAAATGTTGGATTAATCATATATTTGTCATAATCCTCGTCAAAGAAGTGTAATGCTGCTGTGAAAGTTTGCACAACTTAATAGATCTGAACATTGATTCTTTTTAAGTTGGAGTTTTCTTTTTTTGGGGACATTCTGTAGCAGCTAATATAGAATGCTTATGCTTATAACGTAATAGAAATAATTTATGACTCGCAACCTTTGTGAGATAATCTTCTTAAAAAGAAATAAGCAGTTTATTGTTTTTTTAAAGGCCACCAAGAACAGTTTTTTTTAAATTGTGAAAAGGAACATGAAGCTTTTTTTAAACATTCCGAAAATTACTTTTTAAAAAATTTTTAAACAAACGGGGCCTCAATCTTTAAAGCATGAGTGAAAAAAGACAAAAGAAAAAAAAGCAGTAATATCACAATCAATATATTAATATCAAATATCAAATCTTTTAAGTCATAATAATTAATATCCATGAACAATAAATAACACGAATATGTGACTTATTTTTCAAGCGCTACACAATATACAAGAAAAAAGTTCAAGCATATAATATAAAATTTGTAGGAATCTACATGATTCACAAATTAGGAATAATAAGATTCATTTTTTAAATTATGTATGGTACAAAAAATGTGTCGTTATAAACTATTTATAAGTTATGAATAATATAGCTTATTCAGGCAAAAAATTTTATTTATTAGTCTCAAAATATTGAAATATAAATATTCATATATTATCTTATTTTTTTAAAATTATTGATAAATAAAATTTGGAATTTCTATTATCTTCAAAAAATTCAAATGAGTAAATGGCTGCGTTTTAAACTAGACGAATGAAATGTAAAAGAAAGTAGGAGTTACGTCGAAACTCCATTCTCGGTTACTGTAGAGGATATTCAAATTACATTGTTACCGAAATTTAGTTTAAATTTACAGTTTTTTCTCTAAAGCGTGTTATATTTTTTCAGGGAAAAATTTATATAGATTATTTTACATTTACTGCTAAGTTATTTAAATAAAACATAAACCTTTGCTTTTTTTAAAAAATATATATATAGAGCCAAGTTGGGTAAAGAAAGATTATTACCCACACTCTGGCGTCAAGGTGATGGGAAATCAAAATCTCCCCTCTCATAAAAGGAGATGGTAAAAATATATATTTATATAATATGGCATCATTGATGAATCAACTAAAACATTCAATTATAATAATTATATGAAATGTCATATCTATGTCTTATTTTTTAAAGTACATGTTATGATTCTTAAATTCTTTAGATGGAATTCCAACTAACATGTCAACCTAAGAAAAGGATGTAGGGCTGTGCATGTAAATCTGTGGCTCGGTTGGCCTAGTTCTATTGGGCCAACCGCGCTTCAGGTTAACTTTGATTTGTTCAGCTTGACTCATAATATATATATATATTTTAAATTTTTTTTATTATTTTGTATATATTAATTGATTTTATAAGATTTTTTTTCTATATATCTTATATAATATATTTATTATTTGATTACTATGAAAAAAATTATTAAGATTTTGATATTTTAATTTTATTTAAAATTTTAAATTAATTTCTTAATTTAATATTATATGAAAATAATGTATAGTTGTAAATATTTTTAAATTTTAAAAAAATTAATTTCTATTATAACATTATTTTTGAAGAAAATCTATTTTTACATTAATAATTAAATTTTTTTGTTAATACATAAAGTTAGTTTTTTATTTTATTTTTAATATTTTAAAAAATTATTTAGTATCAGAGTAGACTCGATCCCAACCTAATACCTAGCCCAATTTATCTCAGATATACATGGGTCGGGCAACAAACTGGGATAAAACCTGACCCAAAATGATATAATCAGAGGAGGGAAATGTACAGTTGATTATTAGACCCAAAAACAAAACAAGTCGATATCGTGAAGCAGTATCCAAGTAATTGGGCTCACAAGCCCACAATATCTGTTACTTCCACCATGGTTGGTGAGGAAAGCTCAAGCTAGATCTCGCGAAAGTTAACCCAAAAAAAAATTCATAATTCCTGAAAAAAGAAAATTCGGGAAAAGTTGTGATCTTTCTGGAAATATCAGAGACGTATTAATCATTCTATCCTAAAGTCCTAAATCCTAATTCCTGAAAAAAGAAAATTCGGGAAAAGTTGTGGTCTTTCTGGAAATATCACATACGTATCTCGAAAATACTAGATTTCTCCCTCCACTTCTTTTAAATATCCCATGTATCCCCTTCTCCCGCACCACAGAGCAGACAATCTAAGTGACGAAGCAACAATCTTGAGCCCCTATTCTTTCTATTGTCATTCTCACCCATCCTTCAAGATCAGAAAATGTCGTTGATCCCAAGTGTCTTCGGTGGCCGAAGGAGCAACATCTTCGATCCCTTCTCTCTCGACGTTTGGGACCCTTTCAAGGATTTTCCTTTCTCCTCTTCTCTTTCGACTTCTCTCGGTGAAAATTCTGCATTTGTTAGCACTCGGATTGATTGGAAGGAGACCCCTGAAGCCCATGTGTTCAAGGCCGATCTTCCTGGTCTCAAGAAGGAGGAGGTGAAGGTTGAGATTGAAGATGACAGGGTGCTTCAGATAAGCGGAGAGAGGAACGTCGAGAAGGAAGACAAAAACGACACGTGGCATCGCGTTGAGCGAAGCAGTGGGAAATTTCTGAGGAGGTTTAGATTGCCGGAGAATGCTAAAATCGATCAGGTGAAGGCTTCCATGGACAGTGGGGTTCTCACTGTCACTGTGCCTAAGGAAGAGGTCAAGAAGCCTGCCGTCAAGGCCATCGAGATTTCTGGTTAAAGTAGAACTGTGTTTCCTGTGTTTGTATTGAAAGTGTGTCTTTGTTGTAAAAATTAGATATCCATGTTCATGAAAGCGTGAGTTCTGCTTTTTGGTGTGGATAAGAATGAGAGGTTGCGTAATGTTGGTGTGATTCTGTAAGTTTTTCTCGTTCTGTGTTAGTGTTAATTTGAAGTAATCTCAGTTAATTTTGCTTTTTCAAGTACCTCCCTTCTTCAATTTGTTATTTTTGTTTGAGTTCATTCATGATGATTTTAGTTGTCAAACAATTTAACTTCTACTCTGTTTATAGAAATAACTCTATATTCTCTTGAGGTAATAGCAGTAGAAGTAGTAGACTGCCGGGATTGTATGAGGAACTCAGCAATAATGAAGATTGATTCTTGCAATAGGAGTTGGATTTCACTCTAAATTAGTTTTGAACTGGATTAGCTCAAGCAGGTTGGACTACTGGGCTAACTTCTTATCATACTTTAAGGCCTATTTCACCTTCTGATTTGCAGCTATTTATGCACTCAATTTCCTTTGTTTCTTAACAAATGGTTTCTAAGCCATTTTTTATTGTTGAGACAACTGGTTGAACTGAAGCTTTGCTTCAGAAGCTTCCATCTCTCGTGCATTTTTATTAACCTCCCGCGCATCCTTCCTTGTTCCCTTTAAACTCGGCTCCATTGCCTTCTGCACACCTCAGCTAATACCGCACCAGCCGATTTCAGAAGTTAAAATGCTCCATATAGTAACATTATTTTTTGTTCTAATTAAATTTTAAAATTTATAACTTTGTCCTCATCTTCTCATTAATAGTTTAATGTTGTAAATGGTCTCTCTAACTTGTAAATATTGAATTTATATACTAAGTTATAGTTTCCCTGACTCTATTATCCATGAAAAAATGTGTTTAGTTGGATAAATGCCCATATTCTCTCCCATGCATCCGAAGCAAAGCTACGCCGTAGACCAAAAACAGTGAAAATAAGGATAGGAAACCAGTCCCTCCACATTTTTTAAGAAATTTTTATACAAAATATATTGGTTTTGATTTATGTATACATGTTTAATAATTTATGCTATGCTTCATAGGTATTTAGAATCACACATATGTTCTTTGCAACTTCCTCTTGAAGATTCAAGGCATTACCGAATGGAGGAGTAGATGTTGTTAATGCGTCATAGTTGAGGTGGGTCAATGATAAATCTATAGTTCATTTAAGTAGCGAAATTGAAGGAACACAAAGAGGATGATAATCAAATGTTCTTGCATTCATTCAGTTGAAGTTGTAATTTGCAAGTTGAATATTGAGGCTATGCATCTTATCCTAAGGGACATAACCCGTGGCATTGAGAGAGAGAGAGAGAGAGAGAGTTCTTTTTCTTGATATTTCACTGTTTTTACGCTATTTTAGTTCTTTCATTTGCCCTCAATATTTGCTTCTCCCAGTTTGGGGAGGTGATGAACTTTTCATACCTTTGATTTCGCAATCATGTCTTGATACTGGTTTGGGCAGGTTTGAACTTGATCTCACACTCCATCTTGTCCCAAATCTAATGAAGTTATTACCTTACCGTGTTATAGTTTACTGATTAAATAGGAAATGTTTTAAGCCATCTTAGTGCCTATTTAGAATCAAAGATTAAAGGACTAATAATTTGAAAGAAAATAAAAGGAAGGGAAGACATACATACCACAAACACGGAGTATACTTCCATTTGAAGAAGATGAAAAGTTCCAGGCGGTAGAAACAAAATCACTCGGACTTTGTTTACTGCTTCACCGTAGACACACACAGGAAAGAAATTTGAGAGGAAGAGCGAGAGCGTTTTTTTCAGAGAGGAAATCAGAGAAGTGAGAGAGCAAGTCTCTGAGCGTCACTCACAAAATTGAATCGAGAGGGTCTTTTGAATAACTGATCATTCTTCTTTTTTCACGCACACACACGATCACTTGAATCTCTCGGGGTGTGCGTTGTGTATGGGAACGGTTTTTTATTTAACCGTTCCCTCCCTCTCAAAACTTAAAACAATTAAATAAAATATATTTTATTTAATTTGTTTTGGGCCTGTGCCCATATGTTTGGGCTCTATACCCATCAAGGGTGTAGCCCAACATCTCCCACTCACACTTGATGGGTTAACCTCTTACAATTCTTCCTTTCCATTTCATACTAAGTGTTCTACCGTGACCGCATGGGCATGACGTCTATAATTAGGTATTCTTATACTAGAAATCCTTTTCAAGAACCAGTATAGAATTACCTTATGTATTTCGTATTTATTTTGTTCATGTATTATGCCTTGAATGTCCTAGATTTATCCATATACACTTTATCCATGACAAATCTAATCCCTCATAAGTTTTTATATATAAACTTAGATCGCCTTACTCTTATATACTTAGTGTCTACGCTTAAGATGTTAACACCATAACTTCTTAACGGACATGTCTTAGACACCAGTATAAATGTGTATATATTCAGATAATCTTCCTTTCGCCCATATTTCATTTCAATATGAAACAATTACTTTCCTAGCATAAGACCTTTTGATCGAATTTATCATGACCATTGGATATATGCTAAAGTAGCTAACATTGAATCATTTTCCATGAAAAATGTCAAAGTCATAAGGACATTAATGAGAGGTTTTATTTCTTTCTGGGACTCACACAGTAATGAAGCAGGGATCTTTTCACTTACTTCCCAATTGCGGTTTTAAAAAACACATGCAGTATGAATTGCATGCTACGATGTTACTCTTATTACATAAGAGCGTATGTCGATTTTGTTTTTGTTGTTAACACCGTACAGATTTAAGTTCAGACACACACAGTGTCTAACCCAAATTCCACCAATCCTTCCACTTATCATAACGTCTTTGTTGGAGAATTCTCATCTGGTTACATGTATTATGGATTGTGGGTATCCATAATTCAATCCAAAATTTATATTTATTGGATCTCATCCTGACCTATTCTCTTCTTTTGTCAGGGCGACTTATTTTGTATTGTTTAACTGTCATATCTGCTCTCTTACAGATTTGCTAGTAAATACAAAAGATGTCTCATCTTTGCACACTCTTCATGAGTGTCAAAGGCAGTTGCTCGTGTGAGGAAGCCAACCTTATCAACATGTATGACATACTAGACATTGTATATTTTTCATAAGTATATTTACTCGAATGACTCAATTAAAAAAATGTACTTAATTTTATTCATATAATTGATCATTACATAGATTTGTGTTACATCATATCCTACGAATACCAAGTGATTTTACATGATCAACATATATATCTCTCGGTATTGGCTTGGTGAAGGGATCAGCAATCATTTGACGTGTAGGAATATGGCGAATTGTAACACTTTTCTGTGCTATGGCATCTCTTACAAAATTATACTTGGTGTCTATGTGCTTTGTCTTACTATGATACTTGGGATCTTTAGTGTAGGCAATGGCAGCCTCACTATCACAGTTTATCAAAATTGGATCCAATTTATCACCAATGATCCCTAAGTGTTTTATGAATCTTTTCAACCATACAGCTTCTTGTACTGCTGCAGAACATGCAACAAACTCTGCTTCCATGGTAGACAAAGCAATACAAGTCTGTTTCTTGCTACACCAAGATATAGCTCCATTGTTTAGTAGAAAAACATATCCAGAAGTTGATTTGCGCTCATCTAGATCTCCTCCCCAATCTACATCAGAGTATCCTACCAAACGTAAATCGCTTCCTTGATAACATAGGGCATAATCTGCTGTGCCTTGTAAATATCTCAAGATTCTCTTCACAGCTTTCCAATGTTTCAGTCCAGGGTTTGACTGGTACCTACTGACCAAACCAACTGCATAACAAATGTCTGGTCTCGTACACATCATGGCATACATTAAACTACCAACTGCACTGGAATAAGGGACTCTTTCCATAATTTTCTTATCAAACTCAGTCTGAGGACACATATCTCGGCTCAGATTTTCTCCTCTTGAAATAGGGGTATCCATAGGTTTACAGTTTTTCATGTTGAATCGCTCAAGAATTTTCTCAATGTAATTTTTCTGAGAAAGGGATATTAACTTTCTTGAGCGATCTCTATGGATCTTAACTCCTAATATATAGTCAGCTTCACCCATGTCTTTCATTTCAAAATTCGAAGATAGCCATTCTTTGATAGCTATAATCGATTTTAGACTATTTCCGGCTAATAGTATATCATCCACATAAAGGGATAATATCACAAGATTCTTTTCAAAATTCTTGATGTATACACAGTGGTCCTCGTCCATCATCTGGAAATCGTACGAGGTTATAGCTTGGTGAAACTTCAAATACCACTGTCTGGATGATTGTTTAAGTCCATAAATGGACCTTTTTAACTTACAGACATTATTTTCTTTCCCTTTCTCAATGAAACCTAATGGATGTTGCATATAGATTTCTTCATCCAGTTCACCATTTAAAAATGTGGTTTTTACATCCATCTGATGTAACTCTAGATTTAAACTTGCTACTATTGCCAGAATTAGTCTTATGGAGTTAAAACGCACAACAGGTGAAAAAGTATCTTCATAATCTATACCTTCCTGTTGAGTATACCCTTTTGCCACTAATCGAGCCTTGTATCGTTCAATTGATCCATCTGCATTTCTCTTAATTTTGAGAATCCATTTATTCCCAATTGCCTTACGTCCAGATGGAAGATTGACCAAATCCCAGACTTGGTTTATCCTCATTGAATTTATTTCCTCTTCCATTGCTTTCTTCCATTCATTACTAGCAGGACATGATAAAGCCTCATGTATTGAACTAGGCTCATCATAATCTTGTGGAGTAACTATAAGTGCAGTCTCTTCTATTGGGAAACGTCTCTTTGGTACACTTTCTCTATTACTTCTTCGCAGTGGGATCTCTTGTAAGTTATTCTGTTCTTGAGCAGAATCTTGTACTTGTCCTTGTGAGCTTCCACTCGAATTAAGATGTTGAGGTATATTAATTTGTTCCTCAGTTTCTTCATGTATCTCATAAAGAAATATAGTACGATCTACCTCACCTCTGCTAGGAAATTCGTTTTCTAGAAATGTTGCATCTCTAGATTCTATTTCAGTGACACTCCCATCCTGATTTTCTCCAATGAAAACGTAACCCTTAGATTGTTCAGAGTATCCAATAAAGATACATTTCTTCCCTCTTGGACCTATTTTTCCATATTTGTGGGAAGTATCATGGACATAAGCTGCCGACCCCCAGGGTTTTAAAATATTTAAATCCGTCTTCCGATTTGTCCATAGCTCATAGGGTGTTGATGTGACCGATTTTGAAGGCACACGGTTAAGTATGAAGGCTGCTGTTAAAATTGCATCTCCCCAATACGAAATGGGTAGATTGGCTTGTGCCATCATGGACCTAACCATGTCTAATAATGTTCTATTTCTTCTTTCGGCTACACCATTTTGTTGTGGGGTGCCAGAAATTGTAAGTTGTCTCACTATTCCCTTTTCTTCACAGAGCTTTTTGAATTGTTCCGATAAATATTCACGTCCGCGATCGATTCTTAATGCTTTGATTTTCTTGTCCATTTAATTTTCAACTAAATTCATGTATCGTCTAAAATATTCTAGTGCTTCAGATTTATGTGACATCAAATAGACATAACCAAATCGCGAGTAATCATCAATGAAAGTGATGAAATAAACAGCTCCATGTTTTGTCCTCACACTCATAGGACCACAAACATCTGAATGGATTAATTGCAATGGAGTTTCTGCCCTAATTCCAGTTCCAAATGGTTTTCTAGTTATTTTACCAGCCAGGCAATGCTCACACAAGGACATTTCCATTTTATCAATTTCACCTAGCAGTCCTTCTTTAACTAGTTTAATCATTCTATTTTGATTAATGTGTCCTAGCCTAGCATGCCAAGCATTCATATCAACATTTAAATTGGAAGAAGTTGCAAAGCAATCATGCATATAAAATACATCAACAATGTCCATAACAAAGAACTTCTTTGAAAGAAAAGCTGAACCATAAAAGGTTGTCCTTAATGAAATGTCTGCTACTTTATTATGAAAATTTACATTAAACCCATAAATTAATAAGCAGGAAATAGAAACTAAGTTCCGTCGGATGTCAGGTGCATGAAGTACATCATAGAGGATTAAGGTTTTTCCACCTCGCAAAGTTAATTTGCAGGTTCCTATGCCTTTCACCTCAATTCTCGCGTTGTTACCAACATAAAGCCACTTGCTTTGATTCGGAAAACGACGGTACTCTGTAAAGGATCCTCGATCCCTGCTTACGTGGTCTGTGGAGCCTGAGTCAATTATCCAAGAAGAAGAAATGGTTTCTGTTAAAAAAACAGTACTTGAAACATAAGACATATGTGAATTAACATAATTCACTAATACCTTTTCACGTTTATTTTACTCAGGGCAATCCCTTGCAAAATGACCCATTTTTAGGCAGGAATAGCATTTAACCTTGCTCATGTCAGTCTTCTTCTTCTTTCCGCCTTTCTTCCCTCTTTTCTTGAAAGGCTTATTTCCCTTTTTAAAATTTGGGACATTCTTCTTATCCTTTCTTTGATATTTCTTGCCCTTTTTGAAATTGGGCTTAGGGTTAGAAGTTCCTGCTTCTTCAGTCAGATAGGCTTGTCCAGATGCTCTGTAGGCCTCTAGACGTTCATCTTCAAGCTCCAGGTGTTTCGCCACATCACTAAAAGTGTTTATATTCTCATTATGGGTTAGGTTGACTTTCATGTATTCCCAACTTGAAGGGAGTGATCTTATAACAGCTTGGATCTGCTGTTCGTCAGACAATTAATGCCCAGCTTCCTTTAGTTCTCTGATCATGCTGGCCATCTCTCGCAGATGCTGTTTCATAGGAGTATTCGACCTTAACTTATAAGTATCAAACTTAATTGTCAGCCTTCTGAGTTTGGTGGTAGAGGTACCTCTAAACTTATCCTTTAACGCCGTCCACATGGCTTGTGCAGTTGAATATTTTTCATACTCACACATTAGGTCATTGGCCATAGTGCCCAGCATAGTTATACGTGCTATGCTGTTTTTCCTTTTCCAGGCCATGTAGACCTCTTGATCTCTCCTATGTTGAGCTGTATTGCCGGCTTCTGGTTGTGCCATGACTATAGTTAGTGGCTCTACAGCATCTTGTTCTTCCAATATATAGGAAACCTTTCGGTGCCAGATGTCCCAATTATCCCCATTTAGTTTATCTTCTTTGTTTAGCTCAGCCATTATACTCTTGGTTGCCATCCTCAAATCAGTTACGAAACTATCCCACATAAAGGATTTCTATTATTGAGCTGAACTAAAGAATGTATTAATTAAATATACATGTAGCACAGTATAATATACAATGTCATATACTTGTATTATTTCTTAGTAGAACAATAATAATTTCATTAGTTCCATGATCAAGAGACCACAAGTGTATCTCCCATCACACGGATGCTAATGTTACTATTATTTTCTATTAAGATTTTAATACAAGTATTAGAATATTTAACTCAAAAAAAATTTTAAAAAAAACTCCCACTCAAATAAAGCATATATATAAAAAATATTAAATCCATACAAGAACATAGTCATTGCAAAAAAATAAATAAATAACAAATACATAAATCAAATAGAAAAACAGAAATTAACAATTTTTCTCTTAAGAATGCTATTCGATATTTTCATCGCTCTCTTAATAGCATCGACCCAGGTGTAATCTGAATATTTCTTGTTTTGTGTATTCAGATTTTCTCTTAACTTAATGATGACGTTCGCGAAGAACTCAGCATCTTCCATATTCATCACAAAGTATGAATACTTTGTAAGAATTGGATACAAGTCTTTTAAATGTTTTATTTTTTTCGCATCTCTATTTGCTATGTCTTGTGCTACAGAGTGGGTAAGGGGTTGATCTACTTCTTGATCTTCAATTTTAGGCTTTTCAAAAACAATTTCATCTTCCTTTGGCCCATTTGGATCTGTATACACTTCTTGAAGTTTCCCAGGATTTTCTTCTCCTTCTAGAAACACCTCATTAGGATCTTCATCCAAAAATTCATCTTCTGGAATAAGTTCTTCCAAATACTCATAACTTGGAGAACCATATCCAACTATTTCAGTGCTTTCAGAATTCTCTTGCTTCATTATATATTTTTTTTCCTTCAATAAAATAGTAAAAATTATTAAAATGATAAAAAAAAAATTTTTATTAAAAAAATATATATAATGAAATAGCTCTAAATAGATCCAAACCTATCTCAAAACTAGCCAAATAGTATATCAAATTGAAGATCTCAAATTTAGGAATTTTTAGAAGCAAACCGTGGCCAAAAATACCCCTTCACGAGCCCCCACGCGCCCTGTAAGCGATTCCCCTTTTTTTTTTGTGGAAGGGTCCAACATTCGGCCCAAAAAATAAATTTTTTTTTTTAAAGACCCAAAGTATTGGCCCAAAAAAATTTTTTTTAATTAATTAAATAAAAATTTTTTTTAAAGGGCCCAAAGTCCCGGCCCAATTAAATTTTGTTTTTTTTACAGGGCCAGCTGCTGCCGGCCCAGATTATTATTATTTTTTTTTAACGCAGCCCCTGTTATTCAGTTTTTTTTTTATATGAGTCAAAACGACGTGTCGTTTTGAAGTTTCGCCAAAACGACGCGTCGCTGAGGTCATCCCTGACCTCCCGCCGGGTCAACCCGACCCGGTGGCAGACCCGCGAACCCACCACCGTTTTTCGCCGTTTTCTCCTCCGTCCGGCGTCCGTTTGAGGCGTTCTTGGTGTCGTTTTTCTCGTCTCGACATCCTCTACATGATGATGGTCTCCTTTTATCCAAAAAATTGTGATTTCTTTAAACCCAATTTTTTCTTTTCCTACGCATACCGTGACTTTTCCTGGTATTTTCTCTCTAATCCAGTGTTCATTTTAATGCGGTTTTAGTAGGTTTAATCTCATCTCTGTATTTTCTACACAATGATATATTTATTTTCTTGAAAGAGATGATCTCACAGCACCCTAAAACTGTACCGTGTAAAAAATTTTTAAATTTTTAGATCACTTTTACCGAATCCTATTTACTTATCTCATGAGTATAAACACTATACTAATTATACAAAAAAACTCATAAGAAAAATATACACAGTATGCAAATTATGAAACTCAGAAAAAAATTTGCAGTGGAAAACGATTTTTCATGAATCTAAACTCAGGCTCTGATACCAATGAAAGATAATAAAAGGAAGGGAAGACATACATACCACAAACACGGAGTATACTTCCACTTGAAGAAGATGAAAAGTTCCAGGCGGTAGAAACAAAATCACTCGGACTTTGTTTACTGCTTCACCGTAGACACACACAGGAAAAAAATTTGAGAGGAAGAGCGAGAGCGTTTTTTTCAGAGAGGAAATCAGAGAAGTGAGAGAGCAAGTCTCTGAGCGTCACTCACAAAATTGAATCGAGAGGGTCTTTTGAATAACTAATCCTTCTTCTTTTTTCACGCACACACACGATCACTTGAATCTCTCGGGGTGTGCGTTGTGTATGGGAACGGTTTTTTATTTAACCGTTCCCTCCCTCTCAAAACTTAAAACAATTAAATAAAATATATTTTATTTAATTTGTTTTGGGCCTGTGCCCATATGTTTGGGCTCTATACCCATCAAGGGTGTAGCCCAACATAATTTATTATGCAGAAACAACAAATAGTTATTTTTGCTTCTTGTAATTGATTTTGAGGCTTATGATTGATTCAAAGGGAGCTGCTTTTTCTTGGGCCTGCATTTTAAGAACGCTAAGCAACCATAAATTAGTTTTGTATTGGTATATTGTTATAATTATTTTAATTCACACTACCGTTAAACTAACAAATGAAGTTTTTCACCCATTTAAAGAACAAATGAAGTTTCAAAGTAATGATTTTAATATCTTCAAAATGTTTAGCAGTCATTCTTAAAAACTGTGTTTCGGACTTTTTCTTATTTCACTGTTTGATCCAAATAAACCATTGTAAGAGACCCCAAATAGAATTTAAATCCTTTCAATTTGAAAGATTTCAACTAAACTAGAATTAATAACCCAAATATTGCATGAAAAGAAATATTTGAGATGCATAAATACTATATTATTAAACTTCAAATAATATAAATTCAAGTTAGTAATATGAACCACTGTATTAATTAAACCTTTCTTTCTAAATTTAGCATAAATCTACAAGTCTGAGTGATAAATTCAGGATCTGTCAATGGCGGACACACATTACTATTAGGGACACTAGCCCCCCCCCCCCCCCGCCCCCCAAGTTTTTATTTTTTTAAGTTATAGATGATAAGCCAAACATAATAAACATATATTAGTAATAACTTAGTCCCTCCAAAAAATTGAACTTAAAACCAAAGAAAAAATTTACTAGCATTGAAATAACTCAGGTTAAACTTTCAACTTGTTATATATATATATATATATATATTATATAAAAGTTATATAAGGATCCTATTTAAAATGAAACCACAATAATACTTTAAAATTATATGATGTATCTATTGATTAATTATATGATAGATTATTAGTATTGATTATTTACATACAAGTATCACATAAAATTTTTATACTAATATATTGATATGAATAATTTTTTAGTACATATAAAGTTATAATTATTAGTAAAATTTTTAAAATAAAAATTATATATAAAATAACAAAAATATATTTATTATTATTATTATTATTTTAAATCAAGATTCAATTATATTTCAATTATTCAAAAGTATGTTAAATAGTAGCATTCAATTTTCGACTTTCGGTCCAACGTCATTTTAGTCATTTTAACTTTGGAGAAATACAATATCAGTTACTGACGTAGGTAAGCCTGGATCCAAACAATTGGGCTTTGGAGCCCACGTGATCGTCTGGGCTATTCCTTCGTGGTCGGTCGCTATAAGCGTGAAAACTCGCAAACATTCTGGAATTTTCAAAACTTGCCACGAAAGTACTAGATTACTCCTCCCCTCAGTTTAAATACCCAACATATCCTGCCATGTAGCATCAAGGAAGAAAACTAGAGCTTGCCTGGAACAACCACCACTCACATCGCTATTACTATCTCTCTTTCTTATTCTCTCTCGAGCTCAGAAAGATGTCGTTGATCCCGAGTTTTTTCGGTGGCCGAAGGAGCAGCGTGTTCGATCCCTTCTCTCTCGACGTCTGGGATCCCTTCAAGGATGTCCCTTTCCCCTCTTCCCTCTCAGCTTCTTCTCAGGACAATTCTGCTTTTGTGAGCACTCGGGTGGACTGGAAGGAGACCCCAGAAGCCCATGTGCTCAAGGCTGATCTTCCAGGATTGAAGAAGGAGGAGGTGAAGGTTGAGATTGAAGATGACAGGGTGCTTCAGATAAGCGGAGAGAGGAACGTCGAGAAGGAAGACAAGAACGACAAATGGCATCGCGTTGAGCGGAGCAGTGGGAAATTCTTGAGGAGATTCAGACTGCCAGAGAATGCTAAAATGAATCAGGTGAAGGCTTCCATGGAGAACGGGGTTCTCACTGTCACTGTTCCAAAGGAAGAGGTTAAGAAGCCTCAAGTTAAGGCCATTCAAATTTCTGGTTAACGACAATGAATGGCATTCTCTGGCTTTCTGAAGTGTTATAAATGTGTCAAAGTATAAATGGGTCAATGTTTGTGAAGTAGGGTCTGCTTTCTGCTAATTGTAAGGGTGAGATTAAAAAAAGAGAGATGATGGCCTGTTGGATAGTATAAATATTAGTGCTTGTTATTTTAGTTTGATGTGTGTGTTTCGGAATAATATAAGATCATTTTGCTTTTTTTTGTAAATTGTTTTTTGCTCTTTTTGATCTAGTTCTTGTGACTTTATTATCCATGGAAGTTGATGTTGGTCGCACTTTTTGACAGGTTACTTCACATGTAATGTAACCTCTGGAATATAGTTGTTTTTTTTTTCCTTACTATTAACTTTTTAAATCAAGACAGTGAAATTGAAATCATACATCATAGTTCCTCTCTATTACACCATTTTTTTTTAGATTGCTCCTTATTATAACCTCAGTTCCTTCCCTAGAATAGGGCTCTAAAAATGTTAAATATTTAGTTGATCAATTTCTATGAGTATTTCATAATCCATTTCATATTTCATAATAGAATTATAATTATTACAGAAATGAATGAATTTCTTTTTATTTTCTTTTTCTCTTCTCCTCATTTAAGGATAGTTCCCATTCACAAAGTGTAATAACTAGTTATTCATGGGTGACCAGATCATTGATGAAAATAAAAAATTCCCAAATATCAAATCTTATTTTTATATGACCTTTGCAAATTAGAAGAAGTTTTTGGCAAGATCAAAGAAAAAATATCTTCTTCCTCTATAAAAAAATTCTTCCAAAAATTCAGAATCTAATCTTTTCCTAAAAAAAAATGTACAGTATTTTTGTGTTAACGAGCCAAAGTTTTCCGAATTTAAAGAGGTCAAAAGTCATAACATAATTATATTGTGAACTTGGACTGTCTTCTCGTTTTGTCTGGGTGAGGACGTGAAGTTTTGAGAAAATTTTGAGTGACAAAGTTCATCAACTAAGTTTACCAAAAAAAAAAGTTCATCAACTAAAACAATATAGACATTCCCGAAAATACAAGATTACCCCTTTGCCTTATTTAAATAGCCGACGTATGAAGTCAATCAATTTGAAGCATATTTTCATTTTCCCTCAATATTTTAAGCTTGTTCCAAACTCAAATTACAACTTTCTAGACACAGGAAGAGGCTTAGAAGCCTAAGGTCATAAAAGGCCATTGAGATTTCCAGATAATTACGAGGAAGTTAGGGATTGTTGGATAAGGTTACTTTTTCCAAGTAAGATTTGAATAATTGTTGTTGGTAGTTGGAAATTGTGTCACGTGCTTTCGTGATTGACAGTATAAGAAACTGTGAATAAGAAACATGGAATTAGATCCACGTGGGAAGTGAATCTTCTTGTGTTATTAATAATAACTTCAATTACATGACCTTCATCAACATAATAATCCTAGCTACCTGTTCCTCCGATCATCTTCTCGAACTGCTTATGATTTTGGAACACACGAATTTAGCAGGGTAGATCATATCGCCGGCGTAATCGGTATAACTTTGAATTGAAGTCAGCATCTATAGTTCTTAAAACATATAACCAATACTGAATTATTACTCGTGTTATTCAAAAAATAAAATAAAATAAAAAAATACAGCGGCCAAATTAATTAAGATGGAGAGAGCTTTCTTTCCTTTATTGTTCTGTTCATCCTAACTAGAAATGAATTCTAAAATCCTTACAAAACGGTGACGGTAACTGCAAGCTACCTACATCATAATCTTTGTAACAGTTAAGGAATCTTCATGAATCTGGTGTGATCATTAATTCGATCATGTCTCTGATCATTGCTTGTCTTCACCACTTTTTACCACCCAACAAATCCCAGGAAACTGTAATGAAACATGAGATCCACAATCAATACCCACATCATTTATTCAAAAGAAATCAAATTTCTCGACAGAAAAGTTGAGAAGAGAAAAAGAGAGAGTACCTGAGAGAACGTAAGGTGAGGTGTTGAGAGAGAAGGTGGAATAAGAAATTACATCCGTGAAGGAAGAGGACGAATCCAGTACAAACCAGTACGAATAGCTCCAACATCTTTTTGTGTAGGGAAGCTGAAGAAGAAGATCAGAAGAAGCGGTAGCAGAGAAGAAGAGAAAGTGGAATGACTTTTGACTTGGGCCAAGGACGGGGGAGGATGAAGAGGACGTGTATGGTGAGGTAATAAAAAAATGATGCTATGTTGAGATGTGGATATACAAGAAGGATACGTCATCGTTCCGATCCCATCTGCCATTCATAGATTGCTAGTGGATGATTACCGAGAGGTTGGTCCATTACCGTCAGGGTGAGTTGACCGCCACGTGAATCTATATTTGTTAAAATATTCTCTCTAATAGTGTAATTTAATGTTGATTTTTTGTTTAAAACTTACGATTTAATTCAGTTTTAATTTTGAATTAAATCATCATTATACAATACTTTCTCATTTCAAAATATAAGAAATAAATAACTATATTATCATAACTAAGAAAATAGTTACACATCATAAATATATCACAAATTTTTTTTCATAAATACCCTTATTTAATTCTCCTTATAAATCAAAATTGCAAATAAATCTCCCTCTTACTCAACTCTTATTGTAAAAGTAACTCTACTTTAATCATGGACTAAGTTAAAAAAAACACATTAATTAATTAGACAAAACCAATTTACCTCTTGTATTTTAGAAAAACAATTGAGAAATGCCTTCTATATTTTGAAACAAGGGAGTATATAATAAGCTGAATTTTTAAAATTTTAGACAATAGGCATGATTCATATCTAATATAATTACAGTAAAACATTATATAAAAAATAATACTCCTTCTGTTATTATATAATGCATTTTTTTAAGAAATTTATATTTAATAATATAGTGCACTTTATAGATTACGCGGTGTAATTTTTTTCTCTTTCAAAGATTACTCCTAATTAATAGTCCCAAATATTTATTTATTATTAAAATATTTCATTCTCAAAATATTTAATGATGGTAATTTGAAAAAATATGGAAAATTTTGTTAGTTATTAATTATTATCTTTGTCTGTAAATGGTAGTTAAAAGTACACTATAAAATGAAACAGAAAGAGTATCAAAATTATCTTTTAAAAAAAAAAGAAAAAAAGAAGTTAAATACAACATGAAAACATATTTGAGGTAGTCATCCACAACTACTTGACTATCCTTCCACGCTTGCATCAGGCGCATGGATATCCAGCTAGTTTCCTATTGAAATGGACCGTCTTCAGTTTTTTTCTTTTTGGGGGTAGGAGACTGTCTTCAGTATTTAGAGATCATATACTCCCTGCAGTGGCTTTTATTAATTACGTTTTAAAAGATTTTAATGGTCCTAAATATTAGTTACCTTTTATAAATTTTTAGAGTATTAATTATTTTGTTTATAAAATATTTTTATTTAATTATGAGAGATAAAGTAAAGTGTTTAAATTTGTAGTATTTATTAGAGGGTAAAAATGAAAAATTTATTAATTTTAAGATAATTTTATTGATATAATAAACTTTTTTTAGTTTTAATGAAATAATTAGAAATGACTCATATTAATTAATTAAAGACTGGAGGGAGTAGTCTATAAGTTTTTTTTTAATGGAAAAAACAACACTCCGTAGTCATGCCAGTGAATTTCGCAGTTTTTTCATATTAATTAGTAATTAAAAATCATGTATGTGTTTTGTTTGTAAGATTTCCTTGGAAAGTGGAAACAAAATACATGTCCTTTCAGGTTTGAGTTATTAATTTATTATTGTACTCTAAAATTTGAAGTTGTAATTTTCTCGCCGGCCATCTGACAGACAAGTTATATAAGTTGATAAATTTGTTATTTATTATAATGTTACACATCCCCTCCCCAGTTGATTTTTATAATTGTTTTTTCTTATAATTACATATTATGTTATTCATTTCAATTGACATTGAAATTGAATTTTACTATATGAAAAAATCGATTGCTACGAAGCCCAGTACTTAAACTTGGAGGCCGTTGACATCATATCAAATTCTGAAAATAAATTACTTGATACAATTTTTTTTAATTCTGTACCGTCCGCCAACTTTATCTAAAAATAAAAATTGTTGAAAATCTGGTTGAATCCCCCTGCCAAGTCATTTATTTTATGAAAACATTTAATAGTTACAACCCATGTTGTAAAAACCGGACCAGACCGAACCGGCCGGTTCGACCGGTCGGACCGGGAACCGGTCCCTAGTCCGGTCCGGTCATAGTACCCAACCGGTATTGTTCAGAACCGGTGAGAACCGGTCCAAAACCGGTGAAACCGGCCTTGAACCGGTAGAACCGGTCCTGAACCGGTTTGAACCGGTTCTGATTTATTTTTTTTTCAAATTTTTTTAAAAAATTTTTTTTAATTTTTAAGATAAAATAGCATCATTTTTAGTACAAAATATGTTTTTTTTATATATTATAATATTATATAAGCATTATTATGATATATAACTATTAAAAATTATATATTTACTTAATAAATAATAAATAATAAATTATTAATTTATTATTTTAAACTCAAAATATGATTATAGATGAATATTAGTTTATTTAAATTAAAATATTGAGTTATGAAACTCATTAATAATTTGGTTGTAGTGAATAATATATTGATAATTGAATATTATTTAATTTGAGACTTTAATTAAGTTATAAAATTTGTTTAAACTTATATTATTTATTTTAAATATATTATTTTAATCACTACCGGTCCGACCCCGGTTCAACCTCGATCGAACCATTGAACCTTGAACCAGTGACTTGTCCGGTTCAATATCCGGTCCGGTTCTGACAACATTGGTTACAACTAGAATAATAAAACATTTATAAATCTTTTAATTATCAGTTTAATTTATTTATTTAACTTTCACAAAATGAGTCCAATTTGGGTGAAATAATTTCAACGCGATGAAACAATATTCCAAGTAATTACATATATTACAATGAGCATTGACAACTAGAAAACTATGTGTTTTTTTTTCCCTTCAATAATGAAAGAAATAATATATCTGTGGAGGAGGTGTTTGACTGTTTTATAAGGGGGTGGTATAAATCGACAATTATCAAAGTGGTGCGTTGCCTCGTCAACAATCCCACTCAGACAAAGTGCAGAGAAATCCTTCATCAACATCCATTACATTACGTTACAGTGAATGGGATTCACCATTCGCTTCCCCATCAGTCGCCTAACAAAGTTGACAGAAACAAATCCTGCACAAACCCCGATCTCCCTGCAGCTTGCCTCATCCTTCTCTCTCGCTCTTCATTGCTCAAAGAAGCATCAAAACTGCAGCACACATAAAATAGGCTTGAATAAGACACAACTAGAGGTGAGCCCTGTGCATTGCATAGAGTCTCAGATAAGCCACTCATATCATAACTAATGAATAGTACAGTTTCTTATAAATTTTAATATATATATATATATATATTGATGAGTGATCAAAGAGGCATCAAAACATAGACATAATGG
This sequence comes from Adenanthera pavonina, assembly GCA_026686845.1. NCBI lineage: Eukaryota > Viridiplantae > Streptophyta > Magnoliopsida > Fabales > Fabaceae > Adenanthera > Adenanthera pavonina. The sequence continues at coordinate 19,211,103 of JAIVEN010000002.1, read as the reverse complement.
GATGGACCTGAATTTAAGTTCATTGATCAACATGAAACATCTGCTTAAGTCCACCATGTTGAGCTAAGGATAACCATGGCCTAACAATCACTCTAATTATTAGTTAATAGTACCTTGATTTCCATATATGTGATGGTGCCGGGTTCTTTGGAGAAGTGTCTTCGGCAACTGTTAAAACGGATTTCGAAATATCTTCTGCTTCAGAAGCAGGAACATTAAAAATAAGTGAGGATAGGAGTGGATCAGTAGCTGCAGCACTAGATGCATTAACACTGTTTGACCGATATCCTCCACTACCACCACTACTACCACTGCCAAGAAGGACCTGTAAATGAGCCTCACGAAGATCCCGACCCAAAAGGGATAATGCCTGACTGCTTGGAACAGCAACTCTGCGTAACCTGCGCCGTCTCTGTAAGTGTTCCTCAGTTAAGGGAAGCAATTAACAAAGACTGAATTTTCATTTGATATAACTGCTAGATATTATAATAAATAATAATATTCATGGTTTATCACTATAAAGTTCAAGTTTTTGAGTTAAACGGTCGTTTGACATCAAATCAGTTTCAGAGCCTCCGTGACCCAGACGCCAGTGGTCTAAACTTAAAGTATGGCAAATCCATGTTTTGTCCACACTTCAAGTCCCATGGGATTTTGCGTAAAGGGGCATGTTAAATAATTCAATAAAACCATTAATAGACCTTTACCTAAAAACTTAGGCTTTTGCGCTAATCTAGTGTCCGACATAACTACCCATGATCTGAACAAGCTTGCCATTTTGAATCAAAATAGCATATAAAGGATATCTTAAACAAGTGTCCATGCTGCAGTGTTATGTGACTTAACATATCCCTTGCAACTTTAACTGAGCATATTGGACAGACCTGCATGAGAGAAAATAGAAGGATGAGACTTCATAACTAGATTTAAAGATCAGTTCAATTCTTAATACATAGTTGTGCTACAAGTAGTAACCACAAAGAAGTGCAACTGCTATGCATTGATCTTCATCTTCTTTGAACATTTTCCCTTATATAGTTCATGTTGAAAGATTCTTCAAGTGAACCATAATTGAGAAACATGTCCGTCTCAAAGAACAGACGATCAAATAAGTCAACTAAACTTATAGCCTTTGCTTTCTCCTGACAACAAGCAGCACCAGCACTACCACATTTGCTATAGAATTTAACAGCTACAAGAAGAGAATAACAGCTCACAAAACTTTAAGCTAGTAAATCATGATCCAATATAAATACAAAGCTTAAAACACAATACATCCTCGACTTGTGATAGCTAAAATTCTTTATCCTCAAATTCGCATAATTATCAAAGCTTGTTTTTCTTCTCTAGCTATTTGTCACCTATATTTTTAGCTGCTGTATTTCTTCATGATGTGCTTTCAACTTTACAGGATTTGATCAGCACATAAAGTTCTATTACTAAACCATTTTTTTAGAGAGAGAGAGAGAGGCCAAAAATTTAGAGCCATACTAATACCTCATTGTCTAGGAGACAAAAGCTTACCTGTTTAAGGCAATAAAGCTTACCTCAGTGACCATATAATGTGTATTAATTCCAAATATCCAAGGAATCAAGACAAGAGATTTACTTAGCATTAATATAAGCATTTAATGATGTGATTTAAACACAATGCACAGGAATGAAAAAAACATCCGGTCATTTTAAAAAAAATAAATAAATAAAGAGAAGGACACAATTCTAATCAGTGCAGTATGAACAAAGAATATCTAGGCAGGAAAAGTGACAGTTCAAGGGCATAGAACCAATAAGCACCAGTTAATTCCTTTGGGTTTTGCACTTGAAAGAATCATTCCTCATCCATGTCTGTTACTAAAGTTTAGCTTCAGCCATTTCAGGTTTTATTAAACATTCATCGCAGATATGATGCCCCAAGGAAAAAGGACTATGTAGCTGATTGTGACACGTGAACTATGTTATGTTAGGCTTTCTATCAATGTTTTCAACTGTCCACTCACTATGTGATTAACATTAATCCATATTAGTCCAATCTAGCACAACATTCTTCCTCCTAACAATTTATCAATAATTGATTTAAGGTAAAAGTTCACATTTGATACCTGAAGTTTTACTCAAAGTTTCGTTTTAATCCTAATAAGTTTATTTTGGTTTAATATAGTCTTTTAACTTGAAAGTTTCATGAAAAGGTTTAATATCATCTTTTCCCTCAGTCCTCATCAGCTCTATGAGTAGAAGAGTCAAAGTGGCATATGACTTTAGTCGCTGAATAGGACGCTGAAACAACAACTCATATCTAACTCAAGCCAAAACTACCCTGCTATGCTTCTTCTCATCAGTCTAACACCCAGGAAAACCCACTTCTTCATCACTGCTATTCGTGCCTGAATAGGATCTGAGTTATCCAGTCAGCATTTTCTTCAGCTCAATAAAGCTAGGTGTGATGCCAAGCCAAACACATCTGTCAATAGAGTTATGGGCATTGGAGAGAAAGACACCATTGAACCTTTTATGAAACATTGATGACCAGAATCAAAACAAGATTTTGGGATTATAAAAAAACTCGGGTGAAATTTCAGGGATTTAGAGTAGACATTTTCCTTAATTTTAATAAGCATGCATTCTGGCCATTCATTATTCATTATTGCAGAGCATCTGCTGAAGACAAAAGGAAGGAGAGCCAAAAAACATTGCCAAGGATATCGGTCAACAACACAATGGTCACTCAGGAAGGAAGAACAGAGCAGAGCATCTCATCAATATGCTACGTTCATTGACTTGGGTTTTTTCACGCTTGTAATGCAGAAAAGAGTTTTTGTTTACCCGAAATTGAGTAGGACAGAGACGTTAGAAATATGCATCACAATTAACAGCTTATTTCCCACCTTGAATTCTCCAAGTGGGCGCTCTCTAAATGGCAATAAACCGATCTAGGCATAGATTTTAAAGCAAAGATAGGTTATATAAAACCACAACACCATTCTAGTTAATTCTAAACAGACAGACATTTGGAATAAACCCAACATAGATCTAACTTTGCGACCTAGGAAAATTAACATCAAAACGGGAGGAAACGGAGCAGCACATCATACCGTGGCTCTTGATTCACATGAGTGCTCGTCTTCGAGATTCGAACACAAGGACGCGATATCGACGTCTTCATAAGAGCTTGAGTAATCAGGTCGAACCTCGTCTTCCACGACGAAATCATAGATTCCCAACCGATCTGGCTCCTCCACAAAGTTAAAAAAAATCAGATCTTTACGATACCCAGAATTTTTTTCATTTTTTACTTTTCAATCGAGACAAACTGGGAGAAAAATCAAACTACACTGGATACGAACCTAACTGGGAACTTTGATGCGGCTGAAACGCATACTGACGTTTGGCGGCGGCAAGACGAGATGTCCAGAAATCAGAATCCATGGAACAAATGAACGATCAGAAGATCGAGCTTTTGTGAAAGATGGGTCTTGATGGAAACCACCTCCTCCAACGAATGCTTAATTGAAAGAACTCATTCCTAAAGTTATTCCCAATGATAAGAGAGCTTCAACTCTTATGGCTTTTGGTTTAATGGTTCCGTAAATTTCTTTAGAATCTTGACATTTGGGAAGAGAGAGATTGAAAGTTCAAAGGGAAGTAGGTTACAGAAATGCGGGATGAATTGGGAGAGAGCGACAGAGACAAGGGGTTTGCTTGTTTTCGCGGCCAGGAGGGAAGATGTGAGGAAATGTCGGGCTTGTCTTGGATAGAACAAACACACGTTTGGTTTTGAGCATGTCCCTGTTTTTTTATCATTCGGTGGTCATAGAGATTTTGCCGCTTTTTTGTTTATATTTTTAGTGATTCTGGTTTGTATTTTTGTGCTTGTCTTTTTTTCTTTATCGAATGAATGAAAGTATAGAACGTTGGTTTTGACTCCTCAGTTATCGATAAGCAATTATTAGTCCAATGGAGATTCAATAATAAAGGTTGGGTTTCAATTAATTTCAACATTCTTAACATTATGATTTCCTTACATTCTTAAGCACAAAGTGAGAAATTTCTATTTTCATAAACACTCATAAACACTCTTTCTGATTTTTTTTATAAAAGATTTTCAAGTATTTTATGTAAATTAACAAAATTAGTTAATTTTTTAAATTTAAAAAAAATAAATATTTTTTATTTTTATTTAATATAATAATGTAATTCATATTAAATATCACTTAACCAAAAGTATCTTTTCTATCTAAAAAGTTTAATAATAATTTATAAGAAAAAATAAATAATAAAAATAAAATAAAAAAAATTCTATAAAACATTACAAGTCACTCATAAAAAGAAATAAAAAAAATTTCTAAAATATTCCTTATAAAAAAAATTAGCGGGGAGGGAGTAATTACAAACCTTCTAACTTTTTATTCTTGCATCTCAGGTACCCTAAAGAGGACAACTTTTATATATCTTCTCAAACACTAGTTTTTAAATTTCTCCCGACAGACTCTTTAATTAGACAATCTTACGTAGCTCACTGCTCACCACTAAAGAGTTGTAGGGTCTTTTTTCCCCTACACTACTATATGCTTGTAAATTATTCTATCCAATTCGTATTGCAAAGGACTTATTAAATGTTTTACCTTTATTAAGAAAAATTAATTATATTTTTTAAAATTTTAAAATAAATTTAATATTTTAATTTTATCTTTATTAATTATCAATAAAAGTTGCTCCCTCCTATTAGTAATATAAGTCACTTCTAACTACTTCATTAAAATTAATAAAAGTTTATTACATCATTAAAATTATCTTAAAATTAATATGTTTTCCATCTTTACCTTCTAATAAATACTATAAATTTCAAACAATCAACATTCTCTCTCATGATTAAATAAAAGTATTTTGAAAACAAAATAATTATTACTCTAAAAACTCATAGAAAATTACTTATATTTAAGACCATAAAAAACTTTTAGAATGTAACTAATAAAAAGGACCGAAAGGAGTATTTTGGAAATTTATCCCTTTTATCTCTCTCTTTTTTCTAATTTATGAGACGATAATTAATCGAGGTAAAAAAAGTAAGTTTCTATTAAAAATTATATAACCCCTTATAAGGGTTCTTCTGGAACCCTTACAATATGAACTAGGGAAAGTAGTTATTACTAACATCATTATTTTATGCAACCTTCTAAAAATATTAAACTTAAAAAGATTTTTCATAATGGAGAGTTTGATTCTACATCTTTCAAGCATTTTCATGTTATTTGAAATTATACAATTCTATACCCACAGTAGTTGGATTTAGTGATAAGAGACTTAATACTTCTTAAATAAAATCTTAAGTTTGTGCTTTGATAATGGAAAAAATCACATCCGAAGAGTTATCCCAATTCAAACCAAATAATATTTAAACTTGACATAGTCAAATAAATATATCAAAAAAAATATACTTCTATTTTTGTTCACAAGCATTTCAAACTCACCAAGAACTCGAGATATTTATTCAAAATACGATTAATTGTAAATATTCTCCTCTAAATAAAGTTGACTAAAAAATTTGGAAACTTTCCTTAATTAGTTCTCCATTCTCATTATTAAAAACCTTCTCTTAAATAAATCCTTCTTTAAAGATTTGTTTTTTTTTCTTGAAAGCACCCAGTATCCCAGCCCAATATTATGGGGCCAGATTAATCCAAACTTAAGACCAAGTATGTCCATTTTTGGGGGAAGCCTCTACCACACCCTCCTTGGGGGATTTACCACGTTGGCTGCATACCCAAGGACTTCTTTAAAGATTTTCTAAAATGTATAATACTCTCTCCGCTCCAAAATGTTGTAGGAGACATTTTCAAATATATTTTATTTTTAAGATGTAAGAGATCAATAACTTTTGTGTGATAAATTAATGTATTTTTTTGATTTTTTTCTTAATTAAAATAGACTTATTATTATGAGACATGAGTTAAAAGATAATTAAGTGAAAACATTAAATGAGGGTATTTGTGAAAAAATATTTTCTTTGTGACATATTTAAAATATCTGATTGTTTTTTTTATTTTGTTATTTATTTTTTATATTTTGAAACGGGGGGAGTATTACCATTGTTATCAAAATTGGACTGCATCGGCTGGTTTGACCGGTCAAACTGAGAACCGGTACCTGGTCTGGTCCAGCCATGCTATACAACCGGTACTGTTCAGAATCGGTGACAACCGGTGAAATCAGCCTTGAACAGGTAGAACCGGTTCTGTGTTATTTTTTTTCAATTTTTTTAAAATATTTTTTTATTTTTAAGATAAAATAATATTATTTTTAGTAAAAAATATGTTTTCTTTATATATTATAATATTATATAAACATTATTATGATATATAACTATTAAAATTATATATTTACTTAATAAATAATAAATAATAGATTATTAATTTGTTATTTTGAACTCAAAATATGATTATAGATGAATATTAACTTATTTAAATTAAAATATTGAGTTATAAAACTTATTAATAATTTATTTGTGATGAATAATAGATTGATAATTCAATATTATTTAGTTTAAGACTTTAATTAAGTTATAAAATTTGTTTAAACTTATATTATTTGTTTTAAATATATTATTTTAATCACTATTGGTCCGACCTCGGATTGACCTTGATTGAACTATTGAACATTGAATTAGTGTCTTATTCGGTTCAATGTCTAGTCTGGTTCTGATAACATTAAGCATTACTTCAATACATATCAAAATTGGTGAAAAATTTTCAAAAAGTACTTCATATGTTCTCATTTATAGGTCACTTTTAAATACATTCCATAGAAAATTAGTTAATATTAGTTAATATTATTGAAATTTTAAAAAATTATCATAATTTTTTAATATTATCTTCATTAAATTATTACCTCATCATAATTATATCTTTCTTAATCATTCTCTCTCAATCATAAATGTTTTAGATAAAATTTAAAAAAATAACATTTTAATAATCTTTAAATATTATAACATAACTTATATTTTGAATAAGTAAAAAACTTATAAAATATATCCTATAAATAGGAATAAACGGAGTATTTATATCATGATTTTACATATTACATTGTCTTAAACTTGATTCCACTACATGTTTAGCTGAATCAAATCTCTGTGTGTGTGTGTGTTTTTTAAAGTTTGTTTTGGACAAATTTTTCTTAAAGTTAGTTAAGAAACACACACGATATGTCACATTGCTTGTTGCATCTGGGCAAGAGACATAGGGCCTGTTTGATAGTGTTTCCTGTTTTCTGTTCTCAAAAACAGTTTTGTAAAACTGTTTTCAAGAAACTGTTTTGAAAACAAGAAAACAAAAAAATCTGTTTGAATAATTGTTCTCAAAATCATAACTAGTGAGTAATAGATGAGTTATTCAAAATTTATAACTTTACCATTAATGAGGTGGATGTTTCTCATCTTTCCTTGTGTTTTCCAGAACAAAAACTATAAAACACCTAAAAAGTGTTTTGAGTTTTCTGTTTTCCAAAACAGTTTTTAAAAAACAGGTTTACCAAACAAGTTTTCTGAATTTTCTGTTTCTGAAAACAAGAAAACTGTTTTACAGAACTCCACCAAACAGGCCCATAGTTTTGCATTTGGAGAACTCCACATCCACTTCAGCTTGCTTTTTTGAGTTTTCCACTTTTGTGATTCGCATGGTGACCTGTATTCCATATTGGCCTTACTTCCATAGTTCTTGTTTTTGTTCCCACTATCTCGTAGTTGATTTAAAATTTCATATCAATTAAATTTTTCAATCATCAATATGTTAAATTTAGACGTCAAATTTGAGTATGAGATCTCTACTAAAATATATATATATATATCTGTATATATGAGTATGGATTAACACTAAAATAACAAATTAAACATTTTTAATATAAAATAAGCTGTATTATTCATTATTTATAAATTTGTTATAGATTTCTTTTAATATATCAACCATTTTTGTATTAAACTCCAAAAATTTGAATCAAATTACATAAATATAAAGTTCTTTTAGCAATAGTTTTTTTCATACACCCTGCTATACATTTTATATTTTACTGTGATATGGGTGATTTTGGTCTCTATTAGTAGTGAATTTAATTGCAAAATTAAAAGAGGAATATTTGATTTTTGCCTCACAATTTTAGTTAAACTATACTTCCTCCTATTCTTTTTATAAAAAATTTTTTCAAAGTTTTTTTCTGTTATTTTTTTAAGGAACCTTATAATATTTAAAAAAAAAATTTCTATTTTACCCTCATCATTTATTTCTTCTCATAGATTATTATTAGACTTTTTTGAATAAAAAAAACTCTCAATTGATTAAATAGTATTTAATATGAATTGTATTATCATATTAAATAGAGATAAAAAATATTTATTTATTTTTAATTTTAAAAAAATAAATAATATTTTTAATGTAGATAAAATAGTTAGAAGTATTTTATAAAAATTACTGCAAAGGTATGGCACAACGGGTTCGTTTACAGAATCACCCCTGAAGCGTGTCACGTGTGTCGGTGACGTTCACGGTTGGACACAAACGACATGTCGCTTTCCTGCGAACAGAAAAAATGAAAGAGAAGAAGAAATGCTACCAGCATTGAGTCTCCACTCGGAAGCAGTTGATAGTTGATTGATAATTTGATACAGCTTTTGCAGTGGCTGTGAATCGGTGAAGGAAAAGCTCAGATATCCGGGGATCGGAATCAATGGGATCGAATCAGCAAGCTGGTACTTCCAACACACCCATAAAGAGGAAGCCGGTGTTCGCTAAAGTGAATCAACTGAAACCGGGAACCAATGGTCACAACTTGATCGTTAAGGTCGTGTCCGCCAACACCGTCTTGCAGAAAGGACGACCCTCCACGTCTTCTCAGAACTCTCGTCCCGCTCTAATCGCAGAGTGCCTCGTCGGCGACGAGACCGCCGCCATCGTTTTCACCGCTCGCAACGAACAAGGTCCAAGCTCAGTTTTTATTCTTATTACTTTCCCATTCTTAAAAATGCAAACTTCTCTCATAGGTTGCCTCTTGATTGTTCAAATGTTTCGTTTTTATTTGGGATATCGGTGATCGGATCTACATTATTGTAGATTTTCATAAATTGCAATTCTGTCTCTGTGAGACTCTTATTTTGTACAGATTATGTAAATCAGAAAGTAGTACATCCAAGGTGTTTTGCACATCTGGATCCAGGGTGGTGATTAATAATGTGGCTGCCCCGATGAAAAACGTTAATTTTTATTATCTGGGTCGGATACTTGAAATCTTTATCCCTATTCATTGAAACCATCCTCATCACATCTAAAGGTCTTAGCTTTTTATGTTTCAGGATTCAAATTTATGAGATTTGACGAAGTTCTCTGCAGTTTGTGGAACTTTATACACCAAGCGGATTCGTGGTCATTTAGTTATGTAATTTTTGCTAATCGTAGTTGATCAAGGATGAATTTTGTACCTTCCCTCTTGTTGCTTTGCCCAAGCCTGTGAAATTTATAACCTGGGGGAACTGTGTGTTATTGTGGTAGTAGGATAATAGTAGCAGGTAACAACACGGTTTTGTTATGTGTTTTTGCGATGAGAAGTATTGCCTTGAAGGTTATGGGAATGGTGTTTGATGTCTCCTTTTCAAGCTGCGGAGAAAATTTGTTTCTGCAATTTCTTTATTGATTGATTGTGTTGATGTGTTCTAATGATTTAGTGTTACGAGGGTAATAAATTCATGAAGTTTTCTTCGGTTATTACAATCATCGTGATATCGTTATTCATGCCACTGCTTAACTTGGAATGCCTCTTTTGTCAATTTACATCACTATACTTTTGGTTTCTTAGCTGAAAAGAGCTGGAATTATGTTCTGTATAAACTAATAAATTGCAGATAAACAACTTTATTTTGTATTTTTGGTTTTCAAGTTTTTCCCCCAAGTCCGCTTTCTTGAACATCTTTAGCATGGTGAACTAGTGATTGATGAATTAATGGTTAGAAAGAATAGTATTGTTGACTTGGAAGTATGAAATTTCTGATCATTTGGTTCCTTGGTAGAACATAGAAAGAATCAACGGGAGGATGGTGAGACGAATTCTAGGCTTAGTTAGGGAACTAAAAGCGGAAGAAAAATGAGATTAGAATCTTATAAATGTGTGGTATTTAGTTTAACTTACATTAGCATTGGAGTCTTAAGTAAGCTCAATTATTTAAATCCTATGATACTAATTGATAATAAGACTATAGGTATATCTTTAGGGTATATTTGGGAGTTGGGAGGGAAAGGGAATCTTAAGGTTCCAAAGAAAATGGAAGGTTTGAATGAAAATTTCATTTCCCCCACGAAATACACCAAGTTTAGGTGGGACTTGAACATATAAAGGAGGGAGGATTTTTTAAAGGTTGGTTAAAAATTCTTCGTTATCTCTTTCATAAACTCCCAAAAGGAAAGGTTTCAATGAAATATTGAAACCTTCCCTTCTCCATTACCCCTATCCAAACATACCGATCAGTGAGTAGAGATATATTCTATTATTTTATCATGTGATGCTTGTTTTTCTGCTGCAGTGGATTTGATGAAGCCAGAGACTACGGTTGTCCTTCGAAATGCAAAGATTGACATGTTTAAGGGATCAATGCGGCTGGCTGTTGACAAATGGGGCCGCATTGAGGTTACGGAACCTGCAAAATTTGCAGTCAAAGAGGATAACAACCTTTCTCTGGTGGAATATGAATTGGTGAACGTGGTTGAAGAATGATTCCATTTCAGAGTGCAAGGATGACTTGATGATTTGATAACCAAGCGACTGATATCGTCCAAGGTACAATTTTTAACTTGTGAAGGATGGGTGGGTATACCTTCTTTTAGTTAAATCAGCATGTAATTCCCTTTTGCATGTTTGGCATCTTTTTGGGATAAGTTGATGTTCCTAGCAAGGTGTTTGTGTAAAGGGATTCTGACTTTATATTAATTTTGCCAGCAATTGTACCCAATGAACACTAGGGAGGTATAATATTGTGTTAATACTACTTTGGATCAAGAATTGCTCGTAGTTAAAACTATTATACAAGCTTTTCTTGGGCACTCTTTTCGACCTGTTTATTTAAAGGGCAGTAGTCAAAATACATTCGCATCCCTTAAAATAGGAGTAAATAAATGAGGTTTTTGTTGTACTTTTCGTAAGTTCATTTTTCATGACAGAAAAATTATTGCAAATTCATCCAAAATATATCAATATACTACCGGATTTTCTTACTGCATCAACCTTTGCCGTATTTCATTTGATAAATGAGTACAGTTTAATTATTTTTAGAAGTGCAACACCAATAAAATCTGATTTATGTAGTACCATAAAGTTTGATGCAAGTGTAAGTTGTCCATTTTGAGAAAACTAAATACCTTCAAAAGTAGGTAAACTTAACTGTTATTCAAAATTGATCAATACATCATCAATTGTCAGTTGTCCATTTGATAAATTAAGGAACTTCTTAGTTTAATGGAGAGGAGGAAAGAGATTTTAACAAAAGTGGTGAGGAGAGAGAAGAAAAATAAGAAATTTTAATATTTTCTTATTTGAGTATGTTAAGGGAAATGTTGGGGGACATGAAAAGGGAGAGAAGGGATTTGCTCACTTTCTCTCTAAATTCTCTCACTTTTGAAGGAAAAAGAGTAAAAAAATTCATTAAAATTTTTTCTTTCCTTCCTTTTTACTTATTAAATCAAATGAATTTCCTCATCTCCAAATCCCTCCAATTTAAATGAATGTTCCCTTGTATCTGAACAGAAAAAGTCTAAGTGACAACTGAGGTTATAGACCATTGGGATTCCAAATACGTCTAGTTAAACATTAACCTTTAAGGTCAGTTCCCAAAAAAAAGAAAAAAAAAAGAAAAGAAAAGCATATGTAGGCCAAGCCTATGCAACACAGGCTCCCTGCTCCTAGTCATCTCCATCCAATAACTTAAGCAACTTGTATATTATCCAAAATCAGCAGTGTCGGGGCCAAGCATCTCTGTTAGGTCCATATACACAACAATACTGGTGTAAACCATTTTTCCAAGAACGGAGAGGAACGTATCATTGTAATTTGCAGTCAAGAAAAGCTTCAACTGTTTGAAATAATGAACAATAATTTCAAGCATTATACCAAGCTGTGGATATCTGTACATGTGAGTCTTGAGAAATTTCACATCCAATCAAGGTAAACAAAATTCCTCCAAGCAGGTCTGGCGAAGTTCATTGAAATCCATGAAATGTAAGCGCAATGCATCGCACCCACAAACAACAATCAGCCATCTACATTTCAAGAAGGTAACTTAAGAAATGTGGAACTCAGTTTAAACAAAGGTCAAGTTACTAATTGTCACTTTCATTTAGATCCACACCATAAAATCAAACAAGTCAAAATAAAGCAAGTGAAAATCAAGTAATTTGCAAGTTTCCAATCCTAAATAAAGAAACAGCCAGATTAAAATGGAAGTTGCAAACAAAGGCAGGTTATAATATTTGCAGTCTCGCACTCTGTCCGTAGCAATTCAATGGAACCATATCCTGTATATTAAAGAACTTCATTCTGTGAATGAGACACTTGTAGCACCAGCACTCCGCAGAGGTTAGTTTCAAATATGCATCGCAGTATACAGGTGTTCACACAAAATTTTGGTATCTAATAAGCAATACAACTTATACAGGGATAAGATCCACCAAGCTTTGCAAAAAGTGCTGTTAACATTCTAAGCAACACGAGCAGCCCAGGCATATTATAAAGGCCGATGCTACGAAAGGACTCAATTAATGTATCCAGTCAGGTAATAAAAATTCAAGACACATATTCACATTAGAGAGGGACCTGAGTAATCCATAAGGGCTATGATAATTCATATCATTGCATTCTAATATGGTATACCATTTATTGTAAAAACATCAATTTGAGAATGAAACCACAGTGCCATCATAGAATAGAAATTTATGGCGGATAATTAGGGTCATTCAACAACTTTCGGTAATTGCTGGTCTGAAATTACAAAATACAATCAAGAAGGAAGAACTTGAAATCCTACAAAATTTACTTGACCACCTTTTTAAGAGCGCATCTACATATAACTTTGCTTAAACCCGTCATTCACTAATAATCTTGAATGCAATCTGAGAGAATAAAATAAATCAGTATAATCTTCATAAGACTAATTCATTAAGTGAATATTGACTTGCTTATGTTAAATTAGATGCAGTTCATCTCCTTGCATAGTTACCCAGTATCTCCAGAAATCATATCAGCAGCCAGTAACTCTAAAGGAATTACGTTATTCCAGAAAATAATTCAAATCATTGCAAATTAATTCAAAACCATTATTGGAACTCGGGATTAGTTTATAGGCATCAGTTTCACAAGATGAAAGGCACTAGTTCATTAAATCTGTGATATTTCTTTTCTGAGGGTACAAGAAAAGGAAATTGGTGAAGATTTTTTTTCTTGTAAAGAGACGCTGCAGACTGCAGTTTCTGAGGGTAACAAAGAAAAATATCTGGTGAAGATTCTTTGTTGAAAGGAGACGCTGCAGACTCAATGTGCAGACCAAGTAACACGTTTGGGGAATGTATCAAGAAAAACTATTAGATAGCATCATTATTCATTAGCCCATGTCAATTTTTACGAGACATTGGGTATTTAGCATCTCAATAAATCCTAAATTTAGAAAGCCACTCCTCTCACCCAATCTACTGCAGAGAAGTTCTCAACCCATTAATCACATTTGATGCTTGATCTTCACTAGTCTTCTCTTGCTCAACAAAAGTGAAGTGATTGACATCCCTCGGAGCAAGGAAAAAAAAACCCACCCCCAACCTCCCAATTCAAAAGCCAAACAAAATGTCGAAAGACAAAAAAGAAAAAAAAGAAAGGATGTCTGCACTGCATGCACTAAAGGGTGACATTTAGCTTGTAGCTAGAACCCACTCTCTCCCAGTCTCTCACCCAACAGAGAAAAGGAGAAATGGACAAATTTACATATTATCTTGCGTCTGCCAAATCCTCCGTCATATTGTAAGTTTGTAACATTTAAAAAAAAATCACCATTTTATTATATCTTAATTCCAGCTTGTTGGCTACAAAACAAAAGGAGAAAAAAAGAGGTGCTATAATAAGAAGGTAAAATTCTTGAATTCTTAACCACTTCATACATGAGATTTTGACATGGTAAAATTCAGCTTTATTTTAAACCTCGTTCCAAGAAGAAGCATAAACATCATGATTCCTTGGCTGGCCCTAAAAAATATAAAACTCGGATTATATTTCATGACTAAAGACGCAAAAAGGAAAAAAAAATTACAATCTAGCTTGCCTGAAGCCTATAAAGAAAACAAGTGCTTCCCTTATTAGATATCACCAGGAATTTCAAGTGTTATCAACACCAACAAAGCAAGACATCATCTCCGAAGCATCATCCAGAAACGAAGATAATTCAATAACGAGAAAGAAGGAAAACCTTCAGGGTTCCAACCGTACGACCGGCGAGAGACATAGAGCATGGAAGTGAGCAATGTGGAAGCAGTGGCAGTGTGATATGGGATCATCGTTTCCACACAACAGCTCAACTCGACAGGAGACCTTTCCCGAGAACAAAAGTAAGCAAATTCGGAAGAAATATTGTAAGCTTTCAATATTTACGCAAGAGAGAAGGGAGGTGCTACCTAGGGGTTGTTCATCAATACCTGAACATGCGATTAGAGAGCGAGTTCTGCTTTGGGATCCGAAACGACGGACGTGTCGATCGACTTACTCTTGTGCCGGAAGCCACACCCGCCATCCTGACAGTTCGGGATGCAGCGGAGCGCACGAGAGACCTGGCGGCGGCGACGGACGCAGTGTACATGGTTCTGGAGGGGTGCTTGGGGAGCAGAGCACGGGAAAAAAATAGGCTTTATGCAATTTGCAATTTTACTTTGTTGTTAACGAAGAAAAATCTCTCGTGGCCAAAAAAAAAAACGAAGAAAAATCTCTCACTACGATAATTAAGAAAAGGATTACATCTATTTTTCATCAATCAATCAATTAACAAATAATAAGACGCTTAAAAATTAGAATATTAAACACAATTTAAATCGTTGGTAAGAAAACAATTTAAATAATATTCACTATTTTTTTTGGCCCAAATAATATTCACTATTCAATTGATATTAATTAGTATTAATTATTTTCTTTCGAATACATTTTTTTAATTTTTACGATCTTTATATGTTATAAAGAGTTGGGACTAATTTTAATTTTTAAATTTACATTTCCAACCGAGATTTTAGCTATTTGATCAGGCATTTAAAAGAATTAAGTATTTAGCATATATAATTTCAAAATTTTCAGACTGTTTCATAAACTTTGAAATATATTAACAGTTGGCATGTTTATTTTATGTATTGTACGAAATTTAAGAATAAATATTATAAAATTTACATTTTAAATAAATTTTCTTCATTTACAAGTTCGACGAAACGCGCCAAATAAGTAAGTAGGATCTAGGGGTGATCATGGGTCGGGCCGGGTTTGACCCCGGCCCGAAATAATTCGGGTCAGTATCGGGCCAATTCCAGTCCAAATACCGAGCTGACCCAATACTATATATCTTTTTTTTTAAATTAAAAAATAAAAAAAACTTATTTAATAATAAAAAATATATTTATTTATACTTAAAAATAGATTTTTTTAAAAAATAATCTTAAAAAAAATAAAATTATTTAAAATTTATGAATATTTAACTATTATACATTATTTTTACATAAATATTAAGTTAAAAAATTAATTCAAAATTTAAAAAAATTTGAAACATTAAAATCTTAAAAAATTTTCATAATATTTACATAATAAATGTATTATATTAGATA
The DNA here is from genome assembly GCA_026686845.1 of Adenanthera pavonina. Lineage (NCBI taxonomy): Eukaryota > Viridiplantae > Streptophyta > Magnoliopsida > Fabales > Fabaceae > Adenanthera > Adenanthera pavonina. Next base: position 19,195,243 of record JAIVEN010000002.1, on the reverse strand, counting down.
CATAAAGAAAAAAAAATTCTACAAAAATCAATTAAAATATATAAAAAATTAGAAAAAAAATTAAAAAAAAAATATATATATATATATAGGTCGGGCCAGGTTAGGGTCAGAGTGTTTGGCCCTAACCCTAGCCCGGCCCCATTGATCCGAAGTGGTCGGGTCGGACCGGGCCAACCGGACATCGTGCAGGAATGTTCAGCCCTAGTAGAATCAGACTTTTGTTGATGTGGCCTAACATTGTTTGGTGGACCCTACATGGACTGCCATGTGGAGTGAGCTTTTTTTTTGGCTCATGTTTTTTTTTCCTGGTGAATGTTTGTTTATGTTATTAAACGCACAGGCCCTCTTGTAAAACGGAATTTGAATCACCAATTGTAATTCATGCTGGGTCCTAATTTCCCAAAATAATCTCCATCAGGATTTCTCTTACTGTAGTTTTGAGGACTGGATCCTACCTAATATTAAGTATACTCATAACAATGCTGTATGGCCTACCACTCTTGGTCTCTTGTGTTGGAAGCTTTGGTCTACTAGAAACGGAAGAATCTTTGCCGACGAGCAGTTTCATCCTGATCATATTGTTCTTAATGTTCAGGCTATGACAGAACGCTCTTGTAAAGCTATGAATATCTCTAACATGTTAGGCTCTAGGTAAATTAAATTATGATTTTTAACTAATATTTTATTTTTACTTAAATAAATTTTTTTATTTTTATCTAAAATTTATTTTTATAAATTATGATTATTCTAACAGAGTTTTTATAAAAGATAATCAAATCGAGTAGTTGGTTCTGTTTTCCAACTGCCTTGACTGTGTTTTTTAGCAACGCAAAGAAGTATTATCTGGGAACTGCAATAAATCTTCTACCTTATCTTTGGCATAGTAACTACCAAGCTAATTTTGTCCCTTTATTGGAGATGGTTTGCAAATTTATAAATACATGTTGAAAGTGGAGAAAATTTCCTTGAATCTTGTACTGGCTGCTGGACGACTTCCTTCCTTCCCATGGCTTCTTCATCTGTACAATCCCCTTCTCCTATTTTCCTTCTATTTTTCATATTTGAGGATGATGATGCACGTGGCAAAATATGGTTCATCAACAAAATCTAACGGCTGAAACATTGTACTATAGGATACTTCATGAAATTTACACTTCATGTGATCCAAGTTCAATAAAAGAGTGGGAATAGACCAGGTCAGTGCAGACTTTGTCTAAATAGGCCAGACCTGCAATTGAGGCCTTTAAGCCTGAGGCTGACTTATTAGCCTATGTTAGGCTTTTTTTTAGGCTCAGGTCTGAGCCTGTAAAAAGTCTGGCTTGGCCTGAAGCCTATTTAAAGGCCTACCAATTGGTAGGCCTTTAAATAGGCTTAAAAGTCTAGGCCTTAAAGGTTTTAAAGAGATTGTTGGCCTGTTGAAAGTCTACATAACAATAAAAAATTAACAAAAGAAATATATATGTTTAAATAAAAAAATTAATAAAGGACTTATCTTGTACATCATTCTATATAGTAATAATAAAAATTAATCTTATAACACTATTCATTCTCAAGTTGTAGTTAAAACCTTATTCAACATAAGTGTTTGCAACGAAAGACACAATAGAGATTAATGAGCGATGGTTTGAGAGAATGGAGGCATTGATGGAAGCTGAGCTTAAGTTAGGGTTTGTCAATCTGACTATTTGAGAGAGATGAGAAGAAATTGTTTGAGAGAGATGAGAAGAAATTGAAAATAAAAGTGGAACAGGGAAGTGCAATAGAGATTTAAAGTGACTGAAAAATAATAATATTATATTATAAAATATTTAATTTTTATTATATATTTTATACATAATATAAAATAAAAAATATAAACAAGCCTGGTCTGATAAGTTTCAGGTCAGGCCTATGATAATAAGCCAGGCCTATTTAACTAAATAGACCTGACTATTAGCCTGAACCTAGCCTATTTATTTAAATAGACCTGACTATTAGCCTGATAGGGGTCCAGCCTATTCCCACCCCTAATAAAAGCCAAGGATAATGATGATAGAAAACTCAACTCTTGTTGATTAACATTGCTAACTATCAAGCTATGGCTTATGGAGAACTCGCAAACAAAGATTTCTTATGTCTATAGGGAGGCTAATATAGTAGTCCATTTCTTGGCTCCTATAACAATTTACAATAGATGTAATTTAATTATTATTGATTTTCCTCCTACTGATTTGGTGTCTGTGCTCTAAGACACTAATGAGGTTTTCATTTTCAACCACTCTGATTAATTAGCTTTTCTTAAGCTTGGCCCTTTTTCATTGTCAAAAATAATGGAAGCTCGAGGGATATTTGTTGGCACAAGCCATGCTTCCATCCAAATTTTATTTTTGTTGTAAACTAAAAGTATCTTTTTTTTTTAAGGTTATTCCAAACTAACCATAAAAAATTAATCTCTTTGTAAATATTATCAAAATAAATTTTATCTCCTTCAATAATTTTTTTTTTATATACACCGTTACATGGAAACTATTACAATGTGCTAAATCTAGTTATGCCAAATCTTTTTAATAGATTAGAAACATCTTTACCAACAGTAAAGACTAATTTACCTTGGTATTAAAATCTATTTGTTGCAGTCATTCTGCTTTCACCTCCAAAATCCAACTCGTTTCCAAAGACCAGAGACCCTCACATGCCATTTTTGCTTTTTATAGTAACTATGATGGAATAGGTGACAAGGTCGATATGACCCTTTCACAAATTATATCATCACCACAAAGTAGTGGTGACCAAATTCTTGAGAATTTTTTATTGTTTACTACATTAATACATTGAGAAGATTTTTTTTAATTAGCGACGATTAATTTTTGTTTATTGTATGTGTTCTACTTTTAGTAATCAAATTCTTATTCTCGTAGCAAAAAATAAAAAATCAAATTCTTATTCTTATTCTTATCATATTTTTATATATATAGAATCTCTGTGTTTTTTTTTCCCCACACTATAGAGAATCTCATATTGAATGGTGAGCAAGTTGCAAATGGGGGGCTATTCAGAGAAGAAAAGCCCTTGTCGAAAGGAATAAATAAAAAAGTCAAATTGGTGAAGGAAGGGACGACAATCCAACACGCGCAGAAAATTAATATAAAGTTTATAAAAAAATGAATATAAAGGATTTTGATGTCCAAAAAGGAGAAGAGCTTTTTTTTTGGGCCTAATGATTTTATGGGATTAAACAAAAAGAAAGGCTCTAATTATAATACTGGGAGTATGGCAAATATTACGAATACTCTTGTGATTTCAATCTCTTTTTTTTGTAGATAAAAAATAAACTTTTTACACGATTTCATTTTTTATATTAGTTAATAATAGTGAAAGAGATACACCCATGGGGCGTGTCACGTGAGTCGTGACATGCACGGTTCGACACAAACGACGCGTCGCTTTATTACAAACAGGAAAAAGAAAAAAGATGAAGAATTGTCGATCAGCATGAGTTGCAAGCAATAGACTGATATAGCTTTTGCCGTACTTGTGAATCGGTGAAGGAAATACGCAGAAATCCCGGGATCGGAAACAATGGCATCGAGTCAGCAAGGTGGTACTGCGAATAAGCCCGCTAAGAGGAAGCCGGTGTTCGTCAAAGTGGATCAGCTTAAACCGGGAACCAACGGTCACACCTTGGTCGTTAAGGTCGTGTCCGCCAACACCGTCTTGCAGAAAGGACGACCCTCCACTTCTTCTCAGAGCCTCCGTCCCACTCTTATCGCCGAGTGTCTTGTCGGCGACGAGACTGGGTCCATCCTTTTCACCGCTCGCAACGAACAAGGTCCAAACTCAGTTTTTTCCCCCTTAAAATGCAAATTTCTCTAATGAGATGCCTTTTGATTGTTTAAATTTTTCATTTTTTTATTCGGGCTTTCGTTGATAAGATCTGCATTATTGTGAGTTCTATGATATTCTGATTCTGTCTCTGTGTGACTACTTCCTTTTCTATCATGTACCGTTTATGACATTTGGAGAGTGGGGCTTTGAAAGTGTTTTGCTCATCTGGATCTAGGGTGATGATTGTATGTAGTTGCTCTGATGAAAAGGCCTAATTTTAATTGTATGGGTCGGGTAAAGTCCCTACTCATTGGAACCATTCTCATGGAATCACGATCACATTTAAAGGTCTTAGCTTTTTGTCTTTCACGATTCAAATTTATGAGACTTGACGAAGTTTTGTGCAGGTTGTGAAGCTTTATATACAGAGGATTGTGTTCATGTTATGTAATTTTTGCTAATGTTATTCTGAGTTGATCAAGGATGAATTTTGTACCTCTTCGGAGCTGTTTGTTCCAGTTTGATATCGTGGGTGAACACATGTGCGTTATTGTGGTAGTGGTAGTTGGAGAATAATAACAACATGGTTTTGTTCTGTGTCTTAGAGATATAAACTATGCTTTGAACGTGATGGGAATGATGATCAGGCGCCTTATTTTTTTTTCTCTGTTACTGCAAAATGTTTCATATTTAAGCATAGTGTTACTATGATTCAGTGTTATTAGGTTTTGAATTTTCATTGAGTTTTGTTTAGTTTTTTCAACCATGCTTTTATTGTTTGGACTTAACCAGGAATGGGTCCATTGTCAATTTTACATCAAGAGTGTTTATTATGGGGATTTGTCTAGGTTTCCTCGGAAATTGGAAAAACAAAATTCCTAGTTTGACATTAGGTTTTTTTCCAAGTTTAACCTATCGCTAAATATTACATGGTATTCTGTTTCTTGTCCTGTTTTCTGCGATATATGTTTTCTTTTTACCAAAATGCTCTTCTCACTTTAAACTTTGTTTCAGAATTTCACACTTTTATTGTGTCAATCTTTAAAAGATATGCAACCCTTGCACATGATGTCACTTGCACACGCATACAGATACACAACATGACATTGCGCACATACGTACAAACACGAGCCACATTGTTTACACTTGTGCTATACAAAATCTCACATGCACACAACCCACAGAAACCAAAAGATGTAGTGAGTGTCATTACGCTGTTGTCACACTAGTCCGAAGAGTAAAACCAAAAGTTGCAGTGAGTGTCATTACACAATCATCACACTAGTCCAGATTCAAAAGCCAAAAGTTGTTGCAATTGAAAATGGAGAAGATAGGGAAATTTTGAACAATACACCGATTTTGTTAATTGCATTTTCCTACCCATATCAAACACCTTTTTCACTAATTTTCTGGGTAATTAATTTCTGAATTTCAATTACTTTCGTATTTAATTTTATGAGGTAAATTAAAAATCTGGTATGAAACACGTAGAAGGTTAATTTTGCTTTCTTTGAATCAAAGGGACCTTGATTTGTATGTACATATATCAAGAATCAGCAGATAAACAACTTTATTTGCTGTGTGTGCATGCATGCGTGTTTATTTCCCAAAATCTACAATCTAGAAGATCATAAACATTTTGGTGTCATTGATAGTTAATGATTACAAAGAATAGTATTGTTGGCATCAAAGTATGCAATTTTCCATCTTTGGTTCCCTTGTAGGGTATGAAAAACAAGGACAGGAGTATGGTGATGGCAATTTCTAGGGGAAGGAAAATAGGATCAAAATAATGAAAACAAGCGAGAAATATGGACAACATATTTGTGTGAATTTGCTTGCTTGTATTCCTCCGCATTTTGACTACTTTCTGAAACAAAATTTTCAGAGTAATTAGGGTTTATATTGTTTGTAGAGATTTGGTTGGACTTACATTAGCTTTATAGTCAAGTAAGTTTAATGAATAGAAGACCTCTGATACTAAAGTTAATTGGTAATATGTGTGTAGACTGGATAGTTATATCTTCAGGGAGTTGAAAAAAAGGCGCCAATTTAAGGAGAGATTCTTGTATATAATGGATAAATTGGACCAGTGATGAGAAAACGTATGAGCATGTTATATACATTTTTTGGCATAGACCAAGTTTATTGAGGAGTTTTTCCAACTCGTGTTTTTACAAGTGATGTGGCTTGTTTTTTGCTACAGTGGATGTGATGAAGCCAGGGACTACAGTAATTCTTCGAAATGCAAAGATTGACATGTTCAAGGGATCAATGAGGCTGGCTGTTGACAAGTGGGGTCGCATTGAGGTCACTGATCCGGCAAAATTTGTAGTCAAAGAGGATAACAACCTTTCCCTAGTGGAATATGAGTTGGTGAACGTGGTTGAAGAGTGATTCCTCTGAATAGTGCAAAGATGACTTGATGATTCGATTACCGAGCAAATGGATATTGTCAAGGTAAAATCGTTAACTTGTGAAGAAGGATGGATTGTTGGGGGTATACCTTCGCCTTACATAAATTAGCATGTAATTCCCTTTTAACTTGTTTGGCATCTTTTTGGGTTTAAGTTGATTCACTAGAAAGATGTTGTGTGAAGGGGTTATGATATTTTAACTTTGTTAGCAACTGTATCCAATGAACTCGAGAGAGTATAATATTGTGTTGATACAGTTTTCTACTTCTTCTACTGCATTTTCGTGGGTATCATTTCCAGATTATTTTTTAGATATTTATCATAAAGTTTAGCCCCCAATAATTGTACCTATTGTATTCAAAGAAGGTAAGTTTGTGAACCCTGAAACAGTATTTTCGTTTTCTTAAGGCTCTCGAAAGTAGATGGGTAGAGGGAAGAAAGTGGAGTTAATTTTTTATTATTGATGATGAAATTAAGGATTTAAATTTATAAATTTGGAATAATCTAATAATATTTCATAAATTTGTAAAAATTAACATTGATCTTCGACGCCTTTCACTTTTAGAAGTGTAGATTGATTTGAGTGGTTTAGGGAAGACAGACAAACAAGTCACCTGGCTCATATCCCTACCTTGAGGTTTCTTGTAAAAGAATAAAATAAGAGTCATAATCCATTTGCAAATATTAAATTTTAGACAAAATTACATTCGCATTCCTTTGAAAAATTCCTACAATGGAATGATGGATTATTTAGAAAACTCACTGAAAACTCAGTAGACATAAAAATATAACCGCCCATTATAGAAATAGGCTACCTTTTAAATCTGATTTCTGTACACACAACTACTTTAAATTGTGATGTACAAGTTTACCCCTGGTGAGAAATCAAACGAATTAGTCATGAAAAGTATATAAATTGAGATCTTCAGTCGAAGTCATTGCGGCACAGGCACACACTCATTTCGTACAAAGTTGAAACTGTAGCCGACTAACAAATGTCTTAAGCCGGCTCGTACATCAGTAAAAATCTTGGCTAATCTTATCCGTTAGGTCATTTTTCGAAGAACAGGCAGGAATGTATCATTAGCATTTGCAGCCAAGAAAAGTTTCAACTATGTTTGTAATAATAGAACAATCAATTTCGAACATTATACTCAGTTCTCAATACTTGTACAACTAAGGAGAACAACAAAAATCCTCCAAGCCGGTCTAGCAAAGTTCACTGAAATCCATGAAAAGTACGCGCAATGGTCGCACCCACAAATAACAATCATCCATCTACATTTCAAGAAGAAGATAACTTAAGAAATGTGCATTTCTAATCCAAATGATACAACCAGGTCAAGATTATTCATTATTGCTAAACATATCAAAGTATAATAGTAATTTTCTAAAATACAAATTGTTCAAATTCACATCATAAAATTACCAACTCAAAGCAAAGCAAAGCAAATGGAAAAGAACACTGTAACACTACTTGCCAAGTCCCCAATCCTAAGGCCAAAGAGCAAACGTTCACGACCCTAAACAAAGAAACAGCCAGGTCAAAATGGAAATTGCAAACAAAGGTAAATCATAATATTTGCAGTCTCGCACAATGTAGCAATACAATGGAATCCTATTTGGTTTATTAAAGAACTATGCGCACTGTAGTACATTAGACACTAATAGCACCAACACAGCAACACTCCGCAAAGGTTAGTTTCCTACATGCATTGCAATATATAGGTATTAACGCAAAGATTTCAAAAATTAATGCATTTAACATTCTAAGCAACATGGGCAGCCCAGGGAAATTATAAAAGGATAAAAGATATGCAATAAATGCTCCAAAAGGATTCAATCAATGCATCCAGTTCGGCACTAAAAAATTGAGACGCATATCCAGAAAGGCCTCGATAATATCCTTCAAGGATGATGATAGTTCATATTATTGCATGCTAATATGGTTTGCCATTTATCAACGTTTTGCACTGCATGCATGAGGACTCCAACGTATAATAGTAATAGTATAAAGTTATCAATTTTGAGAAAGAAACCAAAATTATAAAGTAGAAAATTAATATCACTGAAAAGAAAGTAAAAACTTATTGGTAGAGCTTTAGGGTCATCCAACAACTCCCAGTTATTGCTTGTTAACATTACTGATTACATAATACAAAAAATGAAATGAAAATTAATTGAAATCCTACAACAAAATTTTACTTGACCACCTTTTCAGGAGCGCATCTACATAAAACTTTGCCCGAACCCTTCATCATTCATTATACATCATGATTGCAATCTGGGTGAATACAACAAATTAGTATGGTCTTCATATGATTACTTAGTTAATTAAGTAGTGACTAGCCCACATACGCAATGTTACCCAGTATCTCCAAGATTTATATCAGCAGCCAAAAAAATCTTTAAGTAATTTGATTATTCTATGAGAAACTCAAATGATTGCAAATTAAATCAAAATAATCAATCATGCAAAGCAGAAGTTTCACTCGATAAAGGGCAGTAGTTAAGTCAATCCATGATACTTCTATTTTAAGGGAATAAGAAGAGATAACAGGTCAATAAACTTAAATGAAGATTCTTTGTTGTGAGGAAATGCTGCAGACAAGTGATTTGTATGAAGAATATATAAAGAAATAACATTAAGATGCTCCATTAGCCCAAATCAATTTACAACATCCTAAATTTAGAAATGCACTCCTCTCACCTAAACTACAGTGGAGTAGTTCTCAACCCGAGACACATTTGATACTTGATCTTCATCTAGTCTTCTCTTGCCCTACAAAAGGGAAATAATTGACATCCTTTCATTGTTGGAGCAAGAGAGAGACCCTAATAGAAAAGCAAAATAATCTGTCTGTCTGAAGAAAAGTTTTTTACATGCACCCAACTGTTGCATTTTGCTTAAGTAACTCACATAACCTACTCTCCTCCACCCAAAAAAAGACAAAAAATTTAGGACAAATTTATATACTGTTTCTGTGAAGTCCTCCTCCTCCTCCTCCTCCTCATTATTATAATTATTGTTGGACAAATTGTTGTTTTTGTTGCTGTTGAAAGAAATTCTTTGTTTCATTTTACTTTGTAACAACTTCGTGGTTGTTGGCTATGATACGAAAGGATAAAGAAGGAAAGCTCAATAATTCAATAGAGCTGAGCATGTTGCAGAGAACTTGGACACCCCACAAGAGATTTTGACATGGCACAATTCAGCTTAATTTTAAGCCTCCTGGAAGTTCCACAAAGTAGGATAAAAGAAAAATTACAATTAAGGATCCTAGAGCCATAAATTTTGAAATTATTCTAAATAATCTAAGGACAGAAAATTAACTCGAGGTAATCGCCTGTAATTCAAAAATTAATTTTTTAATATAAATATTTTCAACTTGAGTTTCTCCAGTGTAATTTTCCCCAGCATAAATCTCATGATTCCGCTGTAGGCCCTATAAAATGTCAAGCTCCCATTACATTTTATAACTAAAAATGTAATTATCATAATTTAGGTTGCCAGAGGCCTAAAGAAAAAGAGTCCTTCCCATATTAGATTTCTCCATGAATGCAAATGATATTAACAACAACAAAGCCCTTCAATCCAACCAGACAAATAACCAAGATATCATCTCGAAAACATCCCAGGGATTCATATAATTTCATAAAGAGAAAGGAAGAATACCTTCCGGGTTCCAACCGTACGATCGGCGAGATACAGAGAGCATGGAAGTGAGCAATGCGGAAGCAGTGGCAGTGTGATATGGAAGCATCGATTCCACACAGCAGCTCAACTCCACAGGCGACCTTTTCCGAAAACAAAATGGGAACATGAGCAATATTGTTAGCTCTCAGTATTTTCTCCACAGAGAGAGGTGGTGTCACATTGGGATTTGTTCACCATTACCTGAACATGCGAATAGAGAGTGAGTTCAGCTTTTGGATCCGAAACGGCGAACGTGTCGGTCTTGTTCTAGCGCCGGAAGCCAAATTAGCCGCCCGAAATGATCGGGAGGCGGCGGAGCGCACGAGAGACCTGGAGGCGGCGACGGACACAGTAGACATCGTTATGGAGGGTCGCTTATGAAGCAGGGCTCTGAGTTCGAAGGGGTTTTGCAATTTCGCGTAGGGTTTTACTTTTTTTTTTTAATTTTTTTTCCTATTTGTACTTCTGACCGTGGTTTTTGCTGCGATTAAGTAGAAAAATACTTTTGGCAAAAAATTACGGAAATTAAAAAAATATATTTTCATCTAACTTCATATTCTTTTTATTCCAATTGTTAAAATCACTTAAAAATAAAAATAAAAGGTATGGAATCAAAATATTTCCTTCAATTTTTTTTGCCAACAAATATTTCCTCCAATTTGACTTACTCGAATCTGGTCCAATAATACTATATACAAATAATTATGTAAGAAAAAAAATTCTGCCTCCAAAATTCTAGGTCATTCTTAGACTTAGCTTTCTACTATGTAACTTGTTTGTTGCTTAATATAGCTAGGAAGCTGACGGTTCCAAAATAAGGTGCTTAGGTGCTACCTTTAGTTTTCTAAATAGAATCTGGTTTTTTTTTTGTGATATTTTAAAAAAGCATGTACATCTTTTTTTTATTAAAAAAAAACATGTACTTTGAGGAGAAACTTTTTTTACGAGACTTTTTTTGGGGAGATTTTTTTTTTGGATGGAAGAAAACATAACATTACATCAAAATATATGTACAAAAAGGACAGGGCAATTAGTCATTCCCATCATTTTCCAGAGACCTGAAACAAAAAAGAGGGGCACTCTGGAAATTACGAAAGAATTGAGAAGTATCAACAATATGGTGAGCTAAAAGGTAAGCAACCCTGTTATCCTCATAGGAAATAAAGTTGAAGTTAATATTGCAGTCTCTAAAGAGAAAGCTAAACACATCAGAGATGGTGTCATCAAAAGGATGGCTTTGAGAATCAGCGCGTGAGATCATATTGAGAGCTGCGTCGTCGTCACAACCAATGTTAACATGCTTAGGACCAAGGTTCGGACAAAGAGAGAGACCATGTAAAATGCCTTTGAGGTAAACAATGGCAATAGGACAATTGTGCATTCTGGAGCTGAAACCCTAAGTCCATTCTCCTTCACTATTTCTTATAACTCCACCACAAACACATGTTCTATTTACTGTGATTTTACCACTAAAGTCCAGCCCAACCTCGCTAGGTGCAAGTGGAGTCCATCTCCTTTTGAGATTAGGTTGAGCATTTTTTTTAGTAGCCAGTAAGTTAAGAAGAGTAGGCACATTGTAGTATAGCAAATCTAGATTTTTGTGGATAAGAGGAAATTTCTTGTTCATTAGCAAAGGCAAGATTACATCTGGTTACCTAAATTCCCTAGCAAGCATAGCCAAAGATGGTTCTCCTGTTCACTTCATTTATTTGCGAAGTCCCCGCTTTCATTTTGTGGTTCCATTCTAACTAGTTTGGCACATCCAGAGTAAAGAAAGAATTCCAGAGGTCTGGTTTAACTAGATTCTTCCAAACTTCAAAGGCATGCAAGCAATCCCGAAGAGTATGGAGAATAGATTCCTCTTCCTGACAACCAATTGGACATCTGCTAGAACTTAACAATCCTCTTTTGGCTCTTAAGGCAGTAGTATGCACCTGGCCATGACAGATAAGCCAAAGGAAATATTTAATTTTTTCTGGCACAGGCCAATTCCAGATCTTCATCCATAAAGACCTGCCACTACTGTTATCCCTATCGAAGAGGAATTTATATGCTGAGTCTACTAAGAAGTTACCATCTGGGGATGGTCTCCAAATAATTCTATAACTTGTGAGGCAATGAGCTGGAGGTTTAATAGAGAAATTCGCTTGAGTGCATGGCTTGGGAGCCACCTTGAGAGACGTTGAAGATCCCATGTGCCTGAACGGGTAGTCATGTCTGCCACTCAAGCATCAAGCATCAGTATCAATTGGGATAGAGTTAGTTGTAGTATAGTGAATAAGGGGATCTTTGAGAGGTATCCAAAGATAGTCCATAAGAGACTCTTATATAGAGAAACTCTTATATAGTACTAAGTTATATAAAAATATAATTTTTTGTTTGTAAGTATGTATTCGTAGGCGCATGTTGAGTTTATTGGATGACCCAACAAGATTTCTAATCTGTAGCTATTTTTAGCATAAGTAGTAAAAACTTTCATCTCTTAAATAAATAGTTGGGAATTTGATGCCTAATTTTTTTTATGGAACAAATTTAGTAAAGAAAGTCTACTATTTGTTCTCAATATCTCGAAGGAGATTACTTAATTTCCCTTAAGTAAGGCCGAGTTAGGATTCAAATCTTGCAGACAGAAAAAATACTATTGGGAAAGATACCTCCAATTAGGTTTAATAATATTCAAAATTTTATTGGGAAAGATACCTCTAATTGGGTTTAATAATGTTCAAAATTGAACTAGTAATACTAGATACTAGATAGTTGTATAAATTAAAAAAAATAGAGGAATACTACAAGATTCAATACCTCCAAAACTCAATATATAACATCCTTTTATTATATATGCTCGTAATATGAAACAGAACAAAGTTACAAAAACGATGTTGGCGAAAGTTAAAAATGTCAATTCAAGAAAAATTGACTGAAACCCATTTTTTAATTCTGACTACAACAACAGAATTGAGAATCAGCACCAAGTGGCACAGAGTAAGTAGTATGTAATTTGCCTCACCATCAACAATAATACTCAGTTCCTTGAACTCTTCTTACTTCTGCTAGTCTTGAGCAGTGCGTCAAGCAGGATGGGTATGCAAATATTGCCTCGAGACATGTCCACTTGTTCATGTACCTTAGAATCATCCTTTGCTAATGCCTCATTCTTCTCACTTTCCTCAAAATTTAATGAGTTTGGGAAGTACAAGCGTCCTCTTCTTTCTCCTGCTCTAATGCCTATTAGCCTCCCAAGTGATACACTATTGTCTTGGAAGAAAGATGCAGAGGACTGGTTGAAACAACAATAATTAAACTGTAAGCATAGGGGAAGTTTACAAGCCTCCTAACTTTTTCTTGCTGGCTCATGTAAAAGAAGCAATTATTTCACATGATCTTTGGTGGAATATTCGGATGCTTTTACTGTGGGAAGTTCACTGTTTCCAAAATTAGAAGCCTGCATTAACTCAATGCCATAAAGTTTAAAACCACTGTTATGGCAAGCAATTATGAGGACAAGTGCATCCTCTTCTTTGGGAAAACAGGGAAGTAATTATCAGCCACTTGGGGGTTGTACATGATTCCTTTCCATAAATATCTAAGAGTACAGCCTATGAGCTATGCGGTTAGATATATGCTTCAGTAGATGCAGTAAAAATGTAAGTAGACCAATTCAATTATGAATACATAGGTGAGTATGTCAATGGTTGATCCATTATTGATCTTCCCAGGTGAAATCTATCAAGAGAAGTTTTAGTGTAGTTAATAGGTTCATCTGTGCAAAGTACAAACTTGTTTAGAAGTACATTCCCAAAGTAATTGAGGAAAAAGTAAGAAAAATAAAAAAGTAGGCGTGTTCAGATTACCTCGGTATCAAGGTTGGAGGATGAGAATGATGAGAAGCTGGAAGATGGTACGTGCAACGAGTAAGGCTCTACTGGAGCAACTGGGAGGGATTCTGCAACTCTAAGCCTCGTGTACAGAAAGCTGAGCCCAAGTGGCCATCCAAGAGGCATTTCATCATTCTAAGAAGAGAAAGACATTAAAATTGCTGCGTTTTGTATTCATGTTTCAAATCATTCTCTACTAAGAGGTTACCTAAAGCTCATCGATGTTTCAGTTTATACCAGCAAACTAGTCACAAAAATTCCCAAAGAAACTGGGAATATGATCAACATTAGCAGCAGAGATTTATGCGTGTTGGTTGATCTAAGCAAGTCTACCACAAAATTTTACTGAATTGGAGGAGTTGCAATAATGCTCATAATGAACAGAAGCAAGAACAAAAGAAAGGTAATGCAATTAGGTACCATTAAGTAATGGAAGTAAAAAGATTATATTGGCAATGAATCTTGATTAGCATATTATGGATGTGATTAAGAACCGATCTATAAAATGGTAGAATGCTTTGTCAATAATGAAGCAAATTTATCAGAAGATCCACCCATGGCAGTCCAGTTGGTAAGAAAGATTCAGATGTTCAGATAGCTTCTTCTGACTGACTGGGTTTTAACTTTCAGTGAAAGCAATTTCTTTCACAAATCAATCCTGGTCTTAAAAAAACAATCCTACTATTAGCAAAGCTTCCAATAAACTTTCAACACAAGCCTATAAATTACTTCTTCTGTTACTTCTGTCTTACACTGATATGGAAAAGGCACGTTCTTGGCCTAACTCAGTGAGACTGAACTGTCGGCATAATTATCTTTTGATCAGTCTCCTGGAGATGATTTTTAAATGAATGATTAGTGGTTAGTATGGGCTATTTCTCCCGATATTTTCAGATCTATTCCTCACTCATGTCGTACGTCTTAAAACTCTTCTCTATTCCGCTCCTTGCTGCCTTAGGCTTTGGCCCACATCATGTGCCACTGCCAGATTGCCTTAACTAATACACTTATCACATATCAATAATAAAAATAATTGAGTAAAACTGTGATACCATCTAACTTATGCTGAGAATGAAGAACTTTATCTTATGCTCATCTGACTATAACTACTAATTAGCAAGACTCTTAAATAATAGTCTTGCAAATAGGGGACCGGCATTTTCCCCCTCATTTTCAGTACTACATTAATTCTAATAGACGTCTTATTAACATAATTAGGATAATTCTATCACTTCAGGTACTAAGTTCTGACATGAACCTTGGATGGGTTTTAATGAAATGTAAATTCATGCGACTACTGATTTGTCAACTACACTGTCATCATGTTCCTGGTTAGAAGCAGTCAATCAGTCATTTCTCTATGTCAGTCCAGCTAGAAAAGTACAAATTTTACCTACATTGATTAACATGGTTTCCTTCCACGTTCACTAGACCTCCAATTCAAATAATTAAATCATCTAGCTGCAAAATCTTGGAAGATTACTTTGAACAAACAATTGCCAAGCTCCACAATTCCCCAGAAAAATGACTACCCTCAAGTAAAGATTCATTTGTATTCCGCTAAACATAACATGCAAGAATTCCCACAAGCAAACAAGAAAGTCTTTCCTGAATCTTTAAGAAGATCAACTGCAAAGAACAAGGCTCAGACTGAGCAAAACCAGAGGCAGAAAGCATCAGTTCCCAATTTATACAGTGCAATCCAAGTACTTGACATCCATGGATGAATTAACAATAACAGAAGAAGAAAATTTTAATCTTTCACTGAGACAACAGTGGAATATTGAACCCCAGAAGAGAGAATGCTGAATAGCAGAAGAAAATAGAAAGAAAGAAGAAGGCATACTGAGAATCTCTTCGTTGTTACTATTGTACTGAATTGCAACAGTAAAGTGAAGAATTGTTACCTCTCTAACCATGGCTTCTCTCCCTCCCTTCGAGAAGTTGAGGGTAATGATGATCACAGAGAACACAGAGAGCGATGAGAAATTTGTTTAGGAGAAACCAGTTGACGGACGATTTACGTGTTCCCTTAACTCTGTATTCTTCCTTCCTTAAACACAAGACATTTAAGAGTTTGGGTCCCACCCTGAATGTTCAGCCTTGAATATCTATCACCCAAGCTAACGCATTTCTATAAATCCAAAATTTCATTTTTCCAATAAAAATTGCGAGAATATGACTTTACCGTTGATTTAGCGCCATATTTTAAAATTCTACTGGGGGTTGACACTTGAACGGCCATCTGTGAAAACTGAAAAGGAAGAGTTTCGATCATCCTCATTCATATTTGATTTCTTCAATCTAGCTCTTTTTCAGCATGGGGTTGACGTAAAAATCAAAACGGTTGAGATTTAAGAACATTAATTGTAATGGGGTGTTTGGTTGGTAAAAGGAGTGATGCGACATTTACAGATTAGAAGCAATTTTTGTCGCTGCTGATTGGTGAAAAAGAACTTACATCGCAAGTGAAGTGTGATCAGTGTAGATCACCTTCCTTTACTAGGTAACCTACTAATGCAATTAATTTATAATTGTTGGTTTAACTATGCGGAACTGAAATAAACTTACCACCTAAGTACAGTTTGGTGCTTGGTTTGTTGATTTGTGAAATGGATTAATATTTTGATTTCTTTTATGTTTTTGGGGTTGAAATTTTCCTCAGAATATCGAAGCAGGGGAAAAGAACCGTCTACTTGATTCCATGACAGGAATAAACCATTTATATGACTTTTCTTTGCTTGTCTTGCGTTTTGATTTTTTTTCTTTTGCGCAGAATCAGTCATTATTTTGTTTCCTTAATAATCAAGAGTTTTTAACTAACGGCTCACCTACCAATTACCATCTATAATTATTCTGGATTAACAATTTTAACGTTAATTCTGATGCTACTAATTTTTTTTAATCTGACAGTAACACAAAATGTTAATTAATGGCACATTTTGTATGAGGTTCCAAATAAGTCATAGTATTATCATCATTTGTTTTTGTGTATTTTCTTATATTTTACATTTAGATTGATGACATTGATAATTAATCACATAGAATTAATAAAAGTTTGAATGAAGCACTGTTATTATTATTATTTTTTTCATAAGAAAAGGAAGCAAATGAGATGTGGAATAGTTAATTGTCATGTGACAATTTTATAATTTTTTTATATTAATAGTATAGAAAAGTTGAATTTATTTTTGTACGTACGTAATAAAAAATCATATTTAGTCATTATCCAGTTGAGGCGTTGAAGGAAAATCATGCACAATCCAGAGACTAATATGAGAATTCGGTGTTATTGGTTGTCTTTTTGTAGGAAATAATGAATTGATAATCACATTTTTATAGCAAAAATGTTATAATCCGCGGGCATTAAAAAAAGGATTATGTTAAAAAACAGATAATAAAAAGTATTGAAAGGACGTAAGACGTAGCCTTATTGTTAAGCGTGAGTCCATGTAAATGAGACACTTTCCTTGTTTCATGCAGTAACAGCATTTGTACAGAGGAAAGGAATACAGTGAGATCAGGTCATTAAGAAGCTACTAACTAGAAATTTTATAAAATTAATATATATATATATATATTTATTGAAATTGAGGAGGCATAGAGATCTGAGCTTAATTTAAAAAAAAAAACCAAATAAAATTAAAGGGTGGAAAGAGAGAAGGGGTGGGGGGAAGAGGGAGAGAGTGCCGTGCGGGCAGTGATAAGAGAAAGAGGACAAGAATGAATGTGTCGGTATGAGATCGTAGTTGGCGGCAGGAAACGAAGGTTGGGTTGGGTCGGGTTGCTAGCGAAGTGACTAAAAACAAGGACCAAAACAAAACAAGCACTCCCTAGTTGAAGTTCAAGTTGACGTTGTTTTGGGTGCTGCAGCTTCTACCACGTCAGCTAGTAGATCCGGTGGGGTGGGGGGTCCCACTTGGACCGCTCAACTACTCATCATTCCCAATTTTCATCTTTTACTACGTCTCCACGTCACCCAACGCAGAGAGGAAAAACGTCCACGTCGTTCTTACAGTTATTAGCCACTAACATTCCTCCACCTGGACTTCCGACCCCCCCTTCGTCACCTTCTTCTCTCCTCTTTGCCTTCTCCCATCTCTTCTTCCTGCATTTTCGGTTGTCTCAGTTACGCATGGCATTCATCTCATGCCCACTTTTATTCACAGGGAAACGACATCCACTCCACCTGCAATCAACTTTTATTAATCATCTAATTAATTCTTATCATATTATTATTATTATTATTATTAGAATATTTTTTATTCGTCTTCTCATCTTTTAATGAATTATTATAAATCCTTTTTATTTTTAAAACAAAAAATAAATTAATTAATTTACTCTTTCTTTTTATATCAAAACAGATAGAGAAATTTATAGTATATTATATGGAGTCCCATAAAACAAACTGTTCTATGCTACTTTATTTCAAAATTTATGTTATTTTAGTCTCCTCATTTTGTTTTAAAACTTTTACTATTTTAGAATTTGTAGGCTTTATTTTCCAGATATGCATAATTTATTATTCTCTTTCCTCTTTCTTTCTTTTAGTTATAATATACTAAATTAATTAAATGAGTGCATTTTATCAATATTATATAATAATTAACAATTTCTTAATTTATGTGTTAAAATTTTAAACAACAAAAGTTTTGAAGGGGTTACAATCACTTAGGACTCGTTTGGTTTTCAGTTAATTAAAAATGAGTTTTGGTAGAATTAGTTTTGTAACGTTGTTATAATAAAAATTGATTTTGGACTAACGTGTTTATATTTGGATGATTTATTTAAAAATTGGTTTTGACAAAACTCAATCTGATATAACGTGTTTATAATTGGTTTCCTCTAAATTGAGCTTAAACTCTATCCCATGATTAATTTAATTTACTTGAATTAAAATTTAATATGTATTTATTTAATTGAGAATATAATATATCTGATATAATATTTTTTTACAGATCATAATTTATAAAAATTAAAATTTTGAAGGGACATTTTGGTCAATAGATAGGATAAATTTTATGGAAATTTTATTTTCTTAATTTTTCTATTTTTTCTCATTTTGTTGATCTATTTTTATCTAACTTGAAAATAAATACAGGCAAAAATAAAGAACCAAACCGAAAAGCAATAAATGGATTACTTCTCCTTCAACTCCGTTTTCACCAAAATTCAGGACAAAATGTGGTTGATTTTAACAATCAAACATTAACAAAAAAAATGGAAAAATTAGTTTTGGACTGGAACGGAGTTAGAGAAGCAGATCCAAACGGAGCATTGGTTGACTTCGCGGTCACTTCCTGCCTTTTGCTTCCTTGGGCCTATAACCACACACTTTCATGTTTCAAGAAATTAATGAATTAAACTAAGCAATATTTACTTTCTCAAATTCTTAATATAAATTAGTTTTTTAATTATCTCATTGAAACTAAAATTTTTTTTTATATCATTAAAATTATGTTAAAGTTGATATATTTTCTATCTTTATTTTATAATAAATACTACAAATTTAAAAAAATTTTATTTTCTCTCATTATTAAATAATTACATTTTAAAAATAAAGTAATTAATACTTTAAAAATTCATAAAAGATAACTTATATTTAGAATTATAAAAAATTTTTAGAATGTGACTAATACATTGCAATTTCTATTAAAACATAACTAGTTCTCTCTCTCTTTTTAAATAAATATTAGAGTTACACACTTTTTATTATTAAATAGATTTTTGTGTGTGTTAGGAATACAAGTTGAATCTATTATCAGTACAAAAAGTAATTTTTTATAGTAGACAAATATATAATTAATATTTATTATATTATATAAATAATAGATATAAAAATGTTTTTTAAGAAAAAGCATAATGGCAACATATTATTTATTGCATGGAAGGTAAATGTATCGTATTTTTTTAGTCCACTAAACAGAACACAGGATTTAAAATAGAAGAATAGATTGAGTCATTTGAATATGGTTTTTAAAAAAAGAAATAATACCTTATCCGTAAAATATTATTTCTTCATCATCATCATATAAAATTCTCAAATAATAGTTCTAAATCCTCTGAACCTTTATCTTATTACACATATGGTTTAAGTGGGAGTTACTGGGTAGCAACTAGGTTACGTCTATAAACATTTCCTAACTCGAAGAAAGAGCCCAAGTTGACTCTCCAATTAAAGCCCTAGTTAAAAAGCCCAGAAGGCCCAAAGTGTTGAATGATCTAAAACAAAAAGGCCCATAAGCAATTTGGAATTAGAAGGAGTAGCTAAGATGGAAATAAATGACCAACCGCCGTTGGTTTTAGTAGAGTTGGTTTTAATAGGACGAGTTAAGATAATTTAAATATGATATTTTAGATTTAAGATCACGTAAATACAGAAAATTTGTTCAGGAGAGCTTCTTTTATTTGGGATTTAACGTGATTTAATCTGAATTGCTTAGAATTCAAAATAACGACTAAATATAAAATATTTTAAAAAAAGTGAAGAGGAAAATAACTTTTTAATTTCTTGTTCGGTGATGGAAATGAAAGTCAATGACAATTCTAAATTGGAAGAGGTTTTCTGATACAATGGCGAGAAGTTATGATATTATTTTTTTTTTCCCGGCCAACGAGAAGTTATGATATAATTAGACACAAGTGGCTGGTCATTTTCAGGGAACATATCAACATAGAGCCTCGTGAGTTGGAAGATTAATTGATCTCTTTCAAATTACTACTATTGGACAAGAGAATTAATTTTAAAATATTAAGCAAGAATATAAATAGTATTTCTTTTTATCTTAAATATGAGATATTTTTAACTACCTCATGTATCTTAAAAAAAGTAGTTGAATAATCAAATTTGTTAAGAAACTTCAATATTTTCCATCATTTTCTTTTATTAATTACATTATGTCTCATATTTTCTATAATATTTGTTTTCCCACCTATTAATTATAGATTAAGAGCAATGGGTCATGAATGAAAAAATAATAATTAATGCACTATACAATCCCACAAGATATCTTATATTTTAAACTAAATAATATTTTTAGAACATGCTCTATATACATTTTCTTATTGGTTTGAAATGCTTTTTCAAGATATAAAGATTATCAAAATGTGTTTTGCTTTTCCTAATGAGTCATTTTCTATACATATGGCTAAATATCAAACCTAATACAGCATGCTTAAAAAATCTAATTATTTACCAGTTGTATTAAAACTTTTTTAGCAATGGAGCATACTTTTTTATTTATAAGACTTAAATTTAAAATTTTATTTAAAAGATATTGAGTCTTTTTCACTCGAATTAATTGTGGTAGGTTTACTTGGTCATTATTTTACCAAAGACTGATTTGAATTGTTCTAAAAATAAAAGCATCCCTTTAAAAAAAAAAAAGCTTTTAGACCAAACTAAAAAAAAAGTTAAGGCGACATTGTCTAGGAAACAAAAATTTAAGAGAAGAAAATGCCATTTCAATTAAAGCCGAAAAATTTAGTGTCCCAATTGATGAACAAACAAATAAGCAAGTTGATGAGTATGATAATTAACCCCTCTTTTATGAGATGTAGACGTAAAAAAAAAACCTAATAATCTATAACAGTCGTGGCCACAGCCTCGTTAAAAGAGGCAGCACTCCATATTTAATTGCCTGAACGTGTTAGGTTAGTTTGATATCTTGATGTTAAACCTAAAACCTAACTTCCATAAGTGCTCTTTCCCTCTCTCTCTTTTTATAATCTAAAATTTATCCTTTTAATGTCAAAAGCTACATACCACTTTCTAGCTAAGCATAGATAATCTGTCAGTGCCGTGGATTGCTGCTGTGGAAATACCTCAAGTCAAAGAAATGGGTGACCCACTCTCTGACCCAAAACCTACAGTCACGACTATAACAAAGTTTAATCAAACATGGTATTTTGTCCCACCGTCAATCACGGGTAACAGAGAAGACCAATCAAATTTGCATTATTTAAGAATGTCTATTCCCACTTGCTAAGTAATTAGTAAATAAAGAAATGGCCTTTGAAACGGATGGACCATTCTCTTTACTTGTGCACATACTAAAAAGCCAAGGTGGCAGCAATATCTTCACAGCTCTATTTCTCTAAACTGAGGTTGACACAAATTTCCGCCTTTTCCGGTCATTTAGAAGCTAATACTAAGCTTCTGGAGTCATTGTAATTTGATTCCTAACATCATAGAGTAATGGTTTCTAATTTCCCTGCCCAGGACATTTTTCAGTTTTTTATTTCTGAATTATAAAATTATTTCTTCAAATGGTTTGCCTGGGGACAATGGATGAGGCAGAAAATGATGTTGCAAGTACAACTTTCCACAACTGCCAAACCAAATAATCAATAATATGCTGGACAGATGGTTTTTAACCTTTTGTTTATCACTTTTGTGGCTGGTGAGTGGGTTTAACATTAATGGTTAGCACCCACTCTGCAGCAAGCATATCGGTCAGTATGTCTCTGTTCATAAGTACATGGAGGTAGAATTAGTTACTATTTTCAATGACAAAAAATTACGTATGATGCTTCAATAATTTGATTAAACTTTTAAACTGAAATAGCCTTTGCAGCAGTATCGAGTCTCTTTACCGCCTACTTAAGATTAATAAACATAAATTATAGAAAACTCAGTGCTTTAGTGACAGAACATGTTAGAGAATATGTTAATTAAGTTAAAGTAGTATCTGACATGCATTAGTGGCATGGATGAGTTAGCTTGTGGTTAGTTTGTTTCTAGTCAGGCGTGGCTTATTGCTCAGTGCAGAATTTTCATATCTGATTATAATGCAGGTTCATAATAATGTTGTCCAAATACCATTAGAGAACAAAAGGAAAGGGTTCGAAGACATGATTCACATTGGCATTTCTAGATTAGTCATTTCAATTGGTAATTTGAACCTAAAACCATCAAATTTGAGTAGTTTCCTTTTTGTTATGAAATCAACTGAGAGTATCAATTCCAGAGTTCCGTGGCTAAGGTCCAAGGACTTGTTTTTGCAAGTGAAAGAGGGGGATAATTTATGCAAATGGCTGTGAGCAATTGTTTAAAATGGAAGATGCTTTTTTATAAAGATTGAAGTTATTAATCTAGAACTAACTACCATATCAACTTAATTAGTAGTTTTGAATTTAAGCCTTAAATATATAGTTGTGTTAAATATTTATTGGGAGAATTTTGTAACTTCTATGATTTTATCCAACTTGACTTGTATTAGCTAGAGTTTAAAGTTATTATCAGGTAATGGTTGTTCAATCCACAAAAAAAGTTACTAATCCAGAAAGATACAAGGCAAACTTAAAATTCAGAAGAAGATGAAATAGTAGTCAAAAGAAACTAAACAGGGCAAGAAAATTAGGAAAATTGATTTGTCTCCAGCTGCAGCCCGCAAAAGATGGTCATATCAGCCTCTTACGAGAGGTAATTTGTCCAATATGCTACAAAAGGGCATACATGCTACAAAATGGACATCTTTCAGCTAATTCCAGAGTTATGATTTTCCTGTGGGTGGGGAGGGATAGAGTGCCTACCTAAAAATGAATTCTCGTTTAATATAATTATAGTAAAAATTGATTTTATACTAACTTATTTATATTTAGATAATTTATTTAAAAATTAATTTTAATAAAATTTATAATTTTTTAAATTGAATTTAAATTTTATTTTATGGTTAATTTAATTTTTTTATACTAAAATTTAATCTATAATTATTTAATTGGAATAAAATATATCTAATATAACATTTTTTTATAAATCATGATCTATGAAAATTAAAATTTTAAATAAATATTTTAATCAATAGATAAAATAAAATTTTATTTATTTTCCCAATTTTTTATTTTTTTATTTTATTAATTTATTTTTATTTACCTTTAAAATAATTACAAAATAACCAAGACGAAAACCATCTTTGACTCCTCCGGAAATCTCGTTTTGCAGACATGATTTTCAAAGGGAAAAGTGAAAATTAACGAAACACATCCAAGACTACACCAAACTTAATTTTAACTCCAAATCAAGGTTTGAGCCGTGATTTCAAACAGTAATGAGTACAATTGGGAGCTTTTACAACTAACTTAACGTATTCTGTCTGTCTCTGCTTCTTCCCCCTCGGCGCGGGGGGCGCGCCAAAAAAAAACTCCTTTTATAGTGGGTTGTTTTGAAAGAGCAAAATAACCCAGAAAAGAATATTTAAGATAAAAGAGAGAAAGAAACAAGCTTACCTCATGTCATACAATTTACTGATAGCTGTAAGCAAAAATAACACGTTCTCAATATACTTTATGCAATTTTGCAGATCATGACACAGACTATACAAATCCAGAAACAAGATCTAATAGTATCACTGCTAACCAAGAACCCACCATAAATAAACATATTCCTTAATATTTTTGTAAATCTTTTAATCTAAAGCATAAGAAAACATCAGACAGACACATCCAGTTCTTCACTCTGTCGATGCCAACAAGCTCATGGTTCAAAGTCCTCTGGTTCTTCTTCAAACTCCTCCTGGTTCTGGTACCCTTCAAATGAGTTATTGTTCTCATAGGATTTTGCATTGTTGTTGCCAAAATAACCCCTGTTGTTTTCCCAGCTCCTAGAGTTCACTCCTCTGGTTGAATCTCCATAGAGTGATGTGTCATACTTCTCAGAGTCAATGTCATAAAAGTATTTCCCACCCTCCATAAACCTTGTGTCACTCATCCCTTGCCTCTCACCATTGTGCCTGTTATTTGCAGCATTATTGTTGGAGTAGTACCTGTTCTTTGCAGCGTCGTTGTTGTAGAAGTATTTGTCATTGACAGCATTGTTGTTGTTGTCGAAGTACCTGTCATTGGCAGCAGTGTTGTGACTGTTGTAGTAATACTTCCGGTTGATGTTCTGATTTGCCATGGAGTTGAATTCATTTTGGTTTCCTCTATAAGCATCGTTCTTGTAGTTGTAGTAGTTGTTGTTGTTGCTGTAACCAGCTCCTGTGAGCTTGGTGTTGGTGAATTCATTTTGGTTGGTATTATAGGCATCGTTGTTGTTGTAATAGTACTTGTTGGGGTACTTGTCTGTGTGCTGCTCGGACTGTGTCTTGTATGGCTTGTAGGTTGTGGTGGTGGTTGGGGGAAACTGACCAGACTCGTGACCGTATAGGCCATAGCTACTTTCAGTCTCAGGCATGAAAGATGGCTCTTGCTCTGGTTTGTTTACAGGTTCTTCCTTGTTGGGAAGCTCTGTCTCTTTAACAACATTGTTGTTGTTGGTGGTGGTGGGGGTGGTGGGGATGGTGACATGGGTGACTTTGCTGAAGAACTGACTGTCTCTGGCCTGAATTTGCAGAGACATGAAAAGGGTTGTGAGGAGAAGAAGATAAATGCAGTTAGAGAAGGAAGCAGCCATGGATGAAATGACAGTGAAAGAGGGGAAGATGAGTTTGGCTTGGTGTTTGGAGTGTGTGTATACTGATGAGCAACTATGGTAGTAAGTATGTTTTATAGAGAACTTTAACCCTTTCTTTTTTCCCTCTCCCTCTAATTTTTCCACTCATTAGGTGCAAATGGGACGGGGGCGTTTGTGATGATGTTGAATGATTGTGGTCCCTCCACAGGAGAAACTTTAGTTGATTGAACTGGGCCCTACCCCTCCAATTTCTTTCCTTTTGTTAATCACATTATATAATCTTGGCAAGACTATCCTCACTTTTTTAATGGTAAACAACATCATTATAAATTGCTAATCTTTCTGTAGTCATAGCCGTATCCAAAGAGACCTAAACCTTTAACTAATCTTTCATAATTTTGTTTGTTGCAGCCTGCAGGCAGACCTATCACAAATTAAGGTATTATTTAGTTACCAAAGTTTCACATTGTGCCTATTGGGAAGTCAGAATTCAGAATCACATGTTCTCAACCCAGGTAAATTACAGTTAGCCCTCATAAAACCCAGTTGGTGTGTGTCATCAAGACTTGAGAATAGCCTTAAATTACATGATAGTGTTCCCAAAAAAGTTCAAGCCTTGAAAAAGGATAAGGCTCTAGGAGCAGTGTAGAAACAAGAATGAGGAATGGCCCGAGTAATTATGCGTGGATTGAGGAATGGGTGGGACATGAAATAATGACATTGGGTGCACGCAGCATGTGCCCTCTGTGCTTTGTCTACAATATGGGATGCACCTACCCCTCCTTTAACTACGTTTTAGGAACGATGGTCCTAATGAAAGCTCTTCACTTGACTTTTCTTAGTCATCTCTGTCGATTAGGGTGGGTAATTGAAATTGACTTTGGCTCTGGCATTTTCTCAAACAGTCTAACTGCTACTAAAACTACAGTTTTTCAGTCTGAATATAAATTAAAAATTTAAGCAAAAAAGGTTAAAGGAAACTAGCATCCAAAAACAGACAAGGTAATTCAGGTGTCAAATCAAAACTTTTATCTCTGTCAGTTGGGTTTGTAATTTCAAGTTATCCTCTCTATGAGCATAGGCTCTGAAATCTAGGTTGATCAATCGAATGGGGGAGCTTTAGGCAATGAAACTTTCCATTAATGAGCTTTGATATAAAAACTAACTGTTACACAGGAATAACTTCCCTCAATATAAATCAAAATCAAGAACTATGCCTTTTTCTTTAATATTCTCCTGTATTCCGTTAATGGGTCTTTTTATCAAACCAAACTGACAGACAAGTAGCTTTCCTCAGCATAAAACAAAATTGAGAATTATGGTTCCTACCTTCAATAATCTCCTTTATTTTGGTAGATTGAATCAGTTACCGGTTCTGTATCCATCTATAGCTTCTAGTTGTGTCAAGCCAACTACTCTGGGATGCCCATGTGAAATAATTGAGAAAGGTGATGCGAAACGTTAATACATCATCTTGTTTAAGGTCATAGCAGAGCAGGTAAGTAGGAGATCAACGTGTAACTGAACCAGATATGCATTATCCAAAAGGGGGAAAAAGTTTCACTTGTTTGCCTATAAGATCTTGCATGTTCTTTGTAGTTTCAAGAGAGAGGAAATAATATTCAAATCCAGTTTTCCCTTAATTGGTGAAAGATATATTCAGATGTTGCGTTTTCTTTAAATGCCTTTGAAAACTTTGAAGAAAGAACTAGAATAACCATCAATTGCAAGGGATAGAGAGGAAAAGAAAGTGACCCATATGAAAAGGAGAAAATGAAAGGGAAAGAAGCTTCCGCCTCTCATTCCTGAACCTGAAATATATTTTCCATTTAATTATTACTTCAAATAAATAGATTGAAGAAGGTGCAACTACAATCATGGTTGTTAGTTTTATAAAGCAAAAGTGTATATTTCTGTTACTTGACTAGTCTAAAGCCCTGCATAGATAAAAAAAGAGAACGGTAAAATGGTTAGACAGTAGTATCTTTAAACAAAGAAAGTGAAGAAGTAAGCAATTTGTTGTAAAGCCCTGACTGAAATCTTCAGTTGGAGTTGTTAGCTTTTGTTCTTGTTTTATTCTTTTTTTTTTTTTTAATATAGGGTGGAGCAAAATTAGCATCGTAATTGGCGAAATCACTTTCTGCATTCTTTCCGAAAGGAAGGAAAGATAAAGAAAAGCACAAAGAAGAGAAAAGACGAAGGAGAACAAAGTGAAAAGAGGAAGCAAAGAAGCATTCACGTTCTTTTTCTTCTTCTCACTATTTGACTCACGATTGGAAGGAGGCATTTAGTAGAATATAATTATCTTTATTTTTATATCTTCCCCCTTATATATAGCATGAATTGACGGGAGCTTCATTTCGTATCTCATCTGCTTAAGGAAATGGAGATGATTTGTCGTTGGCAACAAAGGGTTTATCAAAAAATATTCTAGGATGAATACATAGAGCGTTGTATAAAATCTGAAAAATAAAGGGAAAATTGGATTTTGGGTATAAATATAAAAATAGTTGCTTTTTGAGAGATGAGGAAGGATAATTGGGTTTTGGGACAAGGGCATGATGGATATTAACAAAATAGGGGTGTAATGACCAAATTGTCCTTAAGTAAAAATGAGAATAAAAGAGAAAAAAAATTAAACAGACCTTGATGAAGACTCGTGCAAGCAAGAAGAAAAAATTGAACGAAGAAACACTCATGCTCATCCCTCGGTAGAGACAACAACAGTGACGGAGGTGAGGGTGTGAGGTGAGTGGCAGTAGAAGGGAGTATTTTGGCTGTCAATTTTCTTGATTAAGATTTGAAGCATTTTTCTTTTTGCTGTTTATCTGTATTGAATCTTTTAAAGAAAGTATCTAAATCCCTGCGTCATCTTTCTTCTCCATTATTGTTGTAATCTTTTGCTGTAAAGAAATTAAGTATAAACAAAGTTACTTACTTAATTTCTCTTTTAGAGTAAATGATAAATGCGCTATTGGGGCATTTCAAATTATATTCTTAAACTAATAACATCATAAAGTGATAAATTAACCTCATATTTGTACTTTAAATCAGTCTGCAACTAGATTTAAAGAAAAAGTGTTGGAGGACTGTATATTATGCCAAAAAAAAAAGAATTCCATAATATAAAACAATACTCACTATATATTTGATAAAAAGTCTCAAAAAAGTATGTTCATGATGAATGAACTAGAGACATATATTTTGAATTCATGAAATTATAGCTATTTTAGTGCATTATAGCCACTTACTCATAACTCTACTTTTGCTCACTTTTCATCAATACCTAGGTAATCCAAAATATACCAAGTATACATGTAATATGACCATTTATTTTACCATATAAACCTCCTTTGAATTTGTGAAATTTTTGAGAAATAAAATATCCATCTCTCATAGTATGTTATAACTTGATTAATGTATAAATGTTTTGGTTTGTAGTTTAATATGTTCATGATGAATAGTCAAAAGACATGCATTTTGATACACTTGTTTTCCATGTCAATTTACAGTGTATTCACTCATTTATAACCATAGGTTGAAGCATGTGATAAAGCTTTCAACCAAAGGCTAAAGCAGAATAGTGATTTGAATAAGATGGACTTGATTTGGAACTTTACAAGTAAGAGATGTGATTTATCTTCATTTTGGCATGGTGTTTTAGCATGGGGAGCTAAATTGCAATATTATAATCATAAAAAGATCTTGGGTAGAGAGATTTTTTGGTTGAATTAGATCAGTTCACTAAAGATAGAACTTGAAGATTGATAGTGATAGTTCTAATGAATGTATCTTTTAGAATATTTATGTTTCATAATTGTTAATGTATGTAAATTTTAGGGATATTTATGAATCTTTAGGTATACCTTTGCAATATGTAAGTTATATGATGTACCAAAGTGTCATTTGGTGAAAAATTGATATATAACCTAAGAGACTGACTGGAATGACTGAAATTGTTGTATGGAACTTATATGGCAAAATATAAAAATTATTATTATATATGTTGATGCATATTTATTGATAGCATTTCTTTGAAATAATTGGAATTGGATGTTTTTGAAAAATGGTCGATCATCCAATTTGATTTTTCCAGTTATAATTTTGATGTGATCGACCGTTTTTTTAAAATCTCACCCATATCCATGAAAAATGGTCGACCACCCA
This sequence comes from Adenanthera pavonina, assembly GCA_026686845.1. NCBI lineage: Eukaryota > Viridiplantae > Streptophyta > Magnoliopsida > Fabales > Fabaceae > Adenanthera > Adenanthera pavonina. The sequence goes on along the minus strand of JAIVEN010000002.1, from coordinate 19,165,891 downwards.
ATTAGATTTTTTCAGTTATAATTTTAATGTGATCAATCGTTTTGCAATCACCTAAGAAGACAAGTATGTACGTTAGCTGAAACTTCACCTATACCCATAAAAAATGGTTGACCACTCGAATTGATTTTTCTAGTTATAATTTTAACGTGGTCGACTATTTTTTTTTCCTAAAAACCTCACCCATGTCCAAGAAAAATAGTCGATCACCTAATTAGATTTTTCAAATTATAATTTTGATGTGATTAATCATTTTTCCAGTTACCTTAGAGGTCAAGTGCACAGACCAGCCAAAACCTCACTTATAGCTATGAAAAAAGGTTAACCATCCAAATTTATTTTTTCAGTTATAATTTTAGTATGGTTGACTGTTTTTGACGTCACATCACCTATGCCCATAAATAACAAGTTAGACTATACTAATAATGTATCAGACTCCACAAATAACAATTTTAACTCAACTAATAACAATTCATACTCCACTAATGATGCATTCGACTCCATGAATAGCAACATCTCCAAGTAGGCTTCCTATGTATAACAAAGAATTCAAATTATGTAAGTTAGATTCCAATAATAATGTATTAGACTCCATAATTAACAACATTAAAAATAATGACAAGTTAGATAAGAATTCAATAATAACAAATTAGACTTCCAAATGGGATTCTTATATGTGCAATGGATAATTCAAGCTGTGTAAGATAAGAATCCAATAATAACAAGTTAAACTCTACTAATAATGTGCTATACTCCATAAATAACAATTTAAATTTCATGAATAGTAGTATGAATAGTATCTCCAAGTGGGTTTCTTATGTGTAATTGAGAATCCAAGCTATGCAAATGAAACTCCACTAATAACGCATTAAACTTCACGAATAACAATTTAAACTCCACAAATAGTAACATGAACAATATCTCCAAGTAGGCTTCCTATGTGTAATAAAAAGTCTATGTTGTACAAGTTAAACTCTCATAATAAAGTGTTAGACTTCACAAATAACAATTTAGACTCTATAAATAACAATATTAACAGTATTTTAAGTGCGATTCCTATATGTATAACATAGAATTCAAGATGTACAACAAATGAATCTAATAAAAATAAGTTAGACTCCACTAATAACACACTAAACTCCATGAATAATAATTTAGACTCCACGAATAGTAGTATAAACAGTATCTCAAAGTGAACTTTCTATATGTAATAGAGAATTTAAGTTGTGCAAGTTAAACTCCAATAATAACGCATTAAGCTTCACTAATAATAAGTTAGACTCTATAAATCGTAGTATAAACAATATCTCTAAGTGAGCTTTCTATGTGTAATAGAAAATCTAAGTTGTGCAAGTTAGACTCCAGCAATAAAGTGTTAGACTCCATAAATAACAATTTAGATTCCATAAATAACAGGATTAACAGTATTTTCAAGTGTGATTCCTATATATGCAATAGAGAATTCAAGTTGTGCAAGATATGAATCTAATAAGAATAAGTTAGACTTCACTAATAACACGTTAGACTTCACGAATAATAGCATGAACAGTATCTCCAAGTGGATGAGTATCCATTATAATTGGAAAAATAGTCTACCACATCAAAATTATAACAAAAAATTAATTCAGATGGTCGACCATTTTTCATAGGTATAGGTTAGATAACAGAAAAATGATCGACCATATCAAAATTATAACTTGAAAAATCCAATCGGGCGGATGACCGTTTTTCATAGGCATGGTGAGGTTTCAGAAAAAACGATATACCACATCAAAATTATAACTAGAAAAATCAATTCAAATGGTTGACCATTTTTCATGGGTATATGTGAGGTTTCAGCTAACGTGCACACTTATCCTCTGAGATGATTGCAAAACCGTCAACCATATCAAAATTATAATTGGAAAAATCTAATTGGGTGGTCGACCTTTTTTCATAGGTATGGGTGAAATTTTAAAAAAACATGATTGATCACATCAAAATTATAACTGGAAAATCAATTTGAGTGATCGACCATTTTCAAGAATATTCAATTCTAATAATTTCAAAGATATGTTATCAATAAATATGTATCAACATACATAATAATAGTTGATTTATTTTACCATATCAATCCCGTACAATAATTCAAGTCATTTTAGTTAGTCCCATAAATTACATATCATTTTTTCACCAAATAACACCTTGACACATCAAATAACTTACATATTCCAAAAGCAAACCTAAAGATTCATAAATATGTCTAAAATTTACATATATTAATAATCATGAAACATAAATATTCTAAAAGATACATTCATTAGAACTATCACAATTAATCTTCAAGTTTCATCTTTAGTGAACTAATTTGATTCAACCAAAAAACCTTTCTACCCAAGATCTTTTCATGATTATAATATTGCAATTTAGCTCCTCCATGCCAAAATACCATGCCAAAATGAAGACAAATCACATCTTCCACTTGCAAAGTTCAAAATCAAGTCCATATGATCCAAATTACTATTCTACTTTAACCTTTGGTTGAAAGATTTATCACATGCTTCAGCCTATGGTTATAAATGAGTGAATGCATTGGGAATTGACATGGAAAATAAATGCATCAAAATACATGTCTCTAACTATTCATCATAAACATACTAAACTACAAGCCAAAACATTTATGCATTAATCAAGTTATAGCATACTATGTGAGAGATGTACGTTTTATTTCTCAAAAATTTCACAAATTCAAAAGAGGTTTATATGGTAAAATAAATGGTTATATTACATGTATACTTGGTATATTTTAGATCATCTAGGCACCAATGGAAAGTGAGCAAAAATAGAGTCACTAGGCAAGTGACTATAATGTACCAAAAGTAGCTATAATTTCACAAATTCAAAATGCATACCTCTAAGCCATTCATCGTAAACATACTTTTTTGAGGTTTTTTTTATCAAACACATGGTAAGCATTGTTTTATAGTATTTAGCTATAAATCAACCAAAATACAAAGCCCCCAATGATTTAAACCACTCAATATTGTGGAATTCTTTTTTTTTTTTGCACAATATGTGGTTAATTTATCACTCTATGATGTTATTCTTTTTAAGAATATAATTTTAAAGCCCTCATAGTGCATTCATCATTTACTCTGTGAGAGAAATTAAGAAAGCAACTTTGTTCGCATTCAATTTTTTACAACCAAATATTAAAGTAATAATGGAGAAGAAAGATGACTCATGGATATAGATACGTATCTTAAAGAATTCAATACATATAAACAGTAAGAAGAAAAATGCTTTTAATCCTAATCAACAAAATTGACTGCCAACAATGCTCATTTCAATTGACAACCACTCACTTCACACCGTCACCTCTGTCACTGTTATCATCACCTTCATCATTGTCTCCACTAGGGTATGAGCGTGTGTTCTTCTTCGTTCAATTTTTTCTTCCCTCCCACATGAGTCTCAATCAAGGTTTGGTTTTTTTCTCCTTTTTCTTCTCATTATTACTTAAGGGCAATTTAGTCATTACACCCCTATTTTGTTAATACCCATCATGCTCCTAGTCCCAAAAATCAATTATTTTTCTTTCACATTCCAAAAACCAATTATCTTTATATTCTATACCCAAAAACTAATTTTCCCAAAAATAAATAGCATAGGTTGCCTGGTTGAAAAAATAAAAGCAGCATAGGCTGCATAGCTCACAATTTATAAATAGAACAATTTCTTTTATAAATTATATATAGAGATGTTAATATTGATCATATTGATTCAAATTATTCGACTATAATAAAATGTTTTTGACAAAAATATTTAATCATATAGAACTTGATATCTTACTTAAAATATTTATTACCATTTAACTTAATTGTCATTTGTCATTTGTTTGTAATTAATATTCTTTTTTAGTTAAACATTACTTGTTTGGATTTCTGTCTAGAAATCCAAACTTGGGTTTGAAAATGAGGTTTGCACTTTAACTAATGTTTGACTCATTTTTAAACTTTATTTTATAAACTTACTTTAACTTCCAAACCAAAATTTGACCAACAAACTGGAAAATATATTTTTGAGTTTATATACTTAATTTTATCTCATAATTAATTTATCAAACTTACTCGTATAATAAAAGACATCTAAACATAAATCATATTACAATAAACTTACTTTTATCTAAATTTTATTGTGACAAACTTCATTTTGTTTTAATTTAAATTGTAAACTTAAAACCAAACCGGCATTAAGTAGTTGTATTAGAAAAAATTTGCAGCACGATTGTTTAGTTAAAATATGCATGAATCAATTAAGATGTCCGTGATGTTTTCGTATTTTAAGGAGTGATATAATGAATAAGAATGTATACCAAATTAATTTTTTTACATCCATTAACTTTTTTTTAATCTTTTATTATTGGAAAAATTGAAAAATGAGACCAAAAAATAAACTTATTTGGGAAATGGAATCACAGTTAAAAGAAATTCCAATCTTAATTGAAAAAATTTGAGCTTCAATTGAAAAAATTTGAATTTCAATTGCTGAAAACAATTCAAAATCTCAATTGAAAAAAATTGAGAATGACAAAAAAAAAAGAATTGTGGTCTAATTTCCTAAATAAGTTAATTTTTTTATCCCATTTCCCAATTTTCTCTTTATTATTTCACATTTATCACTTAATTTTAGAATACTTAGACTTATATATTTAAAAGCATTTTTTAATTAAACTAAAACAAGTAAATTTTAAATTTAAAAAGAAGATAAAGTACTAGAAACAAAAATCAATGATGTATAAAAAAATTTATCAAATATAATTATAATTAATTAAATTTTTTTTTGCTAAAATATAGTACTTAATAAGTATTTAAGGTGTTTTTTTTCCTATTCGGAGCCAAAATTCATCCTCCAAAAGGACGTCCAATAAAACTTGCAAAATTTGAATTCTAGCCCGCTACAATATTTTCAAAATAAACCAAGCATCCATAACCATCGTATGGATGAATTCATCAGTTAAGAGTACAGATTATCACTATCGGTAAAGCGTGTGCTTGGTTTCACATAAAAAAAAAAAACAGTTTAGGCAACCAACCACTTTTTTCTTTTGTTTTTTTTTTTGGGATGTTTGGGTGTTTAAGAGTATGTTTAGATTAACTTATATATAAGTAATTATAAAAAAAATGTTTATTTATAATAGATTATGAGAATAAATGATTATGTTAAAAGTGATTTATATTTGAATATTTTTATCTCATAAATAATTTTAAAAAAAGAAATGTGTTTGAATATTGGGGATTTAAGTGATTGAAATAAGTGAAATAAGTGATTATCATAAACTAAAAAAATTAGTTTCTCCTATAAGTACTTATTTGAATCATAAGTATTTATTAAATTTAGTATTATATTTAGGAAGTTTTGTGAATAAGCACTTTTAGCCTCTCATAAGTGCTTCTTTAGACAATACAAATAAGCACTAAATGAATCACCTTGGAGACGTGATTTAAGTGCAAAATGGAGTTGAGGCAAAAGTATGCTATATGCTTCTTTTCTGTTCATTCTAACAAGGTTTGAAAAGAAGTAGATAAAAATGAATCAATAAAAATGAAAAAAAAAATAATAAATTTAAAAAAATAAAATTTCTATAAAATTTCTTCTATCTAATAATCAAAATATCCTCTCAAAATTTTAATTTTTATACACCATGACCAATAAGAAAATTTTATATCAAATAGACTATATTTTCAATTAAATAAATGTAAATTAAATTTTAATTCAAAGAAATTAAATTAATTATGAGATAGAATTTAAGTTCAATTTAGAAAAAATTATAAGTTTTATCAAAATCAATTTTTAAATAAATCATCTAAATATAAACACGTTAGTCTAAAATCAATTTTTATCAAACCATATTTCAAAATCAATTCTATCAAAACTCATTTTTAGGGGATATTTGGTTTGCATTTTTACAAATTAAACTATACTTTTTAACCATTATTTTCTTCTTTTTCATTCAAACAGCTTTTCAGTAGACTTATTTACTTTTATCCAAACTTTATTTTTTATAAACCCTAAGTATTCTAAAAATACTTTTTACAAAACACTTAATTCATTTGCTACACCTGATATCTCACTTTGTCCATAGCATTTAGGGCATTTATAAATTGAAAAACGATGCCAAGCAACACCGTACAATCCAGCATTACAAAAGGAAGAAAGAAGTGGTCAATTCAATTTGCAGAGCGAAATGGATTCCAAAGAAGAAGCGAGAGCAAGAAGAGATTGGGTACCACAACCGGAATCACGGGGTTAACCTTTCTAACGAGTCGCTTCCTCGCAAGCCTCTTCCTCACATATTCCCTCCTCTCTTGTTCTCCCCACTTCGCTTCCTCCAATCCTTTTGCCAGCATCAACGGCGGAGGTTGCTGAAAGGGGCACTTGCATCTCCATGAAGTTGTCGGAGGCCCCAATCGGAAGAGCCTTCGGAGGAAAAGAGAGAGGCTCCATTTGGTAAGAATCGAGGGTTTAGGGCAGAGGACGGGAGGGTAGTCCCAATTCAGGTAGCAGGGGATTTGGCGGGAGATGAAGAAATGGGAGTGGAGGCTCGGTGTGGCTGTGGGGCTCGTGAGGATGTGGGTTAGGGCATGGAGTGTCTGCGTCCACTTTGTGTCCTCCATTCGAGGGAGACGATGCAATTCCAAGATCAGACGAAAAGAAGGGTTTTGGATAGATAGATATGGAAATTGGGGAATATTTGCTTAATTTGATTCCTTCATTTCAGTTTCTGTTGCCTACTTGGCCTCATTGTGCACTTTCTTGCACAATATTCCCAGGCTCCAAGCGCATTTCTGAACATCTTTCATTGATAACCTTCCAAATGTTCAGATAGGAGACTTCTATTCTACTTACTGCTTCATGCTCCATCGACTTGTCCTATTCCCATGGTGGTTTAACTTAGAATAGTTTCCAATTATTGCACAAAAATTAAGCCAAAAAATGAGTTACAAGTTTAATAGACCACGCTTCTGCCTGCTTTCGAAATACAATAAAATCATTGCGTAAACTTTGAATTCAATGTGGTAGTAGTATAACATAAAAAGAGAGTATCACAGAGAAATCTGAGTTGTAATATAATATTTCAATTTATTTTTTTTATCCCGATTTATTGATTTTTATTTATTTCTTATAAAGTTGTACAATAATTATTGCAAAAAATTTGAACTCTCCAAATAAAATCACAGTTATTCATGTAAAATACTATCTAGTACTTATTAATTTCATCCGGTATATTTTTAGAGTATTATAACATTTATAATTTAATTATAAATTATAATACACCTAGCCGTATAATAAACAAGGAAGGGATGAAGGGTTAATGGATACACTCAATCGTAATTAAAGTCATCTTGATAGGATTTTGAAATTTTTATTACCAAATGAAACTTTCATGTAAGAAGCATACTAGAAACTATAATGCAAGTTAATTTCATACTGAAGTGATGAATAGATTTAAGATTTATTTATCCAATACTCTTGAATATTTGATATGATACGAGTAAAGACAAGTCAATAGAGCTAATGACTCAAATCCTTTGAGACACTACAGCATAATCATATCTAATGAGAAATAATAACATGATAGAGGGAAAGCATCATCCGTCTCTTCTCTCCCTATCTCTCCAATTATCCCCATGTATTTACTCATATTGAAGGCAGATAATCTAAACTCAAAATGCTATAACAATTCATTATATGTGGGGAAGCTATGTGAAATGGCAGAATACGAACATCGTGCTAAAAAGACAATCTAATAGCATGCTGTTGGACACCTTTCAATAAGATTAACATAATTTGGTTTTCATATTTGACTTGAGCTGTGACGTAGCAACATCAAAGTTCTGCTATTTCAACTCACACAGAGAGAATCATTGGCCTCCAGCCCTCCACTATCTACTATGCAAAAATCAACTTTGATCAGTTCACTGCCACTGAAATAAATCAGGTTATCACGAGTGGAGAGAAGGTTATCACTCAAAGCAGCATGGAGGACACTCTCGTTTGGAAGGAAAACTTGTGTGCTGGGTGCTCAAAGTTCATGATGAGAGCAACATCCAGGCGCTCATCACTGGAAAGGTAATTAGAGCCGAAGCCTGAAAACACGTAAACTTGATCAAAGGGTGATATCATAAGAGCTTACAAAGATCTGCGGAAATGTTATAAAGAATTATCTATGGTTTTTCAGCTAAAAAGAAAAAAGAATCATCTATGATATTGAAATTGGATGGTAAAGGATATTTAAATCATACCAGGAAGAAAACTAATTCATCATTCACAAAAGCTGCAGTCAATTCATGTCTTTTCATCAAATCCTTGATGAAAGCTTGAAGCTGCATGAAAACATTTATGTGTCAAAGAATTTGTTAGAGCAAAGATCTAGGGTTCCTCAAAAAGGGGACGGCTAATAGTATTGCAAAATTATTGATATGGAAAAATTTTGAATTTAAGAAATTGCAGTGCTGGAATTTCCTTAGATGCAGCAATTTAGCATACTTTTTGTGTGGCCTTGTAACTCTCATAAAAACGTATGCCATAGAAGGCTTTAGTCTATGCGTAGCATATAGTTGTTTTAAGGGATCTTCCATTTCTGATATACAGAAATTAAACAGATTTGCAAATTTGAGCCTCTATCTTTATTTTCTTTCAGTATCAGTTTTGGCGAATTTCTTCCCCGGGTAGTACTTGTATTTAACCTAAGTACCAAACAAAAAACTTCTCTCACATAACAGGTAGATTTTATTCCACTATAACCTACTAAATCTGCAGATAAATATTATGTTATCATGCAGACCTGATGGTGATAGGTTTTGGCCAATAGAAAAGATCTCTTCATCTTATCCGTAGCCTGTGAGATGAGAGAATTGGCTGTACTCCTGTCACCAAAAAGATATGAATGCACTGCTCGAAAATCATCGCGAATGCTGTTGAAGAACTATAGGACAAATAAATAAGTAAGTCAACTGAGGTGATCAAATTAGTTTACTAAAAATTAGAAGTTACCTTCAAGAATTTGCATCTTGTAAAGCCTGCTAACCTTCGAGACTTTACAGTCCTCATCTTTGAACATACACACATACATACATACACAAGGACAATTACAAATTTTAGGGAATCTAGAACAGAATATAAGTTACTTTATATTTGTCCCAGTTTCCAGTTAGAAACTATAAAATGAACTTCATTACTTCAGTAATGTGAAGAGCCTGCTCAAGATGCTGAACCTGAATCCACTGCTCTGTCACCATGTCACCCATCTGAATGGAATAGGAAAACAGTAACAGCAACTAGTTAATGTAAACAGGAAGAAAAGTTAGGGCATGTTTGACAGTGTTTTCTGTTTTCTTGTTCTCAAAACAGTTTTACAAAACTGTTTTCGAGAATAAATTTTAAAAACAAAAAACAAAAAAAATCTGTTTGAATGATTGTTCTCAAAATCATAACTAGTGAGTAATAGATTAGTTATTCAAAATTTATAACTTTACCATTAATGTGGTGGGTGTTTTTCACCTTTTCTTTTGTTTTCCAGAACAAAAACTAAAAAACAACTTAAAGATGTTCTGAGTTTTCTATTCTTTTGTTTTTCTGTTTCTCAAAACAATTTATAAAAAACGAGTTTACCAACCGAGTTTTTTTATTTTTCTGTTTTCGAAAACAGAAAAACTATTTTTAGAAACTGCACCAAACAGGCCCTTAAACTGAATGAAAACAAGAAAAATCATAATGGCACAATTATAAAGTGCTGACCCCTGTTTGGGAAACAATGTTTTACACACTGCATATCAAAGGGATTACAGGCATTCTTAATCCTCCCCATAGTTTTCTTGCAGCACAAACACTATCTTATGCATTCCATTTCACTCATCGTGCCTACCAGTACTAAAGAGCTCAATAATAGGTGGTTCACTAGGAAAGACCAAATTAGAAGACTCAAGGTACACTGCAACCTTTTCAATATGCATTTTACAAATAATTATAACCAGAGTAAGCAAAAGACTAAATGCAAGGAATTATTAAGAAAATAAAAGCATAGATATAAACCTTTTGAACTACTGAAGTAACCTCTTCGAGTCTTTTTTCAGCATCTTGTGCTTTAGATTCTAAAATATGGAGATCAAAGTTGTTCTTTCTTGAAGCAGCCCAAAGAAGTTGTACCTAAACATTACAAAGTCCAGCTCAAATCATTTAATACGAGCCTTTAAATGATTCTAGATGAGAAAATGCTGCAATCAATGCTATTTTATATTAAGGACCAGAAGAAGTAGTACTGTAAGAAAAATGACGCAAACAAAAAAGGGAGAAAAACTAAAACCTCTCCGTTCAGAGCTTTGAGCCTCTTCTCAGCATGAAATGAATCAGACTGCAAGACAGATAAATGCATCATTATCAGATATATCATTTGCAGGAAAGAATCTCAATGATGCATAAATCTTATCTTTTCAATTAAGTGTCAAAAAGGTATAGTATATCAGAATAAAGCACTCACTGCAGGCTGTCTTGATAATATAACTTTTGATAAATAAAACCAGTTTAGGTGTACGAGAAGTCATGGTAAAATATTTATTAACAATAAAAGTACGAAAGTTCATTTCATGGGTGTGCTCTCTGCATTTGGAGATATTTCTTTAATTTAACTTCAGGGATTTCAGCAGAAGAGAAAGGCATTGAGTCAATAGGCTATCTATGCTGTTCTTAGTGTTTGGGGCTGGAATTAAATTAAATGCTCTTGTTCTTAGGTGTTTTTCCTATCCTTCTAAGTTGTCAGATAAGATTGTCCTTTTGGCCTCCCTCTAGTTAAAGGTCTCTTCAAGGAAGTTTCAATTACAAATATGCAAAGCAACTTTGTAATGATGGACTTCATTTTTCAGTTTTTTTCTCTGTGGCTCTGTTGATATGGATCCATTGTTTTGTAATATTTTCTGCTCTCCATTACATTTTCTTCTCCTATTGAGAAAACGAAAAAGGAAGAAAGTTCACTAACTTTCCTTTCTTCTTCTATTGATGTAAAGAGAGGCAGGGGTAGGTGCAGTAACTAAACAGGAGACTAATTCATGGTAGTCATATACACCATTAGAGCATGGAACTTCAGGTCTCCTAAATAAAGGGAAACAATCAGATGGGAAAAGACATGAAAGAAAGCTAAGGGGGTGTTGCTAACTGCTCATGCTCTAAAACTGATTCCCACGTATAATGTTGAACGGCTTTGAGATGATTGAAAGAAGAGAAAAATTTCGAATTTTTGAAAACATGAATATGCGATAATTTAGAACTGCTAGAAGACCAACCTTCATACTAGAGAGAGTAGATTGTAGATTATGGATTTTTTCTGACATTTCATCAATTCGCTTCTCACATTCTTTGAGATAGAGGCTTCTGTCGTTCAACTTCTGATTGTTTTCTTCAAGAATGGATTCTGCATTCAATTATCTCTCATAACGATATGCAACAAAAAGAAAGAGGGTTCTCAACACAGAATTGATAAGCAGAAGGTAGTATACGCAGGAGAAGAAGAAAATGGCAGATTCATGCTCTATTTTATTTTCTTCTGCCAGATTATCACAACCAAACTTAGACATTCTAAAGCAGATCCAAAAGTGTAAACAACGGTTACAACCTTACTTGACAATATTTGAAATAAGATATGAGATAACAGGATCATTCCTTGGAAATCAATTATCACATTACCAAGTACATGGTACAAACTAAATATGCCAAAAATCCCACAAAAGATTAAGCCGCCGTTCAGTATCATCACTTACTGATAATAACCCAAGAAAGCTTCCTGCAATTGCGGGGTTTAACCAAAACCAGATAACCTAATTCCCCTCTTTTTTTTTTTTGGCCTGAAACCTAATTCCCCTCTTGAGGAACAAACAAAGCTAAAACAGAAGAAATATAGCAGACTAACAATTAGTGAACCATCCAGAACACTACTGTTCAAAGACGATCCCAAAGATAAACCAGTAAAAATTAGACGTATTTATAAAAAATATCGAATCCGAACCATCCATTGAAGCGTAAAAACACAGCCCAATATGCGCTCGGTAATGCATAACTTCCATTACCTAACCGAGAGATTCGGAACTTGATGTGCTGCAATTCGGAGATGAAATCGTGCGCTGGTTCAGCCGAAAACGTAGTGCCGAGGAGAGGAAAGAGAGTTGAGGATACAGCAAGAAGCAGATATGCGGAGCGATACAGTGCCCGGGACATTTCCGCTATTCCTTCCCTTGTGAAATCTACACTGCAAGAAGTGTTACGGAATAACCGTAAGAAGCATCAATCGTCAATCTATACAAGTCGTGTAAAATTTTTCGGAGGCGAATATCGGATCAAAGACTTGAAATTACAGGAGTACAAAAAATTTTAGAATTTTTTTGGTTTTCAATTTATAATTTATAAAACTAAAAATTTATATATTTATTTAAAGATTTGTTTGGATTAATTTAGGTAGAGTGTAAAATGATTATTAGAATAACTAATTATTTATAATAAATTATAAGAATAAGTACTTATAGTAAAGGTGATTTGTATTTGAATATTTTTATGTTATAAATAATTTTAAAAAAATTAATATATTTAAATTTTAATAATTTAAGTGATTATTAGATAGATAATGAAAAGAAAAAAATAAAAAAAATGATTATAAAAAAATAAATATTATAAATAAAAAAATTAATTTATTCCATAAATATTTATTTTATATATAAGTATTTATTAAAAAATAATTTACGTTTGTAAATTCCACTAATTATATAGACTATCTAGACAAGCACTAAAAGAAAGATATCAACAAGATGTTTGAATTCAGGAAATAATAAACATAGAGCATAATGATTTATTTTGAAAAATTACCAAATACATCTTTTTTTTTTTAATAAACACTTATATGTGATTAAATAAGTGGTTATAAAATAAACTGATTTTTATATTTATAATAATTACTTATTATATATAATTACACGCAAAATTCAAACCTATCTTTCTTAAAAGAAAAACATAACAATATTATCAATTATAAGCTAATCCATACACAATATGTATATAAATGGGGAGGCGAGTATTGAAGGCCACGGAAGCCACATAATCTCATCGTTCTCAATTCTCATCCAAAGTTAAAAGATGGCGCCGACCCTTCTAACAAACACCTTTCTACGGGGAAAACCGTTCCTTCCGGTTCGGCCACTCCACGCCAACAATGTATCGTCAAATTTCTTCAGAGCCCTTCTTCCTCTATTCTGCTGTGTTCTCTGAAATGCTGTTCAATCGCTTACTCGAAACGTTATTGAACTCTTTCAGGTGAGGAGCGCAGGGGTAACTTCAGTGACATGCCGGAAGAAGGACATACACCCACAATTCTACGAGGACGCGAAGGTGCACTGCAATGGAGAGTTGGTGATGACTACTGGAGGGACTCAGAAGGAGTATGTAGTGGATGTGTGGTCGGGCAACCACCCATTCTACCTCGGTAACCGAACGGCTGTCTTGGTGGATGCCGACCAAGTCGAGAAGTTCCGGAAGAAGTTCGGTGAGTTATCGCAGATTATGGAGATTCCAGTCCTCAAAGGAGAAATTGTCATTCCTTCTAGGCGTAAGGGGGTTTCTCCTAAGGGGGGCAAGAAGAAGTAGACGACAGCATGCCCATTTCACCTGGTAATTCAAGAAAGTTTTTTTTCTTTTGTCTCTTGTTTAAGACTTGATTGTTCAGTCCACAGGGAGTTTTCCCTGTAAAACGTGACGCCCATGTACTGTTTGTTAATTTGCTGCAATGGGTTTTAGTATTGAGTTTTTTTATTAGTTTGGAGGTCCTATGTGTACATGTGGTGTAATTTTAGTTCTTGAATTAACTTAAACAAATTAAACAAGATATGATTTCCTGGTTCTGTGACATTACCATGACTTAGAAGTTAGTATTTTTGGTTTTGCTTTGTGAATGAGTCAATGAGACTTGATTGTTCAGTCTGCATGATGTTTTCCCTGTAAGAGAAACGCCTAGGTTCTGTTTGTCAATTTGATGACAAAGGGTTAGGTATTAGCGGTGAGCCTTTTATTAACTTTGGTGGGCCTACATAGGAATGCCCCATAATTCTAGTTCTTATAATTTAGAATGATGGCCATTAGTCATCACTTGGGAAATTGAAATGGAATTGAGAGGATGGTTATGCTTTTTTTATTACATCTTGGACTCTTGGTTCTCCATTCTTGAATTTGGAAAGAAGAAAGCAGAATCTAGATTATTACATATTTAGTGGTTTTATCATATCAGACTAGGGTATAAGCTTGTAATGAGAAACATCAAATTTGATTTTGACAGAGGACACTTTCTTTATGCTATCCAAAAAGATTGGCATGCTTTGTTTGTATTGTGATTCTTCTTTTCCTCCTTTCTTTCTTTCTTTCTTTTTTTTTAAACATATATTTTAAGGGAACTTCATTTAAGAAGAACAAGCAATACAGATTTTTCTTCCGTGAAACATTTACATCTGAATAAATACTGGAAATACAGTTATTCCTGAAATACAAATTTTCTCTTCCAGCAACACACTAACTCTTAATGGCATACTTAATGAAACTATTCTGCTTGAAGAACCTGATATATGACCTGTGAGATTCTGAGTCGTCCATAATAAAGATGGCAAGCAGTGAGTGGGATTAGGTTTGTCAATGAGATCCACAGCTACTTCAAAGTCTGATTCCACCTGTAAACTAGTAGATCACTAAACGTGGTGCAGCTAGCTCATTGTTTATACTCCAGAATTCAGCATGTAAATTTGATCCCCTATAGAAAACTTGATAGTCCATTATCAGGTTGCCATGTCGATCATATACAACAGCCGAAATGCCTATATCTCCTGGTTTAGAGGATGCTGTGCCTTTTTAGTTTAGTTTTGAAAAAGACCTATTCTGGGGGGTAATGAGGCTTGAGTTGTGTGGACCAATTCGACTGCTTTTGCTTGGCCAGTTTATGAGGAAATTTTTGAGGCGCTGGATGAGGGAGATGTATTATTATAAGGATAAACTTCCAAGGCTAGTAAAGAATTGATCTTATTTGCAACTTCAACTTAATAAATAATGCTTCATGAAACAAAATAGATAATTGTGTTATTTTTTATAAGAACCAACTCTGTACATATGCTAGTAAAAGTACCATAGTCATAACCTGTATGCTCATGTGATTGCATCCATGTCTTCAGGGATTTAAACATTTTCACTGATTGGTAGATTTGAACTTGAATTATCTCTGGAGGTCAAAACCTAAACAATGTCTGACCTCATGATGAAATCTTTTTTTTTTGGGCCAGAATGAAATCTTATTACTTGTTTATAATTTTGGGTTTTCTGCCTCTTACTTCTTTTATTAACTTGAAGAATAGGTATACAATAACAACCTCATGACCCGTCAATACAACACTGTCACTGACAATGAGAAAGGGCACACTCACTCACTCACTCACACCCCCATCCACACGGGATTTCTGGCATTACGAGCAGTCCAATAAAAAAGCATGCTGCTAGTTTGATCTCAGTTTATAGGCTTTCATCACAAACATTTTTCACCAAAGAGGTTCTACAATTGCAGTTAAGTTGCCCGTGAATTTACTTTTCAATAGATGCCTGCTACTGTAAGCATTATGTGGACATATTTTAGCAGGAACAATAAATGCTTAGCCAACTGAAAAGAAAATTGAATTTGTAAAACTAAAGCTAACATGTTTCAAAGATCTGAGGCATCAACAAATAGCAGTGCTAATCCCTTCAAGGTCCATACCTACTGATTCTATTTTTATCATGACATCTAAATCGACCGTTTGAAGCTTGAACAATAAGTGGATCTGTCAAGATGTATAAATGCTAACATTTCATCATTGCCTAGGATCTAAGTTATGCCCTGGATGTATTATCAAGTTAGCTTTATATAGTTATAAGAGGAGCTTGCATTACGCTTACTTGAGCAACAGAAGTATTCTAGACATGCCCTTACAAGTCAGATAAAAGTGTTGCTCTGAAGTCTATTAAATATTTATATATTTTTCTCATGCATCTCCTATGAAGTTTTGCAGGTTGACAAGTATGACAAAGATGAAGACTTGCGAGAAGGTGTAAAGATCTCTGGGAAAGTAACATATGTAACGATATTTTTAGTTTGAGAATCCAGATAACACCTCCTGTAGATTTCCTTGTTATCTTGATCTTGTTCCGTAATGATGATTCTTCATTATAAGAAGGAGCAGTGCAATCATTGTTTTCTTAAAATTTCTAGTTGTAGAAAACTAAAATTTTAGTTGAAAGAACAACTAGAATCGTTAATATAAACAGTTTTTTTAATAGAAAAACCGAAACTGTCAGTTAATTTTAAAGCCAACGAACAATTCTACTAACTATCCGGTATATTAATTCTAAGAATTCACTTCTATATCTCAGTTTCACAATAAGAGGATGAAGCTTTACACTTTGTCGAAACAAATTTATTCCAGCTATTAGTCTAATAGTAAAGGGACGATGACAGATTCATCATAGTAGTAATGTTTTCCTTTTTTTAGGAGCACCAAGTAGTAATCTTGATATTTCAAATGTTTCACGAGAGTTTTATAATTTTTTTTAAAAAAATTGTAAGTACATGTTCCATGGGCCTGTTCTACCTGTTATCAACAAATCAAAGTCGAATTTATAAAAAAAAAAAAGAATCAAAGTCGAAAAATATGTATAACATTTCTTAGCTTTTACAAAACATTGCTCGTAAAGTGGGGGAAAAAAGCAATATAGTCAAGAATTAAACTATTTCCTATGGAATTTTTTCCTCTTTTGGTATGCAAACATTGTAGATAGAGAAATTCCAGACAAAAAATCTATGACCTTTTTTTTTTTTGGGTAAAAAAGAAAAATTCTGTGACTTTCTTCTTGCAAGAAGTCGTATTGTGTTCAATAGAGGACATGACCGTTACTGTGGATTAATAAACGACACATGACTATTGCCGTTTAGAGTGACTGCTACAACTGAACTGAATTGCATTCGGGCTATACTTACCGCGCAAGGGATGTCCTGACCTGAAACAGATGATATTCGCCTCTCTCGAAAGTTCCACATCTTTCTGGTACTCTTGGTGAAATGCGCACCTTCCAGACAAACCCTTTTCCTTCGCCAATCGGTATAGCTTGAACCTTAATTATATCTCTCTACCATTTTCTATTTTCCATCACACCTATTAGCAGCAGAACAAAAGCGAAGCTTCAACTAAGACCCATTGAAGGTTAAATCTATCGAAGCATTTACTGAAACTCATTCCGAAGTTTTAACCTTTCGAAGACGAAGAGGTATGGGTGTGGACTATTATAGGATTCTGCAGGTTGACAAGAATGCCACAGATGAAGATTTGAAGAAAGCTTACAGAAAGCTTGCCATGAAATGGCACCCTGATAAGAACCCAAACAATAAGAAAGAGGCTGAGGCCAAATTCAAACAAGTCTCAGAAGCCTACGAGGTAAAGCTAGCTACCAATTTCTTCTTTTACTTTAACAACGATTATCAATGATTTGATGATGTTATTCTGAGAGTTTCTAGATTTTCAATTTCTGAGTGTTTTGAAACCATGTTAGTTCGTCCATTTACGGAGTGATTGCTTCGTTCACTTTAAGAACGACTACTAATTGTTTGATGATGTTATTCTGAGATGTTCTAGATTTCCGATGTCCGTAAGTATTTTTCCCCCTGTTGTTATTATGGTCAGGTAACTTTGAACTTTGACCAGGTTATTCCTCGCCCGAGCTACTTCATCAGCTTGATGCATTTAAGATTTTATTCTTTAGGAGTGTTGCCCAGGTATCTATTGGTGTGTTTGATGCAGGGTTCTCACTTTGTATATTGATCTTGTGTAGGTTCTAAGTGATCCACAGAAGAGAGCAATTTATGATCAGTATGGAGAAGAAGGGCTCCAAGGGCAGGTGCCACCTCCAGATACCGGCGGGGCTACATTCTTCCAAAGTGGAAACGGTCCGACGACGTTCAGGTTTAACCCCAGAAACGCAGACGACATTTTTGCTGAAATTTTCGGGTTTTCAAGCCCATTCGGAGGAATGGGAGGTGGTGGTGGTGGTGGTGGCATGAGGGGTGGCTCAAGGTCCTTTGGTGGAATGTTTGGGGATGATATATTCAGCTCATTTGGAGAAGGCAGGCCTATGAATCAGGGTCTACGGAAGGCTCCTTCTATTAAAAACACATTGTCTTGCAGCCTCGAGGAGCTCTACAAGGGGACTACCAAGAAGATGAAGATCTCAAGGGAACTTGTAGATGCAAGCGGGTAAATACTCTTTACTTAGCCGTTCAATTTCACTGCAACTTATACATTAAGCTTGCCTAAAGCTACTTTTATGAACAAATTGATTTCAGCTGTTGGATTGTTAATGAAACCGAAGTTTTGAATGTTTAATTTTTGTCTTGTTGATATGAATTCAAAAGATATGATCTTCGCTTTAGGTATTGGTTCATATCTTGACTCTTGATTTGCTAGCTTGTAAAGTTGGGTGGCTTATAATTTTTCAGTATAATTCATGGGGTTGCATATACTGCAATGTCTGCGTAGTAAGCTATTTAACTCTTTTAGCTTCTGTTCCATTTCCTCCTTTTCTTTTGGTTGACTGAGATTTTCACTACAGGATTGGAGGAAGAAACCGTCAAATATTTAGTACGAGTTGACAATGTTGAAATTTCAAATTTGTTGTATCGACTTTAAGCATCTATTAGGTCCTCAAAGAGTATTAGTGGTTTCTCTGATTAATACGCATACTGGTTGCTTCCAACATTAATATGACCACTGGGCCATAACATTAAGCTGTATTATAGGTGTCTCTATTGATACTGTGGTGTTAAGTAGCCGTTTTAGCTGGTTGATACTTTTTTTAAGCTGAGGGCACTGATCATGAGATTGACTCTATCAATTTTTAAAAAGGTTTTTCTAGGCTGACTTAACTCAATATGGAGTCATTCTCCCTCATTAGTCTACAAAGACTCATTTCTGCCTCAGATATTGTGGGAAACAAAAGTTATTGTTCTTCCACTTGCTCTATTGCGTCTGGAGGCTGCATTTTGATGGATTTGGTTTCTTTGTGCAGAAAAACTTTACCAGTGGATGAAATCTTAACCATTGAAATCAAACCGGGCTGGAAAAAGGGAACGAAGATCACCTTCCCAGAGAAAGGAGACGAGCAGCCAAATGTTATTCCTGCAGATCTGGTATTCATTGTTGATGAGAAACCGCATAGTGTGTTTACAAGGGATGGCAATGATCTGGTAGTGACACAAAAGGTATCACTTGCAGAAGCTCTAACAGGCTACATTGTCCATCTTACTACTCTGGATGGTAGAACTCTGACGATTCCTATAAACAACGTAATACATCCAACCTATGAAGAGGTTGTCCCAAAGGAAGGCATGCCGATTCCCAAAGAACCTTCAAAGAGGGGCAACCTTAGGATTAAGTTCAACATCAAATTCCCAACAAGGTTGACATCGGAGCAGAAAGCTGGAATCAAGAAACTTTTAGGCCCATAATGGACCCTGGTGACTGCCTTCATGTAGGTTGTGTATAGTACTCTTATCTTGCTTTCTTCTTCTTCTCCTTCTCCTGTTAGATGGTCCTTGTGTCGCTGGTTTGTGTGTAAGGTTGGGAACATCTCCACAATTAATAAAACCCAGCAAAATTGGATTGAGGATTCAAGGCAACTTTTACAAGTATCTAATTGAATCCTGCTCAAAATCAAACAACCAGTTTTGATTTGTTATTCATTGCATAAATTTTTCATGCTTATCGAAAATGCATATTAAAAATATATGGAGATTAAATTTATTGGTTTTAATTAATGAGAGAAATAAAAAAGACGAAACTAACATGTTAATTTGATGTAATTTGATTAAAATCAAAACATATTCGTTAAACATTTAAATCAATTTAATTGTTTTTAACGCAAGCAAGCGATTTGTCATTTCCTTAATCTTATTTAGTTTAATTTAATTTAAAAAACTCATAACATGTATACTAATAATAATTACTTCAATGTTACGGATAAAGGACAAATGATTTGTAAGACTTACTGTAGTATTACATTTTCACCCCTTCCAAACGCTTGACATAAAGGCAGGTACAGGTTCATGAAAAAGATTGGGTGTGTTTACATGGGAAAATTTTTTTCTAAGTTCTTTCTATTTTCAACATGAACTGTCAATGCAATTTTTATGAAATTTGTTTTGTCACAACGAACACATTTATGTTTTCGGAAACGCACATGCAAATGTCGGGATGGTATTTGTGATTGAATTGTAAGAAGAAAAATTAGAAACGTCTCTTACAATAATTTACGAACATTGATTTTATATCCCATCATCATCATCATAATCTCACACACTATATTAGTATAGTTTTAAAATGAAGACTTAAACTAAACCATGCAATTGTTAAATATAAAATACTACATTTCGTTCGCTCCAGTTTTTCAATTTTCAGCGTCCAAATAATATATTATTTTTTAGGTTAAATTATACAGGTTTCTCCTTAAACTTTAGGTAAATCACTTCCTTCACCTTTAGAACTCGATAAGAAATTAAAGTAATACTAAATTTGTAACCGTTAATTATTCCATTATTTTACTAAAGAACCACTCTACTAAAGTTCATATACCCCCCCTTAAGCATTCAGGAAAACTTATTGTAAATTTTAAAGGTCTAAAAGAATTATCTACACATAACTCAAACTTCAGGAATTGTATATAATTTAACTTATTTTTTTAATTACTTCGAAAAGAAAAAGAAAATAAGTGAATTAAAGTTGACGATGACTCAACGCCCCATCTTGTGGCCTGAAACGCAACGCCGCCTGAACACCCACAAAATATGTGGCAACAAGAGCCTTCTTCGAGCTTGATAATTTTCCACCGAAAGATAAAAGGGAAAAAATATAGCTTATAACGTATAATATTTCTATAAATTAATGAATATCTATGACCTGAAAGAACAAAATCTAAATGAGGCTGGGTTACAAAGGCCCCTAATATTCAACTTTACTTTAAAATTACAAGGGCTCCATTTCCATGGACCATATACATCATAATCCTACTCTACCAAAGGCTCCTCTTTCAAGCCATGAGATGACATGACTTCTCAGGCCCTAATCAAGTGGCAATATACAAAAAATGCAGAACAGCCTAGGGATTGCAATCCATTTCCTTCATTTGATCAGTTAAAATTCAATGTTTCTAATCAGAAGAATCCTCAGAGACAGCTGAGTCTGAACCTTCTTCGTTTACTATCATTCTATTCGCTACACCTTCTGAATCCTCACCCTCACTCATAACATCTTCCTCCGAATCCTCCTCCAAGTCCTCTTCTCCCTCTTCAATGCCATTGTCATCTTCAGAAGCACCCACCACTTCTTCATCACTCGCTCCAACTAAATCTCTATCCCATCTGTTGGAGCTACCGCCATTGAAACCTACCTCCCAGTTACCTTGCTCATATTCCACTGCTTGCCCATTGTCATCAGATTCCACTTCCTCAGCACTGTTACTATTATCAACACCCTCCATGTGGATGGGACTTGCCTCTTTTTCGCCATCCCATTCCTCTTCCAAACTTCTCAACGATTCTCCACCAATCTTTGGACTTTGACTGACACCCGTGCAACCCAGCAATAGATCTTCAACAGCCCTCTTTTCCACTCTTCTTTTCCTGACTGTTCGGCGACCACGTCCACCAGGTTGTCCTTGTGTCCCTCTTCCCTGCTGTTTTAATCCTTGACCTAAATTCTCAGTACCTTTAACATTTCGGCGCCCAGTATGTTGTTTTGGCTCGTGTGTTCTTCTAGACAACTTTTTGCCCCGGCCTTGATCTTGAGACCCTCGTCCACGTTTATTGCTGCTACGAACACTTCTATTATGGGTAGATTTGTCTTCCTTAATGAATTCATCATGGTCTAATTCTGCTGATTCAATAGCTCTAGTAGATTTAAAGGGAGCATACCTAGAAGGAAGCTTCTACAGGAAAGAAAACCAGATCAAGTTATATGGCTGACTTCTCCTAATTAGATCAGCACAAAAGCTTTCCAGCTAAACTTCCACCCAAAATATAAGAATAACAAATGGAAGCCATATAAAGGGAACCTTCAATCCAATCTGCTTGGTAA
Source organism: Adenanthera pavonina (assembly GCA_026686845.1). NCBI lineage: Eukaryota > Viridiplantae > Streptophyta > Magnoliopsida > Fabales > Fabaceae > Adenanthera > Adenanthera pavonina. Next base: position 19,143,692 of record JAIVEN010000002.1, on the reverse strand, counting down.
ATGATAAACAAGGAAAAAATAAAACTCACATTGTATTCCCTCACTTCTTTCTCCTCAGAAGGTTGCTCAGGTTTCTCAACCGGAATGTAACTGATGGATGCATCAAACTCAAAAAGTCTCAAAGATACAGCCGCAGTTGTTTGTGGTACCCATGGAAGTACAGGAACCGGTTCAGTGTGACTAGGAGCATTTACAGCATTCTCTGGCATACTGCTCGATCCCAACATTTCCTCTGTTGTAGAATAGTTTGATGACAGAAAGTCTCGCTGTACTGCTCTCTCCAGTAAGGTCAATAACTGCAGAATGCGTTGCTTAATTTAGAAACACCAGTACTTTGAAATAATGCAAGGATTTACAAGATAAAATTGTACTTAATAAAAAGGCATAAAACCTGCAAAAGTTCATCTATTGTAGATGATTTGCTCAACTTCACACCCCACTGCTTCCTATTCTCTTCTGTCCAAATTGATTGTAATGCTTCAAGAGGAACAGAAGCCTGTAATACAAAATGTGAAAACAACCACAAAATTAATCGGAAAATACATCATTCGAAAAGTAACAAGTCCAAATGAAAATCAATGAAACCACATACTAAGCTATTGTCAACTTACCTCAATAGAAGCCAACAGAGCCTTGAGCAATCTTATCCGCAAGGGAAGAGAAGAATCCCAAATATAAATATCTTTGGAACCTAACTTCTCTCCACATTGAAATGCATGTTTAGAAAAATTAAATCCATTACTAGTAGCAAATGTATGGTGGCAAGAACTACAATGTGAGTCTTCAAAGAAATATGGATTCAAACACATATCACATATTTCCAGCAGTGGCTTGCATCTCTGTTGCCCATATTTCATTGAATATAATGTTGATGAATTATAACATTCTTTCCATATCCACTTTTGAACGTCTTGATACTTTGTCAAGGCAGCCTTCTTTTCATTCTCACTTTTCCCAAGCTCAATTTTAAAGGATGATGAAGTTTCCAATGTACCATCAGAATTCAAACCACAAAGAGTACTGCCAGAACTGTCTGATCCAGCACGGCAATCAGGAATAAATTCTACTTCATCAGCTTCATTTTTAATCGATCTGGATGCAATATCATTAAATTGTGCATTCTTTAGAACATTTTCCTTAAAGGAATTCTCAATCTTCTGCAACATTAAGCGCAAATGAGATTCCCTGATTCCACGTGAATCAAGGGATGCCAAAAGTGCATCAAAGGCCTGCATTTGTTGGACAAAATATATTACAACAATTAGGACAAAAGCATAAGAATACATCAAGTTTCACATAATCCTTGACACCTAAGGAAAATAACAATCTAGCCCAAATATTCACAGATCAAAAAGTAATATTTTGACTTCCCAGCCAATAAATTAAGAATATAAGAAGAATGGAATTTTGTGAAGAACTAAAGTATATAGGTGATTAAAGGCTGGAGCAAGTGCTCAAATCTCGAAAGGTTGTCTTCATTAAAACAATGAAACTCCTATTGTTGGAAAAATCTAGAATTGATTCAAAAATCCGGAGAGGAAACAACTATGATGTCTATGGAAGAGAACTTTTAAGACCAGCAATAAAGCACAGGCATCCCATGTGATGAGATTAATTAACTGCACAAGAAAATAATTCCTGTCCGTTGACCATGCTTAAAACCATTAATCCCAATTTTCTATAAGCTACTAAGTAAGCTGGTCACTAAGCAATGTAGCAAAACACAAGAAACATATTGAAACCAACATATCCAGGAATTAATCTGAAAGCAAGGGGTCAACCATTGAAAAACCCCAACAAATCTACAACGAACAATTTACCTCTTCAGAATCAATAAGCCTCCAATTTCCATCATGTAATTCAATGAAGACCCTGCCAGCACCAGGATCGCTGCTAGAAGCAGATGCAACAAATTGCCAATATCGGTTACGTCTCCGATCTTGGCCAAGGGGCAAGGACCTATATACATACATCTCTTCCGCAATATGTGCAATATAAGACTTCAACTGTGAACGAGACCTTTTTGAAGCATGAGCAGAGAGAATCTGCGGGTTATCTGGACCTAAGAAGAGGTCTTGAACAACCAAGGGCTTTTCAATAGGCATGTTCTGTGCACCAAGAACTTCTTTTTGGTTTTCTGCAGTGCTGGGCGATGCCTCATTATTATTAATATTAATGTCAAGCAATGGGTTCTGGTTTCCCTCTGCAGCAGGACCTGTATATTGTGTCTCAACTTTATTTGCAGCAAGAGATGGAAAATCTGATCTATTTGAATTATCATCTTTCTGCCGAACTTTATCTATCTGTGCTTCTGCCCACATTTGCTTCTTCAGAGCATTTGCTGCCTCCAAACGGTCCTGTATCATGTCAATATATACATATTAAAATGGAAAAAAGGACTAATATACAAATGCAACTTCAATCCAAATTCAAGACTACATGGAACAAAACATACCTCAAGAACGAGACGAATTGAATTTCCTTCATTTGCCACACCAACTAATGCTACTAGTGCATTAAGACGTTCCTCTACACTAAGGTCAGGAGAATATTCTCCTTCCGTAAGACCTTGAACCCATGACTCTCCAGACTTGCTTTCATCAATTTCCATATTATCTTCAAGATTTCCAGTATTCAAATCTTCAACAACAACCCGTTGTCCAGTAATGGCACTTGGGCGATCAGCATCCTTGGAACCATTCTCGGGAATGCAGGGAAGATCCTTGTCAAACTCATTTTGAATGAGTTCTATGTCTTGTCTCAAATTTTCTCTTGCATTTGTAGAGCAATTGTTCATGTCATCATACTGTTCAGATGTTTTGTTAACACTTGGGGGATTTACTAAATCATCAACTTCAGGATCCTCATCAACTTCATCACTTTCTGACTCTTCTTCTCTGTCAACATCATCAGCATCTTCAACAGCAGGAAACCCATTTTCAAATATCTGAATTTTCTTTCTAGCATCTGAAAGAATGGCCTCTGCATCAGCAGGATCCTTTCTATATGCAGCTCGAACACGATATGTTGAGGGAGCAATTCTTTCAAAAAGCTTAGCATCTCTAGTCAAAGCAACAGAAATTGATGCCTCAGGCGTCTTGCTGGTTGTCAGGTCCCGAAGTCCAGATTTCTGACAGTACTAAGACATTAGAAAAAAGAGGATGATTTTAAGGCACATTTAATACTAAGAGAGACAATTCACCTGAATTTTCTCTGCAAGCTCTAGTACCGTCAATCCCTTGCTACCCTCAAGAGACAAAACATGAAATGCTGCAAACTTGACTGTTCCAGGAGTCAACCGGTGCCTATTTCTCCGAGGGACTAATAGACCTTTCTCTTGCATTTTTGCCACTGCATTTTCAGCTGCTGAACCGTTGCGAAGTGTGGAAATGATGTCTTCACAACTTCTACCCTGCTGTAACATATAACATCATGACTCATTTAGTCAATGCAACACAAATTTTTTAAAGAAAAAAATTCAATTATTGATAAAAAAATTTCAGACAAATACTCAGCCAAACATTCACCAGCAACAGAAATGCCCAAGTGATGCCGGTTTAGTTAACTCCAAGATCTTGAAATTAAGGCAATCAATTAATATAAAGAAGAATGATGAACCTCATCTTTGTCATTTGCATATGACCAAGTGATGCTTCTTTTCTTCAGCCGTGGTCCAAACCCTGCAGACAATGCTAACTGCCGGAAAATTTCTGTCCATGTCGATTGATTCAAGTGCTTCTGCCAATTCCGTATGTCAAAGCCCCATGCATATGCCTGACATTTATGAAAAAAGGGAAACAACATCACAAAAAATGTACTGCATTGGAAAAAATCCACTGATTGGCTATAAAGAACAGAAAATTTTGGAAATATCTGGACTTACCCCTTCCACAATCTCTGGATGTCCACCCCCAGGATTAGCAGCACCACTCTGGTTTGAACCTAATCCTGTAGGTGTCCTTGCAACATCTTCAATGTCCTTTATTATCACCTTGAGAAGAGCAACGTGTATCTCACCGAACAATCTTGAATCCTGAGATCAAATGGTTTGAACCCACAAAGTTGGCAAATAAGGGGAAAAATGCTCAGGATAAGTCATTTAACATCTCAAAATATCACTAAAAGTCATATCTACTCACATAGTCATGAAATGCCTGCAAAAACTCATCAAGAGTAAAAGGCCACAACTCGAGGACATCTGCAAAGGTAATCAAAAATCTCCAAACCTGAAATGCACAACCAAAGCTATCAAACCTCAAACTCATTGCCTCAAATCAAGCTATTATCTAAATTATCTAAATAAAAAATAAAACTTAAAAGATAATATGGACTGCTAAAGAGAGCAGTGCATCCATAGATCCACTAATATAACAGCAGGGTAACAGAAGAATATTTCATTAATTTCAGAGAATGGAGACAAGAATGCTTAAAAAGCCACTGCTCAAACAAGATCATGAAAAAATAAAAAATTAATCTAAGGAAGAAGAAAAAGATTATAACAACTGTTAATTAAATGGCTAAAGCTTATATGTTAAACCACAGTTACTGCTGCAAACAAGTAAGGCGATAATAAGAACAAACCATGAGAAGGTTGCCAACATTCTCCTCGGATTTGATCCAGGGTTGGATAGCAAATGGTTTTTTCAGCTTTACAATCTCGGGTGGAAAAATGCACAATGAATCTGCATTAAACAATTAAGTATCAGTATTGGGACCTCATTCCCCCTTCCCGTACAGTGTTAAATTAGAGAAGGCAATATAAAATTAGAATGCTCACCCCTAAACATGTCAAGGTTTTGCAAAGTGTCAAGATCAAGATTTATAATTGAGGAAAGTCCCTTGCTTGCTACAGCCAACTCCATCAATTCCAGTTGTTCATCCTCAATAAGCTCCATAGATTCTTTAGCTATTCTGCGAGCAACTGCCTTCTCAAGAGCAGCTTTTCTTCTTTCTGCTTCTTTCTCCTTTCGAAGCTCTTCTTTTTGCCTCCTTTTCTCAGCCTTTTAACAGATAGACCACAATACAGGTCAGTAAAATACATTACATATCCTCAGAGGCCTCAATATTAGCTAGCAGATGCTAGTGCTACTAGGCCCATAAACAGACAAACTTACTCTTAAGTTTTCTTTCATCAGAAACTTTTCCCTTCGTTCAATTTCACGTCTTTGCTCACGCTTTGTTCTTTCTTCTTCTCTCTGTCTCTCACGCATCAACCTCTCTTCTTCCTTCCTTCTTTCACGATCTTGCTTCTCCATCTCTTTCCTCATTCGTTCTTCATGCTAAAATGAAGAGGAAAAATAAAAGGGGGTTAGATGTGTTGCCCTTTCAACATCTATTCATAAAACTTTCACAATAGCAGATTGAATTCATTTCAAAAACAACCTTTCGCCTAAGGTTATCTTGTTTCTCCAACTCTTTCTGGATCCTCATCTCATGGGCTTCAATTTCTCTTGCAGTTCTAGAATCATCACTCTGCATAAAGTCTATAATTAAAAATCCTCCTCTGCATGGACTTCATGCTAAATATTCTCCAGAAAATTTTAAGGAAAAATATCATAAAAAGTAAACAATACAATATTCACTACTGATGGCCTGCATACCTTTCGTTTCCTGTCCATCCGTAATATTGCATCGCTATGGAAAACTTGTCCACCCGGTACAGCATAAGGGTTTTCTGGTCCAACAGTTGGATGATCAGGAAAGTGAGAGTTCATTCCAATATTTATGTTTGTGTAAGATTCCCTTTGGGAGGGCCCATCATCATCTCGAGGGGGTGATGGATAGGAAAGCCCTTGCTTATCTTGTAGAGATGAAAGACGAACACGCGAATGACCTTGGGCAGCATGAATCCTCGGTAGCTGTTCATTTTTTACAACAAAAGATGGAGTTCTGGTAGGACCATCCATTGGATCATGTAAATGAGATTGCGTCAATTGTGCATAGGAATCAGATCTAATACTGGAGTGGTTTGGAAGAAACGGATATTCATGGAAAGCCCTTGCCATAGCCTGGAATGGAGCTAATTTAAAATCAAAATCTCAAAGAAAACCAACCAAGCAGTGACAATATTCTCATTTAGCAGTACAAATAGTTTAAAAAAAAATTGGCCAACAAATAGTTTTCAAATTATATTAAAGAAGTAGCAGGTTTTCTATGAACTGAAGGAACACACTATGTAATATGAACTTCTATAAATGGAGCATTCAAATAGATAATCTTCAAAACCAGAAGGAACAAAAGACAAAACTTAAACAACACAAAAATATACCAAAACAAAACATAAGAATACAAATGAATAATAACTCAAGCTAAGAATGCTGAAACTAGTTCCAATACTATTACATAGTTGATCAGCTACAATATATCTCATACTGTGTTTCATGTTAACACCAGAAACAAGACATTTGAAAACAGCAAAAAATCTGAACCGAAAATCAGTCAAAGGAATAGCCGGTATGAGTAAGTTTACTACTGAAAATCTTAAGGACTTTCAGGTGAATAGAATAAACATTCAAAAAGGCACTCAATCATAATTATCCTCCACACAATCACAGTCATGAAAAAAAAAAAAAGATCTCTTTCGAGTCGCATGCATCGCAATGCGTACTAGCTAATACACATTGAATATAGATAATGGAAAACCAACCTTATTTGATCTAATATCATGCCTTTCATAGACTTTACTATCAAAGCCAAGATTAGGCCGCTTCTGCTGCCCTGTAACTGCTAATCCAGGAAAAAACAAAATCCCGTAAGTGTCAGCAACCAAACAAAACAGAAGCACACAAAACTAACAAAAGTATATCAACCACTTATGCCACATAAGTATTGATTCTAGCAACCATGTCTACTATCGAAAGAGACCAAGAGATCGTCAAAGAAGCTATGTATGAATATTTATCACTTCAATGTTAGTAAAACATAAAACCTCTAAGAAACAAGATAACCACTGGAAGAAAAACACCAACATAATCATGATGCCAAAGTAATTGAACCATGGGAAGTTTTTAATCATGCGAACTTGATTTAAGAGTAAATTTGTCATACAAGACTGTAACAGAACGGTAGTAAAGCCAAAAAAACAGCACAAAAAAACATATAAAAGACAAAGCATAACAAACTGAATATGAGTTACACAGTCTTGATTAAGTAAAGAACAAAAGCACTGAGCGCTATACCTATAGGGGCTCCAAATGCATCTGGCGGCAATGGATCAAACTCAACTCCTAAAATGGGTCCGTCCTCCCTCAAGGGCTCCCCTAACTGTGCCTCCACACAAGCAATTGCTCTGAGCTCCATTAAAGCCTGCTGCGACTCATAGTACGCAGGAACACCCCGAGGAACTACATTCCGCAACTCAGAACGCGTGAACGGGCTTGAGCCCGAACCGGACCCGGATCCGTAATCATTGGCCAATTCAGTCTCCATCCTCAGCTCGTCCGTCGGTGAACTGGGCAACGGCTGTGACATCTTACGTGTCGGTTTCTTTACGTCCTTTTTGTCTTTCAACCTCCTATGGCAGAACCACATCTGCAATTGCCGATCCGACAGCCCCAACTTCTCTGACAGTTCCGCCCTCATCGCCTCCGACGGGTACGTCTCCACTAATCAACAGAAATTTTACATTCAATTAGCAGAAAAAATTGAACGCATATCACAAAAGTAAAAAAAATAAAATAAAATAAACAGGTAGAGAAAGAGAGATAAAAAATTGAAGAGAGTGGAACGAACAGGCATAAGCTTTCTCCAGGGCCTCAAGCTGAAAAGGGGTCTTCATCTGACGCTTGGGCTTGCTCTGCCCTTCATTGGAATTAACAATTTTGCTGCTACTTCCATTATTGTTGTCATTGTAATCATCAGCGGCATCCCTCTTCCGATTATTGTCTCCGTCTGAAACAGCCTCAGCCTCCATTGAAGAAACCCGATCAAGATCGAAAGTTCCCTAAAGTTGCCTTCTTCAAACCCTGGAAGAAATCCAGAACGCTCGAAAAAGAACCCAAAACAAGAAAATTAGGGCTACCGAAAAGAATCAATATTTTCCCCTTATCTATCCCGTCTCATCTCTGCCTTCCTCTCTCTTAAACCAAAATTCCGTAATAGTCAAGGATTGGAAAGGCACAAGATTATTATCCTGAGATTAAAAAAATTTAAATTTAAAAATAACATAATAAATGAGAAAAAGCATCAGCGTACAACGAGGGATTGAAAAGAAAGAACAACGATTGAAGAATAAAAGAACAAACCAAAAACAATAATAATAAAATTAATAACATTAATCGAAAAACAAAAATAAACCAACAACAGTTTCCCTTGACTCCTACAACAACAAGTATAATTCCTCCACCACCTTTCATAATTCCTTTTTATTTTTCCTTCATAAATATTAAAAACTGAGTTTTTTGTTTCTCTTTTTAATTAACGGTGTGATGAATGTTCGTGTGAAATGAGACCTCAGCAAGGGCTAAAAACAACAAAATCCAAAAAAGAGATGACTTTTGTTTATAAGTTTTGGTCTTTTTGCGTTTTTTTATTTTTTTTTATGAGATGAAATCTGTGTTGTCTGACTTGTCTCTCTCTATCTCTACACGTTGTTCTAATTTCGATGAACCTTTATCCCAAGGTTCTTGTCTGATTTTTCATTTTTAAATTCTTTTATATATAAGGTTTTCAATTTTGGTGTTGTTATTTCGGTCAATTTAATGAGGGATCATGGTGATGTGAGAGTGTTTGAAATTGAATTGCAAGTTGCTGTGTTTTGTTGCGTTTTGTTTAGAGTTCTTTAAAGTTTCTGAAGGCTCATTCTGATTGGTTCTGATCTTTGGGATCTTTCGCCTGCGATGCCATGATCGAATCGGTGTTCCTTGTTTTTGTTTGTTCGGGCCTGGTTTGCTGGGCTTTCTTATTTTCTTGTCCATGATAATGGGCTTCTCAATTGGGCTTGCAATGAACAACGAAGTTTATTTTTGGGCCCTCCTTAAATAATTTTCTATAAAAAAAGCGGATGTTGAAGCAGGTAGCTCATTATGCTCAAGGCTCACTAGTCAACCAACAACACTCAAGTTAAGCTAAGTAGAAAGAGATTCAATATGTTTAAGTAAGATTTTAAATTTGAGTTTTATAAATGAAAAAAATCATGTTGAAAGAGTTATCCCTATTTGAGTTCAATAATGTTCGAATATAACCCAATCAAATAAATATATAAAAAAAAAACTCAACAATCATGCAATAGAAATTTAGGTTTATTTGTTACCAAATAATTTTTATCATGTTTTAATTTAAAATAAGAACATAAATATTGTTTTTCTTGTTTTAAAATACTTTTTATTTTATTTTTAATTATATTTTATTTTGTGTACCAAATAGATCTTATAACTTATAGGATGAAAAGAATAAAGCAATGTTATCAAAATCAGACCAAACCATTCGATTCAATTTGTTGGGTCGAGAACTGATATTTGGTCTAGTCCAGACAAGTAAAACAAACCAATCAAGTTTAAAATTGATGAGAACCGATCAAAAATTCGTGGAATCAAGACTTAAACTGATCTAATTTTTAATTTTTTTATTTTAAAGATAAAATAACATCATTTTTAATTCAAAATATTTTTTGTCTTATAATATTATTTAAGCATTATTATGATATATAATTATTAAAAATTATATATTTACTTAACAAATAATATAATAATGGATTATGAGCTAACTATTTTAAGCTAAAAATGTGGTTATGTGTGAATATTAACTTATTTAGATTTAAATATTGCATTATAAAACTTATTAATAATTTGTTTATGATAAATAATATATTGATAATTTAATATTATTTAGCTTGAAACTTTAATTAAATCATAAAATTTATTTAAAATATATTATTTTGATCACTATTGGTCCAATTCTAATTAGATTACAGTTGAACTATTAAACCTTAAATTAGTATTCTATTTAATTCAATGACGGATTTGGTTTTAACAACAATTGGAATAGAGAATGTGATAAAAATTACCTTTATGTTTCTACATAAAAATAATGAAAAATCAATATTGTTAAATAATTAATTAAATAATAATAGCAAAGATATTATTGATATTAAAAAAAGAGAGTAAAATATCATGATCTCTCTTCTACTTTATCTTAATTAAAGAGACATTCGGTCTATTTTGAAAATATATATAAATCTCTCTTAAATCAAAAGTTATATCACATAAATATTCCCTTTATTTTCAAAATTTTATTTCCATCCATTCAATCATTAATTGACAATTAAATTATATTATTAAACTTTTTGTTGAACCAAAATACCCTATTTAACATAAATAATATTTAAGAATCATTTAGATATTTATGTTAGCCAAAAATATTTTTAATACGCATATTTTTTTAGACTATATCATTATATTATAAAGTTGATTAATTTTGTAATTTTAAAATGTTTAATTAAATTTATTTAAACTTATTCAATTAGCAATGTTTAAATACAAATGTTGGCTAATAAATTATTATCATATTATAAAATTGTAACACTTATGTGTCAGAAAAAATTTAATACATATATTTTCAAACTTTTTTATCATATTATAAAATAATCAATAATTAATTTTATAATTTTAAGTATTTTAAATAAATTTATTCAAAATTATTTACTTTGCAACTTTTAAAATAGACATTGGGTAAGAAAATATTTCAAAACACATATACTTTTTATAATTTTTCATCAAATTATAAAATAATATAATTTTGATGATATTATAAAATTTATTAATTTTATACCTAAAAAATTAATCAAAATCAATTTATAAAAAAGAATAATAACTTTTAATTAATATAATTTAATATAATGAAGGATGAATTGGTAAATATAATTTATGTTAATATGATTTTGGATTAATGAATAATATTTTAGAATCTTTTAAAATATTTTCAATAGTATTAACGAATTAAACTAAAATGTAGGTTTTCAAAATAAAGGAATGCCCCTGTAATTAAGGGAAAATAAAAAGAGTTCATCATATTTTACTTAAAAAAAATCTATTTTCCATGCTCTCCCTTCAAAATATTTTCATTGATGTCTCTCAATTTAAGTTATATATATTCCTTTCTTTTTTGCTATTGCAATTTTCATCTTAGGGATTAGAATTGGACAACCGATTCAAGCATTATAACACGTAGTGCTTGTTTGGATACTACAAAATAAGTGCTTATGGATCTATAATCACTTCTCAATTGAATAATCCAAACAGAAAGACACTATTGAATAATCACTTTTTTATCACTTAAGCGCTTATCTCATAAGTTGGAGGGAGTTGCTTTTCAGGCGTGTTTATGAGGGAAAAAACAACCTTTGGAGCATTTAATGAAGGTAATTAATTCTCCACTAACCATTGGACCAAAACACCCACGCGTCCTCTCTTCCTGGTAAAAAACCTATGGTCATCTCTTCCTGCTTTTCAACCCAGCGTATGACTCGTGGTTCGCTGCCTTCTCCTCTGTTTTTCATCATCGCATCACCTCTCCGATCTTGCTCACTGAAATATGGACTCCCATCAACTTGGCCTAAAGATATATTTCAGTGGATGAAGATCGATCTACAGTACTGTTGTTTGTCTGAGAGAGTCGTTACCTCCTTCCCATTGCCATTGCCGTTGGCGTCACCATACCTCCGTTCGATTTTTGTGTCTGGCACATAAGGTAAGGTTACTATTCTCCTAGTGCTTGATCTATGGATTTGGACTTTGATTTATGCATTATGGGTGCTTCATATGCTGCTTGGTTCCCTAATCTAACATCTCTCGCACTCCACTGTCGTCGGCCTTGCAGATCCATCATCCTTGGTGGTTGTGTGTGTTCCTTTGTGGCTGTGGGTTCTGCCATCGTTGGTCTTCTACCTTTGTGGATGTGCACGTTCCTTTGGTACCTCTCTCTCCCATGCTGTGTTTCAGTTCTACCTCATCCTCATACTCTACTCTTGGCAATGTTTCTTTATCCCATTTAAGTTTTATATTTGTTCAATTTTTGAACTCTGTTCTATGCATGTGTAAATTTTTCACTATGCACGTTCCTTCGGTAACTCATGTTTCTCCATGCAAATTTGTTGTTCATCTTGGCATAAGTTTGGAAGAATTTTTGGTTAAGAAAAAAGTTATATAATATCGCACAAGGTACATACCGAAAACATATCCGATGTGTATAGAGAAAATTGTGCCTAGGTTTTTAGTATTATAATTGGTATTTTTAAATTTTATAAATATCCTTAACAACTGTCATTGTTCATGTTCTGAACAAATTCAAAAGTTCCTTATATTTTATACTTAGAAAATTAATAACTGTCATTGTTCTAAATTGGTTCAAAATTTCCTTATATTTTATACACTCAAACTTGGGATGACAATTTGCTAACATGCATGCACAAGCTATAATTTGATCAAACTATGTTTAGGGAGTCATGAGTCAAGACTAGTACTGTCAAATCGGGCTGGCCCGCCTCGAACCGGGCCCAAATCGGGTCAGGCCAAAAAGCCTGATTTGACAAACGAGATTGGAAAACCAAACTCGAGCCCGCAGGATCAGGTCCACAAGCCAACCCGCAGGCTTTTTTTTAATTTTTTAGTATTTTTTATGTTTTTTTAATAAAATTTTTATACAATTATTTAAATTAATACTACTAATTATCATCATAATTCATCAAAAATTAACATAATATTTAAATTTTATAATTTATATATCACTAATTAATAAAATAATATGTATTTTTTAATATTTTAAACCAAAAAAAAGAAAAAGAAAAAAGTCTCCGGCTTGTGGCGGGCCAGTCTTAGAAAGCCCGAATTATGTATTCACTCTCGAAATTGAGGCCTGAGCCCACTTATTTTTTCGGGCTTTTTGAGCTAACTCGTTGGGCTTGACCTATTTTGATGGCTCTAGTCAAGACAAGGTGAAAGCAAATTGGGACATGAACATAACTGAGATTTTGATCGAACTATACCTGGAACAAATTCAAAAAAGGCAACGGCTGGGCACTGGTCTTAATAAAACTGGATGGAAAGCTGTAACAGATAGGTTTAAGGAAAAGACTAGTAGGAACTACAATAAGGGACAACTTAAGAATAGACTTGATGTCCTTAGAAAAGATTGGACTTTATGATGCAAGATGCTTGAGAAAGTGTCTGGTGTAGGGTGGCTTCCTAGGCAACATATTATTGATGCATCTGATTCATGGTGAGAGAAAAAGATATCGGTATGTTGTTTAATTTATTTGATGTTATAATATGCTTGGCTTGTTAAACTTTTGTGTAATATATTATACTAATTACAAGTAAATGTGCAGGAAAATCCATAATATAAGAAATTCATACACAAAAGACTTTAATTTGAGAATGAATTAACAATTATATTTAGAAGTGTGGTGGTAACTGGGGTGGATGCATGGACACCCTTAACTGGGACATTACCTGATGATGTTGAGCAGAATGATGATGTTACCGTCCATGTGTAAACCTACAAGAAAGATCAGAAGATAGTGAGGAAGATCTTGGTAATAATACTGCTACACAAAGCAATAGAGTGAGTGTTGAGCTGCGGGATATGAACCTGAACACTACCTAGGGGCACTCCAGTGAAAGAAACATTGGTAAAAGGAAGAGAGTGGAACCTTCATAAGGCAAAAAAATAAAAATAAAAAGCCACAAATACTGGGTAGATAGTTGATGCAATCAGTAGGATTGCTGACGCACAGGAGTTGTGAGGAAGACAGAAGGCTGCAACATCTATGGGTGAAGTTATGGCTGAATTAAGAGCAATAGAGGCTATCCATAGTGATCTTGATTGGTATTTCAAATGTTATGAAGTCCTTTCAGATCCCACCAAAAGGGATATCTTTGTATCTTTAAGACATGATGAGGAAAGATTATTGTCATGGTTGAAGCTTGCATATTGTAACATCTGGCCGCTTCTTTGGGATTGACGACTGTCCCCACAAATCAACACAAGTCCTTTCGGTGTGATTTGTCCTCAGTCACACACCTCCTTTCCAGGAGGTCACCCATCCTAGAATTGTTCCAAGTCAAGCACGCTTAATTAAGGAGTTCTTAAGGGATAGGCTACCGAAAAGGTAGGTGCACCTTGTTGGTATAGGTAGTCCTATCAATTCCCTTAAGATATCCTTAACTGTATAGTCTCATACATATACAATCTCTGGATCCCTCTCGTTTCGGTATACACTCGATTCATTCATATGCCCCTCCCGCTTAGAAACTTACCAGGAGCCACTCCTTGTCCGTGCCTTATCATTTTTATCTTACAACCCCTTTCTTGCACCGGTGATCACTTCTCACCCTCATCAGCGCCCGGATGTCACATGCCCACCAGCTTTCGCTTGGTTCGTCCCCGAACCATACTGTACTGAGAGAGGCCGGGCTCTGATACCAACTGTAACATCCAGCCGCTTCTTAGAGATTGATGACTGTCCCCACAAATTAACACAAGCCCTTTCGGTGTATTTTGTCCTCACTCACACACCTCCTTCCTAGGAGGTCACCCATCCTAGAATTGCTCCAAGATAAGCATGCTTAACTGAGGAGTTCTTAAGGGATAGGGTACCGAAAAGGTAGGTGCGCCTTATTGGTATAAGTAATACATATCAATTCCTTTAAACTATTCTTAACTGTATAGTCCTATACCTATACAGTCACTGGATCCCTCTTGTTCCAGTATATATTCGATTCATTCATATGTCCCTCCCGCTTAGAAGCCTGCCAGGAGCTGCTCCTTGTCCGTGCCTTATCTTTTATCTCACAACCCCTTTCTTGCACCGGCGATCACTTCCCGCCCTCATCAACGCCCGGATGTCACACTTATTGTCATGGTTGAAGCTTCTACTTCTAGAATTTAGGATGTTGAACTTTAATTTTAAATGTGACTTGTAAATTTGCTAATTTAGGATGTTCGACTTTGTTACCTTAGGTTGCTTGTTGTGACTTATATTAACTTTGTTATAAATATGACTTAGATATTTGCCTACTTTAAGTTGAAGTATAATTTTGTTTAGCACTTTTTTATAAAGAATTATGAAGAGAATGATGTTTTTTAAATATTTACTTTCATTTTTCATCTTACAAGTTTGAAAAATTAAATGAGAGACTCAGACTCATCTGAAGATAATTTTAATAAAGTTGCAAACATCACTGCATTAATTGGGTTGTATGTAGTAAAACATTTATGTAAAGAGCCCCGAAGAACTAGTGAGTATATCGATCATTTTTAGGTTAATAAAATTTTACAAGGTCATCCTATTTGTTGTTATGAGATGTTTCATATGGAAAATGATGTATTTTTTTAACTTTGCAATAAATTAGTTGAAGAACATGAGTTAAATGAAACTAGGAGAATGGGGGTACAAGAAATACTGGCAATTTTTTTAAACATGATTGGGCATGGGGTGGGAAATAGCATGCTATAAGAGAGATTCCAACACTTAGGAGAAACTATAAATAGAATTTTTCATCGTGTCTTAGTGGCTTGCCTTAAACTATCAATGAAATATATCAAGCCGAAATATAATAGATTTCGTGGTATACCATAAAAAATACGACATTGTGAACACTCCATTTTGTTTGGATATAAAAAAAGAATAATATATATAAATTGAAAAATAAAAGGAATAAAAATTCACTTTTATGTAAGAAAATTAGTAATTATAATTTAATTTCAAGATAAATGCAAATATTCTAAAATCTAAAAGATCACTATACAAATCTAATCTCTTTTCTTTGAGGAGTTCAAAAATCCTATCTCCTTCTTGTTTTCTTTTTTTTTTTAAAAAAAAATCAATCAATCAAATCATTTTCCTTCTAAAAAAAATGAAATCCTCTCTTTTTATTTAAAAAAAAAACAAAACAAAAGAAAAATCACATCCTTTTATTCTTATTTTATCCAATCTCTCCCATTTAAGATTTAAAAAACAAAAAAAATTCTCTTTATATATAACAAAAATAATAAAATTTTTACAAAAAAAAGGTATTAATTAATTAAAATAATAATAAAAAAAAGGGGAAGAAGGGGCTGAAGCGCTGTGTTTCAGCCCCAAGTAGCCTGAGCTCAGGCACGCGAGAACTGAAGAGAGGCGAGAGGCAGAGAAAGAAAAAAGGAAGCAGAGGGAGCTGCGGGACTGAGAGAAAAGGGCAAATGCAGAGAGCTAGGGCCAAAAGTTGTCTGGGCAGGAACAGAGGGAGCCGCGTGGGTGAAGAGAAAAGGAGAGGGAGAGAGCTGAACACGGGGGAAAGAAAGCCTGCACGAGAAGCAGAGAAAGGACAGAAAAGAATGAAGGGAGTCGCAGAAGCAGAGAGACAGAGGAGGCGTGCACGAAAAGAAAATGGAGAGAAAAAGCCAAACAAAGGAGAGACAAGGGGAGGCTGGGGACGACGGAGATAAAACGGAGGGAGCCGTGGATGAGAAGAGGAGAATAGAGGAAGAGAACAGGGGAGAGGAGAGGCAGACCAAAGAAAGGAGGCGGAGGCATGATGGAGAGTTGGAAGGAGAGGCAGAACCGTGCGACAAGCTGAAGGAGGCAGGAGAGCGAGCCACCGAAGGGATGGGTGAGAGAAGAGTAGAGCACACGAGCGAAAAAGCATAGGGAGCTACGTGCATGGGATAGAGGGAGCACTGGGAAGCAACCGAAGGGAGGAGACAAGGAGGAATCCCGAGAAACCTCATAGAGTAAACCCTAGGAAGCATTACACAGAAAAACTCAGAATTCGGCGCCGCAAGAGGGGACGAGGTCTGTGCCTGAGATCTTGCCTGAAAACGAGATTGAAGAAGGAGGAAGGAATTACAAAAGTTCGGACAGAGAGGGAAGCTGCCAAGTGCAAGGTCTCAAGGTTCATCAGCTGGTAATTTGGTGTTGAAACTCTAATTTTGAGCTTCAGCTTCCCTGTGTTTTATTCTTGTTTTCTTGTTTTTTACCTTTCCCCTGCTTCTTCATTGTCGGCTCACCTCAATTCTTTTTACATAGCCTGGTCACATAATAGAGTTGCATTTGTTGCTTGGGTACTCGTTTCTAGTATGAGATTGTCATTAAACTACCTTTGGAATGTTATGTAGTTGATCCTTGTTCCCTTAATTTGAGTTAATTTGAGTATAAGAGGCATTTGAAAGAATTTGTATAATACTCACATCATGAGGGAAAGTTGTTTTGTTTTCTGAGGTTGTCTGCTCTTGTGTAAAGTTTGCTTCAAGCTGTTTCGAACTCTACCAACATTTTTGTAAGCATGAGAGATAGAGGGAAGGTCGGTTGGTATTTTGGTTTATTACAAGTCATAGGATCATTTCAATCTATTTAGAGCAGAAGATTCAGGCCTAGAAAAATAGTTCAAAATATTCATTTTAAATTGCTTTGCGATTTGTTTGATAGCCTCCCATTGTTCCTCTCCTTTTGTGCTTTTTAGACACGGCTGCCTGTCCAATACTGGATTGGTAATCACATGCTTTGGAATGAGTCTATGTGCTGAATATGGATCGATATGATACATTGAATGGCACTTGCTCATCCAAAGGAGACAGTGATTGCAACCTTGTTGATAATTTTTGAGTAGATCAAATATTGGGTAAGTGTTGGTTTTATCATTCAGTTTCAATTTTTATTTATTATTTTTGTGTTTATAAAATTACTAAAGAACAAACCGGGATGAATTTTTATGGCATCCTATCTTGTCGGAACTAATAATTTACAAAGCAGGAAGGTTTGTGTCAACACGTTAAGAAAAGGGGCTTTAAAAATTCCATAGGAAACCTTTACAGTTTTAAAAAAAATAATAATAAAAATGAAGTAATAATAATAAATAAAAAAAAAGTGGGAAAAAATTTACTTATATAATTACGTCACGTGAGGTTTTTGAACTCACGCAGATATCTCATTTAATTATGTTGCCACAGGAGTCTGCAAGTCCACGCAGATATATGATTTAGACTGGTGAGTTGTATTCGTTAATAGAAATAAATAACTTTTTGTTGTATAATTTTATGATAAAATATATATCTTGAAATATTTTAAATAAATGGTATTTATTGATTTTTTTAAAGATCATAATAACAGAAATAATTGTCTTAGTAACCATGCCACGTGAGGTTTTTAGAACCCATACAGGTATTTTGGTTAACTGTGTTGTCACATAAAATTACGAATCTACGCAGACATACCGGTTGAACTTTCTTTTAAAAAAAATAATTATATTTTATAAAGAATGAATAATAATAATAATATAACAAGTTTTCAAATTTTATTACAAAGGATAATAGTATTTTCAAAATTTTTTGCTTTCACTTGTATAATAAAACATTTATACCGCGAGATTTAGAACTTCTACAAGTAATTAAAGAATCAATCTATCGGGTACAACTGCTAGTTTACAATAGGTGGATCAGTTTTCATTTTCTTTTAAAAGAAAAATCCCCAAAAGTACAAAAATATATCAGTTTTAAAAAAAATCAAAAAATAAAAAATATATACATTTTCAAACAAAATAGAATAAGAGTAAGTAAACGGAATTAAATTATCTTTTGTAAATTAAAACACATAAACTCAATCTCAGAAAATTGTTTTGATTGCAAAAAGGTAAATTATTTTCAATCAACTTTCTCTTATTACAAAATTACACAAAAAAAATTAAAATTAAAAAATGTTCACCAACAAACACGCATTTCTAGCCTGAATTACGTGGACTTTAATCCTCATCACATAATACGTAGGCTCCAGACTCTGATTCTAGGTCAAGTCCACCCTTGTAAATAAATAAATATTTTTTTAATTTATTTTCTTAAATTCCTGTGCCTCATTCTTTCCTAAATCCCCTTAATTTAATCTCTTTATTTTGTTTTCCAAATTTCCCAAATTTCTTTATTTTCTTTTCTTTTTTACCCTTATTCTCGCATGTGATTGATAAAAAGAAAATCAAAATACTTTTAAAGCCATATTAAAAAAACACACAATTAACGTAAGGTAACCGTTCTTAGGAACGGGTGTCATGGGGTGCCTAAGACCTTCCCCATGCACAATTGACTCCTAAACCCAACTTTGATGACGCAAACATCATTTCCCTTCCTAATTCGGTTTTCTAAGATTTTCCTTCAAAATTTTGGTGGCGACTCCTCTCCAGTCGGTTTTTGCTAGAAAACTCGATTTGTTCTCCTTCTTTCCTTTCGTCGCATTTTTTCAGGTGCGACAGACATGATAAGTGATATTGGCTATTTTTTAAGAATGCTATAGGAGCTATTGATGGTACTCATATCCCATGTATTGTTAGTTCTAATGCACAACCAAGATTTATTGGAAGAAAAGGATATTCAAAATAAAATATAATGGTTGCATATGATTGGGATATGTGCTTTACTTTTGTGACTGAATGGGAAGGCACTGCACACAATGCTCATATTTTTGACAATGCTATTATAATGGCTTCCATGAATTTTCCGCACCAACCAGTCGGTATGTTTCTTGTTTATGCCTTTATCTATTATTTGAGTTGTCATTACAAATGTTTGACAATATTTCCATTGAGTATTAGGTAAATATTATTTGGTGGATGCTAGTTATCCAACACCAACGGAATATCTTAGTCCATATAAACGTAAACGCTACCACATTCCATATTTTTGCCGTTCATCTAGATATACAAACAATAATGAACAATTCAATTATTATCATTCAAGTTTAAGATGCATAATAGAAAGATCTTTAAGAGTTTGGAAGAACAGATTTCCAATTTTACATCGAATGCCTAGCTACAAATTTCAAACACAAGTTCAGATAGTATGTGTAACAATGGTTATACACAACTTCATTAGAAAGAATTCCCAAACAGATTCTAAATTCTTACAGTTTGAAACTAAAGATGTAATAGAGCATGAATATGGTAATCACGATGATGAGTATCAACCCTCATCCGAAAGTTCAACTATGACATCTTCAAGAGAAATTAATTATATTCATGATTCAATTAGAGATAAAATTATTCAATCTTTACAAGAAAATTAGTTATGTATAATTATTTTTTAGTATTAAACTTTAGTATTTTTAATTTTAAATTTTACATGTACACGATCTTTAGTTATGTAATATTTTCATATTATTTATAAATTAGAATTTTATTTACAAAACTATTAAAATTTTATTCAATTACATAATATTATAAAAAACTAGCATCATTTAAAAATTAGGGGCATTTCAGATATTTCAAGTCATTTTCCATCCAAAAGTGATTTTGATCAAATTTATCTAAACATAATCAATTATGAAAAATCACTTTTGAGTTCAACATATCCAAATACAAATCACTTTTTACATAATCACTTATAAATAATCACTTATTCTTATAATCATTTATAGATAAGTTAATCCAAATGGGGACGTAGGATTAAATTTACTCCCTAGTTATTTCTCTAGCTACAAGAACTTCAATATACGTTAATTTTGTATCTACAAGTTTTTTGTTTTTTAAGGTAAAACAAAGGGTTAATTTTTTTAGGTAAAACAAAGGGTGTATCAGTGTATCTAGGGATGTGCAATAACTAAATAAAATTAGGTTGATAATCAATCCGATACCCAATATTTATGATATTAAGTCAGACAGTGTTAATCTAGTATACAAGACTAGGTTTAGTTTGGGCTTTGAAAATTGTTTAAAAATAAATACTAAATTAATTTTATTTGTTAACAAACGGAGGAGACTTAGATACTCAAACTTATATGCTTAACATACATATATCCAATTCCAAACACATGGATTTTAAATTTAGAAATAAATTAACAATATAAATAATAAAAGTTAATTATAGAGTAAATAGTATAAGATTGGATCAAAGTACACTAAGTATATAAACTTAAGTACTTAAATTTCTTCCCTAAAAAAAAGTATAATTACATTCATTTAAAATATATCTTCTTAAAAAATAATATTAAGATCAAAAGTAACATTTTCAAAAATTGCATATACTCAATAATCATGCATTAATTTTTCATAATATAAAGAAATCAATTTAATGTTTTAAATAAAATTAAAGGATTGAAATCTTAAAAATATTCATGATAATAATAGAGTTAATCTATTAGATATAGGGCCCGTTTGGTTTTCAGTTAGTGAAGAATGAGTTTTGATAGATTTGGTTTCATAATACGTTATGGTAAAAATTGGTTTTTAACTAACGTGTTTATGTTTGGATGATTTATTTAAAAATTGATTTTGATAAAATTCATAATTTTCCTCTAAATTGAGCTTAAACTCTATCTCATGTTTAATTTAATTTCTTTGGACTAAAATTTAATCTGTATTTATTTAATTGAGAACATAATGTATCTGATATAACATTTTCTTATAGGTCATGATCTATAAAAATTAAAATTTTGAAGGAAAATTTTGGTCAATAAATAAGAAATATTTTATGAAAATTTTATTTTCCTAAATTTTTTATTTTTTCTTATTTTTATCAGTCTATTTTTATCTGAATTTAAAATAAATACAGACAGAAATAGAGAAGTAGAACGGAAAAGCAGTATCTGGACTGCTTCTCCTTCAACTCCGTTTTTCAGAAAAATCACTGCCGCACTGTACTCCCTTTCGGACACCCAAACACAAACAAAAATGTCAAACTATGTTTGAGGCTCCAAACGGATTACTGAACGAGGAAACAAGCAGGCCCATAATCTATCAAGAAAAACAATTATGTGAAATTAATTAATATTTATACAATTTTTAAAAAATAAAGTTATATATACACTAGGTCAGTTAGAACCAGGTTTGGTTTCAACCCAGTGTATAACCCGATCCAATCTCCGGGATCACCCTATAAGATTGAGTTACTAGGTAAGTTGAACATTTCAAGTGTGTATGCAATTATAAACAACTACAAAAGTAGTTTACCACTAATATACAAAGCTTAAAAAATAATGTAGCTTAATATAAAATATATTTAGGAAAAAAATGTTGGAAGAATTACCATCATTTGGTCTCAATAATGCTCATATTTGATCTAATAAAACATTATATTTGTTTCAAAAACAAAAGGACGTAGGACAAGTAGAACTATATTTCGCAGTTTCTAGGTTATTGGTAAGTAACTTTTCTCTTTTAATGAAATTAAACTACAAATAAGTAACCTTTTCGTTGAAGTTATTTATGCTAGTATATTAAAGTCATATAAACATAGATATAATGTCTCAGCGCCATATTAGCCGCTCGTTTATGAAATAAATATTGTTCGTCTCTTCACTTGTATTTTTATTCTGCTTCATCTACTCACTCAGAAATAACTTTCATGCTCCTTATAGCTGCCCAATTATTCATGAGAAATAGTACTCTTATTAATTTCTGAGACAAAGGGAATTGAAAAAGCATGTCCTGAGGGAATCATGAATACATCTTTCAGTCAACATGATAACATTGCGAATCAGCAATTCATTGTTTTCCGATGGAATCAAAAAACGATGGGAGAAAATTAACGAGAGAGAGAAGGAGAATGGAAAAACAGAAGGTATCAAGGAACGGATAATACAATATGGAACCATCACTCTATTATTTTTTCATGGAAATCTGTGATGATTGATATAATTTCCAGTGCCCGGACGCGTTTTTCTTCTTATGCTGCTTTCGATTGCTGCCACAATAAGCAAAAACAAATGAAAACCCATCACACGAAAGCATAATCATATATTTGACTTGGTTTGAACATCTTTTTGTTCAATCATTTGATTTGCACTCACTCGTTTCTCCTCTTCCATCTTGGCTTTGATGAAAGAATAGATGGCCACTCCTGCGATTGCAATGCATGTTCCAATGCCAGTTTGGGTGGAGATCTTGTTACCTGTCATGTATGAACCATTCACTTAGACTAAACTTTCCATGAACATGGATAAAAATAATCAAAGGTGAAGCTAAAAACTAAACTACATATATCCAAAATGGAAGAGAAAGAGATGCTTACCAAAGACTATGATTGAGAAGCCAATCACAAACACACGTTTCAGTACATTCCCAACGGCATGTGTCAGAGGAGCCACCCTCTCCAACGTGTTAGTGGCCACCTAGTTATAAGAATGCCGACAAGATTATTATATTACTCCTTGAATACTCAAATTTAAATGTCGTCACTTTTGTGACTGCAAAAGATTCAGACAATCTTAAATATGAAAGAAGAAGTGTGTCGTTTGGTCAATTGGCGTAGTTTCGTTAGATTGATAAGCAGAGAAAAACAGGTTGATAAGATGACATATACTTGCCTGGTTGTAGAGGTGGTAAAACATTCCGACCCAGAAAAGATCTGAGGCGAACTTGACGGTACCAACTTTACCAATTGCATCATTGAAGCCACTCTTCAAAAGTGCAGGCCCCTCGAACTGTGGGATCAAATAATGCATGATAAGGATTCCATGCATGATATACATAAAAGTACGTTCATCACAAGGACAACAAGAAGCACAGAACTCACAATTATGGCTGGTGGTATGCAGACAATTAAAGCAATGATCGAAATGTAGGCGTACACATTTGTACTATCCATATCAGTCTGCAGAATAATGGAGTAGTTGTCAAGGAGTGATATAATTAGGTTCAGCCAAGTCTCAATTTCCAAGTTATATTCAATGTGATCAATGGAGACCGGAGAGGAAGAAGATTACCATAGCTTTCTTTGAATAGATACTGCGATATGTGAAGG
The DNA here is from genome assembly GCA_026686845.1 of Adenanthera pavonina. Classification (NCBI taxonomy): domain Eukaryota; kingdom Viridiplantae; phylum Streptophyta; class Magnoliopsida; order Fabales; family Fabaceae; genus Adenanthera; species Adenanthera pavonina. Next base: position 19,119,998 of record JAIVEN010000002.1, on the reverse strand, counting down.
AAATGTTTGAAATCATAGCGCTTATAAAGCCAGTCCAGTTGAACGAGAGCTCAGTCAGTGATGCCATTGACACACCTGCATATTCCATCACAAAATCGGGCGGATTTGTTTAAGAACTACAACCACAATATGTTACGCATGATTTACAATTTCTTTAGAGTTAAACTCAAATACAGGGGGCAAAAATTAAAAAATTCTTGTACTTTACTAATTTTCAACTTAGTCTCTTATTTAAAAATTTAATCTGTTATTAAATCCTTATAATTTAAAAGAAGTTCATTCAATCTCTCGTTAAACTTCTGTTAACATTTGGTTGAATTATGTGGTTCACCATATATTATCTTGACACTCTAATATATATATATAAACTATTTCACCCAAATAACTTTATATGTGTTGCATCAGATTTATATATGCAAAGTAATTTTACTTATTATTTATTTGTTCTCCTTTTTTGTTCTAAAGCATGCATATTCAGAACCCCGACTATATATAGTATAGTCACGTCATGAACAATTAATAGAACATTGCCAAAAGTTTAATGAGAGGCTAAATTACAAATTATCAAAATTATAAGGAACAAATTATGAATTTTTAAATTTTAAACTAAAAAATTAAGCGAAACTAGATGAACAATAAGAATGATTTCACATAGTAAGAGTCCCAATAGTGAGAAAGTGGGAGAGAGAAGCAACCACACCTTTAAGGAAAATGATAAGAGAAGATCTTACCAATAACAACAGGAGCCAGAGATAGCCACAGAGTTAAAGGAATTGGTTGGCCAAGTATGAATTGGGAAGCCGCAGCGTTGAAGAAGGGCTCAAGAGCTGAAACAAAATAGTTTACAATGATTATTACAAAATGTAACAGAAAAGTTTCAGGCTTTCAGCCTTTCAGACAATTTAATCACCTTTAACGGTATGAGTGAAGGAAACAGCAACAGCTGCGAATGACACGTTGCTAGTCACGTGCCCTAGTGCATGACACACTGCCACAGGAACCAGCAGCTTCAGCAGGTTTGAGTCTATTGGCTACACAAAATACCAATATATGTCCATTCACGTAGCAGTATACATCATTTATAAAAGAACCAAATGTTATAATTTTCATATCTTTATTATTATCACATTTTTAAATGAAAAAAATATGACGAATGAATATTTTATAGTTCAATCAAAACACTATATCTCGTTCTCCTAAAATGTGTATTTTGGAGGTTTTTATTTTTTTTATGGAAAAGATTTTGGAGACTGTAAAATGCGGCGGTAATGATGGGAATATGGACCGAGTTAATTTGAATTTTACTTACAGCTCGCTTAGGCAGGCCCACGGCCCAGCTCACAAGACAGTACGCCACACCCACGAATAAATGGATAACCGAAACGAAGCTGCAAGTACACCATCAATGGGTTTATTACTTAATTACTGATCACAGATGCTGATCAGTAGCGACGAATACCATCATTCACTTAAAAAAAAAAAACGACAAAATACCATCAAATCATCTATACTATAGTACAATTTCATACTAACTATTACGTAATAATGGTCACTTAGAAAACTTAATTGTTCGTCCGGCATACTTGCTCGATAGTGTGGTTTTACAGTCTTCTTTTCTTTTTTATTATTTTGACAAGAGGCTAAAGAAGCTAGAAGAGGGAACGACGGTCATCGAAATTAAAACTGTTTAGAAGAAAGATAAATGGATCTATGAAGCTTATAATTTAACATGGAAATTGAATTTGAACGAATGAATAAATGTATTGATCTAGTTTATTCGTATCATTATTGAAACTTCGATCCCATGAGCACCTTATTCAACCCGTTTATTTATTGATGTAATTAAATCAATCTTTGATTTGTTGAATACAGTAGCAGCACTTACTATGGATAGGGGAAGTAATTATAGATCTTCTTGTTGAGGATGTTAAAAATCACATTCAAGAAGTACCTACAGAAGTAGAAGGGCAGAGACGTAATTAGCTTAAAACGATCACAAAGAAACATAACCACATAGCAGAAAGCTGAGAAACGAGTAAAAGAGAAAGACAGGCACAATCGCAGGATGAACAGAATCAGGTTACTTACCACATGAAGAAGAAGAATCCAGTCACCAGCGCCGGATACTTCTCGAAAAATCCAATCGGAGCCACTTTCGTTTCCCTGTAAAACAGAAGAGAAAGAAAGAAAACCACGACAACAACGTCGGTAAGGACGGAGACTACACCGAGTAGACCGAGTCAGAACGGAGGGAACGGACCTCACCCGGTGGAATCACTTCCCTCAGCCGAAGAGGAGGCAGCAGCGAGGCACGGCCGGAGGGGAGCGTCTTTTCTCAACGCCGGCGAGCACAGGGCAGGACGAAGCTGCCTTCCCCAAATAAGGTTCCCGCCATCGGCAACAGCGCCGATCGCCTTGACGGGGAGGAAGGAAACATTGTGGGAGTCGCGTGGGAGCTTGCGGAGGTGGGGGAGGGAGGAGGAGGAGAAGGCGGTAGCGCGTGAGAGCACTCGCGACTCCATGGAAATGATTGCGAAACGAAGACAGGAACCAAACGGAAAAAACAAAAAATGTAGCTATAATATAGAGTAAGGAAGAGTGAAAGAGGCTCTGGAACGATATCCGGCCACAGCGAAATACAGGAACAGCTGGGGAGGTCGGGATGTGGTTTAACTGTCAGAAGGGTTGTCATCTGGTGCGTCGAGTGAGATTGGATGGGAGTGTGGGGACCGTTGAATGTGAAGCAGATGGTGAGAGATGGTGAGGGAGCAGGGAATGTGGTGGAGGGAGAAGCAGAGGAGTGTGGGGTGAAGAGGGGGAAGTAGAGGGAGGGAGGAGGATAAGTGGGGCCCCCTTATCCCAAGAGAAAGATATGTGAAGGAGAAGAGGAGGAAAACGAACGTTGTCCAATTGGTGGCGATGAGTTGGGGATTCTATGTGTCCAGGGTTTTGCTATGCACGCCTTATCTCGCTTCTTTTACCCTATTCCTTCACTCTTTATCCCTACTTCTCTCTATCAATAATCTCACGGACTTCCTATGCCCTCAAGTATCAATCAAACAAAGTTAGTACTCTCTTTCATTGTTAAATTGACAAAACATTCGTCTTTCTATGTTTTAAATTAATAAAAACTAATTATTCTAATACAAGTAAAAATAATTTCTCTCTTTAACCAAAATTAAAATAACAAAACAAGTTTTTGTTAAAAAAAATGTTCAAGCTCTTAATACTTACAATTTCTCAAACTTCTCAACTCAAATTTATTCGTCATTCATTTCACTCTGCGTGCGCGTCACCATCTTTTAGGTTACTCCATTTGAACTTAAAAGGACATATAGAAATACTAAACCTAATATTTTAAGATTTTGGATAACAATGTAGAGTCCGTTCATACATTTCATTTCAAAGTTGAATGAGGATGGGAAATCAAGTGTGTTTAAGGCTTTTTCACATCTAACTTCATTATTTTTAAAATAAAATTTAAATGAGTTGAATTCCAATAATATATCAATATTAGGAGAAGTCTCATAACTTAATATTGTTTATGCGTTTATATATATGTTACTTACTAATAAGATTCCCATGTGAACAATGTGATTTGAATTTATACCCTTAATTATAAAATTAATATGAATTAAGGACCAAACTTTGTTCCTGACATAACTCTTTAATAGAAGAAATATTTACTACTAAATAAAATGATTTACGTATTTAATTTTTCAATTAAATTTAAGATATAGGAGAATAGCCCCGCTTCAAAATATTTTCTTGGGTGAACATATCACTCAATTAGATAAAAAGATTAATCCTTTGTAACACAAAGCAAAGTAGATAGAGTTCATCGTCAATGAATGAACATATACAAATGTCAAACTAATATGATTTGTGATTCAGAGAGGCCCTACTCAGGCTCAAACTATGAGCCGTCCAAATCTTAGCCCCAAAAAAAAGCGAGAAAAAGAAAACAAAGACTACCGAATAAACAAGTGGTGGAATGTTAAACTTGGATCGCTTTGCTTGTCCAAACTTGGCAGATATTTGGTCATATCTTTCCGAGTATATGAACGACTCATATATATATATATGTATGTATGTATGCATGCATGTATATTTTTTCAATTATCAGAGCAACTTTTATATACTTGTATTGAATTTGAAATAAATCACACTATTATTATTCATAGTATAATTATTATATTTGATATTGATGTCATAAGTCAAACCCTTTTTTTTTTTGGGAAGACATTTTGAGAACTATATAAAAATATTTATAAATAAAAAGTATCAGTTGAAAATTTAATTTAACTTAATTAAAAATTCAGTTTATGTGAATATTGAATTTTTAAATTGGATTTTTGTAGAAAAATATTTTTTCAAATTGGTGCTGAATTATCTTTTTTTTACTTTTTTTTTTTGGGTTTGGGAATAGGCCACCCAATTTTAGCATCTGTCAGTTTCATCGTCTTTTGGTGCCTATCTTTTGATTCACGGTACTAAATTGTCATTCAAAATCACAAGGATAAAGAGGTATACTCAATCCTATCATATAAACCACTGTTAGCCGGACGAAGGTACCAAGAAAGGCCATTCCAAAATATTAGGGTGTATTTGGTTGAAGAAAATTAGAAATTTAAAAAAAAAAAAGGGAGGGATGGGAAGGAATTAAATCTTTTCCTATCATTTGGTTGAAAAAAACTTTGAAAATCCACCCTTTTATGAGTCTACCCAAATTAGAATTTTTTTATGGGGAGAGAGTTTTATTGCTCAATCTTTTTCAATGTACTTCTGAATCAAATAAAATTTTATTAAAATTTTTCTAATTTTCTCCCAACTAATTCCACTAAATAAGAAAATTTAAAATCCCCTCAAATTCTCTCAATTGAACCAAACAAACCCTTAATGTACTAACCAAAATCACAAATAATTTTATCTAATTATAGTTATTCAATTAGGTCCTAGGTGTCAAGAGATCAATCTCATAAAGCATGCCCACCAAGCTACATTTTAGGTGACTTAAAGGAAAACCAAACCAGTAATACGTTTGACACGGTGCAAGGAACTCATCAGGCTATAGCAAAATTAGGGTTTGAACTTTAAAATGAAAAAAGAAAAACAAATCGTGATAGGGGAATTACTCTACTGTACCCAATAACACTTAAATTTGGATTAACTGACCGTACCAAATACCAAATAATTATCACAAAAAACCAAGACTTAAACCCCCACACACATGGTACATAGATAAGACAAGGATTCTCCATTGAATCTCAGTTTGATCATTTATTCCAACACATATTGGCTAATTAAGAACTTCTATCTTAAAAGTACACGAGAATACTACTTTTTCAAGAGTTAGATTTTTTGATTTATTATATACAATTATGTTACTTTTTTCTTTATATAAATAATTTTTTAAAGATCTAGTACGAAAATCTTATTAGATTGTATAAATCAATAAAGTTAGAGACGACTATGTGCATTTATAAGGAATTTAAGTAAAATCACCCTATTCATTATAAATTGTGCATAATATAACTCTTTACACTTTTTATATTTTATATTGATGTTAAAAAAATTAGCGAAAAACGGTGCTGGTTAATTTTTTTATTGAATATTAAGTAAAAAGTATACTTTTTTATTGTTTTTTTTAAATTGGCTTATTGTTTTTGCACATAATAATACCAAACACACAAAGATCTCAGGCACATCTGTGGCCAGTGTCACCACACTTTCATCGATGTAACAACCCAAAATTTGGATCTTGACAAGAGATTTGAGAAGAATAGGAGATGGGAAGAACGAAAATAACGATGATTAGAAAGATCGAATAGGAGCCTAACAATGGAAGCAATGACTTCAAGTTGGTTGTCTCCTTGAAGATACCCCTAATTTTAGGTCCAAGTTGGTTGTCTCCTTGAAGATACCCCTAATTTTAGGTCCAAGTCTCCCCACTCATCGAATCCATCAACTGAGAAGGAAAAGAAACAGGAAATAGATACTTTCTTGTTTCTGTTTCCCCCCCCCCCCTCTTCATCAATGGATTCCTCAATTAATTTAAAAAGAGATTAATCTAACAAATTTAAAGGCTAACAACGGTCAGGGAAGATGATCACCAATTAAATTCACCGTCAGGGGTTTCAATTCTTACCCTAGAGTTGAGTTGCAATCAGGACTCTAGAAGCACACTTTGAAATTTAGATATGCCTCAAGGCTGTCACACTGTAACTTGGGTTTGAGATAAATTTCATTAATCTGCCTATGCAATCCAACTTGAAATTCAATTCAAGTCAATTCTTTATGATTTGCTCCAAATATAAGAATCCCTAAATCAAATTCAAATGTATTCTTTGTTTTCTTTTCCCCTTTCGTTTACAAGGTAGTATTGAATGTCATTGGGATGAAAGGGGGAAACCAATCCCATGCCTCTGCGTAGGAAAAACAACAAACAGCATGCTACAAATCACGCCGATCCCCACTGGCAGCGCCGTCAGAACCTCCTGCGTCTCCTTCGTCGGCGCCGGAAAGAAGCAGCTCACCACATTCTGGTCAAACAGAGCCACCGCACCAAACACCAACATCGACATGAACGCGTGCACGAAATCTATGAAACGCAAGCGATACTTGGCCGCCACTTGAGGCGGAAGCCTGGTGGACCCATCGATCACCCACAAGCCCCTCACCGTGGCGAAACCGTAACACACGTTGCCCTTGCTGTCTCTGAAGCTATCGGTGAAGCTGAGGAGGAAACAAGAGACGCCGCAGAGAGAGACGAGGAAGGCAGTCATGAATCTGCTGACGGCGTCGCAGTCGCCGAGATTGGTGAAGATGGGCGAGAGAAGCTGGAACGCCAGGACGGAGCCGGTGGGTAGAAGATTGGCTAAATGAGCCGTGCTCTGAAACGTCTGGCTTATGGCTTTCTGAATCAGGGTCCGTTCTGCTTCTGGCACCTCCTTGTTTCGCAACAGAGGCAGCTTCTCCTCGTCGTGATCATCATCCACCTGCGTTCTGATCTCCATCTTTCAAAAACTAGAACAATGCAATTCCTAGTATAGTGTTTTGAACAGCTTGATCGGAGTGTGAAAAGTCATTTATCTGTTTATCAGAAGAGCACGAGAGATTTGAGATGCCTTGCAAGAAACATGTGAACTCAGTTGGGATATGACTCAGCTTTGTTGTGGAATTCTGGAAACGTTGCTTCCACACTTTTTAGTTCTTTTATATGAATTTATAAAGCATGGAAGGCAGTAATGCAAAGGAAGCAAGAGACAATGCGTGGGATTTCAGTTATTAAGTGATAAGTATTTTTCCAGCCAAGGGAATGTTTTCTTGCTGAGACGCAACGTGTTGAAAATGACCAGAGAGCCAAGGTTTGTTTAATTGAATTGTGAATCTGTTCTGTGCTTGATTCTTGCTTTGCATGCACAAACTGGCATCTGTTTTCTCTTACTTTTACGTTATTCCACGTCGTTTCTTTTCTTTCTTTATTTTCCTTCTGAATCTTATGCGTCATATAATTCTTATCACTCATGTTTTAGTTCAAGGTCAACATTCCTTAATTAGTAACTTAATGAACCAATTTTTTTTGTGAGTACCTTAATGAACATGTTTAAATCAACCCAAATTGTTTTAGTTTGGATTTCTCAATTTGTCTCATTTTAAATCATTAACTATGTGAAGTAGTTGGGATCAATCATGGGTCATAACTTTATTAAATGAAAATGTGAGTTTTAAATAATATTTGTAGTGATTAATCTAGGCAGTTCAATATCAGAGCCCGTTTGTTTTAATTTTTTTTTTAAAGAAATTGCTTTTTCTATATACAAAGTCACTTTTAAAAATTTTTAAGTTATTTATTTAAATTCTTAAAAATAATCAGAATCTGAAAAAGAAAATTTTTCTAATTATTTTAAAAAGTTACTCGGGGTAACTTTAAAAAAAAACTGTTATGATAAATGAAAAAGAAAATAGAAAAGGGACAACTTTAAAAAATTACAAAATTAACAAAATTCCCCCAAGAGAATATTACTATATAATTCCCATATTTTCTTTTTCAATTTAAAAAGTATTTTTTTTATTTTAACTAAATACAAAATTATTTCAACCTTTCATAAAATCTATAAATAATTAATATTTTTAAACAATCTGAAAATCATTTTTTAAAAAAACTTAAACAAACAGGCCTTAATAGTCAAAGATTGAAATTGAGAGAAAATGAGAGAAAAATAAATTGAGAGTATCCAAATGTTTCTTGGGTTTGGTTAACCTAGTGTTGTAGGGTCCAGGCCGATCCATTGTTACAGACAACTTTGTTTATGGGGCCAAAAATTGTACGCATCTGCAACTGCAATTGCAGACTTACAGTATTATTCAACTAAAAAAAAAGTTGGCCCCAAAAAAAGAACTAATAAAAACCCATTGTGCAATATTTGAAACGAAAACAAAAAATCCCAAGAGAAACATTGGGCTCAGCCATATGGACTACTGATTGTTTAAAGCAGGGTCCAGCTCTTTCACAGGGATCTTTCAAGGATCATACTGTAACATTTTATACAAAAAAAGACTGAGTGTAACTTGTTGAAGAAAGCCTAAGGATCATAATATAACATTTTATTAAAAAAAGACTTGAGTGTAACTTGTTGAAGAAAGCCTAGGGTAGCTATATTTTGTGGTTGTCATGGTCTGAGTAAGGATGTCTCTTGAAAAGGAGAGAAAGGGACAAGGAGACAAGTGATATCATTCAAAATGTGACCCATATATTTGTGACAGACTAAACATAATAGAAGTTTCCGTGATTAGGTATATACTCTAAATTAAGGCATTACATAGATGAGCCGTTTAAGTCGGTTTTGTTAATTAATAGGTCAATTGTCTTGGAAAACTGTGCGCTTATGTACACAACATCGTATCGTGGCCTTTCCATTATACCCCTTTCTTTATTAACACAGTGAAAAACTTTTATATTTACGATACAGTTGTTCAACAACCTCAACCACACATCAAAACACACTCCTCTTTACAATTGTCCAGCAACCCCAACGACACAAAAGTTTTATTGTGAATGAGATGAAAAGAAAATAAAAAGAGAAAAATAGATTTTAAATTTCAAAAATTGTTCTTTATGTCTTCTTTAAAATGCAAAAGAGGGTCAAATATAAAATTAAAACAATTTTGTAATTGCAAAGTTATTTGAAATCATTGATATTGAATGCACATCCTTTATAATATTTCCAATAGAAAATATCCAAATAGTTATCCTCTCTTGTGAAATTCATGGACCACGTTAGACTGATAAATGACAAAAGAAAAAAAAAAGCCTCACATGTTATCAGTTGGTTTCCCAAGTAATATTGAAAATTCTCTTGCTTTTCACCAAAAAAAAAAAGTAGGATTGAAAATTGTAACAACTAGACAATGATGCCAAAAAAAAAACTTCTGTAGATCAGGATGGGGCTACACTGGTTAGAAAATATGCTTATTTTCTTTGTCCATCATTAATTTTCTGAGGAAGAATCTTAATTGGTGAATGAGAACTCTGGAGTGCAGAATCTGGTCCAGTGGGTTAGGTAACTGCATAAATACCGATTTTTGTATTCTCAGCAATCCAAAATTCGTCCACAAAATTTAAAATTTATAAACTATTCAAATTAAAATTGGATTATCTAAATTTTATTCCCTCCGATCCTATATATAGAATCTTTTATCCTGGTACTAAATATAAGATCATTTACAATATACAAGGTAATATTTATTATTTATTTATAAAAAAAGTCCCTATTTAATATATTCAAAGAGAAAGAGAGAGAGATTAAATAAGAGTAGTTTTAAAAAATTATTAAAATTTTCAGAAAAATTGAAGTAGTTAATTAGTTTTAATTTTAATTCTTAATCCACATGATTCAGTTAAAAGAGTCTTATATTAAGGATTAGATGGAGTATTTTATTTTATTTTTAAATTTTAAACTTCTTGTTTTGATGAATACAAAATACAAAATAAAATAATTTTATAATTATCAAATTTTTTAAAAAAAATGCAAGTGTCACTTAAAAAATTTAAAATAAAAAAACCTTTGATTTCATCTCATGAATAAGCACGTGACGTTGATTCTCGAGATAAGCATCAAATCCGAATGCTATGTAACTCAAGAGGCTGTACCTGGGAAACTCGTTGCCTTTATTTTCAACTTGGTTTGAGCTTGTCAACAACTCTTGAAAATTAAAATACTCTCTTTATTCCAATTTATAATATACTTTTAACTATCACATATATACTAAGATAATAATTAATAATTAAAATTTTTTTTATTTTTTAAATTACTATTATTTAATAATACTTCCTACATTAATAAATTACATCCATTTTCTCATTCATTCTTTTTTTCGAGTTCCCATAAGTCATTGATAATTATGAAAAATAAAGTTTTTGGGAAAATTATCCTTCATTCATTTATGATTTGACCAAACCATTAAAGATTTTTCATTAAATACATTGGTAACCATATAATATATAAGTTTACTTATTATGAGCAATATTGGAAAGACAATAAAAAAGCACAATGTAATCCGTGTAATGCACTATATTTTGAAACATAAATTTTTCATAATAGTGTACTATATAGCGTAATGGAGGGAGTAACACCAAAGAAAACTATATCAATTAAAAAAATTCAAAAGAAAACTATGAAACATAATTATGTTAATTTTTTTTTCCAATACGTTAAGTTGGTGGAATTGGGATTAGGATTTTGGATTGCTGTCATTATTACTATCCTTAATTACCACTCTAAAATCATGTCTTCAAGCATGTGAATCCAGTCACATGACACCACTAGCCAAGTGGACCCGAAATGGTAAAATCTCAATTTCTTCTTCACTCTTTAATTGCAGTACAAAATCAATGTGTTCCACTAAGCTAACAGTAAGGGTTAAACAATAATTAATTATATGAATTAAGACCAGTATTACTATTATCCACTTTAATCCATGCATGTCTCAACTTCAATAATTTTAATTATTATGGAGGGAGAGATAAAAGCAAACGTGGGTGAAGCAATGATGAGTTGCATGGACTGTGAAAAAGTTTTAGCCACTCTTTTACGTTACACCCACAAAACAAACAAGCATGCTGATTGATCAAAAGCCCCTCCAACATCATCGTCACCAAGCAGAAGCAGAATTATTTTCACTTCCCTAATAATTGATATATATCCCCCTCTAGCTTTTTATTCCATTGGCTCCACTTTCTGTTTCTCGTACCGCGCGATTTGTTTGTGACCCTTTCCCTCAATTTCAGGACCTGTGGGGAAATCTACATTGATTTTCTATTCATCTGTACTGTTTGTTCTTGGTGGTGCAATATTTGAAGTTAACCCTTTATAAATGTTCTCCGAAAAAAAAACCCTTTGAATTAAATTACTTTCACTTTAAGCAGAGGCAGAAAAAGTAAGTGCATGTTATAAGTATATACTTTCACTTTGTATATTATTCCTTTTTTTCCCCCTTGTCAAAACCCCTTAAACAAAATTACGAGTAATATATATCTTACACCTTTCCAAATAGCATCAGCATGACAACATAAATCTATGCTACTTTAATCATTGATCGCGCATTAGGTTGGCGTGAAAAGAAATGGCGGTGAAACATAAAATTCTGTTTGGCAAACAAAAGGTAGTGACGAAAAGAGTAATATGACTCTCACATGCAATGTCGAGTCCACTAATTAAAAAGATCAGCGCTTGGAGATAGAATCTATCCAATGGGTAAGAAAGTGATTCCATGAAATTAATCAAACCTAAAACAAAAATCTACCTAAAAGCAAAGCATATATATCTGGAAAAAGGCCGGGGGGAGGGGTCTCCAAGAACCTAGACTGCAGTCCTAGGTAGCTTGTTGGAGGGGTACTCCTCTATCTTTTGGGAATTGTCAACCAGAAAAGACTTGAAGGAATCGATGCAACCCCTCCCCCACACCCCCCTCCCCCAACTGTGGCCAGCTACTTCCCTCCATCTCTTTTAACAACGTTATATCTTTTTCATAATTCCATGTCAACTAAAGGAATATGGATTTAAAAAGTAACAAACTCTATTATCAAATTAATTTTAAAATAGGTACATTTCTAAGATTGAAACTTGAAACCTATAATATAACATTCCTTACTTATAGCAGCATTACCACCCGTTTCCACTCTCTCTTTATAATGAAAAAAGATATGTGACAGAATGTAGAGCATAGATAGTGGGATACAAAGGCAAGTAACAAAACCATCCATCCATCAATCACACTTACTAGTGTATACTCTATATCACCTATCTGTTTTTGAGTTAATTTGTCTCTTTATTTGAATCTCCCGTCTAATCATACGTACAAACCATGGCTTTTTTTCAAGAACAGGTAAAATCCAATGGATTCTTTACTTTCTATAATATCCTTTTTCCAATTATAATAATATCAATCATCATATAATTAAAAGTAGGATAGAGGGTTTACCAATATTAACCAAAACTGTGACTCTATTCATGGGTGATGTGCTTTTTTTTTATTTTTTATTCAAGTGGATCTCAATTTTTTTTATTTATTTTTTTTTTAGATAGGATCTTTTTCCTTTTTTTAGTTGGACCCACACTCTTTCCTCTTTTATTTTTTTGGTCAAATTCAATCTTTTTAAATTTTAAATTTTTTATTATTTTTAGGTGATGTGCTTTTTTTTTTTAATTAAGTGGATCTCATTTTTTTCTTATTCATTCAATTCTTTCTTTTCTAGATAGGATCTTTTTTCCTTTTTTTTAGTTGGACCCACACTCTTTCCTCTTATTTTTTTTGGTCAAATTCAATCTTTTTAAATTTTAAATTTTTTATTATTTTTACTAATTAATTAGTTTTGATTTTATTTTCTAAATCTATATTAATTTTAATTAGTATTATTTTATATTAATTTTTTTTATAATAAGGAAAGTGAATGGTAAGATTTTTTTTAATTCAATATATTTTATGAGTAAATAAAATGTTCCCGTATCCTTCACGCATTCGCGGGACAAAAAAATCTAGTTATATGATAACAATCGAAACTACTAAACTAGTGTTGGAGAAATATCAATATATATTTACTACTAATCATATATATAGTAATCATTGTTATACAGTAACAATTAGTAAATAGTGTTTGAGATATATTGATGTATATAATATAAAATTTATTAATATTTACTAATCATTAATAATAAGATTTATTTTTTAAATTTTGTGCAATGTATAAAGAATCATGTTTAGTCAAGTTACAAATGATTAAATTACACGTGATTCTTTTTGACAAAATTAAATTTTAAAACAACTAAACATGATTTTGTACTGCATAAAATTTGAGGAACTACTTATATTGTTCCTGATGTATAAATAGTAAAACTTATAGTAAATTTTATTAAATATATAGATGTACTGTTATAATTTTATCTTGAATATTAAAATAAAAGCAAAAGTTCAAATTTATAACTTATGCAAAACTGTGATTATATTTTCAATAGAACAGTATAATTAATCAAATAATTATATATTTTTCAAATATAATCTAAAAAATAATACTGAATAATTACAAAATAGTTTTATGTAGCGAGAGCAATGTAAAAAATTTTCAAAAAACCAGCAATGTGATATGATCAATATTTGTGGGCCTCAGTCTGCCTTATCGTTGTTGGTGTGTCCCTGTGTCTCCATATCTGCATGTTGAAGTCAAATATATATATATATATATATGATTTATATATTTTTCTAATAAAAGTTTATTTAGCAGACCATCGGGAATGCTAATTTGGATCCTAGTTTTTTTTAATTTCTGTCTCAAGTAGACAAGTATTGTCCTGTCCGGCAGCCGCCTACCAATAAATTAAATTGACAATAGCAATATGCATAAATATGTTTTCTTAATTACACATCAAAGACACTTATTATATATTGAATTTGCCAAAAAAATGACTGGCTTCAGGTGAAGACGCTCATTAAATTAAATAATTTTTACAAGCCCTTTATAATCGTTGAAGGGCACATGGAATGGAATTAACTTGTCACAAGGGGTGATTCAGAAGTGATCCACACCGTTTTGACTTTGATGATTGGCTTTTTTTTTTTTGGAATAACTATTGGGTGTCAGCTGTCATTTTAATTTAGGCTCCAACTAATCTAAATTAAGCTACGATTGAGCCTGACAAGCTCTCTAAAATTTTTTTCTATATTTACATGATTTCAAAATTAAAATATCATGTATAACAAATCATAACCCTTTTTACTAAAATAAAGAGCATTTGGTTTGATGAGTGGCTTTTGATCATCCGACTAATTCTGCATTGCCCTGTGCCTCAACAAACCATGTGAGTAAAGAAAGATAAGGAAGGAATGAATTGTACAATAATGCGATCCCACATAGCACCTTCTGAACCATGAAATATTAATTGTCGATATATAGTAGCTAGCTAGGCCACTTGTTCTCAAATTATATGTATCACGAATCAACATCGTAGCTAGAGAGAGAGAGAGAGGAGAGACTCCATGGTATACCTCTCAATGAATAATGATTGTTGTGTAGATAATTTAATTCCCAAGACTCAATTTTTCTTCTTTAAAAACATCTCCTTTTGTTCTGGTAAGCGCCAAGTGGAAAATAGAGGCCATGTCCGTACAATATATAGACAAGTCCTTAAATTCCGACCACTTAGTAGGAGAAAGATATGATTGGAATATACTCCACCTACAGAGTTAGCTAAGTCCATTATATTGGGAAAGTGATGTTGAAAAGAAGGAGGTTTAATTAAGGAATATAAACGCAATTTGATGTTAAATAATTAGGGATTAAAGGAATAAAACAGGTACTGGGGATCTTCCAAAATCTGACTCCACTGATCACTCATAGAGGGCATTGTACCAAAAGAAGAGAAAGGTGTCCCAAAAGTAGGAAAAAGCGGTTTCCTCTGGATTGTTCAAACAGTTTACGTATATTATATACACAAAAAAAGAAAAAAAAAAAAAGAGTGAGGGAGAGTTGAAGTGCGTATAGTGTATTAATATGTAAGAGTACTAAGACGACAATAATGGGAGGGGGATGGGACAGACTAAAATGGGTTGGATCCACCATTTTCCTTTCTCACACAGTCCTTATTTTTGGCCCCACGTACCTTCTTCCTCATTCCTCCTCCTATTGGACCGATTTTTCCCTGTAGCACCTGTAGACGCATTTGGGACAGAAATTACAACAACAACAGCAATAAAAAATTAAATTAAATTGGAGATGAAAATAAAATGCAAATACATGTAATTAAGTAGGGAATATGCAGAAGGTTTTTAGGTGAATTTTACATCACACTATTAACTTAATTTTGTGAGTTGTGATGTAATATGACATCAGGCATGACGACCACTTATGCTAATTGCTAAAGAGTAAAGAGACCTTTCTTCACTTTGTTCCTTCTGCCATCATTCTCATGGCTGTGTGGGTGAAAGAGAGGGATTAGAATTTGTTTTACTTTTCTGCTTTTTAAGGATGATTCGTGAATTGTTGTATTGGTCGATAATTGTCTTTGTGGAAAAGGAATACCGAGTCGTCCACCTGCGGGTCAAGTAAACGGATTAACTTTTGTTTTCCCCAAGAGATTAAAATACTATATTTATTATGGAGCATTAATTGATGCGTATATAGGATAGGATATGGATTATTAATTTATTGATGTCACTTTCCAAGTCCAAGGAGTCATGCATCTTTTTTATCATTGCAGTCCAGTAAGTGAAACATAGTCCTATACATAAGCATTTTAAATGTCTCTAAAAAAGTATACAGAGCAAATTCCTTTAATATATATATATATATATGTTATAGATGTGACCAAGGTTTTGTTTGAAATAGAGAAAAAATTGGGAGAAAGGAATACTAGGAGAAAAAAAAAATTGAGATAACAGGATATTTAGGTCCTTCTTTATATTTTTAAAAAAAAAATTCTTATTTTTTCCTCATTCAAACAGAAACAAAAGAATTGACATTCTGTATATTGTAAATACAAGGGATTAAAGGAAGGCATAAACCAGTGTAAAGAGGAGGCCATGTTCAAATAATATACATGCCTTGTGACAAAAGTACTTATTTAATTTAGATTTAGGGAATAAATAAATATTCTTGGTTATCTGGTGTGGTGTGGTGGAATGGAGATGGGTGTACTTTGGATGTGAGATAAATGAGAGTGGGAAGAGGTTGTGTGTCGTTTTCAAGGAATGGCACATGCTGGATGTCGTTTTCAAGGTTGAGGCACTGATAAGGAAGGAAGGGTGTATGTGAATGCTTTGGAGAATCACATAAAAAGGTTCAGACTTAAGAGTAGTTGCAATTATTTTCGGAATATATTTTTCTAAAAACATCATTGAATAGTCTATTCTGCAAATATTCATGTCTATCTTTTTTAATGTTATGATTAATATAAAGAGTTTTGGAATGTTAAGTAAATTTTTGAAAAATAATAGCAAGGTTCTTAGCTAATTTTAAGAATAAAATACCATAGTTTTCATTTTGTTTTGTCTTAATTACATATACCTCCTCTTTATTTTGAAAATCTACATTATAGTTCAATCTATTAACACCATTAGGAATATTTCTAAAATATTCCTTAGGTATAAAATTAATAAATTTTATGATATAATAAAAATTATATCATTTTTATAATTTGATAAAAATTTTAAAAATATATGTGTTTGAAATATTTTCTTAGCCAATGTCCATATTTAAAGTTACAAAATAAATCATTTTAAATAAATGTATTTAAAATATTTAAATTATAAAATTAATCAAGTTTATATTATAATAAGAAAGTCTAACATGCATTTAAAATATTTTTGGCTAACATAAATATTTAAATGATTCATAAATATTAATTATTTATGTTAAATACAAATATTTTGATCCAATAAAAAGTTTAATAATCTAATTTAATGATTTGATGGAAGAAAATGAGATTATTAAAATAGAAGGGAGGTTTATATAACATAATTTTTTATTTTAGAGGAGATTCGATATAAATTTTAAAAATAAAATGGGGGGTCTCTATAATTAAAATAAAATAAATGGGAGGTTGTAGTATTTTACTCTAATTGTAACCATTTTTCTTAATGTATGGGGTTCAATTGAAATATATATATATATATATTAAAAAGAATGGAGTCGTGAGTGCCTTGGATGTTATTACTCTTACTAATATAATACCCATCAAACGCTTTCGCTTCATTTCCCTGATAATTTACTGTTTGGACTCGGCTAAAAACAGAAAATCGGCCTTTTACCAAAATAGGATCTCACTGAAAAATCGATCATTATTTGGTTATAATTTTGATCTGGCCCGGTACTTTAAAAATTAATAATCAATAACATCGACCTTAATCATTGACATTGAGTTTGACACTAAATTAATTCTATACTGATTCTTTGTTTCTCATCTGAAATATATGAATTTCGGTAAATTTTATTTAACTTATTATATATACTTTCTTACATAAAATATAAAATACTTAAGTTAAGTTTTGTATGATTTAATATGTTTATATATTTAAATATTATTATTTATAATATATACTACTTTTTGAAATAATATATATTTAAAAAACTTGGATGTTAATCAGTTCAATATAGATTATTGGACCATAAATCGTAAATCATATTTTATTTTAGTTCAAGGCTTGGTTAAAGTTTTGAAACATTGTGCTGGAGCAATCCCCTATTATACAGGGTTAGAGAAAAAAAACATGTAAACCAAGATGAAGAAAAATACTACTACCTCCATTTATAAAATAAATTTAGTGAAGATTAAGATTTTAAAATATAAGTAAATGAAAGTTGGTAATACTTTAATATTTATTTTATATTTTTGCTCTCATTTATAATAGATCTTAATAAAAATGGATACTTGATTTGTTCTTATAATAGAAAAATTAATCGAGATAATAGTAATTGAGATAGAGTAATTTGATTAGAGTAATTTTAAAAATTATTGTAATTTTTAAAAAAAATTAATATATGCAACTAATTTTAACTATGATTCTTAATGGGAGGAAGATAGTTATTCCATATTATATTTTAAAATGGAGTGAAGTACTTTCTTGAGTCATTTTTTATAAAAGTCCGTTAATAAGCTTCACACATATTAAAAAATTTAGTTAAAAGTGATTAATCTCATTAAATTTGTATAAATTTTCAATTATTTTTCAAAATTATCTCAATTTAATGAAGTCATTCGGAACACTTTTTCCCCTCTTTAAGAGAATGAGATTTAATATATCACTAATTATTGATGTAATTATCTACACTAATATCAATTGCTATCTTGAAACAAAGGGCATTTTGAGTAAAAAAAATAATGTAATGATCCAAACAATTTCAAAAATATCTAATATTAAGGATAAAAAAGATTTAAAAAATCTGGACCGTTATTGCTAATTGATTTTCTTTTAAATATAATAATGATTTATTTTTTTCCCAAAAAATGAGGAGCACGGAATGTTTATTAATGTAGTGCATAGTATTTTGAGAATCCGATTATACTGGTTGCACCATCATTTAAAGATAAAAATGACTTTTTTTCAACTTTAAATTATTTTAGGGTTGGATTGTGTTCAACCGTTTTGAGTCAAGAACTTTAGCGGTTTTCAAAGAATCGAAAGATTTTTTAAATTGTTATAAATTTAACATAAATTTAATCTTTTTTTACCAAAATTATTAATTATAAAAATTATTAAAGAGTAAAAAATTATTTTTTTTTCTATTTTAAAATTACTAATTATAAAAATAAAAAATTTATTATATTATACTCCCTCTATCCCCAATTATAAGAGAATTTTGGGACTCCTTATTTGTTCCAAAATATAAAAAATATGAATAAAATTTATGAAGTAATTAATATTATTTTTTTATATCCTTAAATAATTAAGGTTATATTAAAAATTAACTAGTTTAATTATCAAAACTATTTTTTTAATAAGGGTAACATGGGTAATTTTAAAAATAAATTAAAATTACAGCACAATTAACTAGTTTAATTGTCAAAACTATTTTTTTATACTGATAAAGTAGTTATTTGTTTTTTATAATTAGGGATTAAGAAAATATAATCATTTTATAATATTATGATCATATAATATTATCATATTAAAATATTTTAATATTATATTCAATAATTATATATATTATTGTATAAATTTCTTAACTTATTATAATTTCAACTATTTAAATTTATTTTTTTAACCATTCCCTAATTTTTGTTTTACATATATTATTAGAACATTGCCAGCGCAATGATGGAACCCATATTCATCAGAGATACCCAGTTCACTTGGGATTCAGTTAAAAAAAGCAAAAGAGGTCGAATGTGGTACGGCCTCTATGAATACCACACAACTTCAAAAGTAAAAGTGTAATTTGGACTCCCTGCCGTATCTATCTCTCTCCATTGCTCAGGTACAGTATATTAAATTTTTTTACTATGCATAAAAAAAATAAAAATAAGATAAATATCTTGACTTTTATATTACACTTAAGTAATTGAGGAAAATTAGCATTGTAGGAATCTAAGTCTTGCCTCTCTACACCAAACATGTTTAACAAAACAATAATTAAAATACATAATAAGTTAGCCATCTTCTTAATTAATTAGAATGCCCAAAATCATAAGATTTGCCTTCTACCATCACCTAAAGCTCCAAAGTTATATATAGTAAGAATGCTTATGGCATTCACCTCCTACTAACACCATCATCAAGTTTCAATGTAACAAAATCCTTTATCTATTTCTTATTATAAAATATTTTTTTAAAAAAATTCATATATATAAAATATAAGTCATATTTTAAATATTAAATACTATTTTTCATATTAATCCCTTATTAAAAATTATAATGGTGAGAGATTAATAAAAATATAAATAAAATAGATTATAATTAATAAAAATAATATTAAAAAATTATAATAAATTTTATAAATTTTTTAAATTTTAATTATTTTTAATCATTTATTTTTTATGTACAGGCTATTAATAGACAAAGTATGGAAATGGGGCAGTACAGACTGTCAGTAGACAAATTTGGACCATAAAGCAGGGTGGAAGGACATGTTTGACCTGTTGGATATCGTGATAATTAAAAACAGAAAATAATGCCAACGAATTAGATTATTTAATTCATGGATATTTATATTTTGCTATTTAATTATATATGTCTTTTTGTGAAAATAAAAAATTAGTGTTGCTCATATTTATTTTCATCTTATATTTTCATAATTAACTTGGTATTCCACATGTGACCTAACATATTTTAGAAGAAAAATGATAGAGTAAATAAAAATTTATAGTATATATATGAATTTTTAATGTTAAAGTCGGATCATTTTCAAGAGATTTATAAAACTTAAAAATCTAACATTAGGATGATATAAGAAGGGTTCCTTAAAATTACTCAAGAAATTAATCAAACATTGAAAAAAGGGTTGTGAATAATGATAAAATAAAAATTGTGATCTTGAGTTTTCAATTTTGACTCACTATCTCATTCGATCCATTGCGGTTTTGTCAATCCAAAGCCACATTTTGGCAACATTCAACCTAGAAACTGCATTGAATTTGGGTTATCAAAACATGGCAATATATGCCCTCCATTAGTTCTTCTTCAACTATTGTTTGTTTCAGCTTAGCAAATAGCGATGCACAACAGCAACGTTTTTTTTTTCTCATTATTTTCATAATATATATCGATGTCATAAAGATTCAATTTTAATATATATATATATATATATATATATGTTACAATTAATGTTGGTGAAGAACGTGATAATGAATAGTAATTTGAGAAGTTGAAGCATTCTTCAATGAAACAAGCTGGTCCTGCTCCTCCCAACATCCAGAAGTCAGGAGACGAGGGAATGTGTTAGAAGGTGCTGCATTTTAAGTTAGAAATGACCCAACAAGCTGTGGAAATCTCAGAAGGAATTATCACCATTGACATTTCTATACAGAAATGAAGTGAATTATTTGGAGGTGAATGAAAGGCTTGGTGGAACCCAATTATTGTGGCAAGTAAAGTTAAATTCAACCGTCAACACACACATGTGGAACCCATAGTTTTTTCTTTTAATTTTATTTGGGGCAACCAATACACCTTTATACATCCACTCACACATCCAAAATGGTATCTTACTATTGGTAGGACTTGATCCTATGACCTACCTCCACTAAGAAGTTTCAGTGCTATTAGGCCATTTGGCAATGTGGAACTCATAGTTGTAGTAGTAAGGAGGTAGTGAAAGATGGATAAAAAGTGGTTGTAAATACTTCTTCTTTTATACATGCTTTGATTATTAACGAATCATATTTTATTTAAGAAAAAAATACTCTTCCTAGGTGTCTACAAGGTGTTTTGAGAAGCTTTTTTTCTTTATTCATAATATAAGAAACTATATATTAATTTATCTTTTTTACTCCTCATTCCTAGTCTTATAATTAATTAATGTTAAAGTACTAAAAATAAGTGAAATAAATAGGGATAAAAAATGAACTTATTTATTTTTTATTATTTTGAAAAATTTAAGAATTTATTACAATTTTTTAATATATATGAAATTGTTTAAACTTATATTATGATTTATGGATGAGAATGGGTAAAACAGTAAGAAACAGAGCGGCTCCAACCATTACTATAGTGTGGTGTAGACAAATCACACCCTGCCTGCCTGCCTGCAAAATCTGACGAGAGAAGAGACGAGAGTTTTGAACATATCAAGTTAGTGAGTGAATGTGAGAGGAGCACTTTTTCCACCAAGTCACCCTAATATATAATAATAAGCTGTGACAATGACCATACATCCCTCTCATCTTGGTGTTGCCTCTTTCTGGAATTTCCCCCCGTCCAAGGCACTCCCATTGCCCCATTCCATTCTCCTCTCATTTCACATTACTTTCACTTTTTTTTTTCTCTTTTTCATGCATTTATATCAATCTTGTTCATTTTAATTTTAATTAAGGTATCGAAGCAAACTTATTTTATCTTTTTAAGGTAATATTTTATTCTTTCTTTTATTATATCTTAATGATGCATTTTTTTCTACTAAAATATTTTGTTAATTTGATCCATGATGATGAAGTCAAATCCTACATAATTTTTTTAATGTAATAATAATCACAATTGATTAGTACTTTTAATTTCGGAATATGCATATCTTGTTCTGAAAATTAATGTTATTAAAAGAAGATTATGTATTTGCATTTAAAATTTGAGAGCTTGAGCTAGTCCTCTCATCCTCATAATAAGAGCCCTTTTTAAAGTTTGACACGATCCTTACTATAAAACTTTACACACAATTTATGAGTCATTAATTAGCTGTTTTTAAATACCCATAATTTAATACTCTTGACATTTCTAATGCATACATGAAAGTTCATTAAGGATAAATTGAAAAAGCTTTTAGAATTTTTTTACTTTCTTTAACCTCAAATATAAGTTATTTTTAATTATTATATATATATATATTAAAAAAGTTATTAAATTTATTTTAAATTTAATTTATTTTTCCAGATTTGCCATACTTAAATACTATATCTCTTCAATCACATTTTATATTATTTTTATTTAAAATACTTAATGAAGGAAATTTAGGAAAAACTTTGTTTCATAATCCAAACATAATTTATATTTTGAATCGTAAAAACTTTTTTCTCATCAACTTCTATTTGAGACGGGAGAGTATAAATTTATTAACCTTAACTACTTTTTGTTGATATTCCTAATTTATGTAATTTAGTTAAGAAGTTTTAATGAGTATTATTTCTGTTTTTTTAATGTAATTTAAGATTTTATCACATGCTTTAAGAAATATAATACTATAATTTTTTTAAAATTTATTAATATATTTTTATAGAAATAAATATATAAAAAAAATAATTAAAGTTATTTTCAATTTTTAAAAAATAAATGGAAAATATGTGTAAAATAATAATTAATATTTAAAATTTTAAAATAATAAATAAAGAGAAAATTTTTTTTCTTAAAATATATATATATATATAGTAAAAAGCAAAAATTTGGAAGTTAGTGAGTGCTGTTACCAATGCCATTTGTTTGATTCTCATCATGACAGGGGGCAATGGTCTCGCAAATCTCAGGCAATGCGTGGGTGATTGATTTTGTAAGTTTTATGAAATCTCTCTTTTGCCCCTCCTTTCTGCAATTACCTGCAAAACTGTATAAGTGTGTCGCCTTTCTCCCTATTGTACTTCTCTCTGTCATCTTTTTCATCTGTTTGGTTCAACCCAGTATCCAACATCACCTGAAAATGAAATATATATATAGATGAGATTGCTTAGTTTATGAAATATTTATTATATCCTTTTTATTATTAAAAATATATAATTATAATATTCAAAGTTTTTTGGGTAAGATAATATTGATGGTTAAATACTTTAAAGGTCATAATTTTCTATCGCATGCAAAAATAAATTATTATTCATACTTTCTAAATTTTTTTCTCTGATACATATACTCTTCAATGTTACAATCTAAAGTTTTTTTTTAAATGTTACAAAAGTATTTTAAATTTGTTATACATGAAAATATATTGCAACCGTACAAATACTAGATTATAACTCCATGAAATATCGGTGATAACTTATTTTTATAGTTTTTAGGAAAAAAATTAATTTTTAAGATTATTCATTGACGATATTATAAATTATATGAATCTTTAACTATTATTTCTTATTATTATTCAATAATATCTAATATTGTTTCCATAAATAAAAATGATTAATGAGTAATATTTTTCTTTAGGATTTCTTGTCATCTATCCCAATAAAAAATAATAATAAATTTTGAAATTTTAATAATGGCAAATAGAGGGAAAAGACAGCAACTTGGCAATCCTAATGTACCACATATTTTTCTGGAAAAAAAAACAAAGGCAAGATATTTTAGAATTAATAATTGATGAGTTGGGGTGACATAGATGCATAATTTAAATGAACATGTCACATTTATGAGGAGGACTTATTTTAAGAGTAGTGACATTGAAACGAGTTTCATACATACAGTATTAAAAAGCCCTGAACGAAACACAGAGACCCTAATTCCTACACCCTGCTTTGCTTTCTAACATCTGAGTTTCGGTAGAATTGGTTTTGTAATATAGTTATGATAAAAATTAGTTTTGGATTAACGTGTTTATGTTTAGATGATTTATTTGAAAATTTGCTTTGACAAAACTCATAATTTTTTTATAAATTGAGTTTAAACTCTATCTGATGATTAATTTAATTTACTTGAACTAAAATTTAATCTATATTTATTTAATTAAGAACATAATATATTTGATATAACATTTTCTTACAGGTCATGATTTATAAAAATTAAAATTTTGAAGGAATATTTTGATCAATAAATAAAAAAAATTTTATAAAAATTTTATTTTTCTAATTTTTTTTATTTTTTATCATTTTTATTATTCTATTTTTATCTAACTTTCAAATAAATATGAAGTAGCAGGTGGATCGCTTCTTCCCAAAACCCGTTTTGTGTGCGCAGAATGAGTTTGAAACAGAAAAGTAAAAATCAAACAAACAAACCCAAAACTCTATCAAACTCATTTTTACCCCAAACCACTTTTGTAATTTGATACCAAACATGCCCTTATTCAATTTCACATTCTTCTCTGTTTACAGCCGGTTTATTAATTTATTATTTGAAAATGTATAAGATTAATAATATATCGAAAAAAGTTTCAATTGTAATTTTAATTTTCATATATAACCTTGAAATGATTTAATGAAATTGTTTGGTAATTTTTAAGTTATGGAATAAAAAAAAATGGTTTTTCAGGCATTTTAATAGGGAAGGCTTGCAATGCGTATGGTTAAATCAAACAAACTATATAACCGTTTTCTAAAGGAATATTTTTATTATCATTAAAAAGTATATAGAGTATAATATTATATTTAATTTTAATTTAATGAAAGCACAATGATAAAATAAAAATTATATAGTAAAAATCTAATGAACTGAGCTTTTAGGGGGTGGTCTCCTGCCACCTCCTCTTGTGATGTTTTTGCCGTGGTAGTATTTTTTTTCTAATTTTAAAATTTATAAATAATATAATATGTTTTTCATAAATTATACAGTTATATATTTATGTAGTTTTATCTTATTTTATATATTTTTTTACTTATATTGTATAATTATATAGTTGTAAAAATGCTATTTTTATTGTATAATATTTAAAATAAAATAAAAAAACAGTTTATAGTTATATAATTATAAAAAATATTTTTATTTTTAAATTTAAATATTAAAAAAATAAAAAAAAATAAAAAGGAAGTGGCAGGATCTCCTTGGCACTGGAGAACCTGCCCCCAGCTTTTATCGAAGGTGGTAAGTGGTAACAGGCAACAGAACACGCAACCAGAAAGGAAGAGAATCAAAGTCTCTTGTTTCAGGGGCACGCGCACGGCTTCCAGCCTCCTTAACTGGCAAAAGATCTCGGGTCTCTTTTAACAGTATTTTTTATTTTATTATTTTAAAAATAATTTTATAAAACTGTTTTTAAGAATAAATTTAAAAAATAAGAATATAAAATAATTTGTATAAATAATTATTTTCAAAATCATAACTAGTGAGTGATAGATAAGTTATTCAAAATTTATAACTTTATCATCAATGAGGTGGATATTTCTCACATTTTCTTGTATTTTTAAGAACAAAAACTACAGAACATCTTAAAGGTGTTCTGAGTTTTTTATTTTTTTATTTTTCTGTTTTAAAAAATAGTTTATAAAAAACAGATTTACCAAACAAATTTTTTAAATTTTTTGTTTTTAAAAATAGAAAAACTATTTTTAAAAATAGAATCAAACAAGTCCCTCGTATGTCGCTGCCTCTTACTATAGCTTCTTTTCTTTTCCCAAACAAATAAAATTAAAACTAGGCAAAAAAAAAAACTATAATATGGACCACCTCCAACTCAGTCTACAACAACTGGATAAAAAATCTATATTTTATAATATGAGGTTGTATTTAATTTTTCTTAAAATGTCTCTAAAAAAATATTAAATAACTTTATCTGTTAGTTATTAACTACCACATTTAGACGAGTACTAAATGATGACAACTTTGAAAAATATGAAATTTTTATGGTTACTCCATTCATTCCATTTTATATGTTATTTTAAAAGTTTTCATATAAAACAATAAAATCATTAAATAAGTTATATTATAATAAAATTTAATGATATTTTATCAAAATATCATTAAAATAAATACTAAAAAAGACTTGTATTTCAACTATTATTATTTTTAATAGAGGGTAAAATAGTAAAAAAAGATAATTAATATTTTATTTTAATGTAAAATGACAGATAAATTGATATATTTAAATTTTTTTAAAATAACAAATAAAATGAGACGAAGAAAGTATTAATTACCACTCTTGATTCATGAGTGACAGTTAAAAGTGTCTAATAAACCAAAATGAATAGACTATATGACTATCTTTTGTTGTGAACAAAAATACAAATAATCAATTTTAATTAATAAATAAGGATATTGATTTCAATTTATAAGAAGATATGAACTAATAAATAAAACTAAATTTTCATGCACCACAAAAAAATTAGGCTCAACATTTTTTATATAAGCATAACATTTTTTTTGTCATATTATCATGGTTTCACCTCTTGACTACTCCTTTTGTTTTAAAACATAAATCATATTTACCTACCTCACACCCCCAATGAAGCATTAATTCTTTTTAAAATTTTTTATAATTTTCTAAAATTACCCTAATTAAGTTGGGTAAAAATAAATTATTTTCTTTCTTCATAACTTGTTTTTACTCCTTTCTACTATAATTAAATGTTATCGTAAATATAGATAAAAGTGGAAAGAAAATATTAAATGGTTACTAATTTTTACAAAGTAACTTATACTTTAAAGTATTAATCCCACTAGATCTATATTTTGAAAGAGAGTGACTATCATTTATAGTTTTACACGTTAACATTAGGGGTGATCTTGGGTTGGGTCGGGTTTGACCCCAGCCCGATGTGGTTCGGCCCAGTATTGGGCTAACCCGATACTATATATATATATTTAAAAAAAATTTAAAAATAAAAAAATTATTTAATAATAAAAATATACTTATTTATACTTAAAAATATATTTTTTTAAAAAAATAAACTCAGAAAAAAATTCTACAAAATTAATTAAAATATATAAAATAATTAATATATATATATATATATATATAGGTCGGGCCGGCTGAACCAGGTCAACGGCACATTGGACCAAATTGTGCAGCCCTAGTTAACATACCTTATCAGTTGGGTTAGTCTTGGATGGCACAATGAGTTAGTGGCTTAGCTACAACTTAATTTATTGACGCACTAATCAAATGCCAAAACTTTTTGTGCAAAACTCAGCTATGGTCAACTGATGTTAAAGCGTGAGTCAACAATTCACAAAATACATAAAGGGAACCTATACATACACTTCTCCCATGTTACGAATTACTAGTAGATCAAATTGGATAAGAGTTAAATTAAACTTAAAGCTAACACCATAAACCTAAAAGGCTCACGCAAAAACAAGGGTTTATCTGTGATTGTCTTATTCACCCACCCAAGTGAACATAATTTATTGACATAACATTGCAGTGTTGATAAATTTAAAATTTTCACAAATTGCATCAGCATTCCCCCAGTTCCGGTTAAAGGACACCTTGAATTTATTGCACTTTAAACAATTAGAATTTGGAAACAGCGGACATCAGAATCTCAGATGACTGTGTTTTCAGGGGGAAACGAAAAAGAAAGTGTACTGTGTTTTTTACAACATTACTTATCACACTCATGTTACAATCATAATCTATTTCCTTTTGTTAGTATAAAATGGTTTAATCATAAATCACAGCAGCATTTGCAGGTCATTTGAACATAATAACGACCCCTGACACTGCTCACTAATCATACCTGAAAAATCTCACTCCATTTTTTAAATTTAAAATCTATGATAATCTCCCAATGTTAAAAGAAACAGAAAAAAAACAGTTTCTCCCAACTCAGCTCTCAGTTTTTGGCCTCAAGTCGAATACAGTACTCTGTACTCAGTACTCAGTTGCTAGTTTTTCCTCCTTCTCTCTCTTGCTCTGCAGAAGAGCACTCAAATCGTCTCTCTCTCTCTCCCGTGTTTCTTCTTCACGTAAACTCATTCCAGAACGACACCCTGTCTCTTCATTCCCTTTGTTTTTGTCACAATGCTTCCCCTGTTCTTGCTGTTCTGCTTTCTCTTCCCACCTTCCACTGTTCTCTCTCTCAACCAGGATGGTCTCTACCTCTACAAATTCAAGCTCTCTGTGGATGACCCTGATTTCTCCCTCTCCTCCTGGAACGACCGCGACGCCCACCCCTGCTCCTGGTCCGGCGTCACCTGCGACCCCACCAACACCTCCGTCATCGAACTTGACATCTCCAGCTCTAATATCGCTGGCCCATTCCCCGCTTCCATTCTCTGCAACCTCACCGACCTTACCTCCCTTGTCCTCTTCAATAACTCCATCAACGACACCCTCCCTTCGGAAATCGCGCTCTGTCGCAGCCTCGTTCATGTTGACCTCTCCCAGAACCTCCTCACCGGTGCTCTTCCGCCTACCTTATCGGAGCTTCCCAACCTCCGGTACCTGGACTTGACCGGAAACAACTTCTCCGGCCCCATACCGGATTCATTTGGCAACTTTCAGCAGCTCGAGGTAATCTCTCTCGTCTACAATCTTCTAGACGGAACAATACCCGCTTCTCTCGGAAATATTACCACCCTCAAGATGCTAAACCTCTCTTACAACCCGTTTTCACCGGGTTGGATCCCTCCGGAGCTCGGCAACCTGACGAATCTCGAGGTCATGTGGCTCACGCAGTGTAACTTGGTCGGCGTGATTCCTGAAACGTTAGGCAGGCTGAAGAAACTCCAGGATTTAGACCTGGCGTTGAACAATCTTCATGGTTCGATTCCCAGTTCGCTGATTGAGATGAGGAGTCTGAAGCAGATTGAGTTGTATAACAACTCGTTGTCCGGTGAGTTGCCTCGGGGAATGGGGAACCTCACGGCATTGAGGCTAGTCGACGTGGCCATGAACCAATTGAACGGGACGATTCCTGACGAGTTGTGTCGGCTACCACTGGAGAGCCTTAACCTTTACCAGAATCAGTTTGAGGGTGGGTTGCCGGAGAGCGTAGCAAACTCACCGAATCTTTATGAACTGAGATTATTTGATAACAAGCTGACCGGGAAACTGCCGAGAAATCTCGGAAAGAATGCTCCTTTGAGGTGGCTTGACGTTTCAAGCAATCAATTCTGGGGCGAAATTCCGGCGACTCTGTGTGACAATGGGAAATTGGAAGAGCTTCTGATGATATACAATTCGTTCTCTGGTGAGATCCCGGCTGCTTTGGGCACTTGTCGGAGTTTGATGCGGGTCCGTCTTGGTTTCAATCGGTTGTCCGGTGAAGTCCCTGCGGCTATATGGGGCCTTCCACACGTGTATCTTCTTGAACTCACTGATAACTCGTTTTCTGGTTCAATCGCGAAAACTATTGTCGGCGCCGGGAACCTATCCTCGTTGACTCTATCTAACAACAATTTCACAGGACCGATCCCTGAAGAGATTGGATGGCTAGAAAACCTTGAGGAATTCTCTGGTAATGATAACATGTTCGATGGATCACTGCCTGCTAGCATAGTGAATCTTGGGCAGCTTGGGACTCTTGATCTTCATAACAATAAGCTTTCTGGCGAGCTCCCAAAGGGAATTCGATCCTGGAAGAAACTCAATGAGTTGAACCTGGCAAATAATGAGATTGGTGGAAATATTCCTGACGAAATTGGGAGTTTGTCTGTGCTAAATTTTCTTGATCTTTCCAATAATCAATTTTCCGGTAAAGTTCCTCTTGGGTTGCAGAATTTAAAGCTCAACAGGTTGAATATGTCTTACAATCATCTATCTGGACAACTTCCTCCCATGTTGGCTAAGGATATGTACATGACAAGTTTTCTGGGTAATCCTCGTTTGTGTGGGGATTGGAACGGTTTGTGTAATGCCAGAGAAGAAGCTAAGGCTGCAGGGTATTCTTGGTTGCTTCGAACTATTTTCAGCATTGCCACCGTTGTGTTTGTCGTGGGCGTGGTCTGGTTTTATTTCAAATATAAAAACTTTAAAAATGCAAAAAGATCCATTGACAAATCGAAATGGACATTGATGTCATTCCATAAACTGGGTTTCAGTGAAGATGAGATTCTGAACTGCCTTGATGATGATAGTGTGATAGGAAGTGGATCATCAGGGAAAGTGTACAAGGTTGTCCTCAGCCGTGGGGAGGCTGTTGCAGTGAAGAAGCTGTGGGGAGGCATCAAGAAGGATATGGAGAGTGGGGATATTGAAAAGGGTGGGGTTCAAGACAACGCTTTTGATGCAGAAGTTGAAACCTTGGGTAAAATTAGGCACAAGAACATAGTCAAGCTTTGGTGTTGCTGCACCACCAGGGACTGCAAGCTCCTGGTTTATGAGTACATGCCGAATGGTAGTCTGGGAGATGCACTTCATGGCAGCAAAGGAGGGGTGTTGGATTGGCCAACGAGGTATAAGATTGCCCTTGATGCTGCAGAAGGTCTCTCTTATCTGCATCATGACTGTGTTCCTGCAATTGTTCATAGAG
This sequence comes from Adenanthera pavonina, assembly GCA_026686845.1. Lineage (NCBI taxonomy): Eukaryota > Viridiplantae > Streptophyta > Magnoliopsida > Fabales > Fabaceae > Adenanthera > Adenanthera pavonina. The sequence continues at coordinate 19,089,252 of JAIVEN010000002.1, read as the reverse complement.
ATGTGAAATCCAACAATATCCTGTTGGATGGCGACTTCGGTGCAAGGGTGGCTGATTTTGGAGTGGCTAAGTTTGTTGAAACCGCTGGCAAAGGAACCAAATCCATGTCTGTCATTGCTGGCTCTTGTGGATACATTGCACCAGGTTAGTTTTATCACTTTGAAGAAAATCCAATTCTTCTATTTAGTATTTAAACTTGTGCTTAACCCAGGATTTACTGATTTTTACTGTTTATAATAGACATGAATGATCTGAAAAACACTTCGGAGCCAAATTTTGCTTTATATTGATCTGAAATGCTAGCTTAATTAGCATTTTCTAGTTGTGCTCTGCTACATTGTAGCTTTACATGATGAATTGTTCATTCTTTTTGCTTGTGGGCAGAATATGCATACACTCTAAGGGTGAACGAGAAGAGCGACATATACAGTTTTGGTGTGGTGATACTTGAGTTGGTGACTGGAAGACGGCCAGTGGACCCTGAGTTTGGGGAAAAGGACTTGGTGAAGTGGGTTTGCACCACCTTGGATCAGAAAGGAGTGGACCATGTTATTGACTCGAGGCTCGATCCCAGTTACAAAGACGACGTATGTAAGGTCCTTGACATCGGCCTCATGTGCACCAGTTCTCTTCCAATCAACCGCCCTGCCATGAGGAGAGTGGTCAAGATGCTGCAAGAGATGGGCTCAGAGAACCAAACCAAGCCTATCAGAAAAGATGGAAAGTTGTCACCTTATTACTGTGATGATGCCTCTGATCATGGAAGTGTAGCCTAGCCTAATTCTAGTTCTAATTGCCAAGAATTGGATTCCTTGGTTCCAAAAAAAAGGTGTTGGAAGCAATTTTTAGCTCTGCAGAAGTTGTGAGAAGGAGGATCTGATGGCTTCCTTAACAAATTGAAATGGACGCTTGGACTACTGCCAATTATTCAGACAAAATGTTTCCACTTTCCACTGTTTAAAGATTTGTTATGTCAGAGCATGTATTAGGTTTCAAAGATTGTAAAAATCAGTGGCTTCCTAAGGATTTGGCAACACACTACTGTAAATTTCAGTTCATTCCCCACGATGGGAATCTCCTCCTGCTAAATTGACCATGCTTTTTAGTTCAGGACTTGGTACCACTAATTAATGACAGTGCTACAATTTTATAGTATCTAATAGAAAAGATTTTGCTTGATTTCGTTAGTGTCCCAACTGTGAATTCCTGCCAAGTCTAACGGAAAAACAAAAAGGAACTGGGACCATGTTAGTTTTGTGCACGCATTATTTATTTCTAAATATAAGAACAAATTGTCCTTTAATGATGTAGACTAGAATTCAGATAAACATGTGGAATAATTTTCTGAAATAGAATAGTAAGACATTGGAACTAACTAGAAAGATAAGGGTTGTTAGAGTTAGAGAAAGAGACAAGGAGAGGTTTGAAAGGAACATAGTGAAAGTTGGAGGTTAAATGGTTGTACTGTTGTTACCTGCCTGCAAAATCACGAAGTAGTAATAACAAAGTCAGTCTCTCAGGTGTGGGCTGGGAACAGCTAGCTATGATAGGTAAAGGTTAATGAGGGTAGTTAGGCCCTCCATTCTCATGGACCCTTCTCTATCTCTCACTCATTTATTAGTTCCAAGAATTTCATCCAGTTCTGCTGCCCTCTGCTGTGCATATAAATATAATGATCCTCAGGTATTATGTATGGTCTGGGAAAAATGACGATGACTCCCACCCAATTCCAAAAATATTGCAGGCTTTGATACAGACTCTATGAGTGTTTCTATGTCAACCACAACACTGTGTGCAGACTTGTGAGTCAAACATTGCTTGAGGAGGGAGGGGGTTTTGTTGATTAATTAAAGTCCTCAGGCTCAGTGATCAGTACTCAGTTCAGTACACCTGGAATGGAATGAACAACTGTGCCCGGAAACCAATGTTGCAAGATTATTAGTTTAAAATTTAATGATTTAATTTTAATTTAATTGAGATAGGACTAATAATAATTAAAATAATATATTTAAAATAAATAATATAAATTTAAATAAATTTTAAAATTTAATTAAAGTTTTAAACTAAATAATATTGAATTATTATTCTATTATTTATTACAAACAAATTATTAATAAGTTTCATAATTTAATATTTAGATATAATTAAGTTAATATTTATTTATAATCACATTTTGAATTCAAAATAATAAATTAATAATCTATTATTATATTATTTATTAAGCATACAATTTTTAATAATTATATACCATAATAATACACCTATATATTATAATATATAAAGAAAAACTATTTTGTACTAATGATATCATTTTATTTAAAAAATAATAATAATATGGGATTGGTTCAAACCTAGTCAAGGACCGGTTCTGCCGGTTTATAGTCAATTCTTGACCAGTTTTGAAACCGCTTGATCCTCTACTTTAACTGGACCGAAATAGGCGTCGGTTCCTGGTTTGACTGGTCGAACCGATCGATCCCATCCGGTTTTGACAACCATGCTAGTTACTACTTGTACTTTTCTTCCCTTCATCTCTTATCTTCCCTTCTATTACCAAAAATCAAACTGGTTGTTGAATTGATTGAGGTACTAGTTTAAGATTCAATGGTCGAATTGGAGTTGAACCAGTTATGAATAAATTGATATATTTTAAATAATGTAGATGAAAAATATAAAAAATATTTATCTACAATCATAAAATTAACATTCAATCTAAGATGAAAAGTAAATTTACTAATTTTTAATTTTATACATCATATAGAAAATAAAAAATATTATTAATAAATTTTACAACCTAATATTAAAATCTAAACAAGTTAATATTTATTTATAATTATATTTTGAATTCAAAATAGTCAATTGATATTCTATTTTCATATTATTTGTTACATAAACTTATCATTATTAATAATTATATATCATAATAATACTTATACATTATTATAATATAGAAATAACAAAATTTATATAAAAAATAATTCTATTTAGTACTAAAAATAATGTTATGTTATTTTTAAAATAAAAAATATTTAAAAAATAGAAAAAAGAAGTCAGACCGGTTAGAACCGATTCTGAAATTATCCGGTCTTCATCTATGATTAGATCGAATTAGGTATCGGTTCCCGATAGGACCGATCGAATTGACCAATTTGGTCCGGTTTTGAATACAACTTAGTTTGCATGGCCTCATAATTCAATTTTCAATTACTTTATTAAAAAAGGAGGAAATTTCGTCCACAACCTCTCCTCCATTTTATAACATATGTTGACAGAATTATTAAATTACAAATCAAATATCTTTTTTTTTTGCTGGAATTACACATTAAATATTGATTAGCAAAATGTGTTATTCAAAGTGCATATAATGGAATCCTTAACCAGCACAAACATATTTTAAAAATAAAATAAGTAATCTTATTTTACGACTCCAACTGACTAAATAGTTTCACCCTTGATTGATAGTAAAAACAATTTGGATGATACAATTAAATCATTTATGCAGTTGAATTGAATCATTTTTTTTTTTACACGGAAGGCTAAGCCCAAACTAAACCGTTAAATACTTAAACCATTAACATGGTGTAATTTAACTAGATCAAACAATATTTTTGTAATAAATTATTTTTCACATCACTTAATTATATATAGTATTTTATATTTATAAATATCAAAAGTAAGTATAAAAATAATAAATGAAAGTATTTTTAAGTTTATTATTGTTATTATTATTGTCATGAGAGTGAATGTGTTTACCGATATTACTTTTTATAAATGTATGAAAATATTCAATTTAAAGTTTACAAAAGATATTTATATTAAAAACAATTTGATCAGTTTGATTAATAAACAATGGGAAAAGCTACCAAATCAAAGGCAGTAAAAAGTCAATGATATGTAAGTTCTTTTTTTTTTTATCTACTAATTAAGTTGTTAATTCCAAGGTTCAAAAAACTTGACCAGGCATTGAACCGTAAAACACTGATTCAAGATTCAATGGTTCAATCGTAATTCAATCGGAATTAAACCGATGGTAATAAATTTAATAATTTTTTAATTTTATACATTACATAGAAAATAAAAAGATATTATTAATAAGTTTTGCAATTAAATATTAAAATATAAATAAATTAATATCTATTTATAAACATATTTTGAATTCAAAATAGTCAATCAATATTTTTTTATATTATTTGTTAAGAAAATTTATTATTATTAATAATTATGTATCATACTAATACTTATACAATATGATAATATAGAAAGAAAAAAATTTATATAAAAAATAATACTATTTAGTATTAAAAATAATATTATTTTATTTTTAAAAATTTAAAAAAATTAAAAAATTTTAAAAAAATAATTTAAAAATGAACCGGTTTGATCAGTTCGGGATTGGTTTGACCGATTTTCCTCCGGTTCTCACTAGTTCTAAATTTTTAAAAAAATCTATGATCAGATCGGATCTGACACCAGTAACTAGTTGAATCGATTGAATCAATTAGTTCGGTCCAATTTTTTAACCATTGGTTAATTCAGTGGCTAGAAAGGTACTTGTTTATCCAGAGGATGATGTTTGGTCCTAAAGGTTAAAAAAAAAACCACGGACGATGATGGACTCAATTGTCAAATTTTTTTGGGCTGACACTCAATTGGCAATTTGGCACCTATGTCAGCAGAAACAGAAGTATACTTTCAAGCTATCATTAAAAAATACTTTTTGGGCCTATTGGGCTAAAGCACTAGGTGTTATATGAAAAATTGGGCCAACAAGCGCAATAGTCAAATACTAATAGGGCCTCTTCATATTGGCAATTTGTGATCATTAATTAATATCACTCCGAATCCCAATCTATCATGTAGTTTTTGTTTTTTAAAGTTTAAATTGATTAATTCTGAGGCTCTCTAATTCATTTATATTGATTTGGTTTATTTAAGATCTTATTAATACTCTCAAAATAGTTATTGGATCAATATGGATAAACAAATAACACGTACTTATTCTCGTAGCTATATCTTATATTGTTTTCTTGTCTGCAAGGTGTGTCATTCCAATGCATTTTCATTCATAAATGACTTGTTTTGTTGTAAATTAACTTTTTAAATAAAAATTAAATTAAAATAATTTTTTAATATCAAAATATGAAAAATTATATTAGTCTCAACTAACGTCTCAGATGAGATTCAAAACTAAACAGAAGACAACAGAGGTTGTAAGGTAGAGACTAAAGTATATGCCCAAAAATAGAAAAAGGTAGAGACTAAAGTATGACTCAGCAATAAGAGAAATACTGTCATCTCTTTAAAGAACAATGATGGGAAACACACTCTAATAACATATAGTAATTTATATATACGTACGCAAACACAACCAACCGAAAGGTACTTTAAAAAATAATGAAAAAGGAAGAAGCAGAAAGTTGTGCGACCATCAAACTCATCGGGGGATCCCACCAACACTACAGACACAAACATTAACTACATATATTGGTGAGCTAAACCCAAATTAATATAACTTGGGATTTGTTGTAACCAAACATGCTTTGTACGACAACTTTTCCATTAGAATATAACCAAGATTGTGTCCTCTTCTCACATAGTGGATGCACCAAACCTGCATCGATCACAACATACCTTTAGGTCTAACTCGAATTCCATTACATTACATTATCATATCTTTTAATTTGCAGAATTTAAGGAACCACAATGTGCATCGCAGAAGATTCCAAGCTTCACACCCGACCAAAATCCAGAGAATTAATGACAATTATTTTTTATATCAGTATCTCAAATCAATCGTACGTAGATATGTACACATATGAATGGTTCAATCGTTTCTTTTTTTATAATTTTTATTCATAATTAATGTAGTTTAATTAACCGATTTTATGTGAAATATTTTAATTAAATATCAATATAGATATCAGTGTGAAAAAGAAAGCTCGTCATAAGAACATATTCTTATGTATAAAAACAGAGAGAGGACGGCCAACCATATGAACCACCATAATTAAATCTAATGATAATCTTTCAACTCTCACCAATTCACCTGTTTTTGTCAAACACATTGTGAGATGTTCTGTTTTCTCTTCAATACTTTGATCTCTCACCAACTTTGATCACTCTCATATATATTCCACTTTTCCACACCTCTTTGACAAACCCACCCGATCCCCCACCCCCTAATTCTTTCTCTCAACTTTCTTCTTCAAAAATTCAAAAAATGAACCATTTTATCCCTAACCATCTTGCCTATGATTTGGTCATGCTTGGTCTATCAATATCCCTCGTCATCCTCGGCATAGTCCTCTTCCTCGCCTGCAAAAAGAAACCAGTAGAATCCGAAGAAACACTCCCTGTAAAAATCTGTGCTCGTTCATACCCATTAACCGATATCGACGCTGCCACCGACGGCTTCAGTCACCGGAGAATCGTAGGCAAGGGTCGACTCGGGACTGTATACGCAGGATTACTGGACAAGGAAGAACTCGTGGCTGTCAAAAGGATTCACCCCTCGCTCGTTCTGAGCAACGCAGGACTGGGCTTCTCCTCTGTGATGAAATGGCTCTCTTCAGCGCAACACCCCAACATAGTACCCATCACGGGGTTCTCAGAAGCAGCCGGCGAGAGGATCATCGTGACGGAATTCGTGAGAATGGTAAGCCTGGACTTCTACCTGCATCAAAACCCAAACGGGGCCTCGCTTTTGGATTGGACCAAGAGGTTGAAGATCGCAGCAGGAGCAGCAAGAGGACTTCAGTATCTGCATGAAGTGGTGGCACCAACCATAGTTCATGGCTGTGTCAAGTCCTCTAATATCCTCATCGACGTGAACTTCTGTGCCAGAATCTCAGATTATGGCCTCACCTTTCTGGCACCGAAAGAGAAGAGAGGCCTAGTGGGGTATGTAGATGAAGAGTATTGGGATCAAAGAGGAGGTGGTGGTGCTTGCAAGGAAAGTGATGTGTATGGGTTAGGGGTGGTTTTGTTGGAGGTTTTGAGTGGAAGGAGCTGTGAAGAAGGGTTGCTAGCAAAGTGGGCAGTGCCATTGATAAAAGGAATGAGATGTGGTGAAGTGTTGGACCCAAGGTTGGTGATTCCTTCAGACTTGAAGCCTCTTGTGAGATTAGCTAAAGTGGCTTTGGCTTGTGTGGTTAATTCTAGGAAGTGTAGGCCTTCTATTGCTCATGTAGCAACTATTTTGAACAATTTAGAGATTGAGGTATGCCTGTAATGTGATATCTCACCCACAAAATATAACTTTATTTTTACAAATTTTTTATTAGATCTTGTCTATAAAAGTAGGTAGAACAAATTTCTACATATAAATTGCAAAAGGGAAACTGCAGTTTATAAATCTTGTCATAAGTCACACGAGCGCTGCTTAATTATTTTCTGGGTTTTCATTTGTACATTTTTTTCCTATACTTTTGAATGATACTCTTTCATATTTTCATTTTGCAGTTTATAATTCTTATTTATATATTTATCATCAACTTTAAAGGAAAATTATGAAACAAAAGGAGGACTCACACTTGCGACTTGCTGAGTTGGCATCCAAGTCATCATTTAACTTGCCATGTTGCCCATTTATTTACATCATTATCACACATCAATAATTTAATTTTAAGACTGATCGAATTACTAACAGATACAAGTATAATGACTAACTTTGAAACCATGAAGTATATCTAGTAAAAAAAAAAAATGAAGTATAAGGATAAATATTTATTCCCTTGTGATACATGGGGTAAAAAAAAATTTGACGAATAGTTCAATAAATGTTCATAAATAAAAGTTGAAACAATATATAAAAAGCCCAATAGGATTAGCTTGTACTATTTATTGGCTCAGGGATAATATTTTTGTGAGAAGAGCTTCATATATAATTTGTGGATAATATAAACATTTTATAAATTTTATATTTTTTGTTGATATAACAAATGGAGAGGATCTAAATTTTTTTTATCATATTTCTTTTCTCTTGTTTGTCTTATTTTCCTTTCACATTTTTATTTTTAATTCCGAATTAATTAAATAAAAAATATATAAATATGTTTGTACACACAAACATTATACATAGAGAGAGAGAGAGGAAGGTAGGTGTAATTACTGGTAGAAGAATTGACTTTGTTTGTTGAAAAAGATGGAGGTAAACCCAATACCTACAAATTTAAAAAGGTAGGATTTGTGGTTTATAAAATTTTCAGGTCCTATCATAGAATTAGACCCAATGAAAAAATTCATACAGGTTTGGTAGATTTAACCCTAAATTCTCACAAAGTAGCCTTCTCTCAAATTGTGACAGCTTCTGAATTTACAAATTCATTTTCTTGGGGGGTCAATTGTTGTTGAAAATAGGTGGGTGGTGCTTTGGTTATTATGACCCTCCATATTTATTTGATTTATTCGGTGACCCTTCCATTAATACTTGTTTATATGTCTCAATCACATTTTTATTCTTTTTTTTTTTTGCTTCTTCGTGTATTACTGATTTACTGTTAATACTTACAGAATAATAAAAATTAGTTTATTAAAATAATGAAAGGATTATTTATGGTTGCATTTTATATGTACAGCCTAATGACTAATTTTACATTTTTAATCAGCAATGCATCACTCTATTCTTGATGGAAAATCTAACAACAACAACAACAACAACAATAATAATAATAATAATAATAATAATAATAATAATAATAATAATAATAAATATTAATTATTAATTTATTAATGTTTAAGTATAAATCAAAGACAAATTTTTTAAACATTAATAAATTAATAATTTATTATAACTAAATTATTTGTTACTTATCGTAGTACATTTTATTGATTTATTAATAATGATAATTAAAAATAATTATCTTAATAGTTAATAAATTTTATTATTAAAAAATAAACAACGATATTTTTTTGGGTGGAAAAAACAACTATATTTTATTATTTTTTTAAGAGGAGGGACATTTTGGGGATTACATATTTTATTTTCCTTTATTTTCTATTTTTTATATAAACCAAACAATTTTTCTCTCATAAGATATCTTTTATTTCCTTAACATACCAAACATCTTTTTTAATTATATCTGTTATCTACTCTGCTCTCTTCTCCTCCCTTTTCCATACCCATTCTTTCCTTTCTTTTTCCTTAATTTAGTTTCTGTGAACTAAATGGGTCTTCAGATGTAGAAATCATTAAAATGGACTTTATCTCTCCCAACAAGATCTATTTCATACAAACAGTCAAAAATCGAACCCTGTACATCATGATTAAATGATCCAACTATTTGCAAAATTTGTTATTGGTTTTATTTTTTAATAATAGAGAGACATCAAAAGCTTCGGGTATCTAGTTAATTTAAACACAAGAAACATAGAAAAATGATAGACTTATTTTAAATAACAACTTAAAAAGATTAACAATGAGATGAAAACAAATAAATATAAATGAAGTAAGCAAAAGGTAAATTTTCATTAGATTCATCGTAAAAATAATTAGAAGAACTTTCATCATGTTTCTCCACTGTAACATTCTATACGGGTCTAATTAATGGTGAGAGACCAAAAGATTAATGGGTGTCATTGAAACTTATACATGGAGATACACATATGTTGTAGTCATGTGTGAGTTAAAAAGTTGAAGTCTTCCATTAATTGGATATAATTGAATTAGAAGAGTATATTAATGGGAAAAAAAGCCATAATCTTAGTTTGAGACATTAATTAGGTTAAGATGTGATATCAAACCCATTTATACACTTATCTCAAAATTCAATGAAATTGAAGGCTTAAAAAAATTGATGATAAAAAAAAAAGGGCTTAATAAAATTCGCCAATGTGTATATATGACCTTTTCATATGCTCCAACTCTCTATCGTGCGTTATTTGAATATACCCATTTGGAAGGGGAAAAAAAATTAAAAATTCCAAGTGGAGAGGCTCTCGTAAGCAAATGGAAGCCTAAGCAGAAATGGGCTGTTGTGAGCGAGTTACCTTCAGGAAAAAAAAAAAAAAAAAAAGGATTACATACTTGCTCACACTTGAGAAAGAATCAATGTCTAAATAATTAGTTCCTCTCAAAATCCAATGGCAAGGAAGCCCCAGTGAAACTCCCCTACCTATGTGCTCTCTCTTTAAGATGATCTTTTTTTTCATACAAGCATTTGAACTCGTAACCCCAAGATTAAATCTGTAAGGGCTTAATTACCATTAAATATATATACCAGTATCTTTAAGATGATCATCTTTGCCCCGATTGTATTAAGTAAAATCTCAAGAGGATAGGTGATGCTTGTTTCTCACATCCATATCCACACCTCTCGTACTATGCGCTTATGAAAATTAATCATCCTATTTAAATTTGTAACAAGCGGTTTAAAATTTTATAATAAACACTACTTATGATTTTGAACCTTATGAACGTTTAAAATTTAAATGGATTTTTTTTACCGAAAAATGGATTATAAATTCATATTTTCAAAACTCATATTAGAAAAAATGGTTAGATCTGTGTTAATGATCTAACACATACGCTTGCGTCACGTGTCAAATAGATAATTTAGTTTTTCAAACTAATTATTCCTCTAAGCTAAAAATATATTATATTAATTAAGTTATAGAATACATTAAATAAGTTTAAGTGATACTATTTCTATTTCTAAGCAATTGGTTGTACCAACATTAATTCAACACACATGGATGAATGAAGCTTCATATCAACTGGTCCCTTTATTTCTAAATATAGTATGACAAAAAAATACATAGATCAAGAAATGCATTAAATTGTTTGAAATTTAAAATAATTTCCTAAAATATTGTCATTTAATATAACTTTGTGAAACTTATTGATGTTTAATGTGAAGGTAAAATTAAAAACAGAGTCATAAATACATTAGATAACCTTATATGTATCTTATATTTAGAAATACAATAAAAAAAAATTCAACATTCAAAAGCATATGTAAAATGACTTACATTTTAATAAGGAATAACGTGTTGATAGGGTTGACAAAGATCTTCAAGATGCATAATTTAAGGACAAGTGATTTTTTTCCACAGCTGGTTGTAATGGAGTTTTCCATAAATAGGACATGACTAAGACTTGACTTTTATGTTATCATCATCAGTTAGAAATTAATGTCTTGAGAATAGTCTTGAAAGATGAAACTCATCATCTTGGGTGGTTAATTAGAATAAAGACTCATATTCTTAATTAAAATTAAATTAAAATAAATAAATATATTAAACATAAAATTGACATATAGACGTTCGTAAATGCACGCCAAATTAGGACTTTATTTAATACACATAATATAATAGATTGGAAAGAAAAATGTAATGAAAGGAGTGATATTATGAATAAAAAATAACTATTGTATTATTAAAAAATAAAAAATAATTATCAAAAGATAAAAATAATATATAATAAAAAGGAAGATGTAGGCGCACTTTGCATTAACCGCACTCCACCTTGGGCTACGTGCCTTTTTGACTTTTTTTTTTCTAGTTTTTTGCTATGCTATTCACAGGTGGTGAATAAGATAAATTTTTAAAAAAAAATTCATAAAAAGATGAAATTTAAATAAAATTACATAATAATAATAATAATAATATAAATATAATAAATATTATAATTTTAATTTTTATGGGAAGTAGAAATTACCCTTTTCCTGCTTGTCCCAAGCATAATGATTATATATATAAATAAAACATATATATTACTATTATGGTACTATATATATAATATATATACATTTTTTCAAAATACGCTCCAATAATTACCAATTCCTCTGCAATGTAATGATGGAGACTTCTAGTCAATATAAAATCTGAAATTCATAACAAATTTCATTGTTCATAAAAAACACTAATTAATTAAATATCCAATTCAAAAGATGTACAAGAAAATGTTTGGAAAAGAAGTTGGGGGTGGAAAAGTCATGGATTCCCACTCAAGAGCGTATTATTATATTTTTTGTGTCAAGTCTTTGGGAATTTGTGATCATCAAGTCATACATAATCCCACCAGAGCCAAATTTATTCACCATTTGAAAAGGACCGTCAAATCAAAGTCAATGACCTCCCTGAGCACCAATCGCTAATCACGCGCAATTTTTTTTAATTCCGAAAAATAAATTGCATGGCAATGAAATTTGCAGAAGATGTGGGCGCCCTCATTCTCCTCGATCACAAAGTCAATATCAATTCAATATGAATATAAAATTTATAATAATATATAATTATATTATTAATAAATTATAAATAATATGATTCATCCTAAATTTGGTACCGTACACAAAAAAATAAGTCTAGTTATTACAATTATTACCTTTATTATTATATTATAAGATATTTTGTATCAATTATACGTATATTAAGAAAATCATTTTTTCAACTGAAATCAATGCAAAAAGTACCCACATTTCCTATTTTACTCTTATTAAATATCCCATTCTATTATCATTATAGGGTTATAAATGAGGAGAAAAGAAATATTAAAGATAGGAGTACAATAGGAGAAAAAATATCTAATGCCCTATATTTTAGACAAAAAAATTTATTATATAAAATGTCTTATAATATAGATCGGAGAAAGTATATATATATTTAGTTCCTCTAATATAGATCGGAGGAAGTATATATATATATATATATATTTAGTTCCTCTTCACAATAACGCTTTTCTTTTGCATCACTGTCTGCCTTTGCGGGAGATACCCCTTTTCTACGTGTAAATCTATCATTTTCATTTGATCATAATTATTAATTTTATATAAATTGAATGATCTCATATGTAACAAAAGCAAATACACACACATACATATATATATATATATATATATTCATACTATCATCATTTGTATTTTTATATATCGTGCTAATTTTCCAAAGTTAAAGAAAACTTTTTTTTTTTAACTTGAAAATGAATTTTGAATTTCTGCTATATTTTTTCTACATCTTCTTTGCATAATCAGTGGACCTATCTTTATTTTTTCTTTAATTTTTAGCTTTTTATAAAACGTTGCTTTTGAAAGGATGTAAAGAAGATATAAAGAAAATGCAGCAGAGGACTTATCACAGAAATTTACGTTGTTATATAAGGTCTGTACTCCTCTTGCTTATTTTATGTTTTATTTTTTTATGTTTTGTGAGTTTAATTAAGCATAGAGTGAAGATAAGTTACGAAATATGATGGAAAAACATATATAGAAAGGCATTTGACTAGCTAACTTACTTTTTTTGTTTCTTTTCTTCTTTGCCCATCGACTAGCTAAGTTACTTAATCATTAGACAACTTAGCCCAGCCTATATGTCATTATTTCAGGGTCTTTCATAAAAACTTGCACACAAGTTTCTTTGGTCCCAAGTATATATTAATTAATGAACCTAGTCAAACCTTGCGACTGAGATAACTTGTATACAACAATGAAGATCGATTTTCAAATGTAACAAATGATATTTGTATTTATTATAATGAACAATATATTATGATAATATTAGATGCATGTTTTTATACCATTAGATTTTATGTTAGAGATATTAAATATCATCTTCCTCTAAATCAAGGACCGAGCTAGCTATATATGATCCACTGTATTTTAATTTATAATAAGTAAAAAATGTGACAATATGTATTTTGACATGATCTTTCGTAGTTAATATATACTTCCACTGTATCACTTAACACAATTCTGGTACTGTTCGTAATTTATAATAATTTCTTCTTCTCTTTTTTTCTTTTTTTTTTTATAGACATAATAACTTCTTCGATAAGTCACCGAATATTAAAACAATTTGCCATATTCCCTGCCAACTTTATTGTGCTCTTTTCGTAAGGATCATAATTTAATCTCTCAAGAGATAGATACAATGTTTTAAGTTAGAGATGCCTTCATATTGATGTCACTATATTTACAAACTGAATTATAAATTAAAGACATTAAAACAAATTTTCAAATGCATCCACGAGAGAGTTCTACATTTTTAGAAGCCAATGTAATTAAGGAATCGTTGCATCTCAATGTGATTTTATTATTCCCTCCGCTCCTATATATAGGACCTTTTACCTTGATGCTGAATACAAGATCCTTTACAATATACGAGGTAGTATTTATTATACATTTCCAAAAAATGCCCCTATTTAATGTATCTAAAAGGAAAAAGAGAGAGATTAAATAAGGGTAGTTTTGAAAAAATGTTGAAATTTTTGGAGAAATTGATGTAGTTAATTAGTTTTAACTCCTCTTCTTAATTCGCGTGATTCGATTAAAATTGTCTTATATTAAGGACCAGAGGGAGCAATTACTTTCTTGCCGGTTACAACTATTGATTTTAAGGGTTCAGATTATAAGTTTAGGCTCCAAATGCAAGTAAACAATCAATATGAATACACACACACCCAAAAGAGAAATAAAGAGTAAATTTACTTAAACATTTCATGAATTTTATTAAAATTACATAGATTTTTTTTAAAAAAATTCATATACAAACTTTTTCCTAAAATATAAAAGAAATTCGTATAATTTCAGTAAAATTTGAAAGATAATTTACTTTTTATTTGAAAATTTTGTATGAGTTCTAAAAATAAAAAATTGTATAATTTTAGTGAAATTTATCATATGATTTGTATTGAGTCCAGAACAAAAGTATTTGTAAAAACTAAGAAAAATCGCACTATTTATGCCTTGTTATTTCCTAGAGATTTTAATATATATATATATATTTATTTATTGATATATTAAGGTCTGGGTAACTTTGTTTCTTTTAAGAAAGACCTGTATAATATTAATAATTATTTACTAATAAATAAATTTATGACTTCTAAACGGACAACAGCGTCATTCTTCTTTCCTCTGCAAGTGGACAATTATGGAATGTCCAGGGGAACCTGGGGTGGGGTTCCTTGATTCCCTTGTGTATACCGGGGAAAAAACAACTCATAACAAAAATCACAAAACCTTATCCAATACGTTTGAAGTCAATAAAAAAATCTCAGGAAAAAAAAAAATACAAGTACACAATCACAACACGAACCTTAATGCTTAAGCTTCCCGTTGCGTAGCTTCTTTGACAAGCTCACTGAGACGTGTCGGATGCTGCATAATAAACTACAATAATCGATGCGCCTACGTTTCTCTGTACTCCTCTCTTCTCCACGTATCTGTTGCCTCCACTCATCAACCACTAATATCATTCCACGTCATACAAATTCAACTTCTGGCTCTGACCAATCTCCCATGATCAAACTGGTGCTTGAATCTTCAGCGCGTTTAGCAGTAATTAGCGTCGTACACGATCAGCAACTTCTCTCATATAAAAAATCTCATTCTAATCAACCCGAGTCTTTTAGTGATGATGATCAATCATTGGGTTAATTACTTGGAAGCACTATTAATCTGAATACGGAGTATGAAAACTTGAATATAGTTTAGTTGATAATCATATCCAGTGAACTAATTAGATTGGAAGATGTGATGGATGCCTATGAGCGTGTGAAGGCGGAGAGAGAGAAAAAGAGAAGGATTCGTTACTTAAAATAAGAAGTCTACGTGAAGAAAGCGATGAACATGTATGACTATAGCTAGAAATGTATACAATGTTTTGGTTGGTGAAGGTTACATTCAACATGTTCACATCCTTCGTCGTTGGTTCGTATGTACTTGTATATGAATTTTAACCTAGCTTTAAGTACACTCTATTTTCTGACTCAAGCTGAACTCCCAACTCTCTCACTCTCTCTCTCTCTCTCTCTCTCTCTATATATATATATATATATATATCTCAAGAGGTGAAACGTCCCATGAAGAAGAATCTCATGTTGCCTCATCTCCACTCTTTCGTAGGTACCCACCATCCTTCTCTTTCTTTTTCTTTCATTTTAACTAGGACTTTTTATTACACTCTCTGAGTTATGGTAATTTTCTTTCAAGTAGAGTTCTAATTTTCACCAGTGTCATATTAACAACACCTTGTTAAATTAATTATAAAGTTAAAAGACGGCAAAGTCAAGCCTGGCCTACCTAGGGCGCATTTATTCCAAGATACAAGCGTATATACGGGAACACAGCCAACTTGAATTCCAAGCAATCTCTTTCCTCTTCCTGGATCTCACTAATTTGTTCCTCGCCTTTCTTTTTATCTGTACTTATGCCCTTTGCTCCTCACCTTAATCCTTTCTTTCTTTCTCTTTCCTTGAAGCAGTTCGAGCAGCCACACAGTTCATCACTTCAGTCATTGAGACATACACAGGAATCCCAGAAGCAAAGCAAAGCCAAAAGAGCCAGGTCTCTCTTTCTGGTATATAAGTTAATAAATTCGTTGTGATTCGGGAAAAACGTGTTCCCAAAAGAGACAAGCTATTAGCTTTACCCTTTTTAATATTCCTTTCTCTTCGTTTTCTAAAGTATTAAGAAGCTGGCGTACGGTGATTTGCAGAAGGAGGAAACGCCTAAAAAAGCCGTGCTTAATTAGGGTTATATGAGCATATAGAAGGAAACCCAGAGAGATGTCATGGTGCACTGAATCAGACAATGACAAGGGGATTCCCAAAACCTCTGAAAATCGAATCATAACTTGCCCTTCATGCGGCCATACCCTAGAATTTCAAGATCAGGTACTAATTAAAGCAATAAAGCTTAGGATGCTTGCATATTTTAGTCAAGATTTTGCTTATTTATGTTTTCGAGAATTAAGATTGTTTTGTTTGTTTGGATAACAAGAGCGACATTCACGAGTTGCCGGGGCTGCCATCTGGGGTGAAGTTTGATCCAAATGAGCAAGAGATATTAGAACATTTGGGAGCGAAGGTTGAGTGTGATGTGCGAAAGCTTCATCCTCTTATTGACCAGTTCATTCCAACTCTTGATGGCGAGAATGGCATCTGTTATACGCACCCAGAGAAGTTACCAGGTATATATATATATATTTTTCATATTTTATTTTATTCTTTAATTTTCTTGTTAGTGTCTTGAAATACCGGAGGCCATGCTCATAATTTTTTCGATCCTAGCTGATTGAGAAACATGGGGTGGTTGTGCCTGGTTTTGCTGCATGAATTGAGGTTTTCGAAGTGAAAATTATTTCTTTTATTAAATCATGACGGCGGCTGAAAATAATGGATTCAAGTTTTTAGCCACGTATCATGGGGTACATGCTTGGATGGCTTGGTAACATATTCTTAAGTTTGGAGAGATTCTCAAAAATAGAAAGATACAATTACAGATAAAAGGAATATTATATATATGAAAGCATTTGAAAATGAAATAAAAAGGCTTTCTTGCTAAATACATAAAAAGTTACATACTTCCATTATTGATCACTTGAGTTGGCAATGACTATATATCAAACTCGATCAAGAGCAAGTGAGACGTTAACGTTTAACGAGTCCTTAATATATCTTGTTACCAACAAAGTTTATATTATATATGGCTAAAATTTTACCTCAATTTTGAACAGCCAGTCAAAACACTATAACACATAGATGCCAACAATATTGTTGAATGAATACCCTCATAAGGAGTGTAAATGGCAGTTTGCTGCCTTTATTATTAGTCCTGATAAGGGCTTAACCTCTTGTGTGGATAATTCCCAGATTATATTATGTAAAATAGGGAATTGTAGTTTAAAAATTCTTTGTATATAGTTTAGCATAAGCACTTTCTATATGTGCTTTAAGCCCTTTCATATCTTAATCAACAAGCTACACACACAAATATAAAAAGGAAGTATTTATCTTCTAATTTAAAAGGATATATATATATATATACACACACAGACAACTTAAATGTATTTTGTATAAGATTCTTTAAAAAATAATATGTCATGAGATAGTTAATCACTTGACCAGAAAAGATAATATTTTCTTTATAAATCAAGATGATCAATTGATTAATATGAAAAAGATTTGTATTTTGTATGAATTCTCCGGGCAGATGGTGGATAATATATACTTGGAATATCTATTTTATAATATTATGCAATTTGTGCAACCAAATGTACAAACAATTTGCAAGGGATTAACAACTTTGTGTGAAATTATATCCTTTCTTGTCAGAATTTGTACTGTTCTGCCTTATTTCAAAATCTGGTCTGTTGGCTTAATACAACAACTAAAAGAAAAGCTTGATCTAATAATCAACATATGTAATATACTGCACAACTGTTGAATCAAGTATATATTCTCCAGCCGTTGGATCAAAATCAATAAGCTAAACTTAAGACACTAGAGAATCTCTGTTCTGTGTTTAAATAAATTATCAGAAAAAATAATTATCCGATTGAAGTCATGCTAATCATTATAAAATAAAACACACAACACCCAAATATTTTCTTAGAACTCATCATGCCATAATTAATTGATGGTTGAAAATAGCAGATTTTGAGAGAAATTAAGTTGTTGTGAACTACGTGATTGATGGGAAACATTATTCCATGAAATGATGCGCAGGAGTAAGCAAAGATGGGCAGATTCGCCACTTCTTCCACAGGCCATCAAAAGCATACACGACAGGTACGAGGAAAAGAAGAAAGGTTCACACAGACGAAGATGGAAGCGAGACAAGATGGCACAAAACAGGCAAAACCAGACCCGTCTTCGTCAATGGCACACTCAAGGGTTTCAAGAAGATTCTTGTGCTTTACACCAACTATGGCAGAAAAAGGAAGCCCGAGAAGACCAGCTGGGTGATGCATCAGTACCACCTGGGAACCAACGAAGAAGAGAAAGAAGGACAACTCGTGGTTTCCAAGGTTTTCTACCAGACACAACCAAGACAATGTGGTAATTCCATTAATAATAATACTAATAATACTAAGGATCCTTATGAGACACTATCGAACGACCAAACGGGGAATAATAATGATGGCGACACGTGCGCAACAATAATACCTAATAAGAATGGATCGGGGGTTTTAGAGTATTACAGTTCTCCTTACATGAATTATGATCATCATCACCATGTTGTGGTGGGTCATAATGTTAGGGAAAGCTCACCTCAACTTATTCCAAACTTGGTTGTCCAAGGTGATGCCTCTTCTTTCTTTTCCTTTAGCAATGGATTGAAGCATGCCAAGAGGTGATTAAACAAAATTGTATTGGAAGCTCGTCGATCTTTTTCTAGAGCAGTATATAGCAGTGGAGAAATTCTTCTATTCATATATATTATTGTTGGTTAGTGCAAGAACATAATATAAACTCACCAAAATTAGTATTTCGATAGATTGCACTAAAATACTTATTTTGGTAACTTTTTATTGGTACATTTTGTGGTGAGCTAGAACATATTATGTATCTAATTGTTTATGATGATTATAGATAAAAGTGTGTTAATAGGTTTCATTAATTTGATTCGATTTCAGACCAAAATCAAATTCAAATGGACTTAGTCAATTTTTCAAAAATAGAATATTTACTTGATTTTGCATTTTGATTGATTTGATTCATGTTTATTATTAAGTTTATTGTCCTACATATGAGTTACAAAGATCTCTCGGCATAACAGGTCAAGGAATACACGCAGAGTAGCTACTTGAGTTTCTATGTGATTTGTTTTTTCTGTTTTATTTTGTTGTATTATTTCCTTTCTTTTTCGTGTGATTTTTTTATTTTTATATATATTTTTTATTTCTAATTAAATAGCTTAGTCGGGCTTTTGTGTCATTAAGGATATTAGGAAAAATCAATCTCAAGAACATGCATGTTGGTTGAAAGGAAAAACTCAAAAAAATCATATGATTATTAGCCCAATAAATTTTTGGATCATCACGTGTCGCACATGCATGGTGTTCACATCGCTATTCACTCAATGTCTAACAATTGAGTTGGTTTAGTTCAATTTCAGTTAGAAGTCACTTGGCATACTTTATCACAAGTTAATTTTTTTAGAAAGTTCATGCATAACTTGTATCTTTTACTTTTTTTTACTTTTTGAGAAATTTAAATTATTTTCTAAAATAAATATATTATTTGTATCTTTTACTTTTTTTACTTTTTGAGAAGTTTAAATTATTTTCTAAAATAAATATATTATGTCTTAATGTTAAAGATATAAATACCCTTTTTATTATAAGAATAGAGATTAAGGAGTTAAGATTATTTTTAAAAAATATTATAAAAAAGCTTTGAAAGTAGAACTTTTCTAGTTTTTAACTAAAAAAGTAGAACTTCTTTAAGCCAAACTTTTGGAAAACATATATTTTTTCTTAATCAAGTAACATATATTTCTTAAATAGTTTAATTTTCCTCCATTTCCTCCCCCATACTAATCAACTCCTAAATCAAATTAATTCAAACCAACAACTAAACTAATTTAATTTAATTTTGACATGAAAAAAATTATTTTGAATTAAATTTTTTTATTCTTATCAGTTTAAATTAGTTCAATCGATTTAGTTTAATTAGTTTATTAACTTTATTTTTAAATGATAGAAACTAATTGGAAATATATATATATTTATATATATACATAGAGAGAGAGACACACACATACGTTCATACACACAAAGGTAACACCCAAATCAAATTTCTGAGCCTATATATCTACTAATAGTTGATTTTTTTTACCTGCTATTAATATTTGATTGGATGGACTAATGTTTTACAAATAATAAGGTGTACTACTCTACCGATATATATACATTATATTGTCTGTTACTGAGTAACTATTTTTTTGAATGGGGTACGGGATGATTTTTTTTTTGGCCAAGAATGAAAGAGATTTTTTTTTTTGCAGAATCAAGAACATGTATTACTTAAAAAAAGACACGACAAACCGACACCAAGCCCAAAGGAACAAAAAGATAACACATCTTGACCCGACCCAGAAAAACCCTACTTGACTACAACAAAAACACCACCACATAGCCATCGGGCCACTGTAGGCTCCCTTTCCCATTGACACCCACACAAAGAATTAGAAGAAAACAGTAGCACGACAAACCCCAACAAAACAGAAAATCCACAAAAACACCACTAGCCAAACTAAGCATTGTCGAGAATCAAGCCATCGCCTCATCAAAAAACAGCAAGAACACCTTCAAATTCGGGGATGTTGGCTCTGAGAGCCTTTCTTTTTCAATCCATCCACTCGAACCTTGAATCTATTATTATAGAAGCAGACTTCGAACAAGCTCCATGTGAAACACTCATAAGAAAAACCACCGCAGTGGCCTCCGTTGAGGTAGATGAATGATTAAAACTCTGAAAGTGCCTCCTCGCTGATCAACCAAATCATTCATCCATTTTCGCTCCAATTGCCAAACTATCTGATCTACAATGTAAGAGGCAGCAATGAGAGAAACCTTTCATCTTTCAACAAACCCTAAACACTAAACAGACACCCACCATAAACGTGAAATGCACACACACACCACAGCTGCCCTTTCCCGCACCGGAGGCCAAGGAGAAAGGCGTCGTGAAACTCATTGCTAAACTGCAAGTTGATGATTTAGATTCTCAAGGGAGAGAATTTGAAACTCTCACGGGAGAGAGCATTTTTGTGAAAATAGAACAAAAGAGATACTTAAGAAGAAAGTAATATTGGAACCTTCACGAAGATTAGACAAGCTAGATATATTCGCAAGAAGGACTGAAATATCTCCTTGAAATATATATATATATATATATATTATATGTAGACGTAAAAATGTTTATTTTTGTTTGTAAATTTTTTTTATGGATATTAAGAGTATTCTCCAATTGATAACCGAAAACTAATCCATTCAAGGTGTAGAGATCACCGAAGGAGGTTTATATTTGTTTGTAGATATATATTCTTATAGAATATTCAATTACAGTGTTCATTTGTTTTAAAATCTACATTTGAATGGAAAAAAGATTAATGTGATATAAATCTTAATCATCCGTTGAATTTTTGGGTTGTTTATTCCGAGTTATCATATAAACAAGAGTACAGTCCTCATTTGATTGATTATTATGAAAGTTTTTATCGTTATGATACCCACACCTTCAATTTTAAGCAAAAAGCGGGTCCATGGAAGAAGAACGGGGAAGGGACTTCGTTTCGGTGCATGTCATTTGAATTTTTTAGATGAACCTTGGATAATATAAAATCTTCTATAATTTCTGTTTTTCGTATTTTTAAATTAATATTCACTTGTAGCTGGTTAAAAGATGAATATTATTTTTCATCATACTTCTTGTAAAGATGAAAAAAGATATTAAAACTTGATATATAAAATAAATTTTATCCCATGCAAATTAAATCTCATCTAAACATTATAAAAATTTATTTGCACGAATGGGAAGGACCAGAAACAACCAGAAGATGTTCTCTGAGAGCCTTTGAAGATGCTCTCTCTCTCTCTCTCTCTCTCTCTCTCTCTCTCTCACACATAAATCAAAAGGGGGTGCCAGTAGCAGATTCCAAGCAAACTGGATTGATTTGGTATGGGCCCATAATGTTGAACTGGCCCAGGTTTCGACTAAAGCCTCTAACCTAATTTAAGGAACGGTCCAAATTGTTAGGGGCAACAAACGGCCATGATTGCTTCATTCAAAGGCTCTGTATACGTGGCACGACGACAAGTGTTGATCACACATATTGCAACAAATGAAACAAACAAAACGTTTTAATGTTACCATAAAAAAACAAAAAAACAAAACAAAAAACTAAAAACGTTTTAGGGCCTGTCTCTCATACTAGTTTTTTTATTTTTAAAAATAAAAAAAAATAAAAAAACTTATTTGATAAACTTGTTTTTTTGTAAATTATTCTAAAAAAAAAAATAAAAGAGCAGAAAACTTAGAATATTTTTAAGGTATTTTATAATTTTTATTCTAAAAAATACAAAAAAAAAAATGGAAAATATCCACCTTATTAATGTCTAAGTTATAAATTTTGAATAATTCATTTAACACTTATTAGTTATCATTTTGGTAACAATTATTCAAACAGATTTTTTTATTTTCTTATTTTCGAAACTTGTTCTGAAAAATAGTTTTTTAAAAATGTTTTGAGAACAATAAAATAGAAAAAACTGTCAAATATATCCTTAATATTCGAGAGGCCCAACTGGCTCAGTATGTATATATGAGGAAGAGATGTGATGTGGAGGCTTTTATTTAAAGCATGATACGCCCAAAACACCATAATAATTTGTTTTATGAGAAAAACACCACAATCAATTTTATTGGTATTTTTTTTAGCTCGTTCATATTTGATTGGCACAAACTTAAAAAAAGAAAATAGACACAACCATATTTGATATATGATACAACAGGTATACTGTATTGTGTATTTATATCCATTTATATCATTTTATACCTGTTCCGTCAAAAAGCCGAGATAGACTATTTTCCTTCTACAGTGTGCAGTGCTCTCTCTCTTTACACTTCTTCTTGCCCCCTTTTTATTGACCTTCTCCTGACCGTTAAGGTGTAACCGTCTTCTCCCTCTCTCTCCTTGTTTATCGGGATATTTCATAAATAATCATTATGGAGTGTCGCATTCTTTTTGCTTGATCCCTGATTTTTCGTCCTTCAGTTATGATTCCGTAATGGTTATTGTTCTCATAACCGTTGCTCCTAGTCGGGTATTTTCGGAACAACACAATTTTTGTAGAGAAACCCATAGTTGGTCTTATGGCCGAGATGTTATTTAATCGTACGATCATTTGGCCGTACAATTACTCAGGCTTACCACTTGATAATCGATGTAATACTCGGATCGTTGCGCTTAAACTCGGTGTATATGAGCCCGGAGAGTGGTACATTAAATGGGCGTTTATCTACCTCGGACTTGTAAGCTCGGCCTTCTCATCCAGGCAAGTACACTAGCCCCCCGAGCCTTGAGTCCGATTTGGACGAAAAGGCTCTGGATCACGTGACCAACTAAAGACTAGTTTTTGAATTTTGAACCGTTTCAGTATCCTAGGGATTCGAGAACCTTCCCTAAGGCTCCTTGACGTTTCGGTTTCTGAGATGGTAATGCACTTATACGTACGGCTACACGCGGCGTTATTTAATGCTGCGTCTTTTCGTCAGTTGGAGCACGTTCCCCAATGATGACGATTTGTTGCCCAAAGTCATGATTATATTGCTTGTTTCGAGGAGGGGTTTCACAATATACGTGTAGGACTCGAGTGTTCATCCTTTCACTTTAAACTTCATTTGCTTTTCGTTCCTTCTGAATCTTTCCGTCGTCTCTAACCTCCTTTTTCTCGCCCTTTTCGTCATTTTTCCAGGTACGCCCTTTTCTATCCTTCCCCTTTTTCTTAGTTTCTACGCTCTACTCCATATTTTTCCCAATCATTATGAGTTCAAGCCGAGGATCTGAGACATCGGCTGGGTCGTCCTCTCATCGAATCCTGGTTGAGAGGGAGGTTATGGGCATCAGAGAAGATCCTTTGCCGTCAAACTCTTCCTTTCCCAGTGTGGAGCTGAATCTTCGTCTGGCCAACCTCCCGACTGAAAGGGAAGCTTCATCTTCGGCTACTGCCGTGTAAGTAGCCGTAACAAACCCACGAAAAATCATTTCAAGGGTTCAAAGAGACCCAGTTCCTGACATTCAACTTCCAGGGTATTATTGGGTTAAGGGAGAAGTTGGATCTTACCACTCCAAATTTCAGACTGCTGAATCAATCATGGAAATGAGGAAATCCATCTCTCTGTCTAGTATACAAATAGAGGAGGCCGTAATTGCCGAGCCGTGTACAGAAGATGAACACGTTTTCATGTCGACGCAACGAGGGCAAACACATTTTACTTATATGTATAAAACATTATTTGAGTCGCTGGGAGTTGGCCTTCCTTTCTCGGAGTTTGAGTGCGCTGTTTTAAGGGCGTTGAACGTTGCTCCGACTCAGCTTCATCCCAACAGCTGGGCGTTTTTAAAGGCTTTCGAAGTCCTGTGCAGAAAATTGAACATGACACCAACTGCCCCAAAATTTCTCTACTACTACCAAATCCGATTTGGAAATAAGATCGGATGGATTTCTCTTAGTGGTATGAATAAAAAGGGGATAATCGGTCCTTATACCTCATCCTACAAAGACTTTAAAGGTGGATTCTTTAAGGTGCACCCAGCCGAGGGTTACTCGGATATGTTTTTCAATGAGGAGGGACGACCCAGGTTTCCTCTATATTGGACTCGGACTCCGATCAAATTCCAGTCTTGGTGCTATGAGGATATGTCGGCATCCGAAAAAGCGGATGTCGACAAGTTAAATTGATTATCTCGCCCCTTGAACTGCAAAATCTTACTTAGGCTCCCTTATTCTTCAACTCCTAATAAAGATTTTTCACGTGAGTGCTGAATTTCATTTTTCTTCTGCTGCCATACTTGTCTGAGTTTTTAATATATATTTTCTACTCTGCAGTGGTGATGGGGAAATTCAACTGGCGCTCAATAAAGAACATGGCCCCATCAGTAGGACCTTCTACCGAGAACCTGCAGACTCGCTCTGATAAAGAGAAGAGAGGACGTGCCGAGATAATGACGACAACGGAAGTTGTTGAGATCACCTCCTCTCCACACAGCCCCCCAAGCAAACGCGCTCGACTTCCGACCACCGACGAGGAACCTGTTTCTTCAGTTTGCTCACCTCTCCTGCCATCTCCGGTTAGACGCTCGCCTTCAAGCACTGACCCGAACATTGCCAGGTTTTTTGGGAGCGGCATTCAGGATGTCGGGGACAAGGAAGCTTTGCGACAATTGGGTCCCAAGGCTGTTTTGGACTCCATGTCGGCTATGTGCCTGCGTGCCGTGACCATGGCCTCGCTCTGTGGGGAGGAGTTTGAGGAGAATGACCGTCGCCTAAAAGCTGCTAAGGCTGAGCTTCTGGAAGCAACCAATGCAAAAGACAAGGCTTCTTCAGAACTCGCCGAGGCTTCAAAGTCTCAAGCAGCTCTCCTTCTGCAAGTAGAGGAGCTGAAAGGATCCCTTGCTGATGCCGAGATGAAAGTGCAAGCAGTCGAGAAGGAGCGGGATGCCCTGACGGCTGAGGTTGCTTGGGCAAGGAGCGTTGAAGCCGAATCCTCGGCTCTCGCTACTAATTTGCAGCAGGATTTGGAACAAGCGAGGAAGAAACAAGACGAGCTCGAGGCTGATGTTAAGGAAGCCGTGCAACAAATAATGAAGGAGCATGTATAAGGCTTTCATAAAGCACTTCGTCAGGTGCACCTCTTCCTGCCGAAAATTGAGCTCTCGGCATTTGATGTAAATAAAGACGTCAAAGATGGTGTACTTGTTGATGAGGAGGAATTGTAGAACTAAAAAGAAAACTGCCCACCTCCTTGATTGTCTATTTATTTTTGATGTTTACTCAGAATTGTTTCTAATTAATGATAACAGTCTTTCTTTTCTTCTCGGTTCCTAGCAACCTGACCGCGTTCAATCATCTCTCAGTTCGATCTCGACTAACATTTAATTCAGCCTCTTGGTTCATACTTGACCAAATTTTAATTGGATACCTCGGTTCATACTTGACCAAGTTTCAATTCCTCGATTCATACTTGACCGAGTTTCAATCCCTCGATTCATACTTGACCGAGTTTTAACTGGAGACCTCGGTTCACACTTGACCGGGTTTCAATCCCTCGATTCATACTTGACCGAGTTTTAACTGGAAACCTCGGTTCACACTTGACCGAGATATAATTCTGTTTCTCTCGGTTCATACTTGACCGAGGCTTAAAATGAATGAAATCATGACAAAGAATTTCCTTTATTGAAGTAGGCGTGCCTCGTTAAAACCTTCTCGGCCAAAACCCCTTTTTTGCATTTTGGGACAAAAGACTAAGTTAGGAAAAAGAGTACACCACCTTCTTTGTATATATCAACTAACTGAAATAAATTTTGAGGTGAGAAGCATTCCATGTCCTAGGGATTGCTTCCCCTGACAACTTTTCTAATCTATATGCTCCATTGCCCAACGCTTCAGTAACTCGGTAAGGCCCTTCCCAGTTCGCAGCTAGCTTTCCCTCGCCGATGTTCTTCCTTGCTTCACTCTGCTTTCTCCAAACAAGATCTCCACGATCAAAACTCCTTGGTTGAAGTCGAGAATTATAACGCCGATCCGCTCTTTGCTTACAAGCCTGTTCTTGTATACGTGCATTTTCCCTGACCTCCTCGGATAGATCTAGTTCGACTTCCATATTTTCCTGGTTCGTATGTTGGTCAAGAAGTGTTCGCCTAAAGGACGGCTCTCCCACTTCCACCGGGATCATTGCATCAGCTCCAAAGGTCAACCTAAAAGGAGTTTCCTTGGTGCTTGACTGAGGCGTGCAATGATAAGCCCAGAGGATGCTCGGTAATTCTTCAGCCCAGGCCCCCTTTGCTCTTCCCAATCTCTTCTTGAGTTCCCCGAGGATAACCTTGTTCGCTGCTTCTGCCTGTCCATTTGTTTGAGGATGCTCGACCAAAGACACTCGATGCTTAATACCAAGCTGTTCATAGAATTGCTTCAGGTTTTCGTCAACAAACTGCCTCCCATTATCCGTAACCACCGAGTGAGGAATCCCATACTGACAGACAATATTCCTCCATACAAATTTCTGTACTTGTTGTGTCGTGATCTTAGCTAACGATTCCGCCTCGATCTATTTAGTGAAATAGTCTATGCCAACTATTAAGAACTTGACCTGCCCTTTTCCCATAGGAAAAGGTCCGAGAATATCCATTCCCCAGACCATGAATGGCCACGGAGACGTCAGTGTGTGCAACTCTTCCGGCGGTGCATGGCGTAGACTGCCAAACTTTTGGCACTCAGTACACTTCTTACTATACTCGGTGCAATCAGCTCGCATAGTGGGCCAATAATAGCCGGCCCGAATTACTCTCACTGCCATAGATCTTCCACCAGTATGCATCCCACACACTCCTTCATGGATTTCGCTCATAACATATTTCGCCTGTTCAGGAGTGAGGCACTTTAAGAGGGGGGTTGAGTATCCTCGCCTGTACAAGTCCTTTCCCATTATTATGTAATGGGAGGACTTCAACTTCAATCTTCTTGCTTCGTTCTGGTCATTGGGCAAAGTCCCTTCGGCCAGATAGTTCCAAATAGGGGTCATCCAGTTCTGGTCCGAGCTACTTCCGACCATAACCTCCTCAAGATCAATGCTAGGCTGATATATGGTCTCCCTGATGATCGTCTCGTGCTGCCCGAGCCTTTTGACATTAGCCAATCTGGACAACAAATCAGCTCGGGAGTTTTCTTCTCTTGGAATGTGCTCAATCACGAATTCATTAAAGCATTCAACCAAGTATTTCACCTTGTTCAAGTATTTTGCCAACTGTGGGTCTTTGGCTTGGTAAGCTCCCGAGACTTGTTCAGAAATCAGCTGTGAATCACTCCGACATCTTACCTGGCTCGCTCCCACCTCTCTAGCTAGATTTAACCCCGCAATTAGAGCTTCATATTCGGCCTGGTTATTAGTGACCGGGAAATCGATCTTAAGAGACTGCTCCAAAGTTATCCCTCTGGGGCCTTCCAAAATGATTCCCGCTCCACTCCCCTTGGTATTGGATGAGCCATCCACATAAAGTATCCATTGATCTCCGTCTTTGTAATTTTCAGGTGGGGTAAGTTCGGCAACAAAATCAGATAGACATTGCGCCTTAATTGGCTCTCTTGACTCATATCTTATACCGAACTCTGACAACTCAACTGACCACGAGATCATTCGGCCTGCCAACTCAGGTTTCCTCAAGACCTGCTTCACGGGATGATCAGTTTTTATAACAATCTCATGACTTTGGAAATAAGGTCACAATCTTCTCGCCGAGATGACCAGAGCCAGAGCTAACTTTTCAATAGTCTGATACCTTGATTCTGCATTGTGCAATACTCGGCTGATAAAATATACTGGTATTTGCTGCTTGCCTATTTCCTGCACTATCACCGAGCTAATTGCATGTTCGGTCACCGACATATACAACAGCAAGTCTTTGTTAGAAACCGGCCGATTAAGGATCGGAGGTGCCGAAAAGAAGCCTTTGAAACTCTGAAATGCTTGCTCACATTCCTCACTCTACTCATACCGTTTAGCCTTCTTGAGTAACTTAAAGAACGGCCTAGCTTTCTCCGCTAACCTCGGTATGAAGCGAGATAGTGATGCTAATCGCCCTGTCAGTTTCTGCACTTCTTTTATGTTTTGGGGGCTTCTCATGTCAATAATAGCTCGGCATTTATCAGGATTGGCTTCAATACCTCGATGTGTTAGCATGAATCCTAAGAATTTCCCCCCGTTGACTCCGAATACGCACTTCTCAGGATTTAACCTCATGTTGTACTTCCGTATTCTTCCGAACACCTCGCCAAGGTCGGCAGCATGCTTGGAGGGATCTTCGGACTTCACTACCATGTCGTCAACATATACTTCCAGGTTCCTCCCGATCTGTTCCTGAAATATTTTATCCATCAACCGCTGGTAAGTAGCCCTAGCATTCTTCAGTCCGAACGGCATCACCTGATAGCAATAGTTAGCGTTCTCAGTCATGAACGCGGTTTTCTCCTCGTCGGGTGGGTACATCCTTATCTGATTATACCCGGAGTATGCATCCAGAAAGCTGAGTAAGCCACAGCCTGACGCTCCATCTACAAGCCGATCTATGCTGGGGAGGGGATATGTATCTTTCGGGCATGACTTATTTAGGTCAGTGTAGTCCGTGCACGTTCTCCACCTTCCATTAGCCTTTTTAACAAGCACCACATTGGCCAACCATGTTGTATATTCAATTTCTCGGATGAATCCAGCATCAATCAGCTTCACCGTTTCTTCCCTCATTGCCTTCCGTCTTTCCTCGCCTACCCGCCTCTTCCTTTGCGCTATCGGCTTAGCTTCAGGGTATAGTGCCAGTTTGTGGCATAGAAAATTTGGATCAATTCCCGGCATGTCTGAAGAAGTCCATGCGAACAGATCAGCATTGTCCTTCAACATCCTTGTTATCTGCTTCTTTGTTTCTCCTCTGAGTTGACTTCCAAGATTAGTGCACCGATCTTCACCGGCGAGCTGAAATTTCTGTAATTCTTCAATGGGTCTTGGCCTTTGGTCCTGTACATCAAGTCGGGGATCAAGCTCCACCAAATTTACTGAGGTGGTATCCTTCTTCGTCTGTGTACCACTACCGACTACCCCTCTCCTGGTGACTTTTAGACTATCTATATAGCATTGTCTTGCTACCTTCTGATCAGCCTTCATTGCAATTATATCCCCAGTAACAGAGGGAAACTTCATCATGAGGTGTGGAGTGGAGACCACGGCGTCGAGCTCGTTTAACGCCGGTCGACCTATCAAGATATTATAAGAAGTTATTGCATCAATAATAAGGTACCTGATCATGATGGTCCTTGACCCAAGGTCTCCCCTGAAAGTGGTCAACAACTCCACATATCCTCGGGTATGAACCTGTTCTCCTGCGAAGCCAACCAGCTGATCGTGATAAGGCTTGATCATCTCGTCGGGTATCCCGAGCTTCTAGAAAGTGGTATAATACAAGATATCCGCCGAGCTCCCTTGATCTATCAACGTCTTTCTTACAACGTAATTCGCCACTTCTACCGAAACCACCACAGGGTCATCCTGATTAGGATCAACTCCTTCGAAGTCTTCATCCGAAAAGGTGATGGGACGAGAACTTCGGGGCGCTCGGTGCATTGTCGCATTTACTATCCGAATGGCCCTTAGGTGCCTTCTCCGGGCCGAACTGGTCGCTCCTCCCCCAGCAAACCCACCTGCTATAGTATTGATTACCCCTTTTATTCTGTTTTCCTCCCTGTTTTAAGTGTTGTCGGGTTGTCTTCTTTCCTCATTTGGCCGTCGAGGCCTTTCTGGATCTCGGGGTTGACCTCTACCGCGTCTTCGTCCATTATAGGGTTGATGATTACCACGATTTCTTTGTACAAAGTTGCCGAGATGCCCGGCCTGAATTAATTTCTCAATCTTATCCCGTAGCGTCCAGCACTCCTCCGTGGTGTGTCCATAGTTACGATGGTACCTGCAATGCTTTGACTAATCTGCCGTTTCTGGGGTATGTCCGGGAGGTGGGAACCGTATCAATTCAGTATTGCACGCTTCTTCCAGAATTCGAGCTCGGTGAGCATTTAGCGGAGTGTAAAGGTCATACTTCGGCCATCGACTAGTTCCTTCTCTTTTAAACTTTCCCTTTTCTAACATCGGCCTTATACTTCCTCAATTATTTGACTCCGTTCGCCTATCCAGATAGGTTCTGACTTTATTTCTGAACTTGGACACTTCCTCCATTTGTATGTATCCGGCTGCACAATTTCTAAGTTCATCCATGTTGACAGGTGGCTTCCGACATAAATGATCAGCTAACGGTCCCGGTTTGAGGGCCATCAGCATCGTGTGCATTGCCACTTCAGGGTTTAGATCTCGTATTTTTACCGAGACTGATGAGAAACGCTCCATGAAACTTCTTAAGGACTCATCCTTCTCTTGGCGTAAGTTCACCAATGCAGCCGAGGTGAGCTGGTGGGGTCGGCTGGTAGCATACTGCGCGCTAAATTTTTTAATCAAGGTTTCAAAGCAATTGATAGATCGCGGTGGGAGCCGAGTGTACCAACTCAAAGCTGCTCCTTTCAAAGACGTAGGGAAGACCCTACACAAAACTGCATCCTCATTCGTGAACAGATTTACCTGCGTGACATACGCATCCACATGCTCATCAGGATCGGTAGTACCATCATACCTTTCCAAGTTTAAGCCCTTCCATCCTTTTGGCAATGGCGTCTCCATGATGCCATCAACGAACGGATGCCTCCGGATGGCCTGCTTATCCCCTCGCCAATTTTCAATGTTCGTCTCTGAATGGTATGTTTCCTCACGTTGACTTGCCTCCTGATGTGACCGTTGAGTATCCCTATTGGTATTTTCCCGTTCCCTTCCTTGAGGAGGAGAAGTATCTTCATGATAGCGTTCTTACTCCAATTGCCTATTCCTCTCACGCATCTCCTCATTCTCCTTTCTTAATGCTTCCATCTCCTCACGCATTGCCCGAATGACAGGGTGGTCCTCCAAAGAAGTCCTGTCTTCGTGGTGTTGTTCTCCTGCACCCGCACTGCTCCTGGTTCGCACCATGATTCTTGGTGGTGGGATAGTTTTTCTCGGCCCCACGGTGGGCGCCAAAATGTTCCGTCAAAAAGCCGAGATAGACTATTTTCCTTCTACAGTGTGCAGTGCTCTCTCTCTTTATACTTCTTCTTGCCCCCTTTTTATTGACCTTCTTCTGACCGTTAAGGTGTAACCGTCTTCTCCCTCTCTCCCCTTGTTTATTGGGATATTTCATAAATAATCATTATGGAGTATCGTATTCTTTTTGCTTGATCCCTGATTTTTCATCCTTCAGTTATGATTCCATAATGGTTATTGTTCTCATAACCGTTGCTCCTAGTCGGGTATTTTCGGAACAACACAATTTTTGTAGAGAAACCCGTAGTTGGTCCTATGGCCGAGATGTTATTTAATCGTACGATCATTTGGCCGTACAATTACTCAGGCTTACCACTTGATAACCGATGTAATACTCGGATCGTTGCGCTTAAACTCGGTGTATATGAGCCCGGAGAGTGGTACATTAAATGAGCGTTTATCTACCTCGGACTTGTAAGCTCGGCCTTCTCATCCTGGCCAGTACAATACCTATTTATATTGTTTCAAATTTTTATCATGAAAGAGGGTCGTTTGAAATTGTTATAAATATTTTATGGTTGATTTTAAATTTATATTATAATTTTTAAAATATTTAATACTTATTTTTCTTTTAATGAGTAGATTTATTAATTATACATATAAATAATTACATAAATAATATTATATACATATATATAATTCTTCCGCATCTGTATCCTAAAATTTAAAAAATTATTATATCTTCTATATCATATTATATCATATATGATGTATATATTTGTATCGGTGCTTCATAAAGTATCATATATATATATATATATGTCTTAATTTCTTTTGTAAAATTCCGAATCCACTAATCAGTTTTATTTCAATTGAGAGCCATTTATCTAGAATTATAATTAAAAGTAACGTAGTTTACAAACAATTATTAATATAATTCAAATCCAAGTCCATAAATGCATAAATTTAATGTGACAATAAGATGCAAAAAGAAAAATCTTAACCATTTATATATATTTGTATATAATGTATAATTTCCCATCCGATGGTATTTATTACCAGTATGTTCGCTTGTTTTAATTAATATTTACTCACTAATAAAATCACGTCATTAGAGTCACTTCCTTGTAAGAACTTTTTAACTAATTTACACAAATTTGAAACTAAAAAAAAATTTCAGTATTTTAATTTTACCTATATTAATTATCAAATTTTATTTATTTCTCTTTTTCAAGTTATAAAACACGTACTAAATCAATAGAGGTAAAAAAATAAATTATTACTAAAAATTAATATAATATTTTATATTTTAGACCAATTGAAAATTTTAAAAGACTCTTATAATATAAACTAGAGGAGTAAATTTTTTTATCACACTGTACTATGGGCGGGACAAGAATTTTGGGTCGATTATGGGCTATGGCAACCATGGCCCAATCTTCTTTTTATTTTTAAAATGTAAGAATTTATATTTTTAAAAAATAGATTGGGACATCTAAGAATTTAAATAAAAAATGTACGAATTTATATGGAAGTTTTAATGTTCTAAAAAAATATTTTTCAAGTGTGATAGTCTAATTTATAAATTAATATCATGAGAAATATATATTATTCTCACAGATTTTGGAAAAATTTTTGGAAAAATTTTTGGAAAAATATTTAAGTTTTTTTCATGTGCTTAGAGAATATTCTCACGCATAGTTCTGCTAGAAAATTTGGGGCCAACTTCCCGGCTTAATGCACTGAATTTTCGGTATATTTTCTCTCAAATTTTCACGGAAATTTTTTCTCATGCTGTTTTTTAGAATAAAAGTCTATGAGAAAGTCAGCTGGAGAGAAAATATGTGAGAAACTTCACCTAATTCCCTGTCCTGAGATAAATCTACGAGAAAACCAATTTTTTTTTCTTGTGGTGTATATTAAGTGAAAAATGATGCTTTTATATAAATAAAAATCATAATTAAAATATTAAATAACATTAATTAACAAAAGGCACAACATTATTATTTATGAAGAAGTTGTACAGAACTCCAATTTCAAACAATTTTATGTTATACTTTGTCAAAATTTGAATTCTTACGTTTTCGGTTGGCCAAAAAATAATTCTTACGTGTTCTTAAATTAAGCTTGTAATTTGACTAAATCGTAGCAGTTTTTCTCAATGATAATAGAGGCCGGCCGGTACCACATATAAACACCAGTTGTAATGCTAGACAGATGGATCCATCTTTTCTGCATTATTATAAGTCAATAAATGTTTACTGGCTTTAATTCAGTTGGGAGATGTTTTCTCTATATTTTCAAATACTATTAAGTTATTAAAACAATTCAATCATTGAATTATCCATCCAAAATTCAAATTTTTTATGATATTTTAATAGTAATAGTAGATTGTTCCGGTGCATGCATCCATCTCTATATCTTGGGGGCGTGTTTGGTATGTGAGAATGAAAAGAAAAAAAATCAGGAAAAAGGAAGAGTCTGAAGTTGTTTGGTGTGATGGAACGACATTTTTAAACTTATCTCCCATTGGAAACAATTTGGCTTCATCATGAGGAGATGGAATGTTACTGTCCTCTATGAATTTTACTGAGAAACTAAAATTGCTCCTGAAGCATACTAAAAAGCAACATCATCTATACTTACTAATGCTATTTTGAGCATTTTAATTTTATATTTTTATTTCATTCATGTGTTATTGCTCCTCTACCAAACATCAATGTATATAATCAAATATATACAAAATTAAAGGACATTATTCATTGGTTATAAATTAACAATTAATACAGCTTATTTCATATTTCATAGGACCCACTTTTAGTTACTATTATGAATAAGTATTATCTTTCTTTTCTTATATTAACTATTATTGATTTCATCTATTTTTTTCTATTTCCTTTAAAAATATTTGTACCCAATTAAATATAGGTTGAATATATAAAAGAAGACAATCATCTCTATAATTCACTTCAAACTCACCTGCAGCAACTAAAGGAGAAAAGGAGTTTCCAAACAAAATAAATTTTTTTTGACCAGAAACTTCCATATCAATAACTGAAGAAAACAAAATAAATTAGCGATTAGAATCAATCACACTAAATAATAAAAATACGACGAATCTGGGATAGCCATGCGCGCGCAGCTTTCCCTCCATGTAAACTCCTCATTCATTTTGGAATCGATAATGTACAAAAAGCTCTCTAATTCCTGGCTTTTCAACCGTTTCTCTTGTTCTCTCTCCAATGATTCCGGAAATTCGAACAAGCCCTCTCCACAAAGTGGAAATTAAAAAAACATTAACCAGGAGAGTAGATGAGCTCACAATCACAACATGACCCATTAAGAAACAGACAAAACAGCATCTTCAGGTGTATGTGATATGTATGTATGTATGTATCTAGTCAATACTCACTATAGTCTGACTCAGAGCCACAAGGCCCCAGCATCCTTGAGGATAGGAACCAAATCGCCGGAGATGTGAGTGGACATCACTCTTTCCAACCCTCCAAACAACTTCCCTCCCACAAACACGCCGGGAACTGCACTCCTTCTCCTCCGCCGACGCCGCAGCACCCAATCTTCCCGGACAGCTCGCCGGCGACGGCGGCCTCATCTTCCTCGGCAACCTCGTACACGGGAGGGTTCGCTCCCAGACCTTGTAACAACCTCTGCACAACATGGCACATGCAGCACCCGCGTCTGCCAATTATTATCACCGCGTTCTCGGACACCATCCTCACAACGTTACCCGGATCCACGCCATTGGGCTGTTCACTTCCTCCGGTGGTAGCCGCCGTTGGTAGGTCACGTGAACCACGTGCTCTGGCGTGGAGCCAGGTCCTATATGGAATGGCTTGATGCATATTATAGAGAGAGAGAGAGAGAGAGAGACCGACCTTTGAGAGGAAGAGAGCGGCAAGAGAGGGGGGAATGTGGGTGGGGGTAGATGCGGAATTATAAAGAGCAGAAGACTTGAACGTCAACGGTAGTTACGCATTGTTGTACGTCATAGGCACTGTGGGTGGCGTCATGTCGCGTCATGGACTCGGTCAACAGATTCCGAGAAGCTATTCTACGGCCCATACCCCATGACTCATCTTCTATTCGACCAGACATTTGGAACGCACAAATCTCTGCATACATAGTGATTTCTTTTCATTAATTTGTTACGTAAAACAAAAAATTTTCAACGCCAAATGTAATTTAATTGAGCTTAGATTAATGTGTTTGTCCGTTCAATTTCCGACGCAATAAAAAACCAGAAAACTAGAAATTGAAAACGAAGGTGAGTAGCAGAAAAATAAGGTGGAGAAAAATGTGATATGTTAAGGAATGAAAATAAATAAACATAAAATGGCCCAGCGGCCAGCCAAGTGCGGGAATTGACGTAGATGATGATGAGAATTGAGATTGGATTCAAATAATGTATTTCATCTAATGTTAAATGTAAGTTACTTTCAATTATTTTTTCATTGTAATTAAAAAAAATTTATTATGTTATTAAAAATATCTTAAAAATAATATAATTTTTATTTTTATTCTTATTCTTAATAAATATAAAAAATTTAAATAATCTATGCCTCTCTTTTATAATTAAATTAGAATATTTTAAAAATAAAATAATTAATACTTAAAAAAATTTATGAAAAGTGATTTATATTTAGAATTATTAAAAATTTCTAAAATATAACCAATAAAGAAAGATGGGAGGGAGAGTATAGTATTTGTTTTTGGGGCCAAATTCAAAAAATAATTGGAATTAGAAGTTTAATTAAGAATAAAAAATCAAGTGCGGGACGGTGCGCCATGTACGCGTTTGGAAAACCACAACACGTCTGGTGCGACGTCAGAAGGCCACTTTGGCTAATTCCATGAGGATGGGGTCAGGGGGTTAATGTGCGTATCGTTGTCCACCTGGCAGCAAGGTGAAGGATGGAACATGGGATGTTTATCCGACATGTCGTTTTCGACCGCGTAAGCAAGCAATCACTTGGCTCAGGTGGTGATGTGTCCCAGATTTATTATTATATATATTAAAAAAAAAAAAAGGAAAATGGTTGGTTTGGACTGGGGGGCGTGGGTGGGGTCAAAATGTATGGATGGTGGTGCGGAAAGGGCCATTTTCGTGGAGCGTTCGGGTTCAGTGCTCATCGTCAGGATGATGAGTGAGCACAGTGTGATAAGATATGGACCGTCCAGATCTATTGTTAACAGTCCAAATTTATAATTTATTATTTTAATTTTTTTAATAATAAAATTATTTTTTTTTAAAGTGATAATTATAAAATTATTTTTATTTTATCTTTTATATCTAATAAAATAAAAATATATTTAAATTATAATAATTAAATTAAATTAAATTTGGACCGTCTAGTCTTAATCAAAATTGGATAGTCCACAAAATTTTGATGCTCATAACTTTCGTGGAAGGGTGACGCGGTCTTCCCATTTAAAATATCGCACCCACATTTCACAACTCCTTCGTCCTGCGCCTCGCCACGTTTTAATTGAGTCCACCCCCGCACCCCCGCACCTCCCTTTTTTTTTTCCAATAAAATTGTTTTTAAAGTTTTTTGAAGTCACCCTTCAAGAGAACAGTAGACGTAGATTGGCTTCAATTATAGAGGTGAATTACAGCTTATCCTCCTCTATCCTAGATATCTACATTCAATTTAAGTAGTTTTTTTTTATATACACTTGGTAGGATATCATTTTTTACCAAGTAGGTAACATGATTACATTTTTAATGATTTGAACTCAAAATTTTTAGTTAAATTGATATAATTTTCTTGCAGTTGAACCAAATTCCTAGTGATTAGTAAAAAATATTTTAGTTCAAATTGTAATTATTTTTAATTAAATGTTATTTTTTTAATTTTGAATGAAGTATTATATAAAATAATATTAATATCCTATCTATCAATTCAAAAATTAATAATTTAAATTTAACATTAAAGAAGAAGGACTATACAAATGAAATTTAAACACTATAGATAAGATATGCATTGAATGCATTTTTTTCTTGTTTTTTTTAATTACAACATTGAGAGAATTCAAATTCAAATTTAATTTATAATTTATAATTTTAATTAATTCATCTACTAATTTCATTATACAATCAATGTATGTACTTCTTTTTTTTTTTCCAGAAATAAGGAATATATCTTAGATATTTTTTTTATGTATTGCATAAAATTTAAGAAAACAAGTTATATTATTTATAACTTGTGAATAATATGACTTGGTATATATAAGTTTTATTTTATATATATATATATATGTATTTTTGTCAGCTAGATTTTATTATATATAATTATATATTGATTGAAACACATTGATGTTGGACAATTAACGTAATGTCGTGCATGTGATATATTTTTTTTCATAATACATGCAATTTTCTGCATTGTTGCAGGTGTAGCTTGTAAAAAAGAAAAATTTATGCATAAAATTCCTCAAAATAAGCAAAGAACGTCGAAGTCCAAATACTATAGAATATTCTACCACTAACCACCATAGATGATGTTTTATTTAATATCGGACAAATATTCTCCAAAATTTAAAGTACTAGTATTGCAATCGATTAAGGGGAATTACGTACCAATTCACTCATAATTTCGTTAACCAAATTCTTCGACTTTCCCAGGCCATGAAAAAAAAAAAGTCTTCAACTTTCGTTTTCAACAGGCCTACTATCATTCACAAGAAATCTGAAGCTTTCTTCCTCTACCAAAGTCAAGCGACGAGCATTCAAACGAGTTAATTAGTTGATAACTCCTCTAATTAATGAGTTTTTTCCCCTTTTTTTGCTCTTAATTTAGTTTAATTGTACTTTAAAAGTGAAAATTAAAATAAACAAGTTATGTCAGAAAAGACGCATTCAAGATAATTTGAGAGAGAGTAAAACTTAACTAGAAAAGTATAAAAAAAAAATAACTTAACTCGAACAAAATAAAGATGTCGTTATGACAACCTGCCGTTGACAAAAAAGGTGTTTACAATTTCAACTAGTTTGTTATGGGAAAAAAAATTCCGAAATAGTTTACAATGTCAAACATTTCTTTTTAACCAATTTTGTTAAGACAAAAAAGGTGTTTATTCAAGCATTTTTGTTTTTTGCCAAACCAGTTTGTCAAGATATTGAAAAACAATGTCCGAAATAGTTTGTTAAGAAAATTCCATATCTTTTGTTTAATCATTGGTGGGTATCTGCGCACTTGGTGAGCGAGATGCCTTCGCTCTAAAAGTCCAGAGCAATCCGTAAAGCAATATTCGATTTCAGGCATATGAAAAAAGTCTTATTACAAGAAATAAAACTTATTTTGATAATTTTTACATATTGAAGAGATTAATCTTAGATTGTCGGTCACAAGTAATACCCTTAGTGCTCACCAAAAAATATATAATAAAATATAATAAATTTTTATCAATTACAAAAATATACTTTATTTCTCAAATTTTAGATATAGTACATAGAAAATTTACATAGTTTAGGATTATGAATTGTCTCATTTTATAAATATCAATTTATATAATGCACAAGGCCCGTTTCTAATTTTTTAGATAATAAATAAAACTAAACTGCTGATATAAAACATAAAATTAGTTATAAATCTCATATTTAAATTTAATTGAATTTCATAATCGAATTTGTAATTCATGTTACATTTTTATAATTGAATTTCAATTATAAATTTAATTATAATTTATAATTGAAATAAAAAATATTATTTTTAACTATTAAATTTAATTTTTTCCCCAAATTTTAATATTCCCGTATGTGGCATTTTTTATATTTAATATGCAAGGCCCACTTCTGTTTTTTTAGTGAAAGAATGAATTATTATAATAAATTTAATTTTTTGAATCATATATATCATGTATTTCTTCAGATTATTTAAACTATTAAATTAAAATTTATACTAAAAATATTATTAAAAGTCGAGTAAAATGGCCAATATTTTATTAAAAATTAGAAAATAAATATAAACTCGCAATTTAG
Organism: Adenanthera pavonina; assembly: GCA_026686845.1. Lineage (NCBI taxonomy): Eukaryota > Viridiplantae > Streptophyta > Magnoliopsida > Fabales > Fabaceae > Adenanthera > Adenanthera pavonina. Next base: position 19,049,146 of record JAIVEN010000002.1, on the reverse strand, counting down.
TCACGAATATATCAAACCCATGCGCAAAATTATTCTTATAATATCGTGGGGAAATTAAATATATATTTTATCAAATTAAAAAATACTCAACATTTTATATTTATAGTAAATTAAATACATAGTTTTTAACAAAAATTAAATAAAATTGGAATGAAAAAATAATTATTTAAAATTAATATATTTTATTAAAATAAATCAAAATTAGCATTTTAATTTGAAATATATTGATAGTATTCTCGTAATAAAAAGGATTATGTAATTTTAATATCGTTTATTAAAGAAAAGGTCATTCTCGCATTCTATTTGTGTTGTTATGGCTTAATTTTGAATCTGAGCTAAGGTTTAGATTTTATTTTAGGATAAAAATTAATTAAAATTTGAAAAATTGACTATGAGATCTACCTATACTCAGTCGTATCAAATTAAAAAGTGTTAAGCAAATTTTCAATGCCAACTAACAATTAATTTATTCTCGACAATGTGAGTGTGAAAGTTGGAGTTTTCGATTAATTAACAAGTTCATTTTGTTATTATCATGGCTGTCGAGCATAAATAAGTAGATTAGAAGATATGATTTTATCATCCATATCGATAAAGAACGATGGGATCCATGATTTTGGAACATCGTGATGATGTTTAGCCAATAAACCTTTTTGACTATAATCAATCATGAACAAAATGCTATTCCAATACACGCACTTAATGGATAATCTTATTATTCATAATCTGCAAACTATACAGCTCATTCTTGATATATATTTTGTGTAATGTATATATGGGATCTACCTAGTGACAACTATTTAAATTTCTTGTTCATCTGTCATTATGTTAAAAAATCATAATTAAATGACTCTGGATTTTCTCAATCTGTAGAGAAAAAAAAATAAGCTATCTGAAATCAATTTTAAATATCTGATCAAATTAAATTATACTCAATTAGTTTTAATTAAAAAAATAATTATTTTTAATATTTTAAATTAATGAAAAATTCAAACCCCAACGTATTATTGTCGTCTCTTGTCTTCTGTACATTCGATCGCTTTCATCCATGTGAAAGGAAAAACATGCACCTTACTCAATTTTATTTCGGTTCCATAAAGAAAGCACAAATGGACCACATTTATCAAATTAACGAAATTCCATTTCCGTCGGTTATAAAGAAATATTATAAAGATTAATTAATATCGGCAATAAATTAAAAAGAAGTGGGATAATCATGATACACACTTTCGCACTAAGCAATTCTTCTTGTCCTAACACATCAGCATTGGAGAAAATTTCAATTTTAAATATATTTATTTCCCATCTGATCTTGACTTGGATTATAGTCTCTTGTTTATTCATTTATGATGAGCCAAGTCACCAAGTGGCATAACTCAAATAATCTCGTGTACTTCATTCAATCAAAGTTCCATGACGTAACAAATGACGAGAGACAACTCCTAATATTTAAATAATTATCACTGAAGAAAGTCCTAAGTCAATTTAATTAAATCAAGTTAATCTTGCGTGAGATTGTAATGTCACAAGACAAATCTCAAGTTCCCGTTTAACAAAACGTACTGCATGGCATGTACCTAATTTTAGTGATAAATCTTCCTTAACATATTCAAATAAGGCGATCTAAGATACACATGATTTTATGACACTTACGGTTTTAGAACTTCAAGGAAACCTTTAAGCTTTTTATAACCTTAACCACTAGATTTCCATACAGTAATAATCTAATAAAACTTTTCATCAAATTACAAAAAAGACTCCTGACTGTGTATAAAGGTTTCAATCCAAATAATGAATATAGTGACTTACTCCATCCATCCTATTTTATTAGTTATTGTAAGATTTTTTATACAGACCAATAAAATTATTAAATGACCTGTATTATATTAAAATTTAATAATATTTTATCAAAATATTTTTGTATTAAATGCTAAAAGAAGACTCATGTTCCACCTACCATTATTTTTATTGAAGGGTAAAAAAGTAAAAAGAATAATTAATATTTCATTGTAATATAAAATGACGGATAAATTGAGACATTTAAAATTTTTTAAAACGATAAATAAAATAGGATGGAGGGAGTAATTTTTAGATTTTATATACTACACAAGAGAATGTGTTCGGTTTTTCATATACATGAATAAACTCTAATATTAGGAGACAACATCTCTACCTTTTATAACCTCTAAAGAAAGATTAAAGGCCCGTTTAGTTCTCAATTTTGTAAAATTAAGTTAAGATAAATGAAGTTTGTAAAAATGAAATTTAGATAAAGTAAGTACCCATTTGATTCGTCTTTTTGTAAAAAGTCATTTAAAATAACCACAGTTTACAAAAATAAAATTTAGATAAAAGTAGAGAAGTTTACTGAAAATCTGTTTGGATGAAAAATGAAAAAATGATGGTTAGAAACTACGGTTAAATTTGTTGTAAGTTGTTATGTTTGGATATTGTTTTTGTAAAAGTAAGTTTGATAAAACATCTGTTTGGATGATAAGGGTTAAAAGTACTTTTAGATGTATAATATAGAGTAAACTTGCTTCTCTTTTTCAAAACTCACATTTTGTTAAAGAAAAAGTAACTTTTCCCCTCCTTTTTCAAAACTACAGTTTAATCCATTTTTCATTTTTCAAAAAAGCAGTTTATGTTTGACCAAACATATCTTTTTAAAAACCATGGTTTTCAACCATGGTTTCATTTTAAACAGGCACTAAAAGCCTGTTTAGCTCAGCAATAATTTTTTTGTTTGCTATTCTACATAATTATAACACAAGTTAATATGCAATGTCTTATATTTGTATTTATCCTTGAGTAGGCCCATAGCAGCTCTACTAAAATCACATTCGGGAGTCTACATTTTGTTTACCTCCATCACATGAAATTTAGTGTTGTTACTATTTACTATCAATGATATATGCAAATAATTTTTTTATGTATTTTATGGCTCATAGATCGCTCAGTATCTAAGAACTCCCACCTGACATACATCTACTCCCATTCAGATGGAATATTTTCATTTTAACAGGAAATAATGAAATGCATAAATAAATAGAATAACAATATTCCATAATAAAATTGATAAGCAAAGTAAAAATAATACAAAGTCAAAGACGATCAATTCTTAAAATAACACAATTCATAAAGAAATAAAAAAATGCTTCTTTCTACTTCTTTCTAATCTTCCCCCCCCCCCTTTCTTGTTCATTTATGTTGCTCAAGGGTGTGCCTTTAAAGCTCATCTCAACACAAACTCATAATTATCTAATGGCTTTATTTAACATTTTTGGCCATAAAATATATAAAAATTGCTCTAAAAATGAGAAAAATATATATCAAAATCAAGAACTCAAATTTAGGGATTTTTTGAAACAAACTGTGTCCCAAAATACCATTAGACGCACCCTCATGCGCCCCAAGAAGACAGACGAAAAAAAAAACAATTCTAAAAAAATTCAGAAAACCAACTTTCCCATGTGCCGGGACAACACGTTTAGTACACACGCCGTTGTGGAGGTGGAAACCGCCACACGCACCGGTCCTCTATTTTTCACCCGCCGTCCTCTTGCTGACGGTACCCTCCACATGGCCAAAAAGGGTGCTAGTGGGTCCCACGCACCACATAAGCATTTCCCCCTCTTTCTTTCTTTTTTTTTTGGTGTTTTGGGCTAGTCTTGGTTAGGCCCTTTCTCCTGACCCGACCCGATTCGTTACCCCTCAAATTTTTTTTAAAATTTGGGCCAATTGTTCTTGGCCCAAACAAATGAAAATTTTCTTTTGAAGTTGTGCGCGGCTGAGTCCACCATTTTCTATTTTTGTTTTTTTTGTTTTTTTAACACAAAATGACGTGTTATTTTAGCGAAACACCAAAACGGCATGTTGTTAAGGTCATCCCTGACCTCCATCCGGGTCACACTCGACCCGGTGGCGAACTCGGTGATGGACCCTCATACTCGCCACCTTGTTTTGCCTTTTTCTCCATCGTCTAATGTTCGTTTGAGGTGATTTTGGTGTCGTTTTTCTCGTCTCTTCATCCTCTACACGATGGTGGTCTCCTTTTATCCAAAAAAGTGCAAATTAAGTAAACCCAATTTTTTTTGAGTTTTACTCGTGGATTCACATCATTTTTTGCTATTCTTTCTCTCGTCCAGTGTTCGTTTGACGCAATTTCAGTGGCCTTTTCCCGTCTCTTCAGTCTCTACATGGTGGTGTTCTTCTTTGTCCAGGAGGTGATGATTTAAAAGAACCCAAAAAAAATTGAGTTCACGATGCCATTATATATGTATATATATTTTTTAAATTGATATCCCCCTTATACAGATTCCTATTTGCATATTTATAAGTATAAACAGTATACTAAAAGTATATAAAAAAACTCATAATAAAACATAGACCGAATGCAAATATTGGAACTCAGAGAGATAAGTTATAATTGGCAAAAAAATGCAGAGGATATAGGTTTGCCGAGAATTTAGAAATGCTCTGATGCCAATGACAGAATAATAAGATAGAGAAGATATACATACTTATCTAGAATGCTCTTCCACTGAGAGAATGAAAAGGATATACGCCAAGTAGATGAAATAAAGTCACTTGGACTTTCCTTTCTGGTTCACCGTAGATACATTCCAGAAAAGAAATTGTGAGGAGTGAGATCACAAAAAAAGCGAGAGAGCGTTGTGTTTATCTGAGAGAGTCCATAATGCAAAAAGAACGCACTCATCGGGATATACTGACGCACGATTGCTAAATTCTCTCTTCCGTGCGGTATGTGAGATTGGTTACAATTAACCGTTCCCTCCCTCTCATAAATATTTAAAATAATAAGCCCTATTTATTCTTATTTGGGCTTGGGCTTTATCATATATCTTACCCAACAAGGATGGATATAATGTAACCCAACAGTTGCTTTTCCTTTAACATAACGTGAGTTTTGGAAAAGGAGAAGCAAAATTACTCTTTATTATATATCTAAAAATATTTTTAACCCTTATCATTGAAACAGATTTTTTGTCAAACTTACTTTTACAAAATGAATATCCAAACATAAACAATTTTCAACAAACTTACTTTATTTAAACTTCATTTTCACAAACTTCATTTATCTTAATTTAATTTTACAAAACTGAGAACCAAATGGACCCTAAATTTTTTGACTAAAGAACCTAACAAAACTAAAACCACATGACAAATTAACAACCAAACGTTAGAACCTTCACCCTCAAGGAAAGAGAGCTTTTACAATCTCAACCAATATCCAGACCTTTTATAGCCACTAAGAATTTAACAAATTATAATTCTCATCAAACAGGAACACTAAAATAATTCAATCTTTGCAACCTTGGACCGAAGCCTTGTTAAGTTTTTACAACCTACAAAAACTAAGTTATTTTTACCGAGAGTCTAGCAAAACTTCCAAGAATAAATATAATCAATGTCTTGTATAATAATGATAGGCAAAATGTTGTTAACTGCAAGTATCTGAGCCGTATTCAAGTAAAAAAATAATGAGTAAAGCACATTCCCTTGAGGACTTGCCATACTAATGAGTGTATTGAGATGCCATTTTTTCTTGAGTTGAGCGAGTAACAGTCAAATAATAACTAAACTAATTACTAAATATAAACTAGAACATAATAATAGTGAGCACAAGAGACTTATAATCCTGCAATTGATTTATAGAACTCTTTTGATAGTCTGGAGTTCTCTACAAGTGTCTTCCAAATTACTTATACACATATTTTAAGTTAATTCGATAACCCCTTATGCTAATTAATTTACTTTAGATGACTTTTATCATTCTACTCCGTTAAGACTACGAAGGTTTCCTAGGCATATTCACATCTTAAGCACAAATTGAATTATAAATTCAATTCTACCTATTCAATATATGGTCTATTTTAGAATCTATTTTCAAAGTTCACATAAAACACCCACACATACTCTATAAGTTGTCCAGACAAATAGAATATAAAATAAGTATAGAATTTAATAGAAAAGAGTTTCCACAATCAATTACCGTCAAGCAATATATAATTGGTGTCAAATCACAAATAGCTTCATAATAAATAAGTCTAACCTTGTTTGGAATGGGAGAAAAATAAATGGGAGGGGAATATTAAGAAGAAAAATAAAGAGGAATCTAGATAAGAGAGTGTCTAAATTCCTTTTTATTTTCTCCATAAATTTTCTTCTCCTTCCTGTTTTCTCTCATTCATTCAAAGGGAGGGTAAGGAAATTAGCAACACATAGTCTCAAACATCATGCCAAAATAATAAACTATAAAAGAAAACATAATAAAGAAGGGAGAAGAGAAAGATCGAAGTTAATTTTTTGGTGGAATTCGTCCCGAGAAGTACTTCTCTTTTTGATTCTCCAGTTAAAGCTATACTTGTTGCCAATCATGATCATCGCTACTTTCTTTTAATTCTTCAAGGAGACAATTGAGCTATTATGCACTGATGGTACTTCATTTTGTTCTGAAGCCTCTTCTTGCGAAGCCTGAGAAAGAGACATAACAAGAGGAGGAAAAATCAACACGTGACTCATTAGTTGATTTAAGTTCTGACTGCAGTTTACGATTGTACTGTTGCGGAATCTCATTATACACTTGTAAACGATTGTACAGCTGCTCATATGAAATGGCCTACAAAACTCAGCAATTTCAAGGGGCAAAAAACGGCAAGGCACTGTGACAGTAACACGAACACCTTAAAGCCTAGTGCAGAATATCCTGAGAGGAAAATACCTTTATTTTTGTACAAGTTGATTTAGAATTCAATATTCAACTGATAATGAAGTTTTCTTGTCTAGATTACAATTCAGAATTTGGCATTACCTTTCGCTAGCTCAGCAGCTAATTTCTCATGCTGAAATTTCTCAAGCTCAGTTGAAAGGGAAACTTGCATCTTTTCTTCTCTATGGAGGAGATCAATTGCTTCCTAATTGTTAAACAATAAGGAATATCATCAGAACATGAAACTTCAAGGGGCATCCAATCACAATGCTGCATATTTAGCGAGAGCAACCTGACTTTAATTTGCTCTTCCAAAGAAGACATTGTCTTCCTCAAATCTGATATTGTGTCACTCATCTCCTCAATCTTATTTCCATTTCAGTCTCTGAGAAAGAACAGATGTGTGACTAGTAATTGAGTGTTCCTTTGATAAAAATGTTAAATTATGAGGTGCGGTAGAAACTTACACAGCAAGTGCTTTGTAACACGTGCATTATTAGAACATAAATTTCAAAACCTTCTAGAGAATTATAAATGGCAACAAGGGTATGAGTACTACAACTCAATTCCCTATTGTTATAATGCTATCACATCAAAAATTGGTTAAACTATTCCATACAAACAAGGCAACGGCGCATGTGTCTGTTGGAATTTTTGGGATTGGACTGCCCATTCATGGGTTGACTCAATATTAATGGCTCAAAATTAATTAATCAATTGAAAGATTAATTAATTAATTAAGATTTTCATTTAATATTTATCCTTTTTTAATTTTGAAATTCAAAAAGAAAATGGATAATTATGGAGGGAGCAGTTATTGAAAAATATAATTAATAAAATTTTTTTTAACGATGGTAAAAAGGAGAGAATGCTCTCGGCTCTAACTCTCTCCATTGCTCTCAGTCTCTCAATTCTCTCTTGTTCATACTCTCTCTCTCTCATAGTGGGAGAAAACTCACTGTGGAGAAACGTTTAGAGCCCGCATGTAATTCTAATCAACCTCGTGGAATGGAAGAATATTTAGCAAGATCTAATTAATATATAGGGATGGAGTTAGTAGAATATTAAGTTAAATAGGTACGAAATTTCTATATCTTACTCAAAATTCATCATTAGGATCAGAATCTGGTTGGCTCAATTCTTCTATTCCTTGGTTAATTTCATAGAATTTGAGATAATTGCTTGAATTTTTGTAAATTTTTTATAGTAGAACCCTAGACACCATAAATTGGGATTTTCTCATATAGATGGAATTAGGTCACGTAATTTACACCACATATAGTATATGAGTGCAGAAACTTATGGCCGAAATTTGATGAAAAACTGGATAGCCATTGATGAGAAATCTGAGAAAGAATTTTCACCAAAATTGTGGTGAATAGGAGTCTTTCTAGGGCTATCGTTTTCTGTACAGAAAATGAAATTGTATATGATTTGTATGGTTGGAAAGATCGTAGAATATGCTTTCCAATGCTATCAAGAATGTCAAAATCCAATTTAAAATGATTGAGATATAGTCTCCCAAACTTGACTGACTAGAATGAGTTTTTTGAAAATTATGATTGGTGGAGTAACTTTTGAGCATTATCATTCTTTCCTTAGGCTATGATTAAATTCCAGTCATATGTCATTTGAAAGAGTATTTGATAGGGTTTTTAAGGATATATAATATGCCCCAAGAAAAGTTAAAACTAGAGAGATATGATGTCTCAAACTCTAGGGTTCAAATCTTTCAAAAAACACGAAATTGCTCATTCTAGAGGTTGATGATAGATGAAACGACACCATTGTGTACAAGTGAAGAGGCATACTTGAAACCACTGAAACTAAAATGACGTCTAGTAAAAAAAAAAAAAAGTAAGTGGTTATCCACGTGCAATAACTGTCAAATAATTATAGACCCCACAATCTCAAGTGCAGGGACAACATCAAGCCAAGTGCAACAACTTTCATGTACAATAGTACTCCTCCGTCGAAAATATAAGTGATTTCTATCTATTTTATGCATATTAAAAAAAATTAGTTATACTCTTAAATTTTAAAAAAAAAATTTAATATTTTATTTTTATCTTTATTAATTACTAATAATTAAAATTGTTTCCACTATTTTTTATTACAAGTTAGACTAGTCATTAATAAATAGGGGTAAAAAAGACAAATTATAACTAAATATTACATAATACCTTATATTATGGATAAAAAAAGATTCTAAAAAATTTCTTATATTTTATATTTTGGATTGGAGGGAGTATACTTCTATTTCAAACTGAAGTTACTAAGGACATATGGGATTTGAAAAAAAAATAAAGTGAGACGCGGCTTATTTCATTTCAATCACGGGAAAAGTCAAGTGTGTCCTAATTTTGAATAATTTTTTAGAAAAAAAAGAAATAAAAGGTTGGATATTTTTTTTTGTTTGGCCAAGAATGGGCTTGGGTCAAAATTTTTTTGGACAAATCATTAAAACATATTTAAATAATAAATAAATAAATTTATTAATTATTAATTAATTAAATTGTATAATTAATATTTAATGAATTATTTAATCAATTAAATAATATTAAATTAATTAATGATTAATTAGTTTAATTAATTAATGCATGCTTGAAATTTGCGGTCCTTTATAATGTGGGAAAGCATAATCATGGAAGGACAATTAATAAATTTTAAAAATATATATAAATTTTTTTAAAATAAATGAGTTACTAGGTTGTCTGAATATTTTTGAACCCATACATGCTGAAAAGATTATGAAAAACTAAGAGCAATAATATAAAAATTTTCGGCTTTGGGTTCATTAAGAGTTTGAAGGCATAATCTTGAAGGAATGATTTACTAAATGAGTTGGTAATAAAACTCCTTTCAATGTCCTAGAGAAAAATTGAGCTCAAGTTGAAAAAAGATAGGTCATATATGTGTTTTCTCAAATCGAACTATGAACCCAGTTGGAATAATTTTTTTTGCTCAATCGGATATATGGCGTATAAGGTTTTCCTACTCACCATTTGGCTACGTTACACATACTAGTGAAAAGAGGTATATGTTAAAGGTATTGGCTGAATTCTAGACAGCTAATGGTTGGTCTTCTTCATGTTCCCCTTTGTTAAGACACCAACCAAAGCATATTAAATGGGAAAAACTAGTAGGAAACTCTTTAAAGATAAACTCTGTTGCTGCGTTTAACCCAATTTTTGGTGAAACTGCTTCTTGCTTTGTTGTTTGAGATCATCATGGATTTGTGTTGGATGGAAATACTAGAAGATTCAAAGCAGCTTCACCATTCAAGGCAGAGTCTTCAGCATTGTTAGATGTTGTCCAATTTGCAGCAAAAAATGATCTGGAAAACATAAAGTTTGAGTCTGATTGTCTCCCATTGATACAAGCTGTTAATTCTTCCAATTCTTTCTTTGAATGGCGTTATGTTTCGATGATGGACGATATCCTTATAGCAAGGAATTTAATTAGCAATTCAAAGTTTGTCTGGATTTTTAGGGAAGCTAATGGTGTTGCGAACTGGATTGCCAAGGCTTCACTTAACAAGATCGGCTTATCAGATTGGGTACGTCACCCCCATCCACTCGCCGTCAATTACTTGATAAAGATGGCTTTGTTGGCTTGGAGGATCATGATGGTGTTGATTAGCTTTTATAGTTGTCGCTTTCTGTTGTTTTCTCTATTTTTGTTTCTTTGCTTTTCTGAACTGGTTTTTATGTTTCTCTTTTCTTTCAATACATGGGTTTCTGTTGGTAAAAAAAAAAAAAGGAAAAAAAAAGAAAAGAAAAGAAAAGAGGAGGAGTTGAGGATCACCACAAAAGTGGTGCAAGTTGCCCAAAGTGAACTCCATAGCAGAGTTTAGAGTATAAACACCGCCTCGATGCATGGGATACGCCTCCAATTATTATATTTTTGTGGGTTTTTTTTACTTCAAAAGCTTTCTAGAACTCGTGGGCACATGCAATCGATCTTAGGGATTATTTTATCCAAAATCCCTAACTTCACAAGTTTCATGTTGGTATGTGATTTGTCCAAGTAGAGTTATTTTGGACTATATTTTTTGTGGTTGTGTGGCCTTATAAATAGTGTATCTCAAGCATAAAATATTAATTCACAACTATTTGTAAACATGATTATAGAAAAGTATAAGGTTCAAAATAGGGACCTAAAACATAACACTAAGTCTTACATGATCTAAAAGACTGATAAAAGATATTTTCCTTATAAAAAAATAAAATAAAATTATTGAATTTGCTTTTAGCATAAAGCAAAATGGAAACCAATTATTTGACTAAAAGTCTTTTAGGTGACATGACAATGTGATGATACTGTATACTTTTATGAACATATTATGCTAATTTATCATAATGATTGAGATATGCTCATTTAAGTTGGACCTCATAGCCAAATAGACCTAGGGTCATTTAAGAGTTATGATTTTTCATATCAATATTTGTAGATAAATTTGATAGAAAAGCAATGATGTTCTTAGGAAGCATGTGATGGAGGTTTTTAAATGCAAGCTTCCAATTATGAACTTATTAATATCATTGTTGGTCTAGTTGAAGTTTATTACAAATAAATGTCACATTGTATATATATTATTTCTATGTTGTGTCTATGTAAAAGAATAGATACTTGATTATGGCTGAAAGTCAAATTAAATAATGATAAGAAATGTCGATAGAATAAGGATGAAAAGCCAAATAGTGACTTTTTTTTTTGGATGAGTCACAACATTGTTTTGGGGCATCCTTGACAAGTGAAGAAATATGAACACTCGATTATGTTATAATATGAGCTGAGTCATGGAAATGCAAATTAGCATTGCTGAATTGCTAAGATTTGTCAAGTTAAGGAAGGGAAATATAGTAACTTGCATTATAATGTTGAGTTATGTGTCTTTGACAAAATCTTTATCTTGCTAATTAAGTACATGAAAAGGGGTCTTACCTATTTTTCATAAACTTGAAGTAGTACTTAGAGTTCTGCATCAGAAAGATTGCCAATGAAGAGTGCATGATATAGATTGAAACTTCAAGACTTAAAGGCTAGAATGAAAGAACCAACAGTTAAGAGATATGGCTAATGACTCAAAAAGCTGATAAAGAATTCAAGAAGAGGGATTAGCTTGGTGAAAGGGATTCAGATGCAACAAGAGTCAAGTGACATTTTCTTTAAAATAGATGTTTTGCTTACATTTTCCCCTTAGCAAAAATCAAATGTCACCAAATTATAATATTCCACTTTTAGCATATGCTCTTGGAATTGAAATTTTTATCCTTTTGTGGATACTAGATTCAAGAGTTATAAATAGTATAGTTAAGGATTATGGATCCTTTGTAGAATACCGTTGGCCGTCTGTTATTAGAAAGCAGATACCACATGTAGGAAATGAAATTTGAAAGGAGAAGGGAGCTTAATGTACAAATTAGTTTTGTACATAGAACCTTAATCCCACATGATATGCATTGTGAATTGAAAAATCCGACAAATATAATTTCTATACGACATCTTTTCTTGAATTGATTTGAGTGAGTATTTCCATGATAACTCAGTAAGCACCAGCAATAGGACAAATGTCACTAGTTCTTTGTTTTTCAAATGGTATCATTGTGTTGGTCACAATGTGTAATGGTGCAAGGAACGTGAAAGTATGGCAAGTTAGGTTAAGACTTTATGAGCCTAGAATGAACGACTTAGAATAACAAAAAAAAAAAAAGATAATGTTAAAGTTCGTTCCAAGTTTGGAAATGTTATAGTAAGAACATAGTCTAGTAAACAAAGTATCCTGAACCATTGGAAAAGAACTGAGATTAAAATCATATAACTTATGAATCATGGATAAAATGCACACAGATCTAAAAGTATTAAGACCATGGGACTTAGCTTGCATGTTCATGATGTTTTTCTTATGAGATTAGGCAATTAAGTTGTAGAAGCTATAAAATTATCATTATCAGATACTCAACTATAAAATGTCATGTTTCCATTTGTGAAAACAATGTTATAAAAGTAACTGAGTTAGGATTCTACTTCTTTAAGCAAGTAGTCTTTTTAGCAAGGAAAGAATCAGTAAATGTTTCTCTTTATGAGATATATGTATAAGATTGTGAATACAATCAATTACACTTTAAACTATCAATCAAAATGAGAGTTGCTGATCTTAATGGGGGCTCCTAGTTCAAGTGAGAGTTTTCAATTCGAGTGGGAGCTTTAATGTTACATAATCCCACTAAAGTGGAGTGAATGAGTAGTGTATTTAGACATCATTTTTAAGATGATGTTGTTATTTAATCCATGACATGATGAAAAGTCAAATGTTGTTTTGGGCACTTCATTATACCTTGCTAAAGTAAAATGGACAAAAGTAATAGATGCTAATATATTTTGAGGATAATTGTGAATAGATAAAAAATTATGTGACTCACTTAATTGTTAAGGGGTAAAAAAGTGGGTATAATTTGAAAAGAAAGTTGTTCCACTTACCATGTAATTCAAGACCTTTTCTTGCTACAATTACAAGTTTGAGCATGGAATTACATCAAGTGAATGTTGAAAAATAATAATAAATTAAAAACACATTCTTCATTAGAGAAAGGGTTCAAAAGAACTCCAAGAATCTCTTTATGGAGATTAAGATATATAGTGTCATTCAAGAATTATGATATGTGATTTCATGTGAATCTTGAATAATTGAAATGTATCACTATATTTCTATATTATGTTCTCTGAGAAACTTTGTGATATTATCTCTTAGGTAGATAATACATCATTAGCTAGAAACAATATAATTTTATTTCCAGTCTTTGAAGACTAGCTGTCCTAAAAAATTTAAGTATAAAGATATAAGGGTAATGCAGAATGTATCCTTAGAAATTAAAGCTTTAATTGAATTGCTTAAAGAAATTATTCTCTTTACAAGAGATTTGTAACAAAAGATTTCTTGAGCTTCTCAATGTGAAAAGTCTACAGAACCTAAAGATACCCCTATATTGAGAAATATGAGCTTGAGTCATGAAATGAATCCTCATATTAAGAAAGGTTGTGGATAAAGTCCCTTACTTTAGTGTTGTTGATAACGAAATATATGCAGAGAGCATATATGTCTGGATCCTAAATTTGTGATTAAGCTTGTAAACTACTTATCTAGTCCACGTTATAAAGTATTTTGTATCAATTACACGCATATTAAGAAAATTATTTTTTTACCTGAAATCAATGTAAAAAGTATCAACAGTTCCCATTTTAGCCTTATTAAATACCTCATTCTATTATTATTGTAGAGTTATAAATGAGGAGTAAAAAAGAACTAAAACACAAGTAAAATAGGGAGAAAAATATTCAACATCTTATATTTTGGGGATTTTAAAAAAATTCCCTATAATACGGACCAGATGGAGTAGTTCCAGTCAAACTCAAAATTAAACAATGATGTAAAGCTATCAAACACAGTATAAAAGAACATATAGATACTTAAGGGTTACTGTTGAGTATGTTTTACTATCAAGGATGTGACATAAGATAAATTGGGTTCTCTAATATATAGAGAACGAAGATATGAATGAGCTAAGAAAAAACTCCTTAATATATATATATATATATATTCTTGCTATATAAAATTTCATATGATATTATAGTAAGAAATAGACATGGAATTATAATATGAAACATATCCAGTAGCAGTACAATGACTTTATGGCTGTGATGATTGATAGAGAATTTAGGGATCACTGTGGGACATATGAGTCCACTATGAATAAAATGTGATAATCAAAAGTCATAATCTCATTAAGAAACCCTAAGTGTCATACAAGTGAAAAGTATATAGACACAACATGCAAAGTTTTACTAAAAGTAGCAATGGCATAGAATGTATTGTTACTATATATTGTATTTCTCCTAAAATGATATTGGCTAATCCTCGAAAAGGCTATAATACCCAGAGATTAATATTTCAGATGTGTGAGATTTCTTGGTATGGGTAGAATACAAAGTGACATACCATATATAATATTTGAGAAGCGAATAAATAAAAAGCAATTTCACTATAAATGCCATAATCATGTGGAGTATACATAGTATGTTGTACAGGTTGATATAGTTGACTTTTTCACATAAGTAACTGCCTTTGACACTCGTAAGGAGTCACTACAAAAAAACAGCAAATTAGCGACAAAATTTAGCGACTACATCTATTTCCGTCGATAATCAGTCAATGATTTTGTCGCAAAAATTAGTGACAGAATGTTCGATAGATAATTCTGTCAAAAGATATTCTGTCACTAATACGTGGGTAATCCGTTGGAGAAATATTTAGCAATGGACATTTACGACAGACTATTCGGTCACTATACTTAAGGATATGCTATCTTGGTTCTCTGACGGATCACTGATGGAAATATCCGTCGCTAGATGGTTGGTCACTAATCTGTCAATAAGTCATCAGTAATTTAATTGATAGTTTAATGATAGATATAATATAATTTAAATTGTTATCCTCAATACTGTTCATCCTCATGTTTTTGCTATCTAAAAGGGAATAAAAAAATTGTAGGAGCTAAGCATGGATTCAAACGCTTAACCTATAAGTTTCAAATTGCGTTCTTTGCCATTTTGATAACTCTCACTATACTAATGAGTCTGCAATCATTATATATACATATATATTATATTATATATTATATTTTCCTCTTGAAAATCAGATGCCGCGTTCTCATTTTGCTCGACCCGCCAGATGAAATCCCAATCTGAAATCCCTAAGGCTCAAATTGCCTCCATTTTGTCCGTAAATCACTCAAGAGCCAAAAACCCATGGATCTCTCCTCTTCCTCCCACAAACACCTCACTACTTACTCTCACACTCATGCTCCAAGATCGGTCACTCTCCCTTTAGTCCCTCTGGAGCTCCAACTCTTAGCTCGTGAAGTATGCTTTCGCTTGCTCCTCTACTGTCAATTGCACAAACCAAGGTGCATAAGTTGCTTTTTTTATCAATAAAGTTTGTTGCTTGCTTGCTTTTGTGGGCTTCTTGACTTTTTTAGCTGTTGGACTTCATGCCTTTGTTGCTTTTGTCAGATAGTTTTTACAATATTCTTTTACTGGTGGGATCCACATGATTTGGATGTGTGAAGTTTGTGTGGAAACAATCCAAATAAGTGGAGATGCCTTGACTGTCATGTTGTCATCATATTTTTAAAATATAAAATTATTCATATAATTAATTGAATTCTAATCAACCATTTATAATAAATCTAACATTGGATTCTTAGAAGATGATCTTCAGCAAGGGTTTGATTAGTTACTAGATTCTTCTGCACTCGAGGCTCTGCTTCTGATTTGTTAATTGCTACATATTTGAAGAAGTCTAGTTCAAAGTTGATTAGATTCTATGAATGTCACGTTTTGATCAATCTTTATTCTAGTTGCTAGGTTTAAAACTAGTTCAGAGCCAAAGTCAAATTATTTCGTGGTGTAATCAAAATATAGGAGCTATTTTTTGGGAGAATTTTTTTAATTAGAAAATAATTATTTTTATAGTGCCAACTACCTAGTATAGTAATGGATGATAGTAATAAAAAAAGTCATTATAAATATGTAATAAATATTTTTCTTGATTTTGGGGTGAATAAATTTTACATTAATGTCAACTGTTGATTTGTAATCCATGGATGTTTATTTTTTCCTCCCATATATATATATATATAATATAATTGCATGCATATAATATTCTATTATTTTGTTAGATGAAAAGACGCCAAGCTTACATCATTTGTAGAAATATTATATACTTTGCCAGCTCAAATTTTGTGCTTAATAACTAATGAGAGTTAAAAATTTATGGCATTGTTTGTGCTTAATATTTCTTGGTAAATAAAAAGGGCTAACACTTGGAGATTGAAGATTATTTAAAAAAAAATTATGTATGAGCCTAATTCATCAGTCTAGTCTAGTGAGCCATGTGATGTCCACATCTATCTTTATTTATAAATTTTATTTAAAAAATATAATAGTACACAATTAGACTTAAGTATTTGTTTGTTTCCATTGTGGACAATATGCCATTATAAGAAATCTCGCTATCTTTAATATTCAAGTGGGAAAGGATATATCTGCTTACCTAATCTTTGTTTATTTTGTTTTTGTTAGCCTTAAAATTCATAAGTTAACAGATATGCTTATCACTTTTTCAATATTTTTGTCTTTCATATGTTGAATCATAAATTGTCTTTTGGTCATTATTGTTTTGCAGCTATTGTGGGATGTATCTCATTTGCATATTGGTTTTACTTCTCTCGCATCTTCATTTGATATCCGTGTGAAACTGAATAGTCAGACTTTAAGGTAGTATTTATTTTTATAGATTATGTTTGATAATGATTCCATGTGAACCATGTCACCAATGATGTGAGGAAAATTTAAGGAAAGTTGGTACAAATTTTTAGTTTGAATTATAGTATTCATGAGGCCAAAATGTGATGTCAACTATGGTCATTATATGTTGAAAGTTCTATATTATTTCAAGATTTTTTCTTGTTGTTGGAGTTTCCAAATTATAGCATTGCATTTGTTCAAAGTGTAATGTCATGATGCTGGAAGTTTTTACTAAACTAAGAATTTTTTAATTTTATATGCCTATGGTATATAAGCAAATTGAATATAAAAGTCTTGCTTGTGAGAATTAGTGCTTTTAAACTTTTAAGTTGTCCAAATGGTGATTGTCTAATATTTATAAAATTCATATTTATATGCCCATATTCTCTACTAATAAATACGTAGCTTATAAATTTTAGAATGGAGGTGTTGGAAAATCGAAGATGGATGTATAATAGTCTAATATCCCAATTTTTATGGGATATTATAAAATGAATAAAAGATGAGAAATGAAGTGAGACGAAAAGGTTATATATAATTGGGCTTTAGAAGGAATTAATTTCTCATCTAATTTTCTGAAGAAGTTATGTTTGGTCCTTAATTGGAATTAATTTTCCATAAGGTCTTTCGCAGAAATTAATTCCAGAACTTATCCCGAAAAATATGCAATATACCACTTGAATGAAAGCCAACTCCAAGCTGAGCGTAATGATATAAGTATTGCATGCCCGGGAGGTCTCGTTTGAGAGATAGACTAATTTGAAAGTTAATGTGAATAGTGAAAAGGAAATAATAAAAAATTAGTCTTTGGGTGAAATTACAAGAAAGTGCCCGAAAGAATGGATAATTATATTTTTGACCCGGCTTAAGGGCAAAACGGTCATTTCCACATTAGAATTAAAATGTGAATAATGAATTGAATGCCCAAAAATGAAAAAGTTGATATCATAAAATGCATGAGGAATTGAAAAAAATGGAGAGACACCGTTAAGCATGATGAAGGGTAAAGAGGTCATTTTTCCGGTTGGATGGAAAAATGAGAAATTATATTTTTGCCCCCAAAGAATTATTAAAAGGACATCCATGTCCTTAAAATCATAAAAATGACGTGAATATAGTATCAGGAAATGTCTTGAGGAAAATTACACCTAATGACCCGAAAGTTTTAAAAATTATAAATTAGCCCCGGGTTAAGGACATTTTTGTAAATATGAGAAATTATAGTCAAAATGAAGCTTTTAATGAGTTAGACCCAATGAAATATAGTATAGAATTTGTTAAGGTCAAAATAATATTTATTGGGTAATTAGGGTTTAATATTAATATTTTACCGGATAAAGGTCATTTAGACTGCTGAAAAATGCAGTACTGATTCAAGGACAATGATTGGACCTTAATAAAATATATTTTGGGTCTAGATAATGATTTGGACCAAAAGTAATTGTTGGATAATCCTGTACCAATTTAATGACAATTTTAGCAAAAATACTTAATCGGTACGGGTAAATTTAATCGGTAAAGGATATTTTGGTTCATAAAAATTATTGAAGCAATTTTTGATCAAAAAGGGAGTGAATTACGTGGAAATGCAGATTGGGACACATGTGAAATTTTCCAAAAGCTTTTTTTAAGAAGAAAAGCAATAAAGTTAAAAGAAAAGGTTAATTGAATAATTATATTAAATAAATATATACATTATGTCATTTTTGCCTTCATCTTCAACCTCCCTCACGATGAACCAGTGGAGAAGAGAGCAAGTGGCGTGAAAAAGAGAGAGCAAAAAAGGAGAGGGAAAAATCACAAGTTTGGTCCCAAAAACTCAAGGTAATTTCTTTTAACCATTATCTTGTGATCTCTTGAGCTTTTGAAGAGTTTAGTAGGCTATTCTCTCTCATTTTTCTCACTGAAGTTTTGACCTAGAGGGAGAGTAGAGAGAGAAAATGAAGCCATGAAGAAAGTGATCCATGAAAAGTGATGTATAGGCTTCAAGGATTAAGATTATGCCATTAGATTGCAAATTAATCGGGTAGATATTTTTCTACAAATTTATGAAAATTTCTGCCTATTTAGGGTTTGGAAATGAAAGAGAATTTCATGATTTTGACCCCAAAAATGGATTCCCTATTGTCCAAAATCTTAAGAACAAGTGTGTTGTACAAAGAAAGATCAAAGGAACACTAAGTGAAAAAGTTAGGGTTTAGTGTGCATGGTATTGTATAATTCTGAAAATCAGTGGCTAAATGGATTAAATGATGATATGTATAGGTTCAAGGAAGTTTAAGCAAGCTAAAGAATAGGTGCACAAAGTTTGGAAAGGAAGGGAATACATAAAGGTAGCATATTTCCATTCTATGCATTATATTGTCTTATGAATGTTTGTGAACTCTATGACTTGTTTGATGCCATGATTAATATTTTGTGATGTCCATTGATTGTTGGCTGAGTTGTTTAAAGGGACTTGAAGCTCTGGAATGCCCAATTTACAAAGTGAAACTCTGCCGAAATTTTCATAAAATTGTTATGGCATTATATGAATTGATGAGTTTGCATGATAATCTATGTGAAATGTGATGATATATGTGTGTGACTGGATAATGCTACTGAGATTCTTTGAATCTCACCTCCCTTCAATGACTAACCATGCTAGGGAGAACCAATGCAAAAGAGTTAAGGAAGGAGCAAAAGGCATGAAGAAGGAAATGATGTTGCAAGCCATTGTGTTATAGGGTGAATGGTTATTTGTGCCTTGCTTTGTATGAAATTATAAAATAGTGAATAATATGTTAATGTTGTAGAAAATGTATGAAAATTTCCAGTTCTGTATGTTGGGATATGAAGTTATATTCTACCAAGATACATGCCAAAATGAGTTCATTTGCAAGGGTTTTGGCAAGGAAATTGCAATGTAGACTGAAACAGGG
Source organism: Adenanthera pavonina (assembly GCA_026686845.1). Classification (NCBI taxonomy): domain Eukaryota; kingdom Viridiplantae; phylum Streptophyta; class Magnoliopsida; order Fabales; family Fabaceae; genus Adenanthera; species Adenanthera pavonina. The sequence continues at coordinate 19,029,124 of JAIVEN010000002.1, read as the reverse complement.
CATTTTTCCAACATGTCTGTTTCATTCGCCCTTGTTCTATACTTAATGTGAGGGTAAGTTTATGATATTTTTTTACCAGATAGAGGGAATCTCCAGCTTTAATATGACATCTAATTCACCCCATTTGGAGTTGTGTACAATTAATGGTGAATTTGCTAATTCAGGGTTCAGAACAGGGCAAGAATGGGAAAACTGAAAACTGAAAAGTAAGTACTGGAAAATTCAAAAGCTTATATAAAATCGTACAAAGCTCCAAAAATTCAGTGGTTTAAATTTATGGAAAGGTCTATGTTTTGAGTTTCATATGCCACTTATTTAGAGGTAATTGGAGCTATATGATAGGAGATATGGAGGTTTTCCCAAAACTGTTCTAGCAAAAGTGGAATTATGACCCTTTATAATTTAAGTTAACACCATGTCATGTGAAAGTTGAATAAATGTAGAAGAAAAATATTTACATAAATAGACTCACAGGGATTTCATATTACATAAATAATGTTTGATTTGGCTCATGGTAGAGTGAGATATGAATTTTTAAATATAAGGCCAAAATCCTGGGGAAGAGAAAATGACCAAATATATAGTAAATGTTTATGGAATAAACTGTATAAATTGGTCAATTAAATGCTAATTTTAATATTTTTTCCATGTAAATAAGGTTTTTATCTATTGTTAAAGACTTGAATCACTATGAAATTATTTTTCTAGAATTAGTTATGAATTTTCAAAGTTCAGTCGGTAAAGTGGAAACTACCATATGAATAGTAACCGAAAATTTTTGAAATTCTGATTTTCATTCTTATGTGATTCAAGCTTAGAATCAAGTATAATTAGAATTAAAAGGAGTCTAATTCATGGAAAATAAGTCTAAAAGTAAGGTGTTACAAATAGAGTATAATCAAGTCGTTGACATATCACCCCAAAGTTTGAGCAAGGTGTCAAGGAGTTTCTTGCCTATGCAGGCCAATTACCTCCCTTTTTGCATTCTGAGAAGATTAGATACCCATGTGCTTGGTGTAAATTGAAGAAACATCTATCTCTTGATGATGTGAAGGTGCACCTTTATAGTCATGGATTCAAGCCAGATTATTTCATATGGACTAGTCATGGTGAAACTAGAACCAATTACCCTTCACTTGTGTGTCCACTACAAGACATCCAACATGTCTCACATGGGCTTCTTGGTAACCAACCGACACAATATGAGACCATGGTAATGGATGCAGCCGGGCCAAGCTTTAGGGATAATTGTAATGAAAATGGGGAGAAGATGCCAAATCCTGATGCAAGTGCATTCTATGACATGCTACATGCTGCAAAACAACACTTGTGGGAAGGTTGTGAAGAGGAATCTGAACTTTTAGCAGCTGTGAAGTTATTAAACATAAAAGCAGAGATCAATATGCCACACCACAGCTACAGTTTAATATCACAACTTATGAAGAAGACACAACCTAAAGACACTCGCATGCCAACAAGCTTGTACCAAACAAAGAAGCTAGTGTCAAAATTGGGGCTTGGTTATGAGAAGATCGATTGTTGTGTGAATGGGTGTATGTTATATTATAAAGATGATGCAAATGCAATGCAGTGTAAGTTTTGCAATGAAGCAAAGTATTTCCCATGAAAATGCCATGGAAGAAAAAAGAAAATTGCAAACAAGCAATTATGGTTCTTACCACTTATTCTTAGACTTAAGAGATAATTTGCTTATGAAAAAACAGCGAAGGAAATGAGGTGGCACTATGAGAACCATCGAGATTTTGGTGTCCTTTCTCATCCCTCTGATGGAGAAGCATGGAAGATGTTTGATAGAACATACCCTAACTTTGCATATGATCCACGAAATGTTCGGCTGGGGTTGTGTGCTGATGGCTTTATGCCATTTAGCCAATCTGGAAGAAAGTATTCTTATTGGCCAGTGATTATCACTCCATACAATCTACCACCAGCAATGTGTATGAGACGAGAGTACATGTTCCTGACACTAATTATCCCAGGTCCTAGCAATCCCGAAGGGAAAATAGATGTGTACTTGCAACCTTTAATAGATGAACTAAAATTATTGTGGCCTGAGGGTGTGCTATCATATGATGCTTCATTGAAACAGAACTTTCATATGCGTGCCACATTATTATGGACAATCAATGACTTTCTAGCTTATGGTATGTTGTTTGGTTGAATGACATTAGGGAGATTATCATGCCCTATATGTATGGAGAACACAAAGTCATTCCAATTGATGCATGGGAAGAAAATGTCTTTCTTTGATTATTGTCGACAATTTCTTCCACTAGATCATGCTTATAGGAGAAATAAAAACTCATTTTATAAGAATAAAGTTGAGAAATCAATGCCTCTGCTACAGTTGGATGGGGAGGAAGTTTGGCAAAGAGTTTGCAATTTTCCAAAAGTCACTGAGTGGGGAGAACTTGTACCAATTGAAGGGTATAAAGAAACTCACCTTCGAACAAAACAAAGCATATTTTGGGAATTACCATATTGGAAAACTGACCTTATTCGGCATAATCTTGATGTCATGCATATTGAAAAAATGTGTTTGACAATGTGTTTTACACTGTTATGGACATAAAAGGGAAGACCAAAGATAATGTATAAGCTAGGATAGACTTGAAAGAATATTGCCGACGAAAGGAATTAGAACTTGTTAAAAATGGAGACAAAGATTTAAAGCCAAAAGCACAATACACATTGAATCGAGAACAAAAAGGGGATGTTTGTCAATGGGTAAAGAACTTAAAACTCCCTAATGGATATGCATCTAATTTAGCCCGATGTGTTGACATGAAGGAAGCAAAGTTGTATGGAATGAAGAGTCATGATTGTCATGTGTTCATGGAGCGCTTGCTTCCCATTGCCTTTTGTTCTTTGCCTAAAATTGTATGGAATGCATTAATAGCTCTTAGTCAATTCTTTAGAGAACTTTGTGCCACTACCTTAATAATAGATCAACTGGAGGTGTTAGAGAACATTATTGTGACATTACGTAGCTTAGAGAAGATTTTCCCCCAAGGTTCTTTAACTTGATGGAGCATCTGTCCATTCACCTTGACCCCCTCAACCATCTTCTTCTCTTCCTGTAACACCTACACCAATGTCTACAGGACCCTTAACAACTACACTTGCTTCAGCTCCAACCATGCCTGAATTGTCTACTAGACCCTCAACATCACATGTAGCATCTCCTAGAGTAGCATTGTAACACCTTATACTTAAGTCCATTTCCCATGTATTGGACTCCAATTATGTTTATTATTGTATGATTAGAGACTTGATTGCATAAAAGATATCGAAATAGATTTTTTTAAAATTCCATGTACAGTTCATTATGTCATTTCCATTTTACTCAATGAACTTCAAAAATTCATAACTAATTATAGAAAAATCATATCATAGTGATTCAAGTCTCTAAAAATATCTTAAAATATTATATTTATGGAAAAAATATGATACAGAGCATTCTCTAGACCAATTTATATAGTTTATTTCTCAAATATTTACTATATATTTGGTCATTTTCTCTTTTCCAGGATTTTAGCCTTATATTTAAAAATTCATATCTCATTATATTCTAAACCAAATTAATCATTCTTTATTTCATATGAAATCCCTGAATGTAAATTTTTAGAAATATTTTTTTTGTACATTTATTTTACGTGCACAGGGCATGGTGTTAACTTAAATTATAAAGGGTCAGAATTCCACTTTTGCTGGAACAGTTTTGGGAAAACCTCCATATCTCCTATCAAATAGCTCCAATTACCTCCAAATCAGTGCTATATGAAACTTAAAACATAGATATTTCTATAAATACAAACCAATGAATTTTTCAATCTCTACATGATTTTATATTATCTTTTTAATTTTCTAGTACCTAACTTTCAATTTCCAGTTTTCCCAATCTTTCCCTGTTCTAAACCCTAGATTTGAAAAATTACTATAATTTATATATATCTCCAAATGGAGTGCTCTTTAGACCATTTTAAAGCTCTACTTGTGTACTTTAATAGAATATATATTACTTAAACTAGCTACCCTGTCTTACATAAACAGTACCTACATATCTGTCAGGGTGTCCAGATTGTATATCTTCATTCATGTCTTGGAAAAATAAGCTTCATATAATATATACATCATCATTCATTGTACCATATTCATACATAATATCAAAAGGTATCACAAAGAACATACTTGCACCAGTATACATGATTCATCATTTGCATACAAATTTATACATATTATCAAAAATTAACATCAATCCTTGCAAGAACATAATTTCCACCAATTTCTTCCTCCTTTCTTTTGGTTCATCATGAACTTTTTTGCATTGCTTGGCCTAAACATGGTAAGTTTTTGGAAGGGATGAGATTCAAAAAATCTCAGTAGTTACCACTAATAAAGTAAATATATAATCATATAATGCAAGCACACTTCATCAAATCATCATTTAAACATTTAGAATTATTTATGATTAAACATTTTATAGAAAATTGGACAGAGTTTTCCCTTACATTTTGGACATCCCGGGGTCACAAAACGCCTCAAATAACTCAGCCAATATCAACAAATCATCACATAATATCATTGCAAACATTTGGTATAACATTAAAATCATTGCAACTATATAACCATATAATGCAAGATTATGTTAGTAAACTACCTTTTAGCTTTCCAATCCATTCTAAACTTTGACCTTTTATTTAAACTTCTAACACTTCTTGGAACCCTATAGCATCACAATACAAGGCCATTAGTTGCTAATTTCATGATTCACTTCACAAAGTGCTCACTTGAACCATAAAATTTCATTTTGCAAACCACTTGGAATTTCTTGTACAACACCCTTGTTCCTATATAATTTGGACCCAAGGAATCCATTTTTGGGGTCAAAATCATGAAATTTTCTTTCCTTTTCAAACCCTAAATAGGCAGAAAATTTCAGAAATTTATAGACAAATAACTACTTGATTAATTTGCAATCCAATCTTAATCCTTGAAGCCTATACATTACTTTTCATGGATTAATTTCTTCATTGCTTCATTTTCTCTCTCTACTCTCTCTCTAGGAAGAAAATTACAAAGGTGAAATAGGATAAATACTCCATAAAACACCACAATACTCAAGTAAGTAAAAGGTAGTGACCATAGAAATCTACCTTAGAAGTTTGAGGACCAAGCTTTTCTTATTTCTCTTGCTTCTTGACTTCAATTTCTTTTCGTGATTCTCTCCTCTTCTTGTTGCAGTTTCAGACATGAATGGAGAAGAAGATGAAGATTTAAAATGAGTTAAATGGATATTTGTATCATAAAATCACTTTTTTACTTCCTTTTTTGACTTTTTGGCCTTTCTTATAAAAGTATTTTAATTAATTCCTTTTGTGTCCAATTCTGAATTCCAACGTGATTCACCTTCTTTTTTGGCAAAAAATTGCTTCATAAACTTTAATGGACTAAAATACCTTTTACCGATTAAATTTACCTGTACCGACTGAGTATTTTTGCAAAAAATATCATTAAATTGATACAGGATTATCTAACAATTACTTTTGGTCCAAAATATTATTAAGGCCCAATAATTTCTCTTGAATTAATACTGCCTCTTTCTGCAGTCCAAATTGACTTTTATTGGGTAAAATATTAATATTAAATCCTAATCACCCAATAAATATTATTTTGACCTTAATAAATTTTATACTATATTTTATTGGGTATAACTCATTGAGAGCTTCATTTAACTATAATTTTTCATATTTATAAAAATGCACTTAATTTGTGACTAATTTATAATTTTTAAAACTTTCGGGTTATTAGGTGTAATTTTTTCCAAATTTATTTCTCTTTTTCCCCTAAACGTTAGACTCTCTTAGGGATTAAAGTGAAAATATTCTTAATTATTGAGGCTCAATTTTCTTATTTTTCCATTTAACTGAAAAAAATGACCTCTTTGCCTCTTTTCATGTTTAATGGTATCTTTCCGTTTTTCCTAATTTCTTATGTATTTTACGATGTCAACTTTTTCATGTTTGGACCTTAAATTTATTATTCAAATTTTACTTTTAATTTGGAAAATGACCATTTTGCCCTTAAGTCGGGTCAAAAATGTAATTATCCATTCTTTCGGACACTTTCTTGTAATTTTACCTGAAGACCAACTTTTATTATTTCTTTTTCACTATTCATATTAACTTCAAATTGGTCTATCTCTTGACCTGGACCTCCCGAGAACGCAATACTTATACCGTTACACTCATCTTGGAACGAGCTTTCATTCAAGTGGTATATTGCATATTTTCCGGGGTAAGTTTTGGAATTAATTTCTGCTAAGGAGCAAACATAACTTCTTCAGAAAATTAGATGATAAATTAATTTCTTCTAAAGCCCGATTATATATAACATTTTCGTCTCGCTTCATTTCTCATCATTTATTCATTTTATAACATCTCATAAAAATAGGAATATTACAAGCATCACCTGGCTCTGAGTACTCGTGTCTTACTCCTAAGGGTTATCATCATTGTTCACCACTTTCTCCTCTCCAACCTTTTGGTCGTGACCCTATAGATGGTCAAACATGGGTGTATCCTGATAATGAGACGTAAGTAATCAATTTTAATATTGTTTTATTTGTTGTTTAGTTAATAACTTGCTGTTGTTATAACAATTACAATCGTTGATGTATAATGAGTAGGCTTGATCCTGCTATTGAAGTTGTTCGAGATATTCTCCCAATAATTCAAGATAAATTTGAATATCTATGTTACTGTTGGTCTAAAACACCACACAATATCAAGAAAGAGTAGTTTGACGAATGGGCGGTATATCTATTCTACATTATATTTATCATGTGTTGAGATTTTTCTTCTCATTTTGCTTCTAATTTACTTCTTGTTTTACTTTTGTTTATACAGAAATCTTATAAATGGCTACCATGTCTTGTCCAAGCAATTAAATAAAATTGGTATAAAAAGTGTGGTGTGAAGTCTTGAAACAAGCAATGCATAGAGTCCGACACGACTTGGAAAAAGAGATTAGGCCTGATTGGATTCCAAATAATGTAATGAATCAATTAGAGGGCATATGGAACTTAGAAGAATACAATGCAAAGTGCCAGAAAGCCAAAAATAATCGGGCCTCAGCCACAGGAGGCATGCTACATAAAAGAGGAAGCATTCCACATACTGTGCATAAAAAGAGGCTGGTATGCATTTAAATTTAAAAACACTTATTGTTTACTTAAAGCAAGTTCTCTCATATTTTTAAATAATTGCAGGCCTCACATCTTGGTAGGAAACCTACATCATTTGAGTTGTTCCAGCAACACATTATGATGAGGCAAGTGCTCAATATGTGGACCATAGAGTAGCTGAAGTAAGTGTAAGTATATGTTTATCTTATTCTTTCTCATTGGGATTATGCTGATGGCCAGAGGCTAGACTAATTGTAGTGTTAAGCTTGATTTCTTTTGTTTTGATTGTCACTGGAATTGTGCTGATAGCCAAAGGCCTAACTAGTTATGGTTTCTAACTAGCTATGATTTGAGTATTTTGATTAGAGTTGGAATGGATGGAATATTTCTTAATTGATTTTAGGCTACTTATTTGTAAGTCTTCTAAATGTTTTTCTTGATTTATAAGTTACGTAGATGAATAAGATTATTAGATGATAACAATTTCTGTAGGAGAACTCAATTTATAATGTTATCATTAACACTTGATGGTAGATTGCTTGTTAAACAAATTCACTTGCCATAATATAAGGTTTGCAGTTGACATGCTTATTGGAAAAGTGTGGGATTGATATTATCTATTTAACTTAAATTGTTGCATGCATAACTATAGTTGCTTATCTATCAACTATAGCTGTAAACAATTAGTTTTAATTGGTCAACTTAAATTTGAAAACTTATTGAATCATTGTGACTATCCATGAGTTTAATGAATTTTGTGGCAAATGTTTAGGTTATCAACTAATGCCTTTCTTTTACCAAAAATCAACTATTGTCTTTCTTTGCATGAATAAATAGATAAGTTTGAGCATGAAAATGTTGGGGATTAGGTCAATGTGTAAGCTAAGTTTCAAATTTTGTACATGTGTATACTATTCTTCTTTTATACATTATCATGGTTGTTTTTTTGTTATGAAATTGTTTCTTTTTCTTCAACAGGATAAGTACATGAGGGCTAAGCTAGCTAGATTTTTTACTCAAGGCTTAGAAGATGAGTCAAATGAGATAGATGATGATGTAGAAGATACCTTGTATCTAGAGGTTGTAGGTGGAAAGAATACGAAGGGTCGTATCTTCGGGCTAGGATCTGAGGCCCCAAATATTGGTGTCACCTCTTCTCATGGAACCTCTTTCTCTCATAACACAATAATGCATCATGAATTTGAAGAGGAATTACGAAGAAGGGTTGCCCTAGAGACAGTGCCTTTAAGGGAGGAGAACCAATGTATATTGTCTATACCTGATCAGCATTCACAAGTACTTGTTCGAACGACACAGGCACTTCAGCTGTTGGTGGCTCATTCCTCATCAAATCCTACTCAAGATGATTCAACAATTGAGCAGGCAGGCAGGTCTTGATGTTTCTAATCCTCCATCTACATGAAGATCCTTTATTTTCATTTTGGTTTATGCCCCTTGATATATGACTTTTAGTTATGTAACTTTAGTTGAAACTTGCTACTTTTGATAAAGCGTTGTGATGTTATTTTGATTGGTTACTTATCAGTATTATTTAGTAGTAATGACAGTATTTCTTCTAATTTTTATTATATTACTTGTTGCAAAGCTCTAGTGTTTATGTATATATAAGAAACCAAAAATATATATTCAAATAAAAGAACTAATTTGTGATGGAATTACCGCCGGAACCCTTCGTCGCTAAAATCATGAACCAAATTACCGACAGAAGTTTCTGTCACTGATATATGGCAAAGTTGAATAATTCACGCCTATCATTCCGTCACTAATAATGTTAGTAACGGAAAGTTTAATCACTAGTTTGTCGCAAAGTTGGAATAATTATATTCTTGATTCAGTTGCTAAAGACATTAGTGACGATGATGTTAGTCGCTAATCCGTCACAAAGTTAGAATAAAGCTACCCAGTATTTCCGTTGATAACCCTTTTAGTGATGGAAAAGTCCATCGCTAATTAGTGACGGATCTCAAAACTTTGTTGCTAATAAATTAGCCACGGCTGGATTAATGACTAATCATTTTCATTGCTAATTCTATCATTAGTCTGTCATTGATTCGTTAGTGACGAACTTAACTGGGTTTAGCAATGGAATTGTGATGGATATTTTTGTCACTAATTGGCTATTTTTTTGCTAATAGGCGAAGATGAGACATTTGTGTTTGCTAGTAAAGCAACAAAGCGTTGATATGGCAGAGATGAAACATATAATATATGTCGCTTTAACAAAAAGAGATGAGAGTGAGTCGAGATTAAATCCAATTATATACTAAATTTTTGGATCGAATTATAGATACTCAACATCCATATTACCTATTGCCAGATAAAGAATTAATGATGTCATGAGAAGTGAGTACAAAGGTAGAATTCAAGTTAGACACTATGTGTATCTGAACTGAAATCTGTAGTGTTAATAAATAAATCAAATTGACATACGCTCTTATAAAATAAGAGAAACACTATAGCATGCAATTCATACTGAATGTGCTTAAAAAATCACAATTAGGAAGCAAGTGAATTGATCCTTGCTTTATTGTTGTATGAGTCATAGAAAGGAATAAATCATTTCATTGATGCCCTTATAACTTTGACAATATCATGAGAAAATGAGTCAATGTTTGCAACTTTAGTGTATATCCTATAGTTATGATAATTTCAACTAAAAGATTTGCACTAGGAAAGCAGCTAATTCTGATCTAAATGATATGTGGGTGTAAGGAAGATCACCTAGAATATACACAATGATGCTAGTGTCTAAGACATACCCGTTATAAAGTCACTTCTAGAGACATCATAAATGTAGATACTAAGCATACGTGAAGGCAATTTGAGTTATGTTAAAACTCAAGAGGGATTAGATTTGTCATAAGAAAAAAAGTGTATATAGGTAGATCTAGGGCATCTAAGGTATATAATTGAGATCGAGATACATATATGAGGGTAGTTTTCTTGTATTGGTCCTCTCATTGGATTTCTAGTATAAGAACTCCCAAAAGGACATCATGCTCATGTGGTCATGGTCAGAGCACCTAATATGAAACTTGAGTGAGAGGAATTGAACGTTTTACATTAGTTATCCCATCATGTGTGAGGGAGAGATGTTAAAATTTTTGGGATTAGATTGCCGATTGATGTGTTGACTCAATATTAATGGCTCAGAATTAATTAATCAATTGAAATATTAATTAAATAACTAATTAAGATTTTCATTTAATATTTATCCTTTTTGAATTTTAAAATTCAAAAAGAAAATAGATAATTATGGAGGGAGCAGTTATTGAAAGATATAATTAATAAATTTCTTTTTAACGATGGTAAAAAGGAGAGGATGCTCTCAGCTCTAACTCTTTCATCGCTTTCAATCTCTCAATTCTCTTCCATTCATACTCTCTCTCTCTTATAGTAGGAGAAAACTCTCTCATGGCCATGGTGCTATCTGCTATGGAGAAAGGATTAGAGTCCACCTTTGATTCCAATCATGTAACAACCCTTAATATATTGTCCTGAACTTGGCATGAGAATAATGAGAAGTATGCCCTTTATTTTATGTAACACCGGAGGAACCAGGACCAAAGGAAAGGCAAAAAAGAAAAAATTAGAGAATTGGGTCAGTAGCATCTCACATCACAATATGGAACAGGGCCGCGACGATAAGAGAAAATAGGAAGTTCAAATATTTTCGGGCAGTAAGGTCTCACGTTGCGGTGCCACGACGCAAGTCTCCAAACTTCTTTAAATTGGACGAGACTTAGATGGATGAAGAAAAAGAAATTGAAGAAGAACAAAGGAAGCTCTATTAGTGCCACGAATTTCTGACCTTGGGAGGCAATTTTTGAACCCTAAAAGCTTGATTCTCAATTGTTATGTGGATTTACACCCTTTCTTTTCCTTTTTCTCTTTGATTTTGCTATGATTTTTGTTGGTATGCATGAAGACTCAGGTTTGGTCAAAATCTACCAATTAAAATGGTTGTAAAGGGATCAATGAAGTGTTATTAATGTTTGGGTATGAATTTAAGAGGGATTATGCATGATTTATGCTAAACCCTAGGTTGAATATGGTGGAAGGTGTACAGAATCTGAGTTGTAGATGAATATTTATAAGTTGGATGGTTGTTTAGGCTTCATTAGTATGTGTTTATGGTATTAGAACCATGGGCAAAGCTTAAATGGCTAAATTATGCATTTTTGGTTTAGTTATGCATTATGTTAATTGAAGATATTATGATATTATAGTGGTTGTTTGGTTGATAGGAGGAGTTTAATTAGTTATTGGTAATCCGAAAGCTTGTGGAAAACCTTGTGTGCAGTGTGTTGGCGATTCGAGGTAACTAGGTGTATGATATATATATATGTATGTGTTGTTATATATATAAATATGTATTCCCTTTTCATACCACGATATTTTCATGTATGTTATGTCTTTTCATATTGTGGTATGTGCACAACTAGCGAAGGTATGGTAAGCCTTCCTTTCTTGATGTTTGTATATGATGGATGAGGTTATGACATATATATATATGTATGTTTATATGCATCCCTACATGATAGCATGCTAACATGATGATGATGGTGATGGGTATGAGAATGGTGATTGCATATGACATTAGTATGTTAGCATGACATTTGACATCATCACCATATTATGCATATTGGGATATAGATGATTGGGTGATGATGGTATGAGATATAATGATGATTCCAAGTGCTATCTAGAGCCATTAGTGGCTAAGTGGTGAGGTCGATGATGATACATCTATGCCACTAAATCCTCTCTTATGGCTAGGAGAGCTAGATGACAGTGGATTTGGGGATGCACCTTCCCTAAATCACCACCAATTTGAGTGGTTCAAGGGAAGGAGAACAATGATCCAATCATTAGTATGTGCTTTAGCTGAGTCATACTAATGTGTGGTGAGGTTAGTGATGCCTCGGAATTAGTCTTTATCTGTTGTTGGAAGGGAATCACCTACTAGGTATATCTTGTGATAGTACTAGACCGTGGTTCTAGCCGCGTACGGAGGAGGAACATTCATGACATTGCATTGCATAACATCGCATTACATGTATTATATATTGATATGATAGCTATTGGTTGCTTGTGTGTGATTCCCAGTTACTGAAAATCTATCTTATACCCGTTGTGGTTAATATTTTAGGTGAAAACTCTAGTACTAGTCTAGAGAAGACCAATGAATCGTTGATCTCTCCGTCTTTGGGAATATTAGGTGTAATTGGTAGTTTTACCATTCAGTTTATGTAATCAATTGTGTCAAGTAGTGTTATATACCTATCTTGCCTATTTTGAGCTTTCCTAGGAGTATTGCTTGTATGTTAATGATGATGATAATGAATGGTATGGTTATAGCTATATGCCCAGTTTATGGTTTTATGATATGGTTTGAGGGGGACCCAGGTATGAGTCAATGTCTAATATTAAGCCAAATAGATATGAAATTTCCATCTTCTACTCAAGATTCATCAGTGTCTAATATTCTGCAGGTCCACTAAGAAAAAAGGGTTCATAAGTGACTGGTAGTTTCCTCATCATAAAGTTTAAAGCTCAATATTAAAAATAGGAATAGGAATTATTCCAATGGAGCCAAGTAAGCAAGCATATGAATAACATTTTAAAAACCTACGCATTGAATCCTTCATATCATCAGAACCAGAAATAAACACAGTACTTATGAGATTTTGACAACAAGCATATGTGCCAAAGGAATTGAGGAAATGACAAAAGCTTGCATGACACTTTGTTGCATCAAGCAAAAACAAAAATGATTAAACATATTAATGTATTATGGGATGGCTCTCAATCATATAAACCTAAAGCTAGCTCTTGAAGAGATAGGAACATATAACATTATTAACGCTCTATGGAGTACTACTCCTGACAAATACAAATAGCATATAAAGCCACATGTTGAGTCTAACAATCTACTCCCCAAAGCTCCAAACTCTCATCCCAAAACCTCAAAACAAAGAAAAACTCTAAACAATATCAAAATAGTACTGGGCTGTGGTGAACTATAGTGCAACCACAGCCTGGGAGAGGTAGAACTACTTGGTGCTATGGCCAAGCTTTTGGCGTTGTAGCACCCCCTCTGATGCCACATCAGCATTTTGCTGATTTTTTGGGCAAACTTCCGATACGCACAATTTTATGTTTCAATCCATGATTGATCTGATTTCAACTCCTACAGGTCAATCTCATCCCAATCTAACTATAGCTACCTATTTTATCTCAATACATCTTCGTATGGTGATTTTAGATACCCATGACCGATTTGGTTATTTTTTGGCCAAAACTAACCATCAACAACCTCCATTCGCCACCAAAGGTAATTTGGCATCTTAGGACCATTCACATAGGTCCTAATCGTCACAATCAACTTGTCTAAGGAGATTTTATCCCAGAGGAATCACTCCTCCAAGATTTGACCTCCTTGAACCCCATTTCTACATAATGGGCTATATGCCCAAAACACACATACAAGACTCAAAACCCCATTTAGGCTCACGTATGCAGCCATTCTAGCTCACAAACACATGCTCCAACAACAATGACCCATACTAGGGTCCATATCATTATCACACATATGCAACTCGTGCCTAGCATATATCCACACTTAGCACATATTGTCCCTCATCATCAATTTCATCACATAATCATCTATATCATCCAAACATCATTGTCCCAATCATCCTATCATCACATAGCATATAGATAATACTCTCAAGACACTCATACAGGCATCAAACCACAACAATCTACTTGGCACAATATTACATAAACTGAATTACAAACTACCAGTTATACTTGAAATTTCTGAATGCGGAGAGACCTACGACTCCTTTGACTTCTCCGGACTCGTACCAAAGTCTTCACCTAAAATGTTAGTCATGGAGTGAGACATACATACTAGTAACCAAGGGTAAACATATACAAACACATAATCATACTTTCATGCTAATAACAAATATAATTCATCACCAATGTAGTAAGCATGATATGCAAACACCAATCCCATCAATATACGACTAGAACCATGAGTTAGTTATTATGATAAGATAACCTTAACTAGTGAGCCCCTTTCAATGACCCATGATGGCTGATTCTGGAGTTGCCACCCAACTCTCCTCCCAATGGTCAAGACTCAGCCAAAGGCCATTGCTTCAAAGGTTGGATCATGACTTTTCTTCCCCTAAACCACTAGAATTGGTGGCTATTTAGAGAAGGTACACCCCAATTCACAGCCATTTAAGTCTCCCGGCTATAGGATGACTATTTAATGACTTGAATATACATAAGTCACACCACCTGAATATAAGGCCTCGTGTTCTATTTAGCGGATTGGCATACCAAGTGGTATATAATGCATCGTCACCCAAACCATATGTCCCAACAATATATGTAATGTGACAATGCTCAATGCACGCTAACATGTCACCATATATCACTTTTTAATGTGCTAGCATGCCATATGAATGTATGCAACATATCGTGTGGTGCATAATCATCATTTCATATAAATAATTATCACAATATACATCATATTGCCATTTTCACCATACAATGAGATAGGGATAGATAACTTACTAATCATGTAGCTGCACATATCATGATATGAATATGATCAACCACAACCGAGTTATAATACATATCATGATATGAAAAGGTAAAACATATATAAACCGTATATATCATGATATGAAAATAATTGAACATATATCACAAACACAGAAAGAAAAACCCCGGTTACATCAACCGTCTGACTTACTCAACACCTCTGTAGGCCAAAAAGAGCAACCACCACCACTTTAACACTTTCCAAATACAACTCGAAGTCAAAAGATCCCAATTGAGCAGTATCATAACCTATACCTAATCAAATTCTCATTACTATCACAAATTATCAATCCTTATCATACGTAATCATGATCCCAAAGCACCAACTAATTGTAACAAAACAATCCAAGGCGTATCCACACATTAAAATATCCACAATAACTCTTAAAACTACAATCACATCACCACATATTCGGATTCCCAAAGATGTCAACATTTAAAGGTTAGGGTTTGGGTAATATACTACTTAACCACTAAAAAATCTATACCAAAGCCATAGAGACGTCCAACAATACTTTTAGAACACATTTAAACACAATTTAATTGGTGGAACTCAACCTAAATAAGAGCTTTAACCAAATCCATGAAAAATCATTAGTAAAACTTGAAGAGAAATGCAGAAGAGAGTGAAGGGATGACTTACTAATAAGATTTGAGCTTCCAAATGCCAGAAATCAAACCTCCAAGGCAATAAAAATTAAACTCTAGTAGAGCACATGGCTTATCCTCCATTTTCTCCTTCTTCTGGCTATTAGTTCGACTTCTGATTTAAACTGGTTTAGCATCGCTAGTTATGGCGCCACTTAAGTTCGCCGCGATCTAGCAAAGCACGTGGCTTATCCTCCGTTTTCTTCTTCTTTCAGCTACTAGTTCAACTTTTTATTTAAACTGGTTCAGCATCGCTAGTCACGGTGCCACTTAAGTTTGCCCCAACGCCAATGGCTACTATCTCTCGATGGCTGCGATACTACTGCTCCTCGCTGCGGTGCCAAGTCGTACTGTCTTGTTCCTCCCTTTGTCTCAATTCCAACCTTTCCTCTGGTCCTAACTTCCTCCTGTCTTATACTAATTATCAATAATCATTCTAGGATTAATGTTCAGGTTCATTACATTGAGCTTACTCTAATTGGCATCTTTATAACAAGCTTCACCCTATTTTTCAATTTAGTCTATTATTTGATTTTTTTTTGCAAGGAGTTTGTCATTTTCAATGAGGTCTATCATCTGGTCATGGCCAACTATATGTCTTATAAGGTTGACAACAACATAAAAAATATAGAATTATTAATTTATTTTCAGTTTTTGCCTATATCTTATGACATATATATGGCAAAGTATTTTTGTAAACATGGTGATTGTTTTTTTTTTTTAGCACGTTACGAAAAAAGGGGAGAGCTGGACAATTATTTTTCTCAAACTTTATGATTTTAATAATTGAAGGTATAAGTAATTCTTATCGTTTTATTTAACTAGTGTGTTAATATACATACTGAAAATTAAATTAAGTGGATATTCATTATTAAATAAAATAACCCCCTTTATACTCTAAGTTGTCTATTGTTGTTTTTGCTATGTATATATGAACATTTACACTTTTATTTTTGTAAGCCTCAATTATGAATTTGGCTTTTCTTTATTTTCATTCCCTTCCTATTCATTTCTTTTCCACTTCTCATTTGGACCATTCGATTAAATTTGGATGATTCACATTCATTATGTTGTAAAACTATTATTAAACTTTGTTGGGAGAGACAAAACTCACTTTAGTGATTTCTACATTTTAAAGGGATTAGTCTTCAGCTGTTGGTTAGGGGATACCCTTGGTACTCATAAAAAAAATCAAACTATAAAATAAATAAATAGATAAATCTAAACTGTTAAAGTCTTATTTGAAGTGGTCAAAATTGCAGTAAAAAATTGTGAAAAAAAATTCACTTTCCAAAATTTTAAGTATAAAGCATTCAAATTTAATTAAATGGTTAAAGATAAGAAATGAAGAGGAAGTGTGTAGGGAAGCGGAGAGAGGCCAAGTTTTTCAATTATAACATAGTTGTACAAATTGGGTTTTTCTGTTGATTATATATACCAATTTGTTATATGATTACTTTCAAATTGCCTCTTAGTATAAACATTTTTCACTTACCGCGTCAAATTCTTATTTACTCGGTGCATCACAGGGGGACGAACATCTTGAAACAATCTGATGACTTTATATGCATCATTAGAAAATAATTACTGTATGCAGCAACGCAGTGCGATACTTCAAAGTAATACTAATGCAGTGGCGTAGTGCACAATTATGGACGAGAGATTCTAATCATTCTAATATGTGCTCTCTTTTTTTTTTTCATTTTTAATTTCTCTCTCTTTTCTCTTAGGTGCTACTCAAAAGAGTTAGCCTATGGACACATCAGTTTATCATTGTGATGTCAACTACGGTTTTGCCACTCTTTGTAATGCCAATTCATTTCAATTTTGTTTCTCGATAGTAATTCCCTTAATACATCAACCGCATAAAAAATTAAGATGAGTAAAATCCGAGGCTTCCTAACCAGGCTTTTTTGGTTTTTTTGGCCAAAATCCTAACCAGGCTTTGATACCATTTGTTTCTCTCTTATTACTGTAATTCCTATTTTCCATTTAAAAAAACAACGAAGAAATCCACTAAACACAGATCAGGTCACCTGCGTAGAGACTCATCCAACCCTAGGCTACGCAAGCTTGAAAATCAGACGATAGAGCTAATTGGCGATCACGTTCAAAATCATATGAGCATAATTCATTGACCAGAAACCCATAGTGTAGTGGATGATAAAGCAGCAATCCACGAGGTTGCCCAACTAAATTGGGCATAAAGATGATTCAATACCTTAAATTCATCTTGCCTAACTGCAGAAGGTTTGACAATCAACTTCTTCAAGACATTCAATGATGGTTGCACACCAAGTATCAGATTATAAAGCAAAAGTTGGAACACAACAGCCAAAACACTATGCACAAGCACCCATGGATGTGTTAATCCAGTGATAAATGCGATCATAGAGGTAGTCCCCATAAGTGCAAACAAGTTTCCCTATTTGTCAATCGAGTCAATGAAAGCACCCAGCCCAACCCTATTGAATTTGCAAATGCTAGTAGGCTTGTGTTTCGACAACTTTGATTGCACCTGGGACCAATTTAATTATGCCAAAATAAACCACACCCACAACTATCAGTGGCTTCATCAAATTATTAATGTTCTTATTCATCCTCGGCTAACTCTTGATTTTCTTTTTATCTGATTCCCTTCAGAGATTTGGCTAGGGTTTTAAGATTTTGAAAAGTGGCATAATCTTACCAATTTGGGGTTTAGGATTTTGGGATTCTGACCAAGGGATACAATAGATCCCGTGACTGTATGTGAGGAGGACCAACCATTTTGGGGATTCTCGTGGCATGAGAGAAAGAAACTGTTGGTGTTTAATGCAATTGAAGGAAGACGGAGACGAATTTGAGAAAAAGGTTTTGCGATTGGGTGGGAAGGTAATGATTGTGAAGAAGAACGAGAGAAGAGCGAGAGAGAAGAAGATGTGAGCAATCTGTGGTAAAACCCTCGTGAAATCAAGGACGCCATTACTGTGAAATTGATGAGAATTGGTGGAATCAAAAGATTTAAAAAAAAAAGAAAAAGGAAATGGCAATCTTATTTCATGTCGGCACAAACATGTGGACAACGTTCGCAGAGTCTAATTAAAAATAAAATATACAACTTATGATTAACACAATATCCTATAAATTTTATATTTTTTTCTGTCCAAAATATAAATCCAGTTTAACTAATTGTACAAAAATAAAAAAAAGGTAGTTTTACTTGTTAAATCTAAAAAAAAATTATATTATTTTTTAATAGTATTCTTATTTAATGTATTATATTTAAAATTTGCAATCTCTTACTAGATAAGGTCAAAATAGGAAAAAGAATATTCAATACCTTAGAAATTACCAGATGTAACTTATATTTTGGATAAAAAAATTTTTTGAAAAAAAACTTATATTTTAAACTGAAAAAAATATCATATATATATATAATAGAAAGATATTTATAATTATTGTTGAAAGATATAATATATAGATATATATTTAGGACTCATGATGATTAATATTGTTAATAGATTAGTGTTATTTTCAATTATAAACACATGAATAATATAATATTGCAATCTATTTTGACTCCTAGATTTTCATCCAAATGTATTCATTAATTAGCTGACGTCTTGGGCGTTTTTTCTCTCTCTTTTTATTCCCCATTCTATGTCCCACTAATTCAACAGTACCATTTCACCATACCAGGATGAAAAATGAATGAAAAAAATTGGAGGAGTGATAAGAAATAAGATTAAGCATTCTTTAAGTTTCTGCATTTTTGAGTTACAAGACTTGTAATACGATTTTTTTTTTTTTTACATATTGTTTACGGTTCTGCTCTTTTGAATTTTATGTTACTACTTTAATGATTTTCTGACCTAGAATTTTATGACAAGTATGGAAATTCACATCTTTATAACAAGCTATCACCCCCAATAAAACCAATTTTGTCTATTATATGATATTTTTTAACAAATGAGTCTGCCGTTTTCAATGGGGTATATTATCTGGTCAATTATGTCCTATATAAGATAGACAGCAGCATGGGAAATAAAGAATTACAGATTGTTTTATTCCTAATTTTTGTCTATGTATTATGACATAGGATAATATTTTTGTAAAGATGGTGATTTTTTTTTTATTTGGCACGTTGCAAAAAGAGGGGTGAACAGGACAATTATATTTCTCAAACTTTATGATTTTATCATTGAAGGTATAAGTAATGCTTATCATTTTATTTATATAACTGTGGTGTTAATATAAATACTGAAAATTAATTAAATTAAATGGATATTTTTATTATTGAATAAAATAACCCCCTTTCTACTCTCAATTGTCTGTTGCTATTTCTGCTATACATATATATATATATATATATGAACATTTATATTTTCATTTCTCAAAGCCGCAATCACACAACTCAGTTGCCAACTTGGGATTAATTTCTGTTTATTATACTAATTACCTATATAATACTTTCAAATTACCTCTTACATATTAGTATAATTATTTTCCACTTACCATGTCAAATTCTTATTTACCCGCGCATTACACATGGATGAATATCTTAAAATAATCTAATGATTTTATGCTTCACCAGATGCGCAGCCATGCTATGCATGGGGTCATTACGTGAGAAGAAAAAATTAAAAGGGATAAGTAATTACACATATTGCTGGTAGGGGAATAATTCCAAATGATATAGAAAAAACTGCATTGATTTGGATCCAGTCTCAATATATAGTAGAGTTTCATCCACACCAATGGATTGAATCAATCCGATCGATCCAATCAATGCTTATCAATATCATGAAGCATTGGCATGCTCATCATCATATCCCTGTGAGCTTAACAAACTCTCTTGTCTTTTTTCTCGTTGTAGGATCTACCTGCATAATGTTAAAATTATGAGATAAAGTAACTTACTAGCTACTTAGAATAGTGAGATACAACATATATGATAGTTAAGATTCTTGATATATATATATATACACACACACACACACACAAACAGATGATACGAAGCCAAAACCTAACAATGCATAGGTGATAGCTTAAATCACAGGCAAAAGCATATATTTTTATGTGTTGGAATATTAGTTAAAATCTGCCGGAATCATATATAAAACTATCCTTTAGAATAGCCTCTTAATTTCACAACTGGATTTCCTTAGAGCAATACATCGATGAGGCCCAGCTTCAAAATGAAAGGACAAAAAGAGATACGAATACACTGAAACGCAAAATTATGAAATATATATTTGGTTAAAATTTAGTGCTTAAAATTTTACATTTTGAAATCAAATATCAGATCCCATATTATTTGAAAAACGATTACTTTGTTATAGTTTAGTGCTTTTAAGGGGATTTTTTCGGGGTAAATTAAAACATATGAATAAATAATGTAATTAATCAAATGATATAATTAATCAGAATAGATGTAAAAAAATATAACTTTAAATTTTAAATCATATAATTGTTCTTATACCATTTGAATTTGAATTTAGAAGATTTTTATGAAAAAAAGTAAACATAAATAAATTATATGAATAATTAGATATAATTTAAACGAAATAGGTATAATTGATTATGAAAAAATTTAAAACACAAAAGATTAATAAAAAAAAGATAAATATGCCACCTGAGATAGAGTTTGGGTAGAAGTCAAGAGTTTGAACCCTCATGATATATCCAAAAAAAATTTAAAAAAAGATAAATATTATTAATTATTATTAAAAGATTTTCATTAGATTTAGTTATTTAATTTTAAAATATAAAATGAAATAATAGGCCTTAGTTCCTAATCTAACTCCAAGCAAAGCATGAAATTGCATCAAACCTCAATAAAAGCATTAGAATAAGATATCCGGTTACCTACTTATATATATATATATATATATCATAGATTAGAAAAGAATCCATGACTTTATGCTCCAAAACGACAAACAACAAAATGGAAAACGAAGCAAAATCCACTAAGCAGAAACAGACTCGACACACATTCAACACTACAAAAAACTTGACTTTCGGCGAGGACAAAAGTCGTCTTCAAAATGTCGTCGCAAAAAACCTTTAGCGACGACAATTTTGCAGTCGGCATAAGTCTTGTCACCAAAAGTTTTGGAACGACAAAAAATGTCACCGCCAAAAGTAGACATTTGGTGGCGAAAATAGTTGTCACTGAAAATGTAAATTGTCATCACCGAAAGTTATCATTTGGCGACGACAATTATGTCGTCGCTGAAAGTCGACCTTGGCGATGACCAAATTGTCGTCGCTCAAAGTTGACATTTGGTGACGACATTTAGTCACCACCGAAAACCTTTTAAACACCATTGCCCCATCATCATCGGGCCACGCCATGTCACCCTGGGTCCATTGCCACATCACTGCCACGTCATCCTAAGTCCACTACCACATCACCGCCACGTCACCCTGGGCCACACCATGTCACCCTACATCACCACCATGTCATCACAAGCCACGCCACATCACCACCATGTCATCTTGGGCCAAAGCATGTCACCCTATATCACCGTCACATCACCCCCGGGGCCCACACCATGTCACCACCAAATCACTGCCATGTCACCACGAGCCCACGCTACGTCATATAATGCTTTCAAATGTGTTCATCTAGGTTTCGAACTTATGACTTCTTACTCCCAAAGCCTTATATTCACTCTTTTGCCAGTTGAGCTGAAATATACCTGCAGTCTTTATATGAAATATTAAATATATATTATTTATCTACACACTAATATACACACATATATTTATAAATCAATATATTATTAAAAAATACACATTTGTTTTATTTTCAATTACTAATTTCATAAAATATTTTATTTAGATATACTTATATTTATATGAATATTTATATTATAATTTTTTATTTTAAAATCTTAAATAATTTTCCTATAAATATATTTATTTTTCTTTGACAAGAAAAAATTGTTTTTAGCTGACTTTTAAATTTTATTTTTATTTTTAAATAAAATAATTATATATATAATATTTATGATCTATATGTATTAATATTATATTATTTTATGTTATTTTTCGTATAGTCATATTATATAATATATATCATATATTATATTATTTGATAAATTATATTATATATGTTTAATATATATTAGAGATGGGATGGATTGAGTAGGAGTGGATTTTATACCAACTCATGGTCTGACTCGAAGTTTTGATTGAGTATTATATATATCCATTTTTTATTTTTTTTATTTTTAAAAGAAAATTAGAAAATTGAACTTCTACTATGATAGTATTCCTAATAAAATATATTTAATACTTGATAAAACTATATATAAATATAAAAAATTAAAAAAAAACCCTTAGGTCAGGTCAGACCAAGTGATATGAGAAGGTTGCTCGAAACCTGGTCTAACCCGGTCAAATGGTTCTGCCCGATGCTTAAGTTTTGGTTTCCTGTTAAAATGGCCGGATTTGTCTTTAGTTGGGCTGCTTCGGGTTGGACTAGATTGATCGGGTTCAGGTTTATTCTCTCACCCCTATATATTATATATAATATAATAGGAATGTGGAAAAAAATTAGTATTACAAATATTGTAATTTTTATTATCATATGATTTAAAAGAAAATGTAATAAATTCAATCTGTTATGATTAGGAGAATAAAAAAAATAAAAAAGGTTGAGGTAGTGAGAAAGAGAATTCGTTAATACTTGTTTTCTAAATATTGTCATTACTTATTAATTGGGAAAGTAAATTAACAATCCATAATTATTTTTCCTCTATGTGACATTGCTCTGTTAGACTTTTACACCATGTGAAAATATCTACACTACCAACATGCATAGGAGTTTGGGCTGAGAGTTTCAATCATAGTATAACTGATTATTGTTTTAGATATATTAATTACTTATTATTGTCTTGATACGTTACTGCTTCATCAATTATTATTAGTAATAAATAACATTAATGTTAATTTATATGTTAAATATATTAGCAATTAATTACTTAGCCTAATAAAAATTCCTCCAAATATAGGATTGATCATATTAAATAATTAGATATTAGTTTTTCCACCTAATTCTCTTTTATTAGTATTATCAATCCCTTTATTAATTAAAAAAATTATCGTAATAAGAATAACATATTTTATTAATTAAGATGAAGGAAAAGTAAAGATAAATGTGGAATAGATTTAATAGTTTGACCATTCAAGTCTTTAATCTCAAGCAGAAACAAAGCACTTTCAAAATGTTTAAAATAATTCAAATGAATTTAATAAAAAAAATTTAAATAAAAAGGAAATAGTAAAATACTTTGACTTTAACAAAAAATATTAGATATTCTTTATAATACAAAATATATATAGAATATCTTATTTTTTATAATAAAATTGTATCAACATAATACAATTATTATTTCAATATGTTATTTATTAATTTTCAAAGTAAAAATAATAAAAATTTAAAAAATTAGCTTTGGCTTCGTCGCTGAAAGTGTAACTTTTGGTGACGACACAAAAAGTCATCGCTAAAAGTCATACATATGACGACGATTTTTCTTTGCCGTTGCCGAAAATCACACTTTCGGCGACGACTTTTTTTGTCGCCCCCAAAAGTAACACTTTAAGCGATGACTTTTTTTGTTGTCGCTGAAAGTATGCTTTCAGCGATGACTTTTTTTTGTCACCGCCGAAAGTCGTCGCTGAAAGCCTGTTTTTTTTTAGTGAACACATAAATATTGTCATTACTTATTAATTGGGAAAGTAAATTAACAATCCATAATTATTTTTCCTCTATGTGACATTGCTCTGTTAGACTTTTACACCATGTGAAAATATCTACACTACCAACATGCATAGGAGTTTGGGCTGAGAGTTTCAATCATAGTATAACTGATTATTGTTTTAGATATATTAATTACTTATTATTGTCTTGATACATTACTGCTTCATCAATTATTATTAGTAATAAATAACATTAATGTTAATTTATATGTTAAATATATTAGCAATTAATTACTTAGCCTAATAAAAATTCCTCCAAATATAGGATTGATCATATTAAATAATTAGATATTAGTTTTTCCACCTAATTCTCTTTTATTAGTATTATCAATCCCTTTATTAATTAAAAAAATTATCGTAATAAGAATAACATATTTTATTAATTAAGATGAAGGAAAAGTAAAGATAAATGTGGAATAGATTTAATAGTTTGACCATTCAAGTCTTTAATCTCAAGCAGAAACAAAGCACTTTCAAAATGTTTAAAATAATTCAAATGAATTTAATAAAAAAAATTTAAATAAAAAGGAAATAGTAAAATACTTTGACTTTAACAAAAAATATTAGATATTCTTTATAATACAAAATATATATAGAATATCTTATTTTTTATAATAAAATTGTATCAACATAATACAATTATTATTTCAATATGTTATTTATTAATTTTCAAAGTAAAAATAATAAAAATTTAAAAAATTAGCTTTGGCTTCGTCGCTGAAAGTGTAACTTTTGGTGACGACACAAAAAGTCATCGCTAAAAGTCATACATATGACGACGATTTTTCTTTGCCGTTGCCGAAAATCACACTTTCGGCGACGACTTTTTTTGTCGCCCCCAAAAGTAACACTTTAAGCGATGACTTTTTTTGTTGTCGCTGAAAGTATGCTTTCAGCGATGACTTTTTTTTGTCACCGCCGAAAGTCGTCGCTGAAAGCCTGTTTTTTTTTAGTGAACACATAACATCTGGTCACCTGCGTAGAGACTCATCACGCTCAAAATAAAATGGGCATCTTCATTGACTAGAAACAGTGTAGCTGATGATAAAGCGACAATCCAAGAGATTGGGCAAAAAGACGATTCAATGCCTTTACTTCATCATACCTAACCACAGGCCAATTTTTGAAACTCAACTTTTTGTACAAGTGCTTTAGATTCAATGATGGTACGTACATGGATGGCCAAGTATCAGAGTATAAAGCAAGACTTGAAACACAACAGCCAAAACGTTATGTACAGTCAACAACGGATGCGTTAATCCGGTGATATATGTGCTCCGAACTCCGAGACCCACATAAATCAACGCCGTGGGAAGATTCATATAACTCAGCCACAGAAATTAATCTCTGAAGCAGGAAGCATAACCCTCAAAAGATTTATCTCATCTCCCAAGTCAGACAATATATATATATTTATTTTCGAGGAATGCTTGCAAGCGAGATGTTGGAGTTCACATCTTCGATTCCGAAAGTTGGAGGGTATTTTATTATGATTTTCTCTAAATCGTCCACACACGCCCAGTCATTCCGATTGTTGATTAGTGCGAGTTTGTTTTGGGTCCGAAATTCTCCTATCCAACCAAACGAGCTAGGAAGGCATTTGTAGAGCCTGGCATAAAATACACAATTCATGACTCATGAGTAACACAATTTCTTTTTAAATTTTATATCATATATAGATAGATTTATTGAAACATATTATTTATAATTACTATTTTTTACTAGATATTTATAATTACTATTGAAGGATATAATATATTGATATTGTTGACAATAAATTTGAAAAGCTACTAGCGTACCAGAGGTGTAAACACCTCGATTTTAAAAAATCTGACTTCTAATCAAACAATTACAAATCTCTAGAATCCTTTGCCACAATTTCCCCATATATAAATACGAAAAATTAAGATGAAACTGAAAATCAAGAATGAAATTGGAAATTTAAGACTTGCTATAGAAGAACTGAAAGAGTCAACTAATTGCTTAAAGGAATTGCGATAAATATAGTTGGAATTGAAATCTCAGCATACTCATGATATGGAAAGAACAACATGTAGAACGGGAAACAAACTGAAAGCTAAAAGGAAAATATAAAGGAAACTGAAATAGAGTCAAAGTATATGTGTTGAGAAATTGAATACTGTTGAGATGTTGATGTCCCTGGAAAAAGGTCTCTCCTTTAGCTGTTTGCACACTATTTATAGATGAGTCCACAGGCAGGTATCCAACCCCCACAAATGCTATATTTCAGGCGTCCATTCTCAAGGTGCTCAATTCCCCCGTCACAAACCTGACTACGACCTCCCTAACTTCACTCCCACTTCCGTATGATTTTATCCACATAAAATGAAGTACCTCCACCCATATGACTCCCACATGCCACCATTAATAATCCATGAGGCCTAATATACAAATACATACACACACATATATTATAAGGCCTACTAACTGAATACATTTAATAAAAAGAAAATGAGCTTAACAAATTTTTATTTTTCCCCAATTCAATATATGGGCTTTGACAATGGAATCATACTTGGTCCAATTTTATTTTTAGGCCGAACATATATATTTAGGACTCATGATATGTTAATGTTTAAGATTAGTGTTATTTGCAAATATAAGATATATTAATAAGATATAATTTAAATATTATATTTCAATTAATGTAAATAATATGAACATCATATATATTTATAGTATAAGAAACATATTTGAATTAAATATTACATATTTATAATACAAATATATATTTAATTTAAAATATACATACATATATATATGATACAAAAAAATCTTAATAAGCCGTACTAGTAGAACGAAAGAATTGTCCAAACAAAGTTAATTGTCACTTTATGGCACAAAAAACAATTTCTTCATGTTTAATGGTGAGGCCATTAGCTTATTCCGAGAAGCAAAAGATTTGGTGCATGTGTGACGTCTTGGAACACCAATTTGGCATGCATTGACTCTAGAAGCAAAAAGGAGAGAACAATGTGATCCTCTCCAGCCGAACAAGGATCAGGTAGGACATTGACAAACATCAACGTTTTGGAATCTCCACCAAGACATGGCTGCCATGAATAGAACAAAACAAAGTTCAATATAAAGTATAAGGGAGAGAAGAGCATCATCACTACAAGAAAACCACTATATATGTTTTTCCATTCACATGATCAAACTTCAATATATATGAATAACGAGTTGTAAACTTGAGACAAAACACTACAAAAAACTTGACTTTTGACGAGGACAAAAGTCATCGCCGAAATTCGAAATGTCATCGCCAAAAACCTTCAGCGATGACAATTTTGTCGTCGACATAAGTCAAAGTTTCAGTGACAACAAAAAATGTCGCCGCCAAAAGTAGACATTTGGTGGCGAAAATAGTTGTCGCTAAAAATGTAAATTATCATCGTTGAAAGTTTGTCGTCGCTAAAAGTTATCATTTGGTGATGATATAATTGTCGTCGCTGAAAGTCGACCTTTGGTGATAACCAAATTGTCTCGCTAAAAGTTGACATTTGGCGACGACATTTAGTCGCCGCCGAAAGCCTTTTAAACACCATTACCACATCATCATCGGGCCACGCCACGTCACCCTGGGTCCATTGCCATATCACCACCACGTCATCCTGGGTCCATTGTCACATCACTGCCACGTCACCCTGGGTCCACTGCCACATCACCGCCACGTCACCCTGGGCCACACCATTTCACACCATATTACCACCATTTCATCACAACCCACACCTATCATTTGGCGACGATATAATTATCATCGCTGAAAGTCGACCTTTGGTGATGACCAAATTGTCATCGCTGAAGGTTGACATTTGGCGATGACATTTAGTCGCCGCCAAAAGCCTTTTAAACACCATTACCATATCATCATCGGGCCACACCACGTCACCCTGGGTCCATTGCCATATCACCGCCACATCACCCCGGGCCACACCATGTCACACCACATCACCACCATTTCATCACAAGCCCACACAGGGACGGATCTAAAATTTAGCATATGGGGGGCTAAAAATAGAAATTGTGTGAAGAGTGGGGGATCTAAAATTATTTTTCACATTTTCTTACAAAAATAAACATATTATAAAAGAAAATTTATAACTTGGGGGGGCAAGCACCCATGCTTGCCCCTCTCTGTATCCGTCCATGAGCCCACACCATGTCACCACCACCACGTCACCCTGGGTCCATCGACATGTTACTACCACGTCACCCCTGGGACCCACACCATGTCACCACCACATCACCGCCATGTCACCGTGAGCCCACGCCACATCACCACCACGTCATATAATGCTTTGAAATGTGTTCACCTAGGTTTCGAACTCATGACCTCTTACTCCCAAAACCTTATATTCACTCTTTTACCAGTTGAACTGAAATGTACTTGCGGTCTTTATATGAAATATTAAATATATATTATTTATATACACACATATATTTATAAATCAATATATTATTAAAAAATACACATTTATTTTATTTTCAATTACTAATTTCATAAAATATTTTATTTAGATATACTTATATTTATATGAATATTTATATTATAATTTTTTATTTTTAAATCTTAAATAATTTTCCTATAAATATATTTATTTTTCTTTGACAAGAAAAAATTGTTTTCTAGCTGACTTTTAAATTTTATTTTTATTTTTAAATAAAAATAATTATATATATAATATTTATGATCTATATGTATTAATATTATATTATTTTATGTTATTTTTTGCATAGTCATATCATATATTATATTATTTGACAAATTATATTATATATGTTTAATATATATTAGAGGTGAGATGGATTGGGTAAGAGCGGATTTTATACCAACTCATGGTCTGACTCGAAGTTTTGATTGAGTATTATATATATCCATTTTTTATTATTTTTTTATTTTTTAAAAGAAAATTAGAAAATTGAACTTCTACTATGATGGTATTCCCAATAAAATATGTTTAATACTTGATAAAACTATATATAAATATAAAAAAAAAAACCCTCAGGCCAGGTCAGACCAAGTGATATGAGAAGGCTGCTCGAAACCTGGTCTGACCAGATCAAATGGCTCTAACCGATGCTGAAGTTTTGGTTTCTTGTTAAAATGGCCGGATTTGTCTTTAGTTGGGCTGCTTCGGGTTGGACTAGATTGATCAGGTTCAGGTTTATTCTCTCACCCCTATATATTATATATAATATAATAGGAATGTGGAAAAAATTATTATTACAAATATTGTAATTTTTATTATCATATGATTTAAAAGAAAATGTAATAAATTCAATCTGTTATGATTAGGAGAATAAAAAAATAAAAAACGTTGAGATAGTGAGAAAGAGAATTCGCTAATACTTGTTTTCTAAATATTGTCATTACTTATTAATTGGGAAAGTAGATTAACAATCCATAAGCATTTTTCCTCTATGTGACATTGCTCTATTAGACTTTTACACCATGTGAAAATATCTACACTACCAACACATATAGGAGTTTGGGCTGAGAGTTTCAATCATAGTATAACTGATTATTGTTTTAGATATATTAACTACTTATTATTGTCTTGGTACGTTAGTACTTCATCAATTATTATTAGTAATAAATAACATTAATATTAATTTATATGTTAAATATATTAGCAATTAATTATTTAGCCTAATAAAAATTCCTCCAAATATAGGATTGATCATATTAAATAATTAGATATTAGTTTGTCCACATAATTCTCTTTTATTAGTATTATCAATCCCTTCATTAATTAAAAAAAATTATCGTAATAAGAATAACATATTTCATTAATTAAGATGAAGGAAAAGTAAAGATAAATATGGAATAGATTCAATAGTTTAACCATTCAAGTTTTTAATCTCAAGCAGAAACAAAGCACTTTCAAAATGTTTAAAATAATTCAAATGAATTTGATAAAAAAATTCAAATAAAAGGAAATAGTAAAATACTTTGACTTTAACAAAAAATATTAGATATTCTTTATAATACAAAATATATATAGAATATCTTATTTTTTATAATAAAATTGTATCAACATAATACAATTATTATTTCAATATGTTATTTATTAATTTTCAAAGTAAAAATAATAAAAATTTAAAAAATTAGCTTTGGCAGCGACGTAGTCGCCGTTGAAAGTATGACTTTCGGCGACAACAAAAAGAGTCATCGCTGAAAGTATGCTTTCGGTGACGACATAAAAAGTCATCACTGAAAGTGTGACTTTTGGTGACGACACAAAAAGTCATCGCTGAAAGTCATACATATGACGACGACCTTTTTTTATCACCGCTGAAAGTCATTGCTGAAAGTCTGTTTTTTTGTAATGAAAAGATGTAAACAATGAGTGATATGTGAACAGATCATTTGCAATATTATATGGAGTATATATATGGTTTAACATACCTGGAGAAGGTATGTTAGTTTTGAATTCCTAAAAGGAATGTGCTCCTCTTTCTTGGCTAAAGCAAATATGACATCACTCAAAAACATCATTTAGTAACATGATCTATGACCTTAAAATTAAGTATAGTTTTATTAAAAAAAGATAGAACAAAGTTTCCTTAAGTCTGTCCATAGTTGCCCCACTCCTTGATTGTCTTTCACTTCCAGCTAGATCGATCAGATTCAAAACACCTTGCTTTTGTTGTTTAGTTTTCTATACAGTAAAGTACACAAGTGCATCAGCATTATAGAGAGAGATATATATATATCAATTAAACCAATGTGAAATGCATATTACAATATCATATACCTCATTAACCCCAGTTATACGCAAAGTAAACACAAAATGGCTTCTTGAAGACTGTTCATCCATCTGTGTTCTTCTTACCGTCCTAATACAATAGAACAGAATCTCATGTGGTTAATATTGAGACCAAGAATAAACAGTTATGTATTACTTGCTCCGGTCCACTATATAAGGTATTTTGTATCAATTGTATGCATATTAAGGAAATTATTTTTTCACCTGAAATCAATATAAAAAGTACCAACATTTTTCATTATACCCTTATTAAATATCTCATTTTATTATCATCGTAGGATTATAAATGAGAAGTAAGGAATAATTAAAGACAGGGATAAAATGAAAAGAAAAATATCCAACACCCTATATTTTGAACTAGAAACTTATCATATAAAATACCCTATATATAATGCGTACCAGAGGGAGTAAATATGAAGGGTTAAGTTTACCTGAATCAAATAAACTAATTTATTAAAATCCAAACTTATTTGTATCAGGAAACTTGATATTTCAATCTCGAGTAGTGCAAAAGATAATTACTATAATTTTCATATGATGTCCAAATGGAAAAGAACATATATATAATTCTTTAATACATTATCTAGAAAGTTTATTCAATCACAACTTCACCACAAAATATAGAAACAAGCTGACACTACAAGAAAATCTGGAATTTGAGACAGATTTTGTGAAGGATATTTTTGAAAAATCCGTCCCAAAACTAATTGCGACGGATTTTGAGACAAAAAACTATCCGCCATGAATCAGCTCGTCGCTAAATAGTTTGCAATAGAAAAACAATATCCATCGCAATGTGTTCAAGACGGAATGGGTGCGTCATAAAATATTCATCTCAAAATTTCGAGGATAGCTTATTCCAATTTTCAGACAAAATTCATAATTCATCTCAAAATCTGTTGCAAATTTTGAGATAGATTTTGTGACATGTGTTATTTTCTGTCACAGATTTTACACAAATTTTAGCATGACAAATCCGTCACAAAGTTCTCAGTTTTTTTTTTGTCCATATTAAATCATTGAAACTAAAATCCTGTATGTTATAGAATATAAGACAATAGTCATTAATTAAGATAAAGAAGCATATCAAGTTTTCAACTTTTAAACTAGTTCAAAGGTACATAAAACTGAAATCGCTCGATAGCATCATGTGCCTAAAGCCAAAATATGTCACACCAAAAGAGATCAAGTCCAAAGCATCATATTCATAAAATTCAACAAAATAAAATGACTTCTAAACAAAATAGCATAACTAAGCAGGAGGAGTATGATGCTCATCATCATTTGCATGCTCAGTTGTTGACTTTGACTCGACAGGAAAACGGCTTTTTAATTGATTGATATCTTGTCTCTGCTGGTCAATTTGTTCTTGCGCGTCATGTAAATGAAACATAAGTTTCTCATTTTGCTCTGTTAAAGCATCCAAATGCCTCATTAATTCACTTTCAAACTCTGGATGGAATCCATAACTTGGTGGGGAGGAAATTGAGGCCTCAAAATGAGTACTAGAGACAATGGAGGGAGCTTGAGATCCAAGGCCAAAAATTTGACCCTTTTTCTTGCCACCGACAACCTCCAACCATATTTCTAGTTTGTTAAGTTCTCCTTCAGCATTAGATATCTTCTCTGTGTATTAAATTGAGACTTAGAGAAAAACTGTATGGAAAACAAGATTGAATATTGAATAACTTAAAATTTCATAAACCAATAGTAGAAAACAAATCGAATATAGAAAAGCAGCATAACATTGGGGGTCATTTCATTACATACTAAAACTAGCAGCATAATGATAACTTATTTCTAGCACAACAAGTATTTTCTAATATGACAAAATATTGATAGAAAATTAGATGAAAATATATAAGAAGACTCAGAACATAATGAACAAGACTCAGAACAAAAACAATTATTTTACTGATAAATAAATTATGTTGAACCTAAAAATGTCAAGTAGACTTCTAGCACCTCAAACTATCAGAATTTTTGCTGCAAAGAGACTTCTAGTACCTTAAACTATCAAAAATTTTTTAATCTCACATCCACCTATATCACTTATGCTGTATTGGAACTTGATACACTAAATAAGCATAAAAGGCAAACATCATTACATGCCATTATTGTCAGATCACATTGTGTTAATTCACCTAATCTAAAATGGACAAATTGACATTAATTTATTTTTTAGGATATTACCATGAAGAAACTTTTAGCCATAAAGTTCTCAAGTGCATTAAAAAAAGGGAAAGAAAAGTCCTCTATCCATACAAGTATATATCATAAAAATTAAGTTTGAAGACATCAAATAAACATAAAGGGATAAAGATACTAAATGTGGAGTGTATTTAGACTGCTGAAGTAATAACACTGTTGAACTACTTTATGATTTTGGAAACTCATCTCTAGAATATTAAAATATGTTCGACATAGTGCCCAATATAAAACTGACTAGAAGTATGTCCAGGAAAATCAAAACTTTGAAACATAGAGATGACAGTAGGAGTTCATGAGTAAAACTACAAAGGTAACTATTGTCTGTATTTAATTTAGGTAAGGTAAAACTAAATTATCTCAAGTAACAATCGGCACAATAAGAAATGAGTCATGTGCCATTGAAGACTAACAATAATAATACAAGTAGATGAAAATATGAAACTATTGAGCATGATATTATGGATGCCAGCCTACCCAAAGAAGCAATTAATTCATGATCCATATAAAGAAGGAACTAAAAAAGTGAAAGTTTCAAACATTGTTATGTTCAAAATAATGAACAAGAATCAAAACAATATGTTGATAAATTAAAAGTTTAAAACAAAGAATTAGATAAAAATGTACTTACATAGGCTTCAACTGACCTCTCATTAACGTATTCATTGGTTTTCTCATTGAAATGCATTCACTTAAAAAGCTCAACCATTGTTGGCTGCCTCCCGAGATCTGCAACCTGAAATAATTAATAAAGATGAAAAACATTCTTTACAAATGAGAAACAATGAGTAATTTGAATTGAAATTCTTACCATCCTCCTTCAATGCTCAGTCGAAGGAATGCTACCACATTTATTCTTCATGCCTCCTACAGCTGAGGCTCGATTTGCCTTTGCTGCCTCTTACTTTAACTTCTATTCTTTGCTAGTCCATACTTTGCACAATTGTGTCCACACATCTCTTGTAATCCAATTTGGTTGGATTCCTTTTTTCATATCTGCCCTAACTTTAGTCATAGTTTTCCTAAGGATATCACCACATTTTTTTATTAAAATTGGATCTAATTTTTTGTTCGTACTATGATAGCCATTTATACTTTTTCTGTGTGCACAATAAAAGAACCATAAATTTCAATTACATTTAAGGTGAGAACATAATCTAAGAAAATAAGGAAAATTGATGGCTTTTTTTACTTACTGCCCATCCTTTAAACCAATCATCTCGAAGCTTAAGTGGTGCCGTCCCCCATGTGTAACATGGGTATTCAAATTTTGTTTGAATAATGGGAAGTATTTCCCTAACCGCATTGATAGGATTAAACCTATATTTGCATCAAAATTGCACATGTTATGATAGTTCAAAATTGATATGTAGAGAAATATTTATAAAACCTATATTTGCATCAATGATTGCACATGTTATGATAGTTCAAAATTGATATGTAGAGAAATATTTATAAAACAATTAAAAGTTTTTAACTTACGTGTCATTATCTGGCTCCACCAAAATCTGACCATCTATGCAGACATTGCTACTAGATGTATGCTGGGAATGTGGAATAGGATTGGAAGATCTCTCTGGTGAAACATGGGGTGGGCTGGATGATGATGGTATATTAGGTGCAATTGTAGATCCTCCAGAGGGCAAAGATGTCATAGTAGAGGAACTAGGGTGAGGACTAAGAGAGGATGTTCCATCTCTAATATGTGGTGACACAAATTGACTAAAAGATGTACCATCACCTGTATGTAGTGGATGCACAACTTGACATCAACCTTGACCTCGCTTGATGCCACGACTTACCATCTGCACAATGATTGCACTACTCAATTATGTTTTCATAAGAAGTTTACATAAACTAAACATTTACAAAATAATAAGACATGAACATATAAATATTAATGCGCAATAATAACATATATATTTGCATAACAAGTTAAAATAAATTGAAGAATTTAACATAAACCCACAATCCC
Source organism: Adenanthera pavonina (assembly GCA_026686845.1). Lineage (NCBI taxonomy): Eukaryota > Viridiplantae > Streptophyta > Magnoliopsida > Fabales > Fabaceae > Adenanthera > Adenanthera pavonina. The sequence continues at coordinate 18,993,894 of JAIVEN010000002.1, read as the reverse complement.
TTATATATTATCTTTTGAATCATTTGCTTCATCATCTTCACTATCACCTCCTTCATCATCTTCAGTATCATCTTCTGAATCTTAATCTTCTTCATCATCTTCACCATTGCTATCTAGATCATCTTCTATATGTTCTTCATATTCATCATTAAGAATAGAGTTATCTATTTCTGCATAACCACCTTCAATATTTGCTAGGTTATAAATTTCATCATTATGAGCAATTGAAGGTAATATGACTTGTAATCCATCTTCTTGAAATGGCTCAATGTTTGCTGTAGATGTGGGAGCATCAATAGTGCTCCGAGCCTTTACTTTAATGACAACTAATAAATGAGCCTTTTTACGATGACCACTGGGATAAGGTGCATAGTACACCTGTGTGGCTTGTTGTGCAAAAATGAAAGGATCAAATTTGTTGTACCTCCTAGATGCATTAAGTTCAACAATCCCATATTGCTTATGAACCATCACACCACAGTTAGGGGTTGCATCAAACTACTCGCAATTGAACAACACTAATTGCTTCATAAGAGTTCCTGCATATTATATTTGTCCAATCTCTTGTAATATGCCATAATATTCACATTTTGATTGGCCATAATCATGTCCCTTAACACAAACTCCACTGTATACAGTTGATTTTCCATGGGTATATGAATCTACATGAAACTTGTAACCATTGATAAAGTAGATAGGCCATGTCCTCACTTTTCTATTTGGTCCTCGAGCAATGTCATGTAAAAAGGGGTCCACAACATTGTTCACTGGGTTTTGAATCTGTGTCACAATTTTTAATGTTAGCCTAGATTCAAATTACCACACAGAATATGTAAACTAATAACTACTTACATGTTCTTGAAACCAACCCAAAAAGTTTGCTTCAATTCGAGATTCTATCTCAGTATCCAATATTTGAGGATCATATGAATTTAACAATTCAACAAATAAGCTGCATGTAGAAGTATGTCAACACCATATACAAATAACCAATGTAACTTCCTCTTAATCAACCATACTTACTTGATATAAGGTTGTACTTCATCACAATTCATAAGAACATATCTAGTAGCGGCTTCTACTTCCTTATCATTCAAAAAACGAGACTTGCATTCTCCAGATGGCCTACCTGGATAGTTAAAAATAGAAATTGTAGGTAGTTCTAATTCTCCACTATCATAATTTCTTAGAGGTCTTGTTAAATTTGATAGTGCTTGTGGCTCAAAGTAATGAGAGAAAAATGTTGCAGTCTCCTCAATTATATAAGCCCCAAAAATAGAGTCTTCCACATGAGCTTTGTTCTTCACTTTTTGCTTTAAGGTGTGTAGGAACCTACATAAAGAGTTGTAGAGGCTAAGATTTATTATGGTTTTCAAATATTTGTCCTCAATAAATAATGAGAAGTTTTGGTACCTTTCAAATGGATACATCTATCGATATTGAACCGATCCCCCGACCTTGGCTTTATAGGGAAGGTGGATAGGCAGATACTCCATTGAGTTGAAGAACCCTGGGGGGAAGACCTTCTCCAATTTGCATAATGTCACAACAATGTTCTTCTCTAACACCTCCAATTGTGCCCTTGTTAAGGTAGGGGCACAAAGTTCTTTAAAGAATTTACTAAGCTCAGTTATAGAATTCCATACAACTTCAGGCAAATTAGAAAAGGCAATAGGAAGCAAGCGTGGCATGAACACATAGCAATCATGATTTTTCATTCCATACATCTTTGCTTCATTCATGTTAACACATCGGGCCAAATTAGATACATACCCATCTGGGAGTTTCAAGTTCTTTACCCATTGACAAACAGCCTGCTTTTGTTCTAGATTCAATGTATATTGTGCTTTTGGGATCAATGTTCTCTCTTCATTAACTATAAGTTCTAATTCCTTCCGTCGGCAATATTCTTTCAAGTCTTTTCTTGCATTTGCATCATCTTTAGTTTTCTCATTTATATCCATGATGGTGTAAAACACATTATTAAACACATTTTTCTCAATATGCATGACATCAAGATTATGTTGAATCAAGTTAGTTTTCCAACAAGGCAATTCCTAAAATATAGTTTGTTTTGTCCAAAGGTGAATCTCCTTATACCCTTTGATCGGTACAACATCTCCCTACTCAACTACCTTTGGCAAATTACACACTCGTTCCAAAACTTCTTGCCCATCTAACCGTGGTGGAGGCACTGAGTGCTCAACCCTGTTCTTATAAAATGAACTTTTATTTCTCTTGTACATGTGATCTAATGGAAGAAATTGTTGATGATAGTCAAAGAAAGATGTTTTCTTCCCATGCTTCAATTGGAATGACTTTGTATTCTCCATACATATAAGGGCATGATAATCTCCCTGTTGTCATCCAACCAGATAACATTCCATATGCTGGAAAGTCATTAATTGTCCATAATAAGGCAACTCACATATGGAAGTTTTGTATCAATGAGTCATCTTATGTTAGAACACCCTCAGCCCACAATAATTTTAGTTCATCTAATAATGGCTGTAGGTAAATATCTATTTTCCCCTTGGGATTTTTAGGACCAGGGATAATCAATGTCAAAAACATATGCTCTCTTCTCATGCACATCGTTGGTGGTAGATTGTATAGAGTAACAATCACTGGCCAACAAGAATAATTTCTCCCATATTGGGCAAATGGCATAAAGCCATCAGCACACAACCCGAGCCTTACATTTCGTGGATCACATGGAAAGTCAGGGTATGTGTTGTCAAACACCTTCCATGCTTTTCCATCAGAAAGGTGAGAAAGGACACCAAAATCTTGACCATTGTCATAATGCCACCTCATTTCGTTTGTCGTTTTCTCATAAGCAAATAATCTCTAAAGTCTAGGAATTAATGGTAGGAACCACAACTACTTATTTGCAATTTTCTTTTTTCTTCCACTACTATTTCGCCTTGTGGAATATCTTTCTTCATTGCAAAACTTACATTGGGTTAAATTCAAATCATCTTTATAATATAGCATACACCCATTCAAACAACAATCTATCTTCACATAAACATGTCCTAACTTAGATACCAACTTCTTTGTTTGGTACCAGTTTGTTGGCAAACGAGTACCTTTAGGTTGTGTTACCTTCATGAACCATGAAAGATGATCATAGGTTTGATGTGACATGTTAGAGTTTGCCTTAATGCTTAGCAAATGTACAACTGCTGAAAGTTCAGTCCAATCATTACACCCTTCCCATAAAGGTTGTTGTGCCGTATGCAACATGTCATAGAATGCCTTTGCATCAGGATTTGGTATCTCTTCAGCACTTTCATTATAGTTAGCCCTGAAGCTTGGCCCAGCTATATCCATCACCATAGACTCATATCGCGTAAACTGTTCTCCAACTTGCCCATAAGAAACATCTTGCATGTTATCCAAAGGATAAAGGGATGGACCTGCCTCAAACGATGCTTCACCATGACTAGTCCATCGATAATAGTTTGGCTTAAATCCGTGCTTGTAAAGATGCACTTTCACTGTGTCAAGATCTAAGTGGTTCTTGCATTCACATTTCTTACAAGGGCACCTAATCTTCTAATCATGTAAGAATGGAGGCAATTGGCAAGCATGATTAAGAAACTCTTCAACCCCCCTAAGAAACTCTGCCTTCAAGTATCCACAACTTGAATCTATTCTATCATACATCCATCTTCGATTTTCTGAATCATCCATCCTCACCCCCAATACACCTATGATATTGAAGTCTCAACAAAATATTTTAAGTATTTAAAAGTTGCCCTAAAGGGTCCAAATAACTTAAACTTTAATGAACTTTTCAATTCTTTATACTAAATATATTATAATTTTGTACATATTTGAGTTGAAGTGAAAAATAAGGAATACCATAGTGAATTTAAAACTGAAAATCACATATTACAACAGCATTCACTCAATTCAAGCACTAGAATTAATAACAGTAGATTAAACCTTTTAGGTCTAAATCCAAAAGGTCAACAAAAGCAAAAGCAAGCAACAATATGTTATTTGGATTTTAGACCAAATACAACAGATGAAATCCAAAAATTAACCCAAACTCTAAAAATTATAGAAGTATACCAAATTATAAATAAAAAAGGGTATACATTACCTTTTCTTTTTCACTAGCTTTCAATGGATTTGGCCCCTCAAACTTTTAATGCCTCCTCTTTTTGTAGTCTGCCAAATTATAAATAAAGATAAAAGTGTAGTGTCCTAGTCTAATTGTGACATCCGGGCGCTGACGAGGGCGGGGAGTGATCGTCGGTGCAAGAAAAGTATGGGTCAGATAAAGTAATGAGGAGAAAGTAATGAGGTACCGACAAGGAAAGGCTCCTGGCAGGCTTCTAAGCGGGAGGGGCATATGAATGAATCGAAAACATACCAGAACGAGAGGGATCCAGAGACTGCATAGGTATGGGACTATACGGTTAAGGATAGCATAAAGGAATTGATAGGTACTACCTATACCAACAAGGTGCACCTACCTTTTCGATAGCCTATCCCTAAAGAACTCCTCAGTTAAGCGTGCTTGACCTGGAGTAATTATGGGATGGGTGACCTCCTGGGAAGGAGGTGTGTGAGTGAGGACAAAGCACACCGAAAGGGCTTGTGTTGGTTTGTGGGGACAGTCGTCAATCCCAAATAGAGAAAGAACAAATAAGGGTACGCTTAGAGCCGTCAAAATGGGTCAAGCCCGACGGGCTGGCCCGAAAAGCCCGAAAAAATGAGCGGGCTCGGGCCTCAATTTCGGGAGTAAATACATAATCCGGCCTTTTTGAGCCTGGCCCGTTTAGGCCCGACCTATGGCGAGCCGGTCCGAAAGCCCGAAACTTTTTTCTTTTTCTTTTTTTTTTATTCAAAATATTAAAAAATACATATTATTTTATTAATTAGTGATATATAAATTATAAAATTTAAATATTATGTTAGTTTTTGATGAATTATGATGATAATTAATTGTATTAATTTAAATAATTGTATAAAAAATTTTATTAAAAAACATAAAAAATATTAAAAAATTAAAAAAAGCCCGCGGGCAGGCCCGTAGACCCGATCCCAAGGGCTCGGGCTCGGGCTTGGAAAACCAAGCCCGTTTGTCAATTCGGGCTTTTTGACCCAACCCGAATTGACAATTCTAGGTACGCTAAAGGACAAGGATAAGATTTCACCTCAGGTTTTTACGTTTGATTGCTGGAATGAAAGTCAATAACACCCACGTGACACATAAAGTGGCAAAGTTTGAATTTAAGGTTGAAAATAATAAAAAAAAGAGATTTACATCTTTCACACAATGCTTGACTTTATGCTTGAAAATAATGTTAAAAAGTTAATAATTTTATATCTACCATCATGAGCATCACATGCTAAAGGAACAAAGGATATGTGCCTTAAAAAAAAGGTTAAAACTCAATATCAATTTTATAGTGTCCTAGTCTAGTAAGTCAGTTCTAATGTCAAAAGTTTCCATCTTTCATATAGTTGATGGATTAATCATATCTTCTCCCATAAGCTAAAACACCCACATGACACTTAAAGTATCAAAGTTTTTCTACCAATTAAGTCATTCACAATGAATCTAGGTCATGTGAGGTGTGAACCATTTGCTAGCAAATAAAGAAGTAAAAAGTGGCTTCGTGTATTTCATAGCAGCATGCTCAAAATGAAATAAAAAAATGCTAAAAGCTGAACTACAATGAAAAAGCTACTATTTTTTTCTTTATTAAGATTACAATATAACTAGTCACAATTGGAAGGAAAGAGAGCTGCTAGTTTTTTATTGGTATTACAATGTTACTAGTCATGATTGGAAAGGAAACAAAAAATGTCATCAATCCCCAAGATGTTATATTATATTCAGTTTTTAGCAAAGTAGATTGAATTCAATCTACTTTTTGAGATGCTCAATGTACAACTAATAGATTAATCTTCATTAATCCCCAATGTGTCATAATATTATTTTAGATTAATCTTCAATCTTCATTTGACAAAATATTCATCTCATAAATAAGGAAAATAGACAAAGCAATCCATTCGACTCATTGTGCCTAAATTCCAGTAGCTAATATAAAGCCAACTTAAATCATTGAACAGATCTAGTTAGAAATTATAACTGGGGTCTCATGATTATTTTAGTCTCATTTTTCTTATATTCCCCACTTTCCCTTCCTACTTCCTATCAGACTCACTACCCTTTTATTATTGTAACTCACAATAGGTCCTAAAAAAAAATTCTGGTCATATATAAAAATTGAGAAAGAAAACATTAGGTTCATGGGTTTAATAGGTTCAGCCATTTGATGATGTTTCTTGTCCTTTTCAAGATGATGGCCCACTTAGATTTTTCTAATTTTTGTCATAAAAGCTTCGAAATAGACCCACTACCCTTTCCCTTTTGTCCACTTTCAGATAAAGCAACCACAACCTCAAAATGGCAACTCAGAGATCAAATTTGTCGTTAAAGAAGGAGACATAAATGAAAAGCTTCATAAAAAATTGCTTCTTAAACTTATCCATATCTCTATTTAACCATGATAAATGTACAAGAAGCAGAGGAGGACAAACCAGAAAGGAGCAAGCTTCGATCTACCTCTCTTCAAGTTGTGATGCACTTGAGCCAAGGAGGAGGGTGAACGACGGAACAAGCTCTATGTGAGGATCAGTGGGAGAACGAGCTCTGTGTGAGGGTCAGACGGAGAGACTTAGAATGATGTGTTAGGGCTTTCTATTTAGATGGCAATTTAGTAAAAGGGATTGAGAGGGAAGATAGAAAAAAAGAGAGGGAAAAAAATTGAGACCAAGTGATGCCATTTTGTAATATTTCAAATGGGAATTTGAGAGTAAACTCATAAATAAAAAAAGATTAATAATTTTATGAAATTTTTAAATTTTGTCGTAACAAAAGATATAAAAGCTGCTAAAAAGGGAATTGGCCAAAATAATTCCAACAGATTTTTTGTCAATTATTTTATTTTATTATTTTTATTTTTTGGCCAACACTTTTTATTATTTGAATACATAATATATACAAAATAAATCTTGCAATAATCTCGTTGATTAAATCAAATAACTATATATCCAATTGTTATTGAGAAATTTTAAATTACTTATTTGTTGACTGGATGGTTATAATATTATTTTAGATGATCAATTTTGCTAAAAAGGCATTTTGTTAAAAAGGTATTTGAGAAGATTTGAAATAAGTTAAAATAATAAACTTCGTGTGACAATTTCTTGATTTAATTAGGTTTTAACGTACATCATAATTTTGGGATTAAATGAATATACATAATGATTTACGCAATTATGATTATATAATAACTTACTATATTTTTTGATTATCACATAATGCTCTGATTTTCAATGCATTTATTTCGTTAATCACATCCCTCAATGATACACATTGCATTATTTTGTTTGTCCAAATCTTATACCCAACACCTAAGTTAAATTGCAGTTGATATATGAAGTAAAATCATTTTTTAAAAAAAAATTTGTAATAGGAATTTGCGTTATGAAATTACACCATACCATAGTAGATTTAGGTGTAATCTGTAGTTGTTGCCGAGATATATTCATGAAATTATGCGATAAAAATGATCATGGAGGATATCTAATGCAAACAACATAATATTTATTAATTCTAGAACAAAATAACTTGATTGGGTTATAACGATAAGATATAAAATTTTGATAATTTTAATTATTAAATAAAAATCAAGTGAAATCATTCGTCAGGGAAAAGAAAATTATGAAAATTTAAAAGCGATTGTATTGGTTTTTTTTTGGACTGTTTTATTAAAAAAAATATATAAATTTCACTTATATAAATGTTCATCTATTTATAAATAAATTTGTAAATTTAAAATGTATATAATCCATATATAACAATATATATTATATTTCCTTTGGATTGAATTGTAAAACACATCAAGTCAAGCCACCATCTAGATTAAATCATGATAATTCAGGATATTTAACACAGGCCCTTAAATAAAAGAAGACTTACGGTGAACATTTTATAATTCTCAAACTTTGAAGAAGATGAAGGTAGTGGTCAAAAGACCAGCTATCTACGATATCGCCCATGTTTATGCCTTCGAACATAGGCCGATAATTTATCAAGGATCATTTTTTGTTCTAGGCTTTATAAAACTTCTCCAGCTCCTTCAATTTCAATTCCTCACTCTGTCACTTGTATACGCTGATTAATCAACTAGAAGTTAGAGATTGCAGACCTTAATTTGAAGCAGCTGGGAACCCATGTACTTCACATGTCCTATTTTAGTGAAACTACCACAAGGTCTTGAGCCTATAAAACAAACATTCAAATAGCTGCTAATGACACAATCACAATCATACAAACACACATATACTCTTATCAGACAACCTTACAACATATTCAAACCTTAAGGTACATTTCAAAATTATTAGCAACATGACAATTATATAACACCAAAATTGATATCATAAAAATATTTTTTAAAAAATTAGTATGAGAAATAAATTTAATGACAAAAAATTAAATTACAAATATGTTTCCTCATTTTGGGACGGAGTTTGCGATGGAAATAGAGATGAAATATTTTGATATGGATAACACCGTCGCAACATCTATCCTAAAAATGGAATACGCTATATCTAAAATTTTCAAGCGGAATTTTGTGACGGAAAATTCCATCTCAAAATATCTGTCCCAACTTCCATCACAAATTCCATCCCAAAATGAGGATATGTTATTCCAAAAAATTTGGGACAACAATTTGCAATTGAATGTTTCGTCACAAATTTTTTCTCAGAAGTTGCGACGGAAATAGTGACGACTATTTTTGTTATGCAAATATCCGTCCCAAATTCTGTCCCAAATATTGGTGACGGATTTTGGGACAAATTGTAATCTGTTGCAAAATTCCATCCAAATTTCCATGTTTTCTTGTAGTGTGACCGAACCAAGCATACCAATTCCTCCAACTTGCAGCTCATTGGAGGAGAGAGGAAATCTCATTTACACTACAAACATCCACATTAATAGTGAGGTCAGAAATCATGTTTGATAGTGCATTGCTTCCCAGAAACACCTTTTTCTATTCGTGTTTGATCAACTTGATGATCAATTCCACTTGGCCGATTTGATGACAACAACTCTCGAATTGTATATTTCTGGTATTGACGAATAGAAATATTTACCAAACTATAAATTTTAGTTTGTGGATGTAACCAATTGATAATCAAAATAAAAATATATTAAACTGCATTTTGTACGTCCAACCCTGGTTCTTAAAGGATTGGCTAGTCTCTGGAAGATTTGTTCCAGAGAACGCAGTATTAATCCTTCTTAATCTGGGCCATTAGGACTTCCAATCATTGTATTGTTTGAGCCTGTCTGACCGTAAGCAAATATGCATACCTAATATAACAAACCAAAAGCCCCTCTGTCAAACCATATCTAGTGTACAAAAATACAAAAAAATAAAATGCAAGAGCAGAAGATAAAGAAATGCCCTAATGAAAAGGTAAGGAAGCAATAGTATTTATAATGGCACAATCCTTTCCATTTCTTTGCGGTTCATGAATGAAAAAACAAACTTTTTCAAGAGACAAATCCATCTTGGAAAAGTTTCCTAAGGCTACAAAAAATCAAGAATATATATAACTTTAAAACCTACTACTTAGTTATAGCTAGATTGCATGATCAATCCATATAAATAGAACACCGAGAAAGAATTCAAATTAAGTGATAACATTTTATTTAGTAAAATGAACTATGACCTTAAAATTAAGTATAGTTTTATTCAAAACAAACAATGCCAAACTCTAGCAATAATAGCACGGGCAGACATAGATTACTGGTGAGAGGAGCCTTAGTTCCCATCAGATTTTTTTTTTATCCAAAATTTTTGTACAGACATTGGCCAAAAAGTTAGTTAGTCCATAGTCCAGCCCCTTGTACTTGAACCCAAGACTATATGGAAGGATGAAGTAAGCATAATAATTTTTGCCATGCTGCCAATTTATCTTATAAGGTGCAGATATTCAAAGGCAATAACAAATGAAGACATACCTAGGAAAGGAGGAAAATTCTAAAAAGACATGTGCGAGAGAGGGTGAGGGTGGTGACGGAGGCTCGGAGGACCGGCGGATGGCTGAAGAGGTGGACCTTTTGGCTCGTAGTAAAAAAAGGGTGAGACAGAAGAATAATGTTGATAGGAAGGATGAGACTATGAATGAAGATCAACCTGAAGCTCCTTCATATAGGGACAAATTGATTAATCTAGATGATCAAGCTCAAAAGGCTGCGAGCAGGGGAAGTAATGCTATAGACACGGCGTGGAAGGATTACATTAAGAGTCTCAAAGTTTTTTTCTCAAAACCAGGGGAGACAGGCTCTTCAGGAATAAAAGTTGGTCAACCAAGACGCAGAGATAATCTTTGTCCATCTTTGCAGGTCACACAAGCGGAGTATGAAGCATGGTGTGCTCCGTGGCAAAAGTCTCTGATTGTTAAGGTTTTAGGGAAGAGTATGAATTTATATCAACTTCATCTGAAATTGGAATTTATTTGGAAAGCTGTTGAAAAATTCAAGCTTTTGGACTTGAAGAATGACTATTTCATTGCTTCTTTCGAAACTGATCATTATTTACTGGTGCAAAGATGGAGGCCTAATTTTGATCCATGGAATGTTGATTCCCATAGAAAGATCATTGCTTGGGTTAGGATTAGGATGGTACCAGTGGAATTCTACAATCATGAGTCATTATGGAGGCTGGGGGTATAATTGGGCATACGTTGAAAGTAGATCTAGTTATATCTATGAGGTCCAGAGGGAGATTTGCTCGAGTATGTGTTGAACTGGACTTACACCTGCAACTCCTACCTACGCTCCAAATCTTTGGGTGAACATTCTTCTTGGAATATGAGGGCTTGCATTTGGTGTGTTTTTATTGCGGTATTTACGGTCACCATCATGATGTATGTCCATCACTGAATTTGTCGCACAATGAGACGGTTAACAAAATAGAAGCTGTATGAGTTCAGGTTGATGATGAGAAGACCCAGAAGGTTGATGAGAATGGGATACCGAAGGAGAACTCATCGGGGAGTGTAGAGGTGCAAGAGGGGCAGCAGGGTAATAATGAGATAAGGAATCATAGAGATCCAACTGATTCTCAAAGGCGACCTCGAGATGGAGGTAGAACTAAAGCTCTGGTGGCTCATGTGCATGACGAAGGCTCATTGGCGCCGCCGCAGATCTACGGCCCATGGTTGCTAACGAAAAGATCGTTGAGATAGAGATCGAGTTTCTCCAAAAATCATGTAATCAGAAGCAATAACTATCAAGGATTGCATAGAAGTAAATCGACCGACGTTATTGGATGGGATATGAGGATAGCGAGGAATATGGAGATGACTGGTGATAATAAGAAAGCTGGTGTAACATATCAGAATGCATTTAAGAATGGAGATATGGGCTCGAAATACTCTCATGGGGTGGATCATGGTAGACTACCAAGTGAAAGAATTAGAGGGTCAATGGTTTCTAAGGTGACAGATGGCAGAGGTAAGGACCAGCTGGGGAAGGATAGGAGAAATGGTAAGGAGATTGGCAATAATCTTGCATGGGTCCCAGTTGGATCTTTTTCTTAAAAAAAAACAAGGTCATTAGGAAAAGAGAATGATTTGGGGATTGGGCTGCATCCTCATAATGGCCCAATTAGACAAGTTAGATTGCTTGATGGTCAAAACCCCCTCTCTTCTCATAACCCATTTGCAGTATTGGGCTCAGACCATGAAGAATGGACAGAAGTTGCTAAGGAAAAGTTACATATGGGCCTTAATGATGAAGTGGCTTCGTTGAGAGAGGATACGTTGATTGATAGAGAAGGGGAGATGTGTCTGGATAATACTTTTAATTCTTTTCTTCATTCCTTGGAAGAGGAGATGCCTCTAAATGAGTAGGACGGGAATGCTTCAGATTTATGTATGGATTTATCAGGACTTCAAGCCCAGAATAACACCCACAATTCTAATTAATGAACTGCTTTTTTTGGAACAATAGAGGCATGGGTTCCAAGTCCTTCCCAGGATTGATCCGTGAGCTCACTAAAAGATACTGTGTTGACTTCTTAGCAATTTTGGAAACTCACTCAAGTGGCACTCTAGCTCATAAAATTGCTAGTTCTTTGAGGTTTCATAATTTTGAGCTTGTTGATGCTAAAGGATTTAGTGGTGGCTTATGGGTGCTTTGGGATGAGGATAAGTGGAAATTTGAAGTCCTGGAATCTAGTGATCAATTTATTCACCTGTTACTTGATGATGGAGTTAATAAAATTTTTATCACAGCTATCTATGCTAGTCCTAACCCAGTCAAACGCAAAGTGTGGAGGGATTTAAAAAATGTGAACCATTCAGTGGATGGTCCTTGGTGCATTGGGGGTGATTTTAATAGTACTTTGTACATGAAGGATAGATAGTTTACTCAAAGAACTGGGAATTTTATTGACTGGGATTTTTGCCGATGGGTGGATGAAATGGGGCTCAATGATTGTGGTTGCACTGGGCCTTATTTTACTTGGAAACGGGGAAACAGTGAGAGCAGAATTGATAGAATGCTACCAAATCATCATTTGATGGCTGCTTTCCCTCATGCTTCTGTTTTTCATCTCTTATTCTTCAAATCAAACCATTGTCCTGTGTTGTTAAAATTGACTGGAGAAGAGACGTGCTGGAGAAATTTTGTTAGCCCATTCAGATTTGTTGCATCATGGGTTTTACATCAGGATTTTGATAGATTCATGCGTGATACTTGGGAGGGGAACAGTGGTTGGATTAGTAATGCTCAATGATTCATGTATGCAATTTCTTCCTGGAAGAAAAATGTGTATGGGCATCTTGGAAGGTGGAAACAACACTTACTGAATCATCTTGTTGGATTTTTTAAAATTCCCCCTCATTGTTACAATTCTCCTTCCTATCACGAATTACAGCAGACACTTTAGCAAAAGCTTGAGGGAATTTTATTACAAGAAGATCTTATGTGGGCCCAAAAAAATAAATTTGAGTGGTTTATGCTAGGGGATAAGAATACGAAATATTTTCATTCCCTTGCAAATTCTAGACGAAGAAGAAATAAAATTGAAGCTTTGATGAATGCAAATGGCGAGTGGATGTATGATGTTGATGAAATCAAGACTACTACAGTTAATTTCTTCCAAAGACTTTTTACTGAGGAGGGAGGACAATTTGATAGCATTCCATGTACAACCACCTTTCCTCCGATTGATCACAGTATGTTGGAAAAAAATGGGCAAAGAATTTGAGGGAGAAGAGATAAGGCATTTGCTATGAGGGCTTTGAAATCACCTGGGCCTAATGGTTTGAATGCTCTCTTTTTCCAAAGTCAATGGCAATATGTGGGTGCTACTGTAACTGATTTTGTGAGGCAAATTTTCCATGACCAGTCTCTAATTGATAGCATAAATGATACTTTTATTGTTCTTATTCTGAAAAAAGACCATCCAGAGACAAGTCAGGATTTTTGGCCCATTAGCTTGTGTAATGTCATTTACAAAGCTGTAACAAAAACTTTAGCTACACGAATCAAGACTTCCTACCTACTATCATTGCTTCAAATTAGTTAGGCTTTGTTCCGGGCAGGCTTGGCTTAGATAATATAATCATAGCCCAAGAAGTTATTCATTCAATGAGAAACATGAGAGGGCGCAAAGGCTTTATTGCAATAAAGATTGATCTTGAAAAAGCTTATGATAGAGTTCATTGGAAGTTTATCTTGAATTGCTTGACGGAGCTACATTTGCCTCAAAATATTGTTGATATAAGACAACATTGCATGACTTCCTCTTAATTTAGTATTCTCTAGGAAAGTAGCAAAACTGAGGAGTTTATTCCATCACGTGGGATTCTACAAGGTGACCCTATTTCTCCTTATCTCTTTTGTTATTTGCATTGAAAGACTTGCTTATTTGATACAGGAAGAGATTTCTCAAGGTGAATGGAGGCTCATTAAGCTGAATAAGGATGGACCATTGATCTCTCATCTTTTCTTTGTGGATGTTGGGCTACACCCTTGATGGGTATAGAGCCAAAAACAAAAAAGGGCTCAGGCCCAAAATAATATAATTATTTTTTAGTGTTTATTATTTTAAGAAGAGAGGGAGGGAACGGTTAATAAGAACCGCTCCCTCACACCGCACTAAAGAGACTTTCAAGCGATCGTATTAGAGTGGGAAAAAGTGAGAAGCGTATCAATTTTGAAAGCTCTCTCTTCCAGAAAAGTAACGGGAATTGGTGCTGAAAAATTTCTGTCTCGCTCTCACTTCTCTCTCTGATAAAATACACTTTCACTCTCTTCATCTGAATTCTTCCCGGTGTGTATCTACGGTGAATCAGTAAACAAAATCCGAGTGATTTTGTTTCTACCGCCTGGAACTCTTCATTCTCTCCAAGTGGAAGAATACTCCGTCATCGGTAAGTATGTCTTCCATTCCTTTTATTTTCTATCATTGGCATCAGAGCCTGAGTTTAGATTCATGAAAAATAGTTTTCCGCAACAAATTTTTTTTCTGAGTTTCATAATTTGCATACTGTGTATATTTTTCTTATGAGTTTTTTTGTATAATTAGTATACTGTTTATACTCATGAGATAAGTAAATAGGATTCGGTAAAGGTGATCTAAAAAAATTTAAAATTTTTTACACGGTACAGTTTTAGGGTGCTGTAAGATCATCTCTTTCAAGAAAATAAATATATCATTGTGTAGAGAATACAGAGATGAGATTAAGCCTACTAAAACCGCATTAAAATGAACACTGGATTAGAGAGAAAATACCAGGAAAAGTCACGGTATGCGTAGGAAAAAGAAAAAATTGGGTTTAAAGAAATCACAATTTTTTGGATAAAAGGAGACCATCATCATGTAGAGGATGTCGAGACGAGAAAAACGACACCAAGAACGCCTTAAACGGACGCCGGACGGAGGAGAAAACGGCAAAAAACGTTGGCGGGTTCGCGGGTCCGCCACCGGGTCCGTACCGGGTCGGGTTGACCCGGCGGGAGGTCAGGGATGACCTCAGCGACGCGTCGTTTTGGCGAAACCGAAAAACGACACGTCGTTTTGACTCACAAAAAAAAAAAAAAAAATTCTGGGCCGGCAGCAGCTGGCCCTGTAAAAAAAAAAAAATTTAATTGGGCCGAGACTTTGGGCCCTTTAAAAAAAAATTTTTGGGCCGAGACTTTTGGTCTTTTCCAAAAAAAAAAATGGGCCGAATTTGGGCCCTTTTCAAAAAAAAAAAGGGCCTAAATTAGGCCCAATTTTTTTTTTTTTTACAGGGCCAGCTGCTGCCGGCCCAGAATTGCTTACAGGGCGCGTGGGGGCGCGTGAAGGGGTATTTTTGGCCACGGTTTGCTTCTAAAAATTGCTAAATTCGAGATCTTCAATTTGATATACTATTTGGCTAGTTTTCAGATAGGTTTGGATCTGTTTAGAGCTATTTCATTATATTTTTTTTAATAATAAAATTTTTTTTATCATTTTAATAATTTCTACTATTTTATTGAAGGAAAAAAAATATATATAATGAAGCAAGAGAATTCTGAAAGCACTGAAATAGTTGGATATGGTTCTCCAAGTTATGAGTATTTGGAAGAACTTATTCCAGAAGATGAATTTTTGGATGAAGATCCTAATGAGGTGTTTCTAGAAGGAAAAGAAAATCCTGGGGAACTTCAAGAAGTGTATACAGATCCAAATGGGCCAAAGGAAGATGAAATTGTTTTTGAAAAGCCTAAAATTGAAGATCAAGAAGTAGATCAACCCCTTACCCACTCTGTAGCACAAGACATAGCAAATAGAGATGCGAAAAAAATAAAACATTTAAAAGACTTGTATCCAATTCTTGCAAAGTATTCACACTTTGTGATGAATATGGAAGATGCTGAGTTCTTCGCGAACGTCATCATTAAGTTAAGAGAAAATCTGAATACACAAAACAAGAAATATTCAGATTACACCTGGGTCGATGCTATTAAGAGAGCGATGAAAATATCGAATAGCATTCTTAAAAGAAAAATTGTTAATTTCTGTTTTTCTATTTGATTTATGTATTTGTTATTTATTTATTTTTTTTTTACAACGACTATGTTCTTGTATGTATTCAATATTTTTAATATATATGCTTTATTTGAGTGGGAGCTCTTAAAATAAGTTTTTTTTGAGTTAATTATTCTAGTACTTGTATTAAAATCTTAATAGTAAATAATAGTAACATTAGCATCCGTGTGATGGGAGATACACTTGTGGTCTCCTGATCATGGAACTAATGAAATTATTATTATTCTACTAAGAAATAATACAAGTATATGACATTGTATATTGTACTGTGCTACATGTATATTTAATTAATACATTCTTTAGTTTAGCTCAATAATAGAAATCATTTATGTGGGATAGTTTCGTAACTGATTTGAAGATGGCAACCAAGAGTATAATGGCTGAGCTAAACAAAGAAGATAAACTAAATGGGGATAATTGGGACATCTGGCACCGAAAGGTTTCCTATATATTGGAAGAACAAGATGCTGTAGAGCCACTGACTATAGTCATAGCACAACCAGAAGCCGGCAATACAGCTCAACATAGGAGAGACCAAGAGGTCTACATGGCCTGGAAAAGGAAGAACAGCATAGCACGTATAACTATGCTGGGCACTATGGCCAATGACCTAATGTGTGAGTATGAAAAATATTCAACTGCACAAGTCATGTGGACGGCATTAAAGGATAAGTTTGGAGGTACCTCTACCACCAAACTCAGAAGGCTGACAATTAAGTTTGATACTTATAAGTTAAGGCCGAATATTCCTATGAAACAGCATCTACGAGAGATGGCCAGCATGATTAGAGAACTGAAGGAAGCTGGGCATGAATTGTCTGATGAACAGCAGATCCAAGCTGTTATAAGGTCACTCCCTTCAAGTTGGGAACACATGAAAGTCAACTTGACCCATAATGAGAATATAAACACTTTTAGTGATGTGGCGAAACACCTGGAGCTTGAAGATGAACGTCTAGAGGCTTACAGAGCATCTGGACAAGCCTATCTGACTGAAGAAGCAGGAACTTCAAACCCTAAGCCCAATTTCAAAAAGGGCAAGAAATATCAAAGAAAGGGTAAGAAGAATGGCCCGAAATTTAAAAAGGGGAATAAACCTTTCAAGAAAAGAGGGAAGAAAGGCGGAAAGAAGAAGAATACTGACCTGAGTAAGGTTAAATGTTATTCCTGCCTGAAAATGGGTCATTTTGCAAGGGATTGCCCTAAGCAAAATGAGCGTGAAAAGGTACTAGTGAATTATGTTAATTCACATATATCTTATGTTTCAAGTACTGTTTTTTTAACAGAAACTATTTCTTCTTCTTGGATAATTGACTCAGGCTCCACAGACCACGTGAGCAGGGATCGAGGATCCTTTACAGAGTACCGTCGGTTGCCGAATCAAAGCAAGTGGCTTTATGTTGGTAACAATGCGAGAATTGAGGTGAAAGGCATAGGAACCTGCAAATTAACTTTGCGAGGTGGAAAAACCTTAATCCTCTATGATGTACTTCATGCACCTGACATCCGACGGAACTTAGTTTCTATTTCCTGCTTATTAATTTATGGGTTTAATGTAAATTTTCATGAAAAGGTAGCAGACATTTCATTAAGGACAACCTTTTATGGTTCAGCTTTTCTTTCAAAGAAGTTCTTTATTATGGACATTGTTGATGTATTTTATATGCATGATTGCTTTGCAGCTTCTTCCAATTCAAATGTTGATATGAATGCTTGGCATGCTAGACTAGGACATATTAATCAAAATAGAATGATTAAACTAGCTAAAGAAGGACTGCTAGGTGAAATTGATAAAATGGAAATGTCCTTGTGTGAGCATTGCCTAGCTGGTAAAGCAACTAGAAAACCATTTGGAACTGGAACTAGGGCAGAAACTCCATTGCAATTAATCCATTCAGATGTTTGTGGTCCTATGAGTATGAGGACAAAACATGGAGCTGTTTATTTCATCACTTTCATTGATGATTACTCGCGATTTGGTTATGTCTATTTGATGTCACATAAATCTAAAGCACTAGAATGTTTTAGACGATACATGAATTTAGTTGAAAATCAAATGGACAAGAAAATCAAAGCATTAAGAACCGATCGCGGACGTGAATATTTATCGGAACAATTCAAAAAGCTCTGTGAAGAAAAGGGAATAGTGAGGCAACTTACAATTCCTGGCACCCCACAACATAATGGTGTAGCCGAAAGAAGAAATAGAACATTACTAGACATGGTTAGGTCCATGATGGCACAAGCCAATCTACCCATTTCGTATTGGGGAGATGCAATTTTAACAGCAACCTTCATACTTAACCGTGTGCCTTCAAAATCGGTCACATCAACACCCTATGAGCTATGGACAAATCGGAAGCCGGATTTAAATATTTTAAAACCCTGGGGGTCGGCATCTTATGTCCATGATACTTCCCACAAATATGGAAAAATAGGTCCAAGAGGGAAGAAATGTATCTTTATTGGATACTCTGAACAATCTAAGGGTTACGTTTTCATTGGAGAAAATCAGGATGGGAGTGTCACTGAAATAGAATCTAGAGATGCAACATTTCTAGAAAACGAATTTCCTAGCAGAGGTGAGGTAGATCGTACTATATTTCTTTATGAGATACATGAAGAAACTGAGGAACAAATTAATATACCTCAACATCTTAATTCGAGTGGGAGCTCACAAGGACAAGTACAAGATTCTGTTCAAGAACAGAATAACTTACAAGAGATCCCACTGCGAAGAAGTAACAGAGAAAGTGTACCAAAGAGACGTTTCCCAATAGAAGGGACTGCACTTATAGTTACTCCACAAGATTATGATGAGCCTAGTTCAATACATGAGGCTTTATCATGTCCTGCTAGTAATGAATGGAAGAAAGCAATGGAAGAGGAAATGAATTCAATGAGGATAAACCAAGTCTGGGATTTGGTCAATCTTCCATCTGGACGTAAAGCAATTGGGAATAAATGGATTCTCAAAATTAAGAGAAATGCAGATGGATCGATTGAACGATACAAGGCTCGATTAGTAGCAAAAGGGTATACTCAACAGGAAGGTATAGATTATGAAGATACTTTTTCACCTGTTGTGCGTTTTAACTCCATAAGACTAATTCTGGCAATAGTAGCAAGTTTAAATTTAGAATTACATCAGATGGATGTAAAAACCGCATTTTTAAATGGTGAACTGGATGAAAAAATCTATATGCAACAGCCATTAGGTTTCATTGAGAAAGGGAAAGAGAATAAAGTCTGCAAGTTAAAAAGATCCATTTATGGACTTAAACAATCATCCAGACAGTGGTATTTGAAGTTTCACCAAGCAATAACCTCATACGATTTCCAGATGATCGACGAGGACCACTGTGTATACATCAAGAATTTTGAAAAGAATCTTGTGATATTATCCCTTTATGTGGATGATATACTATTAGCCGGAAATAGTCTAAAATCGATTATAGCTATCAAAGAATGGCTATCTTCGAATTTTGAAATGAAAGACATGGGTGAAGCTGATTATATACTAGGAGTTAAGATTCATAGGGATCGCCCAAGAAAATTAATATCCCTTTCTCAGAAAAATTATATTGAGAAAATTCTTGAGCGATTCAACATGAAAAACTGTAAACCTATGGATACCCCTATTTCAAGAGGAGAAAATCTGAGCCGAGATATGTGTCCTCAGACTGAGTCTGATAAGAAAATGATGGAAAGAGTCCCTTATTCCAGTGTAGTTGGTAGTTTAATGTATGCCATGATGTGTACGAGACCAGACATTTGTTATGCAGTTGGTTTGGTCAGTAGGTACCAGTCAAACCCTGGACTGAAACATTGGAAAGCTGTGAAGAGAATCCTGAGATATTTACAAGGCACAGCAGATTATGCCCTATGTTATTGAGGAAGCGATTTACGTTTGGTAGGATACTCCGATGCAGATTGGGGAGGAGATCTAGATGAGCGCAAATCGACTTCTGGATATGTTTTTCTACTAAACAATGGAGTTATATCTTGGTGTAGCAAGAAACAGACTTGTATTGCTTTGTCTACCATGGAAGCAGAGTTTGTTGCATGTTCTGCAGCAGTACAAGAAGCAGTATGGTTGAAAAGATTCATAAAACACTTAGGGATCATTGGTGATAAATTGGATCCAATTTTGATAAACTGTGATAGTGAGGCTGCCATTGCCTACACTAAAGATCCCAAGTATCATAGTAAGACAAAGCACATAGACACCAAGTATAATTTTGTAAGAGATGCCATAGCACAGAAAAGTGTTACAATTCGCCATGTTCCTACACGTCAAATGATTGCTGATCCCTTCACCAAGCCAATACCGAGAGATATATATGTTGATCATGTAAAATCACTTGGTATTCGTAGGATATGATGTAACACAAATCTATGTAATGATCAATTATATGAATAAGATTAAGTGCAATTTTTTTCTATAATTGAGTCATTCGAGTACATATACTTATGAAAAATATACAATGTCTAGTATGTCGTACATGTTGATAAGGTTGGCTTCCTCACACGAGCAACTGCCTTTGATACTCATGAAGAGTGTGCAAAGATGAGACATCTTTTGTATTTACTGGCAAATCTGTAAGAGAGCAGATATGACAGTCAAACAATACAAAATAAGTCGCCCTGACAAAAGAAGAGAATAGGTCAGGATGAGATCCAATAAATATAAATTTTGGATTGAATTATGGATACCCACAATCCATAATACATGTAACCAGATGAGAATTCTCCAACAAAGACGTTATGATAAGTGGAAGGATTGGTGGAATTCGGGTTAGACACTGTGTGTGTTTGAACTTAAATCTGTACGATGTTAACAACAAATACAAAATCGACATACGCTCTTATGTAATAAGAGTAACATCGTAGCATGCAATTCATACTGCATGTGTTTTTTTATATAAAACCGCAATTGGGAAGTAAGTGAATAGATCCCTGCTTCATTACTGTGTGAGTCCCAGAGAGAAATAAAATCTCTCATTAATGTCCTTATGACTTTGACATTTTTCATGGAAAATGATTCAATGTTGGCTACTTTAGCATATATCCAATGGTCATGATAAATTCGATCTAAAGGTCTTATGCTAGGAAAGCAATTATTTCATATTGAAATGAAATATGGGCGAAAGGAAGATTATCTGAATATATACACACTTATACTGGTGTTTAAGACATGTCCGTTGAGAAGTTATGGTATTAACATCTTAAGCGTAGACACTAAGTATACAAGAGTAAGGCGATCTAAGTTCGTATATAAAACTTATGAGGGATTAGATTTGCCATTGATAAAGTGTATATGGATAAATCTAGGACATTCAAGGCATAATTCATAAATAAAATAAATGTGAAATACATAAGGTAATTCTATACTGGTCCTTGAAAAGGATTTCTAGTATAAGAATACCTAATTATAGACGTCATGCCCATGCGGTCACGGTAGAACACCTAGTATGAAATGGAAAGGAAGAATTGTAAGAGGTTAACCCCTCAAGTGTGAGTGGGAGATGTTGGGCTACACCCTTGATGGGTATAGAGCCAAAAACAAAAAAGGGCTCAGGCCCAAAATAATATAATTATTTTTTAGTGTTTATTATTTTAAGAAGAGAGGGAGGGAACGGTTAATAAGAACCGCTCCCTCACACCGCACTAAAGAGACTTTCAAGCGATCGTGTTAGAGTGGGAAAAAGTGAGAAGCGTATCAATTTTGAAAGCTCTCTCTTCCAGAAAAGTAACGGGAATTGGTGCTGAAAAATTTCTCTCTCGCTCTCACTTCTCTCTCTGATAAAATACACTTTCACTCTCTTCATCTGAATTCTTCCCGGTGTGTATCTACGGTGAATCAGTAAACAAAATCCGAGTGATTTTGTTTCTACCGCCTGGAACTCTTCATTCTCTCCAAGTGGAAGAATACTCCGTCATCGGTAAGTATGTCTTCCATTCCTTTTATTTTCTATCAGTGGATGATCTTATCATTTTTGTAGAGGCTACAGTGGATTAAGTAGAAGTTATCAAACGTTCTCTTGATACATTCTGTAGTGCCTCGGGGTAGAGAGTGAGCAACGACAAGACTCGAGTGTTTTTTTCAAAGAATATGAATCATAATAGGGCTAACCAACTCAGTAATCTACTTGGCTTTCTTTTTACCGCAGGTTTGGGGAAATATCTGGGCATTCCTTTACATCATGGGCGGGTCAAAAAAGAGACTTATCAATATGTTGTTGATAAAGTAAAGAATAGGCTCAACAATTGGAAGACTCATTGCCTCTCATTTGCAGGAAGGCATACTCTTGTTTCTTCGGTGGTCATAGTAATTCCTACGTATCCTATGCAGATGGCTAATCTCCCTCTCAGCATTTGTGAAGAAATTGACAGTAAGGCAAGAAACTTTTTATGGGGCTCCATAGATGAGAGAAAAACAATTCATTTGGTGGCTTGGGATAAGGTTTGCAAGGATAAAAGGAAAGGAGGTCTTGGGGTTCATCATTCTAAACTTCAAAATTAAGCATTCCTTATGAAAGCAGGTTAGGGATTGGTTAGCAATAAAGATGCTTTATGGGCCCACGTTATTAGAAGCAAATATCAATGTAGAGATGACTTAATTCCCAATGTTGATCGCAAAAGACCAGGCTCTCAATTATGGAGTGCAATAAAAAATAATTGGGAATACATGCAACATAATTTGGAATGTGTGGCCACGGCTGAGGGACAACCTATTGTTCGTTGGAAACTGGACAAGCATGGCAATTTTACTGTGAGATCAGCATATAAATTTCTTAATGACGAACCTGTTCTCACTAATTCTCCTTGGGCCAGGATATGGAAACTGAATGTACCTCAACATTGTAAATCCTTCTTATGGATCATGCTCCATGACTGATTAATGACTAATAAAGCTAGACTTAGAAGGGGTATTGTTGACTCGGATACGTGTACTTGGTGCAATGAAGCTACTGAAGATACCATGCATGTCCTTAGAGATTGTCATGAAAGTTTTGATATGTGGAGGAAACTTGTAAAGCCATCATGTTTGAATAGGTTTTTTGCTTCTACTTTGAGAGACTGGTGTACCATGAATCTGTTTGAATGAACTGGTGCGGTGGAGGAGAAATGGCAGGGGTTGTTCGCTATTCTTTGCTGGCTTCTTTGGCGTAGGAGGAATAATCAAATTTTTTACAATCGTAAGACTAGATCAAATATCCTTGTTTCTCAAGCTAAAGCTATTGTTCACTGTATGACGCAAGCCCAAGCAAACCTTTGTTGTACCAATATTAATGGTATTAAGATGGCCCCATTAAATAATGAAATACAAATGACTGAAGGATGAGTCATTGCTCTGGTTGATGGAACGCACTCAGCTGTGAGTGGTACTGCAGGGTGTGGCATGGTTATTAAGAACCACCAAGGTTATAATATGGAAGCTGTGTTTATGCGCCCACATGAAGGAGATGCTTTGGAGGCAGAACTTTGGGCGTACTTGCTGGGTTTGAAAAGCCTGTGGGCTAAAGGTCACAAGCGGGTTCCTTTTCGAAGTGACTCTATTGATGTTGTTCACTTGATCAAGGATGGGTGCAGTCATGCACATGAAGATAGAGCTATTATTGAGGAAATAAGAAGCATCTTGCATAAGGAATGGCAGGTCAATATAAGCTGGATCTCGCGTGATGATAATGTTGAAGCTAATTCCCAGCGAAGAGAGCGCTGCTAGAGGCCCCTGTTTTTATTCTATCCCTCCTAACCTTATCTGTGGGGTCCATCCCCTTGAGTAGATTGTTGTTCCTTTGTTTTGTTTTGTTTTGTTTCGTTTCTTTCCCCTGCTATAAAAAAAAAATGACAAATGAAGACATCAATTCAAAGGCTGTAACAACTAAAGCAATATATACAACATAGGAAAAACCAAAAATCATTGACATCATATATCCAACGTATCAAAATAAAAGTTGTAATCCTACTAAAATCCAAATACTTACATACTCTCTTCATCCTATATTATAAGGTAACAAGTGTAATTTCATACATATTAAGAAAAATGTATACTCCCTCCGGTCCAAAATATAAGTCCTGTTTTAGAATATTTTTTTGTTTTAAAATATAAATCCTATTTAGATCAAGTCAAAAAATTTTTTTTTAATTTACCCTTGTCTTTAATAAACTTGTGAAAGAGAAAATTATCTTGGAAGTTGTCTTTATTAAGGGTAATGTTGAAAAATAATATAAATTTGTTTACAAATTTAATTAGTTTAACTTCCTTCTTTGGTTTGTGTGTTGTTAGTCAAATAAGATTTATATTTTGGACAGAAAGGAGTAACATTCTTAAATTCCTAGAAAAGAAAAACCTAAAAGTTCTTGTTTTACCCCTATTAAATATTAGTAATCAACACAATTTATAATATTAGATATTACATTAATGAGGAGTAAAATTGACAAATAAAATCATGTTACTTTATAATATGAGACAAAAATAATCTCATCTATTATCTTATAATATGGGGCAGATAAAGTAGTAGAAAAAATGCATGACATTAAATGCAAATGCAGCTTTTATAAACCCACTTGTCTTCATATATCTCCAATCCTATAATTTTTTTTATAGATCTGTTATACCCTTTCAAATATATGAAATTCTGCTTAGAAAATAATAACAACGGAAAGAATTAAATCACCTTGTGCCCATCAATTGCACTAATTTGTACCAAATGCGATATCTTAATGAAAACATCTTGTTGCATGCGAAGCCTCGTGATTGAAGACCTTATTAAACGTAAAAGAGTATTTTTGGCCTGGTAAACATCAAGGGTGAAATTATGCGTAACTTCCCCCATTAAATTTCACAGAACATATATATATATATATATTATATATAACTCCTGAAACTCTTAAGAGACAGAAGTAAGTAACAGAGAAAGCGTAAAAAGGTTTGCACTTATACCACATTGGACCAAGTCAATGCCTTTGGCCAAGAGCTTCTGTTGATGTAAGGTAAAAAAACATCCATGTTTGTTCTAGCACCATCATCTGGTAGCACAGGTCGAACTCGACCAAACACACGAATATTCTCTTTTAGCTCCTAATAGCAAAAAAGTGGGGGGCTAATAAATAATGGATTAGAAGGGACTTTTGGCATTATTATCCGAGTAAAAGAGTATTACAAGGATAGTATTGTGCAACTTTTTCTTTAATTCTTCTTCAATTATTTGATTCTACAATTCACAAGCATGAAGTAAGTTACCCATCTATTTCATGGGAAATTTTGACAAAATTGTGAAACTATTTCCACAATTAAAAAACAAACTAATTTCATTACCCTCAATTTCTCTTTTTCAGCAGTCAATTGCTCTCTCTGAAAAGAACATGTTTAAAAATGAAAGTCTCTTAAAAAGCTAACCAATATAGGAGCGCATAATATATATTTATATACAAAAAAATCATGATAACAATATTGAGTGTGAATACAAAATAAAACAAATCTCAAGAGCATTTATTTCAATTGTCAAGCTAGCCAATTCTGAACATAGTTTCCGTGTTTCTTGTTTGTAGTATGCGATTTCTCCAAGTACTGCCTATACTTACTTGTTGCCGATAACGATCACTCAACACCTTAATCTTATTTTTCATTTCAGTATCTGAGAAAGAACAGGTGTATGATAATTAATGAAGCGTTCCATTGATAAAAATGTTAAATTATGAGGTGCAGTAAAAATTTACATAGCAAGTACTTCGTGACAAGTGCATTATTTAGTGCTAGCAAATTAAATAAATTTCAATACTTCCAAAGAAATATAAATGGCAACAAGGGCATGAGTAAAACTCAATTCCCAACTGCTAGGGCAAAAGCATAAAAAAATTTGGCTAAATTATTCCATACAAACAAGGCAATGATTCATATTAGGGGTGTGCACAGGCCGGGACAGGCCGGGCATCACCTCGGCCCGGTGTCCGGCCCGTAATACTCCCCGGGCCACAAAAATGGGCCCATGGCCCGGCCCGGCCCGGTATGGCCCGGTCCTTCACCGGGCCGATACCGGGTCAATACCGGGCCGGGTTTAGCCCGGGCCGGTATAAGAAATAAAAAAATTAATTTAATTTTTTAATAAAAATATAATTAATTTCATTTAAAATATATTTTTATAGGAAATAATATTAAGTTAAAAAGTAACATTTATCAAAATTATAAATACTCAACAATTATACATTATTTATTTTATATAATATTAAGTTATGAAATAAATTTAAAATTTGAAATAAAATTAAAAATTGAAATAATAAAATGTATCTATTATAATTATAAAATTAATTTATTACATTAGGCATATGAAGGAAAAACAATTATATAAAATTATTCAATATTTTTAACAAATAAAAGAAAATAAAAAAATTGAAAAAAAAAATATATATATATATATACCGGGCCGGGCCGGGCCGGGCATATGCTTGCCCGTGGCCCGGCCCAGCCCGGTCCTTTATCTAGCCTGGTTCTGTTCCAGTTCTGCGAAATTTTTTTTGGCCCGACCCGGCCCGAAATGACCGGGCCACTCCGGGCTAACCGGGCCTTCGGGCCCATTGAACACCCCTAATTCATATGTCTAAAGCTTTTCCATGTACTGTTATCGGTGCATTTCTTCTCGGCATATTCAAGTGCAAACTGAAGCTTTTCCTTTTCTTCAATGTAGCTTTCTTCAATTTTTATAAACGATTTTACACAAAGTTTAAGCCACCTAATAAGATCTCTTATCTGGTCCATGTTTTTTTCTGCAAAATAAGTGGGAAAATAACAAAATAATCTCACAAGAAGACCAAAACGTAGACAAGAATGAAATCATTGTCTGGCAAAGAATAATCTAAACATATAAAGATTCTATAAGATATAAAAGAGACCCTATTATCAAAGGGATTTCCCTTTTTCATCTTCTCATTCAACAACTCCTCTGCATCCTCTTTGGTGAACTTAAGGATTGATCAGGATCCTGCAAGTATACAGAGTCAATCGTAATAATAAAAAGTCTGAAGTATTCCAGAGTCAAACTCAAGGGAGGTTGTGAAATCTATCAGTCCACAATTTTTAATCCAAGGAAATAAATAACAATTTGAATGAGAAAATTGGAAGTCAAAGAAAGCAAATAATTCAATTTATAGGTTGATTCAGTCACTAGAAGTGTCAAGGGATCAGGGTTCACCTATCGGAATAACACAAATTATTTTCTTGATTAGAATCTATGCAATTATAGTGACAATTGTTTCTTTTATGTCCTAATCATCTCTCAGTGTAATAGTCCTTATTTAATTAGAGTTGAATTCACTCTCGTGCAACTCACTCGTCTAACCAAACCATGAAACTACAATCAAGTTACCACAGATTCTTAAATCTATTTCTAGTCTAGTTATTTATGTTTGTCATCCTAAATCTAGACTTACTCTTCTCCTTTCAGTACTTGAAGTTTGCCCATAAATTAGAATCTATGATGGCCAGTCACAAAATCAATATCCAAATAAGGAAGACAAATATAATTATAATTAATTCAATCAGATATACATAAAAATTCTAGAGTCATAATCAAAATCATCAAATAAGTTAATCTCAATCAGGCTACATCCTTACTCCTGACTGGGAATTTAGCAATCCATAAAAATAATCATCTTAACAAGGTTCAATTCCCAAATCTTAAAATAAATCAAGTTAAAGATAAAAGTAGAAGAAAGGAAAATCGAAGATTGCCCCAGAACTCCCTCAATCTCTTGCTTTCCTTGTCTCCTAATTTCTTCTAGTTGCTTCAAAAGCATTAGAATTGTGTTCTCTAGCCTCCAGATGCACAATTGAACTCTCCCTTCATGTTTCTACTATGTCTCTTTATATATGGAAGGTCCAAAAGCCCATAAAAGCCTAATAAATCATGAAGTCGTGTAAAATTAAATCACCATCTCGAAACGAGCCGGTGCCGGATCAACATTAATTCCTTCACCCGGCACCAGCTTAAAGTGTCTTTTGGCTAGTCTGCAATACCACCCGGCGCCGGGTAGGTGCTTTGTTGGAGGACCCGGCGCCAGGTCCTCTCGTAGCCATACTGCTCCTTCGCCTCCTCACCCATCTGCGGGTGAGGAATTTAGTAGGAATCGGGTGGTTTCATACATCAGTGTTTTTCTCCTTCTTTTTGGCTCTGAGTGACTCAAAAATTCTCATAAATATTCCTGTGATGCAAATATACCCAAATTATGTAGAATTATACCAAAAAGTATCAAATTACAATATTTAGAACTGAAAATAGATACAAAATATGGGTTTTTTATAGGTGTAAAATAGACACATCAACAATGCTACATTCTGAACCCTTGGCACTACAACCATCATTTGCTTTATTAGCATCTGGCCCTTTGTTCACTGAGGCAAATGGCATCATTTTTTATCCAACCCTCCGACACTTGTCCGAGGGGATTATATTGGAAGGGCTTCGCATAAGCCTGTTCTTATTCTTAGAAACCATATCTGGCTTCAATCTTACGTGCAGATTTAGATTTG
This sequence comes from Adenanthera pavonina, assembly GCA_026686845.1. Lineage (NCBI taxonomy): Eukaryota > Viridiplantae > Streptophyta > Magnoliopsida > Fabales > Fabaceae > Adenanthera > Adenanthera pavonina. The sequence goes on along the minus strand of JAIVEN010000002.1, from coordinate 18,965,232 downwards.
AAGTAGTAGGGAATGAGGTTTTCAGTTTGGATCTGACTTTGAATCGTTAAGGATTATATAGGGTTTACAGTGCGTCACAGATTGAGAGAGAAGGTAAGAAGGAGCTGTGAAGAGGATATTGCCATGTTGGAGAACGATGGGAGAGCATGAAGGAGTATCCATGGAGAGGATTGTGGAGAAAAGAGGCGCGTGTGGATTTTGAATACAGAGAGATATACATGTCAACAAATTGAAATTCTCAACTTTTAATAAGTTTAAATATGCATTAAAAGTTTTAATTAACATTAATTTGTGTTAATTTTCTTGCTAAATCTGCCCATATTAATGATACTGAGGTTAGAATTTTGAATGCTATTCCAAATGACTGTCAAGCTCTTGTTGACATGGATAAGCTCCAGATGGCACCAGTTTACACACTGTGGAGGCTGTTGTCCTAATTCTTTGTTTCTTCAATTACTAGTGATTTTAATTTAGATTTAACGGTTCTAAAGGTATATTATTTACTTTAAATTCGGACTAAAACAATGTTATTGAATTTTATTAAGAATTAAATTAATAATGATGAATTCGTGATCATAATCAAATTGCTGACAAATTAATTCATAGTTATATAGCAATCTGATTTGAAAAATTTGCAAACTAGAATATATATGATGTAATATATCCCCAAAGTTCATTGGATAAGTTCCATTTCAAATTAATTTCGGTTTGTAATGATAATTTAATTTCATATGGAGTCATTCAAATGAAGATTATGATTCTATTTGCCTTAACCATTAAATAGTTAAAATTTACTTCAATCAAATTAATGCAATTGAATAATTGATATGTGTAATAACCATAGTTACTTAATTCTAAAGGACTTAACTAAATGGTATAGGATTGAAGGGACCAGGACTGGAGGAAATGAATAAAATTGAGAAAAAAAGGAGAAGTAGGACAGAAAGCATCACGCTGTAACGAGGAGCATTGGTGCTGTGACAAATGAGCTTGGGTTGGACTCTGGCCCAAGTTAGTAAGCACTGACACTGCGACACCAATCGTATGATCTATTAAAACCAGAAGTCAAACCAAACACAAGAGAGGAGGAAAAACGAAGGAAATTGAGGAGCTTTCCTGAGTTTTCATATTTCCGGTCTTGGAGGTTCGATTTTTAGCATTTAGAAGCTCAAATCTTGTTGGTAAGCCATCCATTAACTCTCCTCTGTGTTTCTCTTCAAGTTTTACTAAAGGTTTTTCATGATTTTGATTAGGGTTCCAGTTTGGGTTGAGTTCCACCTATTAAATGGTGTTTAAATGTGTTATAGAGTATTGCCGGATATCTCTATGGTTTGGGTGTTGATTTTACAGTAGCTAAGTGGTATATTTCCTAAACCCTAACCCTCAAATGTTGGTATCCTTCAGAATTCGAATCTATGGAAGCATGATCTTGGTTTTATGGTTTGTTTTGGGTATTTTAGTGCTTGGGTTTGCCTTGGAATGCTTGGTTACAGCTGATTGGTGCTTAGGGTTGATAATTGTATATGTCAAAGATTGAGAATTTGTGATGGTAATGAGAATTTAACTATATATGTATAGGTTGTGATACTTCTAAATTGGGATCTCTTAGCTCTAAGTTGTATTTAGAAAATGTTGATTTGGTGGTGGTTGCTCCTTTTAGCCTACCAAAGTGTTAAGTGGGTTGGACTATTAATGTAACCAGGGTGTCTTATCATATGTTCCTGTTTGATTACACACACACATATACATATGGCTAATCCTTTTCATATCGTGATATGCATTTAGTGCGGATTATGGCTATTCCTTTTCATATCATGATATGGCAATTACACAGCTAGTGTGTTCTTTATCCCTATCTTGATTTATGATAAAAATGGCATGATGATGATAGTGAGCATGATATAAGCATATATGATGATTATCAATATGAAATGATTGTTATACACCTCAATATGTATTGGATATGGTCATATGGCATGCTAGTACCATAAAATTTAACATGTGTTAATATATTAGCATGCATTGGATATTGTTGTATGATATACATTGTTGGCATATATGATTTGGGTGATGATACTCTATATACCATATGATTCGCCAATCTGCTAAATAGCACACGAGACCTTGCATTCAAGTGGTGCAGGTTATGTTATTCCAATCACTAAATAGTCATCTTATGGTTGAGAGACTTAGGTAGCTGTGAATTGGGGTACACTCTCTCCAAATAGCCACCAATTCAGCTGATTCAGGGGAAAGAGAGCCATGATCCAGCCTTTAGTGCATTGACTTTTGGTCGAGTTAAGAGTATTGGAAGGAGAGCTGGGTAATGACCCCGGAATTAATCGTCACGAGTCGTTGAAAGGGGGCCACTGGTTAAGATTACCTTATTATGGTAACTAGCTCATGATTTTAGTCGTGTATCGATAGAACTAGTGTCTGTATATCATGCATATTACATTCAGATTGAATATGGCACTGAATACTTTTAAGAGAGCATGTTTTATTATTTGTGTACATTCGTATGTATGTATCCCTGGTTACTAAGTCATATGTCTCACTCCGTGGCTAACAATTCCCAAGTGAAGGATCCAGCTCTAACAAGAAGAAAACCAGGAAGGGCATGAGTAAGGAGGATTGAGAATACTCGTGGGTGTTAAGGTTTATCTCCCTCTTGCTATTGTCTTGTTTATGTTGTTATTAAAGTACCCTTCGTATGGTTGTGTAACATTATGTATACCTGATTTATCTCTGTTATTCTAGGGTTAAATCGTAGTGTGGCCTCTCTTATACTTTCTATGTTTAGTTTATGTCTCGGGTTTCATCCCCTTTTTGTCCAAGAACGTCCCTCGCCACGATGCTATAGTGCATGGCCTCGCTACCCTGTGAGTTGGTCTTCCTATCCCAATTCCTATTTTCCTTTAGGATATGTTTAGGATTGGTGAGTATAAGATGTTACAATATGCTTATAAATTAAATTTAATATATAGTTTGAAAATTTAAAATATGAAATTATATGTTAAAAGATTAAATATATCTTAATTTTGGAAGTAAATTTATAATTTTTTACTAAAAAAATTGAAAAGGACTAGATGCAATCATTACTATTTTTAAAATAAATAAATGAAGTCAAAGCATGATGCATTGTGATTCCAGCCCTCCACTTCATCATACTAACTATGAAAAATCCAGCCCTACATTTGATAGTCTAGATCACGATTTGGTTGTTTAAATTAATATTTATCTCTTAATTATATGTTTTATTTTTTTAATTTTTAGTATGATGATCAATATGGAAATGAAAATCAAATTTGATTGTCTAAAATAATATTTATTTCTTAATTATATATATATTTTTTAAATTTGATATGATGATAAATATGGACGTAAAACTCAAATATATATTTGTGAAAAAAATATGATCTAATTGTCTAAGTCATCAGTCATTATTCAATAAAATCTATATAAATTTATATTATGCAAGTTTTTTTACACTATTATGAAATCTTTTTTGTTCTAAAGGCACTTTGAAAATAAAATTTCATCATATTATTTTTTTGCAATTTTCTGCTAACAATTTTCTACCATCATCTTCTTTTTCCACTTCTTTGTATATTCTTTTCATTCTTTAGTTATACTTGATTTTTATTTTTTATATTATGATTCTACTTATTTCCCCTATTTATGTTGACAAAGATATAAATTTGGCCAAATCTTTTAAAACACTAAACCTCTTCCTTTAGATTTGAAGGTTCATACATATTAGCAATTTATTATTCTTTTATATGATGTTGGAGGAATTAACTTTAAAGTGATAATAATTTTTTCGTTATGATAATTATATAACTATAAAATATCAAAAAGATACTATATTCATATTCATTCTATCATATTTATTTATATAATTTAATTGAATTTACATGTAGTTCTCTGTGCATTGCACGGGTTTCGAATTCTATTTGTCAAAAAGATGAAATATATCTTAATTTTGGAAGTAAATTTATATTTTTTTATTAAAAATATTTGAAAAGGACTGGATGCAATTATTACTATTTTCAAAATAAATAAATTCTAATAAACGACATCCCATTAGGTTTGAAAAATTAATTGATTTGAATATTATGCAGTAATATTTCACTGTAGAAATATGCTTTTAGTCTATTAACTTTAAGAAAAAAGTTACTTTTTTCTTTTAATTTAATTAAGTTTCATTATAATCCTCAATTTTTAAAATATAGTAGAAATTTCTAATTATTAACACAGTTGAATAAGTTAATGAAAAATGATGACACAACATATTTAAAAGACAATTAATTAATATTACTAATATTTATTAATCTTAAAATTATAATCATGGGAAAAAATTCTATAATTGTAATTAAAATAATTTTAAAAATCCTACGATAAATAATTATAATCTTAAAAACAAAATCTAAATTGCAGGGTGTTGAACATTGCTTTTTTCGTTTGGATTATTCTCAATTTCTTCTCCAAGTTAGGTGATTTTTAAAAAAAATGGGTTATTGGTATATTTCCCGAGAATTCCATGGATTCCTACTGTTTTTTTTTTTTTTATAATCTGCCAAATGATTTATGCTTAGCTAATGCTTCCTTTTGTTTGGTTTCAGATTTCAGGTGGGAGGAGATGGAAAAACTGAGAGTGATTATGAGGGAGATGGGCTCAGAGAAGAACCCACCAAAGATATTAGTTCCGGCCCATTTAATGAGGCCTTAAGGGCCTTAACTAGTGACCCAATCCACACAAAAACGGTTCGCCCCGTATGATATCGGAGAGGAGCGTGAGATGGAAATTCTTCTTCTTTTTTTTCCTGAAGATTCAAATTCAAAATTCCCTCGCCTCTTCGTTCCACAGACCTCTCCACGGCTACTCCTTCATTCTCTCCGATCGTTCTCCAATATGGCAATATCCTCTTCACAGCTCCTCCTTACCTTCTCTCTCACTCTCTGACTCACCGTAAACCCTATATACTTTAGGGATTCAAGTCAAATCCAAACTGAAACCCTCATCTCGCACTACTTCAGATTTTAAGTCAGGCGCGATTGAAGCCAGATATGGCTTCTAGGAACCAGAACAGGCCTCCGCGTAGCCCCTCCAATACAGCCGCCTCGGACAAGCTTTTGAGGGTTGGAGCAGAAAGGATCGATCGCCAGGGGACCACTGTCCGGGGCAGGCAGCCATTTGCCTCAGTGAACAAAGGGCCAGAAGCTAATACAGCGAATGATGTTGGCAGTACGGAGGGCTCAGAATGTAGCATTGCTGAGTTCACGAAAGAGGATGTGGAGGCGTTGTTGAATGAGAAGATGAAAAAGGGAAATCCATTTGATAGTAAGGTCTCTTCTATCTTGTAGAATCTTCATCTAGATTATTCTTTGCCAGACTAATGATTTCAATTTGGTCTGCGTTTTGGGTCTTTCGTGAGTATTTTCTTATTTTCCCACTTATTTTGCAGAAAAAGATGGAGCAGATGGGAGATCTTATTAGGCGGCTTAAACTTTGTGTAAAATGGTTTAAAAAACTTGAAGAAAGCTACGTTGAAGAAAAGGAAAAGCTTCAGTCGGCACTTGAATCTGCCGAGAGGAAGTGCACCGACACCGGTAAGTTTCTCTTCTGAGCCAGTAATTTTCTTCTACAAGTTGAATGGAATTAAGGTAGCTGCCAATGCAATTGAAAACATGGTATTTAAAATGTTACTCAGATGCTTTCTTACTTGGCTGTGTTGGAACTATTCCTATAAGCTTTGAAATTTATTTGCCAGCACCAAATAATGCACTGTCACAAAGTATTAGCTGTGTCAGTTTCTATTGCACCTCATAATTTAACGTTTTTATCAAAGGAACACTTGATTAATCATCATACATCTATTCTTTCTCAGAGACTGAAATGAAAAATAAGATTGAGGAGTTGAGTGTTACAATATCAGATTTGAGGAAGACAAATTCTTCTTTGGAAGAGCAAATTGCGGTAAGGTTGCTTGCTATATAGTGTTGTCATTGAATGCCCCTTGAGGTTTCCTGTTTTCTGATGATTCCGTATTGTTTAAAAAATTAGGAAGCAATTGATCGTCATAGAGAAGAAAAGGAAGCCAGAAGTACTGCCGAGAAGAACCAAGTTTCCCTTTCAACTGAGCTCGAGATAGTTCAGCGAGAGAAATTAGCTGCTGAGCAAAAGGTACTGTCAAATTCTAAATTATACCCTAGACAAGAAAATTTTATCAGTTGAATATTGAATTTTAAGTCAACTTATGCAAAAATAAAGGTATTTCCCTCTCAATATATTCTTCACTAGGCTTTAAGGTGATCATGTTACTGTCACACTGCCTTGCTGTTTTTCCTCCCCTGAAATTGCTGAGTTTTGCAGGCCAGTTCATATGAGGAATTGTACAATCGTTTAGTAGTGTATAATGAGAGTCTGCAACAGTACAACAGTAAACTACAGTCAGAACTTGAATCAACTAAAGAGTCAAATAGAAATCTGGAAAAGGACAAAGCAACCATCATTAAAAACCTTGGCAATCTGAGAGGTCAAAATATGACATTGCAGAAACAGCTGGCTTCTGTTAAAGTAAGTCATTTCATTTTGATATATGTTTTCTTATGCAATTGATTGTTTCCATTGTATCGTGTTTTGTCAATTAAGAGTTTTCATTTTGAAAGAAAAAAATTAAGAGTTTTCATTTTACAATTTTCCATTTTATGTTGAGAATGTTTTAAATCAAGTGATATGTGCTGTGAAAATGTTGGAATTTAGTCCATTCATTTGACTTGGGCATGGGACAACTGACATGCTGACATCCTTCTACATGCAAGCACATTAATTCCAACTTGTTAAGTGACACAAATAGAGGTTGGAAAAATATTTTCTGATAATTTACAACTGAGGAATACATCTGTATATATACAAGTTACCTTAGGAACTAAAAATAAATACAGAATATTTACAATAAATGTAGATATATAGTCCTTGATTCTATGGAAGATAAGAATAAAAAATAATCAATAAATGCAATATGAATAATATCCTAAAAATATTCTAGTATCTTCTAACACTCCCCCTCAAGCTGGTGAGTGGATATTCTCTAATCCCAGCTTGGTGATCTAGTCTTGAAAATGAACACTGGATAATCCCTTTGTGAGAATATCAGCAAGTTGCTCTCCTATAGGAACAAATGGTGTGTAAATTAAACCATCATCCAACTTCTCCTTTATAAAATGATGATCTACCTCAATATGCTTGGTCCGGTCATGCTGTACTAGATTGTGAGCAATATTAATTGTTGATTTATTGTCACAGTAAAGTTTCATCGTACCGTCCCATTTAACCTTCAAATCTTCCAAGATTATCTATATCTATAATAACTCACAGATTCCAAGTACCATTGCTCTGAATTTAGCTTCTGCACTAGATCTAGCAAGCACATTTTGTTTTTTACTTCTCCAAGTGACAAGATTTCCACCAAGAAAAGTACAGTAACCTATTGTTCACCTCCGATCAACTAAGGAACCTGCATAATCTACATCTGTGTAGGCTTCAAGAGTTAATCTATTTCCCCTTTTGAATAAGATTTCTTTTCTTGGTGTACCTTTCAAGTATTGCAGAATTTGATGTACAGACTGAAGGTGTGATTCTTTAAGAGTGTGCATAAACTGACTCACAACACTTACAGCATAAGCTATGTCACGTCGAGTATGAGGCAGATATATTAGTTTGCCAACAAGCCTCTGATATGATCCCATATCAACAGTCATATCGTCTGGGAAGTCATAAAGTTTGTGATTAACTTCTATTGGGATACCTATCGGTTTACATCCCAATTTACCTATCTCAGTTAATAAATCAAGAATATATTTCTGCTGTGATATAAAGATTCCTTACTTTGAATGAGCAACTTCAATGCCTAGGAAGTACTTAAACCTCCCTAATTCTTTAATTTCCAACTCATCAACTGCTTCCTTAAGGAATTAATGCCCTTTATGTCATCTTCTGTGACTATGATGTCATCAACATAGACTAGTAACACTGTTACTCCCCCTGAAGTCGAATGTCTGATAAATAGAGTGTGATTACCTTGACTTTGCTTGTACCCCATACTCAGCATGACTTTGTAAATCTCCCAAACCATGCTCTTAAAGATTGTTTGAGCCCATAAAGTGTCTTTTTAAGTTTGCAAACTGTGTCTGATGTAAGCTAAGAATGAAACCCCGGTGGAACTTCCATATAGATCTCATTTTCTAAATCATCACGTAAAAAGGCATTTTTAACATCAAATTGTAGTAATTGCCAGTCTCAATTAGCAGCAATAGATAGCAAAATTCTGACTGTATTCATTTTTGCAACAAGGGCAAAAGTCTCCATATAATCTATGCCATACGTCTGAGTATATCCTTTTGCAACTAACCGTGCCTTGTATCGTTCTAAGGAACCATCAAAATTGAACTTAGTTGTGAAGACCCAGCGGCACCTAACTAGTTTCTTACCTTTTGGCAACGGAACCAAATCCCATGTCTCGTTTTTCTCTAGGGCTTCCATCTCCACTTTTATTGCTTGTACTCAATTTTCATTTGCCAATGCCTCAGATAAGGTTTTAAGAATGGAAATATCATTTAAATTTGCAAGGAAGGTTCTATAATTGCAAGACAAATTGTTATAGGAAATAAAAGATGACATATGATATAATGGACATTTAGCACAACTTCGGGTACCTTTGCGTAAGGCAATAGGAAGATCATCATCTATATTTTTATGAATGTTTTCAAGGAAGGGAGTTACCTCTGTGCCTTCAGGAACAGGTTCCGATTCAAAAGATTGAACTTGCTCTGGTGGAGATATCTCTTTCCTGTGAGAGTAAACCTGTAAAGGACAAGTGGAGACTAAGGGCTGTTGGAAATCACAGGAGCTAAAGGGTCCAAATGAGTCATTTGAAATTTCAAGAAGGAAGAGATCTTAACTTTGGTTATCAAGAAAGACAGTTCTCACTGGAAGAATATTTTAAAAATAGAACTCACTCTCAGAAAAGGTAACATCAGTTGAGACATAGAATCTTTTTGAAGGAGAATGATAGAACTTGTATCTTTTCTGAGTAGGAGAATAACCAATGAACACACATTTCAGGGCCCGAGGATCAAGTTTGGTCCGATTCTGAGGATGCACATGAACAAAAGTAAAACAACCAAATATTCTTGGGATGAGATTATTGAAGCTTTGAAGTTAGGGAAGAAGTGAGTGAGAAGTTGTATAGGATTTTTTGAACCAAGAGTCTGTGTGGGAAGCCTGTTGATCATATAACTTGCAGTTAAAACTACTTCCCCCCAATATTGTTTAGGAACATTATTTTAAAATAATAAGACTCTTGTGGTGGCCAAAAGATGGTCATTTTTTCTTTCAGCAACCCATGTTGTTGTAGAATATTAACACAAGAAAACTCATGAATAATTCCCTGAGCATCAAAAAAGGTTGACAGAAATTGATTGAAAAAATCTTTTGCATTGTCAGAACGGAATCTCTGTATCCCAATCCCAAATTGAGTTTTGATCATATTGTAAAAAGATGGAAATATAGAGCTTACATCAGATTTTTGTTTCAAAATATAGATCCAAGTTACACGAGTGCAATCATTAACAAAGGACACAAACCATCGAGATCCAGAAATATTAGGAATATCTGAAGGGCCCCAAATAGCACTATGAATTAAATTAAAAGAAACAAAAACTCTTTTATTACTAATAGGAAATGAAGATCGTTTGTGTTTAATAAATTCACAAACATCACAATGAAAGGACTCAACATCCAAGTCTTTAAACAAAAAAGGAAACATCATTTTAATAACATGGAAAGAAGGATGACCAAAATGACGATGATGAAGTGAAATGCGGTCTTTATTTAAACTGAACTCTTTGGAATGAAAGGAAGAGGAAGACAAACTTTGAAATCCATCGCGTCCACTACACTCATCAAGGAAATAAAGTCTATCTTTTCCTTTAGCAAGTCCAATCTTTTGCCTCGTACCCAATTCCTGAATTTCACAATAGGTAGGAAAAAATAAAGCACAACAATTAGAATCGTCGGTAAGTCTTTTGACAGATATAAGATTGGTACAAAGTTTATGAATGTGGAAAACATTTCTCAAGATAAGATATAGACTTAAATGGATATCACCTTGACCAGTAACAGTAAGAACAGAACCATCAGCTATTATAACCTTTTATTGGTATTAGGACATGGGTTATAAGCAAGGTATTAAAAACCGAACCAGCCATTGAACTGGATGAGGTAACGGTTTAAGGTTCAATGGTTAGACCGATTGTGAATAAATTAATATATTTTTAATAATATAGATAAAAAATATAAAAGATATTTATCCATGATTATAAAATTAACATTTATTCTAGGATAAAAAGTAAATTTAATAATATATAGAAAATTAAAAATATTATTAATAAGTTTTACAATCTAATATTAAAATCTGAACAAATTAATATTCATTTATAATTATATTTTGAATTCAGAATAGTCAATTGTTATTCTATTTTTATCTTATTTGTTAAGTAAATTTATTATTATTAATAATTATGTATTATAATAATACTTATAACATATTATAATATAGAAAGAAAAAATTTATACTAAAAATAATGCTACTTAGTACTAAAAATAATGGTATTTTATTTTTAAAAAATTAAAAAAAGGGGGGTCAAACCGGTTCAAACTAGTTTTGTACCGGTTTTATACCGATTTTTGACCGATTCCCACCGGTTCTGATCCCACCCCCCCCCCCCCCCGATTTTTAGCTGCTACCAAACCGGAGCCGGTTTCCGGTCGAACCGGCCGGTCCAGTTTTTTATACAATGGTTATAAGAGATAAATTTTTTTGAAAAATTGGTTATATGGTTATTAACTCTAGAATCCATGATCTATGAGTCAAGAAAAACCTTATTTGAGTCAGTAAGAGCATATGACAATTGAGTAATAACAGATGAAGGTTTAATAAAAATACCTGAGAACACCAAAGAACATGTATCTGAAATACTGGTAGTATTTTTCTCCAGTGATTCTAATAAACTCCTTAATTTTCCAATTTCATCCTTAAGATCAAGATGGCTGAAACTTTCCTCACCACTTGAAATTTTTGTTGTTACATAAGCTTGCCCTTGTCCCTTCTTCATATTTGGAGGTTTACCATGAAGCTTCCAATATCTTTCCTTAGTGTGACGAGACTTGTTACAATAGGTACACCACAGGGAGTTAGAAGACTTTGATTGAGTAGCTTGATTGGTAATTTTTGTCACCAAGGTAGAACTTTCAATGTTCTTGGGCTCCATCGTCACACTCCTATATCCTTCTTCTGTTAAGACAATAGCAATAGTTTCGTTTAGAGTAGGTAACTCTTCTCTTTCAAGAATTTGAATCCTTATAGTATCAAAATATGCATTCAATTTAGCAAGATATTCAAAAATCCTTTCTTTCTCCATATAGCGCTTCAGGATGACAGTATCTTCAATGTATTTCATCATGATACACTGATAATGATCTAATTCCTGCCACAAATTTTTCATTAGTGTAGAATACTCATTAATAGATTTACCTTGTTGTTTAGTAGTAGAAATTTTGGTCTTAATCTCATCAATCTGAGCAACATACTTCACTTTTAAATAAGTCTGATGCACAAAATCCCAAATCTCTTTAGCTGAACTTAGGAACAAACGCGATTTACTAACTTCATGATCCATGGAATGCCACAGCCATGGCCCATGACATAATCAGCGAGTCTTCTTCATCCCAAGCATTGAACTTTGAATCACCTAGCTTAGGACTCATGCCTAATAAATGACTGAGTTTTTCACGTCTCTTCAGAAAAGTTCAAACAAACTAGGACCAACTCAAAAAATTGTTCCCATTCTATAGGCAGATGGAACAATCTGCAATTCTCCAGATACACCACTAATGCCAGTTTGAGTGCGAACAATAGAAGACTCAGTATTGGGACTAGTAGTAAATGACCCACTCATAGCTGAAACAGACTCAGAAGACGATGATGAAGTAGTCGCGATTGACAGACAGTCAGACAGAGGTCTCACGCACCGGCGCATGTTCTCCGGCGCAAAAGAGTGACGGTGGCGCATGGGGGCATGTGGATGGCCGTAAAAGAGAGCGGTCACCAGGGAAATGCCGATCAGAAGTTTCTAAGGCCGATGGTGGGTTGCTTTGGTCGAGATCAGGCTGATATAGAAGGGTTTAAAATTTTGAACATGAACAATAAATTGAACGCATGAACAATAATGAAAAAAAGGAATTAGGGTAGTGAAAGAACAGGTGATCAGAGAAAAAATGAGTCTGACTCTGATACCATGACATAAATAGAGGTCGGAAAAATATTCTTTGATGATTTACAATTGAGGAGTACACTCGTATATATACAAGTTACCCTAAGAACTAAAAATAAATACAAAATATTTACAATAGATGTAGGGATATAGTCCTTGATTCTATGGAAGATAAAAATAAAAAATAATTAATAAATACAACCTGAATAATATCCTAAAAATATTCTAGTATTTTCTAACATTAAGTACTTCTAAAAAGATTGGAAATGCAAATGATTTGGAAACCAACCTAGATGTTATTATTATGAACCCCCCATTGTCACTATAAATATCTTAGTAGTTTCTTCATCTTGTGTTGTTTTTTCCCCCTCTTGTAATCTTTTTTAGGAAGAGGCTACAAAACAAAGGATGTACTAGTAAATGAGCTCAATTGTCTCCGTGATGAATTAAAACAAATTAGAGATGACCGTGATCGGAAACAAGCACAAGTACAAACTTTAACCGGAGAAGTAGCATACTAAAAAGAATATTGTTAATGTGATTTTTTTGTTAATACTGTGCACTCCTATGCTGGTTAGATTTTTAAGATCCTAGTCTTTCTTTTATAAGCCATTCGATTTTGTCAAAATTTCCCATGAAATTTATGGGAAACTTGTTTCATGCTTGTAGTGTTCATTACGTGTATGATGTGATAACTTGAATTGACACTGACATTTATTTTCTTTTTGTTAGGTGGCTGATTTACCCGCTTTAGAAGTGAGAACAGGTTTTGAAGAGCAAAAAAAAAGCATTGTAAATGAATTACAGGATCATCTGGCTGAAAAAATGTAGGCATGATTTTTACAACTGTTATTTTTTAGTGCTTGAAGGAAAGCTGTTACACCTACAGAGTTTCTTGTTATTTTAGCATATTTTCTTTGGATATTAAGGATTTATTGTTGGATTTACTAGATTAAATGGTTGATTTTAGGAAAAATGTACATTGGTGGGTAAGAGAAAATTTATAATTTTACATAACAAAAATGTGTTTTGACTTGATTTCTACAATCCTACTAATTTGGAATAATATCTAATACTGTAGGAGTTTTATGAAAGAAAGGGTATAAAATTTTACTGTGATAATCACTAGATTTCCATACAACAAAATCTTAGTAGAACTCTCATCAAATAGAAAGACTACCATCAAGATGTACAAAGGTTTGAATCCAAAATTAGGTCCTAGGTCCTATCCTCAAGTGCACAGTATAATGAGTGAATCAATATTATTAATAAATGTAAATAATCATAAACGTTGTATAATGTATGAAAAATTATGTATAGGTTTTTAGATAAATGAATAATCTCTTGTATATCTAACTCAAAAATAAATCTTTTCCATAGGGAGACTGAGACAGCATCTCTATCGAAAGAAAGATTCCCGTTTGGTTTGTAGAAGTATTTTTTACAAAAATGGAAATGAAAATGAAAAAGAAAGCAAAAGTAGAAGTAGAGTTTAAAACTCACAACAATATAACTATAATATGGTTTTTATTTTTTAAATATAAAAATAAATAAAAAAGATTAAAATGCCCCTGCACCCAAAATAAAACTCCTCCCTCATCATCTCAGTTGAACCAAAACCACCACCAGTGAACCACCGGCATTTGCTAGACCCTTCCATCGTTGACCATCGTCCCCAACAAGAAGAATTATCACTGGATCAAGAAACCAAAAATCAAACAACAATAAAGAAATCAGAAATCAAACTCTGTCCAACCCAAATCAAGAAATTAGAAATCGAAACCATGGCTGTCGTCAAAGCAAAATCAAAGTGATGAGGTGATGGATATTTCATCGAAGATAAGGGTGGCAAATGATGAGAAGTTGAAGAAGAGGGGACCGCGGTGCTCTCTCTCACCAAGACGCTCATTGTTGGGATATGTAATCTCTCAATGATCACCAAATCGCGAGCAATAGCCATCAATGATGTGATGGAAGCAAGTCCATCGAACTCATTTGCTGCTTCCTCCTCGTCGCCGATGAATGTTCGAGGAGTGGTGTCCTCTTTGTTGGACCATCAAAGTGCCAGGATGTCATCATCACCCACGTCGTCGTCAAGGTAGTTGTCGCGCATCTAAGTTTATCACAAAGAGTATTATTGTCACAAAATTTTCACTTCCATGGAATTGGGGGACTTCCATGGGTATAAGGGTGGAACCCAATTTAGCCTACTTTGATGGAATTAGACTTCCATTGGAAGTCTAGTTCCATGATACCAAACAAGGTAATACATGGATTTCGCTTTCATTTCCATTTCCAGACTCCAAGTTCCATCGAACCAAATGGGGCTGAATTTTTCGACTGAAGAACCTAACTAAATGAAGACCGTAACAAAAATACCTAATCTTTAGCAAAATTCTCATCAAACATATAGACTAACACCTGAGCTTTACAACCTAAAACCAAACAATTAAGCCTTAACAACCTTTAAAAAAAAATTTTTGCCCCCAAGAGTCTAACAAAACTTACAAGTATAAATATAATGCTCAGCAAGAGCTAATTATCCCAACAATTCCTCTAGAGTGAATTTTCCATAACAGTATTAAAAAAAAAAAGAAATTAGTTCTTACTCTAAGACTCTTTTAGTTCAAGGTTTTTTAAGAGGAGGGAGAAAATTACAAGGAAATTGATCCCCTCTCTTTGTCTGGCTCAGAAAATCGGAGGGGTTTAATTCCACTGCAATCCCCTCACCCATCTCATTTTTATTTCCTCATAAATTGAGGTTTTTTTTTTTTCAAAGGGGAGATAATAGTACAATACGGAGAATGCCCTCAAACTAAATAAAATTTTCTTTAAATTTCTTCAATCCCCTTCTCTCCAATCCCGTCAAATAAAAACAATTTAAAATTCATCTAATTCTTTCCATTAAAATACTTCCCCTCTAATTCTTTTAGTTGAACCAATTAGAGCTTAAATAATCACTCAAACGGAAGAAATATGCCAATTTAAAGTTGAGAGTATGAGGAGATGAAGACAACCTAATATGTCTTGTATTTACACGTGTCTCCTTTGTCTGCATTATTTTATAGTCAACTAAATGTGATTCTGCATGGAATTGGAGAGATGAGTCCCATTAATATTGACATTTCACATTGATGGTTGTTACAGTTTTTGGTTTTCTAATTCGTTTGTATGATTTGCTCTCCAACGAATAGTGGAGTTGGCATTAAAGAGGGCAAGTTATAGTTCTTGGAAGTGCATCAATGTCCAACCAGAGCATTATTTTTGTTAACTAAATACTGTGCCATTTTGGTCAGACCGGTTCATAAACTTACCCCACAAAAGTAAAACCCAAGAATAGCTAAAAAGTAAAAAACCCAACCGGATTGCCAATAAACAGGCCTACATTCACGTATGGGCCAAATCCAATAAAGACAACCATATTCCCTGTCATACTAATGATATGTTGATAATGATATGCCGCTAATGATAAAATTTACTATTTTCATCACCATCACTATTATTACTCTTATAACTACTGCTATTATTATATTACCATCAACTTAATAAAGAGAGACTAGATGATCATATCCGTTTGACATTAATCTCAAGTTAATCCTTCACTAAGAAATTCGTCTCACAAAAATCTCTCAACTACTACATCACGGTATTGTTTTCTCAGACGAAACCAAATGCGAGATAGGACCTCGTAGGATATGAGTATCATATATTAGTTTAAATTCAAGACCTCGTAGCTCTTATCTGCAATTTGTAACACTTGAAATTGCAGTGATCATTTATAATATCACATTTTTTTCATAAAATAAAATACGGCCGGAGAACCTTCAAGTTCTATTCAACAAAGTAACTACAATACTCGTGTCAAATATCGGGTTTCTCTCCAAAAAAAAAATCAGGGTTCTAACAGAACAAAGCTAGCTTTCCTTTCGTACAGTTGCCTCCAGTTACCTTGCTCCTTAGTGAATGCCATGGAAGGAGCTCAGAGGATAGCCTCCTCATTTGCAATTCGCAATGTGGTTTTCCTGAGTCAATGAAAACCCGAAAAGTCTGCAGCTACCTTTATAGGAGGAAATCAGCTCTTGACTATCTCTCGGTGGAGACAAAGAATCATGAGAAGGTGAGGCGTCCATTTGATCATGCTCAAACATACCAACAGATTTAGATCCACCCTGAGTTCGCCCACAAAAACTAGGCTCATACGATGAGGCTAACGAAAAATTTCCACCTTTGATTTCAGAAGCATGCCGTCCTCGATATTGCAGTTTGCCCTCCATCCTCTGATTTGTAATGCTATTATTGTAGTCACAGTTTGAAGCTGGATTGACTGCTTGCTGAAACATGAACACAGATGATGGGGATGACACTTGCCCAGATGGAACAGACGGATGCAAATTAGAAGAATTATCCTGAACAGGGGTAGCCCATCCATTTCTGGAACCCAACAATTGACAACTGTCAAAAATTCCATGGCGACCATTTCCCCAAACCTCATTACCAGACAAAGCTCTTCCATATGGTTGGCTTGGAAGTATTTCTTGACCTTGCAAGACCTTCTGGAATCGGAAAGATTCACTAAAGCCTATGTCATTGCATGAAACATCAGAATTCACTGGAGCAATTCTGATACTATTCCCTGTCACAACAATCCCAGATCCACTTGAACCAGGATAGTGCCTCCCCATTTTAGGAAAGGGATGACTCTGAGCACTAATCCCATCAAAAGGAATATTAACATCTAAAATTTCTTGACCTTGCAAGACCTTCCGGAACCTTAATGATTCCCCAAAGTCAGATGCTCCAATCCCATCTGACAGCGGAAAATAGCATCAACAAAGTTGAAGAAAGTAGGCTAACCAAAAAACTAAAGCCTAAATAAAAATCCTAATAAGACTTACTTGGAACTGGAAATTCTTGTTTTGCAGAAGGCAGACCGATCCTAGTCCTCTTTAAACCAGCAGCATTTAAGTTGTTAGAAGTGGAAGCAGAACCAGATGGCTCAATTTCCCACGGGGAAACCCTGTTATGCCTAGTGGCATGCATGTCTTCCCACCTAACCTGCAAGGACGGGAAACATCACAAGTTATAACACTTAGTGTTTGGCCAAAAAAAGATGTTAAAACAATTAGTGAACAAAAAGGAAGATGAGACATGTATCAAGTAATTATTGGCAGGTATGACCAGCTAGTCAAAACCAAGTCAGACAAGTGACTTGCATAATTTCCTAATTACGCGTGCAAAATCATAACAAGTAGAACAATACTGGTCGAGAGATATGAACTTAAGTCACAGAGTATCAGGGTTTACGTTGCTAATTAATGGTGGAAAAGCAATAATCTTGAGTTGAACCAGAATCCAGGCCAACTTACATACGAAGCTTGAAGTCATGAAAAGCCGCTTACTCGAAATTGAACAGGTAATCAGGGAATATGCTCCCTTGACCAGAATCAAGGCCACAAACCACTTACAGAAGCTGTATCATTAGATGCAGATGGTCAAGAACCCATTCTCCTTCCCCAAATAAGGAATGAAATGCAGGGGTTATAGAAGGAGAAAAAGCATTTTTGGGTTCTAAATTCATGGGAACATAAGGATAGCTTCAATCCATAAATCGTTGTTTATTGCTTAATTCAGACAAGAAAGCCAATGTTTTACAATATGTAACTTGAACTAGACACACGCACGGTGTTTGAGAAATGAGTTCCACTATTCATGACTTTGTAAATAGTGTTGCTACAGATTTTATAATGATATATTGATCACTAAAGTATAATAATATGTTTGAAGTAGCAGTAGAAAGTATCACCATATTCCAGGAAGTAGTCAAAATTAGCAGCCACAGCATAACTATTTAAACAGTGACCCAAACATGACTAGACCCATCGTGTTGCCTGAATCCAAAGTAATCCTTAAGGCTTACAAATTACTAGTTAAAACACAAGATAACGTGCATGCAAATCACAACAATATTGAAAGTTAAGTGATCTCAACCACATACCATAAGGCATCTCCATTTTGATCCTGGCCATCTCACAGGATCTGCATCACTTATTCCAATAACTAACCCTGTACATCTGCCCAGAAGAAGTTCGTCTAAGATTTGGTACAGAAAACTATCTAAAGGCCGTATGCACAAGCTAGACAAACCTTCGTTCTGCAGCATCCTCTGTTTCAAAACGCATCCTGAACCTCATCCCAACTGAATAAAATTGATCAAGGCTTTTAAAGAATTTGCTGACTGGTATTATGAACTCTGATGAGCTAACCCTACAATTACACAATAAATTGTTAGATGGAGCACAATAATGATACAGTAAAGATAGCAACCAAAAGAGCATAAGAGCAAAGTTTATGCGTCACAAAAAACAAAATGAAATCTTCAACCAAGACACAAACATATCGATCAGATTGAATGGTCAGATCGGTGTTCATGAACTCATAAGGCATAACAGGCCCCAAACTCCACAGTACAAGCATAATTCCTATTATTGCTGTCAAGAATCAGTTTTGTGATGCAAATAACTTGAGTGCACAATGCATTAGCAATACCGAAAGCAAGGTTGGATCCATTGAGGAGTTTCACATTATAGTATTTTGAGGTCATTAGTTATCAGCTAAGATGCTGGGTTAGGCATAGGGAATTCTATGTTGGTTGACTTGCTTAGCGATTAGAGTATGTTGACTGAGTAATAATAGTGGTCAGGTTGAAGGCAAAGCCAAGCATAAAAAATGAGCAGTAGAGGTTATAAAATGAAGATTTGGAGGGGGCCAGATGGGGATGCGGAAAAACTGGACACAAAATATGAATACTTTAATTTAATTTGATGAACAAAACAGAAGTTAAAAGAAAAAGTCAAACTGCACTGCAACCCTGATCCATCTTAATCCATACTTATTTACTCTCTCGATCAGAACTTTGCACTACAAGAGTCAAGCTAAGTTGGGGCACATGCTTGGTTATATACAGGAAACATCCTTCTGAATTCCTATATTTTAACCAACATCACACTCTACAATTATAACTAGAACCCTATTAGGTTCCTCTTTTAATTAAATACAGAAGAATGTGCAAGAGAGGATGCAGAGCAATACCTCGGATTATAGCAAACACTAAAGGCCCGTTTTGCAGATATAGCATTAACCACATCCATGAAACTGCTTGGATTAAGTTGCAGGCCAGAAGGAACTGAAAAGTTACCACCACATTTCAACTGAGATGCCCTACGAATACCTAATCTCAATACTCCATCCCCGCCCCTGGCACAAAATTTTAAATGTTATTCGTGATTGGGAAGCTAAAAAAACCTATTATGTTTATTCATGACTGGGAAACTACTTGATGTTCGGTGAAAAGGAACTCTTCTTACCTAAGAAACAGTACAGCATCCCCAGACACAAGCTTCTTCTTGTTTACAAATGCACTCCATCCTGTTGTAAGCAAATGCCTGCGTGGCTGCCCTGCTCATACGTTCAAAAATAGAAAACAGAAACCAAAACAGACATGGTTTTCCAGTCAGTTCAGGAAATTATATCCTCTAACATGAAGAAAAAAAAAACATGACACTAGTGAAATACCCCTGTAAATATGCCTGAACCTCCACTCCAGGCCATGCAGATCCTTTGCCACAAGTTCTTGTGATGGCCGCTGTTGATTGTAATCCTGAATAACAGTTCATTTTAATTACCAGAGGAGGATTATTGGAGAGCATACATCTAGGAAATCAGCTATCAGTTTTTATGACAAGCATAGATTTACAAACACACGACAGGACCACCATAATTCAAAACATTGATAATATGATCTGACTCAACTTCTGCATATTAAATGGACAAGCAAACTTAAAAATGACAAGAGAAAAACTAGAACAGGGTCACTCTACAGCAGAGGGAAAAAGACATCATATTTCTTAATTACCAGGGGAGGAAAGCAATCTTCAGCAGCTCTACGAGGTACAGAGAAACCACCATGAGTGCTAGTATCAGAAGCCGTCAGGGTCTTGCAGAACATATGTGGTGTTGTTGACTTCACTGCAGCTTCAGCATCCTCATCTTCACCATCAGCATCGATTTCCCCTTCTTGCAATTTTCTCTCAGGTAGCTATGACAATAACCAAGTTTATGTAAATTGTAACTCATTCATTGAAGGTAATCTATTAACATTCATCTACTCAACTGTCCTTTCTCTCCTATTGTAATAGACTGGTTATATTTTCCTTTCTTCCTCGGGTAGGGGTGTTGAAGAACCAAAAACATGTATACAGAACGAGGCTATAAGTCTAGGAACTTGATAATACCTAATCCGATAAATATAACTAGAATTATGACACAGCACTCACACGATAACATTACAAGCGGTCTTTTCAGCCAAATATTACTTGATCTCTAAGACATAGGCACTTGCGAATTCGCGATTTACAAGTTGAGATTCCTCGTTTCTTTCCTTTATCAGTATCCTCCCCAAAAACCCAACCAAATCAGACTGCAAAAGTAAATATAACTCACCCCACTTTCAGGAACCAGCGTTACTTGACAGTACACCTCATCGATACCTTCCTCCGCCTGCACAGAGAAAAGCACACGCATTTCACTTAAGATTCAATATAAATCTAGTTACCTTGTAACTGGCTTGTATGTTATGAAAAATTAACGAAAAGATGGAAGGAGAATTGGCAGAAGATATTTTCTAATCCAATATTCCAGTACAGAAGGGCGTAGAACTACAAGAAAATAAGCAATTTATATTTCTTTGAACATCAGTTTTGTAAGCGAAGTAACAGAAACCCTATATTTTACCCAAAGAAGGAAATCAAATTCTGACCAAACAAAAACAAACAGAAACTTGGAATACTTACATGGAGCTTGACATCTGCAACGCGACAGTAAACATGGGGTGGGATATTATAGGCAGTGACCGGAAAATCCTGAGCCTGCTGTTCAAAGTGGCCCTGTGGGAAGTACACCACGATGCTTCCTTTTTTCGGCAACGAGATCATTGGACCAGCGCACGCGTGCCATAGCTCCAAGCACACGGAAGAAGAGGAAGGAGAAGCGGAAGCCGAAGTACTGATACCCGATTGAGAAGACAGAGAAGCGGAGGAACCCGACGACGGCGTTTCGTCGTCCTCAGTAGTGTTGAGATCGATCAAACCCATCGTAGGAAACAAAGCCCTAGCAACAATGCTAAAGAATCTAACAACGAGGGGAAGATGGATTCGCAAGAGCTGAAAATAAAAGGCTTCGAGGAGGGAGAGAGTTCAAGAAGTGATTTCATGCCTGAGCATTCTCACAGAGCGTGAGGTGGGAGCACCTTTGGCATTCGCCAAAAGAAGCTGACCCAATACTACAAAAAGAAAGAGACTCTCTTTCTGTGTCCCTCTCTCTCTCTCCCACCTCGCACTGACCTATCACTCTCTGCTATTTTTTCCTTTGTTTCTTTTTTTGGGTTCTTTCTTTTACTTTTTTTTCGCTGAGGAGACTGAATGAGTGAGTGAATGAAGGGTTTTTGGGTTTGCATCAAATCAAGCTTTCATTGTGATTTAAGTTGGAGTCTAATAAAAATGCCTTTTCTCTCTCTTTATCCCTTACTCACTCATCTTTCCTTTATCTCTCTCTTTTTCTTTTGCTTGTCTGTAGGCTGTGAAGCTGCTGCTGCAGCAGCAGTGCTGCCTGCAATTGCTGCAAACCTGCAATGCTGCGACTGTTTGGGTGTGATGTGTGGCAGAGACAGAGAGAGAGAGAAGAAAGCTCTATGATAAAGAACGAAGACTGTAGTGCCTCACTTCTGAGGCTATGTGTTGGTTAGTAAATTCCAATAAAAAATCACAAAAAACTGAATCGAAAGGGTATTTATGACTGTACGGTATCCCTGTATTTCCGGGCGGATGTCTATTTTGTCCCCTTCTACTTCACCAAATCTCACACCTATGCCCCTCTCTGCCTAATCATCTTTCGTATTTGAACCTTCACTGTGAAATTAAGCTCCTTCCTTCCACATATCACCACTTATATTAATCTAAACTTAATTTCTCTACGTGGGTTTTCTGGGGATTTTGTTTGTTGTTGACTATTCCATTCATCCTCTTACGGATGGATTCTCTTGCTTATTATGGTACCCTGTTCTTGGCAGTACGAATCTGAGAGGCCAACAACATACTAGTATTGTACCATTTTCTGCAATTTCGCATTTGGGATTTTATCCAAATTTGTAAAATAGTATTATCTCAACTAGCCAATATGGAGAATAGCATATGTTATTTTACTTACCTCTCAGATTAGGGTTTGGCAGGCTTTGGTGATTAATGGTGACGATTAGCCATAAAACAGCGACAAGTGGACTCTAAGATAAATGGGGTCGGAGATAGAGAGTTACTGCTCACATTACATGTAATAGCACGAGTAATATTTTAAACAAAAAATTACTAATCCTTTTCACTTTAGAAACGCCTAATTACTTTGCCTACCGTAGTTTTGACTTTGCCATTACAGTCCTGTCACAATTATTAGCTGTTTTCTTAGACAAAAAGCAATGACAAACCCAGGCCATTGAGCCTAACCAATTAGGGAATTGGGAAATTAATGAAAAAGCTTTACACACTTTCTAGCCTAAGATCATAAAGTCTTCTTAGGCCACCCTTTGCAAATTTGGAGCTATTCGGTGCTTTTTTATACATTGACATGTTAGTTAATCATTAATGCCCATGCCTACAACTTAGATTGTGTCTACCTACAACTCAAATTCTGCTCTAAGTCTAACACTTCCTATAAATAAATAAGATCTGAGTTTCAAATTTAAATATTTGTTGAGTTTCAAATGATGGCCCAAATTGGAGTAACATTTTTTCTGGCTTCATTATTAATGAAGTACTTCAATGGTGATAGTGAATTTGTGATGGGAATAAAACAAAATAAAGAAAACAAAACTAGAGAGAGAGGGAGAGTTGGGTTGAAAGAGAGCTTTCATTGATTGTGATGTTGCTATCTGAATTGCGAAAAAGGCGTGGGATCGATGTTTATGTAACATAAGTAGTTTTAATTAGTGAGAATTTATCGAGCTCATCTATCTTACTAGAAAAAGAAGTATCATATTTTGTGAGACATATTGCGTTCTTTTAGAATGAAAAAATATATATTACATATTCTTCAATGGTCCACCTAATTATGGCACCATCCAGATCTATATATATGTTTATAGGACTTATCGGTTGCCATGATTTTCTCTGAAAATTTTTAAGCAACAAAGGAATTTATCCTCCTTACCCATTCAACAAATCTTGTCTCTTTTTTCTTGCTTTAAAAGATCTAATAATAAATTTATAAATATTTTACAAAAACTATTCACTGAAAATGATTTCTCAAATAATTAAATTTATGATTCGATTTAATCTAACCAAATTCAACTAATATGTGACCAGAAGAAATGAATGTTTAAACATAAATTAAACGGATTAAATCAAATTAAGTTTAATGCAATTTAATCAAAACTGAAACAAATAATTTGAAAACATTTTATAAAATGTCATAATCGACTAGGTTTTCCAGAGTTCTATTGTTAAAATAAATCCCCTGGATGTGAAGTAGGGATTGATGGTTGGTATAGAACTATACAATTTTTAAAGATTGTATTTTATATGATTTTAGGCCCCACAGCAGTAGATAATATATATAGATATATATATATATATTTCACAATTTATAGCAATGCTAATCATTTTTAAATTGTGTATTATACATTAGACTCATATATCCATGTATCTATATGTTTATAAAATTTTTAATAATTTCCCAGATTAATACGTTGTAAGCGATTTTTTTTTCCTTCAGCGTTAAAGGAAGTCTCAGCCCATCAACTATTTTAAGGAAAAAAAGTAATTATGGAATTAATAAGTGATTATGTGTTAAAGGTGTCAAATGCAAGTAATTTTTTAATAAATACTTATAAAAAAAAATAATTTTTTCTACTTATGACAATCACTTATTCTCCTATAATCATTTATTTTATTTTTTCTTTTCATTATTTACCCAATAATCATTTAAATCTCAATATTTA
The DNA here is from genome assembly GCA_026686845.1 of Adenanthera pavonina. NCBI lineage: Eukaryota > Viridiplantae > Streptophyta > Magnoliopsida > Fabales > Fabaceae > Adenanthera > Adenanthera pavonina. Next base: position 18,940,853 of record JAIVEN010000002.1, on the reverse strand, counting down.
AACATATTTTTTTTCTTAAAATCACTTATGAGGTAAAAATATCTAAATACAAATTATTTTTGACATAATCACTTATTTTCATAATTATTTATGAATAAACACTTATCCTCATAATCACTTATACATAATCCAATCTAAACACACCATTAATTATTTTGAGACATACAAATTTTTTTTTGGTAGGCTTGAGACATACAAATTAATTGGTGTGCATCTCATGCTTCATGATCTAATCAATATAAATGTATATTAAAATATATAACAAACGAAAATATTCATAAAACAATAGAATTTTTTTCAAAAATAAAACTATGGAATTCAAACATTACCTTTTTAGTTTAATTTTAAATTTTAAATGGGTTGAGTTGAGTCTCATGTGATAAGGGGGGAAAAAGTATCTGAAAAGATGAGAGAAGGGAGAGGAGTAGGGGAGGCTACCCTACTATTCCATAGTTCTGATGGTCCTGACCCTATCTCGGATAACCCGGACAAAACGGGTTACCACTCATTGTCCATTTGGTTTCCCCCCCCCCCCCCCCATCCCCCACTTCCTTCTCCACGCTCCTTTCCCGCGCGTTTCTTCCACCGCTTCTGCTCCTCCTAAACCTCAAATGGAATCTTCCTAGACATGGGTCCAGACAGCAATTTTGCTGCTTAAAACTGGTTCATCAACAAAAACTATCAGCGGCATCATATATAACAATATAACTAACTAAATAGTAAATTGCATTCGCATTTCATTATTTTCTATTTTTTTTATTACATTTATAGATATAGATAGAGGAACCATAAAGATAAAAGCTTTATTTCAAAGTATCTCATGAGCCCTTCACTTTCTTGTGAAAAACCCTTTTGTGACCAAAACCTTTCCACTTTATGCTGTCACTTATTATAATAGTTTCCGGCAAATCAGATTTCCTAGTTACCCCACTAACCTCTGACCTTTTGTTTTTCAGAAATTGTGTGTAAAGAATGCAGGTGTAAATTAATTAATACTAATATTTGTTGATTAATTAACCTTGTCGTGGAAAAAAACACATTACCTTTTTTTTTCCTATTTTGGCCTACAAAAAGCACTTTACTTAGTACCTAAACTTTGAGACTTAACTATTTGCATCAAGATCTATCATAAAAAAATAAATCATTAATTATGTTATTGTTAATGTAATAATGCAAAATAACTATGTGATAATAGAAAACATATAAATTTTGGTTTTTCAAACACTCAAAAATGAATTCTTTTAGTTACGTGGTTGTTTTAGGTTATGTTCAAGTTAACATATAAGTAATTATCTTATTTTATTTGACAGTTCAAAAGATAAAAATGTTATACTTTGAAATTCAAATACTAAAATGTTATTATTAAAGCATAATACTCCATCTTATTCATATTATAAGATATTTTTATTAAATACATTTATATTAAAAAAATTATTTTTGTATATGAAATTTATAAAAAAAAAGTATTAATTTTCTCATTTTAACCTTGTTAAATACTTCCTCTGACTTCCAACTTCTTTATATTTATTAAGAAAAGTTAGTTACATGTTTTAAAAATTCTTAGAAAAAAATCAATATTATCATTTTATTCTTATTAATTATGAGTAAAGTTGGTTTAAAAAATTTAACTTTTTTTCTTTTTTTTCAATTTATGAGATAATAATTAATAGAGATAAAAAGATAAATTTTAATAAAAAATTACATATCTCTTTATATTTTAGACCAAGTAAGGATTTTTTTAGAACCCTTATAATATGAACCAAAGGAAGTATACCCCCTTGTCCCTTTTTCATCTAAAATGAGGAGTAAAAAAGAATTAAGGATGATTAAAATTAAAAGAAAAAATCTTACACCCTATATTTTAAACTAGAAATTTATCATATAAAATACCCTATAACATGGAGAGGAGAAAGTAGAATTTTTTGGTAAAAAAATACTATTATTTTTTTATAAAAAAAAGAAGAAAAACCACCATTTGAGAATGGTAAAATGTTAATAAGATTAAAATTAAAAAATTATTATGAGAAATATGCATTGAATATGATAAGTACTTATTCAGATTCTTAATAGTATGTAAATTTCTAGTTCAAATTATTGTAATATAAATATTATAGGAAGTTAATTTGGAAAACTGATTTGTAAATAGTGTTATAATATTAGTTATACGGTTTATTTTAGGTTATGTATTTTGTCTGTTGGTGTTTTTCTCAGTATCGAATAAACCGATAATCTAATTATTAAAAAAAATCTGTGGTGTATTTCAATCTATCGGTAATTATTGTATCATGTCATTTGACTCAGATTTCGAAAGGATGCCGTTTCACTCAATATAATGAATAAAATAAAATAGCCTTCCATTAAAAAAAATTGTAACAAATAAACAACTAATCATCATAACTAAAAAAATAGTTAGATATTTTAAAAATATTATAAAAAAATTTCATAAATATCCTCATTTAATATCATTATTTACATTTTTCAATCCTTAATATAAGTTATATTCAATTAACTCACTAGAATTAAAAAAAATTATTAAAATATTAAAATTATCTTAAAATTAATATAATTTCTATTATTATTCTTAATAAATATATCACAAATTCAAATAATTCACTTTCTTTCTCTTACACATAAATAGAAGCATTTTGAAAATAAAATAATTAATACTCTAAAAATTTATGAGAAGTGACTAGAATTATAAAAAATTTTTAGAATGTAACTAATAACTCATGTCTTATAATAATATATTTATTTTAATTAAGAGTAAAATTGAAAAAATATATTAATTTATTAGACAAATGATCATTTATTTGTTATATTTTAAAATAAAATATATTTAAAAATGTTTATACATTTTAAAATAGAGGTAGTAAAATATTGCAATAATAAAAGAAAAAATTAAAATGAATAAAAAATTTTGTAAATAAAATTAAAATGAATAACCAACAAGCACATAGATAAGCTATCAGTAGGCTAATAAGTAATTCTCTGTCCTACTTACCTTGTGCGACTCAAATTAGTCTGAATATAATATATCCTTTCAAACACCAAGTGTTTTTATACTAAAAAAAATGGATTGAAAAAGTATTGACTACGTTAAATCTGCTTTTAGCTAATACTCAGACACAAGAATATGGGATAGCATGAATAGGCAGAGAAAGAGAGGGGGAAAATAGAAAAAAAAATGGGAGAGAAATAAATATATTACTCCATCCAACTTTATTTATAAAAATATTTATAAAAAATTTTGATAGTTATTATTATATGACTCTTTGAAAATTGTTTTGAGAACTAATTTTTTTTCTTAAATGTCTCTTTTTTTTTTCAAATTTAGCCTCTTATTTAATACTACTTATTTACTCCCTCCGGTCATTTTAGGGTCACTTGATATAATTTTCATAAAATAGCTTTCTCATAAATGTATTTTTTGAAAAATTAACTTCTTCATAAGTTCATATATAATTTTATTTATTTTATTTTTATTTTCTAGATAGTTTAAATAAATTTTTAAATAAATATATAATATTTTAATGTTAAAGACATAAAATATCTATTCTATTAAAAACAATTATTAGGGAGTTAAGAGTCTTCTTAAAAAAAAATCATAAAATGCTTGAGAAATAGAAGTTATCAACCTAGGCATAGCTTTTTTAAAACTTAAAAATTATTTTCAAGCCAAGAAGCGTCAATTAGTCTACTTTCTAGAAAATTTAACTTATCTCTCCTACTTCCTTTGTGCCAAAAGAGTTTTTTATAAAAGTTTTTTAACTAAAATTATACAAATTAAGAAAAATAGTTAAATTTGATTAAAAATGTTGAATTTATAAAAAATTATTATAATATTTTTAAAATATCCTTAATAAAATTCATAACTAACTTTAAATATATGTGTAAAGTATTTTTTTTATACTCCTTCCAATCTCAACTATATATATTAAAAAGTATCTCCCTCTGATTCAAAATATAAGTCCTATTTTAAAATTTTTTTATCTAAAATATAAGTCATATTTAATAATTTATAAAATATTAAATATTTTTTTTATTTTGTTCTTATTTATAATTAATGTAAAAGAGATAATAAATTTTAAATATAATATAATAAATAAAAATACTATTAGAAAATAATATATTTTTTAATAAATTTAATAAGTAAAAATATTTTTATTAATTTATATGTAATTTATTAAATACGATTTATTTTCTGCGAAGGAAGGAATATGCTCAGGACGGGGTGTATAGTTCCTGGTTGAGGGGAATTACGACATTTATTGTCATTAATTTGGTGTTGTTGATAAGATGCTCTGATTCATTGATTGAGGGAAGCAACTTTTATTTAATGATTGTCACCAAATCAACCCTCTCTCCCTCCCCAAGTTCTCTGCTTTTCTTCCTTTCTCCCATCCACTTCTCCCCGCCCCCCCCCCCCCCTACAAAATGGTTCCATCTTTCAACTCTCTTTTAACCACTTGATCTCTTTCATCCAATAATTTAATTTAACGACTAATTATTACTATTTTTTTATTTATTTTATTTTATTTATTCATGGTAGTAAATTAAATTACCGGATAAAAAAACGAACTTGTTGGCCAATTTCTAGGCCACCTTTTTGCCTGTGCTTTCTCATTGTACTATGATTTTATAATTTTCTCTTCAAAAAAACAAAAACATATGGATAATCATGTAGTGGCCTCTCATACATTGACAGCAAAAGCGCACTCATGTCCCCCTACGTCCGTAGTCTTTTTGCCTATCATTAAAAATAACGACCGATGTCCACTATGCCTCCCCTCTCTTCTTCCCACCCAACTCATAATTCTAATAGTATGAGAGCAGTCCCTCCAATTTTTAATATAAATTATTTTTAAAAATTAAAAAAATTATTATATTATTAAAATTATTTTAAAAATAATATAATTTTTATTTTTATCCTCTAATAAATATTATAAATTTAAATAATTTATTTTCTCTCTCATAATTAAATAAGAATATTTTTAAAACAAAATAATTAATATTTTAAAAACTTATGTAAAATAATTTACATATAGAACCATAAAAAATTTATAAAATATAATTTATAAAAAAGACCGAAAAGATTATTTATTTATAATAAAATATTATTATATCCAAAACTCTATGACACAAGTTTAAGACAGTGTAGGGAGAAAATTATAAAAAGGAGTACTAATGGTAAAAATAAATTTGCATGATTTATTAATTACTATTTTTTAAAATAAATAATTAAATCATCAAATCAAGAAAATAGTTAAATATTTTAAAATATGAAAAAAATTTATAAATATTTTTATTTAATATTCTCACTTAACTATTCTTTTAACATACCTTATAAAAGTAAATTTATTTTAATTAAGGATAAAATTTAAAAAAATATACTAATTTATTAAATAAAAATTATTCATCTCTAATATACTCCCTCCGGTCCTATATATAAGATATTTTGTCTTGATCCTAAATATAAAATCCTTTACAATATACGAGGTGGTATTTATTATGTATTTCCAAAAAAATGTCCCTATTTAATGTATTTAAAGAGAAAAAGAGAGAAATTAAATAAGGGTAGTTTTGGAAAAATGTTAAAATTTTTGGAGAAATTGAGGTAGTTAATTAGTTTTAACTTCTTTTCTTAATTCGCATGGTTCGATTAAAATGATCTTATGTATAGAACCAGAGGGAGTATTTTACTCCCTCCGTTTCAGTTTATAGTGCACTTTTAACTACCGCACATAGATCAAGACAATATTTAATAACTAACAAAATTTTTTATCTTTTCTCAAATTACCCTCATTAAATGCTTTGGGAATGAAATATTTTAATAATAAACAAATATTTAGATTTATTAATTAGGGGTAATCTTAAAAAGAGAAAAAAATTATACTACATAATTCATAAAATATACTATATTATGAAACATTAATTTCTCAAAAAAATATACTATATAGTGAGATAGAGGGAGTAGAAGATAAGTTACTTAACAACGTCTCCAATGACTAGTGTGAGGAGAAATTAATGAAGAAATGGATGGTGTTTACTATCTAGAAATGAGCGTAACGATGAAGTTAGAGTCGGATTCAACAAATGAGAATGATTGGTGATGCCTAGTGGTAGCGCTAGTATTATATTGTTTGTCTGATACTCAGAGTGATCGGTTAATTCTCCATTAATACGTATCATTTTAATCGAATCACACATAACTTAAAAAAAAAAATTAAAATTAATTAATTATTTTAATTTTTTTAAAAATTTTAATATTTTTCTAAAACTACCCTTATTTAATTTTTTTTTTCTCTTTAGATATATTAAATAGGAACATTTTTTAGAAATATATAATAAATATTATTTCATATATTATAAAGAGTCTTATATTTAAGATTAAGATAAAAGGTCCTATATATAGGATCGGATGAAGTATTATAATTATTATATATCTCTTCAGTGGCAATCAGTTTGGTTTGTCGGGTAGAAACCATTATTGCTTTAATACAAACCCATAATTTTAATTATATATAAATATTCTGCCATATATATAGAACAATCACTTTTTACTCGTGTTTATGACGAAGATATATATCCAATTTACTGTTTATTTAAATTCAAATTAATTGAGTATTTACTTATTTATTTTCCTAGCATAGGGCACTTTTTTGTCCATTATATTATGAAGATTTAGACCTTAATTACTGTCCACATTCAACTTCGTCTTTATTACCTGAATTGATCTTATTAGGCAACTGCATGTGGCACTTTTCTCTCTAGATAAATTATGTGGTACCTCGTTGGCAAAAAAAAAAAACAATGTGGTACTTCAAATAACATGAAGCGAAGTCTAAAAAATTCTTCGTCATTTTAGTGGTTGAAAGATGGTAGGTAAATAATCCAATTATATTAAAAGAGAAAGCAAGCAAATGATGGATTTTTGGACATTAATAGACATGCTCGAAATGCAAATTTGCACACAGCGAAATGCAAACCAATAGTTCGCTTTATGCTCACTGCATTCATACTCTTTAGTGCTTTAACTTTTTAACGAATTAGTCACATTGTTCAAATTTACCAAGCAAAGAAGCTCCATTTATACCACAAAGATAAAGCATAGTCGTTGCAAAAGGCTGTTCACTGTATTCCATATCAATTCAATTGCATTATTAAAGCTGCTAGTCCACCGCCTTTCAATCATTTTAATACAGGAAAAAAGTTAGCTCGGAAATCACCATTAAATGCTTGATTTAATCAATAAGGAGTTTAGATTAACCAGTTCAACTAAAGTTTTAAGTTCTTGTCTTAAAAATATGGCCATTTGATAATATAACTTATCATATCCAGTTCGATTTGAATTGATTTAAACCCCAATTAATCCTCCAATTAGAGTCATGTGGATTTAGAATACTAAAAATTAAATTTTATAAAATATATTAGATTCATTAGTCTAATTTGAATAAATTACTATCATTTTCAATTAGAAAATATTTCTACCGGTCATCCAAACATGTGAAATGGTGGCGGACCCAAAAAAATTGGTTAGTGGAGGCAAGCTTGATACGATATTAATATTTTTCAAAAATATAATTTTAAATATTTATTAACTTAATATAATTTTTTTATTAAAATTAATTACTAAAGAATAAAGACTTACATTTTATTTAAGAAGCTTAAATATAGTGTGTTATATTTGCTATGTTTTGTTAAATTTATTTTTATAATCAATATAAGAGAAAGTTATATTTTTCAATATATATTTAAGATTTTAAAAAGTTAAATTTGGGCAATTTAAATTTTTATGGCCGCACAAATGAAATTTTATAAGAAAAAAGTAAAAATTTTTGGGGATCCACGGAAATTTTTCTGTCTCCATAGTCTTCAACATAGGTCCACCCCTGTGTGAAAGTGGTGAAGATGGCCTAGGGGAGGAAGCCTTCAAGTCTTCTCGAAACCAAAGCCACTGCACATTCCAAATACAAACACAGAAACGCCCACCCGGTGTGGGCCCCACCTACACTTGGACAGTCACGGACCCCACACCTATACATTAAAATTAAAATTATAAAATTAAAATTAAAATTATAAAATTAAAATTAAAATAATATATCTTTTTCCAAACAAACACCACCTTGTGCCCCTCATCCACCCGCCATACCCTCCCAACTCTTCCACTCATTCCTGAGTTTTCCAATCAGCCCCCAGGCCCACCTCCCACCCACTGGCCCATGACTTGTCAAATTACTTGCCCCCTCATTTTTTTATGTCAAGATATTCCATCCCACTCTAGTAATTATTAATTTTTATAAAGATTAAAAATTAATATTATTGTTCTTTTTTGTTTTTTGCAAAAATGTTTAGAAGTTTTTCTTGGTACATATTGCAAACAGTCTTGACGTGTAATCTTAAGATGTGTATAAGTTGGATATGTTGTTTAGAACGTTCAAATTTAATTTTAATCTTTTTTTTTATTAATTTTTTATTATTTAACTTATTTTAAAAGAATCAATATAAAATAATAATTTTTTAAATTAAAAAAATACAAATAATTCTCTAATTATCAACTCATGTTTGAGTTAAAATGTGAATATGCACTAAACTTGAATCTATTACGTCTCCAATTAAAATTTAGTCTTTTGATTTTACACTTATTGTACATTTATAATTATAATTTTAAGAAGTACCATAAGTAACAATTAGACATGTTTTACATAAATTGTATGAAATTTGAAAAATAAGTAGTTATATTGCTATGACTTTTGAATAATGCACTTCTGATTTGAAAAACTCAAATTCCATGTTTGGAAAAATTAGATATCATTATCAACTAATTTAGATTCAAGTTAAGTTGTGTTAAGGTGTTATCTAATTGATAATTAAAGATTAATCTTTTTTTATGTGTAAAAATTATAGAAAAGTACTTTATATTTTTTAATAAATTTATTATTTTACACACGACTAAAAGCTAAATCCCGAAATTAAAATTTGATCGATTATCTGCCAATTATACCAATGTTAATAATCTTAAAGAGAAAACTCTCAAAGCATAACTACGCTCCTTGGCAGTTGGGCTGGGCAGTGGGCATACATTCCAATAGCTGTACCAGCAATATTTTTAAATGGTCCAATTTCAGTCTCAGATAGAGTGACTATACGCCACGAGGCACAGAGGCAGCGGTGGTGTTGGAAGCAAAAGGGCGAGAAACAAACGAACAGTGTGATGAAAAGGACCACAGGAAGCCAAAATGACTTTTTCAGAAACAAATAATAATAATAATAATACTACTAATGATCGGAGGGCAGAGAAGCCCCTCGACTTTTACGCGGGTGGCTCCTGCTGCCCTTATCTCTCTCTCTCTCTCTCTATGTCTCTATCAGCCTTTCATCGTACTTTAGTCGTGTCCATCTTCTGCACGCGCCCCGACGTGGCTTCTTCGGTCGTCGTCGTACTTGTTCTCCTCACCGTCCCCTGTCAGTCTCCCCCACCCCGAGGGCATTCTCGTCGTTTCATCCTCCACGTCAATCACCTCCATTTGTTATCCCGACGAGGACTTGATCGACACGTGTCGACATACCTATGGTGGGACAGTGGGCCCCGCCCGATACTTGCCAAAAGGAACTAGACCAGTCTTTGTCTCATCAGAGGCTGTCGGCTACCTCCAAGTGGGCTCCAAACCTTCGATCGTACGGCCACCAACGGCCAAAACTCCATTAAAGCTTCGGAGTCCCACTCGCACGCGAGTCTCTCACTTTCCCTCTCAACTCCACATGATGCCCGGAACTGTGAGGCCCGGAAATGGCAAGCTTTGCTATCGTACGTGAGCCGTGAGAGTGCATCGTCGAGTGATGCTTATGCTCTCTGCCACTTAGTTATCATCTCTCTTGGTTTTGCTTAATACTAGTAAATTTTTAAAGGTTTAATATATTATATTATATTTTTAAGGTAGAAGGACATTAAATTAAATTAACATAAATGCTGGCTGGGTGTGCTGTGTTCAGATTTCAGATAATGGCGACGGTGGTAGGGTGTCCAAGTGCAGGGTGTAGCTGGGGCTCTAGGAGTGGTCTTTGTTTGTCAGTGAACTCAGGATTCTTTTAGGGCATTAAAATAGAAACTTTCCAAACGATTTTTTTGGAAATAAATATTTCTCTTCTTTTTGCTAAAAAATATAATAGTTTTGAAATGGACCAACAATTTATGGAATATTTATTTATTGTGAGTTTTGAACCAGATAGTCAGTCATTTTTATAGTCCTACGTTGACTTGTTTAGGTGTCTTCAAACGTATTACTGAATGCGTGTTTGGATTTAAGGCAGAAGCACTTATAGGAAAAAAATTAGTGCTTATATTCAACTTTACCAAATAGTCACCGCGTTTGCATAATAGCTTCTTTAGTCCAGAAGCTCGATTATAATAGGCTGGAAGGGGGCGCTTATAATAATCACTTTTGACAGATTATTACTGTTAGAAGCATTTAATGTTTCTTTTACCCAACATTTTTACCAAACCGCCCTGCAGCTCGCGGACCAAAACACCTTCGGCTACTTCTTTTACCCAAGGTCGTCTGCTCCACAGACCTTCGGCTGTGCTTGGCTCATCACCGCGTGAAACCACCGTCGGTGGCCTCCTGCAAACTCGGAACAAGGTTGGCTTCTCTTCTCCATCGGTTCTCACGGAGTCACAGCCCCATCGGCCTCGTGCAAAATCTCGCACAGTCACCGTCTTCACTTCTCCGGTGGTTCTCACGGCGGAGATCCCCCTTCGGCCTCCTGCAAAGGCTCCCACAGTCATCTTCTTCTCTTCTCCTTTCGTTATAACGGCGGAGAACCCCCATCGGCCTCCTGCAAAATCCTCCACGGCCGTCCTCTGCCTACATACCCCTGCGTCTCAGATCCGGTCATCCTCCCGGCCAAACTCATGCTATAAATCACTCTGCGTCGTCCTCTCTTGCTCATTATCGCCGTGAACTGTGCCTTGTCGTATGTATCTCACCACTGCGTCTCAGATCCAGTCATGCTCTTGGCCAAACTTGTGCTGTAAATCACTCTACCTCGTCCTCTCTTTGTCATCATCACCGAGAACTTTGCCTTCTCGTCCTTTCTCACCACCGTGTGTCATCATCTTCAGTGTTGCAGAATCCTCCGAGGAACTTCCTGGCTTCATCATTGTTGGTGCCTTTGATCTCTGGATCTGGGACTCAAGGTATGTTAATATTGCTTGATCTGCGAGAGATGGACTGAAATCCGTGTCCTCCATATGCATCTGATTTGGAAACTGATCTGAGAGGTCTCACGCTCCACTGTGATTTGCTTACAGCTTCATCATCGACCGTGGGTGTGTTGCCTTGTCCTGTGTCTTCTACCTCCGTGGGTGGGTGTGCTTGGTCTGTGAGTATACTCTGTTCTTCCCTTTATTTCAGTTATGCTATATGCTGAAAATATACAAAAATGTACTGGCTTACTCGATGGGTGTGCTTGCTTGGTGTGCTAAGATGGAAAGGTGGTTATTTTCTGATATACATTCATAGTTAGTAGAGTGTAGTTGCATTTGAATATTTGCATCTCAACTCTTTTCTGTTTTCATTATCAACGTTATGTAATGGTTGATTTGTTTTTCTGTAGTGTGTTTATTTATTTTCCATTTGTGTCGCCGCATCCTCTCAGCTTGTGAGGTGTTATGTCGATCGTTTAAAGTAAACTGATGTATAAAAAACATCAATTGGAGATTCTTCTTTGTATTGACTATCAGTGAATTTGTTGTTTATATAGTCATGGGTACTGAGAAAGTCAAAGCAACTTGGGACATGAATGCAACTGAGAGTTTGATCAAACTATGTGTGGAACAAGTTCAAAAAGGGCAGCGGCTAGGCAGTAGTCTAAATAAAACTGGATGGGTTGCTGTAATAGCTGGATTTAAGGAAAAGACTGGCAGGAATTACACTAGGGCACAATTTAAGAATAGGTTAGATGTTCTTAGAAAAGATTGGACTTTATGGTGCAAGATGCTAGAGAAAGAGTCAGGTGTATGGTGGCTTCCTGGGCAACAAACTATTGATGCATCTGATTCATGGTGGGAGAAAAAGATTTCGGTATGTAGTATACTTTATTTGATGTTATAATATGTCTACTTTATTGTACTTTAGTGTAATATATTGTACTAATTATATGTAAATATGCAGGAAAATCCAGAATATAAGAAATTCAGACATAGAGGACTTCAATTTGAGGATGAATTAACAATATTATTTAGAAGTGTAGTGGCAAGTGGGGTGCATGCATGGACACCGTCATCAGGGACAGTACTTGATGATGTTGCAGCAGATGATGATGTGTACCATTCATATGTAGACCTACAGGAAGGATAAGGAGATAGTGAGGAAGATCTCGGTAATGATACATCTAGACAAAGTGCTGGAGTGAGTGTTGAGCTTGGGGATATGAACTTGAACACTTCCCACGGGTACTCCAGTGAAAGAAGCAGCGACAAGAGAAAGAGGATGGGACCTTCAGAAGGAAGGAAAAAACAAAAAGCCACCAATACAGGGCAGATAGTTGATGCTATCAGTAGGATTGCTGATGCACAGGAATCGCGAGGAAAACAGAAGGCCTCAACATCTATGGGTGAAGTTATGGCTCAATTAAGTTCAATAGAGGCTGTCTATAGTGATCTTGACTGGTATTCCAAATGTTGTGAAGTCCTCTCAGACCCCACCAAAAGGTGTCGCACCCGGAAAAATGCGACGAAAGAAAAACAGATAACAAATCTGGTTTTCGAGTGAAAACCGACTTGTGAGGAGTCGCCACCAAAATTTTGAGGAAAATCTTGGGAAACCAAAATGAAGAGGAAAAGGATGGTCTACGTAACCAGAATTGGATTCGGGAGTCGATTGTGCGCGGGGAAGGTGTTAGGCACCCCACAACACCCGTTCCTAAGAACGGTTACCTTACGTTGATTGTGTAAATTAATATGGCTTTTAAATATATTTTGGTTTTCCTTTTATAATCCACACGCGAGAAAATGGGTAAAGAAAAAAGAAATTAAGAAAGTTTGAAAAATGTAATAAGGAAAATAAATTAACTTAGAAATTAAAAATGAAGAAAAAGGAATTTAAGAAAAAATATTTATTAAATTAAAGAAGAAAAACACCAAATAAATCAAAAACTATTTATTTATTTACAAAGGCGGACTTGACCCAGGTTCAGAGCCTGGGGCCTACGTACCCTGCGATGGGGATCAAAGTCCACGTAGTTCGGGACTATAAATGCGTGTCTGTTGGTTGATATTTTTTATTTTTCTGTAATAAGAGAAAGTTAAGGGAAAATAAATTAACTTTTTGCAAACAAAACAATTTTCTGAGATTGAGTTGGTGTGTTTTAATTTGCAAAAATAATTTAATTCCACTTTGCTTACTCTGATTTTATTTTGTTTTGAAGACATTTCTTTTATTTATTCCTTTTTGGATTTTTGAAAATGTTTTTATTTAGTTTTGATTTTTTTGAAACGACATATTTTCATTCATTTTTTTTTATACTTTTGAAAAATTTTCCAAATAAAGAAAATCAATCTACCTGTGGCAGACTCGCAGTCGTGCCTGATAGATCAATTCCTTAATTACCTGCGAAAGTTCTGAACCTCGCGGTATTAAGACTTTATTATAATTTTAAAACGCCGTATAAAATTCGTTACATTATTTTATTTTTTGAAATATGGTTATTTTCATAAAAGAAAGTTATTTAGTTGATATACCTACATGGATTCACAATCTCACGCGATATCTCAATAGACCAAATACCTGCGTGGGTTCCAAAAACTCACGTGATATGGTTACCCAAAATTTGAACATCAACAAATATTATTCGTATAAAGTATTTCAAGATACATATTATATTGCAAAAATCATATAGCGTAAAGCCCGTTTATTATTTACGTGGATATGCAGACTTACATGACAATGTGATTAATGGAGATATCCGCGTGGGCTCGGAAAACCTCACGGGCGTAGTCACATAGGCAATTATTTATTCACCTTGTTACCTTTTATTTATTTGTTTATTTAGAAACCAAACTTTAAGGGCTAAAAAAAATGTTGGGCCTTACTAGGTATAGTCTCTTATAATGTGCCAATACCCTCCTATGGGCTTCTGGTGTCAGGCCTACTAAAACAAAACAAAAAAACAAACAAGACAAAAAGCAAAAAAACTTGTAGCGGGCCTTCTCCACACCAAGCCCAAAAGGAAAATTGACCGAAATATTCATGCCCAAAAAAAACTCCTAAGACCCAGCACATAAGGAGAAACAAATTCCCACAATCATCATCTCAATGATGGGCCCATGAGATAACGGACCAATGTTTATGAGGCCCAGTAAGGTGACAGTGCTGAGAATGCAGATCTCACAACTGGAAGCACACAGGCTCACTCGAAGCTTGACCTCTCAACACCCAAAACTTTATCACACACACAATTTATCCTCATGGTTTGCATAGCTACAAGCTAACCCCAGAAACAGCCATTGGGTTCCCCAGTAATTCTAACCACACGCTCATGATGCTTAAAGGCTCAAGCAATTGGGCAATAAACAAAGAAACAAGCAGCACACGAACAAACTTAAATATCCCAATTTCCAGTTAAGGCATTCAAAGCTGACGAGACTTTGCATAGTTGGTTCAGAAGACAGTGTATAAACTAAACCAGGGATTCCCAAAGCTCATAAATAATTGAGGGAACTCAGAAAATCAGCCTTCATCAGAATAACTGGCCAAATCTATACCAGCACTACCCAATCCTAAATTTCTGCTAACAGACCTGCGTCTCATGCATAGCAATAAAAAAAAAAAAAATGCTAATCGAAATTCACACAAGAATTTTCGTCACTAGGGCCTTAATCAATGATACAAGAATCGTCTAATCATGCATTCTCAAGAAAGGACAGAAAATCCTTCAGCAACCTAAACCCAGTATTTGCAGTACAGACCCAATTTGACAAAAATCCAAAAATTGAAACAACGAATTTTACCGAGACCGGATCTCTGCAACCCGGTGATTAACTGCTCGAGCTCGGTCCTCCGGCTTCGTCCGCCCTCACCCCGGCAGCTCTCTCTCTTCCTCTCCTGATCACAAGCTCGCGGCCTCTCTTGCTCGGATCCCACCGTGGCTCGGAGATTTCTCCTCGGGTTTTCGGGTCTTGGAATCCAAGGGCTTCTCTTGGTCTCCCGTGCCTTCGTGAGGTCTGCTCCCCCTTGAGCTCCTCTGTTTTTCCGGTCACCGGTGCTTCCTCTGTTTTAGGTTCCCCTCTGGTTACTAGTGCCTTCGGTCATTTTCCGGTGCACCCTCGGTCTCCCATGCCTTCGGTTCCTCAGTTCTTCGCCTCCCATGGATCATGGAGCCCCCCGAGTTCCAGCCTCGGCTCCCACTCGCTCGGACTGCCTCCCCCTCTCACTCTCGCGGTCTCCGGTTCCCCAGCTTCGATCTCCTCTCCTTCGGTCTCATCCTCCGGTCTGGCTCTCGGATCTTGCTAAACCTCCCTCTGTTTTTTCTCGCGGGTCTATCGTGCTGGAGCTCCGGTCTCGGTTTCGGTTTTTGTGCTCTCCATCCTTTCTGTGCACGCCTCCTCCGTTTCTTGCTCCAGTCACTGTGTTTTCAGTCTGCACCGCCCCCCTCTCTCGTGCACGCTTCCTCTGTTCCTTTTTCTCTGTGATTGCGTGCTCTGCATCCTCTTTTTCTTTTGCCTGCTTCCACGCTCAGTCCTGCGGCTCCCTTTTTTCTTTTGGGGCTCCTTCGTTGGCCTAGGTCCACGAGCCCTTAATTGGGCTCGTGGCATCCTGGGCCCAAAGCCTCTTGCCCCCCCTTTTTTTTGTTTTACTTACTTTTTTTTTTTACACTAAAGAAAAGAGGTAGGATTTCATTTTTTATTTTTTTATTTTTTTTAGAAAGAAAATGACTTGATTGATTGATTTTTTTTTGGAAGATTTGCATTTTTCTTGAAATTAGATGATAATTACTAATAAAAGGGAATTTAATTTAATTTCTTTTGTTTTTTCAGTTTTGATTATTTTTATTTTTATCCGGACAAAATGGGGTGTTTACAAAAGGGATATCTTTGTACATTTAAGACATGATGAGGAAAGATTGTTGACCTGGTTGAAGCTTGCTGCATCTAGAATTTAGGACAGTTAACTTTAGTTTTAAAATGTGATTTGTAGAGTTCCTATGAGGATGTTCAACTTTATTGCTATTTTAGGATGTTCAACTTTGTTATATTAGGTTGCTTATTGTGACTTTGTTATAAATGTGACTTGGATATTTGCCTACTTTAGATTGAAGTATAATTTTAGTTCACTACTTTTTTTCAAAGAATTATGAAGAACATGATGTTTTCTAAATATTAACTTTAATATTTCACCTTCCAGGTTTGAAGAGTTAAATGAGAGACTCAGACTCATCCGAAGATGATTTTAATGAAGTTGCAAACGTCACTGCATTAGTTGGGTTGTATGCGGTAAAACATTTATGTAAGGAGCCCCGAAGAACTAGTGAATATACAGGTCATGTGTGGGTAAATGAAATTTTACAAGGTCATCCTATTCGTTGTTATGAGATGTTTCGTATGGAAAAGAATGTATTTTATCAACTTTGCAATGAATTGGTCGAAGAACATGGGTAAAAGGGAACTAGGAGAATGGGGGTGTAAGAAATGCTTGCAATTTTTTTGAACATGATTGGGCATGGGGTTGGAAATAGGATGCTACAAGAGAGATTTCAACACTCAGGAGAAACTATAAGTAGACATTTCCATCGAGTCTTAGCGGCTTGCCTTAGACTAGCAACAAAAAATATTAAGCCCAAATATAATAGATTTCGTTGTGTACCATCAAAAATACGGCGTGATAAGCGATACTGGCCAGTTTTCAAAAATGCTATAGGCACTATTGATGGTACTCATATCCCATGTGTTGTTGCTCCTAGTGAACAACCAAGATTTATTGGAAGAAAAGGATATCCAACACAAAATGTAATGGCTGTATGTGATTGGGACATGTGCTTTACTTTTGTGTTAGCTGGATGGGAAGGCACCGCACATGATGCTCGTGTTTTTGATAATGCCATCACAACGGCTTCCATGAATTTTTCGCACCCACCTGAAGGTATGTTTCTTATTAATACCTTTATCTATTATTGAGTTGCCATTACAAATGTTCGACAATGTTTCCATTGACCATTAGGTAAATATTATTTGGTGGATGTTGGTTATCCAACACCACTTGGATATCTTGGTCCATATAAACATGAACGCTACCACATTCTAGATTTTCGGCGTTCCTCTGGATATGCGAACAATAATGAATGATTCAATTATTACCATTCCAGTTTAAAATGCACCATAGAAAGGTCTTTTGGAGTTTGGAAGAACAGATTTTCAATTTTACATCGCATGCCTAGTTACAAATTTCAAACACAAGTTCAGATAGTATGTGCAACAATGGCTATACACAACTTCATTAGAAAGAATTCCCAAACAGATTCTGAATTCTTACGATTTGAAACTGAAGATGTGGTTCATCAAGATGGTAATGATGGTGATGAGTATCAACCCGCATCTGGAAGTTCAACTATGACATCCTCAAGAGACATGGATTATATTCGTGATTTACTTAGAGATCAAATTGTCCAATCTTTACAAAACAATTAGTTATGTATAATTATTTTTTAATATTAAACTTTAGTATTTTTAATTTTTACTTTAACATGAATACTGATAATTCTAATTATGTAATATTTTCATATTATTCATAAATTAGAATTTTACATACACAACTATTAAAATTTTATCCCATTACATAATATTATTATGTATAAATAATTCATTTATAAAAAAAGTAGTATTATTTAAGGACCAGGGGCATTTAAGACATTTCAAGTCAATATCTATCCAAAAGTGATTTTCAGAATCTTTATCCAAACACAATCAATTATGGAAAATCACTTTTTAAGTTTAACTTATCTAAACACAAATCATTTTTTACATAATCACTTATACATAATCACTTATGGATATAATCACTTATGGAAAAGCTAATCTAAACACACTATAAAAAATTTCATCTCAATAAAAGGCATTAATCTTTCAAGAACTAAAAAAAGAAATTCAGACAATCACATTTATTCAATAATAATCTTCTTGGAGATTAACACATAAATTTAATTATATAATTGATCATCTCAACTTTTAAGGCTGCTAAACTGAAGCACTCGGACCCATCGAGTGAAAGAAAATTGATATCCTTTTAAGTAATATTTTGAGTTTAGACTTTGTGAAAGCAAATACTTAGGATTTGTTCAGTATTTAATCTTATAAAATTAAGTTAAAATAAATAAAAATAAAATTTAAATAAAACAAGTTTATTATAACTTGTTATATTTTGATATTTCTTTTCCAAAAATTCATATTTTATTAAAGAAAAAGTAACTTTTTCTCTCTTTTTTTTTAAATAACAGTTTAATTTATTTTTCATTTTTTAAAAATACAGTTTATATTTGGTCAAATATATCTTTTTAGAAAATAAAAAAACCAACGATTTCTTTTTAAAAAGGAAAAACCAAAGAGACACTTACCTTGGAAAGTTATCACCAATTTGGAGCATGATAATACTCTAATGTGGATCAATAAGTGGAGTCAAATACCATAAAGCTGTAATTTAAAAAAAAAATAGTTATGTCATGAGCAGGACTCTTTTTCCACTTTTTTTTATCTTATTGTATTTTTTCCAAATTTGCTTTATTAATGAATTGGTAAAGTTTATTAAGTATAGTCTTGATTCTTTCTAATAGATTTTTTTATTACCATATCAACTTTCCTAAGTTGCTTAGTTCTATGAAGGATAATGTAGTTATGGCCAAAAAGTGGAAGGGCATTACTGTTGTAGTTAACAGATGCATTTGGCTGAATGGATAGATTGTGTTAGAATAGACAGTGAAACTAAAAAAAAAGGTATACTTTATCAAAATTAAAGAGGAGTGAATATACTTTGTTTTTCTGTGTTGTTTAATGAAATTTCACTTTCCGCTGAGGGAAAAAAAGAGAGGAGTGAATATAATTATTTTCATTTACAAAAATTATACCAAAATAATTATAAATAAATATGTGAATATATTAATTAGGCTTTTAATTATAGATCTATAAAAATTATCCAGATAATTTAACTTATGGGTCTTGTGGCTGACAGACAAGTCATTTGAGAATCACTCAATTAAAACGTAAAGTTAGTTAAGTCAAGGAAAGGTCCATGTTGGTCCAAGAAAAAATCAAAAGGTCCAGTAATCCAGTTCGCTTCTTTATTGATATTTTACAAAAAATGCGCAGGACAATTTGTTTATGATGGATTATTCAGGACAAAAAGTAAAATTGTAAAAGCAAAATTGTGCGCAATTATTGCTCTATTTTCTTTTCAATCTATTTTGTAGGGCTGATCACTTTCTTTTCAATATATATATAATTTTTTTAAACAGAATAAGTCATTTTCTTTCTTTCTTTTGTTCTTAAAAATCAAGAGAGTAGATCATTTTCATGAGACAAGTTGTGCTTCCATGAAAAAATTAAAATTAAAACTATTGGTCCTTAATGAGACTTTAAGAGGTCTACATCTGATGCTCCATCGTCTGGATTAGGGATCCCATAGGCTATACCCCTTTTGTGTAGCCATGGACCACCCCAATTATTAATTTGTTCATCTCTTTTTTTTGTTATCATTTTATCCATTATTTATTCCATTCAACAAAGAAGGAGTATGCAAAAAAAAGGATAAGAATTAATATCTTAGGAAATTTGGGATAAAAATATTTAAAGCTTTAGTTATTTTTAAATATTATTATTAAATTCTAAAGAAGGGATTATCAATTTTTAAGAAATTCATAATTTTAAAAATTGTAAACATTAGTAATAAGCCAAAACGTTTTATAATTATAATTTTCAAAATCCTTTAATCTAATTTTTAATATTTGGATTTTTTAATGTAATTTGTGACCTGAAGTGGGTCATTGCCTCTGTCCAGTAATTGAAAGCCCATAAAATAAAAAATAGCTGGAGGTCCATTTGATCCTTTCAATTCATGATCCAAGAATTCTCCTCTTAGGCTTTTATGTTCTCTACAATTGGCCTCTGTCTTGCCTTGGAAGTACCAAACACAACTTAGCTCAAATTCAAAATTAACGAGTGTTGTTTTATCAAAAATAGAAAAAAAAAATAATGAGTGTTGTTTGATGCTCAATCATCAAGGTGTTATGAAGCAAGAGTTCATTTTCAATCCTTATATATACCGTAATTATTAATTAACATCATTATCATCTCATTCTTTCGGTCAAAGTTATGTAATTTAATTGGATCTTACATATTTTAAGGTACAATATATTATTTGTCAAAATATGAATCACATTAGTATTTAACTATTTTTTTCCTTGTGTGATGCATGGGAGAGATAGTTAAAAGTTTATAGAAGATTGTATTTATCTTTTTAACATTTAAATCCTATTAAAATAAGTCTTCTAAAATAAGAAGAGAAATATGAAAGAATAAAAATAATGTTGCACATAGCTTCAAAAATATGTCGAGAAAATTGAAATAAAAAAAAAGTTGTCCAAAGTTTGAGAGGAGTCCCAGGTTCATAAATTGTGAATAATGTAGATTTCTATAAATTTTATATTTTATGTTAATATTAATGATTTTTTAATACTAAGTACGTACAATAAGTTTTTCTCAACCTTAATAAATATTATGTTGTTTAAAAAAAGGACCTAAATAAAGATAATAATAATAATATAAGTATTAATAATATAATTAATTTTAAATATTTATTAAATTAATATTATAAATAAATATGAAAATAAAATAATATAGACATAAATTTTATTCAAATTATTTGTATGGTAGATAAAAATTTAACAAAATTAGATACTCATGAAACACTACAAAATTATAAAATTGTTATATATTAATGTTAAAAAAAACTACCTTCATATCAGCAAAATTTATATTAAAATTGTGCAATAAATATTAACTATTATAGTATGATTCTCTTTCGTTTTTTATTAAATAATATGTGCATGAGATTTTTTTTTTAAATGAAATAGAGCCCTAATAAGCTAGATGGTAGGACTACAAATGAATCCGTGGGCCATGATGCATAAATAAGGCAAAATGGGTGGTGTGAAGAAGTGAAATTTTTATGTGGTAAATGAAATGGAATGAAGGGGATAAAATTTTCGCATTATAAATAAAAGTCACATTATTCATGATTATTTTCATCTTGTATCGAATTACTCCCTTTGGTCCCATATATAAGACTATTTTAATCAAATCATGTGAATTAAGAAAGAAAGTTAAAACTAATTAACTACCTCGATTTCTCCGAAAATGTCAACATTTTTCCAAAACTATCCTTATTTAATCTCTCTCTTTTTCTCTTTGAATACATTAAATAAGGACATTTTTTTGGAAATGCATAATAAATATCACCTCGTATATTGTAAAGGATCTTATATTTAGGATCAAGGTAAAAGGTTCTATATATAGGACTGGAGGGAGTATTAGTGCATAAAATATTAACTAGGATTATAGTCATAGAACGTGACCTGGAAGACAAACCTAGCAGGCTACCACTATTGTCTTGATAACAGACCAAGGGAGCGTTGCTTATAAGAAATAAATTGGTCCATGCCTTAACTTCATGCTCATCCACGACAAAGATAGGTATGCCAACGTAGCTTGTTCCAAGTGCTGATCTCCACCACGTATTTGAGTGGAGGGTGATCGAGTCTCACTCATAGCATAATGTCATTTTACATTATAGGTAAATGTGTAGACTAGAGCATTCATATTTAAAAATTATATATTTTTTTTAAAAAATAATAAAATGTAAAACTATTTTAATTAAATATAAATATCTAAAAGGGATGTGTTTTTTCCTCCTTTGGACCTCTTAAAAAGGAAGGATGGCTTATGAGGATGTATTTACACATTTATCTTTTGGTTCGTTATTATTGAATTTATCTTATTTTTTGAAAAGAAAATCCATGAACTTACTATCCTATATTAACCTTTACTTACAATGTTTTCTATACATTAAAAATTGCGAGGTAAAAAATGAAGTGCTTTTTAGTAGGGGTGTTCACATATCGGAACGAACAGGGCATTACCTTGACCCAGTGTCTGATTTGGAACACCCCTGAGGTAAGAAAATTGGCCCGTGGCCTGGTCCGATATGGCCTGGTCCTTCATTGGGCTGAGACCGGGTCAACATCGGGTCGGGTTTGACCTAGTATAAAAAATAAGTTAATTTAATTTTTAATAAAAATATATTCTTATAGGAAATAATATTGAATTAAAAAGTAACATTTTTTAAAATTATAAATACTCAACAATTATATATTATTTATTTTATACAATATTAAGTTAAGAAATCAATTTAAAATTTGAAATAAAATTAAAAATTGGAATAATAAAATGTATCTATTATAATTATAAAATTAATTATTACATGAGGCATATGAAAGAAAAATAATTATATAAAATTATTCAATATTTTTAACAAATAAAGGAAAATGACAAAATAAAAAAAAATAATATATACCGGGATGGGCCAGCACGGGCATGTGACTTACCCGAGGACCGACCTAACTCGGTTCTCTTTTTGGCCCGGCCCTCTTCCATTTCAAATTTTTTCCTTTTTGGCCTGATCTAGTCGAGCCCGAAATGACTAGGCCACATCGGACTAATCGAACATCTGGACCCATTGAACAGCCTTACTTTTTAGATTGTAGAGTACAAAAAAATTGGATCGAATCAGTTAGTTCGAACAGTTAGATCGAAAACTGATGTCAGGTCTGGTATGAAATAAGAGGTGAAGTAGTTGATTTTAGAATCAATGGGAATCGGTTAAAAACCAATAAAACTGGGTTTAAACCGGTCTGAAATGGTCCAGAACCTGTTTAAATTGATATGATTTTTTTTTGTATTTTGTATTTTTTTACTTTTTAAAATAAAATATCATTATTTTTAGTATTAAATAGCATTATTTTTTATATAAATTTTTTCTTTATATATTATAATATTATATAAGTTTTATTATGATACATAATTATTAATAATGATAAATTTACTTAATAAATAATATAAAAACATAATATTAGTTAACTATTTTAAATTGAAAATATAATTATGTATGAATATTTACCTGTTTAAGTTTTAATATTAGATAATGAAATTTATTAATAATATATTCTTTTAATTTTTTATATAACATATAAAATTAAAAAAATTATTAATTTTTTTACTACTAATTTAACTTCAATTGAATCATGATTAAATTATTAAATTTTAAATTAGTGCATAGATTGGATCAATGTTCAATCCAATTTTTAGTAGATGTGCTTGTGTGCATGTGCCTGTGTTATTCCCAAGTTTATGTCAAATTACTTAATCTAAATTCTATTCAGTTTAAATCTTCTCCCATCAGTGGTTAAAAAAAACAAAACAAAGAAACTTATCCCATTGAAGACTTAAACTGTTCGTTTTATACGAGTGTTCGTTCTCTTAAATTCCATGGATTAGACTATTAAGATTCTGATCAAGGCAAAATTAAAATTAAAATTTCATATGGTATATAAAATCTGAAACCCAAAGTACGTGCTTCTATCATGTGAGATTGCACACTAACTCCATTGTTCTTATTTGCAAATTTTCCAATTCAGCATAATATTATTATTCATAAAATGAAGAAGAAAGAAAAAAATTGATTGCTATCAAATTTAACTTCCTTCCGAGTTACACACAGTTCATGCTCCATTCTGAATCATGACTTATATTACAAACTATCTCAGACAGGTTTATTCATATTCAATTGTTGATTCCCGCATAATCTTCCTTCTTAGTTTTCTGAAATTGGCTTCCCTGAGCCCTGGTATTATGCAATGGCCTAGAATTTGAGTCCGCACTATGGAGTAAGATCACTATAACCACCGAAGAAACAAACATGGGAATCGGCCCAAAAATCCATAGCAGCAAATCGAGAGCAAAATAAAGTGCTCGAAGACCAAGAAACCAAAAATGGTCTCCTCTTATCACTGCAATCTCCACACTGCTCACTGGTATTTGACAATCTGGGGTGCTTATCAGATAGTTCGCATGAACGAAGTGCCTAATCGATTGAACAAAGCACGAGAAAGCAAGCAGGAAGCAGACTAATAGGCAGATGTACTTGATGGAAAGGGTGGTTGCACTTACGTCACCATAGATTAAATCACTCTCGAATAATTTGTCTGAGCCACCGAAAATCCAAGCTCCTATGAGAGAGCACAAAGTCAAGGACACCGAGGCCCATGAAAGTTGCGGCCGTAATGTTTGATTGAATGACTGAAAGAGCTGTGCTAATGTCTCTTTTATCAGCCTGGTCATTACCGGGGCAAGAAAGTGTGAAGGGGTGGATTGAATCAAAGGAACGAAGAAGAAGAAGGATCAACTTCATGTACTTGCCTGCATGATTTTCTCAACCCAACATCTCTTGTCATAGTCCTCAAAGCCCTTGGATGTAGTGTGTGGTCTATGGAGGTATCTGTAAAGCAGAAAGAGGTGGTAGGCAAACATGATGAGCAATCCACAAGGGACCAGTATCAAATCCAGGTACTCCTTATGGAACTTCATATTTCTGTGATTAATGGGTGGTTTGATTGGGTTTTCAATAGAATGATCTTCATCAAGGCTTTAGTTATACTTGTAGTAGTTATAGACATGGTAATGTATAGTGGATTCCTCGTCATTCTTCACCTATACGTTTTTATTTATTTGAGGTGCTGTTGAAACTTGGTGATTAGGTAATCAAATGCAGTTTGGATATGCTTTCCCAAATTAATATATTCAAAACCCATGGAATTATTGGATAGTACAACGACAATAGGAAGAAAGGATGAGTTAAAGAATTACTTCCGCAGAAAGGGATCAACTTGAATTCAAATTATTGAACCTTGAGTTCCACTTGGGGAAAAACTTTTCTTTTTAAGAAAAAGTTTCCTCAGAAGATTCTTCTTTTTTTTTTAAAAAAAAATCCTAATATGTGTTAGGTTAAAAAATTCATCATAAAATATTTCATAACGTATTGTGGGTTTGGTAATAACCTATGTTAGGTGATAATAAGGATAATAAACTTATAATACTATGCTAAAGAAAAATAATATATATGTGTGTGTCTATATATATATATATAGGAAATTTAGAATCGAAAAAAAAATTCTTCTCCTTCTTTTGTTTGTTTTTTGGTTTTCAATCAAACAAGCTAAGTTCGGGTGTGGGACCAACCATCTTGGGTGGAAGGCTTAAGATGTATAACTCATTTTCAAAGATAAAACTTATACTTGTCAAACACTCACCACAAGAGAGAAGAAACCGAGCCTTTTGTGTTTGACCGCTTCAACATATCATTAAATTTGGTGGATAATCAAACGATTATTAGATTATATATAACATTTAATCTAAATTTTTTACGTTTATAATAATTGAAGGAAGTAATATGATCCTTTAAGAAATGAAGTACTAATCTTATGATTATAGTTCATAAGATATGCTTTCCCATATAGGAAACTAACATACAAAGTGGCTAGATATATTTCATCAAAAAAAAAAAAACAGAAACAAAAAGAAAGAAATAAGAAGTGGCTAGATATCACATGATGAGGAGGGATTTCAGGGATAAACTTCAATCAGGGACCTTACACCAAAAATAGGTGTTATCTTGTAGTGACTGAACCCAGCTTCCAGGAACAGCTTCTCCCATTCTTTTTCTTCCCTCTCTCTTCCAGTGACCACAACCATCATCAACACATCGAAGAAGAGCTTCGCATCTTTCAGTTCATGTTCATCTTTCTTCTCATTGATGACTATGTCTACAATAATCACTTTCCCTTCCTTGCCTTTGCCTGCAATAGCTTCCCTGCACTTCTTGAGTACCTTCACACAGTCTTCATCACTATGAGCATGTAAAACCAACTGCCAAATCCCAATGAACCATTGCTTAGTCAAATTTCCTACTTATTATGTTATAATATGCTCATGTATGATATACAAACTAGAGAAAGCTTAAAATTCAACCATGAATTTATTTATAAAATTTGAATACCTTAAGAAGAATGGCATCTGCTGGAGGAATAGACTGAAACATATCCCCTCCAATGAATTTCAAATTTCTGCTGTCCTGTAAGTTTTCAACAACATGCGGAAGATCTAGCACGGTGCACTGCAGATTAGGAAATGACTCAGATATGATCCTAGCCACAGCTCCTTTGCCTCCCCCAACATCAACCAATGAATTGAGTCCCTCAAAAACTGATTTGCAGTCTGTAATGACCAAGTTCATCATACTTGAATCACTAATCATTGCTTCATTAAAGAGTCTGTTAAACTCCTGGTTTTGGCTGAGATAATCCCAAAATCCCATCCCATATGCAGTGTGAAAGGGTGTGAGCTCCTTACTGCTAAACCAATCTCCCAAGGATTCTGATGAATGCACTATAGCCGCATGAAACATTGCCTGAACAAAAGCAGACAAGCTTGGGATATTGTCTTTGAGAAGAAGCCTAGAGGAAGGTGTGAGATCATATCCCTCTTCTTCCCCATCACCTTTAGGAACTTTGGTAGTAACAAAGAAGCCAGAGTGAACCAGTAAGCGCATGAGCCTATAGACATAACCAGATTTTGCAGGGTCAATCTGGAGAGCCAAAAGCAGCTCAGGGAGGGTGATGGGTCGGCCATGGTTGTGGATTACGTCTGGTATGTTCAGCTGCAGTGCACTTTTTAGACACATGGAACTTAAGAAATTGAACGTGTGTTTATACACATGGGCCTGAGCTTGAAACAACTCAGCCTCTGCCTGGACTTGCTCGATAGCCATTTTTGCAGATCCCGCTCTTCTTCTGATGAAATTACCTGTAAAAGTAACTAATGTTAAGAAGGGAAGAAGGAATAGATGGCAGCTTAAAAGGGCCACCGTTTCGGTGCGTGTCTCAGGTGGCGCAATTTGGGCCACACCTTTCCTTTTTTTTTTTTTCATTTGTATCATCGTATTAATGTAATGAATAGCCTTTTTTTTTTTTTGGAAAATTGCAATTTCATTTTCAGGTGCGATATATTTATGTTTTCACGGTCTCCAAAATTCTAACTCAAACTTAAAATGTTATAACTAAGATATAAAAATATCTAATAAAAATTAAAATTTTTTTATGTAAACTCAAAATTTTCAAATATAAAATTTTGAGCATAAAATTTTATTCCTAATAAAATTTTTGGAATTATTATTGGACATTTTCAAGTCTTAGTTAAAATTTGTTCAAATCCAACTTAAAATTTTTCAGGTCATACAAACATAAATATTTTTCCTAGTTACCATAAAATTTCAATTTTTTCTCTTTTTATATATTTTTCATCATACCTTTGACTAAATATATTTTTCATCACATGAATTTTATTTAACATTACACAAAAATATATTCAGCCAAATATAAATTGAGTAGGCTATATAAGGTTGTAAATAAACTTTATTTGTCATTTTAAGAAGTACCATTGTGAAATGTTAAATAAAGTTCATGTGATGAAAAATATATTCAGCCAAAAATATCTAAAAAAAGGAAAAATTGAAATTTCATGGTAATTGGGGGAAATATTTATGTTTTCATTACTTGAGAAATTTTAAGCTATATTTGGGAGTCTATGATGGAATAGAATGATCATTAATGGAATATAATGGAATGAAACATAATGGAATGCAATGGAACGAAATGTTCCATTGTTTAGGACTTTTATGAGGGAATGAGCGACCTCATTTGACTATTGTTTGAAAGTTATTATACAAGGGATAAAATAGAATCGATTATAACTTTTTTTTCAATACTACCCTTATTAGTAAATTTAAATAAAAAACAAATTCTTCTTTTTTCATATAAAAAATTCATTATTGCTTTTACTTTTTAATAAAAACGCCTTCCAATAACAACAACAACAATAATAATAATAATAATAAGTTGTAAAATAACTTGGTTCTTCCAATAATAATATTAAGAAAGAAGTAAAAATTTTATTAAAAAATAAAAATAACTAAATCAACTATAATAAAGACAAAAAATAAGAAAACTATAATAAATTACAAGACTTGTGGAAGAAAGTATATCTTAAAATAGTAATTTAATTATACATCTAAGGTATGATGTGATTGGAGTGATCTAATTAATGTGATAACGAAACATCAAGAAAGGTACAATATGACGGAATAAATTTTGTGGTATGGAAAGAGTAAAAAAAAATCATGGGAATGAATTTTTTTTCGTTAGGGTTAATGTGTGTCTTTGTAATTTAAATAATTATTTTTAGTCATTTCATATTTCATTATTGACCCCCAATTTGATATAAGAAAAATTATATTTAGGATGCCATCCATTGTCATTCCATTCCCTCTTTAAAAAATCTCTCAAATAATGGTTTAATCTATGTAGTCATTCCATTCCATTCTACTCCTCCATAAAAAAAACTCTCAAACATAACATTAAGTTGGATCTGAATAAATTTTAATTAAGACTTAAAAATAAATAATAAAGATCCCAAAAATTTTATTAGGAATGAAATTTCATGTTCAAAATTTTAGATTTGAAAATTTTAAGTTTATACGAAATTTTTCAAATTTTTATCGGATTTTTTATGTCTTAATTGTAGCTTTTTAGGTTCAAATTGAAATTTTTAAAATCATGAAATCATAAATATATCACACATGAAATTGTAATTTTCAGGAAAAAAAAATGTGGTGATTCACGATGATACAAAAGGAAAAAAAAGGGAATGATGTGGCCCAAATTGGGCCACCTGTGACACGCACGCGGTCCGTGGATTTATACAGTTACGGTGCCGGCTTAAAAGTTCACGCACTTTGAAATTTTCGTAGATGTTTGTTTTTTAGGCGCTGTAACTGTCCATTTATTATCTTGACTTGCCTTCGTGAGACACTGGGACCTTTTCTAAATTCGAATTCTTTATATTTATAAAAATAAATGATAAATTGTATTTGAAAAGTACAGATAGAAAAAAATATGCATATCAAGAGGGGATCTAAATCAACATACAATTATATTATTTTTTGTCGCTCACTCTCTTTAACTATATAACTACGTAAATACATATAGAGGATTCAATTTGAAAATTATCCCTCTGAAATAGGTCTTAGTACACTAATCAATAAGTTGCAGATATAATATACTAAATTTTATTATATACAGACTTCTATTTTTTTGGCTTTTATCTCCCTCTAATTAATAGTGGTCGGTGCAGAAAAATCCTTCATTGTTTTGTTGACTTTTCCACTGCCAAGTTGCAATGCCACCTAAAATATTGCAACTTCAATTCATTATGAAAGCGACTTGCAGTTTTGACTTTTGAAATCATCGTAGCACAATGAATATAGAATTGTACTACTATCAAAACCATTTAGAGATTTGTGTGATTAAAAGGACTAAAATACTCAAACACTGTATTATCTTTATATATATATATATATATATGCATGAGCCGTAACAAAGTTAAAATACGATGCACCAAAATCCGGGGGACAGTCATGGATCTTTCTGAATAACAGCTAGTCGTCAAAACATAACGGGCATTTGATTCATTTTCTAGGTGTCTATAGAGTCTGAATCTAGATTTTATTTTTATACTTGAACTGTTTGATTGGACATGAG
The DNA here is from genome assembly GCA_026686845.1 of Adenanthera pavonina. Classification (NCBI taxonomy): domain Eukaryota; kingdom Viridiplantae; phylum Streptophyta; class Magnoliopsida; order Fabales; family Fabaceae; genus Adenanthera; species Adenanthera pavonina. The sequence continues at coordinate 18,911,105 of JAIVEN010000002.1, read as the reverse complement.
AATAGGAATTTGGACTCCCATAGAAATGAAAATTACCAAAGATTTGGGAGTTAACTTTTCTACCTTAAATCCTGACTTTGTTTATTCCTATCACTAGGAATGGAGACCAAATGACAGAAATGACCTTAATTATGAAATATTATTCTTAAAATACCCTTCACAGATTATGTACCCCATTTTTTCTTAAAAATTTTTCATTAATTCATACAAGTTATTTAGTGTAATTTTTCTATATGATTTTTTTCTCTAAAAATATTTAATTTAAAAAAATTTAAAATAAAAAATAATAAGAATTGAAATATACGGTAAGTTTCCCTTTTATTTTTTATATTGCAATTTATACTTAGATATTTTTTATTTAATAAAAATAAAAATATGTAAAAGCTTAAAATATGAGGTTGTTGTCTGAAAAAAAAATGTCACCCGTTTGTAACTAAAAAATATATAAAAAAAAATTTACATTACAAACACAATATTGGAGCAATTGTTGTTGGGCTAAATTTTTACTTAGGTACAATTCTGACTTTTTGCACATTATTTACATGTCATTCCATCATTTTCTTATGTCCAACCAAACAAATTTAAGTTGTTACCTATGTCTTTTCTATGGTGAACCAAATAAAATTTTGGCTTATAAGATTCCATTCCATTCCATTCCCAACTATTTCATTCCAATTCATTCCCAATAATTTTACGAATCAAACTGGCCCAACCTTTCCTTAAAATGGAAGGATGAGCAAAGAAAGCCTAAACCTCCTAGCATCTAAAACAATCTGATCCATTCTGCCAATCGACAAGACTCCTTAACATTCCATTTGAACCATTTTGCTTGAGGAAAATTCCATCCTAGTCCTGTGAAGATTTCACGGTGCCATCTTTCCATAGGATGAATTTTTACTTGGATCTAAAAGTTGAGACACTCATTCATAGCTAAGGAGATGAGCCAGAACTGAGCTACATAGATTCCTTTGAAGTACAGAGTTGACGTGGAAAAATAGTCACTAATTCATACCCCTTGTTCATCTTAGCAAGAAAGAGATTGGTTCATTTGATCTCATATTCCTTCAGCCCAGACCTCCTAGGTCCTTAGTCCTGCACACATGATTTCAATCATCCATGTGTGCCTTTTTCCTGGTCCACAGGAGCCACTGGTAAAGTTTCTATTGAATCTTCTTCATATCGTCACGTATACTGCTAGGAATGAGGGTGGTCTGGTTTGGATATACTCCCTCCATTTTGCTATATAGTGCACTTTTTGGAGAAATTAATGTTTCATAATATAGTGCACTTTACGGATTACATAGTATAATTTTTTTCTCTTTCCAATATTGTCCCTAATTAATAAATCCAAATATTTATTTATTATTAAAATATTTTATTCTCAAAGCATTTAATGAGGATAATTTGAGAAAAGATGAAAAATTTTGTTAGTTATTAATTATTGTCTTGGTCTGTGTGCGATAGTTAAAAGTGCACTATAAACTGGAACGGAGGAAGTAGTATTTTAGAATGGCATTAAGCTCAAGACATAACCCAAGGATTTTAGCAACTCTTGGATTTTTTTTTTGGGACAACAACTAGTGATTTCCACGGCTGAATCTTTATAAGGTCAAGTTTGGTATGAACTAATAAAAAATGGAAGGAAAAAACTAAAATGGCTAAATGAAATGACTACGTTGCACTATCCAAATAGGTTTTCTGAACTTTTGCGTTGTACCATTTTAAGTTATAATATAATAATTATTAAATACAAAATAATATTTCATTCATTTAAATAGATTAATTATTATGTGTGAAAAGCTTCTTTACATAGGTCAATTGAAGGAAGCTCACTTAGCATCAATTAGCTTAAATAATACTACCTCCGATCCTATATATAAGATCTTTTACCTTGATCATAAATATAAGATCATTTACAATATATGAGGTGGTATTTATTATACATTTCCAAAAAAATGCCCCTATTTAATGTATTCAAAGAGAAAAATAGAGAGATTAAATAAGGGTAGTTTTGAAAAAAGATTAAAATTTTCGAAAAAATCGAGGTAGTTAATTAGTTTTAACTCCTTTTCTTAATTTGCGTGATTCGGTTAAAATGGTCTAATATATAGGACCAGAGGGAGTAGTATGTATTAAACATGTTGCATGAAGATTTCTCTCTTCTCTTTTATGGAACTCTTTTCATTTTATGACTATCAAACATGACCTTAATGATTCAAGGAAATGCTTGAGTATTTTTCAAGGATATTTGAAAGGGGTTGAGTTGTGCCCTTCAAAAGATTAACAAGAATGAACCTCTTTTAAAAATTATATCAACTTTTGGATCTCATTTCAATTTTAACTGCCTTAAAATATTGTAGGCACCATAAATCTACAAAATAATAAACACGACAATAAATATGGTTTTTACAAGCAAAATACTAAATATGAAACACAAATGAATGTAATGGAGTTCCCGCAGCAACCATCAAATTATTTGCACAAGTTAAACCAATGGAATGACCATGACACAATCTTATTTCACAAAACAGAAAATTATTTACTCAGACTCGGGATGCAGAATCAGGAACAAATTCTGTTGCTGAGATAGAGACTTATTGCTGATGAGTAGTTTCAACTGATTAAGGATAAACTTCAAGAAGTGACCTCAAACCCAAAAAGGGTGTTATCCTGTAATGACTGAACCCTGCTTCCAAGAAGAGCTTCTCCCATTCTCTTTCCTCTCTTTCTCTTCCGGTGACTGCAACCATCATCAATAAATCAAAGTACGGTTTTGAATCTGTAAACTCATCGTTCTTCGCATTTATCACTATGTCAATTATTATCACTTTTACTTCTTTCCCTTTCCCTGAAATAGCCTCTCTGCACTTCTTCAGTATCCTCACGCAGTCTTCGTCACTGTAAGCATGTAACACCAACTGCCAATTGCCAATTCCCAGAAATATCAAACTCAAAGCTGTAGTATCTTGGGGCCAAAAAAAGAAAAAAAGGCTCTAGTAACTCTCCCTGTTTCTTCTGTTAGTTCTCATGCTATTAATAGGCCATATTTTGTTAGTTTCCTTCCCTTAGTTTTCTTTCAATTTCATCAGTTTTTCAGACCTAATTTTGTTAGATCACTAACACTAACTGAATATCCTAGACCTATGTATGACACATGTTCTCCCAAAATATAACAATTTTTTATTTAAAAATATAATTTTAATAAAATTTATAAAAATGTAATTTACTCTTTTATGATACTATTTGTTAGATCCAACTATCTTGTTTAAGCATTTGTTTGGTTTCACCTCCAAAAACCAGTTTGGCCCCAAAATGGAGTTTTACACTTTTCTGTGTATGTTTAGGTATCCCAACTGGAGCATGTTGGAGCCGTGATTTAAAAAAAAAATGAAGTTGAAGCATATATAACTCCAATGTAGCTTTTTTGTTGGCTCTAATGAGGTTTAAAGAGGCTGGCTCTTATTTTTGTGTGAGTTGGATCAATTAAAATAAAGCCAAATAAAAATAAATCAATAAAAATGAAAAAAAATGGTGAATATGAAAAAAAAATTCTCATAAAATTTCTTCTATTTACTAATCAAAATGCCCCCTCAATTTTAATCTCTATAGACCATGACTGCAAAAAAATATTATATCAAATAAACTATATTATTAATTAAATAAATGTAAATTAAATTTTAGTCCAAGGAAATTAAATTGATCATAAAATAAAGTTTAAGTTTAATTTAAAAAAATTATGAGTCAAAATGAGAAAAAATAAAGAAAATAAAATACTAGAAAATAATTTCAAACTTTTATTTTTTAGAAAAACATATATACACACATATATATATATATTTATTAAATGAATATTATAAAAAATTTATTTATTAAAAGTTAGAAAAAAATTATTGCACTAAAAGTACTTTTAATTAAAATCATTCAAATATGATAATTTTTATTTAAATTAATTTTTAAATAAATCTTCAAATATAAATACGTTAATTCAAAATTAATTTTTATTTAACTAAGTTATAAAACTAATTCTATTAAAATTTATTTTTATCTAACTAAAAACTAAAGCGCACTAAACATTGAAGAAATTAACTTGATTACAAGGACAGAAGATGAAAAGAAGCAATCCACTCTTAAAACTAAAGGCTAAACACAACTGAAGACCCAGAATGAACTACCTATGTGTTCTGAAAATCAAGCTTTGAATTCTGAATGAAACAGAACAAATCAATCATGAATGCAAAAACTCAATTTGTGCATGCAAAACAAATAAAGCTGCATAAAAACATACATACCTTGAGAAGAAATGCGTCAGCTGGAGGAATATAATGAAACATGTCACCTCCAACAAACTTTAGATTTTCTCCACCCTGAAAATCCCCAACAACATGGGGAAGATCAAGCACTGTGCATTTCATATTGGGAAATTCCTCAGAACTGATCCTAGCCACTGCTCCTTTCCCTCCTCCAACATCAACCATAGACTCCATCCCCTCAAAAACTGCCCTGAAATATCTGATCACCAAGTTCGCCATCCCAGAATCACTCACCATAGCTTCATTTTAAAGCCTGCCATACTCAGGGTTCTCATTTCCATACTCCCAAAGTCCCATCATGCACAGTGAAAAGGGTTCACCTCCTCTCTGTAGAACCAATCTACCAGCAATTTCCCTGGGTCTGACAGAGCAGGGTGAAAAATTGCCTGTGTAAATGGAGTCAAGTTCGGCACATTTTCTTTGAGGAGAAGCCTAGAACAAGGTGTCAGAACATAACCCTCTTCTTCTTCCTCTTCCTTGTCTCTTTTAGCAACTTTGGTTCTGACAAATAGGCCAGAGTGAACCAAGAAGTGCCTGAGTCACTGGAGAAATCCAGATTCTGCAGGGTCAACCTTAAGTGCCAAGACCAGCTCAGGGAGAGTGATAGGTTGGCCGTATGCAAAGGTCGATTGCACTTTTAAGAGACATGGTGCTGATGAAGTTGAATATGAGCTTATATAAATGAGACTGCTTGGGACTACTCTTCTGCTCCATGCTATCCATTTTTGCAGGTTCCTCTTCTTTCGACGCAGATGTTAAATGGTGAGCCGCGTCTAAGGAAAACCCCCCGTTTTTATCTTGTGAAATTTCCACTTGTGAAAAAGGTTGTGCAACTTGTCATTAACTTTGTAATTTAATTTGCCTCTCGGAGAGTATTGATACTTTTTTATTTGTGATGATTGTGTTTTGAAAGCTGCCGTAAAAACAGGATCTTCATGTGCTTAAAGCGTCTTGCAAGTACTTGTATTAAAACAAAGGAAATTGAGCAGAGCTTAGTTTGAATGCATTTAGGATTCAGTGATAACTGTAGAAAAAGAATTATTAAGCTGAAACTAAAATTTTCAAAACAATATAAAATCTATCACTAACAAAAACGTATCCTAACGAATAAGAAGGTTGCAAGTCGTTGAAGATTTTGTGCTAGTGCTATATGTTGTCTTTTCCCAGAAAGTCGGCATGCAAGATTTGTATGATTTGATCAAAAGATTTATCAGCTTTTTTTTTTTGGCCTGAAAAGATTGATCAATTAATGAGTAAAATATCAAATTATTAGTGACTTACATAAAATCGTGAGACGTCATCCTCAATCACCGCATAAGTTACAAAATTCATACCTTGCTCTTGTAAATCATTTTAGTTTTTCTTGTAAATCACTTTATTCAAGCAAACAAATCTTCCGTGTTGTGTCACTTAAGCATAGTAAAATATCTCACAGTAATCATTCCCTAATATTAGTTTTTCTTGCATAGTGAAGAAACCCCACATATAAATGGACCTTAAGTTTCAGTCCATATGATGGTGTGATTGGGATCCTCTCCCAAGTTTGTCTCAAGTCATCTCTCTATATGCAATATTAACCATCCATAAGATCCAATGGTTCATGAATATCAACTAAGTGGAGCTATGGTTCATGAATATCAGCTAAGGGAGCTATTGAAACGGTGTGCTTCATGTTTTTTTTAGGCTTTAGCATCAAAAACCCTTGTTTTCACTTTACAATTGGTGCCAATTTCATCACCATATGCAAAGGCACTCTTTGACAGTTTCCTGCAGAAATTTCAAAGTAAAGAGATGGCTCCTCGATTACTGTGAAATTGTGACAAAGCTACAGTACAAATATGCGACCCTTGGTTAAATATGCGACAAAGTGACAAAGTACATTTAGACTTTCATGTTAGGAAAATAACACAGTGCCAATTCTTGTTCCTTTAGGCTTTTCCTATTCTTTAATTTTTTTTCTGCCACGAAATGAAGAACAGAATGAGTAGATTAAACTTTTTGTGGTGGATCCCAATTCGGTTCTTGTTCGTTGTGTCAACTTGTCTCTGCCTTTGTTTTTGTTTTTTTTGGCTGCAAAATATATTATCAGCGTGCCGCTCGCCGTTTGCAGCAAGCAACGGAGGGTGCGGTTCTTCCCTTTTCCTCTGATTCCAGAAGGCAATAATCCCTAAGAGAAATTGCTATTAATCTCACCCATTAGATCATATGGGAGGTTGATATCCGGTATGGAGAGATGACATGAGACAAAATTAGGAGAGGATCTGGATCCATGATTGTACGGATAATCAGTCGGCAAACTCTACTCTTCTATCTTTCACCTTTACTTGGGCCAAGGTTTTCCTTCCATCTGATGCCTATCTATGTCAAAGAACCGATACTCCCATGATCCAAATACCATCTCAATCATTTTTTCTGCTGATGAGAAATAACTGTACCAAGATTAATATATTCGACCACATGCTCTAACTACATTCATTCATTAGGTGGATGAACTTCCGATTCATCCTCTATTTGCTTTCAGGAATTTCAATCATCGTAAATGAGATAATAAAGGAATTGAAAGCTTAATGCAAAAGGGAATATTCAGATAACAAAACCCACAAATTCATTGATTAAACGATTACACCCATGCTTACAAACAGGTCCGAAAGTAAGAACTTCAAACACCAAAATAACTAGACCTAATTGTACTGCTATACATGCCAAACTACAAGCCTAGGCACGCTCGCCCCTGATACGCCTAGCGAGTTGTATATCCTTGGGCATAATGGTGACTCTCTTGGCATGAATTACACAGAGGTTTGTATCCTCGAAGAGACCAACCAAGTAAGCCTCGGCGGCTTCTTGGAGAGCTGAGACAGCGGAGCTCTGGAATCGCAGATCTGTCTTAAAGTCCTGGGCAATCTCACGAACCAAGCGCTGGAATGGAAGTTTTCTAATCAAAAGCTCGGTACTCTTCTGGTACTTTCTGATCTCACGAAGAGCCACTGTCCCTGGTCTGAAACGATGGGGCTTCTTCACACCTCCGGTGGCCGGAGCAGACTTCCGAGCAGCTTTCGTTGCCAGTTGCTTCCTTGGAGCCTTTCCTCCGGTGGACTTGCGAGCAGTTTGCTTGGTACGAGCCATTATCGCAGATCAGAAATTTAAAAATTGCAGAAGGGTTCAGAGAAAACACTGGAAATCTTGAGTGTGGTGGAGGTAGCGGGGAATGGAGGAGCGTTTATATAGGGGGGTTTTTGAAATCAAAATTTGTGCGCGCAGAGTGAAAGGTAATCCTGGCCGCTGATACTGCAGGTTGCATCGACGGGTGTCATTCCCTTTGAGTGATCTCATCATGGTATGTCGCGGATCGATGATGTGGCAGTATGGATGTGTTAGTGGTCTTTCTTGTCTCCGAGAGCGTGTGACGGTAACCATTGATATGGATCAATTATCAACGGCTGAGATTGTCTTTGACGAGTTGACGAGGATCGATAACGTGGCGAATGGAGCGAATTGCGGATTGGGAACATTGACGTTCAGTTGCGCATGGATATTTTTATACTTTGAATTTGATGACCTAACCTCTTATATTTTATGACTTAAGAGTTTCGTTTGGCTTATAAAAATGTTGATTAGCTCAACAAAATTAATTTGATTTTAGGCCTCTCAAATTACTAAATGGCACAGATCAATTATTCGAAAATCACACTTGTATTATTCCCTTCACATATTTACATTAATATCTTGCTCTGGTAAATCATTGTGATACTCCTAATTTCTTAAACTACCTCAACAGCTTGTTATAGCCGACTCTCCCTAATCCTAATATGCTTATTATTCTGATGAATCAAAACTTGTGTCTAAGGCTTGTTCCTCCTCTTCTCCGCTTTCCTTGCCAGGACCATTGAAAAATGCCATCTTCACGACTTCATCCACGTCATGTAGTATAATGCTTTTTGTTACATTTGCCCCTACATGCTTCTTTAGCAGAGAGAGAGAGAGAGAGAGAAGAAACTGAAAGGTTGGGGTGGGAAACTTCGAGTGACGGTGGCAATTCTAGCTGATGAGTCACTTATGCTCTTCTAAATCACAATAATGATGTTGCAGCATAACTGAAAATTGGAGAAACCATCTTAACGACTAGTGAGAGTGATGATAGAGAGGAAGAATGACAACCCACTAGACCACTTGGGAGAGAAGAGAAAGTAGGAGTAAGAGAGAAGCAATACTTCAAAAATAAGCCTTGTTAGTCATACAAGATGTATATTTTGTTAAATTTCTAAATTGCCCTAAGCCAACTCAAATAATGTAACTAACTATAAAATTAATCTGTAAGTTGCTTCTCTTTTCTTTGATAAAGTTAAAATTAAATATTCTAACCTATTATATTTATTTAATTAACTTACTTAAATCTATTTTAATAAAGAACGGAGTATAACTTAATATCAATAGCTGTAATCTAGTAAATTAATATTGACTATGTAATCTATATACTCTTTGAAATTCTTAATATATGGTACCTTTTAGAAGAGTTTTTTAGTTCTAAATAAACACTCTTACATGACACCTTACAACATGTTTGGGATCTTAGTTATTTTTTTAGTAAGACCCTTGATTTGTTTTGTGCAGTGTAGAAAAATTCAAACCATACCAACTGGTTTGACTGATCTAACTGAAAACCAATAGTAGATTCAGTTTGGTTTGATCATGATTGAAAATCGACTAATTTTAGAATTGGAACAAATCAGTATAAAAACAGTTGAACTAGCCAAAAATCAGTACAAACCCAATTTGAATCAGTCTGCTTTTTTTAAAAAATATTTTTTTTATTTTTAATATAAAATAATATTATTTTTAGTAATAAGTACTATTATTTCTTGTATAAACTTTTTTCTTTCTATATTATAATAATATATATGTATTATTATGATACATAATTATTAATAATAATAAATTTACTTAACAAATAATATAAAAATAGAATATCAATTAATTATTTTGAATTTAAAATATAATTATAAATTAATATTAATTTGTTTAGATTTTAATATTAGGTTGTAAAATTTATTAATAATATTTTTAATTTTCTATATGATATATAAAATTAAAACATTATTAAATTTATTTTTCATCTTAGATTGAATGTTAATTTTATGATTATGGATAAATATCTTTTATATTTTTTATCTACATTATTTAAAATGTATCAACTTATTCACAACTGGTTCGATTCTGATCCGACTATTGAACCTTAAACCGTTACTTCATCCGGTTCAATAGTCAATCCGATTTTTAATATCTTGGTTTTGTGTATAATTATAGGGTGTTACCTTAATTGACCTATAAAAAGTAAGGGAATATTAAGAATAATTAATGTGTTTGATAAAGGCAATATTAGAAACTAATGGGATTTTTAAATAAATTTAATGGTGAAACTAACTTTTTTTAATATGAATGAGATAATTAAAAATTAAAAGTAACTCATATTAAAGAGTAGAGCTGTCAAAACGGGTTAAACCCGACGGGCCAACCCAAAAAGACCGAAAACATGAGTGGGTTAGACCTCAATTTTGAGTATTAAAATACAATTCGGGTTTTTTGGACTCGACCTCAATTTTTAAAAAAAGCCCGTTTCTTTTTTTTTTATTGTTTAAAATATTAAAAAATATATATTATTTTATTAATTAGTGATATAGATAAATTGTAAAATTTAAATATTATGTTAGCTTTTAATGAATTACGATGATAATTAATTGTATTAATTTAAAAAATTATATATTTTTTTTAAAATTGAAAAATATTATAAAAAAAAGTTCGCGGACTAGCTCGTGAGCCCAATCCCACGGGCTCGGGTTTGAAATTTTAAGCCTATTTAGCAAATCGAGCTTTTTGACCCGATCCAATTTGCCACCTCTATTAAAAAGTATAAGAGTGGATGAAATATAATAAAAAATCTAACAACTTCTTCTACACTTATAAGAATCTTATATGACCCAAAAAACTTTAGCTATCAATTTAAGGTGGGCATAATTAGCTATTGTTGTGTGGTTCAATTGCTACACTGGCAGTTATTAGTGTCCAATGTCCTGAATTCAAATTCCAGTAAGAAGGGCATGACTAATTACAATCACCTTCCTCAACACTCTTATTTTGTCACATCTTATTTTAAGCCCTCTCTAAATGATACTTTAGCACCTCTCTAAACTCACATCATGTCTTATAATCTTCTTCAGTATCCTTCTTAGTCTCCCTTTACATTTTTTTATAGAATTAAAAGTTATTGGATTAATTCTCTTCACCGACTCCTTTGGTTTTCTTCTTTGTATATGTTCAAACCACCTTAAACGATTTTTCACTATTTTCTTTTTGATAGTTGTTATTTCAACTTTTCCCCGTATACAATCATTTCTCATTTTATCCATTCTTGTATATCTACAGATCCACCGTAACATTTTTATTTCTGCTACTTCTATCTTATGTTATTGTTTACCCTTCAAAACCTAATATTAATTGCCATATAGTATCGCTAACAAGGACGAAGGGAGGGGGGACTTGGGGGAGAGACACCCCTTCCTCCTACTCATGTAATGGTATGATTCAGTTCCCACAAAATTCTTCTAAACTCATGTATGTCATGTATTGATATATGATAATTTCTAGGGCGAATTACAATTAAGGACCAGTAGAGTGAATTAATTATAAAAAATAATTTTAACTAATAAAAAGTGTTAAAATTTGAAATACTGAGTAGTAAAATTAATAGAATGAGTAGTAACATGTCATATTTTGTAATAAATTTATTATTTTAATCTCAGAATATAATTCCCCCTAATTTCTATTGCCTTTTGTTGAGAAAGGCTCAATGTTAGTGTTCCTGATTTTAGTAGAATAATTAGTTCCATTGTTTCTTCTTGACCTCTACATGGTAAATTGATCGAGCGACCGGCGACAATGGTGACAATTGGTGGTCGATGACTAGCAGTGATAGTGGCAATTGGTGATTCATGGTGGCGATGATTGGCGGTAGTGGTGGCACTAGGTGGCCAATAAATAGCAGCATCTAGTGGTCGGTGATCAGCGGCATCAATGGTTAGTGACTGGTGGCAATGACTAGTGGCAAAAGGAAGGATATGAGAGATGTGTTGTCATTTTTTATTTTATTTTAATGAGGATAATACTCATGTAATTCTTATTACATAGCTTTTAGGGTCTGCAACCATTTATAACCATGGGTGTAATTAGGTACACAAGTGCAAATATGATTAGGTCAATCAAAGGTGCCTAGCCTCGTAATATAATTCCATTTACATCTATTTACACACTCAATAATAGAACTAGATGGGTTGTTAGAAACATGTAATGTACGTATATAGATTTAACAAAAAAAACCATATACTCCACTGGAAATCACCTGTTAAAATTAGTAATTTCAAGGGAAATCCAAAGTGCTTGATGTGAAAGTTAAATATTAAATAATAGTATTTGTACTTATAAAACACACAACACTTAAAAATTGAATTAGATTCAATGCTGTAAAATGTAAATGACTAGTTGACTGGAAAAGGAATATTGAGTTGACATATGTTGGGCCAATGATAGAAGATGGTTGTTATGATTTTTGATGAGAGAAAAATGTTCCAAGTTTACATCTTGATTCCATATTTGACAAGCGAATTATGCAGAGTTGGAAGAACCACGGTTAATTAAAACATGTTCAGTGTGGGATTGGAACATGAGAGATTAGAAAGTTTATCATAAAAAATTGCACCATTACTTTGAATGCATATTTAGTGAAGCTAATAAATACACTAATTGACTTACCCAAAGGATGTTAGAAAGGATGAAACTTTGTAGTGTAGAAAAAAATGAGATTGAAGAAAATGTTGTGCACAAGTCTTCAAGGCGTGGGCAACACTTTCCTTTAACCTTAATTCGCCCCCATCAATTTCCAAATCTTGGGTACAACTTGGGTTAGTGACGAATTTCCTGCAGGATACAATGAAGACCCTTGAGTAGGTGCTGTACTTCTAAAATTCAAGTCTAGATAACAATGACTTTTACAAAGTGGTAATTTACCTTTTATCCTTTGTGCACTAAAGATAAAGGCAAGTAAGTTTGTAGATGTTGAAACAAGTGTGGATGAATCAAATTGGAAATTATCTAGAATGATGGAAGATTGTGGACTATTTATAGGGAATGAGAAGACACTTCTTGAAGCAACATGACTCTTTCAATAAAAGGACACATACATTAACCAATGTATGTACATTGTAATTATTCATGAATCTAGATAAAAAGTTATTTCCTTTCATATGATTAATGTATATACATTGTAATGATTCATGAATTTAGGTAAAAGTCATTTCTTTTCATATTTCATGAATTTTGTGATTTTCCATGAATCATCTCAAGAGTCATTATTAATTCATAAATTTTTTAAGAGGCACCTTTTTATTTTGAAAATTTTCTCACAATCCCCCACCATTTTCAAAATGAATAATTTTTTTTAAATAACAAACTCTTATCACTTCGGAAATCTCATGTTTTCGGTAAAAGTGTCTTAAAGACTTGAACCTTTACTTAGTAAAACATGGTTTCACCCATCCGAATTAATATGATAGACAAGCTTTGAACCAATTAATCCATTTGAACAGACGTGCATGACCTACGCATAAGATCTCGGACCATTGTATGCCATTTTTAGTAGACACCTTTTAATATGGTCTTATGTCTTATATCCTTTTCATGAGAGTTTGAGAGTCAAGCCCTTGAACTCCCTGAAGCGGCCCCACTTCACTCTTCTATAGGTAGACTCTGTCAAGAGTAACACTATGATAAGTACTTCAGCAAATATATGCTTACAGATCTATTAAGAGTTAAAGCTCAGCCTTCTTTTAAATCCATGGTAACCAAGTACTTTTCAACCTTGGGATGAATAGATAATATTTCATGTACTTAAAATCACTCTAATAGTGTACTCTCATCTTTGAACTCAAGACTTGACATTAATCAAGTGTGAGTAGGGTTTCCACCATTGGTGATAATGATTTAATGGGCTTCAATCCTATCTCCAATGATGTTTTCAACACTATATGCCTTGTCGGCCCTTTCATCAAAACATCTGCAAGATTTAACTCAGACCTTATATAACTAATAGAAATTACCCCATTCACAATCAAATCTTTCACATAACTATGTCTTATTCCAATGTGTCGCGACTTTCCATTATAAACATGGTTATAAGCCTTTGAAAGAGTAGATTGACTATCACAATGGATAGATATTGATGCCATTGGCTTGGGTCATATAGGAATTTCAAGTAATAAGTTTCTAAGCCAATCTGCTTCCTTACTACTTGCAGCTAATGCTATGAATTCAGATGCCATAGTGGAATCTGCAATACATGTTTGTTTCTTTGATCCCCAAGAAACAGCACCCCCACTAAGAGTATAGACTCATCCACTTGTGGAAGCATGGTCCTCTGAGTAACTGACCCAACTAGCATCTGTATATCCTTCTAAAATTGAAGGATCACCACTATAGGTTAAACTATAGTGACTTGTTCCTTTCAAGTACTTCAGTACTCTATGGAGAGCATACCAATATTCTTTACTTGGATTGCTTATGTATCTACTTAACCTTCCCACAGTATAAGCTATATCTGGTCTTGTACATGTCATAGCATACATCAGGCATCCAATTGCTTTTGCATAATCAAGTTGTCTCACTAGACAATTTTGATTTGGTTTTAACTTCAAATTAGAATCAAATGATGTAGATACAGGACAACAATTAAAATAATTAAATTTCTTCAATATTTTCTCAGTGTAATGTGATTGAGACAAACAGAGACAAACAAATACAATTGTTATCCCTTATGATTTTAATTCCTAGGATGACATCTGCCTCTCCTATATCTTCCATATCAAAGTTATCATTTAAGAATTTCTTTGTATTCTTTACCTCATCTAAACTAGTACCGAAGATTAACATATCATCTACATGCAAAAAAAATAATGACACCTTTTCCATTATTAAATCTACTATAAACACACTTTGTCAGATGCATTGATTTTAAACCCATTAGTTAGAACTACTTCATCAAATTTTTTGTGCCATTACTTAGGAGCTTGCTTAAGTCCATAAAGAGATTTTATTAACTTACACACTTTGTGTTCCTGATCAAGAACCACAAACCCTTCAGGTTGTGCATATACACCTCTTCTTCCAATTCTCCATTAAGGAAAGCTGTTTTAACATCCATTTAATGGATAACAAGATTGTATATTGAAGCAAGTGCAATAAGTACTCTAATAGTAGAAATTCTCGTAACTGGTGCATATGTGTCAAAATAGTCTATCCCTTCTTTTTGTGTAAATCCTTTAGCAATTAACCTTGCTTTAAATTTATCTATGGATTCATCTACTTTTAATTTCTTTTTGAAAATCCACTTATAGCCAATGGGTTTAGAACCAGGTGGGATGTCTACTAATTTCCAAGTTTTATTTCCTATAATTGAATCCATTTCATCTTGTATAACTTCTTTCCAAAAAATTGCATCTTGAGACTTCATAGCCTCTTCCAATGTTTCAAGGTCTCCTTCCATATTAAAACAAATATGAATATGACTTTCAATTCCTTCTTTTGTTCCCTCAACAAGGAACATGAAGAAGTCTGGACCATATGTTTTTACCTTCCTAACCATTTTACTCCTTCTATATTTATTTTGTTCCAATAAATTATCATTAGAAATTTTATCCTCTGGAATAAATTTCTCATTAGTTTGAAAAATTTCCTTGGGTCTTGTGACTGAGTTAAGTATATCTTCTTGAAAAATCATATCCCTTGATTCAATGACTTTATTTATGGGATATGACTTACTTGGTTCCATCACCAAGAATCAATATGCCTTACTATTTTCAGCATATCCCAAGAAGATACATTCAACTCCTCTTTCACCCAATTTCTTCCTTTTAGGTTCTGGAACTTTAACTATTGCCCTGCAACACCAAACCTTAAAGTAATTGAAATTGGGTTTCCTTTCTTCCAGAGTTCATATGGGGTTATCTTGTTCCTTTTATTAGGAATCCTATTTAATATATAGCAAGCAGTTAACATTGCTTCACCCTAATACCCACTGGCCAGACCAGAGCAAGATAACATGGCATTTACCATTTCTACTAGAACTATATTCTTCCTTTCGGCTATTCCATTTTGTTGTGGGGAATAAGGAGCATTTACTTGACGTACTATACAATAGACTCAAAATATTTTGGATTATAGTATTCTCCTCCTCTATCGGTTCTTAAACATTTAATAAAAGTTTCACATTGCAATTCTACTTCGGTTTTAAAAATCTTCAATTTTTCTAAGACTTCATTCTTTAAATGTATTAAATATACATAACAATATCTAGTGCAATCATCAATAAAAGTAAAAAAAAACTTTTTACCACCCATAGTGGGCCAACCATGCAAATCACAAACATCAGAATGAATCAAATCTAACACTTTAGAACTTTTTTCTATTCTAGGGAAAGGTTTTCTAGTTATTTTTATCAACATACAAGTGGTGTAAGAGTCATGATTTCTAGTAGATTTTGGAATTAAGTCAAGATTCATCATGTTATTTAATTTATCAAAATTAACATGACCTAAATGATAATGTCACAAATCACAAGAGTCAACGATATAAACACAATTGAAAATATTACTATTAACTTTAGCAACATTGCATTTGAACATATTCTCATATAAATAACCCTTGCTTATAAAGATTCCTCTTTTAGATAGAATAAACTTATCTTTCTCAAAAACAGACTTAAACCCAAACTTATTAAGTAGGGGTATAAAAATTAAATTCTTTCAAACATTTGGTACATAGTATACATCTGTTAAAATAAGAGTTTTTCCAGAAGTGAACTCAATTTCCATAGTCCCTTTGCTTTTAACTTGGACACTTGATGCATTTCCCATGTAGAACACATTTTCATCCTCTTCCTTGAATGTTTTGAAGAGATGCTTGTTCTTGCACACATGACAAGATGTTTCAGAATCCACCCACCATGATTCATTATTTTTAACCATGTTGATCTCAGAAATAATAGCCGCAAGATTATCTTTTGAGGAAGAATTGTTTTCTTTCTTCTTTTTGAAGAAACGACATTCTTTCTTGTAATGACTAATCTTCCCATAAAAGTAACATTTACCCTTCTTTTGCTTATTCTTATGGCCATTTTGTCCATGGGATTCATCATTTTCCTTCCCTTTTTTCTTAGAAATCTTGTTTGACTGTCCTTCCTCTACCACATATACTTTCTCATGAGCATTGGTGTCTTTAGTATCATTTTGTTTACGATACTTCTCTTTTAAATGAAGATAATTTCCCAATTGCTCAAGAGAAATATCTTATTTTGTATGCTTAAGACTCTTTTTGAAGTCTTTCCATGAAGAAGGAAGTTTGTCTATGATTGAGAAGACAATGATGCTTTCATCTATATGCATGTTATATTGTTTAAAATTATTCAAAATATGTTCAATTTCATGTAATTGTTCCATAACAGATTTTCCATCAATCATTTTATAATTATTGAAACAAGTAACAAGAAATTTCTTACTTGTTATATCCTTTTGCATGTACTTTGCCTATAGTTTCTCCCATAGTTTCTTTACAGAGGTTGAGTACTCTTGATAAATATCGAAAAGGGAATTACTAAGTCCATTAAGAATGTGTCCAGTGCAGATGTAATCATCATTCTCCCATTTTTGTCTTTCTCTTAACATCAGTCATAGTTTCTCCTTCTCTTTCTTTGAGCTTGGGAGTGGTGAGAACATAGATCACCTTTAAAGTAATAAGTAGAAACTTCATCTTCTTCTGCCATCTCAGAAAATTGCCTCCTTCGAACTTCTCAAATTTTACAAAATTTATAGTCAAATCCTTCAAAGAAGCCATTTGAATTCAACGAATTAAGTCTAAAGATTGTTAGAAATTATGAAACTTTGTAGTATAGAAGAAAATGATATTGGAGAAAAGGTTGTGCATAAGTCTTCAAGGCGTGAGCAACATTTTCCTTTAGGCTTAATTTATCCCCACCAATTCCCAAATATTGGGTACAACTTAGGTTAGTGAGGAATTTTTTTGCAGGATACAATGAAGACCCTTAAGTAGGTATTGTACTTCCAAAACTCAAGTTTATATAATAATGGCTTTTACAAAGTGGTAATTTACTTTCTATCCTTTGTACACTAAAGATAAAAGCAAGTGAGTTTGTATATGTAAAAACAAGTGTGGATGAATCAAATTGGAAATTATCTAGAATGATGGAAGATTGTGGACTATTTATAGGGAATGAGAAGACACCTCTTGAAACAACATGACTATTTCAATAAAAGAATATATACATTAACCAATGTATGTACATTGTAATTATTCATGAATCTAGATAAAAAGTTATTTCCTTTCATATGATTAATGTATATACATTGTAATGATTCATGAATCTAGGTAAAAGTCATTTCTTTTCATATTTCATGAATTTTGTGATTTTCTATGAATCATCTCAAGAATCATTATTAATTCATGAATTTTTTAAGAGACACTTTTTATTTTTAAAATTTTCTCACAAAGGACACAGAATTGATTGGATTTTGTTTTTTTAGGCAATCACGGGTAGAATGCACATGTATCTTAGATAGTGATAAAAGAAGAAAAAAAAAGTAGAATAAAGAAGGAGAGGGGAGCTCATCTCTCAACTTTATTATGTACCCTTTCTGATCCTTTATATAAGTTACTTTTTAGAAGAATTTTATGGTTTAAAATATAAGTTATTTTATAAAAGTTTGTGAAGTATTAATTATTTTATTTAAAAAATATTCTTCTTAAAAATTATTTTATGAAATATTAATTGTTTTGAAAAATTCAAACATATGATATTAATTAAATGTAAGAATGGAAATCAAAGTAAATATTAGACAATATTATTAATATAGCTAATATTTCTTGATTTATGTGAGGTCGTTGAAAGCAACTTATATTAAGATCGGAGACAATAATTTCTAGAGCTTCCCTAATTAATATTTCTTTGAAAAAAAAAAAGGTGCTCAATGGATTGGCAGCCCCAACCCCATCATTATTTAAACTATTAGAATTCCAAAGAGATTGAAAAAAAAAAAACTATTGGCACTCGCTCCTAAACTTATTAATGATAGATTTTTAAGAAAATAAATTATAAAAATTAAATTAAAATTAAAAATTAAAATATATTACAAAGGATTATTTTTTATATAATTTTGTATATAAAGTTTTATATAAATTCTATTCTTTTGTCGTAATGAAATTTTTTTATTTATTACCAAAAAATTTTTTATATAAAAGATATTTTTTAATGAAATATGTAAAAGATATTTCTTACAAGTAAAAGGGGTAAGACTTGGATTTTTTTTATTTTTAATTTATTATTATTATTTGCGCACATGTCTCCAACTCCAAATGACGAGTCCCCTTCATACACTACAAATGATGGTCAATCCGTAAACATTGCGGGCTTCAGTGCGTTCTCAGGTCTGATTGCTCAGCCGTCACAACAAATGGGAACCAAGCCACCCATAACATGAGCAGGTGACTCTGAGCAATCCGAATCGATTGCTCAAAACCCTATAAATTTCGCGGAAGCCCTCTTTTTTTAAAAATATGCACCCACAATTTTAGTAAATCCCAACTAGTTCTCCAAGTGACTTTTTCTTGTATTTGGTCCTCGCTTCGCTTCTACTACCTTCTTCATCAAGAAAACCCGCCTCCTAACCGGTCAAATCAGCTGCGACCCGCTATTTTATTCGTTCCGAGCCCTTTTTAAGCTCTAACTACTTTAGTTCGTAGCGACCTGACGTTCAGCGTTTCATACAATTTTTAGTTAGAAAGCTGGTGTTCAGGATCGGATCGCATTCCCATAGGCATGGTGCTTCCACTTATGAAGCTTGGGACTCTCGCTGCGAAGACCATAAGCAAACCCGTTGCTACTAGGTTCAAGAAGCAGGCTGCCATTAGCCCAAGGCTCCGTGAATTCATCATTACAATCGCCCAGGTAAGTCTATAGTGATCCTATTTCATTGCATAGGTTTTCACTTTTGGTCAGTTTGTTAGTTTTATGTTGACTGTGTAGAAGTTTTACAAGCTCCGTTTGGCATTTGAAATGTCAAATGTCAAAATCGGATGTGTTTAAGACGATTTTTCCCGTTTTCCAGTTAATACTTGTCAATCTTAGGATATTTAACCTTTGAAACATGCAATGCTTGCGCTTCAAGATTTGGAAATTGGAAGGTGCTGTTCAGTGTCTCTTACCGCCTTACCAGGGTACGTCTGCCTTAGAGTGGGAGAAGTAACTAACAAATGCGTAAATGAATTCAATCTCACTGTGTGATTTTAACCTTCAACTTTTGGTCTTAGAGAAAACCTCATAACATTTTGTTTTTTAAAATTTGAAGTACAAGGAGGCAAATAAATGACTCTGCATTGGCTTGTCTTTTGGTCTTGTCATCGATCTATTTAGTTGTGAGGGTTCTATTGGCTTTCTTTAACAAGTTGAGCCTTACCTCCAGCTGCTATAACCTACTATAAACATCCTGAGCAAAGCAGAGAAGTTATAGTTTTGCTGCAATGGTGTACACCGCAAATTTGTTATTCACTGCTTTGCAGAGTTTTGCTGATGCCTTCTGATGTGTGCAAATCATGCCTCGTATGCTGTATAATATACAATCCTTTATTGCTTGCCTGTATATGTATTGTACATTGTCTTCAGTTTGAATTTATTGTCTTAGGATGTAAAGATCAGAGGGACACTAAACGTGTTTTCTCATAATTTTGAATGTTGGAAACAGTTTAACCATAGAATGACAACAAGGATGCAAAGGCGCATCTATGGTCATGCAACTGACGTCGAGATTCGGCCTTTGAATGAGGAAAGAGCTGTTCAAGCTGCTGTAGACCTTATTGGAGAACTCTTTGTCTTCACGGTACTGTTATATGATTGTCTACAATTAAAATTCATACATTTACGATGATATAGGCAATACCACTACTCACTTAAAGCAAGTTAATGTAATGGTATCTTATGTTGACTCTGCTATCTGCTACTTGTGATTCAAAGTCTGGTGAACATGATTCTAAGGAAGATAGAACATTATTCTGTGAAATAGGACTCAGGAAACAAATCTGATTCTGAATGTATTGCACTAAATCCGGCTATTACTCATAATCTTCATAAAGTTGAAAATTCTTTCTCAAGCTATAAAGTAGTTAAACACATTTAATCATAATTTAGCTCTTTTCCTTTTTATTTGTGCTTTTAAGATGCACACTGTGCCATTAGTTACTGAGGTTTGAAACTGAGGCAATAGGCTTTGTTTTGACCAGTTATTACTTAGAAGTGGTTGAATATCAGTTATTATCTATAGGTTTGGCCATATTGATGATTTCAAATTGATTACATACGATCATCACCAGATGGCTGATGCAGTGTAGAGATCGCAGCCAGAGTTATTGCAGTACTTGATGCAAATACTCTAGTTTCAATTAAGTAGTGATATGTCATCAGTTCTTAGAACATATTTTGTTCTATTTATATCCGTGATCCACATCTATGAATTGAAAGGTCTGAATAAATTAGCAGAAATTTGTTAAAAATATTTATCTAGTCAATGTTAAGATGAACTAATTGTTGAGATATAGAAAATTGCAGTTATATTGCCAAATATATTGCTTGTGCAGAAGATGAAGGAAATACTTGAAGAGAAAAAGAAGAAAACAAATATGAAAGCATTAACTAGTGTGGCCGAAAAAAAAAATGAAAGCATTAACTAGAATAATGTGATAATATTATCTGGAGAACTCACTTGTGTGAAAATATTTTCATAAAAGGATACAATAGAAATTTTAGGCAATAATTTGAAGACACCCTTAACTAGAATAATGTGATCAGTGACAATCAGAACAATGTGATAAATGAAAGCACTAGTCAGTAAAGTATCTTATTTATATAGGCGAGACCAACAATATTGACCATTATACACAGGATGTAAGAATATAAATTATTTTATATTGTTGGACTGAAGAACAGCTTTTATGCATGCTCAATCTTTTGTGCCAATTCTTTATATTCATAGGTTGCAGGATTTCTAGTGATCTTTGAGGTACAAAGAAGTGCTAGATCTGAAGCAAGAAAGGAGGAGCGGCGCAAGCAAGAGCTGGAGGTAATGTGACAGTAATCATCTGGTGCATATATCTTGTATTATGTGTTCTTGTATATTTGTTATAGTGTGTGGTTAAGCTTAGCATTTGTTGTTGAGCATGCAAAGTAACTGTTTGAATAATTGTAAAAGCTACTCTCTCTCTCTCTCTCTCTCTAATAAATTAAAAATATGTAACTCTGTTTCTTGCTAGATCATGATTCCATTTGTCGAGTCTATGATTTCTTTTACCTAGGAACAACGTGACCAAATTAAATGTCATTATTTTTATTCTATTTTTGGAGGACTGTTTCCACTTTATCCTGATTTACAAATGTATGGTGCATATAGCCTCATCGTTATTATTTAGGCCTGTTAAGCTTTGAGATAAATGCTGAATTAAATTCTGCAAGTTTTAGCTTATTTAATATAGCTTCATTTATATGACTTAACGAGTAGAGGAACTATTTTTCCCCTTTCACCTTCTGATGCAAAACTAAACATCTAGGGTGGCAAAAATGAGGTTTCGATAGGTTAGTATGCATGAAGTCTCATTTTCTTTGCCGTTATTTTATCATAGGGCCTCACCTTTGCGGAAATATTGCATAACACAGAGGAACGCACATTTTCTGCCTTTAAAAGAGAACTGATTCCTATATTCCTAAGTTGGTGGCTGCTCCATTTTTAAATTGCTATATTGTTGACCAAATATAGAGTATAATGCTTTGCGATATATCTTATCCTTATACCTTTACCTGGGATGCTTAAATTGACCAAATGGATAAGGCTTTCAGATGTACCTTTTTTGGGCCATTTTCAGATGTATTTTATGTATGAATATTTTTCAAAGCGACTAAAAGTTGCCTATTTCTGAACTTTCATGGAAAAGCTCTATTTAGTTTGTTGTCAATGTGATTTCGGCGTTGAACTGGGCTGTAAATTTAATCGAACTTAATACAAAAGGAGGGTTTGATTTAAGGCAAGGCATATTATTTTCATCCGATCTTAGATTTTGCGGAAGATTAAATGCCAAAATAAAAGAGGATTATGATATTATTTCCTGGCTATCTATTTTCTTTCTCGTGCTTAGATGTTAAACCGCGGTGAATGATTTGTATCTTTTATATCCGTGCCTATCAATTCTGGCTCAGTAAAATTATCAGTTTGTAAGGGTACATAATCCACCAACCTCCATTCTTATTCAGGCTGCGAGGCACAGAAATGAAGAACTTGCAGAAGAAGTGGAACTTCTTAGCCATAAAATTCAAGAACTGGAAAAACTGGCCTGGGGCCAAGGACTCAGTGGAATACTGAATTTTAGACTGGGCAGTACACAAGATAGAAAGACACAAGATGCTGCTTGACCTGATGAATATGGTATCAATACAATGTACTTTTGGGGTAAATATCAAATTAACTTCCTTGTGGTTTGGTTTATTTTCGCGTTATGGTATCAGATTGTCACCTTGAGCTTATTTCATTCTTATATGCTGGGACAAATAAGGACAAGTGTTATTGGAACAAATCAGAATGGTTCATTCAGAATGGAGCCAAGTTTTTAACCATATGCTATAGTGTTTGACTGATGAAATTTTTGGGGGGAAAATCCTCAAGGTGGTAGCCTGGTAGGTAATATGTCAGCTGAGTACACCCAGTAAAATGCAATAGGTCAAGTGTCATTGGAACAAATCTCAATGGGTCATTCAGAATGGCGCCAAGTTTTTAACCATATGCTATTGTGTTTGATTTTTTTGTTGTTGTTTGGGGGGGGGGGGAGGAGGGGATGGGGGTGTGGGGGTTGTTGGGTTTGTAATCGTCAAGGTGGTAGGTAATATGTCAGCTAAGTACACCCTTTAAAATGAGACACTTAAAGCCAACAGAATAAAATCTTATTGATATCAATTTAATTATTTTTTCTTTTTTAAAAATATATCATTTTAGTCTTAGATAATAATGCTCGAATATGACTCGGTAGTAGCAGATATAAGATAATTATATATATATATATATAAACTTCTGCAAAATAAATGGATAATGGTCACTTTTTTTGGTTGTGATTAAATTGATGTCATTGACACCAAAATGATGACAATGAATTTTTAGGGGTTAAATTGATGTTATTGAAATCTTTTTGGGACTGACATGATAATTAACTCTAAATAATTAGAGCAAAGTGCGAAAGAAAAGCCAAACCACAAGGAGGTTATTTAAAATTTATTTTTTTCTTTCCTTTTAAATTTTAATATGGGGGATTATTCATCTCACAGGAGGGTGTGTCCTCTCAGCGAGAACAAATTTATGTTGTTTAAGTTCTATATATTTGTATTAAGAATACCATTTTGGTTGATCGAGATTCTGATTTTGTTGCTCAAAATAAAGTTACATGTGCATGAATAATTATAAGCTGCATTTGAATGAACTTAAACCATGCTTTAATTTTGTAGGAAAAATGTTAGAGATTAAACCGTTGATTTATTTTCTATAATAAAAAGAAACATATCCCTGAAAACTCATCTCCTTCGTTAGTCTGCTGTTAATCCTCAATTATAGTCTTGCAGAGACAAAGCATTCTGGACTTATTTCAAGATTAACACATATTTTGCCCTTTTACTTTCACTGCTTGAGGAAACAGCGGTTCACTTCACCCAGAGATAATGATATCCCAATAGTCAATTGAAGTTAATTGGACCCAACACTATGTTTTTCCAGTTTCCACCATGGTTGTTTATAATAAACCACGACAAGCTCAGAACCAACATAGAAAGCTACCATCTCAGAGGAATGGCGGTGTAGCGCAGGTTTAATCTCCATCGATTCATAAACAATTGATAACTGAAAGAGGATAATATGTAATGGTAACGACCGATGATTCGTTTGCAAGTAGAGTAGGAGTCACTTGCCATCTCTCTCTCTCTCTCTGGCGATGCCTGGGGAAGCTTGGATTTATGTGGTGTGTAGAAGAATAAGGAGATTCGGAGGTCCTTTATTCGCTGGGCATATAATTTGGCTACAGAATCTGTGAAAGGCAATTCCTGTGATTGGAAGTTGATGTTCACCATTTCTGCTTTCGAAATTGGAATGCATGCATGGCTTTGGCTTGATGCCATCATCATCATCATTGTTATTATTATTTCTTACTAAAATATTCATTACTTTTCATCTTCTTCTTGGTACAATGTCTCCACTTCCCTTCACATGAACCTCCATTTTCTGCTTTTCAGACATGTTCCAAGATACTAATAACATTGGTGACCATACGATTATATTATTTTCTTATTCGTATTATAATTTCTTTGGTCCATTATTCGTATTATATTTCACTTTACACTAACTTTATTCAATATCAATATAACATATAAAAAGTATAGAAGTTGCATTAATTATGACCCATAAACCATATGATTTATCTCGAGTTTTGTATAAATAATGTATGGAGAAACAAATGATACAACTCATTATTTAAAATCCAAGCAATATGAATGAGTATCAAACTAGATGTGTTTTCTACCTATTGTATGGAGTCTGAGGTGAATCAATATTATTCATAGCAAATATTCAAATTCAAATTCAAACTCAAAAAATTAAATACAAATAAATCACACGGCCCAAAAAGCAATATATATATGCTGCATCAATAAAAATTTAAAATTTGCAATAAAAATAAATTAATTAGTTACATTGAAATGATTTGATTATACGTTTTTTTTGTTTTTTAATAACAGTGATCGAGTGAAAAATTAGTAAAAATAGAGGGATGAGAAAAGTAAAATTGGCTATATAAAACAGGGGAGCGTGGTAATTTTAAACAGGATTATATCCTATGAACAGTGGGGTGTAAAGGGTTTCCAATAAGGAGAAGCATCGATACCAGAATATGAATATGATGGATGCTAGTTGAGAGGTGTGCTTTATTCCTTCCTTACCATACAACATTTTCCTTTTATTATTATCTTTATTGTGATGTTTTACAGGCGAAGATTATAAACTATTGTACTTAAAATAATCTGCAGGAAAAATCATACAAAGCAATTTTTTCCCATTTATTTAAAACAGAGAATTAAATTAATCACACAGAAGCACGATCGCTTTCAATCTTCTAAGTTTTCTACTCTTCCTAACTACATTATGCATGAAGCAGCCACATGAAGGGTGGCATCAGGCCTAAAAGGGTCATTTCCATTTTGCTCTATTTTACATGGAATTAGTTTCTAAAAGATAATAAGGGGAACACATATATGATGTAGAAACCCCTTATACCAAGTCAATTATTTCCGAACATATATATTTTGGCCAATATAAATATATATATATTTAAACGATTTAAAACATAGATTGAGACCATTTTATTTTAGAAAATAAAGAATCTCTCACCTATCACCTCCCATCTATCATCTAATTTTGTTAGGAGGGAGAGATGGTAACAAGAAATTACTTGGAAACAAACACCTTATTTGATGGGACACTCTTTTTCAACGGTATGGTTCCTATTTGAAAACCCAAATGAGTAAGTAGTGCTAGTTTTTTTCGACATGAGATAACTTTCAGAATTAATACCTATATTTTACCATAACCTTCCTAGTTTTATTTTTTCGAACATTTTTTATTATGTCATTCGAATAATTACACTTTACAAAACAAACAAAACATATAGTTATTTATATATTTATTGTCAAATTCTTTGATTAAAATTTAATAAATACATATTATTCAAACATGTGATTTTTTCACATATAACATGTGATGAATACATGCATAATTAGATGCTTCTATGAATGAAATAGATAATTACTTAATTTTTTAAATAATTCCTTTTTTTTAACACTAAATCACGTTCAAATGTATAAAAAGATTAAAGAAATAAAAAGTTGCACAAAACTCAATAGTGGAAAAATATTAAAAAAATAAAAAAAATGCACAGAACATGACATGAGATGCACTTCATATCTCATAAATAATCATAGATTTTATATTTTATAATGACGTTGATATTAATTAAAGAAATAAAAAGTTGTACAAAACTCAATAGTAAAAAAATATTAAAAAAATAAAAAATTCACAGAGCATGACGTGAGATGCACTGTGAATAGCATATCTCATAAATAATCATACATTTATATTTCATAATGACGATATTAATTAAAAAATAATTAAATAAAATTAAAATAAAGGAGGTTACCGCCGTCATTTTGGAGAAGGAGACAGAGGGTATTATCGGGCAAGTGCTATTCTACACTGTAATACACTAACTAATACCAACATCCCTTTGCTTTTTCGGCCCCCGCTAGTTTTTCAGCAGGGGAAGGAGAGCAACATGAGAGTCATTCAACAGTGAGAAAAAGTTGTTTCTCTCTCTATATATTCGTTTCTCCGACCTTCAAGTATTTTGAAGCGAGAGGACCGAACCATATTGAAAACCACCACCAATTTCAGAGACTTGAAAAGGTAAGCTTCAAGCATGGATCCTCTGTTCCCCGTGGGATGGAGAATCACAAACTTCAAATCGATCTCCAACATCTTTGCTTTTTGGTTCATTCTGAAATTTCTAATCTATATTTAACACTGTGGTTTCGATTTTCTACTGAATATTGTGATCTTCGCTTGGGTTAGTTCAAGTTTTCAGTTAATATTATTAGTTAATAATGATAATTGGAACTATGATGCTTTCCTTTACCATTTTGTTTTGTTTTATTTTTTTTTTCCGACTTTCTGAAATGGTTTTTGAACAATATCATTATCTTGATCCATTGTAAGTTTTATTTTCATCAAAATGGGTCTGTGCTCCTACCGTTTCGTTCCCACTCACTTAACTGTTCACTGTAGTTTGTTTTCAATCTCAGATGAGAATCTTGGATTCCTAAATTTAGAACTTCTGGACTTTGGGGAGTGGGGATTGGGATTGAATATGCTTCTTCTGCTCGTAATCAATAAAAAGTAAAGGTTGGATTTGTCTTTAGGGGTTCTCACTTTTACTGTTTATTCGTGATAGATTGAAATTGAAACTCATTGTGTTATGCTGGCAATTTCAGGTTTTTACTGCTACAGCTTGTGGTTTAACAATGAAGAAAATTTCTAAGACCAGCTGCAAGTCAGCATCGCACAAACTCTTCAAGGACAAGGCAAAGAACCGAGTTGATGATTTGCAGGTTATATTCATGGATCTGCAATTTGCCAGGAAGGAGAGCCGTACAGTTGATGCTGCAGTTCTCGAGGAGCAAGTCCATCAGATGCTTCGTGAGTGGAAAGCTGAGCTCAATGAGCCCTCTCCTGCTTCTTCTTTGCAGCAGGTAAGCTCATATAGTAGTACATCTTGAATGCAACATGTGGACTTTTTGTGTGATTTCTGTGATAAGTCTTGTAAGACCTATACTTTCCCTCTTTTGATGGATACATGTGAACTTCAATGGAAATATTAATTATTGTGGTGATATTTTGATCAAAGATGTGATTTAATTGTTATAATTATGGATGAATATAGGGTGGCAGTCTTGGATCATTCTCAACAGATATCTGCCGGCTGTTGCAGCTTTGTGAAGAGGAAGATGATGCTACCAGTCCATTAGCAGCACCTAAGCCTGAACCTATTGATCAGAACCTGCAAACTGGATGTAATGTGATATTCCAAGATGTAAGTGTCTTTGTGATTATCTGGGATTAATTGCTATTTTTGAAATAATGTTGAGTGTTTTTGTAGGCTTAGGCTTTAACTGTTTCAGCATTTTACAGTTTGTCATCTGTAGTGGGTACCTCACTCTGATTGTATATATAGATGCTTTAGCAATGATTGCTGTCTTCTAATGCAAACTGCAAAATGATTTTCTTACAGTTTGTCTTTTGCATTCACGCCATTGGCCTTTGCAAATCCTTGCATTTTGCTTATGAGTTTTGTTGGGCCCTTGAACTTCTGGTTGTCCATATGGGATGACAATGCCATGTATTTGGTGCAGATAGTGCCACTTAGATATGCATGTTATTTTTGGAAGCAAGTGTATGTTTAGTAGTTCTCTTCTTTTGAATTTGTTTATTTTTGCTTTCTTTGGGATTAATTTGTCTTGTTCTGGAGGATGGTATTGACTTTTAATCCGAATGTTGGAGAGTGTGTATGGACCATTGTCTATTGAGATTTATATTTAACATTGTAGTCCACACATCTATAGTGTACTGGATTAGAGTACTAAACATGATAATAAATTCATCATCTATAGTTCTGTCCTTCTCCACTGCCTCTCCTTTCGTGTGTTTCTTTTATGCTTATGTTATTTTTGGTAAGAGGGGTGCGGGGTTGAAAGGAGAATAGGATATGAGGAGGGTCCATGAGGAAATTGGTAACAATATATACTTTTCTGGGAACCACTGCATCAGATTTTGATATTATTATTTATCAAATGTATGGTTGTTAAAAATGAGGCCCTACTGCCTCAGAAGTAAAAAAATCCATCTTCAAGAACAATACATTATTCTAATTTTACAACTGGAAGGCAGGTATAGTATATATGGCTATATATCCTATTGGTACATAATTGACAGATGTAATTTGCATTAGAAAAAGGAGGAAAAAAAAAAGAACTGATTAAATTAAGTAATCCTATATTTTGTTTTTCCAATCTAACTACGAAATTATCAATTCATTTGGGTACTTTAAGTCCAGCTTAAAGGCAAGTCTTTAGACAAAAAATATATTTAGAACAGCTATCTAATCAGAAATAAATGATCAAAGGACCAGCAGGGAACTACTGCTTAAATGATGACACAAGACATCAGCCACTGCAGGAGGGAGAGTCACAAACAGGGATATGAAATTCAGTTCCAAGGGGACTGCAAGATGAAGAAAGAGGGGTAGTTCTGGGTTTGGTGCCCCAAAGCAGTGAAATGGCAATTCTCCACTAAAGTTATGGGCAAAATCTGAAAGAATGGGTGCAAACTATGCAAACCATGTCCAGTTCACTTGACCACATGATTTGTCACCAGTTTAGCTGTTACATCTTAGAGCAAATTTTGGGGGGTTCGCAGAGTTGCCAGTTTACCAGTTCTTGGTTTTTGAGTCAAACTGTTTGAGTTTGGGTCAGTTTTCAAAACATTCCTTTCTTGATATGTTAAGCTAGCATTTCTTGGTCATATAAAGAACAGGATGTCAGAGTGTCTCATAGGTTTACAGGGTGCCTTTTTTCTTTTGGCGAGCAAGGTTAACAGGGCGACTGAATCAGTTGTAAATGTGCTATTTTGGCATGTCAGTCAGATGACATTATCTGCCATAATAGAAGCAATATATTCTAATTTCAATGTGGTTGGCTACTTGTTTCTTGTTACCTTCTCATATATAGGAAGAGCGTGCTTGTTTGCTTTTCAAGAATCCCATATATCCTAAAAGGTCATAGTCATGGAGTATTGTTTCATTATGTGTCTTATTGTTGATCAGGTTTCAATGTCCGATCTCACCTGTAACTGTAATTAGTTTTATGTTTAACTGTATATTAGGACCAACAGCAACATGAGTTCCCATTGGTTGATGAGCATAAACATTACACCTCAGGAGTTTGCTGTGTGGCAAATAACAACTTTGAAGGGGCAACTTTAGAATATCAATTTGATCCAAATCAGGATTTTGACCACAGCTTT
The DNA here is from genome assembly GCA_026686845.1 of Adenanthera pavonina. Lineage (NCBI taxonomy): Eukaryota > Viridiplantae > Streptophyta > Magnoliopsida > Fabales > Fabaceae > Adenanthera > Adenanthera pavonina. Next base: position 18,880,981 of record JAIVEN010000002.1, on the reverse strand, counting down.
TATGCTAGTTTTAATAATTCGTCTTTTGTAGAGGATGATACCATTCCTCATATATCTAGCTATGTACCAAGTGTCTGCCCTCCTTCTGCTTTCTTAGGCCCACAATGTGCACTTTGGGACTGTCCAAGGCCTGCTCAAGGATTGGACTGGTGTCAAGACTATTGCAGTAGCTTTCATGCTGGTCTAGCATTGAATGAAGGGCCACCAGGCATGGCTCCAGTTCTACGACCTGGAGGAATTGGTTTGAAGGATAATTTGCTTTTTGCTGCTCTTCGTGCAAAGGCACAAGGAAAAGATGTTGGCATCCCTGAATGTGAGGGTGCAGCAACTGCTAAGTCTCCATGGAATGCACCTGGTAGTAAATGTTTGCTTGTATCTCTGATTAGTCTGCCTTTTTTTTTTTTTTGGTGTGTGTGTGAGTTTTTTTTTTTGGGGGGGGGGGGGGTGAGGGGGGAGGAGTATCTTCTATGAAAATGAACTACTTTTTATCTTTAATATAATTCATTTCCTGTTTGACTGCAGAGCTTTTTGATCTTTCTGTTCTTGAGGGTGAAACTATTAGGGAGTGGCTCTTCTTTGATAAGCCTCGAAGAGCATTTGAGAGTGGAAACAGAAAGCAGAGGTCGTTGCCAGATTATAGTGGACGTGGTTGGCATGAATCTAGGAAGCAAGTGATGAATGAGTTTGAAGGGCTGAAGAGATCCTATTATATGGACCCACAACCGCTGAACCATTTTGAGTGGCACCTTTATGAATATGAGATTAACAAATGTGATGCATGTGCATTGTATCGATTGGAGTTGAAGCTTGTAGATGGAAAGAAAAATTCGAAGGTAAAGCTAACTAGTGATTCAGTTGCTGATCTGCAGAAGCAGATGGGAAGGCTTTCTGCTGAGTTTCCACCTGAAAACAAACGGCCTGCCAAAGGTAGAGCCAAACTCAATGCGAGGGTTGGCATGGGGGGTGTCTATTCTGCTTCAAACAGAGTTACTCCACTTAATGGAACATATGAGTATGGGTTAGCTGCACCATATGACTATCTTGTTGAGAACATAGGCGACTATTATGTGACGTGTTTGATCCCAGAGGAATGTTGAACAGGCTGCATTCAATTCCGTGTCACATAAAATCATGGTGGGTTATCGTCTTTCCTCTCATTTTAGTTTCATTTATTTTCACTTTTATCCATTGTAGTAACAAGTGGCCAAGGTCAATTTTTTCCTTGGTGAGATATTGTGAATAGCTCATTCTCACTGAAGTGCTGCATTAGAGACTGCTGGAAGCGGGATTCTAACCTTGGAAGATGATCACATTGAGCGAAAATTGCTGTATAGCATTTATGATTTGCAATTTAGCGAATCCTAGCACCATCAAAATTGACTTAGTCATCAGGCACAAAAGTGTTATGATATGATACAGCTCTGACTTTTCATTTTCCAAATTATGCTAATGTAAGTCACTCATATTTGCTCTTTAAAGGCAATAGCTGCAGAGCAGATTCTCAAGGGGATGATGATGGTACATAGTATTGGGTGTGTAATAAATGATTCAGTTCCTTTCTTGGTTACTTTTATATCACTCAAAAGTAATGAATCAAGTCTAAAGGTCAGCCGTGACTTGTCAAGTCTTCTTGTGTTTTGGATGATCCTTTGACAAGATGGAATGACTTGGAAAAGCTTAAGATCATTTTACTTCTGACATTCGTAATCATTTTGCCATAAATCTGTGTAAAAGCTGGTGTCTATCATGAGATGAAGGGTAAGAAGGGTAGACAGCTTTCGAGGGGCTACTATATCACAATGAGCATAGATCGCGGGATATGCTGACCCATCCCATTTATAATGTAATGTGGATGTGATTCATTATTTTATAAATTTCTATCCAGATGAAGATGTGGTTTTGAGTGTTGGTTTTTGTTACATAATATATTTTTTTCTTGGGTAGGGTTACATCATACGTTTTGTTTTGCAGTTTGGTCAAGTTTATGTAATATTTTTTTTCCGGGTAGAGTTACATGCTTTTTGTTTTGCTGTTTGATCAATTCGGTACCTTCATTGGCTGCTTTTCACAGTGGTAAGATCTGGACCGTTTGGTTTTAATATAAATGGTTAAATTTAAAGTTTATTTTAATTTTTTTTAAAATAATAATATCATTTTTAAAAAAATAATAGATATAGAATTATTGTTTTAAATTTTGTATCTAATAAAATAAAAATATATTAAAAATATAATAATTAAATTAAGTTAAATATGTACCATCTCCAATTGATGATGAGCACCCAACACCTTTCCGTCAATTTGTATGTTCTTTTGATTTGGATTATCTACTTTCATAAAATAAAAAAATTACATATAATACATTCACAGTGAAACAAAAAAATAATAATAAGAGGAACGGATGGAAGATGATTAAACCTAGTGATGTTAGATACTACATATAAATATGGAAAAGTATTTAACCAAATGTAATGGATTATTTGTTATAAAACAAATATGTTTATATTTGATAATAACATAGATGACATTTAAAATTAATACAATATATTAAAACAAAATCACTTGTCATTTTTATTTACATAATTATCTTCTTGCATTGAACTCTTATCTTCTGAGTTTGCCTTCAAAACATACATCAAGCAGCAATTATTAGTTTTTCAGTCAAATATTGACAATTGTTATAGAACAAAAAATAGTTTACTATTTCGAAGAAGCGTACTTGTCAACTTTAGCATGATAGTTACAAATACTGTAACTACCTTTTCTGGGCCATGGAAAATTAGAAGTTTATAACTACTTAAGAGGTTTCCGTACCAAAAAAAACAACCCACTTAAAAAGTAATGGACCAACTAAAAAAGATTATATCATTTTAATTGAAAATAAAAAATAAATCCACAAAGTACTCTAGATGTTATTGCTAAATCAATAAGGGGGGAAAACCTACATCATTTCCAACCAAATACATCAATATATTAATATATGTAATCATATATATTAAAATTTATAAATAATTACTGTCAATTAACTATGAACAATATGACTTATTTCAAACTCCCAATAATTGTAAATAATTACATAAATAAACTCATCCTAGAAAAAAGGCTTCCCAAAGAACCATCCTCATAAACCATCAATATTTACTCACCACAGAATCTATTCATCATAAACATTCCATACTTAAATCGATTAGGAGAGAAAAATTTCTCTCAAGTTGTAAGAGCCTTCAAAAACTTGGTCACCAATTGCTCTCACTATAACGAGTCAAAAGGATGAGTGACTGCTGAATAGTAGCTTTCCTTTTTATTTGATAAGACATTTTTGTCTTAATTTCTCAAAATTAAAAAAATTCCAAATATAAAAAGAAAAAGTATACTAGTACAAAATATTAGAATGTCAATTAAAAATTCTTTATTATCTTCTCCAGCCGACCTCTATGAAATGTCAACTGCAAAGGCATAAAAGAAGCCCCACTAAGCTAATTACAGATGCAACTAATACGTAATCTAAATCTAAATACTTAAACCTTATGAGGCATACATGTCAACTTATCGAGTTGGCTTCATCCAAATCCATGCGATCATTTGAGGTTCTTGTAGGCGCTATTACTAACGGTAAATTCTGGTCTGCTATTACTAACAGTAATTAGTAATTAGTAAATACTAACAAAAAACTAAGCTTATACCTGCACCAGTACATAAACAGAAAGTGACATAATTACAGGTTGGAGAAAATATAACTTGTAAAGATATTTCCTCCATTACCACTAGAATAAAACTTGGACCCTGAATACCATTGCTAAGCACCATCATCTTCCAGGTTGTTCACCCTTTCACATTCATCAATCCATTCGCTGTATCTGCTTGGTTGCAACAAAATTTTTTTAGCAACATACATGTGACAGAGAGAGAAAAGGAGGATATTTCGCCATATTTATTGAACTTACACGTCTATTGGCTCAGATAAAGCTGCACAAACACGAGAAAATTAATCATTGAAGATATCTTGAATAAAATATAATCCCAACAGATAGATAAGAAAACTGTGTTTCAAAATACTTACAAAAAATCACAAAAATTTATTGGGATAAAAAAAGTCATTCACAAATACCTAAGAATGAAATAGGGTAAGGGTGGGGAGTAGAATACAAGGATTGGTAGTAAAGAATTAAGCTGCGTTTCATTCACCAAAAAAAAAAGGTGTCATCAATAAAAAAATAAATGTAAGGCAGTATCATCCATATCAGAAATGAATTCGGTGATTTTCCCCTTTGCAATGAGCATGGTATGCTTTTCCAAGAATGGCGACATTTTGCAGCAATTGCAAGCTTAGTCTCCACCCGCTGGAGATGTATCAAAGCAGGCCACTTAGGCTGTTACACCTGGAGTATAGCAAGGGGGTAACAAAAATTCCAAGCAAGATGAGGCATCCAACAAGTAAGAGCAGTTGAAGTGAAGGATTTCCAGATTTTGATGGAAGAAAAAGAAGGAAATAGCAAGAGTAAGAAGTTAGCCCCAAGAGAGCATGAGAAAAACCAAGGTGCAAGGTAGAGGAAGAAGAATAAGGATGCCTGTTCTATGTACAGCTAGAATCTTTCAGTTGACTAGACAATTGGGTCACAAATCTGATGGAGAAACCATAAAGTGGCTCCCGCAGCAGGTGGAGTTGTTGATAATCACAGCCACAGGAACTGGGACAATACCCGCATTAGCTTTAGTTGCAGCTGGAGGTTCCGTTTCCCGAGAGGAACTCTCCTAAAATTAACTTGAATTGGTTTTCTTGCTATACTCAAGGTGCAATATCTTATGCGGTGGATAAATCTCAAAAGGTGGAAACTAAGCTTGCAATTTGGGCAAAACAACATTGTTCAGGGAAAGCCCGCCATGCTTATTGCCAGAGAAACCAGTGAATCTGTTTCCCATCTAAATCAAGTAGTTTTCATAAACATCAATAAATGTAGAAGCCACCACTGCAAGTAATGAGGGCACAAATATATAAAAGTCACCACTACATACTCCCTTGAATAAACAGCCTAACTAGAATTGATGCCATTGCTTAACACATGTTCCGAAACATACCTGTGATGGTAGTGCTAAAGCTCTCTTGGCATATCCTGCAAGAAGCTTCTCCTATCAAGTTCTTCATATCACTGCAACAAGAAGAAAATGAATATCAGAATCAATAACAATAATCTTAAATCTTAATTAAGTAAATTCAAAGGATTCTTGAGTGACTTCAAAGGTATATATATATATATGATATAGGACATAATTGAAAGCATTTACAAAAAATAAGCAAGCTTAGAGCACAACCCTAAATAGATAGTTTTAAAAATACTCACATGCGGCAGTCAACACTGGTTCCATGATTACAGAAAGGGCAGCTGAAGACAGTATCAAGTTTATCCATTCGTTTCTTGGGAGGTGGCTTTGCTCTTGACTTCCTCTTCCCCATAGCTAGAATCCTGCTTTTGGAATAAATTTACAAACATGCAAATTACAAGCGATTGCAAGTATTTGAAACTTCTCTGCATTCCGCAGATATAACAATGCTCTATGTTACACTATAAATCTATTCAAATGTCAATTCAAGTTCACCATCACATGAGTGGCAGTGCTAATTAAACATGATAATTTTTTTCCCGCCTACCCAACAGCAATTGTAATTGATCACCCAAATTATCATTTCATGCCAAAGCCAAACAGCTCTAAATTAAAAGTAAAAACTAAGGGAGAAAATCCTAGGGTTTCATATCAATTTCAGTTAAACCAAAGTCCTAACCAGACATTGTGTTGCATTTTCCAATTAACCATCTATTCGATGTCAACAACCAAATCATTTCAAACTATGAAAAGCAATACAAACCATTTAGGAAAACATTGGGAGGTTGGAACTTATTTATGGGAAAATTTATTGCTTTATACAGATTCCAGGAAAAAAAAAAGAAGGGCAATATTTACATGGCATAATTTAAAAATTCGAGGTCATAAAATGACATAATCTAACTATATTAAACAGGATAAATATTATATAACTTATATTCCTAACTTTCTTTCTCTTTTATACGAGTTACGCTGAAGACTTGATGGGCAAAACAGCGAATAAAAAGTCCATAGAAAATTCAAAATATTTTCGCCATCGGAGAAAATAAGGCACAGCTTTTTACAAAGCAAAGCTGTGCCCTGGTGCAATTTAACCCCAATCTTCCCGTCAGCCAAACAACGGAGAGGAAAAGGGAAATATAATCAAAACCCTAATCGACCGAGAAAGTCAAGAAAGAAGAAAGGAAGGCGTACCCAAATCGGTCACTCTACGCAACTTGAAGATGCAAGAAGAAAGAGAATCACGTAAAATGCACAAAGAAAGATTCCTTACTTTTTAACCAAATTTCTTTTTTCTTCTTCTTCTTTTTAATGGATGGCATGCGACAATGTTTTGGTTTTTTATTACCGATATTTAATTATTTAATATTTAATGTTACAAATATTTTTTTAGTGTTGAAAATGAAAGTTGTTTTATTTCTCTTAAACTATTTGTGTAACAAGCATGGTTAAAAATAAAAAACGTCTCTCCTATGGGGATATTCAATTTTTTTAAGAATATGTGTATTTAAAAATATTATTTTAATAAATAATAAATAAACAATAATAAAGAATTTAATTTATATTGATGTTATATTAATATAAGATAAATAAATAAATAATGATGGACGAGTTTGGGTTTTTATTGAATACTAATTTTATTGTGGATAGTAAAAAAGTTAATGTTGTAAACAAATAACTAAAATTAAAGTAAAGTACAGACAAGTCTCTCAAATTTTGAGATATGCTTATAGAATAATACAACATTCTTCACTTTTAAAATTTCATTAAAAAAATTTAAACCTTTTAGTTTAATGTATAAAACCGCATTTTCTTAATAAAATTATGAAATCTGCCAGATTTAATTGACAGAGGCTCAATGTGGCATGGATTCAAGGACATTCATGTCATTCTAGAAAAACGAATGAATCCCTTCCAAACGTAGCCATCATTAATTTCCCTCCTTAGCACGACACAATTGAAAGAGAAAAAGAAAAAGTGTATGTGTGAGGAGAAATTATTAAGTACACCCTGCACTATCTAATAAATTCATGTCATTTCAAATAAACTAAATCTACATTACAGTAACAGAAGAACAGCTTATTCAGATTGATAAATCACAAAGGGTAATCATGATAATCTAATTAACTTCTAAGTATAAACAATTTTATTAGATATTAAGAATTCAAGAGACACCTTAAAATTATCATTTTTAACTATGAATAACTTAATTATATGAATTTCTGAATCAGAGTTACTGAATAGTTACTGAGATGTGGATTTGGTTCGGATTCTTTCTGATATACAGATTTTTTATATGAGGTAAATATAAAGCATACTTGAATCTTGAGTAGTCAAGAAGAAAGTATGTCTATGTCAGAATTTCATAAGGAGAAATAAAGGGTTTTTAAAAGGAAAGCATTGTATTTCACAAAGGGAGGATAGTCGGATAATTCTGCTCTGCACTTTTTTTACAAACTAGGCCCTTATTATAGCCCATGAGCCTTACACTGAAATTATACAATTATTACAAGCAAACAAAGTAAAGGTACACACGTGGCAGACAAGCTCTAATGGCTCTGTCAGCTTATCTTTTAATTTATATTATTTTTATAACTTGAAAGATTTTATAAAATTATTTTTTAAATAAAATTTAAAAAATATTTATTTAAATAATTATTATTAAAATCATAATTAAGTAAGTATTAAATACATTATTTAAAATTTATGAGATAAATATTTTTCTCATTTTTTTATATTTTTAAAAATAAAAATTATAGAACACCTTAAAAATATTTTGAATTTTCTATTTTCTATTTTTTCTTTTTTCAGAACATTTTATAAAAAGTATTTATTAAACAAATTTTTTATTTATTATTTTTTAAAATAAAAAATATTCTAAAAATAGGAATCTAACGTACCCCTATTCTCTTTCTCCTACCGTTTTCATTTTCATTCCATGACTTCCACTTTTACAAGCCTATTTGGTTGATTTTTTTAAAAAGAAATTATAATTTTTAATTATAATTTTTTAAAAAGATGTGTTTGCCCAAACATAAATTATCTTTTTAAAAAATAAAAAATAAGTTAAATTATAATTTAAAAAAATAGTTACTTTTCCTTTTCTAAATTCATGATTTTAGAAAAAATAAATAAATACTCCTTTTCTAAATTTATTATTTAAAAAAAAGATAAATACTAATTTTATATTATACATCTAAAAATATTATTTAAATATAATAATTTATAATAAACTTATTTTTATCAAATTTTATTTTTAAAAATTTTATTTATTCTAAATTACTCTTACGAATCTAGAAACCAAACGACCTACCTTCCCTCAGCCACCACCACTACTAACCATTATTTTTACAAATCACTTGCAACACATAACCCATTAATTTTACAAATCACTTGCAGCACAGGACGCATACACAACTGATCTACTGCTCTCGACTTTTTAAAGCTCCATAAAAAGATAAAGGGCCTGTTTAATAGTGTTTTCTGTTTTCTATTCTTAAAAATAATTTTGTAAAACTGTTTTTAAGAAACTATTTTGAAAACAAAATTATAAAAAAATCTGTTTGAATAATTGTTCTCAAAATCATAACTAGTGAGTAATAAATGAGTTATTTAAAATTTATAACTTTACTATTAATGAGGTGGATGTTTCTCATCTTTCCTTGTGTTTTTCAGAACAAAAACTACAAAACACCTAAAAAATGTTTTGAGTTTTTTGTACAAAACTGTTTTCTATTTTTCAAAATAGTTTTTAGAAAATAAATTTACCAAACAAATTTTTTGAGTTTTCTATTTCTGAAATAGGCCAAACTAATCTCACAATTTTTTGTTTGTGATTTTTGTTCTTTTGGATACAGACGAAAACACTCTTTGCTCTTGAAGAGATACGAAACGCATCTACGGTAGTTGATGTAGCTTCTCTCCATCAATTAGTTATTCTCTCTCCAATTCTGACTCCCAACTATTCCACCTAATTCTTTAAGTAACCAAATCAAAACCTAATCGATCCCCACAATTAAATGCAAGAGCATGACATGACTTAAATGGCTTCCATTAAAATTACAGGATGTTCCAGAACCGGCAATTTTTTATTTTTTAGAACAAAGCAATACCACTAAAAAATACAACATAGTGCATTTTAATTTAAAATAAAAAAACAACAGAGTACTGGAAAAAGCGAAACAGAAGACTGAAACATAAACCACAAATCAAAGAGCTAAAACACCCAAAATCAGAAACCACACATATCTAACCAAATCCTAACTCTAGAAGCACATTTAGGGGGAATAAGGAGTACAAAACATTGGAAAAATAAATTAAAAGACTAAGAAACAAAGCTAACAACTAAGTGCATGTTTGGTTCTCATTTTCCAAAATAAAACTGTACTTTCTAACAATCATTTTCTTCTTTTTCATCCAAACAGATTTTTAGTAAATTTTTCTATTTTTATTCAAACTTCATTTTTGTAAACTGTGGTTATTTTAAAAGTACTTTTACAAAAAGATAAACCAAACGGGCACTAAAATGCCCAAAACTAGAAATCATACACATCCAACCAAACCCTAATCCTAGAAGATAGAGAAATACAAATCAAATGACACCACCAGCACCAAATCATGCTACCAACTCACCAGACATTAAAGAAGCTAGAAAATGCCGCTGTGTTGAAAAACTTCATAAACACCAACATCAAACAAGAATGGGGGCTCAAAGATCCACCCCAACGGTCTCATTTCCTTTATTAACGAAACTATCTTACAATCGGCATATATCAAATCCCTACGAAAGGGTTAATTAATTAATTGAATCAGTGAATGAAAATTATAAAGGAATTGAAATATTGGACATTATAGGACCTTGGTGCGGTTTAAAATCTCAAAATAATGAAAATGAACTTCAACTTGATATTTTGCATAAAAAATCATTTGAAATTGAACGGAAGTGGACGGTTAGATTAAATACTCTTTTAGGAAAATTAATTAAAGATTAATGGTAGAGTCAAATTTCCTTGTCATGAAAATAATACTTCTGAATTCAAATATATAGTACTTTTAATTATTTCACAAATATTAAGAATATTTGTGAAACTTCTTGAAATTTTTCCAAATTTGCCCCTAATAAAATGTTATATGTTTCCAATAATAAATTTAATCTCTTATCTAATCCTTCTCTCATTATCTAATTAATGAAGGATATTTAAAAAATTATTTAATAATTCAAATATAATTTATATTTTTTTAATCATAAGAACTCGTTTTTAAGTAATTTATATTTAAAACTGGATGGAGTATAATTTAATTTCAATTTAAACTAGTGATAGTTGACTGAGGAATATAATCAATAGGCTAAATTTTTGAAGGCTTCATTTGTCTTCCTACAATAAAATACTTCCTCCGTCCCATTTTATTTGTCAGTTTAAGATTTTTCACACAAACCAATAAAACGATTAAATAACCTAAATTATAGTATTTTATGAAAATATTTTTTAATTAAATGTTAAAAGATAACTTGTATTCTACCTACTATTATTTTTAATGAAGGGTAAAGCAGTAAAAAGAATAATTAATATTTTTATTGGTAATGTAAAGTGATAAATAAATTGAGATATTTAAAATTTTCTAAAATGACAAATAAAATAGGATGAAGGGAGTAAATGTCCTACAAATCATGTCATTTTTCCTTTAATGTGGTAATCTATCTATCATATATAATAAAGTAGAAGTCGAAAGTATGATATGCCGTGATTTCAGACCTTTATATCATCATGTTGATTATTAAAAAATTTGGCCCATATTTTAAATAATATTTATTTCCTTATATAGTTTTTATTTTTTTTAATTTGGTATGATGATAAATATGAAAATTGTGAAAAAATAATGATTTGATTATTTAGGTCATATTAGCAATTATTTGATGAGATCTGTATAAATCTACATCATCATGTTGATTATGAAATAAAAATTTGACCAACATATTCTAAATAATATTTATTTTATTATATATATTTTTATTTTTATTTGAAATCACAATAAATATGAAAATAATAATCAAATAAATATTTGTAAACAATTACAATTTGATTGTCTTGGTGACATCAATCATTATTTGGAAAATCTATATAAATTGATATTATGTGACCCTTTTCATCATTGTGAGATCTTTATAATTTTGGAGGTACCTTCAAATATAAGATTTTATCTTATTGTTGTTTACAATTTTCCGTGGTAATTTTCATATTTTTCTCATATATTTTATCTTCTTCAGATAAACTATACGCAATCGTTGAAATGATTCTTTTATAATAAAAATTCAATGATGATCAAGATAACTACTTCCTCTTTCATTCTACCGTCATATTCTTTTTCTACCTCTTTGTATATTATTTTTAATCTTTGATTATGCTTGATTTTTTTTTTTTATATATTATGATTTTACTTATTTTCCCTATTTATCTTCACATAAATGTAAATTTGGCCTCATCTTTCAAAATATTAAAAATCTTGGCCTTCATGAAGTTTTTTGATATTGTAGTGCATATAATACTAACAATAAGCATTCTATGGATGTATAAAAAATTATGAACTATATGTTACAATTATATAAATACCTTGTAATTTGATGTTATTTTAGTTATTCTACCATTAAATGTGTAATCATGATGCAAATATATATGTGCTTAATCCATCTTTTTTCTTTAGTAATAAAATCATTATCTCCATTTGAATTTGAAGGTTTGTGAAGGTGAGTTATTTTGAATGTAAATTATCCTTAGTTTTCAAATAATTTCTTAGTTTGAAAGAAAACAATTAATTAAGCAATTTGTTCTATATCATATATAATAATGATAATGTTTCTATTGTACATCATATATATTATACATATTAACAATTTGTTTTTTTTATATCATATTGGGGGAATTAGCATTAAAGTGATAATATTTTTTCCATTATGATATAATCATATAATTATAAAATGATAAAAACATATCTTATTTATACTCATTCTATTATATTCATTTATATAATTTGATTACATATACCTAAAACTTTTCGTGCATCACATATTTTCGAATTCTAATTTTTCTTAATAAAAGAAGATTCTGTGCATAAAAAAACTAGAGAGCCTGTTGCCAATTTTCAAAAACTGAGGTTTTTTGTTGTTGTTATTATTATGATTCAAAGTTCAAAACATCATCATTCATTTATTGGGATTGAGAAGTTGGTTTTTGCATATGACTTCCTCTTCTGATTAAACTTGTAAACATGCAATTTATACTAAGAATGTCAAGAAAAGAAACAAGAGAGCAAGACCAGCCCAAATAGCAACATTAAGATGAAAATGAACAAATAGGGAGAGTCATGTAAAATGTTGGAGGGTGTAAATGTCTCTTTCGATAGAGAGAGGCATGTTAAGATGAAGTTTATTTGTTGATTTACTTTTTAAAAATTAAAATGTACTTTTTATGTCAAAAAGAAAAAATGTTACTAATAGCATATTTAAATCTCAACTTTTTTATTTTTTTACGTTAAATTTTGAGAACATGTTCCTCAACCAAATTAAAATGATATATTTAAACTATAAGATAGAAAATATTTCCATTTTAATATTAAATCTATCAATTGATCTGTTACCTTATTTAAATCTACGGTAATATTGATTATCTTAAATAATTATTTTTCAATTATTTTAAGTCTGAATTTAAGATATTCAATTTAGATTGAAGACTTATCTATCGTAGGTGGATGCATCTAAAGGTATAAAATATATGAACAAAGTTTTCTAATTATTTTATGCGTGAGATTATGTGATTCTCAATTGTAGTTTTGACTTTTACCTCGAGTCCTCAGCCTCTTACTTATAAGCCTCTCATGTTTAAATTTCAAACTAATTTATGTCAATCAAATATTTATTTTTTTAAATCAAATATTTCTATTAATTTATCTTAGTCAAATAAGAGATAACGTTTTCTTTTTTTGGTGAGTCTAAGAGATCATGTTTAATTATCTTGAATGATGATTTTTTAATTATCTTAAATTAAAAATATTCATTTGTTTTAATTAAAATATCTTATTTTCAGAAGTTACAATAAACTTCAACTTATTCTAATTTGGGTGGAGTTAAGTAGTAGGACCATAATGATGGCAAACTCTTTTAAATGAACATTTAAAATATTCAATTTGAATTTAAAATTTATCTATAAATCAAAATGTAAAAAATGAGATGAATATTTTATTTTAATTAAAGAATTTTTGTATTAAAAAATTATGTGCTTCTTCTTATCAATAAATATAATAAATCTGGGTTTTATTGAGTTTCATGCCTTTCTTTTTTTAACATTCTTTTCCCTTTACTTCCCACACTACATATTAATTACACTTTTTTATATATACTTTGATTTGATTATGTTTATCTCTCCAATTTTTTTGATCTAATTATTATTACTTGATCATATTTGAGTCTTGTCATACTATCACAATGTGGGTTTTTAATAAAACTTGAATTCAAGACGTTACTTTAAAGATATTTAGTTCATTGTTATCCAACTTAAAAGTTATTGATAAAATTTTTTATTCTTTTTTTATAAGAAAGTCACGTCTCCTAATGTTATTATAGGAAAAGAAAATCTAGTTTTTCGTATGTTAATTATATTTTTATAATAAAAGTATGTAGACATAAAATACTAAACTAGTTTATATATAAATTCAATTTTACGAAGCATTTTAAGCAACCTGAGTTTCATATGGTGGAGGATCCACCTGTTACCATGTAGAGGCTCCTCTCGGGTCTTTAGACCCCTCTTCGTTTTTGTTTTGAGCTTTTGCTCCGTTTGTAATAAAAAATAATTACTTCAAATATTAATTTATCTAAGAATTATATTTTTTAAAATTAATTTAATTTTTAGTAATTAATAAATATGTATATATATAATATTTTGCAGAAATCATATATATCTATAAAGACGATATATACGAATATTTAAAAAAACATTTTACGATGAAAGACATAGAAAAGGCATTGGATTTTCATCATCCAAAGATGTACTCATAAACACTTGTATTTTCATTTTCAATTAGTAAAGTCGATCCTTAAGTAACAACTTAATTACAACAATTAATTAAAGATTCGAGAAAAATATAAACTTCTTCAACATCGATCACTGCTAATCGCCACTATCTGGGTTGTTTAATCTTACGCATTCATCAATCCATTCGCTATATCTGCATTCCAATAATTTTTTCTCTTAGTAATTTACATGAACGTGAAAGAAACTGAAAGAATAAAAGGTAGGGAAGACATACATACCGATTGAGAAAATATTCTTCCACACAGAGAAGATGAAGAGCTCCAAGCGATAGAAACAAAATCACTCGGATTTTGTATACTGCTTCACCGTAGACACACTCGGGAAGGAAAATTGAGAGGAAGAGAGTGAGAGACTTTTTCTTATTTTTTAGAGAGGAAGAGTGAGAGAGATTCCAAGAGCCAATTCCTTATTTTGCCTCGAGATCAGAGAGTCTCGGAAAAATTGAAAACTGAAAAAACTCACTGCCCATACGCACACACGTTTACTATTTTTCCTTGGAGTGTGTGTTGTGTGGAAACGATTATCATTTAACCGTTCCCTCTCTCTCTTATTAAATTAATAAATAAAATATAATTATTTATTTCATTTTGGGCCTGTGCCCTTTTGTTTTGGGCTCTATACCCATCAAGGGTGTAACCCAACATCTTTTACTCACACTTGATAGTTTAACCTTTTACAATTCTTCCTATCCATTTTATACTAAGTGTTCTACCGTGACCACATAGGCATGACGTCTATAATTAGGTATTCTTATACTAGAAATCCTTTTCAAGGACCAGTATAGAATTACCTTATGTATTTCGCATTTATTTTGTTCATGTATTATGCCTTGAATATCATAGATTTACCCATATATACTTCATCCATGGCAAATCTAATCCTTCATAAGTTTTTATATAAACTTAGATTGCCTAACTCTTATATACTTAGTGTCTACGCTTAAGATGTTAACATCATAATTTCTTAACGGACATATCTTAGACACTAGTATAAGTGTGTATATATTCGGATAATCTTCCTTTCACCCATATTTCATTTCAATATGAAACAATTGCTTTCCTAGCATAAGACCTTTTGATCGAATTTATCATGACCATTGGATATATGCTAAAGTAGCTAACATTGAATCATTTTCCATGAAAAATGTCAAAGTCATAAGGACATTAATGAGAGGATTTATTTCTCTCCGGGACTCACACAGTAATGAAGCAGGGATCTATTCACTTACTTCCCAATTGCGGTTTAAAAAAAAAACACATGCAGTATGAATTGCATGCTACGATGTTACTCTTATCACATAAGAGCATATGTCGATTTTGTTTTTGTTCTTAACACCGTACAAATTTAAGTTCAGACACACATATTGTCTAACCCGAATTCTACCAATCTTTCCACTCATTATAACGTCTTTGTTGGAGAATTCTCATCTGGTTACATGTATTATGGATTATGAGTATTCATAATCCAATCCAAAATTTATATTTATTGGATCTCATCCCGACCTATTCTCTTCTTTTGTTGCGGTGACTTATTTTGTATTATTTAACTGTCATATCTGCCCTCTTACAGATTTGCTAGTAAATACAAAAGATGTCTCATCTTTGCCCACTCTCCATGAGTGTCAAAGGCAGTTGCTCGTGTGAGAAAGGTAACCTTATCAACATGTACGACATACTAGACATTGTATATTTTTCATAAGTATATGTACTCGAATGACTCAATTATAGAAAAAATGTACTTAATTTTATTCATATAATTGATCATTTCATAGATTTGTGTCACATCATATCCTACGAATACCAAGTGATTTTACATGATCAACATATATATCTCTCGGTATTGGCTTGGTGAAGGGATCATCAATTATTTGACGTGTAGGAATATGACGAATTGTAACACTTTTCTGTGCTATGGCATCTCTTACAAAATTATACTTGGTATCTATGTGCTTTGTCTTACTATGATACTTGGGATCTTTAGTGTAGGCAATGGCAGCCTCGCTATCACAGTTTATCAAAATTGGATCCAATTTATCACCAATGATCCCTAAGTTTTTTATGAATCTTTTCAACCATACTGCTTCTTGTACTGCTGCAGAACATGCAACAAACTCTGCTTCCATGGTAGACAAAGCAATACAAGTCTGTTTCTTGCTACACCAAGATATAGCTCCATTATTTAGCAGAAAAACATATCCAGAAGTTGATTTGTGCTCATCTAGATCTCCTCCCCAATCTGCATCGGAGTATCCTACCAAGCGTAAATCGCTTCCTTGATAACATAGGGCATAATCTGCTGTGCCTTGCAAATATCTCAGGATTCTTTTCACAGCTTTCCAATGTTTCAGTCCAGGGTTTGACTGGTATCTGTTAGGTTGACTGGTCACCCAAGAGGGGGGGTGAATTGGGTGATGCTAGATTTTCGCTCTTTTGGATCACAACCCAATTTCACTAAGAGTGCAGCAAAACAGGGATAAACAGAGGTGGTTGTGTGCAGTAGCTAAGTAGAGAAGATGAAGAACAATACACAATGATTTATACTGGTTCAGCCCAATCACTTGGCCTACATCCAGTCCCCAAGCCACCACTTGAGATTTTCCACTATATCTCACAGGTTTGATTCGGGCACCTGTGAAGCCTTAGTACATTCCCACAAGTTTCAGTAGGCACTTGTGAAGCCACTCTCCTCACACCCTTACAAGATGTGTAAATCCCTTAGTGTTTCCCCACACTAAGATTCTACCCAGAATATGTAGAAAGAAATGTTTACAGAATGAAAACTCTCTTGAAGAGTAGATAATACATTGAAAGTTCACTCTATTGAGGTGGGTTTTTCAAACAATACTGAGATAAAAGGATTTTACAAGTTGTAGCAGCATTTTCGCATAAACTCTCTTAAGATAGTTACCCATAAGTTCAAATGATGTTATATTTATAGTTTTGTAGTGTAATTAGACGTTAGATACAAGATCTAGCTGTTAGAGATGTTACCCAACGGTTTACTCTGCAAAACTAGCCGTTACTAACTTTATTTAATGTTGCTGACATACTGAAATTCGAATTTTGGATGTTAACAGACGAATTTCGAAGGAACCGAAGGTTAAAGCTTTTAACGTTGAAATAGCGAAGTTCGTCTGTTCATAAAGTGAAATTCGAATTTTGAAACTTATAAAACATTTTCACGTTGTGACATACGAATTTTCAAGAAGAAAGTTTTTCTGTTAAGTGTGAACAGTGTTTTCAATTTGCTACAGTGCCCTCGAAATTCGAATTTTGGAAGCCCAAAATTCGTCTGTCCACTGAACGTTCAAAGAGGCACAGTAGATCACTTTCTTCGAAATTCGAATTTTGAAAGGGTGAAGTTCATCTGTCAGAGAGACTCTTTTCAGACTAGCTTCAACATTCGAATGTTACAAGACTTGTCATTCGTATGTCAATGTTTCATTTCAACAGACTCAAAACATAGCTTCTGAAATTTGAATTTTAATGTTCAAAGTTCGTCTGTCAGAGAGTAGTTTTGAAACTTAAATTATTCTTGATCTCAGATGAACTTTAACATTTTTCTAGAAGTGTTTTCTTGTTTCTGGAATTGTGGAATTCGAATTTTGAAAGTGGAAAGTTGTTTGTTGGTTGTTTCAGAAGTATTTCCATGTTTCTGCAATCGCGAAATTTGAATTTTCAAAGTGGAAATTCGTCTATTGGACCTGAAGTTCGAATTTTGCAAGTTAAAATTCGTCTGTCAGTGGCAAGCTCAATTCTGCACGAAGGTTCTCTTCGAAATTCGAATTTCGGAGGCCCGAAATTCGTCTGTCGCAACGGAACCTACGTAACTTCGAATTTTGCACTGTAGACAATTTTGCAGAAGCTATAACTCTCTCATTTTAACTCCAAATTAAGAAAATGACCTATGGTTGGAAAGATCTGAATGTCTACTTTCAAATGAAATAAGTTTTACTTCAAAAACAAACGTGTTTTGTGAGATATGATTGAAATAGTGATAAGAGGTCAAAACTGAAAATTCATATCTCACTACTCAACTTTAAATAACCATAGCTTTTTCATATGATCTTCATTTTGAGTGAAATAACCTTCTTTGAAAATCTTATTAAGTCTAGTTTCATATGAAATAAGTTTTAAATCTAGCATCACCCAATTCACCCCCCCTCTTGGGTGACCAGTCAACCTAACAATTGGTATCAGAGCTAGGACTCCCAGCAAAGGATCTAATCATCCGGGAGCAAAATGACTGGTTTTGGAGAGAACATTCTGCCACAGGGGAACAATGTCAATAGACCTCCAGGCTTTAATGGTGAACACTATGGATACTGGAAGATGAGGATGCAGATTTATCTTCAATCCATAGACCTAGATATCTGGTCTGTTATACAGGAAGGTGACTTTGTGCCAAAGAAAATGCAAAATGATGGCACATACAGAAAGAAGCCAGAAGCAGAGTGGGATGGTGTGGATAAACGAAGAATCCTGATAAACTTCATGGCAAAGCATTCCTTCGTCAGTGCACTTTCACAAGATGAATTCTTCAGAGTGTCAGATTGCAACACAGCAAAGGAAATGTGGGATGCTCTGGAGATTGCTCATGAAGGAACCAAGGGAGTCAAGGAGAACAGGCTCAACTCTCTCACAGCTGAATATGAAGCCTTCAAGATGAACAATGGTGAGTCCGTTAAAGAATTTCAAATTCGTTTTACTCACATTGTTAATCATCTTTCTGCTTTGGGAAAGAGCTATACACAAAGAGAGCAAGTATGTAAAATACTCAGAGCTCTACCAAAAGAATGGCAACCAAAAGTGACAGCTATTGAAGAAACAAGAGGAGAATCATATCAATCTGTCACTACATTGTTTGGAAGCCTTGCTGAATATGAAGGAAGACTAGACCTTCTATGGGAGCAGCAAAACAAAGGAAAAATGCTGATATTCAAAGCTACTACATCACAGAGCTCAGAAGATGATAATACTGATGATGAAAGTGATGATAGCAGCAGTGATGATGATGAGGAAGAGCTAAAAGAGTTGACCATCAGATTTGGAAAATTCCTCAAAATCAAAAGGAAGGAGCTTCAGGAACAAAAGCACTCCTGCCATGCAAATAAGTTGAAGTATCAGTCAAAGAGGCAAGGAGGAAGATATGCAGAAAGGAAAAGTGAAAAAGCTAAAGTGGCATATACCTCTGCAATCTGGGGCAATAGTTCAGATGAAGACGATGAAGATACCTATCCATGCTTGATGGCACTATCCAATGATGAGGTATCAAATTCTGACTCTGAATCTGATTCTGATTTCTCTGTTGATGAGTTGCAAGTTGCTTACAATGAAATGCATGATGAATTAATTAGATTAGCTAAAGAACTTGCACTCAACAAAAAGAAAGTGATTTCCTTAGAAAATGATTTGCAATTGGAAAAGACTAAAAAGGAATCACATAAACATAAAATAAATAATCTCGAAAATATCTGTGAAACTCACACACACACTTCCTCTTGTTTTACATGTGATATATTAAATAAAGAAAAAGAGGAATTAACTAGAGTAATAGCCAATCTCACCCAAGAAAAGGATAAGTTGAATATTTCACTTGGCAAACAGAATTCTGAGTTTGACAAGTTTGGTGCTGGCTATAGGAGTGAGTCCAAAGGGAAAAATAAATCCTGTTCGAAATTCTTGGTGCCTAATATAATGCCTAACTCACCATCATGCACATATTGTGGTAAAAATGGTCATATTGCTTATCTGTGCAGCATAAGAAAAAATGGTTTGAGTAAAAGCATGAAATGGGTTCCAAAGAATACCACTAACCCTTCTGGACCCAAAAACAAGTGGGTACCAAAATTTTCTTCTAGTGTTTCATGTATACAGAACCAATCCAAGAAGAAAGAATACATTGGTACAAGAAAGAGGACGCTGAAAAGGAAAGCTTCTCAGAACTCCAAAACTACAACCGCAAATCACATGGAGGAGCATTGGAAGCAATTCTCTCACTCATCTCAAGGAAGCAACTTAAATGGAAACCATACTACTGACCTTGAGAAGAGAAAGAGCAGAAATTCAAGAGGCATTGGCATGTATGCAAAAAGAAGACATGAGGAATACTACACTGCATACAAATCAAGAATAACAAGGAAATAATCTTTGACCCTTACCCCTTTTCAATTATTGCATCATATATATATAACTGGGTAAGATTGAACTCTGGTCCCATATATACTTGAAAAATGTTCAAACTGACCTTTAGTGGACCCAAGTCAGAAAGGGTACCAAAGAAAGAAAAAGATATTCTCTTTGTTCTTGCAGATACTCCTTGAGCTAAATGGTGAAAACCTCACAAAGATGAAGTATCTGATGCACTCAATTGGAATCATACTGAAAATGGAAGAAATTAGCTATTAACCAAGCTGGTTTGTAAGTGTTTAACAAATTTTCATATATATGCTTGGTTGGTGCTATTATTTGAGGTTATTGAAATAAAGTATGGTCCTTGTTCAAATGATAAAATTATTTAAATATGATAATGCTTACTGTGAAGTTCAATATTTGCATAAGTCCATTTTTTTTTTGTGCTTTTCAAAAAATTCCCCTTGTATACTGATTTTGATTTAAGCCATGATTTGAAAAGCATACATATTTGAATAAATGCTCATGCTTAGGGGGAGCCTATAAATTTGTGTGTAAAGGCTTTTAAAAGGATCTTTTTGATTTTAAAAGAAAAACTTGAATCATAATGCCTACATCATGTATTGATTGAATAAACATGCTCCTTTGATGCATTATGCTTTCTTAGTTTTATCTTTATAAAATGCATAGATTGAGGGGGAGCATTTTTTGAAATTAAGTTGTTTATGCTTTAGCTCACCTCATTTTATTGTAAAGAGTTCTGTTGCTTGATCTTAACTTGCTAAAAGGAGAAAATGATGCCTCAACATCTCTCCTTGATCCTAAAGGAAGAAGGCAACAACTCTATAACACTGAGATACCTCTTGTGATGCTTGAATATCATGATCATCTTGACAAGAAGCATCATAATATTTGGTATCATAATACTTTTCAAGCAACAACTGATATTAGTTTGAATATCACTATCCATTGGTATCAATTTTGAAAATGATTGGTAACAATTGATATTAATTTTGATATCAGTAAAAATTAGACACAGTCTGAACATACAGTGCATAATAAGTTTTGATGATAATTTATATTTCAGTTTGTGTTTTTATATGTGCTTGAAACAACTCAGACATCTATACTTACTGGTATAATCATATTACTTTTCCTTGTCACTTTTCAAACCTCTCTGATGATGTCAAATAGGTTAGCATAAGTTAGCATATTACTTTTCCTTGTTACTTTTCAAACCTTTTTGTTGATGTCAAATAGGGGGAGAAGTTGGGTGAAAAATATGCATATGCTTAATCTGGAATTATCTGACTTAAACTGCATTATATGTGTTAATCATTTATTAAGTATATTTTTCACTAGTGATTTGTCATCATCAAAAAGGGGGAGATTGTAAGGTTTAGTATAATATAAGTTTTGATGATGACAAATATAGAGTAATAAGGAACAAATGCATTATATGTATCTGACATATATAATATTCCTTAAAGAAGTAAAATACATATTAGCATGTATTTAATTATGATTATAATACATATATCATGCTATGTGTAAATATATCCACTGTACTTTTACAATGAATAATATAAGTTGGATATATAAACTGGACTAACTACTTGGTTTGTAAGTGTAATATATTAAATATAGGTTGGTCCAAGTAAGAAGAGTGAGCATTCACTCAAGAAAGAAGAAAAGAAAGGATGCTCCAAAAATGGAAGATCAGAAGGGAGCATGCCAAGAAGGAAATGTCCAAGTGAAAGTGGAACTCAACATTTGAAGACCTAGTCACTAGGTATATTTTATTTTCACTTGGGTCTTGAGGTGGGATTAATCTTTGAAAATCACTTAATCTTGTTACCATATGCTTTAAATGAGTTAGATTAAGTAAATATGATGTTAGCATAAGTTAGATTTGAAAAACTCTGATGCCAGACGAATTTTGAGAAGTTAAACTTCATATACTTTGTGAAAATACGAACTTTGCTGACTGAAACTTGAAGGTCCAGAGATCTTACCTCTGACAGACGAATTTCAGGTGTTGAAATTCGAATTTCAAGTCAAGCACAGTTAGTGAAATCTGGTTTTCAAAAATTCAGAGTTTGACCTTTGATCAGTATTTTTGATATATCTCTCAAAATACATATGGCTTTGATGTAAAACTTATTTCATATGAAACTAGACTTAATAAGATTTTCAAAGAAGGTTATTTCACTCAAAATGAAGATCATATGAAATAAGTTTTACATCAAAGCCATATGTATTTTGAGAGATATATCAAAAATACTGATCAAAGGTCAAACTCTGAATTTTTGAAAA
Organism: Adenanthera pavonina; assembly: GCA_026686845.1. Taxonomy (NCBI): domain Eukaryota; kingdom Viridiplantae; phylum Streptophyta; class Magnoliopsida; order Fabales; family Fabaceae; genus Adenanthera; species Adenanthera pavonina. The sequence goes on along the minus strand of JAIVEN010000002.1, from coordinate 18,858,351 downwards.
CCAGATTTCACTAACTGTGCTTGACTTGAAATTCGAATTTCAACACCTGAAATTCGTCTGTCAGAGGTAAGATCTCTGGACCTTCAAGTTTCAGTCAGCAAAGTTCGTATTTTCACAAAGTATATGAAGTTTAACTTCTCAAAATTCGTCTGGCATCAGAGTTTTTCAAATCTAACTTATGCTAACATCATATTTACTTAATCTAACTCATTTAAAGCATATGGTAACAAGATTAAGTGATTTTCAAAGATTAATCCCACCTCAAGACCCAAGTGAAAATAAAATATACCTAGTGACTAGGTCTTCAAATGTTGAGTTCCACTTTCACTTGGACATTTCCTTCTTGGCATGCTCCCTTCTGATCTTCCATTTTTGGAGCATCCTTTCTTTTCTTCTTTCTTGAGTGAATGCTCACTCTTCTTACTTGGACCAACCTATATTTAATATATTACACTTACAAACCAAGTAGTTAGTCCAGTTTATATATCCAACTTATATTATTCATTGTAAAAGTACAGTGGATATATTTACACATAGCATGATATATGTATTATAATCATAATTAAATACATGCTAATATGTATTTTACTTCTTTAAGGAATATTATATATGTCAGATACATATAATACATTTGTTCCTTATTACTCTATATTTGTCATCATCAAAACTTATATTATACTAAACCTTATAGTATCTACTGACCAAACCAACTGCATAACATATGTCTGGTCTCGTGCACATTATGGCATACAGTAAACTACCAACTGCACCGGAATAAGGGACTCTTTCCATCATCTTCTTTTCAGACTCAGTCTGAGGACACATATCTCAATTCAGATTTTCTCCTCTTGAAATAGGGGTATCCATAGATTTACAGTTTTTCATGTTGAATCGCTCAAGAATTTTCTCAATGTAATTTTTCTGAGAAAGGGATATTAATTTTCTTGAGCGATCCCTATGGATCTTAACTCCCAGTATATAATCAACTTTACCCATGTCTTTCATTTCAAAATTTGAAGATAGTCATTCTTTGATAGCTATAATCGATTTTAGACTATTTCCGGCTAATAGTATATCATCCACATAAAGGGATAATATCACAAGATTCTTTTCAAAATTCTTGATGTATACACAGTGGTCCTCGTCGATCATATGGAAATTGTACGAGGTTATAGCTTGGTGAAACTTCAAATACCACTGTCTGGATGACTGTTTAAGTTCGTAAATGGACCTTTTTAACTTGCAGACTTTATTTTCTTTCCCTTTCTCAATGAAACCTAATGGCTGTTGCATATAGATTTCTTCATCCAGTTCACCATTTAAAAATGCGGTTTTTACATCCATCTAATGTAATTCTAGATTTAAACTTGCTACTATTGCCAGAATTAGTCTTATGGAGTTAAAACGCACAACAGGTGAAAAAGTATCTTCATAATCTATACCTTCCTGTTGAGTATATCTTTTTGCTACTAATCGAGCCTTGTATCGTTCAATCGATCCATCTGCATTTCTCTTAATTTTGAGAATCCATTTATTCCCAATTGCCTTACGTCCAGATGGAAGATTGACCAAATCCGAGACTTGGTTTAGCCTCATTGAATTCATTTCCTCTTCCATTGCTTTCTTCTATTCATTGCTAGCAGGGCATGATAAAGCCTCATGTATTGAATTAGGCTCATCATAATCTTGTGGGGTAACTATAAGTGCAGTCCCTTCTATTGGGAAACGTCTCTTTGGTACACTTTCTTTGTTACTTATCCGCAGTGGGATCTCTTGTAAGTTATTCTGTTCTTGAACAGAATCTTGTACTTCTCCTTGTGAGCTCCCACTCGAATTAAGAGGTTGAGGTATATAAATTTGTTCCTCAGTTTCTTCATGTATCTCATAAAGAAATACAGTACGATCTACCTCACCCCTGCTAGGAAATTCATTTTCTAGAAATGTTGCTTCTCTAGATTCTATTTCAGTGACACTCCCATCCTGGTTTTCTCTAATAAAAACGTAACCCTTAGATTGTTCAGAGTATCCAATAAAGATACATTTCTTCCCTCTTGGACCTATTTTTCCATATTTGTGGGAAGTATCATGGACATAAGCTGCCGACCCCCAGGGTTTTAAAATATTTAATTCCGGCTTACGATTTGTCCATAGCTCATAGGGTGTTGATGTGACCAATTTTGAAGGCACACGGTTAAGTATGAAGGCTGCTGTTAAAATTGCATCTCCCCAATACGAAATGGGTAGATTGGCTTGTGCCATCATGGACCTAACTATGTCTAGTAATGTTCTATTTCTTCTTTTGGCTACACCATTTTGTTGTGGGGTGCTAGGAATTGTAAGTTGCCTTATTATTCCCTTTTCTTCACAGAGCTTTTTGAATTGTTCCGATAAATATTCACGTCCGCGATCGGTTCTTAATGCTTTGATTTTCTTGTCCATTTGATTTTCAACTAAATTCATGTATCGTCTAAAACATTCTAGTGATTTAGATTTATGTGACATCAAATAGACATAACCAAATCGCGAGTAATCATCAATAAAAGTGATGAAATAAATAGCTCCATGTTTTGCCCTTACACTCATAGGACCACAAACATCTGAATGGATTAATTGCAATGGAGTTTCTGCCCTAGTTCCAGTTCCAAATGGTTTTCTAGTTGCTTTACCAGCCAGGCAATGCTCACATGAGGATATTTCCATTTTATCAATTTCACCTAGCAGTCCTTCTTTAGCTAGTTTAATCATTCTATTTTGATTAATATGTCCTAGTCTAGCATGCCAAGCATTCATATCAACATTTGAATTGGAAGAAGTTGCAAAGCAATCATGCATATAAAATACATCAACAATGTCCATAACAAAGAACTTCTTTGAAAGAAAAGCTGAACCATAAAAGGTTATCCTTAATGAAATGTCTGCTATTTTATCATGAAAATTTACATTAAACCCATAAATTAATAAGCAGGAAATAGAAACCAAGTTCCGTCGGATGTCAGGTGCATGAAGTACATCATAGAGGATTAAGGTTTTTCCACCTCGAAAGTTAATTTGCAGGTTCCTATCCCTTTCACCTCAATTCTCGCGTTGTTACCAACATAAAACCACTTGCTTTGATTTGGCAACCGACGATACTCTATAAAGGATCCTCGATCCCTGCTCACGTGGTCTGTGGAGCCTGAGTCAATTATCCAAGAAGAAGAAATAGTTTCTGTTAAAAAAAACAGTACTTGAAACATAAGACATATGTGAATTAACATAATTTACTAATACCTTTTCATGTTCATTTTGCTCAGGGCAATCCCTTACAAAATGACCCATTTTCAGGCAGGAATAGCACTTAACCTTACTCAGGTCAGTCTTCTTTTTCTTTCCGCCTTTATTCCCTCTTTTTTTGAAAGGTTTATTTCCCTTTTTAAATTTCAGGCCATTCTTCTTACCTTTTCTTTGATATTTCTTGCCCTTTTTGAAATTGGGCTTAGGGTTAGAAGTTCCTGCTTCTTCAGTTAGATAGGTTTGTCCAGATGCTCTGTAGGCCTCTAGACGTTCATCTTCAAGCTCCAGGTGTTTCACCACATCACTAAAAGTGTTTATATTCTCATTATGGGTTAAGTTGACTTTCATGTGTTCCCAACTTGAAGGGAGTGACCTTATAACAGCCTGGATCTGCTGTTCGTCAGACAATTCATGCCTAGCTTCCTTCAGTTCTCTGATCATGCTGGCCATCTCTCGTAGATGTTGTTTCATAGGTATATTAGGCCTTAACTTATAAGTATCAAACTTAATTGTCAGCCTTCTAAGTTTGGTGGTAGAGGTACCTCCAAACTTATCCTTTAATGCCGTCCACATGGCTTGTGCAATTGAATATTTTTCATACTCACACATTAGGTCATTGGCCATAGTGCCCAGCATAGTTATACGTGCTATGCCGTTCTTCCTTTTCCAGGCCATGTAGACCTCTTAGTCTCTCCTATGTTGGGCTGTATTGCCGGCTTCTGGTTGTGCCATGACTATAGTCAGTGACTCTACAGCATCTTGTTCTTCCAATATATATGAAACCTTTCGGTGCCAGATGTCCCAATTATCCCCATTTAGTTTATCTTCCTTATTTAGCTTAGCCATTATACTCTTGGTTGCCATCCTCAAATCAGTTACAAAACTATCCCACACAAAGGACTTCTATTATTGAGTTGAACTAAAGAATATATTAATAAAATATACAATATCATATACCTGTATTATTTCTTAGTAGAACAATAATAATTTCATTAGTTTCATGATCAGGAGACCACAAGTGTATCTCCCATCACACGGATGCTAATGTTACTATTATTTTCTATTAAGATTTTAATACAAGTACTAGAATAATTAACTCAAAAAAAACTTATTTTAAGAGCTCCCACTCAAATAAAGCATATATTAAAAAATATTAAATCCATACAAGAACATAGTCATTGTACAAACAAAAAAATGAAAAAAAATATACATAAATCAAATAGGAAAACAGAAATTAATAATTTTCCTCTTAAGAATGCGATTCGATATTTTCATCGCTCCATTAATCATATCGATCCAGGTGTAATCTAAATATTTCTTATTTTGTATATTCAGATTTTCTCTTAACTTAATAATGATGTTTGCGAAGAACTCAGCATCTTCCATATTCATCACAAAGTGTGAATACTTTGCAAGAATTGGATACAAGTCTTTTAAATGTTTTATTTTTGTTGCATCCCTATTTGCTATGTCTTGCGCTACAGAGTGGGTAAGGGGTTGATCTACTTCTTGATCTTCAATTTTAGGCTCTTCAAAAAAGATTTCATCTTCCTTTGGCCCATTTGGATCTGTATACACATCTTGAAGTTCCTCGGGATTTTCTTCTCCTTCTAGAAACTCCTCATTAGGATCTTCATCCAAAAATTCACCATCTGGAATAAGTTCTTCCAAATACACATAACTTGGAGAACCATATCCAACTATTTCAGTACTTTCAGAATTCTCTTGCTTCATTATTTTTTACCTTCAATAAAATAGTAGGAATTATTAAAATAATAAAAAAAAATTTTTTAAAAATGTACTGAAATAGCTCTAGACAGATCCAAACTTGTCTCAAAACTAGTTAAATAGTATATCAAATTGAAGATCTCAAATTTAGGAATTTTTAGAAGCAAACCGTGGCCAAAAATACCCTTGCACGTGCCCCCATGCACCTAGAGAAGTCCAGAGTACAAAAAAAAGTTATCCCACGTGCGAGGGAGGCGCATGGACTCCACGCGCAGCCGTACATGGCTGTTTAGGCGACACGCGCTGGCTAGACGTTTTCCACGCGTCACCGGCATCCTGACAGTATCCTCCACATGGCTCAATCACGTGTTGATGGGCCTCATGTGTCACATTAGCAATCCCTACCTTTTTTTTTTGGTAGGGCCGAATGATGCCAGCCCAAACAAATTTTTTTTTTGTTTTTTTTTGTTGGACTGAGCTGCTGTGGCCCAAAAAAATTTTTTTTTAACCGTAGCCTATTATCTGTTTTATTTTTTTTTTATTATTTTTTTAAGCTAAATGACGTGTCATTTTGGTGAAACGCCAAAATGAAGTGTCACTGAGGTCATCCCTGACCTTCTGCTGGGTCAACTCTACCCGGTGGCGGACCCGCAAACCCACCACCATTTTTTGCCGTTTTCTCCTTCGTCCGGAGTCCGTTTGAGGCGTTCTTGGTGTCATTTTTCTTGTCTCGACGTCCTCTACATGATGGTGGCCTCCTTTTGTTCAAAAAATTGTGATTTCAATAAACCCAATTTTTTGAATCTCCTTCACAGGCGGTGACTTTTTTTCGGCAATTTCTCTCGATCCAGTGTACATTTTAACGCGGTTTTAGTAGCCTTATTCTCATCTCTTTATTCTCTACACAATGGTGTGTTTATTTTCTAGGAATGGATTATTTTACAGTACTCAAAAACTGTACCGTATATAATTTTTTTAAAATTTTGGGATTCCCTATATTGAATCCTATTTGCTTATCTTATGAGTATAAACTGTATACAAATTATACAAAAAAAACTCATAAGAAAAATATATATGGTATGCAAATTATGAAACTCAGAGAAAATTTTGCAGCGAAAATAGATTTTCCCTGAATCTAAATTCATGCTCTGATACCAATGAAAGAATAAAAGGTGGGGAAGACATACATACCGATTGAGAAAATATTCTTCCACACAGAGAAGATGAAGAACTCCAGGCGGTAGTAACGAAATCACTCGGACTTTGTTTACTGCTTCACCGTAGACACACTCGGGAAGGAAAATTGAGAGGAAGAGAGTGAGAGACTTTTTCTTATTTTTTAGAGAGGAAGAGCGAGAGAGATTCCAAGAGCCAATTCCCTATTTTACATCGGGATCAGAGAGTCTCGGAAAAATTGAAAACTGAAAAAACTCACAGCCCATACACACACATGTTCACTATTTTTCCTCGGAGTGTGCGTTGTGTAGGAATGGTTATTATTTAACCGTCCCCTCCCTCTCTTATTAAATTAATAAATAAAATATAATTATTTATTTCATTTTGGGCCTGTGCCTTTTTGTTTTAGGCTCTATATTCATCAAGGGTGTAATCCAATAGAAAAAAAGAAAAGAAAAGGAACATATATATATAGCGTTACTGTATTAAGATTAACCAAGTTATTTATAGAACTTACATGTCTATTGGCTCTGTTAAAGCTACCAATACAAGAGAAAAATCGATTATTAATAATATATATATATATCTTTATAAAATATACTTTTCAGCATCATGAGAACAGTAGCTTCAAAATTTACCGTTGATGTTAGTGCTATAATTCTCGTGGCACACATAACAAGCAGCTACTCCTATCCAGTTATCCATCTTATCCCTATCGCAAGAAACCCAAAAATATATATATATATATGTATATTATTATTAAGAATGAATCGGAATCATTAATCATTAATTAATATATATGTATATATATATATTGGGTAAATTAATGAAATCAAATAGTTGTCATCTCACAGGGTGCATTCAACACTAGAGGCGTGACCACAGATGGGACAGGTGAAGACAGTGTCGAGCTTTAACGGTCGTTTCTTGGGTGGTTGATTTCTTCTTGACTTTCTCTTTCCCATCGCTCAGTCTCAGATCGCCGGCCGGTAAGTTTATGTGCAAGCAAGGCAACACTAATTTTTAGTTTTAATTTTTGGCTTCTACCGCAACCTCTAATTATTTATAAGCTTCTCATGTTGAAAATTAAGTCCTATCAGTTTATCTCATCAGATATGTGATAATATTAATTATATCAAATAATTGATTTCAATTATCTTAAATTCAAATGTAAAATATATATACATATATATATATATATAGTTTATATGATAAAGATAAAACGAGGGATGACTGATAAGTGTACTTTAAATTATCCTAATATAACAAGAAAATAAAGCTAAATTTGGTTTTCTTTATGTTTTTGTTATCAAACGTTTTAATTAACACGAGATTATGTTATATTAGGATAATTTGAAGTGCACTTAAATACAACTAAGCAGTGAGACTTTTATTTATAAAACTTAAATTTTAGTTCTACTAGTATTCTAATATAAAAAAATTATCTAAACAAAAATTTAAATGAAAGATATTTTTCTCTCCCCTTAGTTCTTTCCCTTCAGATTCTTCTCTTTCTCCCTCTTACTTTCTTTATCTTTCTACTCTTCCATTTTTCCTCCTACTTTCTCTATTGTTATATTTGGTATGTAGAAATCAAAAGGAGGGAAATGGAATTTGAGTTGGAATCCTTATCTATGTAAGTTTGGTATACATGAATCTTGATTCCAAGGAATCCTGATTCAAGCAAAAAATGCAGAATTGGATTCCATGAGTTGAGTTATGGAATTGTGCTAATTCCATGGAATCCAATTTTTTTAACATTTCTGCCCTGACCCATTTCGAAGCTAGAAGGACCCTCTATGATAGGGTTACTAGTGGTAGACTTAGTGGACGACAATGGTAATGACGTGAGTGGCGATAAACGGCACACCCAATGATGGCATGGTGTTCTGCAATAGTGTCAACCATTAGTGGATGACATTGCTTCTTCTCATCTTCTCAAGATCCTTCTCCATCGTTGTTCTCCTTCTTCGTTATCATCGTCCCTTCAAGGACGTCGCCAACCCACCTTTGTCGCCTCTAGCAACCTCTATCAAGTTGATTTGAGTTTGTCTGAAATTGTTGATTTCTGGGGGAGAAATTGTTGATTTCAGTACCATCATCAACCGACCTTCATTAGCCATGATTTCTATCTGAAATTGTTTATTTGAGTGTGAAAGTGTTGAAATATTTTGATTTGTGTTTGAAAACCTGATGATTCCAGGGACGATGGAGAAGGTTTATTTGCCTTTAAACAAGGGATCTGTGTCATAGTGGATTAGTGCTATCGTCTAGACGTATTGATCTTTGTCACAGTGGATTTGTGTCACCGATAGGGTGGGACGTCATGTTGTGGTGGATCTGTGTCACCGATGGAGGTGTGGGGCGTGATCGTTGCTGGTGGGTTTCCAATTTGATGTTGATGGGAATTTTTTTTAAAAAAAATTTAACAAGGGTATTTTCATCTTTTCATATTATAATACACATTAAAATTAAAAATTGTGTAAGAATTATATGTTATACCAAACATACTTTTAAAACTCAATTTTATTTTCATTCCAATTTTGGTTCTTAATCCCATTTCTATTCCAATTCCATCATACCAAATATAGCATATCTTTCCTTTAGATCTTCTGCTTCTCCCTCCTACTTTCTCTATCTTTCTACTCTACCCCTCTCCCTTATTAATATTATTTGGTATTAAAACCAAAGTTCTCTACATTTTTAATGGCTTTTTTCGAGCACTTGGATAAGTTGGAAAGTGTGCTTACATTAATCGAGGAGCTATGGTGTGAGCAAATGGATATTGAACAGAGCAAGATTCAAATTGAGAAAGAAAAGGCGTACCATAAGGTGTCTAACCTTGCAGATAATTTCTCAAAATTAAAAGAAAATGGCACCCTCATTGAAGACCCTTCACCTAAGCATTATGGAGATTAACAATCTCAAGTGGTGCCTCCATTACTGCAGGAAGACGAAAGCTTGAAGAAGGAATAAGCATAGAAGTAACTTTTGCAATCTCCACCAATAGAAGTTGTACTTTGTAGAGTTGTTGATGTTTAATTTCAGTATGCCCTTGCTCCATCTCATCCATGAGAGTAAAAGCTGTTATGGAAGATCATGTTATCTTCTTACATAATGATATTATCCACCAGTATTTCTTCCATTGGAAAGGATTTCTAGAATCAAAGAATGTTTGGATCTTTAAAGAGAATTTTATTTGCTCAAATCCCATCTTTTACTATCTTACTCACTAGAAAAGTTTCCTAAATCTAAATACTATGTGGAGTTTTAAGTCTATGGAGGAGAGTTTTTTCAAACGAGAGAATATGATAGATAATAAATAATCCTAAGATAATTAAAATTATTTATCTCTATCATAAAATAATTATGATTTTAAATATAGATATATTGTTAGGATATTTAAATTATCTTTTAGAATTAATTTATTTTATTTTAAATTTATTAAGATTTAAATTTTATCTTTTATTTATTTCTAAGATTTATTTTATCTTTTATTTAAATTTTTGTTTAGATAATTCTTTTATTTTAGAATTCTAGTAGGACTAAGATTTAAACGTTTATAAATAAGAGTCTCATTGCTCAGTTATATTTAAGATTTTGATTATTGATTTTGAAATTTTCAATGATATTTTTCTTTCCCCTCAAGTTCTTCCCCTCTCCCTCCTAGTACTAGCGGGTCGGACCCAAATCGGGTTGAGCCGAAAAGCCCAGTTACATAAACGGGCATACTTTCTGAGGCCTGAGCTTGTATGATAGGCCTACGAGCCTGTGGCTTTTTTTTTTCCTGTTTTAGTTTTTCATTTCCAAAATATCAAAATTCAAATTTCTAATGTAAAAATAATACTAACTTAATCCTAAATTCACAACTAAAAGGCATAAAAGTTCGAAAACCATTCACCAACTATAGTCATTATTCATCACTAGTAGATTCATCAGCCATTAGTCATTACTTCATCAATAGTCCAAAATAACAAAATACTAAATGCTATAATCACTTCATCATTAGTTATCACTAGATTCATAACCAAAAGGCAAAAGTTCCAAAACCACATTATTAAAAGAAAAGTTCCAAAACCATTCACTCACCAACTATAATCATCATTCATCAATCATCATCATCAATTCATCATCAATCATTAGTGATTGTATTTGAAGCATAACGTGACTTCAAATCAATTGTTGTTATCCCCATCACCTACAATAAATAGAAAAACAAATGAAACAATAGACAAATTATTATTATTATTAGGTTTACTTATAATAAAAAAATCATTAGTTAAAATAAATGATACAATATTATTATATTACCATTAGAAGTGAATTGAAAACCATGCAACCAGTTACGAATACAAATTAAAGCTTGAATATTATTTGGAAGAAGGCAACTTCAATACTTTATAAAAACATGTGAACTAATGCTAAAAGCCGATTCACTAGCTACTGTAGTGATTAGAGTGCTAAGGATATTAGATGTCATCCTTGCAAGAGTAGGAAATCAATCTTGATTACTCTTCTAATAGTTCAATACATCAAATTGTCAAAATTTGCATAGAGCAAGTGTTGCTTCTTTCAAATAATAATCTAATTTAGACTTGTCTAAGGAAGTAATATCCATGCATTGGAAATTAATATAATCCTACATCATATAATATCAAGCTTTATTAAAGTAGCCATTAAAATAAAATTAATATAAGAGATAAATCAAATTAAAATGTCAAAAATTTCAAACTTATATTATAAAAAAAATCCATAGTATTCATTGAACCAAGAGAGGAGGAGGAGGTGGTTTCAAGTTGATATGATGCTATTATAAGACTTGAACTCGATCCACCTCTAATAATAATATTACTAGATGATGGATTCATATCTTTGTAGTGATTATAAATAAAATATAACTTTCTCTTGATATTTTCAACTTTAGATTGGATAGATGTACGATCAATCAATGAGTAAGAATATTTCATCCCTTCAAGCTTCATTGGAGGATAAAAAAATGTCCCAAATGTAAGAACGACATTGTAATCTCTCCAATACTTTTCAGACTTTTCTTTTATGCTTTGAGTCATACCTCTAATTGCCTTATCCTCATTAGTTGTATATTCTTTCAGGAAATACTTAATTCTTGCTACTTGCATAAAATACATGTTTGAAGTTGAATAAAAAATTCCAGAAATCATCCTTCTAATCACTTCAAATGGCCGCAAGAATATGCATATTTTCTCTGCTCTCCACCTACTCATCATTCAATGGGAAAAACCTGTAATTTCTATCATTTATAGTAAAGGTAGAAAAGCATGGCGATATTTAATCGCACTATCAAACATAGCATATATAGAATTTCATCTAATAGGCACATCTAACCGCAAGCCTACTGAGGTGTCAATGCCACCAACCTTCTCAACACTTTGCTTGAAATACATCATTCTTGTTTCCAATGCTTTCACATATTTAATATTCTCCCTAATCTTATGCGAAGCAGCACTTGTTACTTTCAAACCCTCATGAACTATTAAGTTCAAAATGTGAGCACAACACCTCACATGAAAAAACTCTCAATTACAAACCAAATTATTTTTATTTGACAACCGCTCTTTTAATATATCCTACATGTTATTATTTGTAAAAGCATTGCCTATAGTGATAGAAAATATTCTTTTTATCAATCGCTCATTCAACTAAACAATCATACACTTTTCTAACAAACTTATACCCAAAATTTGGAGGCACCATCTTACAAAATGAAAGTATTTTACTATTCAATTTTCAATTTTCATCTACAAAATATGCTGTCAAGCATATATAACCTTTAGAAGTTACAGCAGCCCAACAATTAGATGTCAAATAAATTCTATTAATACTCTTTTGTAAAGTTTCTTTCAACTTTTCTTTTTGATTTTGATAGAATTTAAAAACATCCGTCTTAGCTAAATTTCTAGTTATAAGCTAAATATCAAGATTGCATGTCTTGAGTAATTCTTTAATCCATTTATACTCAACAAATGAATAGGATAGATCATGTTCAATAATGCATAAAGCCAAAAAAATCTCATATACGCTTATTATCAATTTGCCTAGATCTAGGATTGACTTTATGATCCAACATCATCAATACAATATCATGATATTGCGAGAGTTTTCTACATGACCGTATATGATTGTCATACAAGCCAATGATATCTCATTGAGGTGCCATGTGTAAAACTACCAGGAAACAATTTTTCACAACCTTTACATTTTGCCTTTTCTTTCCCATCAACATCAATTTTAGTAAAAGCCTTCCACACGTCGGATGATTGAGTTTTAGCTTTTTTATTTCTTTGTTCCTCTTGCTCACAACCTTGTTGTTGATTAGCAACATTGGAAACGGAGGAGGAAGGAACCGATTCTTTATTCACAATTTGTATGTCCTCATCCACATTAACATTATTATCAATATTGTTTTTCTCAGGAGAAGACATCATAATGCAAGCAAGTAATAACAAAAAATTTAAATGGAAGATATGATTGTCATACAAGCCAAGGATGTCTCAAATGTATAGTGTATATACAAATTGATAGATAGAAAAAATTTGATTCAAAGCAAAGCAGAGGCACGCAGGAGGAAGACCATACAAAATATAAAGGGCACTAAAAATCTATTCATTCTATTTAACAAAATCAATGCAGCATAACACATGGTTATCCAAAAAAGGATAATCAACACAAGAATTTTGAGCCTTCCAAGCAAGCAAATTCAATTACACACTCCATACACATTACCTCACACTTGTTTATTTTTCCCATATATAGTACTCACTCTTCCATAAACATATCTGCTAGTCCATACATATACTTTATCTTATATTATAGCTCTATGTTCAATTCTTTTCTTAAAAAAAATTAAACCAAATCTCACCAATGAATTAGATAATACTTTTATATTTCAAATATATATATGTTAATATATATATATAACTCAGTAAAGCATATTGATATAACGAACAGATTTAAAAAAATGATGTAATTAATAAAACACCTTAGAGCATAGTAGAGCAGCAAGTGAACCGAAGGAGGAGTGAAGGAGGAAGAAGTAGTGAAGACTGAAGAATCAAGCTCACAAGCAGAGGCATGCATGGCACATGCACAAGTCACAAGTTAGTAGTCATGACAGCACAAGACGAGGATGGCTAGAGCTTGGAGAGGAGATGTGACACCGCGAGACGAGGTCAATGCAGTGGACAATGGCCATGACTCTACTTTAGTGCTGCTCTTTGATCGTCGGTCGAGATCGAGAAGCCGAGAGGAGAGGACTAAGGAGTAGCAGCCCAACCAAGTAGTCGAGTAGAGGAGAAGGAGAGGACAACTAAAGTGAAGAGTGAAGATTGAAGTAATTTAGGAATTTAGGGATTTTGATATGAATTTGCTTTCTTTTCTTTTCTATTTATGGAATCTAGCAGGAGAGGACAAAAGAAGGAGAGGACACCTGCTGCAAAGGCATTTTTTTCTCTCTTTTTTTTTTTAAAATTAAATGAACTTATCGGGCTAGCCTGAGACCTATACAGGCTGGCTTGTTTTTGGCTAGGCTTATGGACCCAGACCAAAAAAGTCGAAAGTGCACATACATGCCATATATTAAGACTCGGCCCGTTGATTTTTCCAGGCTTTTCAAGCTAACTCATCGGATTGACCTGTTTTACTTTACCCCCTCCTTGAGTTCTCTCGTTCAGATTCTTCTGCTTCTCCCTCCTACTTTCTCTATCTTTCTACTTTACCCCTCGCTCATTTCACATCAACTTTTATATTGTTGTTTTTCTAGGTGAGAAATTTTTATGACGTTATTTCTGACCATAATTTTACCCTAACAAAAGTCATATTGTTTGTTTTGTTTTGATCTATTGGAAAATTAAGGTTTTCATCTAATCAATTTTGTCACATTATATGTATATTTGATTAATGATTAATTAATTAATGATTAGTAATTATTTTATGATTTAAAAATGAAAGATAGATCGCTATGGCCCAATTCTACAGACCAATAATATAATTTATTTTTCGGCTAGGCACACAAAAAAGTAATTTCCTTTTCTTAAAATATCAATATATAGATATAGATATAGATATATATTAAAATCTATACTAAATCAACTAGGCATATTAGTCCTTTTTTGCACTAAATCTAACAACGTTAACACTAGTAAGGCCTATTTAGTACAAAAATAAAAATAGAAAGGGAAATCGTCCTTTTTGGGGGGGGGGGGGGAAGGAATACTCCACAAGACCATAAACATACATTATAAACTCTCCTTTTATTTGGATAAATACATTTCAAACATGTTATAAATTTTATGTTTTTTTTCATATTTTTCCTTCTCAAATTCTTTTTTCACCATTGGTATCCCTTTTATAAATCCATGAATGGGTAACAGGTACTCCCTCTATATCATAATATAAGGTAATATAAGAGAATTCTTTTATTTTATAATATAAGACAATATAGGTGATTTGTTATTTTTACTCCTATTTATTATATTATTAGTATTGTAACGTGTGCTATATTTAATGAAATAAGTATAATTAATAGAAGTAAAATTAAAAATTTTGATTTTTTAGAAGTTTAAGCATGTAACAAATATTTCTTAATATGCATAAAACCCCTCACATTACTCTATATTCTCTCTGATCCTATTTATAAAAAAATTACTTTACAGGTATTAAGAAAAATAATTTTAGTTAATTAAAGTTAATTAATTTATTTCACATTTTAAATTTTTTTTAAAATTATCCATATTTAATTTAATACTAATATGTATTTAATTTCTCTCTTAGATAAGGGTGATTTTTAGAAAATAAAAATTTAATGTATCATTAATAACTTTATTTTTTTTATATTTAAGATCACTAAAAAAATATTTTTTCTTTATAAATAGGATAAGAAGAAATAAGAAGAAATAATATGGGAGGAAGGAGTAATTTTTTATTTTAAAACTGTAAAAAAAAGTCTTTTTTGCCCAATTAAAAAAAAGTTGGGAAACTGAATCATTTGATCCCTATACTTTGGACTCACTTTTAAATAGATCCCCATATTTTAACGACTTATAAAACACTCCTTGTATTTTTTGCCGTTTGCAGCGTTAGTCCTCATAATACCTGAAGGTGTATAACTTAATTCCTACATCATCCACGTGGCTTAACGTGGTTAATTTTTTGCTAACATGTGAATTGAAAGTCAATCCACCTGACCCTCTAGAATCTGGTGCTTCAAGTCAACCTATCTCTCATTGTTCGCTATCATCTTCAATGGCCATCTTTTCATTGCTGTCTAATCTTCTTCCAAAATTTCAGCATCGTCCTCCCCCAAGTAAACCTCGGGCTTCCTAAGCAAATTAACAACACTAGAACTAGTGTTGAAGGTGCATAGACAAAGGTTAAGCAAAGGATATATTCTGACATAAACAGAAAGGCTCACACCCTAAGTCCCCAACTTCTATGATCCATCACTTACATATTTCTTTGAAGATTCGCTAAACAATGTGAAGATCAATAATGCAAGTTTCTGAGAACTCCGGACTCTTGCGCCGTTTTGTTCCAAACTACTTCTTCAAATATGTGAACTTTAGACTCGAATGCTTGGTGTTGCAACAATACTGTTGCTAGCTCTAGCTATTTTCATGTTAAAAATGGTAGACTCTCCAAGGTATCTTATTATGTAAGGTCATGAAGGTGAGGCTAGAGGAGTGATTGTATTGCATGATACAAAAACGTTCCCATCCTTATGTTGCTCAATACCTTTTATGCACAAACACTAATTTTTTTTTTTGGGTTGCAAGGCTAATGAAGAAGGAGAAGAAGAAAGCATAAATCGTATGAAGAGTGAAGAGGAGAAAGGAAATGAATTGGAATGAATTGTGAAACACGTTAGTCTAATACAGTGATCTAATTACTAACGAGGCCTTGTTTGATGAATAGATAATAGGGAGAAATAGAGGATTTAAATCATTGGAAAAACATAATTAAATATTTGAAACTTTCTATATAATTAATTGGAAAAAAACAATAAAAAGAAAAAATGATTAAAACTAGGTCAACTTAATTATATATTGCATAAAAAATAGAATAATTTGATATGTCATAATTTCACTTTCAATTATTCTAACCTCCTGTTTTGGTACAGGAGGAGGGCTCTTTCTCCTACCCTCATAAAATATGTCTTTGCCAATCAGGAGGTTCCCCCATTTGACAAAGTATTTTAGGAGAGGGGGAGGGGAGTCCCCCCCCCCCCCCCCCCCCCCCCCCCCAAATTGGGGGGACACAGCGTCTCCCCTTTTTTTTTGTTTTTTTTTATAAATAAAAAAATATTTTAAAAATATAAAAAATTAATAAAAAATTTTAAAAATATAAAAATATTTATTTAAATGTCCCAATATCAAAAAATATTATATTTAAGTTCTATATCTCAAAAAGTGAGTATAAAAAATTTTAGTATTGAGTATAAAATATTAAAGTATAATTTTATACTCATATTAAAGTATAATTTTATACTCAAAATTGAAATTTTTTATACTCATACAAATGATAGAAAATTTCTCTAATTTCAAAAATAAAATGATCAAATTATTATTAACTTCCCTCCCCTCCCCTCCTAAACCAAATAACAAATTATTAAAATTCCTCTCCTCCCCTTCTTTTTCCTCCTATTCCCTCCATATCTCATCTCTCCTCCCCTCCCCTTCCCTCCATTAAAATTTTTTCCTTCCCTTCCCTTCTACCAAACAGAGCCGTAAAAGTTGCATATCAATGAAGATTCATATAGATAATATAATAGATAGCTAGATGTCAAAAACTCATGGGTTCTTAAATGTAGCATATATGCAATTGTGAAATTATTAATAGAAGGTGCCATTGAACCGTGTTATGTTTTTTGATATATCCTATGTTAATAGTTGATAATGGGACCAATGACCCTATTAATATATTATAGTAAAATAAGTGGTATCCACTTAAGTTTGCTCCGGATGTAGTAATTCTTTTTTTCTTTGATGTACTTATTTCCAAAATAAATGCAATCCATGTTGATGGATAACATTGCACTGTTTTGGATTCTCTAGATCCTACACTACCATTAGCAATAGCCATCCATGAGGAGCTTATTATTTCCGAAAATGATGGTGACTTCCCCACATTTTCCTCGGATACTAGGCTACTACTAATTGAAGAATCCCAGAGACAATTGATTTTGAGTCCAAAATCAATTGTTGCAATTCTAATCTCTAAAATATGTTTAAAGCACGATTGAAGTATTCAGCTTTTTTATTGAAATCCTTCTCTTTTATAGCCTCATATCCTTGTTGCAACAACTCATTTCCATATTCTAGTGAGATTTTTTTATTGGGTTGGAAACCAAAGATGACTATTGGAATTTTAGATGATGAGTTTCTTTCACTAATAGCCTGTTTGGATAACCAAAATAAGTACTTATAGATTCCCATAAGTGCTTATGTGGTGGAGTTGTCAAATGGAAACAGCTTTTCAATAAGCACTTATGCCTTAAATAAGTGCTTATGAAAGAAGCTAATTTTTTCAGCTTATGATAATCACTTATCCTCCCATAATCACTTATTTCATTTTTCCTTCTCATTATCCACCCAATAATCACTTAAACCCCAATATCCAAACAAATTTCTTTTCTCAAAATCACTTATGAGGTAAAAATATCCAAACCCAAATCATTTTTGACATAATCACTTATTTTCATAATCACTTATCCTCATAATCACTTATACATAATTTAATCCAAACACACCCTAAAATTTACTTTAAAAGATCATTTCTTTAAGTATTAAATGACTTGGTAGCCATGTTATTTGATAATGTGGCCATGAGACAACATTTATTTTAGTTAAAAGAAGCTCTCATATCTACACTCAATGGCCACTTCAGCTATTATTTAATGGTGTTAAGCCACATAAGCACCTTTGGAGAATGGAGACTATATTTTAAACGTTTGATGGTACAAAGATTAATCCTCAAATGACTGCTACAAGGAGTGATTTGAAAAAATTTAAACTACAAGGACTGAATAAAAAATGAAGGAATCTATAGGGATTAAATGATTAGTTTCCCAAAAAACAAAGTTTAGCTTGCTTGCAACGTTCAAAAGCAAAATCGAAAACCCCAATTCATCTCTCAGGAGCTCGGAATTGCTATCAATGGCGTCAATTCGAAGTCCTTCACTGTTCACCTCTCTTCTTCCCCTTAGACCCAATTCTAAATTCTTTTCATTCTTCCCTGCACCACACTTTGGTCACTCTAAAAATTCCATACTGGTCCTCTCTTGTTCTCCTCCGAAGGCCATCCCAATCACAGAGCAAGAAGTGCTTCAAGCCGTAGCTGAGTCCGATGACAAGGTCCTCCCATGCGTGAGGACCTATGAGAATGACTTGGCTCGTCTAACTTTGGTCGGGGCCGTGGATTTCGAGCAGGCTTTGACGGCGGCTGCGGCTGATGGCGGTGAAGCTGCCTCGGAGCACATTGACTTGGGCATACCAGCTATGGTCGTGGAAACTGTCTTTCCAGGCCCTTCCAACGAGCACAGCACTGTCTCGACTCGCTTGGTTCGTTTCGTTTAATGGTCTTGCTAAATTTTGTTTTGTTTTTGTGTTTGGGAACTCAGTCGAGGAGAATGAATAGTTTTAAATTTTCTTGATACTATGAGAAATATCACTTTGTTGACTAAAGACTAGCCAAATTTTCGAGTTGTTGGGGTTGTTCAAGAATTCATAGATTTTTTATTCTTGGTTATAAATCAATCTGATATACATGTTGGTCCACTGAAAGATTTAAATGCATTGGAACAGAACACGTTCCATACTTTGTAGATATAAGACATTGTGTAAAGATATTTATGGTGTATGCATGTATCAGTGTTTATGATTATTTTTCTTAATATTTTCTCTTTAGGAGAAATTTATATCAATAAAAGTTGAGGATTGAAATTGGAACTTCCTGTTGAATAATTATACTGAATGTGGTTGTTTTTGACAGTTCTTACCTGCTCGAAATGTTAAAGAAAAAGCTGCAAAACTCAGGAGATATCTTTCTGAAGATATTTTGTCCAGCTCTGCATCAAAGAATATACTTGCAATGACTTTTAGGCAAGTAGTTTTGCAGCAGCTTTGGAATGTTGACTTGATTGTCTTTCAACCTGGAGCAGTACGAAACATGGAGGATCTTGAAAATCCAAGAGAGGTTTATTACGCTTGATTTCTTTTGAATGGTTTATAATTTGATATCTGCATCATGTATTGTAAATTGTAATATCATATTAAAATGTTTGTCATGCAGGTGGTCCCTGATACTGATACGTTCGGTTCTCTTTATGCATTTCATATAAGCAGGTCCCTGCAACTTTCACACTTAGCTTGTCAGATGGACATCTTCTCTCCGTGCTTACTGAAGCTGTTTGTATCTCTTCTCTTCAAGACACTAAAAGACAATTTATTGATAATGTATGGGGTGGTAATTCAAGTAATTTATTCGGCTGGTTTCAAAAGTCTGAAAGAATAGTGTCAAAAGATTCCTCTGTGGTCATATACAAATTATTTGAAGATGAGATAGTTGAAAATGCCAGAAGTTTGTTGGATAATTATAATTTGATGAAGAATAGCCTTATGCCAGTGAAAACAAAGTCAAGGCACAACTGGTGGAATCCATCCTGTTATAAAAAATTAGAGAAGATTGGTGGTTCTGGTTTTAGTGACTGGACAAGCGAGTATGTACCTGCTTACAGACTAGAAATTGATGCCAAACAAACAGGGAATGCAAAATTTGAAGGATGGAAGAAGTGTGCGGAGAATAGGTGGGAAGTTCATTTGACCCACTCTCAAATGGTAATTCTTTCATTTTGCTTTGGCCAGTAGATTTTTCAGTGGCACTTTTCATACCGTGTCATCACTAAGCTCTTCTTAATTGGGAATTCATTGTTGGGGTTATGGGCTTATGGCTTAAGTATGGAAGCAAGTTTAATAATGCAAACTATTATGATTTCTCATTTCCCAATCCCCTTCCCCCTTCTCAAAGAAAATTAAGATAAAATGATGAAAAAGGTAATAATTAAAACCTTTGGGTCAGGTCAACATTATTGTTGTCAGCTGTAGGAAGCCTCCGAGGCACTTGTGGTGAGAGAACTGAACCATAGTCTGTGTTGACTACCCAAGAATAGGTCATTGACTATGTTTTAAGGTGAAGAATGGACAATTGTAAAGTGAACTTTCTCATTTGGGGTCAAAGGAAGTCTCTAGTTTCTTGGTCATCAAAACCTAAAAGTATGACTTCGTATGGTTTTCTCTTCTAGTCATGTACATGTTAAGCAGATAGCATAATCAACTCACTGTAAGAGAAAAGGAAGGGGCAAATCAATGAACCAAAAATTACTAAAGATGGGGGTAAATAAAAGAAAAAAGAAATAGAATAAAACTGTGGTGACTTAAATGGTCACTACGCATTTTATGACAGTTTTACTTCAATATTAACATTTCCAACTGTTTATTTAGATCTGATTTCCTGTAATATTTTACAGCTATAGCAGGTTGTATTTCAGTGTTTCCTTAGGTTGTTTGAAAACCATGCGACTATGATATTGTATATGATTGATGCTTATTCTTGTATACTTTAACCAAATTGCAGGTTGGTTTGGCAGAAACATTAGATATGTACTACGAGGATCCTTTCTCGCTTCTTGATAAGCATTTATCTTGTGGTATGGCTGCCAAATTTGCTAAAGTGTCAAATAAAAAGGTAGTCAAATGCTTCTTGTTTGTTCTCTGAATCTTAGCAGAAACTAGCATTTGAAGCCTTGATCTTATGTGATATGATATTATTCGTGGGAACAATGGTTTAACTTTCTTAATGCATGAGAAAGATGAAACTAAGAGATTAGGGGGCTGTTTGATATGTAGAATGAAATGGCATGGAAGAGGAAATGAAATAGAAAAAGTGATTTTATGGTTTGGAAATGTCCTTTGTACCCTTGATTAAAAATATAATAGTAGAAAAGGACAATCACTCTTAAGTGATAACAAGAGTAGGATAATGAAGATATCATGTATCTCATATTATGTGCGACGGAAAATGAATGCTTTTGCAGGATATTAATAAGAGGAGTATATTGGATATTATATATATATATATATTTCATTTCTTGTGCAATGGAAATTGAATACTTTTGCAGGGATGTTACGAAATGGTGTGTAGGTGTCTTTTTTTGTCAAGAATTATCTATAATAATCTCCTCATTGTTTGTGATCAGGATGTAAAAACATGTAGAATCATTGAAATGAGAACTTTAAAAATTTGCCCTTTCTTTTAGTATCTTATTGTTGTTTGTTAATATGTGTTGGGGGACATTGATCACTTACCTTTAATTTTCAATTGTTTCCTCTTTTTTGGGTGAAAAGGGATTTTATTGCAGTAAAATATGTACAGACAGGGTCACCTTTCAGTTGTTTCCTTTCATTTGCAAGAATGATTGCACTTTCTAGTTCTGGCACTTTTGCTTTTGAAATCAGGGGAGAAAAACTAATTGCTTCATTTCATTAAATAATAAACAGAGTGAAAGTTTTGTTGTTTCATTGCTGCATCGGGTAGAGTATATGTTAATAATCTGATTACTTTACTTTACCTCAGGGGAGCTCTTTATTGAAAGTATTGTCAGTCACCCTTGCTAGTGGTGTCTTTCTTGTAGCAATTAATGCTCTTGGCCAACTTTATTTGCCTCGCTTACTAATGGGTGGAAAACGCCTTGGGGAAATTAGATCTCTGTCATCATCTGAAGTCCACAGTGCATTACATGTATCCTTGGATGGAACAAAGGTAAGCAATCTATACCTTTTTATGATTATGTGTAAAATTTAATTCATGCAGAATTTACTTACTAAAGGAATCGGAAGATATAAAGCTCCTCAGTGAAGTAGTGCTGTGTTTGCTGTTTTTTCCACTGTGCTTCCAATTCCAAATGGTCTTTGGTTCATAAGCTAGAATATTTGAAGTCCATCTTGATGATTTAGCTTTCAAAGATTGAATCTTGATCATACTGAGCTTTTGTTTAGCACTGCGAATTATATTTTATATAGACCAGGAGACAGTGCTAAAATGGTCTAAACAAATCAATAAGTCAAAATCTGTGTTGATTTTGGAACTGCAGGTGCCCTGTCATTGTTATTTTTGACACTATTTGTTGTGCTTTGAAATATACTTAGGCAGCACTACGTAGTACATGCTTATAGGGGAAATTCAGTTCTGTTCTATTCCTTTGTCCCTCATTGCATACACATACTGGTTATTCCATGGTTTACCATACCTTCTGTTTAAATTGTAGTTTTTTCTTGTTTGAATACAGTTGGAAGAGTTTTGCATCTTGGCTATAATGAAAATCAAAGATGCTTTTGGCTGGTCAGAAGATATTAAGAAGGAAAATGGTATTGGTGTCTGGACTGGAAAACTGCCGGCTTACATGAGAACATTGGGGGCAGCTAAATCTGACAGTGAAGTTGTTTCAACTATTTCTACTTCAGATAATATGGATTCTGATGATGCAAAAGTGTCTATACAGGACATTGCTAGTTATCAGGTATTTTAATATTTCTAACTTTTTCAAATTATTTTACTCTAGCACTGGCATATGCACTTTTTTAATGCATCTTGGAAGTGAAGAGGAGATTATACATCATTACCAATGTTGCAGATATGGGATAGAGATATTTTTGAAAAATTAGGATGCAGATAGGAAAGATGTTTTATAAAATAAATAATTTATTAGAATATAAAGTTAATGTTCATAATGAGTCCGAAATTAATTTTATTCCATTTAAGGGAGCCCCTCTCAACCCACCCAAGAAAAATTCTGTTAGTTTTAAATCCATTTGTTTTAAGCTGAAAGGGCTTTACCTTTCCAGAATAAACCTTAAAGTCCTTTACTTTTTAACCCAGTTATTTTGAATCCTGAACCAGGAAGCAGGATCTAGCTTGATTTGAAAAACATCTATGCCATTCGTTTATAATGCAGGGCAACCTTTGCTTTTCTTAACTGGTTGAGCAACTGCCCTGTTTTTAAAACAATGTGGAAAGTAATAGAATTATTTTCATCCTCTATCCTAGCTGGAAACAGCAAAGCTTCCTCTCTTTCACGTAGGCTGTGTCACACACTTGCATTGTCTGGGTTCCTACATTTCTCTTTTCTTCTGCAAACTCTCTCCCGTTGATGTAGAACATGGGAGAAAAGGGAGAGAGGAGGGGGAAAAAAAAGGAAGAAAGGGGGAGTAGAGATAGAGAGAAAAAGAGGGTTTTTTTTTTTTTTTTGGGGAGGGGGGGGGGAGGATGATAAATGCTTAGTCTTAATAATAATTTATCTAAATAACCGTAGGGATATTTATACAGCCCTAAATACAATTATTATTATTATTATTAAAATAATAATAACTTAAATTTAAATATAATAAGATAAAACTTACTTTAAACTTAAGGTCCGTTTGGTTCAAAGTGGGAATAGGAGAGCTCTCTCCCATGAACATAGGAAGCTCTTCATCTAACAAAATCATTTTGCCATCTACCAAACATAATTTTTATACTATCCCTCACCTTTTTCCTTTCCTCAAATTAATTTTCCATGCACCAAATGCAGCGTTAAAGTAAAAGAAAGCATAGAATAGGAAACAATCTAAGAAAGCCTAATAGGAAAGAAAATAAAGTCATACAAAGAAATTACTAAAACATTAAATAAATCTTTCCTAATTTCGCTTCACCCATTTTATTGAATTTTCTTGCTCATCCCTGCTCTCTTTTTTTCACGTTCTTGCTCAATCCACTTGAACAAACCATCATGGCCATGGTTGAGTGCATTTTAACTGACACTTTTTTTAAAATAACAAAATAACCAAATGCTGTGTATTTTTTTTTTTTAAAGAAGACTACTCTTGTGTTTCATTTTTTGATATAAATATAAGATACTAGTTGATTGCTGTCCTATAATTGTCAGTAGAGAATCTTCCATGTATGCCTTGAGGTATGAAGTAGTTTTTTTTTTTTAATAACAAATCACCTGATATCCAATAGTCACATTGGACTCTGGCTAATTTGGGTTAAGCCCAATAGGACCCACAAGGGTGGTACAGCTCTTCCAATGAGTATTTAACATAGCTGCACACCTAGAGCTCAAATTCGAGATCATTAATTAAGCTCACATAACCCCTTACTAGTTGAGCTATGCGCTTGTTGATTGTATATTTTTTAATTGGTCCCATACTCCCATTATATTACAAAGTGTTGGTAGATTAATATGGTGGGACACTGCATATTGTTGATAATGTTACTGCTATTCTTGGTCCATGATGATGTCAAAATATAAGAAAGGATCATATTTTTATATCTATGTATTTGTAGTTTTATTACTCATTATATCTTAAATATTGCTAATTGATATCATATTAGTATCTTAGATATTATATATATTATATAAAATTTTATTATATATTCTAGATACAATATATCTTATTATTTAAAAAATTAGTAATTAGTAATGACTTTTCATCACACTAGCAAGTGACTGCTTTAGGGTATTGTTAACTACACACTGTTAGTTTCTGGCACATTTCAAGAATTGTTACCAGTATGATGAGAAATCGCTACTAATTGTATCAGTGCAGTTAATTCCTTAGTGTGCACCAGAAAATGTACCTTAATATGGTAAATTGTACTTGTTATATTATAGATGCTTGTCTAGTCATGAGTTGATTTTATGAACTGTAAGGAAAAAAATCTGTGTATGCCTGCATACTCCTTGAAATAAATAATTATTTAATGCAATTGTTTGAAAATTTCAGGTGGTTTTCTCTAGCGATGGAAAGATAATTGGTTTTCAACCCTTGAGTAGGGTGGCCGTGAACCAGTGGTCGGCCAACCCACTAGCAAAGGAGCTATATCAAGGGAAAAAGCTTTCTCCTGGTAGGTTTTGATTGCTTTTACCAATTGCTTCTGCTTTAGCAGGCACTATTGAACCCACTGTTATTGCTGTAATTGGACCTTTGGATTTTCACTTGCAGGTATTATTGAACCCAGTCTCAAGATTTCTCGTCCAAGTGAGATAATTGTTTTGGAGTTGCTGATGTCAGTAAAACCAGATGCCTATTTTGCCTTGGCCAGGCCATTTCGATGATCCATGTGTGAGTCTGGATTCTTTAGAGTCACAACTTGATTGTATGTAGTCAGGTAGCTATAGAGAGTAAGATATAGAGTGACTGAATGAGCATATAATGAGGAAGTGAAATTCATTTCTTTTTTATTATTTTTTCTTTGACTGCATGATTATATGACTGTAGAAGATTTAATTTCCTATGCATATTGCTAGAATATGCATCTTGCGGATGGCACTTCATGTTACTTTGACAAATTGATATACTGAGTAAGATGTGCAAATTTTCAGATAATAAAACTATTTGTTTAGGTTTTTTGTTGAGTATAATAGATAGATTCTCTAAATATTTTAGCTTTTTTTAGAGCTTATTCCTATGTACTATGTCGTTTGATCTATATGTGTGTGTATTCAATACTGTTGTGCTTGACATAATTATTGGCTGCTCATATTAGTGAGGATCATTTTAATTTATATATGGCGGTGGCTTATGGAAATAACCTGGGAGATGTCTTTTTGAGACCAATTAGTTATGGCACCAGTGACAAATCAATAGTAGATGAACAAATAATTCAAATATTATACAACGAAACAGGAAAACACAATACCCAATACAATATATTAAATTATGATATTATTCAGTGGTCAAATTAGTCAAATCGATCTCCTAAAATTTCTTATAATAATAGATGTACAAAATGTACAAAAGAGGAGACAGCAAACCTGAGTATAGAGAACGAAAATAAACCATTGAATAACATGCATTTCGTGAGTCATATTCATCTTGAAAAGCAGCAAAGGTCAAAGGCAGGAACCCTTTTTTTCTTCTTTGTTCCTTTTTCAGAAAACTACTAATCCACGCTGCTTAGAGGAGCTTTAAACGGCAACATACGCTACAAGACACTCAAATTTTTTCTGTGATTTCATTCATTAGGTTGAGCGATTTGGGTCCATTCCGTGAATGAAAGCTCCCTCCGACATTGTTTTGCTGGTGACATGGATTTGGAGGGAAGGAAAGCACTCCTAGTTTTTAGGGCTCAAAATTTCAATAGCTTAGCCTATCTTGTAAATTTGGCCGCTACCAAGACCCCGACATTTTAGGCCTTGGGAATGGGCCAAGCCCATAACTTGAATGTTGTAGAATCGACCGTTTTACCACTTGTGCCAGACTATATTAGTAGCTCTCTTTGACATATTCTATTATTCAACCCACCCCCACTCTCTTCATATTCTATTATTCAACGCACTCCCACCCTTGAAAGCCACGTTAGGATACAAAATCAAGATCAAGGTCCTTCTTATGCTTCTTGAGCCTGGTTTCTCATGCCATAAGTAGTTCCTTCATCCCAAAAAATAGTGAAGGGTTTTATTTTACTTAATGTGATTAGAACTGGACTAGATATTGAATCGGATAAAATACTGATTCAAGATTTAATGGTTTAACTGTGATCTAATTGGAGTTGGATCGGTAATAATTAAAATAATATATTTTAAACAAATAACATAAATTTAAATAATTTTTATGACTTAATTAAAATCTAAAGCTAAATAATATTGAATTATCAATCTATTATCCGTCACTAATAAATTATTAATAAGTTTAATAACTTAATATTTAAATATAAACAAGTTAATTAGGGGTGGGGGGAGACCAGGTTGGACCGAGTTTTTTATTAGCTTGTGGTCTGATCTTATGGGGGGGTCGGGTTTGGTTTAGTTGCCTATGATTTGGTCTAATCTTGTTGGGCCAATGGATAAGATCGGGTCAGATTGGTCCAGCTTGGGCTGAACTAGGTTCTCACCACTTTTTTTTTAAATAAAAAATCAGGTTGCTACTTAACCAAAAAAAGAAAAAAGAAAAAAATAATAAAAAAATTATTTTTAAAGAAATCAATATAAATATATAAGGATATCTTTGAGAATTTAGGATGAAATGAATAGAACGATTATTAATACAATTGGGTAAAACAGAATGAAAAGGGGTGGAAGGAAATGAAATATTTAATTGTTTGAGAGTTTTACAAAGAAATTGTTTTATTTAATTATTGTTTAAAATATATTATAAAATGAATAGAATAGGATTTTTTTTAATATTACCCTCATGAATTTATTTAAATAAAAAAATCTAATAGTTATTAATTTAAGAAAAATCAAAATTGCTTTTAAATTATAATCATATATATATATTTATCCCAATAAAAAAATTTAAATATTATATTATCAACTGAATTAGTGAATGAAATGTTAAATGGTTACTTAGTATAGGAAATGTAAAGGAAATTAAACTTTTTGAGAAGTAGATTATTTGATCTTAATTTAAAAAAAAATTCAAATTATAAAAAGTTGGATCTCATCTTATAAAGTTATATTTTTTTATTAAAATTTATAAAAGTTCTACTTCCAAGTTTTTTTTTATATTTTTTTCAAAATATTTCCAACTTCTTAATATTCTTTAAATTGGAAATAGTATATTAAAAAAATTTATATACATCCTAGGGCCAAGCAAGACCAATTTGATGGGTTACCCAAAACCCGATCTTACTTAGTCAAGTGGTCCAACCTAAATATTGGGTTTTCAGTACCGGGTTGAAAAAATCGGATTTTTCCGAGCTGAGTTTTTTCGGATTCGATCGGGTTCAAGTTTTTTCTCCACTCCTAAAGTTAATATTAATTCATAATTATATTTTGAGTGCAAAATAATTAACTAATAATCTATTATTATATTATTTGTTAAGTAAATTTATAATTTTCAATAATTATATATTTCAATAATACTTATATAATACTATAACATAAAAATAAAAAATATTTGTCCTAAAAATAATATTATTTTTCTTAAAAATAAAAAAATATTTTTAAAAAATAAAAAATTAATATTAATTCTTGACTGGTCTATATCATCTCCTAAACTGACCAGTCATCACCTTTGTCTAGATTGGGCCTAAAATTGGTTTTTGATTGAATTTTTCGGTTCTGATTCTTACAACACTAATTTTACGTTTTAGATCCCTAAATTTATAAAAGGAAATAATATTTTTATTTTTATCCAATTGGATGTATAAATAGCATTACATATGAATGAAAAAAAGCATAACACCCAATTATTATGTAACTTTAATTTAATTTAAACTTCTTTTTTTTTTTTGGCGTAGAAAACTTTATCAGTGTAATAACAAAAAATACTTAAACTGATACAATTTTTTCCAATTTTTTTTTTAAATTTGAAAATCAGAATTTTACATTCATTCAATTGAACAAAGGTGTTCAATTACCACCTAGGGTTTCTAAAATCGAGGGATCAACTGAATCCCTTTTCTTCTAATTTTTCAAATTGGAACTCAGCTGAAAGCGGAGACATTGGCATAACTCATTATAGGATTGGGTCCGTCGTACTGCCTCTGCTATTGTGACAATGGGGAGGGGAAAATTCAAGAGCAAGCCCACTGGTCGCCGACAATTTTCTACTCCGGAGGAACTTGGTAAGCGTGATTCATCCACCTCTTATTCCTTTCTCCGCTCCCGTCTGAGCTTAGATGCATTGAGAATAGGAAAGTTTTATTGACATGAGTTTATTTTTATTCGTGGGAGTGTTTGCTTTTATCCCACGCATCACAGAATGGCTTGATACAGCGATTACGAAATATGAAATTGAGCTAGAAGGAATTATTTTTCTTAGTGAGAAGTCCCATTTCTTGGTTAGTAGTTGCATTTTTTTTTTTTTAAATATGGAGGTTTGTTGTTCAAATAGTAAAAATAGTTGCGTTGTTAGATCTGAGTAGACTGCGAGCTTAGAACTTATCCGAGAATCTTTGATTTATTTGATTTGTTCGGGATGCTCTACTCAAATAGAAGGGGAATTCAAGTTACAGTCGGTAGGTTCTTGTGAAGTAGTATATTGAGTTTTGTTTTATACTTTTATGTGAAACTACAAGCTGCGTTTCTTTGGAAGGGATAAACCAATGCAGAGGAGTTTTTGTTGAACGGGAAAACAGGCGTTTTCAAAGTGATGGAAATGCTGTACCAAATTCCTTTCCAGCATTTTGCTGTGACTGACGCCTTGTTGTTGTATGGTTTAGTGAGTTCCTATTTGGGCTCACGAGTCCATCTTTAGATAGCTACCTCTTTTGTGTTATTGAGATTAATAGAGATGAGATATTTTAATGAAATTTAACGTCATTTTTTTATTTATTATATTTCCTTTATAACTTATTAGCTGTTTATTATTTGTAAAGCATAATACATTGGGAAGAATTGGTATTGTTGATGGGTATATATGATAAAACAGATGGACAAGACACACAATTCCAATTATTAATCTGTTTTCAGAAGTGTTATTAAACCCTTGCTTGTGCCTGACTTCTCTTGTCTTTTTTATTACACAAGCAAAATTTTAGCACAAGTTCCTGCTTGAGTCTTGTTGCATCCCTTAGTTCTTTTGTTTAGTTCAATTCCTTTTCTAGTAAATTTCAGTGAGCTGGAAAAAGACATTGTGCTGAAGAGATGTATATGGCCTTTTTTTGTCCATCCCTGTGGATCTTTTTAAAGGCTGTTTTGGTTCTATACCTGCTGTTTTTTCTTCCTAGTCTCATCTTGTTAAAGGCATAAGAATTAACAGCGACACACATATTTTGTAATTGAATTCCTATGATTGTGTTTTGTCTTCTATTTGCCATAGATCAGGTATCATAATATTATGAGGGGGATTCAGTTGTTTTATAAGTTGATTCCCTACAATTGTAACTTACCTGAAGGAAAACTGGGAAAAATTTTCTTGCTTGTGCCATCATCAGCCGTGAGAATAAAAATACTGATATTCATATTGGCCAAAAAAATATATCACTAGAAACTTAATGTTTCTTTTGACTACTGCAGTTGCTGGCACCTCTAGTCGTCCTCGGACTTTTAAACAGGTTTTATCTTCCTCTCTCCTCCTCCCCTGGACCTAAAACTGAGTCTCTCTCTCTCTGCGTAATAGGCTGGAATACTGGACCACTCATGCACAAAAAATTGTGTATATGCTGTATTCCTGTTGACAATTCAATTTTAGGCCTACCAAGATTTGTCCAAAGTTGCTTCTTCTTTTCGGCATATCTTTGTCCAAATTAGTTTTATTTAACAAATCAGTTTTCTTTGACCTTATTAGAAAGAGGCTGAAAGTGAAGAGGAGGAATTTGAAGAAGAATCTGGAGAAGACTCTGAAGAAGAAACCACAGTTAGTGTGCTATTACTAATTACTAGTACACATGAATTGAATCCTTTTTTGTTGTTTTCAGTTATTTCATGGTTGACGGTCATCAATATGAAATTGATTGTTGCCTTATGATGTCAAGCAGAAAACAAAAGGCACTGAAGGTGTTATTGAGATTGAAAATCCTAACTTGGTAAAACCGAAGACCTTGAAAGCTATAGATATTGATGTGAGTTCATCTCCCTTTTTTTTATAATGATCCTTGAGTAGACATATCTATTGTGATTGTTTTTCTATGGGGAAAACAATGCTACTTTCTTGTTGATGCAGGTTGGGGAAACAACTGAGCTTTCAAGGCGTGAAAGGTTTGTTACTTCTGATTTGTTGAGTTGTTTGAAGAGTGTGCCTTTTATACATCTGAAGAGGGCATTTTTTTTTTTTGGTTAATGAGGGAGAGAGTACACTTTATGTTCTATATTCCTTGAAGTATATATGTGCATAAATTGAGAGTGAAGCTTCTGTATGAATAGGTATTTCTAATATCTTTTAAACTTTCTTACCTGTTTGCAGAGAAGAGATAGAGAAACAAAGAGCTCATGAGCGATATATGAGGCTCCAAGAACAAGGAAAAACAGAACAAGCAAGGAAAGATTTAGGTATTATTGTTTCTAGTTATGCACTATTTTTACTTTTTTTACCCTTTATCTTTTTTCTTGCCTGTCTTCTAATTGTATGTGTTTAACTATTGGTTGTTTCCTAAGTGGTAGAGTTGACTGAAATAAAATGATTAGCTGGGAGTAATGGAGAGTGCAATATATCCTAGTTCTTGAAATACTTTTGTTCTGTGTCCTGTGAATTTTCAGCAATCTAATGTTCTTAAGCAAATCCTCAATAGTCACTTCACCTTAAGTTTAGAGAGAGAAAAAGAAAATAGTGATGGGGCTCATGCTTAAGCAAATCCTCAATAGTCACTTTACCTTAAGTACATGACAGGGATGGGTCTGTGTGTGTGTGTGTGTGTTTTTTTCCCCCCCCCCCTCTTTCTCTCGTCAAACATCAGGCCAAATGAATTTAGAGAATCCCTGTTCTTAGTATTCTCTCTTCTTTGCAGAGCGATTAGCTATTATACGTCGACAAAGGGTGGAAGCTGCCAAAAAGCGAGAAGAAGAGAAAGCTGGTAAGTTTTGAAAACTAATTAGAGTGCTTTCTCTTTTTGTATTCTGATAGGCGAAATGACAGCATGAAAGTGATGAATAAGTTAAATTTTTCAGCTAAAGAACAGAAGAGGGCTGAAGCGCGCAAATGAGTTTCCTGAAGAATGCCACCTGAGCTATTCTTAAATTAGTAGGAGCAGCATATACTCACATTACATTTTAACTTCGTTTCCATTTGGATTGTTTAAGAATATAAGCATTCCAAGTCGGTTAACATGTAATGCAAAATTTCTTCATTTAGTTGGCTTTAATTTTTAATCACACGTCCGGCAAAGGACATAATTTACCTTTTACAACCAGAGACAGAACCCAATTAAAAAATATATATATATAGTATGGGAGTGATATGTGTTGAACTATCTTTTCAAGAGTCTGTTGTCCCTAAATTGTTGAGCATAGGTCCGTCCCTTCAAAAACCTGAGGAACAACTTCCATCTGTTAGAGTACTGTATTTCGTACTGTAAATATTACATTGAACAGCAATTAATATTGTTTTTACCATGGTCTTGACCTTTGGAGCTGCTCATATTTCGGGCCTGATTTTGATTCTTTTACACGAAAATGCTTCTTTGAAAGTGTCGGCTAATGGACCTTTTTGACCTTTTATGTAAATTCAATGAGGACGTTTCAGGTTAAAGACTTAAGTTGAATATTTTATATTAGAAAAATTTGGAAATATGTAAAAATTATTGTTTAAGACTCTCAAACTTCTAAATCATTTTCAAATAATTTTATATTGAATGTGATGAAAAAATACAAAAGGTTAAGGGAGCGAGGCCTTCATGTCTGAGTGTTAATGGTGTACATTGACGATGTTGTACAGTTGTAATCATGTGTGCTGGATTGTGGTGTTGTGCGATTACAGTGATAAAAATGGCGGCGTCTGTTTGTTGTGATGTTCTTTCCAACTATTCAATACGTATGCTTCTCTTTTTCAGTGGGCCTACGTTCTTTGGTGTTGCCTCAATGGACTGTTTTGTTTCCTTAAATAAATGGAGTAATGATATGAGAGTTGGCCGGCGGCAAAACCCAAAGCCGGCAACAAGAAATCAACAAAATGTAATGATTTTTTTTCTTTCTATTTTTTAAAAATAATGATAGTAAAATTATAAAAGCATTGCTTAAAAATCTCATCTTCCGTGTATTCCTTCGTTTCCCATCACAACCAGACATCAATCGGGTTTACTCCTGTGGTCCAAATATAAGATATTAAAAGAAAATTTTTTTTTGTCTAAAATATAAGTGATATCTCGATCATTAAATAATTTTTTTTTATAAATACCTCTCATTAAATTTGTTGAAAAAAAACAATATAATCTATGATTGGAAAAATATACTAGTATTTAATTGGAGATAAATATGGAAAATAAATGAAATTTAATACAAATTTAATGAATCTAATTTTTATTAATATGTATAAAATAATTAAAATTGACTTATATTTAAAATTGGATGGAATATTTATTCTTTTCGAAAAAGTAGTATGTATGCTTGTTGCTTAGCTTGAAATTAAACATTCATTTTGAACAAACAAATTTGTTTACTATTCATGATTAGCTAAGACATTAATAATTATTCCAATAAATTAATAGTTTAGTTATTGAAATATATTACTTCCTCCAATCCTTAATATAAAATATTTTTTAACTGAATCATACAGATTAAGGATGAGAGTTAAAGTTAATTAACTATCTTAATTCTTCTGAAAATCATAATATTTTTTTAAAACTACTCTTATTTAATCTCTTTATCTCTTTTTGGAATACATTAAATAGAGACATTTTTTGAAAATATATAATAAATATTATCTCATCTACTGTAAAATGTCTTATATTTAGGATCAGAGCAAATTTAGGACTGGAGGAAGTTTTTATTTTTATTTAATAATTTAAAATTAAAGTTTTCAATTAATTTTTTTGTCAAAGTCAACTTACACTGGATCAGTATGTGTGTGAATTGCAGGTTTAATTTTTTTAAACTAATTAAGAGAATACTATGGTTTTTCGTTTGGCCAAATATCAAATTTTAAAAT
Source organism: Adenanthera pavonina (assembly GCA_026686845.1). NCBI lineage: Eukaryota > Viridiplantae > Streptophyta > Magnoliopsida > Fabales > Fabaceae > Adenanthera > Adenanthera pavonina. The sequence continues at coordinate 18,824,578 of JAIVEN010000002.1, read as the reverse complement.
AAGGATAAATCATTAAAGGTTCATGGTAAGTGAATTAAATATAGGTATCCCTGTTACATTGTAAAATCAGTAGTGATACATTTGATATAATCAATTCATTGACATGAAAGAAATCACTTACATTGCGCAAACTGTTAGTGAATTACCCTTGTTTCTTCAAAATCACAGAATTAGTGCGCGTTTGGTTTGTCTTTTTATAAAAGTACTTTTAGAATAATCACAATTTACAAAAATGAAATTTGGATAAAAATAGAGAAGTTTACTGAAAAGCTGTTTGGATAAAAAAAGGAGAAAATGATGGTTAGAAAGTACAGTTTGGTTTGCAAAAATGAAAACCAAACATCCCCTTACAGTTTTTTCCTCACACCATAAAATTTTTGTATACGTGGGTCAAAATGCTGGCTTTAATTTGAACTCCACCTTTTTCATATAATCTAATTCAATGCTACTACTCCTGCTTCTTGTAGTCAACATACATTTCAACATTGTATGAACAAGCTATTTCTGTCCAACCCATTTTGTTATATAAATTCCTTTTCAAATAGTAAGGGTTTTATGCTCATCTAACAAACTATGTTGCTGCTATCGGCATGTTGATTCTTGCTGCTCCTAAAATCCTTCTTTTTATACGGAAGGTCACAGGTTCAAACATGTGGATGTACGTGTATAGAATGTGTGTGAGTTGTACAAAAGTTATCCATATTTAAAAAGATAAAACAGATTATGTTGCTCATAAAGACCCCTACAACAAACACAGATAAAATAAAATTTGTCCTCTTTTATGTCAATATCCAAGGTAATATTGGTGTCGAGAAAGATTTCTAACTGTGGGAATTCTTTCATCCAAATCTTGTCACCTACTTTGTCATAAACTTGCTGTTATATATATTAATTTCAATTGAGCAATCATGTGGTATTTTTCTCCCTGTTTGATAGCTTCCAAATAGGCAAAATGAATAGGAGATAGCAATCTTCAAAGAGACAAAATGCATTTTACTTGGAGGAATTGTTCCTCTGTTTGAACAAGTTGGGGAAAAGAAGTAGCTTGCTTTTCTTTTCTTTTTCCTTTTTTTGGTTTATATGAAGCATTGCCTAATTTAATTAAATTATTAAGTCCCATTTACGTTATTTTAAGTTGTGACTTTGGTCTTAATTTTAATGAGTTTCCTTCGGTACACTATTTATGTTAATACGCAGTGCTACTAATGAATTTTATATTTATGTTAATATTAACATTTATAATGATTGGCCAAATAATTTTCAGGATGCAATAAGAGAATTTTATCTTCCTCATACAATGAGAACTTGGTGCCAACGGCATGTTGCCCTTGGTGGAAGGGAGGGATTTAGGGGGGACTGGTATGGGGCATGATCGCTCAAATTTTTAATATTTACTTTATAATATATACATGTATTTATCAAATTTATATATTATATGAAAATTATGTATTTTTGGTTACCCAAAATTTATATTTTAGTAGATAAAAAATTTAAAAAGTTAATATACTCTCTTTTATTTTACTAAATACTAATTTTGCTTTTTTGTTTCTCTTTTAAATTTTTTATTTTTTTTAGTTTCTCTTCCTCATTTATTTTTTATTCTTTCTCTACTGTTACTCTTCCCTTTTACTTCTTTTTTTATTCTTTTTATCTTCCTTTGTATTTTTTAGGGATTTTGTCATTTACTAAGAATTAATAGAAGGATAGTTATTATTAAATAATGATATAAAAATATAATTTTACTAAAAAATAATACTCCAAATCTCTCTTTTTAAAAGAATAATAACCACTATATATCTTTTTGTAAGTAATAGGGCTGTACATCTTGGCTTGAGGCTCAGTTGGCTTGGTCTAACTTGGCCACATTGGGCCAATTAGGCTGGGCCAAAATTCAGGTCAAGCTGGGGTTAGGGCCAGTAACTTTTTTTAAGATTTTAATGTTTCAAATTTTTTAACTTAATATTTATGTAAAAATAATTTATAATAATTAAATATTTATAAATTTTTTAAAATTTTATTTTTTTCTAAAATTATTTTTTAAGAAAATTTATTTTTAAATATAAATAAATATATTATTTATTATTAAATAATTTTTTTTTATTTTTTAATTAAAAAAAATATATATATATATAGTATTGGGCCGACTTGATACTTGGCCCAATATTAGCTCGATACTAGTCCAAACCACATCAGGCCGGATAATGGATATGAATTAAACTTGACCCGACCCATGATCACTCCTAATATGTAGTAAGGCTTTTACACACGTACCCAAATCTCTATAAACACTTAAACAATTTTTAATATTTTGTTAAGTAATTATGTATTATTTAAACAAATTAAAATATATTCATTTATTAATTTTCTACTTATGTAAATTAACGTTTATAAGTTTTTAATTTTTTTTAAATTTTTATATTATTATACTATTTTATTAATCATTTTAGTATATTTTAAAATTAATTTTAAAAATTTTTTTGATAATAAATATTAAAAATTAAAAAAATAAATTATATTCATCAACTTAAAAAAGAAAAAATTACCCCCACTGTTTCAATCCTAGCTCCGCCCTGGTCCTAAAATCCGTCCTGTGGTGTCTGGGGGGTGTGTAAGAGTTGTACGTAGTTTTCCTATTAGAAATAAATGCAATGAGAACTTGGGAGCAGTTATCATCACGAAGGTTAAACGAAAAGGCTATTTGAAATTCTGGTTTACGCAGGCAATATGCTGCCGCCTAGCTCTTCAGCCATCAAATTCAAACACTTGTGTCGATGTAATCCGTCACAGCTAGTCAATCATGACTTGGTCTTCATTTCTATGATTTATCAATTTGATCCAGAATGAGAAGAAAAAGAGGATATTTCACTTTCAACAATTCTTATTTCTTCATTTTTGTCTGCTTCGAAACTATGATAGTATCACCAGCTCCGGCTGCCGCTTCAACGCGCTTATTTACAAAGGACACAAGCTGCTCCAAGCCTGTCCCAACTACGAGGTAATTTCCTAATAACTTCGAATCTTTTTAAGTAACCATTTTTTGTCTGTACTGTGTGTAATGTTGGATGCATGGTTTTGCTTACAAGATTTTAGACCATATTTTATACATATTAGAAAATCTAGGGTTCATTCTAGCTCCACCCTGTTAACAGAGTTGATTTGATTATTATAATCGTTTGGGACGGCAAACAAGGAGACCACATGTCTCATTGTATAAGAACATTTAAAAAAAATGAAGACACTATTCAGATTGCAATTTACTCTTAAGAATGTGGTTGTATTATCTTCCCTCCTCATTTTAGAATTGGTCCATATCTAGACTCTCGTAATTCTATTTATCAGCAATGAAAGGTCTTGTTCAAGCTTTCTTGGTTTTCCCTTAAGAATGAAGGGACGGTGATAAAATGGCAGTCGAAGAAATCCTTTCTTAGGTGACTGTTTGTTCATAAAATGCAATTTAACTTTGAGCTTTCTTTTTTTTATTAATAGAAATATATCATGGAAGTTGCGAGAGAGATTCTGTCAGAAGTCTTTGTATTTCCCATGTTCTGGGCTACAATTACAGATATATATTAGAGATGTGAATTGCCATGAAAAAGCTACTGACTTGGTCAAATGTGCTATGTGAATTCAATATGGTTGTGCCAAATGCTTTGTGTCCCACGTTAATATAGGTTCTCTTTTGATCTGTTTTGGCTATTCCATGATATTAACTTCAAACTGAAAGCTCTGAACAGATTTCAGATCTTTGAGAAATGGAACAAGAATTTAAAGTGTTTATGCTGCTGCTTCTATTCCAAGCTCTGCTTGTATCAGCACAGAGCTCCTATCAGGACTGTAAGTTCAATCAAACATTCGGGGTATTTTCAACTGCTTTACTCCTTCATTGATGTTTGATCTATATTTTTCACAATTATTTCTTGTCTCTTTCACACTCATGCAAAGAGCAAGGCCGTTTCCTCCTTAATTTTGCAATCACTTTTTTGGTGCTCTTAGGCTAAGAAGGACATAACTAATGTCTATTAGTCTATCTTGGGCTAGATTTCAGAAAGTTATATCTTATGTTTTTTATTGAGAGAGAAAAAAAAAGCTACAAGTAGCTAAAATTTGTTTCTGTTTCTCTTCTTGAATTGATTTTTAGTAAACACTTGTAAAGTGAATTCTACTTTTTCCTCTTCAACATTATAGGCACATCATAAGTCGTAAGGTACACCGAAGAAAATAATATGCAGTTAAAACCACTATCTGCTATCTTTATTTCCACATAATGATTGTGGAAATCTGTGTTTATACATAATGATTCTCGTGCCTGGAAAATGCTGGCATCAATACCCTCAAACAAAATTTTATTTGCTAATTTGGATTTGACAGTTGAGCTCTGCACTGTACCTTAGACTCTAATGTGCAAAATCACTGAGGAATTCTCTAATCGAACCATTTTTTTTTTTCAACATTGTATTACTAGATGTTCCTTTGCTGATGATCACATTCATAAGATAACAGTCCAAATTTGACTGAAATTGTTAAATATTTTCTTTTGGGTCAATGAAATTGTTAAATAGTTTAAGTTCTTTGGCCATAGCAATTTCTTTATGTTGACTGACATGATCTAGGTTCTTAGTCTGTTAGATTGGCCACAATATGAACTGCATATAATTTGCAGAAGTTTAATTAATGATTTGCACTTACATGTTGAAGTAAATAAAAGAGGATTGGAAAAAAGGACAAGCATAATCTCTCGTAATAGGCCTTCCTTTTTGTTTTTCACATATTTTTGACATGATTATGAAAGCTTTATTCCTTAGATTTATTGTTATGCGGCATCCAAAAGGCTAAATGTGAACTATCAGAATTTGTGGGTGTTCATTTTAATGTTGAGAAGATTTATTTTGAGAATTTAGTATTTGTCAACGAAGTTTTATGTATGTCATATCATTGCAGTTACTTCCCTACAATCTCTTACAGCATCCTGGCAGAACAAACCACCAAACTGGGTGGATTCGGACCCTTGTGGCAGTGGTTGGGAAGGAATTCGGTGCACCAATTCAAGAGTGACCTCAATGTCAGTAAATGGATTCTTTGGCTCTTTCAATATAATTTTTAATTTTTTATTTCTAATTCTGTCTTAACTGCTGTTTTCAGAATATTGGCAGGCATGAATTTGGGGGGCATGCTGTCTCCAGAAATCCAGTTCTTATCTGAGTTAGAGACTCTGTAAATTTTCTACGCGAACTTTTCTACTCTCATAATGACTTAAACACATCTAATGTGATTAAATACTTAAACTACCTTTTGGCTGTTAACCTTTTTCCAACCTTGGAATGCTGAGGTGCCAGAAAGTTCTGAACTTGAGTTTGGGTATTTCTGATTTGTATGCACATATTGTGGTGCTTTTTTACACACATCACCAATTTGTTATCTAATTCATGAAAAGCAATGTTGTAAACTACATTTCATTTGCACTCAAGGTTGAGTTTATAACTACATTTTGAATGCAATACTCATTAGTAGTTAATTTAATTACGGACATGTTTTATATATAAAAAAATGCTGACATGCTTTGTTCATATGTAGGGATCTCTCTTTCAACAAGGGCCTGAGAGGAGCAATTCCAGATGAAATTGGGAATTTGAGAAAACTAAAAACCCTGTAAGGAAGACAATTTGTACCCAACAGTAAATAATTGTAATAAACACTGAATCTTTCGTTGAGTTCCTACTTGTTAAAAATTTGTCACTTTTCACCTTTTCCTTTCCCTTGCAAAATTTTGTTCCTAACCGATCCCTTGCATTTCTCATTGTTTTCCAGTATATTGGTCGGTTGTAATTTTGTTGGAACTATTCCAGAATCAATAGGATCTTTGCAGCAGCTGACTTTTCTGTAAGGGTTTCATCTTTAACAATTCTGTTGTTACTTATCTGAGAACGTCTACACACATAAGAACTGTTTTAGAACCCCAGTTATGTTCAATGTGTGAAAAGATGATGTTTCAAAGGAAATATCTATTGTTGTCTTCTCTCTGTTTCTTGCTTTGGGTTATCACCATATTGGTAAATTATGAATGACGTATCACTTTTGTCACCTTTCATGCAGAGCTCTGAACTCTAATCAATTCAGTGGAAACATTCCACGTACCATTGGCAATCTATCTAATATTAATTGGCTAGACCTTTCTGATAATCTGCTTGAAGGAACTATCCCTATCTCTAATAATGGAGTACTTGGTCTTGACAAGCTGCTTAAGGCAAAGCACTTGTATGTCAATTCTCATCCTCAACTTTTTTTTGACATAAATGGATTATTTCCAGTTCAGCGTAAAGGATCTAAGACTATGTCCACTTTTTACAGTCACATGGGAAACAATGGGCTCTCAGGTGGAATTCCAGCTGAACTTTTTAGTCCAAATATGAGTCTAATCCATGTGTAAGCTTCATTATAACTTTATGGTATCTTTTTCTTTTTCTGGTGAAATCTCTAACTAAATAAAGGGCTTGGAAATCCCCATGTTATGATGTTTTACATATATCAGTCTGTACCCATAAGGTGAGACCAGCAGGCATTGACCTGACTCTCCATCCTCTACTATATTCTTTTGGCCAGGCTTTTTGACAGCAATCAACTAAATGGCAGCATTCCTAGCACCCTTGGCCTAGTGAAATCGTTGGAGGTGGTGTGAGTATCTTATCACAAGTGAAGTGATCATTTAACAATTTTTGCTGTTCTTGAAATCCTTTGGAGTCTTACTGTAATTAATATTTTTCTCTTGTTCAAAGCCGCTTCGATCGGAATCAATTAATTGGGAAAGTGCCTTCAAACATCAGCAATCTCAGAAATCTTAGTGAGCTGTATGAATGCCAAAAAAAAAAAAATTCAACTTGATGCTTATCTGTAAACTAGTTTTTGTATTTAAAGATCATTTTACTGAGGGAAAGTATTGGCTGTATATTTTCAGGTATTTATCAAATAATAGGTTGACTGGTTCTCTGCCAGATCTTACTGGAATGGATCTTCTAACCTTTGTGTAAGTGGTAAAACAATAATGTGTTAAATTCATTAAAAGTGCGGGGATTAAGTAAAATTTGTTATAGTCTAGAAGCAATGGTCACATCCTTTTGCCTCCATCTGTATTGTTCAAAAGTCCAAGGTATACATATATGCTTGAATATCTGTTCAATGCTTTTTTTTCTTTTTTTCCTATTTTCATAAAATTGTCTGCAGGGATCTGAGTAACAATACTTTCGATTCTTCTGGTATTCCTTCATGGGCTTCAAGTTTGTCATCTTCAACAACATTGTATGCCATCCCTGTCTCCTTTCCTCCTTCCAATACTTTCCATTCTTTCCCTTATCTCTTTTCTTTGAGTATGTTTGTTTGTATGTGAGCATGGGTATGTTTCAGTACGCAAGATTGTCTTAAGTATTGAATACTGATAAAGCTTAGTGTATGTCAGAAAGTTGGAAAACACCAGACTTCAAGGGCAGATACCCGTCTCCTTATTTAACCAACCCAGATTAGAGTCTGTGTGAGTATTACTATCTCACTAAACAAGATATTAAGGCACGAAAAGACAATGATATGCCCATATTTATTTATCCAACTAGTTCTTGGATATATGTACTGATGATCGATATGAGGTGATTGTATTGAATTGTGGGAGCAGGGTATTGAAGGGCAACCAACTCAATGGAACCTTAGATATTGGCAATGCCTACAGCAGCCACTTGCAACTTATTGATTTGGAGGATAATGCAATCACTGACTTCAGGCAGAAAAACATTAACAATAAAGTTTCAGTAGTGTAAGCTTTCATGGCTGAATCATATCACCTATTCTCTTTTAATTTCTAATTTCTTGTTAACTTCCCCCTGTTTAGACTCAAACTGCTGGTTTTTGGTTTTTCTCCTCTGAGGCAGTTATCTAAAAATTTTGCAGACTAGTTGGCAACTTGATTTGTGCTGAAACAGGAGCTTCTGCACAAAGTTACTGCCAAGAACCTAAATCCAATTCCTTATATTCAACACCGCCAAATAATTGTTTACCTCTTCCTTGCAGTTCTGGCCAGATTTCTAGTCCTAACTGCAAATGTGCATATCCCTACACTGGAAGTCTATATGCCAGAGCTCTTAGTTTCTCAAACCTTGGTGATGCAAGTTATTATGCGGAACTTGAGCTATCTCTGATGAATGCTTTTCAATCACAAAATCTTCCAGTGGATTCTGTTTCTCTGAGTAATCCCTTCAGGAATTCATCTACTGATTATTTTCAATTGTTCCTGAAAGTCTTCCCGTCTTCAAGTGATTATTTCAATAGAACTGGAGTTTCAAGTATTGCTTTTGTGATTAGCAGCCAGCTTGTTACGGTCCCAAAATTTTTTCTTCCTTACTTCTTCATTGGTGATGACTATGGGTACTATGCAGGTGAATGTCTCACTATGAACTAAAAAAGATAAACTCTAATGCTCATTCCTCTCTCTCACTCGGTCCCTCTCATGTCACTTAGGAGATAATTCAAAGAAGTCAACACGTACAGGGGCTATAGTTGGTGCAGTAGTTGCTGTTGTGGTCTTTCTGGTACTAGCACTCCTGGCAGGGATATATGCTGTCCGCCAAAAGAAAAGAGCAAAAAGAGCTGCTTACCTGAACCCTTTTGGTAAGATATGTTTGATACAGACTTGGCTTATATTTGCCCCTGGTAAAGAAATTTTGAGCCGTCTTCTATTGATCAAATGCCATGCTAATGCAGTAAACTGGGAACTGAACAAGAACAGTGGCAAAGCTCCTCAGCTAAAAGGTTCACGATGGTTTTCTTTAGAAGAGCTAAAGAAATGCACCAACAACTTCTCAGAAGATAACACTGTTGGATCTGGAGGCTATGGAAAGGTTTCTAGTAGTAACATCTCATGGCTATCTTTTTTCCTTCTATATATTTTGGAAGATCGGAATCCCTCAAAATCTCCAAAAAACCACTCTTCTTATATCTTCTGTTTAGCTGTTTGCTTTTAGGAATTAAGCAGTGCTTGGGAAAGCTTGACCCACTCCCAGTCTCAGTCATGCCTTGGGATTCATGTTTGATTAAGAAATATCTTTTTTTTACACATTTTGAGATGATTGCACAAATCTCAAGACGATTCGACAGCTGGAGAGTTAAGCTCTCTATAGGATGACCCTCAAGAATTTTTCTTCTGAAACCAGCTTTAGAAACGTTGTTTTATTTTCCAAAATTATTCTTTTTGTTTAATGTTCTTCAATATCTAATAAATCCTCTTTTGTAAGGTTTACCGAGCTGTTCTTCCCACCGGAGAATCAGTTGCCATCAAACGGGCTGCAAAAGAATCCATGCAGGGAGCTGTTGAGTTCAAAACTGAGATTGAACTTCTATCAAGGGTCCATCACAAGAATCTTGTTGGTCTTGTGGGTTTCTGTTTTGATAAAGGAGAACAAATGCTTGTGTATGAGTATGTTCCAAATGGCACTTTAATGGATAGTCTTTCAGGTAATCTCAAATTCCAATTCCTTCTCCTCTCCTTATGAAAGATATCATATTGTGTGATGGAGGTGACTTTAGAAAGAAGTAGGGCAGAACAATGACAAAAGCTTGTTTAAAATGTACATCCCACCTTTTTTCTTTTGATCATTACTAAATAGAATGGTAATCTGCTCATTTCCTTCGTAAATCATGGAAGTTCCTAAAATATATGTGGTTCATCATTCAGTTGTCAATTTTTAAGATCATAAACCTGATATTTGTTTACCAATTCTGAATTCCCACAATAAAATGGACATGCTAAGACCCTGATTTTTTCAAACTGCATCAATTTGGAGATGAACTTGATATTATTACAAGTGTCATTACTTGCTTGTCTAATTTCTTTAAGACTTGAAATTAGTGTTTTTCACACGCATACACATTGGTTGGAAAATAAGTCATGATTGGTTGCCAATCCCGATATATTCCTCCATGATATATACTCCCTCTGTTCCAGTTTATAGTACATTTTTAACTGTCACACACGTACCAAGACAATGATTAGTAACTGAAATTTTTTTCCATTATTTCCCAAATTACCCTTATTTAATAATACTTCCTACATTAATAAATTGTAGTTATTTTCTCCTTCATTCTTTTTCCAAATTCTCATGGGTCATTGGCAATTTTGAAGAGTGAAGTTTTTGGGGGAAATTCTCCTCCATTCATTTATGGTTTGACCAAACCATTAAAGAATTTTCATTAAATGCATTGGTAATCGTAGAATATATAAGATTACTTATTTGGGGTAATACTGGAAAAACAATAAAAAAACACAATGTAATCCGCGCAATACATTATATTTTGAAATATGAATTTCTCAGAATAGTGCACTATATAGCATAATGGAGGGAGTATTTAAGAGAGGAATGAAGTGTCTTAATGCAACTCACGCATTTGTCAGAAAATATGTAAAAAATGGTTGAGAATCCCAATATATGAAAATTAGTTTGAAGACTAATATATCAAAACCTTTCATAAAACAATTCTTTAGGTTGAAAAACACATTTCTTAATTTTTTGTGACTTGGTTAATGCAGGAAAGTCTGGAATCAGAATGGATTGGATGAGGAGGCTTAAAGTAGCCCTGGGTGCAGCCAGAGGTCTGGCCTATCTTCATGAACTTGCCAACCCACCAATTATACACAGGGACATAAAATCGAGCAATATTCTACTTGATGAGCATCTGAACGCAAAAGTTGCAGATTTTGGGCTCTCCAAGCTTCTTGTTGACAGTGAAAGGGGCCATGTCACTACTCAAGTCAAAGGGACAATGGTTAGTAAATATTTTAAACATCTAGTGTATGAATCAGCGCCTTAGTTCATAGAGAAATTTAGGTGGTCTCCTAAGAAGTCCTTGTGTAGTACTCCTTTCACAGTTGTAGTGAGAATTATGAGTAGTTTGTCTGTCTTAGGTTCAAATATCTTTGCTGGCATTTTAAACCACCACCCCCCCCCCCCCCAAAAAAAAAAAACTATTTGAAGGAAACTTTCCTACTAAAATATATCATAGAATTTCAAATGATTGAAGTTTTTGCAAAGAAATATCTTATGAAAATATTTTTTCTTTTTCTATAGGGTTATTTGGATCCTGAGTATTACATGACCCAACAGTTGACCGAAAAAAGTGACGTATATAGCTTTGGAGTGCTGATGCTGGAACTGGTGACAGCAAGAAGGCCAATAGAGAAAGGGAAATATATTGTAAGAGAGGTGCAAAAGGCAATGGATACGTCGAAAGAGCTATTCAACCTTCATTCCATCATTGATCCGTTCATCAACAAAGTAACACCTCCACAAGGTTTGGAGAAGTTTGTGGACCTGGCAATGAGGTGTGTCAAAGAATATGCAGGTGAGAGGCCATCAATGGCTGAGGTGGTAAAAGAAATCGAGAATATAATGGAGCTTGCTGGATTGAACCCCACTTCTGAATCTGATCCAACAACAGAAGAAATTGACGTGGACGCAAGTGGGGGCTCTTTAGGCCATCCTTATGGCCATGAAGGGTTTAGCTATAGTGGAATTTTTCCTTCAAAGGTGGAACCTCAGTGATTTTTTGTTTTCTTTTGTAATGCTTTTTCTTATTGTGGTGCCATCCTTGAGTACTGATGTGTGAATATATTTAGGGACAATTCAAAGTCTTCTTGCAACAAATGTTATAGAACCTATTTGTTGGAGTCTTGAAAGTCATATTTTTGTGGGTCATGCTTCTTTTTCGTGCGTAGTTTGTCAAGAAATATATGACTGTCAAGTACGTCCTGAGATGCAACCTTTTTTACTTTTTTTTTTTTGAAAGGAAACGAGGGTTAACACCCATTCATTAAATAAACCAGATTACATGGGGGACGTGTGTCCCAGGAACATCACGAAGTACGAGTTCGCTAATCAGATCAGGGATAACGTCGTTGTAGATAATGTCATTACATTGCTGGCCCATTTACGCTAGACCATCAGCAGGACCATTAATGCCTCTAGGAACAGGAACATAAGAGAAGGTGATCTGCCATTCTTTCAGACACCATTGGCAGATGAGGAGCATTATAGAGGAACCTGTCGCAGGGATGGTGCTAAGACAGCTGAGAGGCTTTTTGAGTATAATATAATAAAAAATAAAAAAAATACCAAAATATGACATGTCAAATAATATTTATTAAAATATAACACGTAAAGTCGATTGGTGGCAATATATCCTGACACTATACACACAAGTTGACTGAATAGGTACGTGACTTCTGATTTGAATATATTTTTTTAATGAAAAGGTAAATCACATGGATATCTTTTTGCAATTTCAAAAAGACAGACACATGGTCATCCATGCAACTTTGCCTTTATTTTTTTTTAAACAATTTTGCCGATTGTAGCTTTTTCTTTTTTTTTTTTTTAAATTCTTGGTATGGGAAATTAAAATGCTCCCTTTGATCTTATTTATAAAGTATTATTGACCAGTGAATGAGTATTAAGAAAAGTTAGTTATACTCTAAAAGTTTAAAAAAATTAACATAAGCTTCCAATTTTACCTTATTTCTCAATCAAGTAGTAATAATTATGTGCGGAAAAGAGATCATGTTAAAATAGGAAATAATTTATGAGAAAATAAAGTTATTGAGGGTAAAGAAGAAAAATCATTTGAAAATCTCACACAACTTATAAATATGACCAAATAAATATTTTAGATAAGACCCTAAAAATGAGACCAAAGGAAATATGAATTGCTAATAATTGATATATTGTTAAAAAATAATTATTAGTTAACAAATTTTAACAAATATTAAATAAAGAATATTGGATCTTTATTTTTATTGAATAATCATTAAAAAGACATAAATTTAATTAAAAGCGCAGCAAATACTAATTAATAATTAACTAATAATAAGTAAATAATAATGATTTGAAATAAAATAACACTATAATTGAGTAGCAAATATGTATCAATCATGAAAATATAAATTTAATAATTAATTGATAAAAATGGTTAAATATAAAACGAGAAAGATAATTAATTAGTAATAATTAGTTATTAAGTATAAAAATTTGGTCACCTTATACATAGTGACTTCTGGTACCACATCTTACTCTTCTTCTATTATGTCGTGGTTGTTCTGGTCGTATGTCTTCCTTTGTATGCTGCGATTGAGATGACTTAACTTTTGATGATATTTGTGTAGTATTTAAATCAAACCAAGTAGAGTTAACCAAAGAAATTGACTGGCAAGGAGTCTCAAATGCTTGATTTGATGACTCACCATGTTGAAAAGAATACATGTTGTATTCAGCACCAAATAAAGTTGAGTCATCCGATAAAGACATAAACGCTCCAAACTGACCAGGAATGGGAGAGCTAAATGGGAGTAATGAGGATGGCGGCATGAAAGAAGAAGAAATAGCCCCTAAAAATATATTGGATGTGGTTGAAGTAGTGGCGTGATCCCATTTCTCTTCTTATTTTTTTTGACAAGTAAATGGTGGCATGGTTGATAAATAGCAATCACACAACTTACTTGGTCTTCTATGTTGAGGAATTTGTGGACGTGGTATCTCTTGTGCAAGTGGAGCAGACTCAGGTTCCATGTTGAAACGTTACTCCCTCATTACAATTAATATGTTGCGTTGGTCTTAAGCAACCCTTGTATGAAAATCAGTTGACATTTCTGGAGGGTAATTAATGGCAAGCTTATATAAATCTTTTGCTATATCAGCTTGAAATTAATAATAAATCGTTAGGTTATGACGTTGTCTATATCAAAGAAAAATACAATGATGGTGAAAAGTAATAAAAAAGTTACCACATGACTGGTCGTACTACTAGAAAGAAGGATCCACCATTGAGTATGTCTTCAATACCATTGTCTGTACTCGGATGTATGATGAAACATCTCATTTGCTAGAGGAGCATCAGTAGTAGCATAAGACCAATTAAACCATGTTTTAATGAATATTCTGTGAGCTTCCATCCAATTCTCTAAGGTTTTTCCTCACAACTATGTTGTGTGAAAACTACCCAAGTTAAACGAGGCCATCGAAATTGGTTGCTGGAGACCAAAATGCCTTAGAACATGATCAAGATGATGTCATTCTACTATGTGAAAGCATATAAGGCGGACAAAAGTACACCAAATGCCACTTGATTTCAAGCAATAATCTGGAATTAGACCAAGATTTCTAAGAGATTCATATGGTCGCCAATTGATCTAATCATTGGCCATTGCATCAAGTAAACTTCTATAACATTGTAAAGCCAAGCGATTAGAATGGGGGGCCAATTACATGTTTTCCACCTATTATTATAATAAAGAACATGTTAAAATATGCATGATTTCGCTAACAAGTGAATAAGAAATATTTAAAGCGTATTTTTAGCATATCTAGACCCCAGGGGTGGTAAGAGAAGATAGACATCAATGTTCGGATTTGATGGTGGTGGTCACTTTGGTGCTAGCATGGAAAAGCGATCACATGCCCATAAATATAGTAGTGCTAAGCAGCCACCAATATTCACCTTAGATGGGTTAGTAACATTGCACATTTCTCTGTATAAGTGAGCTAAGACTGCTGAGCCCCAACTATATTTTCTAGCATCTTCAAAATTCACTAATAATCGAAGATACATTAAATAAACCCTATGACCAGAACTATCTAGCATAAGGTATCCACCTATTAGTCTGACGATATATGCACATGTAAAATATTGTATGTCTACATTTGATGCATTATCATCCAATTGATTAAAATTCTCATCCAACCAACTCAAAAATAGCCTTTGTTCGTATATGTTCAAGGAAGGTGGACATTTTCCAAGGTGGCAATCACACACATCTAGCCATTCTAATTCATATTCTATGGGCCTAATGATGGGAAGTCTTGCACAAGGAAGGCCTAATTGTAGAACCATATCTTCTAAAGTTATCGTACACTTCCCACGTGTAGTGTGAAAAGTATGAGTCTCAGGATATCATCTCTTAATAAGTGCAGAGACTATACTTTGATCATACTCAAATTTGCCAAGTCTATCAACACCATAAAATCTAGCTTCTCTAAGATATCTTATGCTTTGGATCGGTGGCTCACCCATTTGCCTAAATTGCTAAGTAATAAGGATCCTATCAACCTGCATAATAAATGAAAACTTGATTAATAAATAAGCATAACAATCGTAAGTAATATGTAAAAGAAATTCACTTACATCGTTGTTCTACACTGCTTATGAAATATGTCGCACTTGTAGACATAATTGATAATTCAAATGTTTTGATGATTCTAAAACAAATGAGTTTGGAAGATCCAATATCAAAGGAACACAAGTGAAATGAAAAACAAAGTTGGAGTTTCCTGTTAATTAAAGAACCATTTCACAAACTTAAGGAAATTATCTATAAAAGAAGGTAGTTAAGCTTTGAATTTCAATTAACCCAATATTAAATGAGATAACTAATTGAATGATTAATTATTATCTCATGATTTCAAAATGATTTTCAAGAAAAGAGCTATCTAATAAGGATAAAACTTCAATTTCAAACTGGTTCTAAGTGTTCAATTAGTTTTCATGAAAATGTTTTAGTTTATGAGGATAAGATCTCAATTTCAGAGATGTTTCTAAGTGTTTATCTTATTTTTAAGATAATATTTTACCTTATATGCATAACCATTTTAAGGTTATGGGGATAAAGATTTAATCTCAAAGCTTTTCCAAAGTCCATTCTTTAATTTCATGAAAAAAGATTGATGTTATCCGCATATAATATAGCTTGGCGATCAAGTTCTCAAGTTTGTCTAGGAGGTTATCCTGATAAGGTAGGCACCTTATTCGCATAACAAAGTGACAGTGAAGAAAAGTGGTACTGTGTAGCCCGTTATTCGCATAACTTAGGGAGATTATCCGCATAACGTGTGTCACAGAGCACTTGAACTCCTCAGGTAAACAGGTTATCTACATAACTAAGGGAGGTTATCCGCATAACCTATATTTCAAAATACTTGAACTATCATCAGGTAAACAGGTTATTCGCATAACCAAGGAAAGTTATCCGCATAACCTATATTTCATAATACTAGAACTTTCCTGGGGTAAATAAGTTGTCCGCATAACCTTGGGAGGTTATCTTGATAACCTAAACTTCACGAAAACTCAGTTTGAGAAAAATATAACGTTATCCTAATAACAAAGTGGGTTTTCAGGAAAATAATTCTAAGCTAAAACTTAGTCATTCTGGGCAGTAAGTTATCCGTATAACCTAGCTAGGTTATCCACATAACGAAAAGCTCCACGTTGAAAACAAAAGCAAATAGTTACCAGTTATTCACATAATTTGAGGAGGTTATCCACATAACCTCTGTCATATACATTTAATGTGGTAGGTGAACGGCTATTTTATTGAAAGTAACGACTAATCTTTGTTTCCAACAGATAGTTCTGCCCTAAAACTATAAATAAGACCTCATTTAAGTTATTAAAAAGAAGAGAAAAACAATATTCACGTCAAAACTCTGTTGATTTATTTATTAATTCATTCAAATCTCAACTACCCTCTGTTTTACTCATTCATTGTATCTCAACTTTCATATCTACTCTTTTGAGAGAGTTTTCATTCTGTAAAATATCTAAACACTTGTAGAGAATACTTAGTGTGAGATTACACTAACGGAGATAGTCTTACTCTTGAGTGAGAAGAGTGAGAAAAATTGTTTTAGTTCAAAGTTAGGGCTGGTGTTATACTGCGGTCATTGCAAGAACCCATTCAAATCTTGCAAAAGATAGTGGAAAAATCCCAAGTGGTGGCTTGGGGACTGGACGTATGTCAAGTAGAATAGACCGAATCAGGATAAGCTACTGAGTTCTCTTCCCTTTGCTTTTTATCTGTTATACTCTATTTTCAGTTACCTTTTTAGTATCACTAATGTATTTCGTCTTTGCAGAAAAAATTCAATCTTCCCAATTCACCTCTCCTTCTTGGGAAGCTAGCTGAACTAACAATAATAATGAGTCATCATCTGGGTCTGGTTGAATGACTTGATATGACTACTCCATTTAATATATGTCTTTGCAATGAATAGAAAATAAAATCTGTGATGACCCAAAATATTAATGTAATATATTTTTTTCATTAAGAAAGTTAAAGAAGTGCAAGAAATTAATAATCCAAATTTCTTTAAATTTCACAAATGATACAGTTTTATACAAGCTATTGTCTAGATGATAAAACTTGTGGACAATTCAAACAATTGTGACTTATTTGTCTACATAACTTGCATTTATTAGGTTGTCTGGGTGTGGTTTAATCCATCTCGTTATGAATACCAGTTGAGTAAGGGCGATCTTTTGTCCGTATCGTTGATGGGTTAGGAATCAAGTGAGGACCATCACATTGTGGCCAATGTACCTCTTCTGGTGTAAACTCATTGCTATAAGCCATTTGCATGTATTCCAACTTGAATACAGGATCTACAAATTGTAAAGAGTTTATACCTACATTAGCACATACAGCTATAACATGCATACAT
This sequence comes from Adenanthera pavonina, assembly GCA_026686845.1. Taxonomy (NCBI): domain Eukaryota; kingdom Viridiplantae; phylum Streptophyta; class Magnoliopsida; order Fabales; family Fabaceae; genus Adenanthera; species Adenanthera pavonina. Next base: position 18,807,059 of record JAIVEN010000002.1, on the reverse strand, counting down.
GGATACTTTTCTACTTAGAACTCTCCACAATCACATTTTTTCCTACTTAAGTTAAGCCCACAACGATAACCAAATTGACAAGTTGGGACATTGTATGGTTCTAAGACCTCAAATGATGTCGTTCTTCTGTCATAGTCCTGAACAATACACACATATGTAGATTGTGTAGCTATATCTAGTTTCTTGTTTAATGTCTCAGAAAATATCTACCACACTGCTATTTGCGCTTGGACTTGTTGGACACGTTTAACAAAATAACTATTCACCTTATAGAACATCGCCTTCACTAAACCTATAATTGGCAAGCTTTGTATGCTCTTAAATACACCATTCATACACTTTGCAAAGTTTGTTGTCATGTTTCCGTAGCACCGACTGTCAATGTCATATGACCAAGACCATTAATGATTATAAATGGCTTCAATCCATCTATCAGCAATGGGATGCAATGATGTTGAGTTCTTTTAATTTTTGGTTAACAACTACATGCTCATATGCATACCATGTAAATAATTGTTAAGTTATTGGCAAAAATGTTTAGAACTATAGTTTATAATTTAACAAAGGTTATGAATCTCACCAATATTTATAAACTTCTCCTTTAGCCATTTTGTTCTGTGTGCTCTATGGAGGTTTGAAGCCACATGCCTCAAACAAAAAACATGATATCCGTATGGTGGTTATCATCTAACACGATTGTCTGCAATAGATTCCATAATTGATGGACGTCTATCTAATATCAAGCAAATTCCCTTTCTTCTCTTTACGACATAGACATAGACGTGGTGTGAGAATCATGACCAAGCTGATTTAGTCTATCCTTCTACCATGGCAAAGGCAAGTGGCATGACATTTCGATCACCATCTTGAGATATTGCCATGAGAAACATGCCCTTATATTTCCCATATAAAAAAGTTTCATCAACCTATGCTATGCACTTCAGATGCTCAAATGCATAAATACATGGTTTAAACACTCAAAATACTTGGTGAAACATCTCAACAGACCATCCATCATCATTAACATTAGAAGTTTGTTTATGTCTATATTTGATGATTGACCTATGCATCAAATATTGAACTGCAGCTAACCACTTTGGCAATAAAGTATATGAAGTCTCCCAATTAACCCAAGCAGTGGCGATTACTAATTGTTTTGCCTTCCATGCTTTCCGATATGATACGGTACACCCAAACATGGATTGCATTTGCTCAATGATTTAGGAAACTTTAACATTTGGTTGGTCTATTACCATGGCCACAATATAAGAAAAGATAATATCAACATTTAACTTAGGATGGTCTTGATTTAATGATGTAGACAAACATGTATGAGACTCTCCAATTTTTATAATAATTCAGAAGGTGTTACTTCTTTTCCTAGATGCCCTCACTCTCCAACTGCACTCTCCAACTGCAATTGTTTTTATATTTAATACATTAAAGTTCTTGAGATTTTGCACCTGAAACATATACCTTGAATGTGCGATGCCCTTGAACGTTATATAGCTTGACTACACATCTTAAAATGCTAACATCACAAAACATCTAGGCAAGAAATAGCTCTTGATTATCATTGATAGGTAGAATATCCCCCCAATCCACTGAAATTACGTGTCGTAGCAGAGTTTACATTAACCTATGATAAGAAAGCAATGGCAGAGTCTTCATATTCATTGATGTCCTCGTTGATCTCATCATCGTTATCATCATTGTCATTGTCATTATCATCATCAACATTGACATAAGAATCATATTCTTCCTCGTCCTCAAAGTCATCCATGATGTCTTTTGTTGGAAGAAGAGAAGATGATGGTCCATCATTGCCATCACATGCAAACTGTTTAAACTGGTGGATATTTTCAGTTGAAGGCACAACACATGATGGTCCAGCATCTCCAATGGTTGGGGAGGGATGAAATGGGTGGAAATTTTCCATGTATGTGCTAATCATAGGTACTTCTTCCATTGGAAGTGGATATCCACCATCATTTTCCATTGGGAGTGATTCTAGATGATGATCAAGTTCGACATTCAAAATGTTCGCATATAACTCTATGCATGTAAAATGAGTAGACAATGCCACGTTCTCTGTAAATCAAAATCATCTAGTAGTTTCCATGCTCGGTATTGTAGTGGTTTTGTGGATATTGGAAATCTATAAACAAAATTTGACACAATTTGGTTTGGAGAAAGATTGAGATTTTATCTAGCAACTTGCTTCAGTCTGACCAAAATAATATCTGGATCAATACTTATTATTCTCATCTCATTTGACTCGAATGTCATGCCATTTGAGCCATCAACAATTTGACCATTTGCATATATGCACAGCAACACTGATCTACTATCCATTCCACTTCCTATTTTTATTTTCATGAATACAACGACATTAAAAAAGAAATTGACTAAACTCTAAAGTGACAAATATATCATGTTTTTTCTATTCTGCATTTATTTTCATTCATATTACTCCCTCCGGTCCTATATATAGGACCTTTTGTCTTGGTCCTAAATATAAGATCCTTTACAATATACGAGGTGGTATTTATTATGTATTTCCAAAAAAATGCCCCTATTTAATGTATTCAAAGAGAAAAAAAGAGAGATTAAATAAGGGTAGTTTTGGAAAAATGTTGAAATTTTCGGAGAAATCGAGGTAGTTAATTAGTTTTAACTCCCTTTCTTAATTCGCGTGATTCGGTTAAAATGGTCTTATATATAGGACCAGAAGGAGTATTAATGTATGAAAAAAAGTAACGAAAAAGAAATGTACAAAAAAGTCTATTATTATAATCACCAAAATTAAATATTAATTTTAAACTAATTTATTGTTCTTATAATCAATTTATAATCTAAAACTAAAGAAGTAATTAAAAAATTTAAAAACTATACATTATGATTAATTAAATTATAACAAATAAAGAATACTATATCAACCAAAAAAATTACACTACAAAAAATATATATTATACATTGCAATAATAAAAAATAAATACAACGTTTGATACCAAATTATTTTTTTTCAAAAAATAATTGCTCACAAATTTTCATTCTCACATATATAAGTCAACTTTAATGCCAAAAATTAAATATTTTTTTTATCTCAAAACCCAATTATACCTTAAAAATGTGTCCTAAATTTATGTTGTTTTTCACTTTTACTTGGTCAAATTGACCAAGAATCTAGTCAGGAACTTATTTCTAACAAGATTAGATAGAGTATGTTTCTGTATGGAAAGACATGTTCTGTCCAAAAAGTGACTCCATAGGTCATTTTGTGGAGACACTTTATCATTAAGTGAATATTTTTTTAAATGTTAAACTTATAAAAATTTAAATTGAAGAAGTAATTCAAAAAATTTAGAAACTATGCATTATGATTAATTAAATTATAATAAATAAAGAATGCTATATCAATCAAGAAAATTATACTACACAAAAAAATATATATATTACACACTGCAATAATAAATACATTTTTTTGATACCAAATTAATTTTTTTAAAATAAAAATCGTTTAAAAATTTTCAATCTCACATACATAAGTCAACTTTAATACCGCAAATCAAATATTTTTTCTCTAATCTCAAAACTCAATTATACACAAACAACGTGTAATAAAAATTAAATATTTTTTTCCAAATCTCAAAATCCAATTATGCTTAAAAAATGCGTTTTAAATTTTTTTTTTATTTAGCTAAATTTACCAAGAATCTGGTCAGGAATCTCTGACCTGATTAGATTGATGGAACATGCCTCTGCATGGAGAGGCATGCTTCGTCAGAAAAGTGATTTGTGGAGTCACTTTTCATAAAGTGAAGAACTCGAATGGTCACTTCTTTTTTTCTTTTGAACAATTTAAACATAAATGATTTACTTTAAAAATAAAAACTGGATGATTAGAAGAAAATTTGAAACTATAAATTATGATTAATTAAATTATATTAAATAAAGTATGCTATGTCAACAACAAAAAATTTACACTAAACAGAAAAAAACCATATCACAAATTGCATTAATAAAGAAATAAATACACTTATTAAAATTAATATTTCATCTCTTGTGTAAACTAAATGGAACTAGAGGACTCATGTAAAAGAAAAAGAGAGTAATGCTTCACAAATTAAGTAATATAATTATGTTGGTATACAATTCAATTAAATCTACTTGTACAAAACTTGATAAGAAGAGAATAAGTACCTACGTGAGAAGAAAAGTTTTAATGTGAAATAAAGTTGTGGCAATAAAACCTAGCATACACACAAAGTTAACAAAGGCTAATGAATGAAGATGGAAGTATGGATGCAACACCTTGTAGAAATGAAGAGCTGTAAAACTGAAGAAGAACAATGAGAAATGAAGGAGACAACCATTTAAATAGAAGTGCAAAGAAAAGAGCAACTCTTGTAGTATTGCAGGCTGCACTGTTTAAGCCATGTGAGACGCAATGTTTTTTTTTTAATTTAATTTGAAGAAAAGTAAGGCAACAATTTTTTTAAAAAAACTAAAGAAGTCAAATTGCTTCCTATTCGACTTCTTTAGTTTTTAACTAATAAAAGTTAAGAAGTCTAGTATGTAATTATTCAACTTCTTCATTCTTATTTTTTTTAAATTTCAGTCATATAGATCAATATAGCATACAATGATTTTCTGTCTTTTCATACAATTTTAATGTGATATTTGAATATTTAAAAAATAAAGTATGTGTATATAATATAAGTTTAGGGAATGAGAAAATTTAGGACAAGATTATACAAATACAGTTAATTATTAATTAATGTTTGTTGTACTTTTAATTAAATTTATATCTTCTTAACGTTTATTTAACAGGAAAAAGATAATTTGAGATCCCTATAAAAATATTTTCCACAAAGAATTATGTTTGGGAAAGGTGGAAATTCACTTGGACATGGTAGGAAATTCATCAAAGTATAGTAGAAAGCACACTTAGGTATGAGAATGTTCTTTTATGGGGTCCCAAATTGTTTTTTCCATGATTTAACAAAAATAAAGATCAAATATTCTTTATTTAATATTTATTAAAATTTGTTGACTAATAATTATTTTTTAACAATATACCAATTATTAATGATTTATACTTCCTTTGGTCCCATTTTTAAGGTGTTATTTAAAATATTTACTTAATCATATTTATAAGTTGTAGTGTGAGATTTTCATATGATTTTCCTACTTTTCTTTTAGTAACTTTATTTTCTCATAAATTGTTTCCTATTTTAACACGATATCTTTTCCACACATAATTATTACTACTTGACTGAGGAATAGGGGTAAAATTGAAAATTTATGTTAATTTTTTTAAACTTTTAAAGTATAACTAATTTTTCTTAATACTCATTCACTAGTCAATAATACTTTATAAATAGAATTAGAGGGAACATTTTAATTTCTCATACCAAGAATTAAAAAAATAAAGCTAAAGTCGGCAGAGTTGTTTTCAAATAAAAAAGCAAAGGCTTGTAAGAAGGCAAGTGGCATGTGTATTCATGTTACTTGCCTTTTCATTAAAAAATATATTCATATTAAAAGTCGTATACCTACCTGATCAACTTGTGTGTAAAAATTTAAAATGCACTGCCACCAATCAACTTTGTGTATTATATTTTGGTATATATTGGCTGACATGTCATATTTTGATAATTTCTTTTTGTTATATTATGCTCAAAAGGCCCAATTGAGAGCATCCACGAGCAATTTGGCATCTACTTCAACTATGATCCGCTTAAAACCTCGGTTCTAGGCAAGGACAATCCCTTCCAATATACCCCATGCCTCCGCTTCGTCCATCGAGCAAGATCTGAGCTTACGGGCAAATCCCACTAACCATTCATCACGATGGTTTCTGTTCAAACCCCCACAACTCACATTTAAACCTTCATTCCAAGCCAACCCATCAGTATTGCTGATTTTCACCTATCCTTCAGGAGGAGGTCTTCATCTTCAAGGAATTTCTTCTTCTACATTACCAAGCAATAAAGATGGGTAAGGGGTAGTGGTAAAATAACTTCCAACTCTTTGTTTAATGATGGTCACTGGGCCCGGGGGGCGTACAAAGTCTTCATGGAAAATCTCCTTGTTATGCCATTGCCAAAAGATCCAGGTTGTAAAACCCCAAAGTTGCTTCCAAGAGACTTCCATACCAATGCTCAGTTCCTCCTTTGGGTTCAGGCTAATCCAATCCTGGAGGGAACATCTAAAGAATTTATCCAGTTTCAATGGTTAGACCAATCGAGCCCACACCTCCGTCACTTTAATGCAATCTTACAACACATGTAAGGATGATTCTAGGGTGTCATGGCACCAATTACACGTAGGTGCAGCAATGCCCCAATGGCTTCTTCTTTCATTAGTGAGGAGCTTATTATGCAAGAGAAGCCAGAGGAACATCTTTATTCTCTCTGCTTCGGGCAAAGACCAAATTTTGTTCCATAAAGGGTTAACAATGATTGGATTAGGAGGTTCCAGCATTTTATAAGCACTTCTCATCGTGAAACATCCTTGTTTGGATCCTACCCATGCTCAAACATCTTCCCCCATGTCAGAATGTGGAGGTAGAGCTCCAATAAAGCACCCTAGGTACTCTTGAGGAATAAATTACTGAATTTGTTCCAAATCTCATCCCCCAAATGGAGAGATCCACTCAGCAACACAGCTATTTCTGAGATGGCTTGGTGTGGTTTGCAAACTAATTTCTTTGAGTTTAAGATGGCCCTGAGAGGCAACTTTAGGCAAACTAGTAAAAACATGTAATTTTTTTAAAATAAAGAATTACTTTTGCAATTAATAGAATCACCAATCCTATAGCAAAATTGTTGTACAGTTTTTCCACCCTGTATTCATTAGCCATTGTATTTTTATTTTGAAAGGTTCAATGATATATAATATACTTTCTATGTCACTTTTTATTTATTATTTTAGAGAATTTTAAATGTCCCTTTATCTCTTGTTTTATATTACCAATAAAATATTAATTATCATTTTTACTATTTTACATTTCATTAAAAATTATTAGTAGGTAGAATATAAGTCATTTTTTAGTATTCAATTCAAGAATATTTGTAAACTACCACTAAATTTTATAATCTAGGTTATTTAATAGTTTTATTAGTCTATATGAAAAATCTTAAAACAACAGATAAAATGGAATAGAATGAGTAATTTTAGATGATGAATTGCATGCATTCTTTCTAACAATCAATTAATTTGTCATGTTTTGTTGAAAAAAAATAATTTGTCACTTATTTAGTACTCCTTCTATTCCCTATTATAAGTCACTTTTAACCATTTTACACATACAAAAAAAGTAATTAAAATTTTTTTAATTTTACAAAATTTACCATAATTTTTTACTATTACCCTTATTAAATTATACCCATCTTAATTATCTCTTTCTTAATCTCTCTTCACCATAATTATTAATAAAAGGCAAATATGGAAATGAATATTTAATACTCACAAAGTGACTTATATTTTACATACTTAGATTCTTTTAAAACATAATTTATAATAAGGAATAAAGAGAGAGTATTTGTTTATACCATATTTTTAGTAGGTCAAACCCGAAGAAAAATATGAAAGCAATTTATGAATTTTGGCCTAAATATTATTAAAAATTTTAGTTCATTTAAAAATAATAAATAGAAAGAGGATAAAGCGGCACAAAATGAGAAAGTGGCATGTATGCTCCTAGCTAGAAACAAGGAAGTCGGCTAATGGAGAAAACGGCAAGTTTGAGCTCCTATAAATGTGGAAATTGGAGAAAGTTGAGGCTTGAAAAGGAGGTAAGGTAACACCTATATAAAGAGAGGCAAGCAACCAAGGAAAGGCTTCGCACACACATTTCCAACATGACAATACATCTAATCAATGATAATCAATTTATAGGTTTCATTTATCCTAATTTTCCAAAGTTTTATCTAGCTTTCATGGCACTTTATCATCTTAAAATTTGTTTGTTTATTTATTGTCCTCGTTTTAGTCCCTTGAGATATAAATGTACTCAAACTCATGTGACATTGTGTCCTAACTCTTGTAGCAATTTTATTTTTCAAACTTCATTTTATTTTTCATTTATGATAGCTCCCAAAGCTCTTGGATTTGTTCTTATGTTTCAACATTGATGAATATATGTTCTCATTATTGTCATGACTCAAACCTATTTCTTTTCATCTTAAATTTACTTTATTTCATATTTTTTGACCTATATTGGGGAAATTGTGATAAAAGACTCCAAGTGATCACATTATTTGATTTTAAAGTTAGGTTAATTTCTTAATTAAGGATAATTCCTCCGGGCACGCCCACAACTGAAAAAACAAAAATGCAGCCAACAGTATTTATATATTTGATTTGTTGAATAATATATATCTAATTATCTTCTTGTTGGCCCAAAAGGAAAAAAAGCTTTAATGAAAATAAGATACTAATATGATAAAAAAAATTTTAAGGATCTATTTTATTTAGGGAGAATTACTGTATATGACCAAAATCCTCAATTTATTACTTTTTATGACCAAAAGATTGTAAAATTAGAAAAAGAAACTTTGGATCTTTAAAGCAAATTAAATCAAATTCCACGTTATCAAAATATTCTCACATTATTTTGCAACTCAATTGTTCTAATTTTGCAACTTATGTTTCCAATTTTAACACGGAAGAATCAAATTTCAACTTTATAATCATCAAAGTGGCTCTAAGAATGTACAACTTCTTCCAATTTTGTATCTTAGTTGTTCTAATTTTGTAACTTATGTTTCGAATTTTAACATGAAAGAATCAGATTTCAACTTCAAAAACATCAAAGTGGCTCCAGGGATTTGCAACTTCCGCGTTCTAATTTTGCAATCTATGTTTCAAATTTTAACATAGAAGAATCAAATTTCAACTTTATAATCATCAAAATGGCTCCAAAAATTTGTAACTTTTTACTTATATTTTGCAACTTCATTGTTTTAATTTTGTAACTTATGTTTCGAATTTTAACATGAAAGAATTAGATTTCAACTTTATAATCATTAAAGTTGCTCCAAGGATTTGTAACTTTTTATTTCAATTTTGCAACTTTATTATTCTAATTTTGTAACTAATGTTTCAAATTTTAACATGAAAAAAATTAAATTTCAACTTTATAATCATCAAAGTGGCTCCAGAGATTTACAACTTCTTCTTCTAATTTTACAACTTCGTTATTCTAAGTTTACAACTTATGTTTTGAATTTCATTAAGGGTATTTTGGTAATGTTGATTTTGATTTAATTTGCTTTAAGGACCCAAGGTCTTCTTTTCTAATTTCACAATTTCTTGGTCCTGAAATTTAATAAACTAAAAATCTTAGTCTTAAACAGTGATTCCCCCTTTTATATATATCTTAAATATTTGAGTAGCGTTTTGAGATTAAATATTGACAAGATTGAAAGTTTTTGTTTTAAAATTTCATAGTCTTAAACATAGCCTAACAAAATTAAAAATTTGTCTAAAGTATAAATGAAACATATTATTAACAATAAATTTATCCCATTTTAATTTTTACACTATCTTTAAAATTATGAAAGATATTACATAAACAAATTAAGTAGTGCTTTTCTTCCAGTGTTATTTTGGTTGAATATATTGAATATCTTCCCCAATTACTAATTGGAGTATCTGACGTGGAACTCATGAGTCATGAGACCTAATGGATTGACTTTTTTTTTTACCATATTTAATGGATCTGCTAAAAACGGCAATATTATCATAACCAAGTTGGATATTGAACCTGATAAAAAACTTATTCAAATTTTAATGATTTAATAGTAATTTAATCGGAGTTAGATCAATAGTAATTAAAGTAATATATTTTAAATAAATAACACAAGTTTAAATAAATTCTATAACTTAATTAAATTTTCAAACTAAATAATACTAAAATATTAATCTATTATCCAATATAAACAAATTATTAATAAATTTATAACTCAATATTTAAATATAAATAAATTAATATTTATCCATAATCATATTTTGTAATCAAAACAGTCAGTTAATAATTAATTATTATATCATTTGTTAAATAAATTTATTATTTCAATAATTATATATCATAATATTGCTTATATTATAATATAAAAAAAATATTTTATACTGAAAATAAATTTATTTAATTTTAAAAACTAAAAAAAATTTTAAAAAAAATTTTAGAAAAATTAAAATGAGATCAGTTCAAATTGGTTTGGCCGGTTGAAGCCTGATTCCACCAGTTCCTGAACTAGCCGGTGTAAACCTTCCTTCAAATCAGACTTGACACCCGTTCTCTAATTGAACCAGTACGATCCGGTTCTTATAACACACTAGAAAGCAGCAATGTGATAACTCAAATTTTTACTATTACCTCATTTTGCTTCATTTAATCATTTCAACATCTAGACTCCATCAACTTCCTTGAACTTATCATCAAACCCTATTCAGCTTCAGACGAAAGTTCATTATTTAAACGTGTCTTAAGCTTTCAAAACAACAGTAAATCAAAATATACTTTTATAAACCTGAAGAAAATTTTAGGATTAAAAGTGAAAATTTTGTCCACGCCCACCTTAAAAGCAAATAACATCTAAGCTTTTAACTCAAATCATAGTGAGTAAATTCTAACTAAGCAATAGCAGGGAAAGAATCATAAAAATACAATCTGCAATGTTAACACGCCATATATAGACCAGCAAAACATAGGCAAAAATCTGTAATCATATAAATGAATGTAAAATCGAACAGATTTCTCTACAAAGAACAAACGTCCCAAAGCTCAAAGCTCACAGTTTGATGCTCTCTAGACAATCCAATCTATACATGGATAAAAACAGCAGACAAAAATCGATGAACATATATATAAGAGCTTACTCAAGAAGAGCAGCATCCAGCATTCTTCACAGCTGATACGTCATCACGAGACCCTACATTAATGGTCTGTCCCTTAGGCAAAGCCGAGGGATCATCCCCAATATCCAGTGCCTTTTTGCTCACCACACGGTATATCTGAGACAGCACCTCCGTGAAGGCATTCTCGACGTTCATGGACTCCAGTGCTGATGTTTCCATGAAGAATGTGTTCTCCTGCTCCGCGAAGGCGGTGGCGTCTTCGACGGAAACTGCCCGCAAGTGGCGGAGATCTGCCTTGTTGCCGACAAGCATTACCACACTGTTGGCATCCGTGTGACCTCTTAACTCCTTCAGCCATCTCTCCGCGTTCTGGAATGTTGCATGGCGTGTAACGTCGTACACAAGTAAAGCACCAACGGCTCCGCGGTAATATGCACTCGTGATTGCTCGGTACCTTCATTTAATACAAAAGCTAACTTAGATATATAGCCGAAAAACCAATAGCATAATGATCATAAGGATTCAAGTGATGTTACTTGTGAAGTTTTTATGGGGATTATGAATTAATAGGACACAGCTACTGTATTATTTTTGTTGGATACATTTACATACAAGTTTATCTCACAAGATTTGAAGGTTTCATCAATATATCAACATATATTATAACAAACTTAATACAGTTCAGGCCAGAGGAAAACTTGAAACGAAAGATGCACAAGGTGAAATCTTATATAATTTCTGTCATTATACCAGAAACTACAAATTCCTGCGTACGTAAAGGCTGCAAAGCCATAACAACAGATCTGATCTGATAAAAGCATCTTCTCATCAAATCAATGCCACAATACAAGTCACCTCAATATATAACGAAGCCAGGCAACATAAAAGATGAGAACAGAAAAGCCTCGAACGCAATGTCTCATTATCTAATGCGAAATTCAATGGGTAACAAATGGAAAAAGAGAAATGAATAGCAAGAATATGAACCTTTCTTGACCAGCAGTGTCCCAAATCTGGGCCTTAACAACCTTATCGTCGACACGGATGCTTCGGGTGGCGAACTCGACCCCAATGGTGGACTTGGATTCGCGACTGAACTCATTCTTGGCGAACCTCGACAGAAGGTTGGATTTGCCCACACCAGAGTCACCGATGAGCACGACCTTGAACAGATAATCGTAATCGTCTTCCGCTCTGTACGCCCCCATTAATTCCCACACACTCTTGTGTTTTCTGTCCCAATTGGGTTAGGCTAGAGGAAAAATGAGGGCTAATCAATTTTCGTTTGCTTCCACATTTTCTCGGAGATTCAAATGGGCTTCTCCTCTGAAATCTGAAGCTTCTATTCTATTACGCTTGGGTCCCTGTGGGAATTTCAGATTTGGGATTGGGACTGTGTCAAAGCTAGGAAACTTTTAACCATGCATTTTTTTTAATAACAATGATATTTTTAATGAGTTTCTTAATTTGCCAAATGACTATGTTTCTTTTGGGAGCTTATTTTGGTGCATTCCAGTACGTTTTTTAATTTTAGAATGCTACGAAATGAAGAATCAAATTTAATTAGATTTTTTTTCGTGCAAAAATTAATCAGGTTTTTAAAGAAATCTAGTAAATATAATTAATTACCAAGAGATTATAGATAATAAAATTTGTTAATTAGTCAAAGAGTTTTAAAAAATTATTATTTTATTTTATTAAATTTCACACGAAGATATATTAGTGAATTTGACAATATTTTTTAACTCAAATTATCAATTTGCATATGCTATATTCATTAGAATGAATGCATACCATGTATTTAAAAAAAAAAGGATAAGAACTATAACGATGAATTGTGAATTACAAGTATAGTGGTATCTTGATCTTCTTGTTTCACATTTTTTTAATCTGTGATTATATGAATGTTCAAAATTCATTTCACAGAGAATAATAAAAAATTTAATTTAATTGCAAAGTTATATGACATAAGATTTCTTGTGTTTTTTGTTATTTATATATACTATACCGTACCTTTTATCTCAATTTTATTTAATGTAAGATTGTTATTTTATTTTATTTTTCAACTCACGGTGGCCGTAACAAAATTGACACATCTTATTATTTGACCTGGTGCAAAACTAGAATAAAATTAAAAGTACAATCATCGCAATTGGATAATTAGCTAATGATCCTCAGTAACAATGCGAATGAATGAAGAACTCGGATGGAAAAGTCAAAGAACAAAATAAATTTCGGCGAGAGAGAGAGAGAGAGAGAGGGAGAACAACTTAAATAAATTATGAAGGTGTACTGTTCCTTTACCTATGCTACCAAAAAGCGAGACATTATTCATGAGGGATGCGTACAAATAATAACCATAATAATAATACACCACCAAGTACCCTAAACGTAGTACGTGTGATTGATAGTTCATGCAGAGTCGAAGATCATGGATCGAAGACAGAGGAGAAAACTCCCCCCTTGCTTCTTGACTTATCGAAATCAATCTCTCACTCTCAGTAGTCAAATTGAAGAGACCCATCAATATGAAATGAAAGCAAAAACTGTTGTTATAAAGCAACACGTTATCCAATCATATCATGTATATCTATCTATGTATCTTCGACGCCAATACACTATATATGTAGAATCTATATTATAGATATAAATGTCTGTCACCTTCTAAGTCAACAACCACTCTTCTATTCTCTTCTTCGCAACTTTTTGATTCTCGCAAGCATACATACGGTGACGTTAATTTCCACCACATGTGCTAGCTGCAACCTTTATCCAGCACCAGCAGGTTGTTCTTGTGTTAACTATTTGATGGTATAGCTACTTGTACAGTATTATTATGATCTCTGGTATATATAATATGTATTGTATATATTTATGTTCTGTCTCAATTCTAGTTCAATATTGACATGATGAAAGCAGGTATATATGATATGTAGGATAAGGGAAAAAATTACAACAGAAATGACTTATATATATAGTGTATGTAGATATATATATATATAAAGAAATGACATTATTAATTTTACTCAAATTATCTCGGAATAATTTGGATTTATAATGGGAAAAAACAGTTTTCTTTCTGACTTTTTGTTAGTAGTTAGCAATTTATTATTTTCCGCACATAAAAATCGCATGCACTTTATAGATAATAAATTAAATGGACGATGCCTTGTTATTTTTCTACTAAAATTTTGAAAAAATATGCAATAATATTATCGAAAAAAGCATCCTAGAGGGAGCAACATCTACATTGCATGAGAAATATAAAGTATCATTAAATAAATACAGGTAACATATATTGACTGCAATCCGAAATCAAGCAGAAAATGGGAAAATTAATTATGATCTACAAATTGTCGATTGCATATGTATAGTATTCCATTCAACCCACACACTTCTAAATATATAACGTCATTTTTGGATAATTATAGAACACACCCCATATATATAGACCACATATACATCATATATATAAATATACTTTGCTTTTAATTCACTAGCAATAAAGTAATATATTACATATCCACTACAGCAACTCAAACCCTGGTCCATACCCTAACACACACGAGACAAAAAGAGAAAGTTCAGCCGATAGGAAGGGAGAGAACACGATGTCTAATTAAATTTCTTTTCCTCCTCTCCTTCAGATATTTCTTCCTTCTAAATCTGTAAAATGAGAGAATGAAGAAACGGTAAAAGAAAATGTCAACGATCCTTAACTTATGAAACAATCAACTTTAATAAAACTTTGCCCATACGTTCATTAATAACACCCGCCACAATTTTCTCTTCGAAAATGTAAAAAGAAAAGGAGTTTCACGCTAACGTGCGCACCAGGTAATAAAATGCACCGTGCTGGAGTGGCTGGAGGGTGACGCCCCACTCGTCGGTGAGCACAGGCTGACCGGAGGGGTGGATGAGCACCATGTCATCACCGAAGGCCTCCCGCAAGTTGAGGGGTCCCACACCCACTTCAAATGCGACGTCGTTAATGAACACCGTAGATTTCACCGTACCACCAGTTGGGCCCTCTATCATCCCTGCCTCACCTATACCTGACACACACACACACACAAAAGCTTCTCTCATGAGCACTCCAATCGCTACACACACTAAACCTGATCCATTAGTCAATAAATCAATAACCTAACCATGCACACGTCCACCCAAGAGAAGAGAAGCAATATCACAGATTCACAATCCGAACCCGTTTTAATTAGCTGTGTCCGCTATTAATGTTTAGCTTTCAGTTCAGTATGACTCATGAATCTTATATACCATGCACAAGCAAATGAACTGAAAATTGACTTGGTAAAGTTAAAAAGTTAATTAATTAATGACCTTGAATTTGAGAGATGTGGGATGGAACAGTCACGGTGTTGGTGCTGGTGGGAGGGACGGTGGTGTGAGTTGTTGGAGGGTGTTGTTGCAATTGCATGACCTTCTCTTGGTCGATATTCTTGGAGGGTGCATGGTTCATGATCTCATCAAGCAAGAGACTAGTGCAAGACCCAACATTGATATGTTGATAATGATCACGAGGACCTTCAGGTTGAACCACACTTGATAGTTCAGAGAAGCAAAAACCTTGTGTGATAGGAACAGGAATGGCATTAGCCACTCCTCCTGCTCCTCCACTCTGCTGCACAGGAAAGAAGAAAGGCGGAGGCGGAGGTGGAGTAGAAGAAATAGGAACTACAATATCAGAAGAGACGTTAGAGGAGGCAATATTAGACACCAATCCCTTATTAGAAGGTATTATGATTTCTTTGGGAGGGGAATTAGATGGGTTTGGGTTTTGATGAGCGTTAGAGGGGTTGAGGAGGTGGCGAAGCTTGTGTTTGCTTCTGGATTTACGGTTCTGGAACCAGTAGAAGACATTGGCATCACCGACTTGGCCATACTCTTGGAGTTGGGCTCTGATCTTCCTGATCTCGTCTCTTGGAGGGTTCACCATCCCTGAGTTGAATATGGCTTCCAGTATCCGAATCTGCTCTGGTTTTGGGTTCCATCTTGGCTTTGGCTCCGCACTTCTTTCCTCGTCAACTCCTACCAGTGACCCAAATATAGATACAAAGTTAAATTTGGAAACTTTTCGTGAAACCCTATGGTATTGCGACAATATTAGTAGTGTGAAGTTAATTACAAACCTGAAGTGTAAGGGGTTCTGTGGCAGCTTGAAGGTGAGATGAGAGAGTTGATATTGTCGTGCTGCCATTGATGGTGGTGGTGGTGGGAGTTGCAAGGCTTGGACTTGAACATGCTTGGCCAGTGTCTGTTAGAATTAGAAGAAGCCATGATGATGACGATGGCTGAAGATGATTACTGAACTGAAGTCTGTATATTTAACCCAGAACTCGAGAAAACTTGATTTAATTATATAAGAAGTAGCTTTCCCGTTTGATGCTCAAGGCTAGCCAACTGTCAACATAACCTCTTACATATATATAGCTTCTTTCACTTATCTCCCCTCTGGCTGTTGTCCTTGATCTATTTCAGTTATTTAAAACCTCGCCTAGTATTTACGTAAATGAAAAATCAGAAACAGGAAGAGATAAATGAAAAGGAAAACGAAAGATAAGAAAGTACCAATACTCCCCATTCCCTGCTCTTCCTTACACTTACCTTCGCATTAATAGATGATCGGGGGGGAAAATTTGTGAAGCTGTAAATTGAAGTTGAAGGAAATTCCCTCAGGACGAGAAGCAAATAGAACAAGGAAAGGGAAACATGCTGGGGACTGAATTGGGAATCTTGGCTTCAGAGAAATGGCAGATCAGAAAGCAGTAATAAAATGGAAGGAGCTTTTCCCAGTAGAGAGGGTGGGTTTCTGATCAGTTTGTCTCTTTCTTTTTTCCAGATTCTCTTGTTGCTGGGTTTGCTTGCAGGTGTATTAATGGGAGCTAGGTAGTGGTGAAGAGAGAGAGGGGTAGGACACAGAAATAAGTGAGGGATTATTCTAATGGGAAGAGGTTGTTGATGGAAAATAAATAAGGGTGGTTTGAAAGTCAAGAAGAAAAAAGAGGCATGTAGGGTTTGATTGGAAATCGGTGGGGGTTAGTAATTGCAAGTATGAGTTATTTTGAGCATAAGTTAGTAAAGGAAGGTAGTTTTGGATTGACCCGAGGGACCTTTATTTATTCTCCGCTACATTTCACATGCATTTGTATTCTCAATATTTCAATTCTTTCTTAACTCCATAGTAGTAAGTTTTTGCTGAATTTCTTAACACCGATTAATTATATACTCATATTATGTGATCTCTCAATCTCTCGGTCAAGGTTAAATTAATTAAAGAATCTGAAAAGTGAAAACATAATTCACAAAATTAGTCCCGATAATTATGAGCGAGTCCACACCGCTCTTAATATTAAATAGCATACCAACGGCAATGAGTTTTAAGGCTTGAAAATGGGTTTACGTATTTGGGTTAGGTTCATGATCTAATGCGGTTTTAACTTTTAATTAACTCCACGCAAAACCCTTTGCCCCATGTTCAACTTGAGTTACTATTATTTTCAAAAGGAGAGATATTACCAAGTATAGAGGAAGGAATACGATTGATAACATAAACAGCTGTAAGGGCTGCTTCTCCCCAAAAACGCTCGGGACAAGATGATGAGATAAGAAGAGCACGAATAGTGTCAAGAATGTGACGGTGTTTTCGCTCAGCTCTACCATTCTGTTGGGAGGTATAAGGACAAGAGTATTGTGAGAGTGTACCATGTGCATCAAGGAAACTAAGGAGTTGGGAGTCACGATATTCCATAGCATTATCACGCCTAAAATCCTTGATATTTCTAGAAAACTGAGTGCGAATCATATTTGCAAACTTAATATAAATCGCAGATAATTCAGAACGAGCTTTCATCACATATATCCAGGTAAAACGTGAATAATCATCAATAAATATCACAAAATAACACGATCCTCCCATGGAGGAAGTAGGAGCAGGGCCCCAAATATCAGAGTGGATTAAATCAAAAGGAGACTCAGAAACAGAAGTACTTTTATTAAAAGATAATGCTGGTTGTTTTGCAGTCTGACAAGAAACACATTCTAAAGATTTTTCAATAACATTGCCTAAAAGTCCATTTGAAATTAAAGATGACAATTTATTGATGGAGCAGTGACCAAGACGAGAATGCCACAACTCAAAAGAAGAGACAGGGGAAGCAACACATAATCGAGTTGATTTTGATGGAGGAATATGCAAGAAATTCAGCTCGAACATACGTCCAACTTTACGTCCCGTTCCAACAATCTGTCCCGTCCGAGGATCCTGCAAACAACAACCATTAGAAGAGAAGATTACATCATAACCAAGGTCAACTAACTGGCCAACAGATATATGGTTGAAAGAAATAGCAGGAACATAATAAAGGTCATCAAGAGATAGGTTTGACAAAGAAACAGAACCAATATGACTAACAGACATCAATGAACCATCAGCAGTGTTGATTGAAGGGGTAGCGGTACTAGGAGACCAAGAAGAAAAGATCTGTGACTGACCAGTCATGTGATTATAACAAGCAGAATCAAAATACCAAGAGGGGTTACCTGAGGGAGTGGCTAAAGCAGTAGGTGGAGAGGAGGTACCAGCAAGTAATTACTTGAGAAGAGCCTCAAGATCACTGGAGATTGGTGGAGTGGATACATCATTGGCAGTAGCGGTAGAAAAAGCAGGCTATTATACTGTATATATTTGATTGAGACTTTAGAGTAATAGATTGTAAAGGAATTAAAAAAGAATTGAAACGAACATAAAATGAAATGCAACTTAATATTTCATGATATATCATGAAAAGAAAATTAATAAAAATATTTTTATTTTATAGTGTTAGGCAGAATGAAAAAGAAATGATAATAATAATAATAATAAATTATATGTGGGCCTATGCTTTGCACAAATTTTAAAACAAAGTAATAAAACGATCTATATTCTTCATAATTTATAATTTATGAAGAGTATATTTTTTAAAGCTTTTAATATTAATGTTGATGACGAACGTGCCCCTGAAATAAGAAAAATAAAAAATAAAACTACATAATTAAAGTAATCTAAACCACGAAATGGATTTCTCTATTCATTCGATGGAGTTGAATGAGAAGCAAAATAAACCGGAAGCATGAGACATTTCTTTTATCATGATCATCATGCGGGTATATATGTCTTGTCATAAACACATGTCAAAATATAATTGTGATCCTACTTCATTATATGCGTATGCTTACACTGTCAAAATTATGTATATATATTATGTTATGACTAAGAAGGATATATATACTCCCTCCCTCCTTAATTTATATAGGTCGTCTTCTTAAAAAATTTTATAATTTTAAATATAAGTCACTTTATAAAAGTTTATAAAGTATTAATTATTTTATTAAAAAAATACTCTTCTTAAAATTATTTTATGAAATATTAATTGTTTTAGAAAGTTTAAATATATAATATTAATCAAAGGTAAGGATGAAAATTAAAGTAACTGTTAGATAATTTTATCAATGTAACTAATATTTCTTTATTTCTGTGAAATAGTTAAAAGTGACTTATATTAAGAATTGAAAGGAGTATATAAGGATGGTAAGAATAGAGCCAAAATATTGTGAATAATCAAGAGCATTAATGGATCAGCAAATATGGTTTCATTTCCACAGATTTTGACATATGTGTGACGTTATTTGATCTGTTTAGGGGCAGACAGGCAGGAAACCAGACAGAAAAGTGGGACAAAAATCGCATCAAACAACTTTAGAAACTGAGGTAGACCTTCCTGAGAAGAAGCATTCCAAACTTCTTGTTTGATTAGTGCAGTGGCTTCTACTTTTGGACACTTTTGGCTCTTTGGCCATAACTCTCCACAGTTCTTTCACATACCCACAACTCAATTCATATGTGCAAATATATATATATATATTGGGCAATTATGAAGTCAAATCTATCCCTTCCGTACCATTAACCCCATTCCTTTTATTCATTTTCTCCACTACGCCATTAATATTTCACTTGCACGAGCTTGTTTTTATTTATGGCTTTCCACTTTTTTGTTTTTATCTTTTCTTTTCTCATCGTCTATTCTTTTTCCTGTTCCTACCCTTTTGTCTGCACCGAAAATGACAGGAAAAATTAAATCTTGAGGAACTCTCTCTGTTACATATACTGCTGCCTGCTTCCTCTCTTTCTTCCTGGACCGTTGCCTCAGTTTTATATAACGAGTTAGATCTCTTTGATTTTCAGTTTGTAAACTAAAATTAAAATAAAATGAAGTTTGTTAGAATAAATTTTGAATAAAAATAAGTTTATTATAACATGATTTATGTTTAAATGTCTTGTTTGCAAAAGCAAGTTAATTTGACATATTAAAACTTGTTTGGATAATAAAAGTTAAAAGTATTTATAGATATATAATTATTAAAAATGAAACGAATTTTATAATACAATGATATTCTAGGAATATAAAAGGAGTATAAAAAAATTGATTAAAATGAGTAAAATATTTTTTCTTAAAAAATTATTAACCTATTGCAAAGTATAATATATGAATCTAATCTAATTTAATTTAATCTAATTATCTAATATAATACCCTCCATGGGCACTTGCACCTTCTCCCTTCTTGCTGGGCCATCATTGCTCCTTCTCCCTTCTTGCTGTGCCTCGTCGTGTGTGGTTATGTGTGTCGGGGCAAGACTTTATCCTTCCTTATTTTCTCTAGCTGATGTGTACGAGATAAGGGAGGAGTTGGAGTGATAGGCCAATTGTACAATTTGTAGGAAAGGAGTAAGTGCCCATGGGGGTATTATGGGATAGGGTTGTTTTAAGCTTCTCTCTCTCCCAGCGGAATTTTCAAAAACGGAAAAGGAACTTGAAGGTCTCGTTGAGTAAAAGACAATTTAGACACCAATCCTAGTTCTGGGAACGGAGGTGAGGAGTTGCCAAACAAGTTGAATTCGTAAACATTAGGGCCTGTTTGATAGTGTTTTCTGTTTTCTGTTCTCAAAAACAGTTTTGTAAAACTGTTTTCAAGAAACTGTTTTGAAAACAAGGAAACAAAAAAATTTGTTTGAATAATTGTTCTCAAAATCATAACTAGTAAGTAATAGATGAGTTATTCAAAATTTATAACTTTACCATTAATGAGGTGGATGTTTCTCATCTTTCCTTATGTTTTCCAGAACAAAAACTACAAAACACTTAAAAAGGTGTTCTGAGTTTTCTGTACAAAACTATTTTCTGTTTTCCAAAACAGTTTTTAAAAAACAGATTTACCAAACAAGTTTTCTGAGTTTTCTATTTCTGAAAACAAGAAAACTGTTTTGCAGAACTCCACCAAATAGGCCCTCAATTTCCTAACCCCAGTTTATCAAGGTAAATGAAAAACCAAATATGCACTTAATTAGTTAGGGCCTGTTTGATTTTCAGTAAGTTAAAAATGAATTTTGATAGAATTGATTTTACAACATAGTTATAATAAAAATTAGTTTTGCACTAACGTATTTATATTTGGATGATTTATTTGAAAATTAATTCTGACAAAACTCATAATTTTCCTCTAAATTGAGCTTAAACTCTATTACATAATTAATTTAATTTTTTTGAACTAAAATTTAATTTGTATTTATTTAATTGAGAACCTAGTATATCTGATATAACATTTTTTTACAGGTTATGGTCTATGAAAATTAAAATTTTGAAGAGACATTTTAGTTAATAGATAGAAAAAAAATTTTGAAAACTTTATTTTCCCAATTTTTTCATTTTTTCTCATTTTTATTGATATATTTTTATATGACTTCAAAATAAATGTAAATGAAAACAAAGAAGTAAAACAGAAAAACATATCCTTACCTACTTATACTGAAACTCCGTTTTGGGCTGAAAATGATTCTTCAACGGGGTTGAAAAATTGAGCCAAACACGTTCACTTTTCATCAAACCAAGTTTGGAGCATTAAACTTGGTTACAATAGTGATCTCAAACATGCACTTAATCAATCATATCTAACCCTTTACTAGGGCTTCTCTTCTCTCTGCCATGGGAGTTTACTTCCTAGCCTAGATGCAAGTTCTCTTCTTGGTGTCTCCCTCCCCAACTCCTGCTGGTGGAGGAGTGTTGAGTCTATGTTTTGTTTATGTGTATGTGGGTGTGTTTTGCTCTTTCCATCTTGGCTCTTCATTGTTTTGGTTGTGTTGGTGTTGTGGGTGGCAGATCCATGTTTTGCAAAAGTAGATCTGAGATTGGGTTTCATATATTGTCTAGCGGTTAATGGTGAGAGGATGTCTCTTCCCGTGATTTCCAAGCCTATGGGTGGTCTTCTTCATAGATCGTGGATTGGTGGGTTGAGAGTTAGGTGCTTGCATGTTTCCCGCTTTGTGTTGCATTCACTCGTGTTTTTATTAATTACTTCCAATGTGGGGTTGTTCCAGATTTATTTCAACCACTCTTGTTGATTTTGTGATTTTGGTGGTCATTTTTCCGGTTAAGGAGATGGGACAAATAGGGTTGTTATTTGAACCTCCATCTCCTTCGAAGGTGCTGATGGTGATGCTATTCTCCGGTGTTGTGGTGGCAATTGTTGGTGGCATTGGTTTTGATGTGTTCTTTTGGTTTTCTATTTAGACTATGTTTGGTTGGAGGATTTTTAAGGGGAGTGGAGGGGATTAAATCCCCTCCTCTTATTTGGCTAAAAAATTAGAGGGGATTGAGGGGAATTTAATCCCCTTCAATTCCCTCCCTCACCCCTTTATAAATTTTCTCCAAATTAGGGTTTTTTTGAGGAAATTGAATAATTATAATTCAACCTCCTATAATCCCCTTCAATTTCCTCTTGAATCAAACAAGATTTCATTAAAATCCCTTCAATTCTCTCCCTTCCAATTCCACCAAACAAAAGAATTTTAAAATCTCTCCAATCCCTTCCCCTCCAATCCCCTTTATTAAAATTCCCTCTAATACTTTCCCCTCCAATCTCCTCGTCGAACCAAACAAACCCTTGTACTCTTAGGGTTTTTGTTTGTTATTGGGCTTGTGTCTTTTTGTTTGTTTGCTTTTTTTGGTAATTGGGTTTCTTCTTTATTTGGATTAGTGTTTGTATTACTTTTTATTCCTGATTAATATATTTTTCCTTCTTGTTTGATAGAAAAAATGTGTTAATTAATTACATTAATCTTGGCTATAAACAAAACAAATTGTGTTTCTCTCCTTGAGCAAAATATATAGTGCCTTCTTCCCGTTCAAGGTGCTCGCTGATCGTTCTTGCAATATGAATAGCTGTAGTTATTAAAATTAATAATATAATATGATTGAGTGTACAAATAATTATGCGTAGTCATTTTTTATGCTACTTTTATTTTTAAAATTTATAATTGTTTAACTATAAATAATAGTATTTATCAATATTATATATATAAATTTATAAGAAATTACATTAATTATTCACAAGTTGTCCATGATATTACTTCATGTACTGCACTGCATGCATTTATTTTCAATTTCATTATTTTTTTAACTTTTCACTTTGACTTATTTTACATTCGAATTTTTATTTTTTATTTTTGGCCTGTTTCATACAAAAAACCACTGGTCTATATATCTATATTTATGTATAATTAGGAATCTGGCGGGAGGTATTGTCATTGAGGCATCATAACTAAGCAGAGTGCCTTTCCACAAATTTTGGGGTATGTGCTGCTTTTTTTCTTTTAACTTTTGAATTTTGAATTCTCAGACTATAAATTTAAATTTTAAAACCCCTCATATATTTTCTTGTTCACTTTATCTACTATGATAAGTGGATTTCGAATGTTGTACAAGACTTTTCGTTCCGTATCCAAACCCCCAACTTTTCGTTCCGTATCCATTCCCCCACTATTAAACCACATACACCTATTTTATTATTTATTTACAAAGGAAATGCTGATAAATTCCACGCGTAGAGCATCCATATAAATTCGCCAGCTTCTTTATTTTTTTCAATGTGCACATTATATATTTCAATTAAAAAATTTATTAGGATTCAAATTAATCTAGATCAAGCTCGGTATAACACTTTTGGATTGTAAAATCTATGACTAATTATATAACGCATCTGCATTCATATAGCTCAAACTCAAGATCTCTGCTTAAATTGATATAATTTCTTATCAATTGATTCAAACACTGTTGGATCAAACCAAAGTGGTCTTATTCTGGTCTCTTTAAACATTTTAAATTGGGTTTTGTTGGACCAGCTACAATCTAAGAAGTCTACAATTCACTTAGACTCTATTTGGTTGGAGGGATTTGAAAGAGAGAGGAGGAGAGAAAAAATTTTTCACTTGGTTCAATAAGTAGAAAAGGAATAAGGGAAAATTGAAATTTTCTCTTATTTGATTCAATAAATAGGAGGGGAGTAAATTTTCCCTCGCCTCTCCTCTTGCCCCTCCCCTCCAAAAGTGAGGAAATTTAGAGAAAAAATAAATAAATTTCTCCCTCTCTTTCTCCTCCATTAAACCAAATAATGCCTTAAAAGAGAATGCAATTTATTACTAGTCAAACTAAAAGGCCTAAAATCCTCCACGACCAGATGGTTCTCATTTCCTCTAGTTACAAGTTTGTACCCCTTGCTCATCAGGAAGCTTTACAATGTCAATTGCATTGATCTTAACTACCTCACATACATTTTACCCATCAAATTAAAATAAGTGAAGTTTTTTATACATTAGCTTTTTAACATTTTTTATGTTTTTAGTTTTCTCTTTTTTAAAGTAAAATAAGCTTGTTATATACTTTCTTCAGTATTTTTTTAAGAGACTTCTAGTTACTTCATGTAAATTAAAAAAGTTAGTTATTTTATTAAAATCCTAAAATTAAAATAAACATTCTTGTTTTATTCTTATTTATTATAATAATGTAATCTACATTAAATAAGACTTTCAATAATTATTAAGTTGGAAAGTGTGAAACCAATTACAGAAATACTAAAAATATTACCAATTGATCAACTAAAAGTATCTCTTTCATTCAAAAAGTCTAATAATAATTTACAAGAAAAAATAAATGATGAGAGATAAAATAGAAAAAATCTTATTAAACATTACAAGGTCTCTTATAAAATGAATCATAAGAAACTTTTAGAAAATCTCTTATAAAAAGAATAGGAGGAAGTAGTTAAAAACAACTTATTATCCTAATAAATTTAAATTATTAGGCTATTCATTGAGAAGGCTATAGAGTGGAGACCACTACCAGAAAAATGCTATTTAGTGAGGGATAATTCATTCCTGTTAAAACACTTAATTAGTAAGGATTAGCAATTTTGTTGCCAAAAATAAATTTTGTGAGAAAAATTATCGAGTAACATTTTATTCCTCACAATAGGTAATTAATGAGGCAACCTCTTTATTCCTCACTAAATGAAGTAGTTAGGGAGGGGTTTTTATTTCCTCTCTAAAATGAGGTCATTAGCAAGAAAATTAGCAATGCTTCTTTTATTTCTTGTTAAAAAATTATTTTTTATTAATTAATTTTAATTAATTAAAAATTAATTTTAAATTACAAATCATAATTAATTTTAATTAATTAAAAACTAGTTTTAAATTAAAAATCATTTTAATTGCTTTTTATTCATTAGAAAGATCATTTTTAAAATAATTAAGATATAAAAGATTATTTTTCACCAGATAAATTATTTTAACTTTTTGAATAATAATTTAATCAATGTTTAAAACTAATTAAATGAAGAGAAGGTTAACTAATGATGAGCTTCAGGCCATATTGCGTATATCGATTCCTTTACAACCAAGATAGAACTAGTTAGCTTGATTTGGCAACAAGACAGGTGTATATACAGTTCGTAAAGGCTGTCAAGTAGCTAGAAATTTATCTCTCTCTCATGGAAGTCCTACTACTAGTACTTCTTTTCATTTGCCCGATATTTTCTGGAAGTCTCTTTAGCATTTGAAAGTCCCTGAAAAAGTTAAGCATTTTCTCTGGATACTTTGTAAAAATGCTCTTCTTGTTCGGCATAAATTGAGACAAATGCGTAGTAATAAAAATGATGTCTTTTTTGTTGCAATATGGCTGCTGAAATGACATTTCTTGCTTTATGATTGCACTGAATTGGTCTAGTATAGCAGTAGTTTATCTATTCGAAGTATACATGTCGCAAGAGTTGATGCTTGGTTATGTTGGTGGTTCATTGAGGCTAATCTTGATGATTATGCTCGTGCTCTTTTGGCCATGATTTGCTGGCAGATTTAGAAGGCATGGTGCAAATGGTTTTATGAAAAAAAGCCTGCAGATCCAGTTGAGATAGCTCATGTGGCAAAACATCATACTTTTGAATTTTGGACAACTAATAAGTTGTTCAAAGAGGATGTATCTATTACTTGGTAATTCTACTCATGCAAATTCTCATTGTTCTCGATGGCAGCTCCCTTGATAATGGTTTCATTAAATGCAACACCAATGGTATGTTTAATGATAATCATGCAGGAATTTTGGTGTAATTTTTCGTGACTACAATGGCAGACTTGATAAAGATCGGTATTCTCCTTGCACAGCTTCCTCTTCTTTCATGTGTGAAGCATTTTGTTAGCTAAGGAGTTACATGTTAATAATGCTATCTTTGAATCAGATAATCAAGCTTTGATTTCTACAATTAATGATAATTCTCGGGGGGCAGATTAGAGGTTGCCTTCTATCATTGAGGATATCAAGATTTCTAAGACTTTGTTTCAATCTTGCTCCTTTCATTGGGGTCCACAAAAATCTAACTCGGCAGATCATTGGCTTGCTAGTCATTTGCGTTGTGGGAAGAGCTCATTTAGTTGGGATGTTAATCTCCTACCCTCTTACTAGGATTATCCGCTCTGATTTACTTAGTTTTCTTGTGGACATTGGTTGATTTTGTTTCTTTGACTTATCTTTATTTGCTCGTGACTTTTGCTTTGTGGTGGACACTTTTGTTTCCTTAATGATATACTCTTTTTCCGGCCAGCAAAAATAATTAAGTCAATTTTTAAAACTAATTAATTACTAATTTTTTGTTAGATTTCCTTAAAGCTGCAAAAAGATAAAATTATTTTTGATCTTTCACACTTTCCACTAGGTTTTACCAAATTATGCTTGTTTCAATCTCTTCGTAGCTATTTGACCTTTCATCTCCAACTTGTTTCCTTTCCCAAATCATACTCATCTCTTAAATCATAACACTGTCATGAGAAATTGAAGGCTACTCCTACACAAACCTTTACTTGCCTAACTCCTTTCTTTCTTCCTTCCTCAAAGGTTAATGTTTTTGCTTTAGCTACTACAATGGACACCTCTCCTTGATTTGCTTCCTTCCTCAAAGGTTAGTGTTTTTGCTCTAGCTACCACCTCACCTTTGCTGAGATCTGTGCTTCTCTCTTCCTGCCTTCTTATGATGATGATGCCCAAAATCCATCGAGTTTTTCCTAATTCTCTATTTTGAATATTAGCTTATTCATTCTCTTCTATGTTGAATATCACCCATTTGTGTCCAACCTTCATTTCTGTGTTCTTTCTATTAGCTGATTCATTTTGTGGTTTACTGCTTATGTGTTTTCATTTTTGTTTTGCTGTTGTACTAGGGCTGTTTTTGTTTTGCTTTGCTTTTGAGGTAACTCTTTTCCTTTTTTTTTTTTCTTTTTTGATGAAACAACCTATATATATTTTATGGAATCAAAATGAAATTTAGTGAGAAAAATAGATCGCTTGCTGATTTTTGTTTTTATAGTAGTGCATTAATATTGGAAGGTTATGGAGTTTAGGATATTAAAAAAATAGAATGCAAATAATGGGTAGTTATAAACATCTATATAATATTTATAACATGAATATAATTTTAGCTTATGTATAGGTAGTCAAATAAAAATAATTAAACATTTGAATAGCATTAATTTGAAATACAAAGTATTTATGATGTTTCATATATAGTTTGGAGTTTTTAGTTGATACTTCTAAGACAATAAGGAGAGTAGATTTTTACAAGTCATAACATTCTTCGAAGATAAAGAGGGTATATTTTTACAAGTAATAAAATCTAGGTCTTTTTAATTAATGTTTACTGACTAATAACTCACTACATTATTATTATTATTATTATTATTATTAAGCTAAATTTTCAGTGGACCAAGACAAATTAAATTTAAATTATTAGGCCCATTGATTTTAGCTGACATATAAAAAAAAGTCCAGCCCATTAAAACCACAGTGAAGCTTCTGAAATGTGAAGGGCTACCTCAGAAATGTTGCAAAACTGGAGAAGGTGGAAGCATGGTTATACCTCGCTCATTCTATTGCATCCATTTAAGTTCATCCCACAATATGAATTATTTGTTGTCATTTTATGAGTTTTTAAAACATAAAAAAAAAGCTACTAGCTAAGCTTATTCTTCATGAAGGTGTGTATTTTCTTTTTAATCACTAATTTTTTTTATTTTTAGAAAAATTTCAATTTAATCACTGCATCACTCTATTTGTAAAGAAGACATTAGTTTCAATTTTTTTTTGGGTAAATGATCCAATTTTATCCCCTTTTATAAATAGCCTTTTTCAAAATTTAACATTAAACATACCGATTTGCTGACTTAAATACATAATCACACTCACAAATGACGTCCAAATCAATAGATTATTTAATTTGCATTAAATTTTGGATCAAAATGCCATAGAAGTCATGGATAAACATCAAACTCAGACTGCGTTTCCACAAAGCAACAAATAGCTGGAAATTATTGAAAACCCACTTGCTTGAGGCAAACCAAAAATCAGGCCCAAAGTTTTTCACCGTGCGTGTGAACAACTCATCTATATTTAGCCCACTTCCCACCCACCGAAGTGGACTTTATTTCCCTATAAATGGGCCTCCTTGTTAAACCCTGATTTAGGTGTTTATTTGCCTTTGATTTCCCAAGTAGTCTTAACGGCAACAACTACCTATGGATGGTCACACATAATTAATCTTATGGACCAAAACTAAAATATACATCAATCAGGTCACAATTAATGACTTCTT
The DNA here is from genome assembly GCA_026686845.1 of Adenanthera pavonina. NCBI lineage: Eukaryota > Viridiplantae > Streptophyta > Magnoliopsida > Fabales > Fabaceae > Adenanthera > Adenanthera pavonina. Next base: position 18,778,169 of record JAIVEN010000002.1, on the reverse strand, counting down.
CGCATCAAATCATACTCAATTTTACTCTCTAATTTCATCATAGTGTATTGATTGGTTAATAAGCAAAATTTCTAGCTTTTCATCATCCTTTATCTCCCTTCTCCCACACTTAACCAACTAACCCCCATCACTATACCTACCTTCTTTTGTTAGCCTCTCTGGTTTCGTCCTTGCACTTGAAGAAAACACAAGCTTTACATATAATGCCATCATTAGGTGAAACACTTGCTGGCTTGTTAAGACTTAAGAGGCTCTATTTCAAAGTACTTTAGTTCCAGCTCTCCATTAAGTACGCTGCGTTTTTCTTATTTAGGATCATAAGAGAGGAAGAAGATAAGATGATGAGTACTGCTAGATTTATCAAGTGTGTAACGGTTGGGGATGGAGCTGTGGGGAAGACATGCATGCTTATATCCTATACCAGTAATACTTTCCCAACAGTAAGTTCTCGTTTTGCGTGTTTCAATATGCAAGTGAATCAGATTTGAAACTTGAAAGAGACAGAGTAATGAAGCTAACTCTTTTTTATTTATTTATCTATTTATTTGGGATTTCTTGTTTGATAGGATTATGTTCCAACAGTGTTTGATAACTTCAGTGCTAATGTAATGGTGGATGGTAGTTCTGTGAACCTTGGCTTGTGGGACACTGCTGGTAGGTCTCTGAGATGGCTCTGCAAATTTCATGATTTTCTCTGACAAGACAATTGCTATAGTTTGTGGATTTTACAGGCCAAGAAGATTACAACAGGCTAAGGCCTTTGAGTTACAGAGGAGCTGATCTGTTTTTGTTGTGCTTTTCTCTCATCAGTAAAGCCAGTTATGAGAACATTTCCAAAAAGGTCTTTTTCTTTCTTCTTCTTTCTCTCTACTTCAAATCCCTAGGCTCTTGCTTGTTTTCTTCTCGGACTACTGCCAGCAACTTTTACTTTTACAGTCTTTGACGGAATTATTGCATTCTTTGGCTAACAGTGGATTCCTGAGCTGAAACATTACGCTCCAAATGTGCCTATTGTGCTGGTTGGAACAAAACTGGGTAAGATGCTTTCATCAAAGTTGTAATATAATCTTCTGCAGTAGTGGTTATTCAAATTTCTCTTCACATCAGAATAATTGTTTTCCCCAAATAGTTGCATGAAAATTTTTATTCATGATGAAGCAGATATAGTCTCTGTCCAAAAGTATAGGCATGAAATGGATGCATAAAATAGCAACACGATAATCTTTAAAGCTGGGATATCCATCCAGTACGAATCATAGCATTGTGTTTGATACAGTGCAAACGCAATCTTACTTTCTTAATTGTCCGTACTTTATAGCCACTAATCTTACCCCATGGTAGAAACAGAGGAAGTAAAGAACAATTCTGCACTTTGGTTAAGAAAGATATCTTGTAACCATCTTAAGCAGTTTCAATAGCAAGATCATCAACACCTTGTAAGACTTTCTTCAATTTGTTGCCTTCAAACCTAATACTGGCTTTCCTTCAACTCTTGTGCATAGATTTGCGAAATGACAAGCAATATCTGAAGGATCATCCTGAAGCCACTCCAATAACTACTGCCCAGGCATGTGACTTATCTTCCACACACATGCACGCACGCACGCGCACACAGAGAATTTCAGAGGATTCTTATTGAATTAACAATGGCTGGATGGTATGGACAGGGTGAAGAACTGAAGAAATTGATAGGGGCGGTCATGTATATAGAGTGCAGCTCCAAAACACAGCAGGTAAAGGCCATCTCTAGAACACAGACTTATAAAGAAGAGTGTGCCTTTATTTTTATTCTTTCTTACTTGTGGTTTCAGAATGTGAAGACAGTTTTTGATGCTGCAATCAAGGTGGCATTGAGGCCTTTAAAGCCAAAGAGGAAACCACCAAAGAAAAGGACTTGCGCCTTCCTGTTCCAGCTTTTTTGACTCACTCATATAACAAAATTGGAACCTTTTTTTTTTCTCAATGGTGGTGATTTTAAATATATAAAGATCTTGTGTTTTAGAATATTTGCCTGAGAAGGAAATTCGTCCCAATAATTATTAATCTTCCTTTGTTAAATTAAGTTGTGTTATTCTGCAGTTTCTGCTGCTCATATTTTGCTTGTTCCAGAAGCCACGATGGGTCATTGATGGGGTATTTGCTTTCTTTTTTTCACAGCACTTTTATCACTTCTCTATTCTGTATGGATTATTTTAAATCTTATTATTTGAATTGTATAGCTAAATGGACAAAAAGCGCTATTTTAAAAACAGGAGCAGCCTAAATGCATCGATACTCTCATCTAAATTGGTACAAGGGATTAATTGTTATGCGCTATAGCCAAACATGATTTTTTTTTTTTCCTGTCTCTGATTCCAAACATGAGAGGTCGTTGCCGTTAATGAATATTTGCGAAATCAAAGGCAATAACCACCTATATCATCAGTAAGAAAATTTAAAAAATTTTACCCAAAACGATACACACACATTTGTGTGTGTGTGTGTGTGTGTGTGTGGGTGTATAAGTCCCCATCGGTGGTTGTTGGTGGTGACATATAAATTGTGGATTTCTTTTCCTTTTACTACAAATTCTCTTTGACGCAGAATATTGATGAGCTCAGTTAATATAAATTTAGGTATATCAATTAATATAAATATATATGATATAAAATTTATAATGAGTTATAGTATCCATAAATAGTGTGACTCAACTTAAATTCTATACACATACAATGAAAAAAGAATATAAGTAATTATATGGATGGAAATTAATTTTTATAGTCTTGTTTTAAAAATAATAGAAAAATACACTAATAAACAGTAACGTATAATAAATATTTTTTATTTTTTACGCAAAACAAATAAAATTCCTTCTCTTTTTCATACTAAAAAGTAAAAACACCATAAGTTCAAATACACATTACAATATTTTAATATTTTATGTTTTACATCATGTTCAATCCTACGAGAACACCTAACCCTGGTAAGAGTTGAATCTAATAAAACTATATCTTGACTTTCTCGCCACCATAATATTATTGGAGATATTGGTTGTTTACTTTCACTTTCCCACTTGGTCAAAAGTTTGAAATTGTGTCTGTGTGCTTCCACTGAGACGATTATTTCTTTTTATGCATGAAATCAAGAGGCTTCTTCATTTACGAGATTTATATATAGTTAAAAAACATGCACGATTTTGTGTATGAATCAATGTATTTAAAACCGGATCGGCTCGGCTCGGCTGATCCGGGAGAAAAACCAGTGAATCGGACAAACTTAGTCAAAAATCGGGTTAGATCTGTGGTTTTCATGTGAACCGGGTCACAAAAAAATGAAGAAGCTCATGTGCGCAACCCGCGACTTGGAGCACTTGCAACAATGGTTGACCACCAAGCTACAAGTTCCTATCAATATATATAGTTAATTTTTAATATATATACATACATTAAATTAAACTCTTGAAAATAAGTAATAACCCTCCAATATACACTTGGAGGTCTCAAACTCGAGACTCATTGGTAAGAATTGTGGCACTTCACTATTTGAGCTACAAGTAATTATTATTATGTATTTGCAATATTTAATATATATATATATATATACATATATTAATTTAAACTTTTTTCTAATTAACATAATCACAAAAACCTTTATAGTTTATACTTTATTCTACTCATTTTCATAGAAATTAATCAACAAATGTCAACAAATGATTTGATTTATATATCTTATCTTTTTTTTTTCATTACATGATAATATAAATTTTTACTTTCTTTTTTCAGGTTTTTGTTAATTTAAAAAATATATAAAATTTGGAGACCTATGATATTTAATTATTTGTGATAAATGTTGATTAATTATTGTACCAAACTATTATTTTTATAATATTAATTTTATTATTATTAATGAATATTTTTTATATTTTTCATTCATATTATTTTAAATATATTAATTTATTCATAATCGGTCCGACTCTGATCTGATCTCGATCCGACCATTAAACCGTGAGCTGCTACCTCAACTAATTTAATGGTCCGTCCGATTTTTAATATCTTAAGGTATGTAGGCTTTGTAATTTTATTTCACTTTTAATTTTAATCATTAAGTAGTTAAATCCTCAAAACTTTAATGACCCAGTCACTTTAACCAGCAATCATATCTCAAGCCAATGAAAAAGTAAAAAATTGTTAATAAATTAGGTGAGAACAGATGTAGAATCAAATTTCTAATCTTCCTCTGAAGTAGCAGTCAATTCGCTGATTCATACTTTAATTTTGTTTTGACCGTAAAGTACGGGTCAAAATGTCTATGTCTTTAGTTGGCCATTAATTCAATCCACCCAATGCATGAATGTATTCATCTATAATTAAAGGTGTCACAATCACTCAATCAGGATATCCGAGCATATTTCTAACTATTACTTAAGCAAACGTGCCTAATTATTGTGACATATATGCTCTGAAAATGATTAATTAAAAAAATGATAAGGATAAAAAGTTGAAATATTAAGGTATCTTGATACTATATATATATATAGATTTAGATCAATATTATATGAATAAGGTGATTTTTTTTTAATCGTTGACTGTGTTTGCGGGAGAGTTTGAATCTTAAAAATATTTTATGTCATTACTTATAAAAAATTATGTCATAAAGTCGGAAAGAGGACTTTTGACAGAAGATTATCAGGTATCCAAATATATTATTTGGCCTCATGCCATTCCTGTGTCTTCATGATCTATTGACAATTTTTTTCCTTTTATTGTTTCAACTTTAAACAAAATCACACATGTTTTTTCACATATTACATTAAATTTGATGTGAGTTGTATTGTTTAAAAATTATAAATAGTGTAATTTGATATAAATTTTATGACATATATTGATTATTTCATCTTTTTGTTGTTGGAATGAAATTCCTCATCTACCAATTGTATAAATTTTTATTTTTTTAAATTACAGGATTCATGTGTGTCTTCTGAAACCCGAAAAAAATTCTTAAGTTTTAATTTTTTGGGCCAAAAATGCATGTGTAGAAATTTTTGTGTATTTTAAGAGAACTTTTTATATAATTTAAAAATATAAAAATTTAATTTAAAAAATTGTATAGTCTAAATTTCAAAAGATAGGATGGATACCGTATAAAAGATTACTTAAATAAGATTTTTACATTCTCTCAGTCACTTTTTTTTTTATTGAAACTCTTATATTTATAATATTCTAAATAAAAAATTTGATGAGTCAACAATCATGTTGGGTTTAACATTAAGTTGAATAAATTCATGTTTGCAAATATACTTTAGAGTAACCTTGTATTTAATTCATTTTAAAAGGTCATTATGTAAAGTTATTTTTATTTTTAAATATAATTTTAACCAATGAACTAAAGAAATTTTTTTCAATATGCAAACGTATTTTTATTTCACCATTATTTTATCAAATTTATTTTTATAATAAAAATTTAAATATAAATTATATTACAAAAAATTTATTTTTATTCAAACTTATTTTTAATAAATTCCATTTTATTCTAACTTTTAACTTTTGTTTGTAAATTAAAAACCAAACACTCTCTAAGAATTCAACTGTTACAGTTCCATCGTGCAGTCAAATTTGGAGGAATTTTATTATATTCAATTCAACGAAGTTTGAATTTCTGTTTATGATTATAGAATTAAAAAGAAAAGAAAACTCTAGAAAGGACGTTAATGCCAAGATGCTATCAAACTGGTCAATTCCCAACTTATTTCCAAGAAACCCAACAAATGCAAACGTGCGGCTAAATATTTCACATTAATTTCCTTGGTCAAATTGTCAAACCATGTAACTAGTCTTCAATTCCTTCTTTTTTTTAAAAAAAAAAATCCTTCACGGATAAAACCCTTATTAGCATGTTAACCAAAATTTTTCCACTCAATGACAATACCTATCGTGTTTCACATATAAGGATAAAGGATGTGAATCAGTTTTATTAATGAATAATTTTATATTTGATAAATATTTTTGTAAATTCTATTTGATTTATAAAATTTTTTTTAATGCTAAAAGTATCCCTCAATTAATAATTAAAAATTAATTTCTTCGAGATATAGATATTACTTAAATGAATTTTGTCTTACTTAATAAAATTTTTTTCATACTCATAGATATAAATTGAATCCAAAATAATATATTTAAAAATTTTAATTATTTATTAACTGTATTAAAACTTTATTAATAAAAATTTATTTTTAATTTTGATGAATTATCGAAGCTGAATTAAAAAATGTTTGTATGGAAAAAATACTTATTAGCATTGGCACATTGCTATTACTTTTAGACTTTAGCGTCATCAACTTATCTTACTAAGAAAAGTTATCTTAGAAAAAATAAATTGTTGACCAAATTTTAATGGAAGTTGAAAAGTATGAGGGAAGACTGATGAAGGACTGCAAAGAATTCTAGTAGCTGGTGGGCCCCACCAGCTCATTAAGTGAGGGGTTTAGTTTAATCCCACGATGATGGATGACTTGTCTATATTAATGTCCGGATTTCCTTCATACATCCAAAGCGCTTACGCCGATCCTCCAGAAAGCGTCCATGTAGGCGTTCGTGGGATGACTTTGATGACGTTATCATTTCTAATTGTTAAGAGGTCTATTCTCCTTGTGCATTCGCCATTGTTTCTCTTTCTAATTACAAAATTACCCCATTCGTTTATACTCCCATATTTTTTTCCATCTCTTTTCTTTTTAATGAAAAACACGTATAATTTATGACATGACTCAAAATTCTAGCAGTCATAGGTCTGTCACTCTATCCTATGATTTTAGTCATCACTAAAAGTCATAGGTCTGTGCTATGATTTTAGTCATCACTAAGAGTCCAGACACCTTAAATGATCAAACCAACTATTAAACTGCTTTTTTAGGATTGATAATTGTCCTCATAAATCAACATAAGTATTTTCAGTATATTTTGTTCTCACTCACACACCTCTTTCCCAGGAGGTCACTCATCCCATAACTGCTCCAAGTCAAGCACGCTTCACTGCGGAGCTCTTAAGGGATAGGTTATAAAAAAGGTATATACATCTTGTTAGTATAGGTAATACCTATCAATTCCTTTAAGCTATCATTAACTGTATAGTTCCATACCTATACAGTCTTTGGATCTCTCTCGTTCTGGTATGCATTCGATTCATTCATATGCTCCTCCCTCTTAGAAGCCTGCCAAGAGCCGCTCTTTGTCTGTGCATTATCACTTTTATCTCACACCCCCTTTTTTTGCATCGGCGATCACTCCCCGTCCTCATCAGTGCCTGGATGTCACGTGGAGCAAAAATGTAACACCTTGCCTTCTGACGCCTTCAGAGTTGACCAAAACCTTCAAAATCCAACCAAACGCAACCAAAACATGTTAAAACAACGTCTCAAAACTTCAAAACAGTGGAAACAAGCCAAACAACATCAAAATTTGGGTTGGGGCCGCAGCCGCTACAGTATCGCCGCGGCTCCAAACCTCTCATGTTTCACATATGCTACTAGACTCTCTGGCATCGCGGCTTGCTTCCTGGCGTCGCGGTGCCCCTTGCTGGTTTTCCACACCAGCAAAATGTCAACGTCGGGGCAAACTCTTGACGCGCATATCTTTATGCTCCGACATCCGATTGACCTGATTCCAACTCCTACAAGTCAATCTAGTTACAATCTATCCACAGACACCACTTTCACCTCAATCCAACTCCGTATAGAGATTCTGGACACCTGACACTATTTTGGCCACTTTTTTACAAAAACTCACAACTCACCACTCTCATTTGTCATCAAAGGCAATTCAACCACTTGGGACCATTCACACAAATTCAAAACCACTCAAACAACTTGTCCAAAGAAGTTTCACCTCAAAAGAATCATTCCTCTGAGATTTAACCCCCTTGAACCCCATTTGACAAATTGGGCTATCTACCTCAAAACACACCACCAAAGCCCAATTCCACCTTTGGGCTTACAAATACTAGCACACTGATTCCTCAACACCCCGAATCACATATATACCACCATCCATCATACACAGCACATACAACACAATTTCACATACATAACATTCCTTACAATGTCATACATCCATTACAAAACATAATATTCTACTTGACACAAGATACATATCCAAAACACATATATACTACATAGACCTAGTATCCCCACGTCCGGTGCTACTCACGCGTCTTCTCCAGACTAGTGCTAGAACCGTTACCTGAAAAGTTAGTTCATGGGAGAGGAGTGTGAGATAATGTCTCAGTAACGGGAAAAAACTACACACATATATATACATATATGTCATACAATCCATGAATGCAATGTGAAATAAATGAAATGCATATCTCTCTCGCATACAGCTAGAACCATGGGCTATCGTCATAACAGGATATTTCATATAGGTAATTCTCTTCCAACAGTCGGTGAATACTGATTTTGGGACATCACCAAACTCACCTCCCATTAGTGCACACGGCCAAAGGTAACACTAATGTTCGGACCATGACTCTCCTTCCCCTTTCCCACCACGAATTGGCAGCGATTTAGGGAAGGTGCAGTTCACTGCACGCATTTCCCCTCCTGGCCATGGGAGAAGATTTAGCCGCAGGGATCCTATCCTTATCCTCCCTAACATATATATTCCATCCTTATCCTCCTTAACATATATATATATATATATCATCATACATCATATTGTCATCACATTATCACCACCCAATTCGCTAAATATCACAATCTCATAATGCCATGTAGTGATGCTCATGTATCATCATATAATAATCATCATGATCTCAATGTCATGCTATGCATCATGTCATATCATATCAAGATTATCATTACATATGTAATCATCATCATAATCATAATCATCATCTAGTTGTGTGCATACCACGATATGTAGAAAATAGTACACATAAACACATCAATATCGTGGTATGAAAGAAACATGCATATATACACAAATATACGTACTATCATACAATATAAACAATACAATATAAACAAACACCCATTTACCTCAATTGTCATTACCACATGCAGACAAGTTCCACAAGCTTTCTGGAATGCCAATCCTACGACTAGTTTTCTCTGAGTAGCCAAATAACTTTAACAACTCCATAATATCTCAATTAACCACATATACCAATAATAATAATAATAATAATAATAATAATAATAATAATAATAATAATAACGAATGAGAATAGCATAAGGAGTCATCAAGATATTATTTAAATCTAATTAGCTTTTTAAAATTTTGATTTTTTAAAATAAATATATTTAAAATTTATATTTATAAAATAATCGAGATATAATTAAAAAAATGGTCTCTCAATAACCCAATTTCAGAAAACCTAAATCATTTTTTTCTTTTCTTAGTCTCTGCGGCCAGAACACACCAGTCTCATCTCTCTCTTTCTTTATTTTGTCTTCTTTCGTCTTTTCCCAAATCAAAAGTGTCAGGCATTGCTTCATATACTTTTGATTTGTGTTACAACTGATAGATAGTGGATTAACCGGTTCCATCATTTTCTTTTTCCAACATTTATTTTCTCCTTTGATTTCCTTTCAAGGTAACTTAATAATATTTATTTCAAATTTTAAATTTTATACTCCTCAGTCAAGCACCACTCACATATTCCTAGTATTGTTATTTTTAATACTCCAGTGTTCAGTATGGTCTAATCTGGCTCATTCATTATCAAGGTTAATTACTAATAAATTGTATTCGTGTTTCTCCAGAGCTGTCCATTTTGATTTCCAGCTAAGAGGGGACTCCTAATTGTGGAAAACAAAAGACACATCACTAATCTCACCATAATTATGTGTCTTTTTTAAGCTCTTTCCAGTTCATAATATTTGAGAAAATCCTGCTCGTTGTATATATCTTGTTTTTTTCTTATAGCGTTATCACTCATAGCCCTATATACTTTTAGCTCCTAATTGATCTATCACATGTAACTCGATTTCAATAACTCACACACGGCCCTAGACACATTATTGGAGTCGTCTTCAGCGTGCTTAATTGTTTGCATGTGAGAGCTAATCATAAACTCAATCTGGTCCCCCAAAAAAGAAATAAAAATTTATTTGAGAAAAAAAATGTTACTATGTTCAAATGTTAGTTAACAGTGAAAAATTACTCATTATATGTTGATCATAAAAGTAAAGTAAAGTTCATAAATGAAAAAAATTAGCATATTAATAATTATAAAATATCATGTTTTGATATTAAATAACTATATTAATTTCAATTGAAATTATTATTATTATTTTAATTTAATAAATAATTAAAATTATAATTTAATTATTAATGCTAATAAACTTTCGCCTCCTTAACCATTGTTTTAGTCCCGTACGCCCTTGACTATCTTTTTCCCCAACATTAATTAACGTGTCCCAGAAAAAAACAACTACGGAAAGTGGAAACAGGTTATGAGTGTCTTTTTTTTTTTTTCCAGTTTTGTTTTCGAAATTCCTCTTGTTAAAGAAAGTAGAAAAATGCTTATTGATCATAAATGTGAATCACGCTTTTAGCACAGTCTTGGTCTCCTGGGACGGGGAATGAATCGTCGAACCTAGATTTTGTCCTTTTACATTTCATGATATATCCTTTTTTTATTTGTTTAAAAATTTTGACTCCAATTGAATTACTCAACGCAAGCTGTGTCCAATTGTTTATCCTGCATGCTCGCAATCACAACAATTGCTTGATATCATAATGAGATTTTCGTAAGTAATGGATAATTTTACTCTCTTGTTTTTAATTATAAAATATTTTAATTTTACGTATGAGAGTTAATTATTTTAATTTTTTTAAAAATTAATATGTTTTTCTAAAACTACTTTTATTAAATTTTTTTATCTTTCTTTCTCACATAAATTAAATAGAGATTTTTTTGTAATATATAATAAATACTATATCGTATTCTGTAAATAATTTTATATTTAAAATTAAGATAAAAAATCCTATATTTAGAATAAAAAATAATATTTTTTTAATTATTATATTATATTATATATGAATAGTTATTGGTTTGAAATAAAGAATTTAATACAAGGGCTCACTTAATATACTTTCTGAAAGTAACATTCAGATAAATATATTTCCCAGGAGACTCATCTATGTTTTACTTATTTTATTTTTTACTTGTGGAGGAGTTTAAACTATTTTTTAAAATAAATATTTGGTGTTTTAATGTTAAATATATAAATACCCTTTTTATTAAAAAATTAATTAAAGAATTAAGAATTATTTTGAAAATATATTATAAAATACTCAAGAAATAGAAGTTTCTAAGTTTTTATTTGTGAAGTTTTACTTCTCAAATTAGGCCTGTGTTATTAGGAACTTATAAAAAAAATTTTAATCAAATAAAGGTAATTGCTCTATTTTTTGAGAAATTAAACTTTCCCTTTCTTTATTTTTCCCATACAAAGCTACTCCAAAATGTAAGTAATTATTGTGCATGAAAGTGTATATATATATATATATGTTTATTTATTTAAATTATGAATTTATTAAAGCTAGTGTTAATTTGTAAATAAAAATAAAATAAAAAATATTTTCAATATTAACAATAAATTAAAATATTTTTTTGTCCAACGACAATAAATTAAAATGGTGAAAAGCAAAATAAAAAACATGTGAAGAGTTTGAATTTCTTGTTAATCATGATACAAATACAAGTGTCAAGTTTGGTAATATCAAAGAAAAGCAATGGTATTATGGTGATAACAGAGCCGGTTAGCCCGCTCACCAAGAAAAATAAAATTAAAATAATTGATTCGTATGGGCGATTTCCAGTCACCTTCCTCCTCTCGTGAGCACAAAACGTTCTAATGGCCCCACATGAAGTCATCTATATTTCAAAGATAAATACAAGCCCAGAGCCCCTTCCCACAATCTTCAACTTCTTCAAACCCCTCCTTCCCACAAAAACACAGACGTTCACAGAAACAGAGGAAGCAGCTAAGGCTACAAAATTCCTAGAAACTCCGAATTAACCAATCAGTCATGGAACTTCCTTTCAACGAGAACGACTCACAAGACATGTTCATATACCAAGTCCTCCACGAGGCCAATTCTATTCACCCCTCCACCACCACCTCCGCCGCCGCCAACGCCAACGCCGCCTCCACATGCATCCCGCAGAGACACCAAACCGCCGTGCAGAACGGGCTAGAGCCGACCAGGACCGTCGGGAAGAAGCACTACAGAGGCGTAAGGCGGCGGCCGTGGGGTAAGTACGCGGCGGAGATCCGCGACTCTAACCGGCACGGAGCACGCGTGTGGCTCGGAACGTTCGAAACCGCAGAGGAGGCCGCCTTGGCTTACGATCGAGCGGCTTTTAGAATGAGAGGTGCTAAGGCCTTACTCAATTTTCCCGCAGAAATCTTAGCTTCTTCCATGGAGATGTCTTGTGATTCTAACAAGCCTTCTTTGAGCTCCGGTAGATTGTGTACTTAAGATTCCGATTCAAGTGCTAGCAACTCTTGCGCTAATTCCATTGGAACCGATAGAAACTTGTTAGAAAGCACAAGTAGCACAGACAGTTAGGGACATTGCATCTGAGGGGAATCTGGTGAAGATTTTTCTGCCAAACCAACGAGTGAGAGATTTAATGAAACAGAAGAGATTCGGGAACACAAATTTGTTTTTCTGTAATGAGTTGGTTTAGTTTATGTTTATGATGAGCCCTAGAGATGTCTATATAAGAGAGGCCTGTCGTGAACCCAAATTGTGAGGGTAAAAGTGACGATAGTGTCACCAATAATGATACAGAGAGAATAATGAAAAATTTGTGACAGAATTTCAGAGAGACTAGAGAGAGCAGAAACTCTTTTGGGAGAACACTTTGGGCGCTCATCATGTGTGCTCATCAGTTTCTGAATCAAATTTGCACGATCCAGATGTAATCGTATTTTTTTATTATATTTTTATTTTATTAAATACAGGATTAAAATAAATATAATTTTATAATTGTTACTTTTTAAAAAAATTATTATTATGAAATTAGAATTGAACAGTTTAGATCCATTCGGGATGATAAGTATTGGGTGTTTATCACAATGATGAGCACCCAATGTGGATTATTCTTTTGGTTGATTTTGTTGGCTTGGTTTAGAATATGTGACTATGATAAGAATGAGTGGTGATACTTCTTTTTTTTTCTTCTAAAAATAAGATTATTTAAATTGACTTCTAATGATTTCAGGAGTTATAAGTTATGGTTCTTCAAGGATGTTAATGATATTAAATTCTAATGTTCTAAAACTTATATTTAAGGATGTTCATATTGGATAGAAAGATATTTGTTTAATTAAATTAGTTATTTTGACTTACTTGGATTAAATGATTGAAGTTTTTACCTTCTAAATAAGCAGTTGGAAATTTGATTTTTAATCTTTATATATAAAACAAGCTTTTATGAGAGATTTGCCCTTTTCTCTCAATAGCCTAAACAAAATTATTCTTTATCATTAGCTAACAAAAATTAGTTATTATGGACAAAATCAAATCAATTTGATTCAATCCGTAGTTAATTTGATTTGGATCGAGTGATCATTTTTGGATAAAAATGTTAAGATTTAAAATGAAAAAAAAAATTCAACCTCAACCAAGAAAATACACATTCCTAACAACAAAATTCAAAACTATTGTATTAGAACAGACTTAAAATGTAATCCAATAGTCAATCATAAGCAACTAAATTGTACAAGATGCTCATTATAAAATTTATATTACGAATATTTCAATACAACTTTAATATATAATCAATCAACTTAGATGTTTGGCCAAAAAAAAAGGACTTTGTTGTGGTTAAATGTCTTTTATTGTCGTTCAAACCCATCCCATCGATTTTAACTAAATTCTTCAAATCAATTCATTTTATAGAACTCTGGCTTGCTTATTTTTGCTGACAAGGGATATTATGAGTCCTGGACATAGAGTTACTTAGAGTTTCCTTTAACATTCTGAAAGATTTAGCACCTAGATTTTAGCTTTGTCTTTGCTTGTCATGGTTGCTAGAGAAGTTAGGTCTCTGCAAGACATGGAATTGTGGAGGCAGTATTTTGATTCCAAACTTTCTTCGTTCTAGTTTTATTTGATTTTGAAAATTTGAATAAAAAGAATATGAAGTTAGATGAAAATAAATTTGATTCCAGACATTTTGGATTGGCGAATGCCAGCCCGAATACATACTAAATCCATTTGTAAACTAACAAATAAGATTGTAGGAAAAAAAAACTAACAAATAAGGTTTGTACAGATTAGCAAAAAGGTTAATGAATTGTGTTTGTTGGGAACAATTGTGAGAAAAATAGACACGTTGAGGAAAAGAAATTGCACTTAGAAAAAGGAAATATGAATATATGATGAACAGAAAGAATGAAAGTATATATATTCATTAAAATTAAGTATTATTGGATCAAATGTTTTAATAGCTTTGTATTATGTCAATCATTAAATAATATTAATTTGAAAACTAATTATTGGGCTAAATTGTTATTCATATAACTTCTTGTACCGACGATCGGCCGATCGCTAAAGACCTGAAATAACAGTCGCAATATTGGGCCGACCGTCATTTAAAATATATCTCAGGGCCCATACTTTCATCAATACATAAACCCATTGGCCAATATCCAATGTCGTGGGAAAATCACGAAAAAATCTTAAAATATAAAAATAATTATTGAAAATTTCCAAAACTCTAAAAATTACATCTAAGTCCCACTAATGTAAAATCTGAAAAAATGGGGGTAAAAATTTTCATTATTGAGTATAAAATCATGGAGTATGAATATAAAATATTATATTATGATTTTATATTTAACAATGAAGTTTTTTATATTCATTTTTTAGAATTTTATATCAATAAAATTTGAGTGTAATTTAATATTGGAACACGATTTTCTAGTCAAAAATGATTTTTTTTATACTGATTTTACACCAATGGGATTTAGGTATAATTTTTAGGATTTTAGAACTTTTTAATAATTATTTTTATATTTTTATATTTTTGGATTTTTCTGTGATTTTCTCTTTTCTCTTACATATATCAAGTATAAAATTTATTTATGAAAGGAAATGTGAATATTTCTTCAATTAAAAAAAATCGCAAGACAAAGAGAAAATTATTATTTTTTTTGCTATTTTAATATTCACCAGCAATTTATCATCAATTAGTCAATATCTTAAATCACTGATTGTGCGAAGCTTGTTGATTGCATTCAAAAGAAGGATACTACATAATTCGAGGGATAAAAGAAACAAGAAGTTGTTGTGGCAATAGGAGAACTACATAATTTGATAAACAATTAATTGTTTACAGTTAAATATTTAAAGCTATATAATTTGATAAATAATCAGTTTATTTGTGTTCTTTCAAAACTCAAACTTCATCAAAATTTTCATAATCTTGCAGTATTGTTTTCATCTTTCTAGGTATAATGCTATTGGAGGATGAGTCAATTATAAAACTATCTCTCGCTAGATCACTCTTTCTTTTCTAAAACTCTCTAATATAAGAGCCAACTCAAACATATAATGCATCAATTAAATCAATGATGTTACATTAACATATCACTTAATCTGCTTTCTACAAATATTACATATAAAATATGTGCTTTAGGGATGGGAAAATTGCTCCAATATTTCTAGCTTCCTTGAAACTAATCTCTCAAAAGGAAGATAATAAGCTTTCCAAATAATCATTCCCCAAGTCCTGAAACTCAAAAACATCATCTTCTTCATTCCCTCCCAAGCTTGCCATTTTCTTCCTTGCAGGTTCTTCATTCATCACACCAATAAATCCATCTCCCTCCCTACACCTTCTCTTCCGGGAGCTGCAGAAATTTTCTTGACAGTTTCCCTTCTGGTCCAACCCTGAGGCCCTTGAAACAGTCTCAAGTGGGAAATTAAGGTGTGCTTTAGGACCTCTAATTCTCAGAGCAGCCCTGTCATAAGCCAAAGCTGCTTCCTCAGCTGTGTCAAAAGTCCCCAGCCAAACCCTTGCACCTTTCCTTGATGAGTCTCTGATTTCAGCAGCATATTTCCCCCATGGCCTTCTCCTTACTCCTCTGTAGTGTTTTGCAGCCACCTTCTTCTCCACTTTCTCTCTCACAGCTTCTTCTTCTCCTTCCTCTTCTTCTTCAACCTTCTTATTGAATTCAAAAGCACTGCAAGTTTCTGAATTATTACTGCTACAAGGTGGAAACCCATCTAAGAGTTCTTCCCAGAACTCAGTTCCCATTGATATCCATCTCCCTAAACTAGGAAGCCTTCTCAGAACTTCCATACAACCTTCTCTTCCATCCAGATTAGGTAATTCTTCCCATTGTGATCCATTAGTGCTGATGATTTTAGCCCACACGCTCTCAAGAATGCCTTCAGAAGCTGAACCTTGGTTGCCATGAAGAGCCATGTTTGTTAACTGAAGAGGGAGGAAGGGGATGATGACGGAGATATATAAAAAAAAAGTGGGTATGCATACTCAGAATGAAGACTCTTTTGAGTTTTGACAGCTCAGCTTTGCTTTGTTCTGCTAAATGAGTTGGAAACTTGTGCTTTAATCCACTGACCACCAACTCAGAGGGATTTCAGTGTTTTCAACATGAAGAAAAAAAAGACTTGAGCAATGGGGATTCGTTATTTTAAAGTTTTTTCTGCTGACTTGTGTGCTTGTTCAATTATTTGGGACTTTTTCCCAGGTAGATTCTATGTACTTTACACATTGAATTCCTCTTGTCATACACACAAACAGTGAAGCAAAGCATCTGAAAGCTGGCAAGGGAATATCAGATGTATAGCTCTGCTGCTTTTTTTTTTTTTTTTGTATTTGGCACCAACTACTTCAGTTTCAAAATTATTGATCCTTCAATATATCAGAACAGATATTGCTGTTTAAGTTTTTTTATTTATTATTATCTTGTTGGTAGAAGCCTCAAGTCATGATTATTGTTAAGGCTGAGATTAATTCAACCATATATCTATTTGTAGGTTTTGTGCTCATGTACTCTGCATCAGATTTGGTGATTAAGAAACCCATTATAATATTGTTTCTTATAACAGACGATCTATGCATAAATAGTGCTCACACGCTATTAAAGCCCTGTTTGGTTGGAGTTTTTTCAGGGGGAGGGGAAGGTGTTTGGATCTGTGTTTTGGAGGGGATTGGAGGGGATTTAATTCCCCCTAATCTCCTCCCCCATCCCTTTTTCATTCCCCTCCAATTTGGGGTTTTTTGGAGGGGATTGAGTTTTATTATTCAATTCCCTCCAATCCATTCCTGAACCAAACAAGGTTTTATTAAAATCTCTCCAATCCCCTCCCCTCGAATTCCACCAAATAAGGAAATTTTAAAATTTCTCCAATCCCCTCCATTAAAATCCCTCCTCTCCCTTCCTTCCGGTTGAACCAAACAGACCCTAAATCTTTGTTTTTCGTGAAGTCTATCGATGCAAAAAGTCAAAGGTATAATAGTAATAACTGCCTTTTTTCCCCCTTGTGAAGTAACTGGGGTAAATGATATTTTATTTTACCACAAAATAAAATGAAAGCAAAACGCGTAGGCACGCAATAATATTGGCCAAGAATACCAAAGCTAAAGTAACTGAGGACCAAGGTGGCGTAATATGGAATGCATATAAGGAGGAGGGAGCATTTGCAGGAGAAAAATAAGTTGATCATGGAAGAGATGGGGTAATAATAAATTAAAGATAATAGAATAATGATTAAAAAAATGAACGCCACACGGTTGAGGAATAATATTAGATAAATCCACACCCCCAAAACAGGTGTATCCAGAAGAAGATTATTTGTTTCCTTTTTATTTTTGGCCATGCATTATCATTATCAGTGAAGCAAAACGTGTGAGGATTTCTAATTTGGCTTCCAAACTTCCTCATCCTTGTGAATTAATGTTGTCAAGTTCCTCAAGATTTCTTTTTTGTGAGATATGGTATTTGATATTATTATATAGTAATAGGATACATATAATGTATGTAATGCTCTACGAGCTTCGACTTACTGGAGAAGGAGGATCCCCCTCCTCTCCCGGATGACAACCGATCAACCAAGAAAGTGAAAATACGAGATGAGGAGACCATGGAAACTGATTGTTTTTCAGCCAATGACTCACATCATCCTGCTTTGCCTTCGGAGGAAGAAATTGTTCCTGAGACAATGGAGGTTGCCAATGAGTTAATGAAGGTGGATACACCTTCAACCAATAGAACTCCAACCTTCACTCTAGGCCCAATGGATCAGAACATGAGCACTCCCTTTTGAGCAAACAAGGCCTTCCTCGCAAACCCCCAGACCCTTCTAAGGAGGTAGGAAAAAGAATTCCCCGTGGGCCTAAGGTAAAAAATCTTAAAGCTCGGCCCAAGGATCTTAGTGCTGGGCCATCAAATGTTTTGCAGCAGGCTTTCAACAAGACTTATGAAGCCTTTCGTTCATAACAATATCATGAAGCTTACGGCAGCACCTGTGATGATGACGAGATTTTAAACTGCCCTGACTCAGGGCAATAATTTTCCTCTCATATGTCTATTTTTATATGGAACTGCCAAGGGGCAGGAGCCAAAGGTTTTCTAGCAGTACTTAAATCCTTTATCCAAGGATACAAACCTCAAATTGTTGTTCCTGTTGAACCCAGAATTTTCTGTGTTCAAGTTGACCATGTTATTAAGAAGATTGGAATGTTCAGATTGCATCGTGTGGAAGCTAACAGATTCTCAGGTGGCATTTGGATCTTGTGGTCCCAAAAAGTGGAATTCAATATTCTTGCCAATCACAGACAACTTATTCACTCTAATGTGATGTGGCATGACACTAACAAGACCTTCTTCTTCACAGCCATCTATGGAAGCCCTATTCCCTCCAACCGTGAATTCCTTTAGAGAGACTTATCTGCCTTGATGACCAATAACAATAACCCTTGGCTTTTTAGCCAGCGATTTCAATGCCACTCTTAAAATTGATGAAAGGAACGGTGGCTCCAGAAGGCTTTCCATGGGTTGCAATTCCTTCACTTCTTTCATTAATAAAAATGAGCTCCTAGACTTAGGCTTTGTTGGCCCAAAATTTACTTGGAAGAGAAGCTCTCTCTTAGTCAGATTAGATAGAGTTCTTGCTAATTGCCCCTGGGTTCAGGCTTTCTCATCTTTTGTTGTCAATCATTTAACCACGGTGAAATCTGATCACAGGCCTTTCTTATTAACTTTGGGCCTTAACCTCTCTCAAAGAAGCTCAGTAAGCCCATTCAAATTTGTTGCTCCTTGGATATGCCATTCTAATTTCAATGCTTTTGCGAGAAGCACATGGGACAACTCTAAACACCTCACAGATAACATCCTCTCTTTCACGCATCGAGTCAAGCATTGGAACGACGAGACATTTGGCAACATAGGTCAACGAAAACGGTGCTTTAGAGCTCACCTAATTGGAATTCAGAAGAAACTCGAAGTTGGACCCATCTCCTTTGATCTCCTGGATTTTGATCAAAAGCTCAGAGAGGAATATGAAAATACTTGCTTTGAAGAGGAATTGTTATGGCTTTAGAAATCACACAATAAATGGATTGTCTTAGGGGACTGCAATATGGTTTTTTTTCACACTTCTTCTTTGATCCAACGTCGTAGAAATAAGGTGAATGCTCTCTATGACAATGATGGGAATTGGGTTTCTGACGAGGCTAGTCTGGCAAATATTGCCTTCAAGTTTTTTCAAACTCTCTATTCTTCTGATTGTGTCGGTTCGGTGCCTTTTGTGGTGATAGGTATGTTCCCTCCAATGCCACTCAATTTGCAAAATCTTTTAAATAGGATGGTCTCTATTGAGGAAACTAGGGATGCTCTTTTTGAAATGTAACCCCTCAAGTCACCTGGCCCTGATGGCCTCCCGGCTCTGTTTTACCAACATCAGTGGGATACAGTGATTGGTTCTCTATTTGATCTCATGACGAAATTATTTAAAGGTGGTACATTGGACCAGTTTCTCAATCATACCTACATCACTCTTATCCCAAAGGTGCATATGGCCCAATGCCTGAAAGAGTTTCGTCCAATTAGTTTATGTAATGTGGCTTACAAAGTTGTGGCCAAAATTATTACTAATAGAATTAAGGAAGTGATGCCCTATCTCATTCTCCCCCATTAGACTAGCTTTATTAAAGGCAGGAACATTATTAATAATATTATCATTGCTCAGGAAGTTATTTACTCTATGAAATTGAAGCGAGGTAAACGAGGTTGGATGACCATTAAAATTGATCTTTATTGAAGACATTCTTAGAGGGGCTCACTTTTCTAGCACTTTTATTTCATTGATTATGCATTGCCTTACTTCATCTACCGTGCAAATTTTGTGGAATGGTAAACCCATTGCTCCATTCAAGCCTATGCGTGGGGTTAGACAAGGTGACCTACTGTCACCTTACATATTTGCTCTTTGTATGGAGTATTTATCTCAAACTATTATATCTGCTATTTCTAGTGGCTCTTGGAAAATGATAAAAATGGGGCAACTTAGACCTAATATTCTTCGCTAACGACCTCGTTCTATTTGTTAAAAATAATGCAGAAATTTATTTTTATTTCTGTGTCAATTTATTTATCCAACTATCAAATAAAGTCTTTTACTTAGTCAAGGTTGTTAGTACATGTCTTGTTTTCAAGCATTAAGTGGGTTATACGTGTCCGAGCTTTAAGCTTTCTGTTGAGACAGTGTTAATGGGTAAATCCTTTACTAATTTGTTGCAGATTTCTAGGATTTTAGTTTCTCTCTGATTTGTATTTAAAGAGCAACAAGCTTAAATAAAAAGTGTAGCTTCAAGTCATATTTTCTCTGCCTTTCGTGTGTTTGCTTCCTTTGCCTCTTTGAGTCTTGTTTTATTTTATGCATAATTACTTCACTGTCAACCTTCATTTTTGACATCTGGTATCAGAGCCATGGCCAATAACAATGTTAGTATCAATCCTTCCATGCCATCCATTGCCCTCCTTAATGGGAAAAAGGGATATGACACCTGGAGCACCAAGATGAAGACTCTTTTCATTTCTCAAGACTTGTGGGAGCTTGTAGAACGAGGCTATAGTGAAGTTGGAGTCTCAGTAGAGGTTCTCAAAGACAACAAAAAGAAGGATGCTAAAGCCCTCTTCTTTATTCAGCAAGCTGTAGATGAAGCTATCATTCCTCGGATCGAAGTTGCAACCAAATTGAAGCAAGCATAGGATATTCTGTAGAAAGGGTTCCAAGGTACATCAAAGGTGCTTATTGTCAAATTACAGATTCTTAGAAGGAAATTTGAGGAATTGTTTATGAAGGATAATGAGACTTTAGATGCTTATTTTTCTAATTTGATAGAAAATGTTAACCAAATTAGAAAATATGGTGAGAACTTGTCTAATCAAAAGGTTGCTGAAAAGTTATTAAGAAGCTTACCCAAGAAGTTTGATCATGTAGTGGCTGCTATTTAAGAATCAAAAGACTTGTCTTCTATTTCTATTGATGAGTTGATGGGTTCGCTGCAATCCCATGAAGATAGGATGAAGAGATGTGAAGAAGGCACTGTAGAGTATGCCTTTAGTACATATGCGCAGAATTAGTCAAGAAACTCCCAAGAGTTCAGTAACAAGCAAGGTCGTGGTGGTCACTCACACTGTGGAGGAAGCCACTCTGTTCACGGTAAAAGGGGAGGTCGTAGAGGTGGTGGACGTTTTGGTGGTCAAAATCAACATTCTAAAGAAGTAAACGACGATGGTGGATCTAGTAAGCCTCAATGTTTTTATTGTCATAAACTTGGACATGTTGAAAAATATTGTTGGCTTAAAGAGAAACATGCTAAATTTGCTGAAAAAGAAGAAAAGAATGAATCTGAACCTGAAAGCTTGTTTCTTGCTTGCTATATGGCTAATGTATGTGCTCTAGATGTATGGTATATAGATAGTGGTTACGGCATTCATATGTCATCAAATTTGGATGCTTTCATCGACTTAGACAAGTCTGTCAAGACAAGAGTGAAGATGGGAGATGGGACTGTTCGTGAAGCACAAGGGAAAGGTGATGTGTAGGTCTATTCCTCCTCAGCTATTTGCATAAAAAGTGTCCTTTATGTACCTGATTTAGATTCCAATTTGCTCAGTGTTGGGCAATTTATTAAGGAAGGACACTCTCTTATCTTCAAAGATTATTCTCGTGCTGTATTTTCTAATAAAAGTAAATAGAATCTCTTATTCAACGTGCCAATGGCAAAAAACAATATGTTTTCTCTTCAACTTGATGGTGCTCATACACTGAAAGCCTCATTTGAAGATAAAAATTGGCTATGGCATCACAGGTATGGACATTTAAATTTTGGAAGTCTTTTTGTCTGATAAACATTTAGTGGATGGATTGCACCAGATTCAGCATATAGATGACATATGTGAGAGCTGTGTTTTTGGAAAGCAACATTGAGATGTCTTTCCAAAAGGAAAGGCAAGGAGAGGTGCTAGATTCATTGAGTTGGTGCATGCAGATGTTTGTGCGCCCATGAAAACTCCTTCTCTTAACAACAACACTTATTTCATTATGTTTGTTGATGATTACAGTCGTTACAGATGGGTTTATTTTGCAAAAGAAAAATCAAAAGCATTTTCAATCTTCAAGAAGTATAAAAGCTGTGTTGACAAGCAAAGTGGGCATTCCTTGAAGATCTTCCGTGGAAGTAAAATTGGGCTCAAATTTGGATTAAAGTAAGATTCTAATGAGGGATTATTTAGTTTCAAAGATAGACCATAAAGAAAGAGGTATATAAAGAGTAATTTCCTCACAAAAGGTCTTATTAGAGAATAATAGTTATACTCTTATCTTTAATATATTTTTTAAATCTCATTTAGTTAAATTATATCAAGGATAAAAACTCTTCCTATTATGTGATAGAGGATAATGTTAACGTCTTCATCATAGAGAATTAATAAAGTTTATAAAGAATGAGATTATTTAATTTCAAAACTTTATTAACTCTAATTCATATATGAACTACATTAAAGATTAAGCATATATATATATATATGTGCCTGGAAGAATTTAATTGCTAGTCATTATAAACACTAGTGTTTAGTTTTTGTATTTATGTTCTAATTGTTTAAAATGATTCTTCCCTATTATTGTTAATTTCTCACAATTTATGAATACTACTTGCTTTATAATTAAGATAAGGCATATGATGCCTTAATAAGGATGTAAAGCAAAAATAGAGAGTTAATCTAACAAACAGGTTAATATGATGAGGTTAATTAAAGGAACGAATATTATTATAAGTATACTGGTGATGGACAAATTCACTTAAGACAACAATGTACATTTAAAATACGATTCCAATATTTTTGTAATTTAATACATCTTTTAAAACCCATAAGGTTGGAATCTTAATTTAAATTATTCACTCTCATGAAGTTGTCTTGTAAAGGTAAGAGTGAATGAAGATTATTTCTTAAGGTTTTATTGCATATTTGGATGAAAATATGGAGAAGACTAAATGATATGTAGAGATTATGAATGCCAAGTCCATTGAGGAATGTCATAATCAATGGAAGTAATCAAATATATGACAAACCTATCAAGAATGATCACATAAAGATGAATGAAGTTACTAATTATGATAGAAGACTAGTTTTACGTGAAATTTATTTTTATAAGATGAATGTAAAATATAATAAAGTTCTAGAATCTAATTAGTCATACTGAAAATTAGGAATATCAATATCATATATCATATCAACTATTAAAGAGAAATCTTATAAAGAACAAGAGATATTTCAAAAATAACTAAGGATGAAACTCTTGTTACGTAACTTTAATCTTAATAATAAATTGAATTATGACCAATTATAATTGAGAATTTAGCAACAATTAGCAATTACATAGTGTACATTAAGAAACTTGATTAGAACATGAACATTAAGAATAATCTCATTTGTTTTCACATATAATGAAGTGAATTCCAAATTAAGACATAATCTCATGATAAATATAAAAAAAATCCTAAAGCAAATAATATTTGAAAATTTGTATAATTGCTAGTGAGGTTAAGAGAATTAACCATAA
The DNA here is from genome assembly GCA_026686845.1 of Adenanthera pavonina. NCBI lineage: Eukaryota > Viridiplantae > Streptophyta > Magnoliopsida > Fabales > Fabaceae > Adenanthera > Adenanthera pavonina. The sequence continues at coordinate 18,754,074 of JAIVEN010000002.1, read as the reverse complement.
ATGGATCTTCAAGATCAGAAGGAATTCACTAGTTAATATTATGTATTATAAATTAAAGATTATTTGCTAAAAGATTCTCTATAAAGGAAAGGATTGATGATAGTGAGATTTTCTCTTATATTAATGAATAATTCCTTCATTATTATCATGAATTTATATGTTGATTTTATTTGGAATATTAGGAAAACTATTACTCTCATTATGATTATAAAAGAGAGATATATGTAAAATAATACAAGGGGTTCAATTAGTATTAAGGAGAATTTAGTTAGGTAGGACTTTCCAAAATAGTGGAAGTTGAAGTCTCATGATGTGATCACATTTTTTTATAACGTTGAGAACATCATAGATTCTTGTTTATATCATTGGATTAGTGGGAATTGAGTCATCTATTTAATTTTACTTATAGATGACATATTACGAGTGACTTGAGATATCACAAAGGACATAATAATTTTATTCAAGAAATATGATATAAAAAATATAAGTGAAGTGTCTTTAGAGATACGTAAAGAGATAATTTTCAAAATTTTCATAAAGAACTTATATTTATAAGCATTTGAATATTAATGAATAAAGTCTATTTGTCATATGTGACATTTATATTTACCATATATTCCTGAGATGAGAAGAATATTTTTTTCATGATAATAGTCAAAGGTATAATGTATGTCTAAATATGCACATAAATTGACATAGTCTTTGTGAAAGAAACATTGCAAAGATCTCAAAGCAATTTATGGTTAAATTATACATGATAAACTGCAAAAAAATACTAGAAATTCATGCTTACATATAAAAGATCAATAATTACGAAAAAACAGCATTTGATCAATTTAGTAGGATAAGTTGACTTTGAAAGATCAACATTATGACACATCCTGATGTTAGATGAACAAATTATGTTATGGTGGAGTGCAAGATTACTAAGCAATTATTAATTGCTAACTTCCACCATAAATGCTGAATTTGATCTTTGATTAGATGCAAGTTTACATAAATGTTGAATTTCATCTTAGGTTTCAAATTGAGGACTTGTTTTAGACCATAAAGAAGTGTGGTGACCATATAAGGTTAAATGGTCATATAATACATAAAGAGAAGATCCTTAATTAAAAGCATGCAATTAAAGAATATGAAGGATCATATATCTCACATAAGACAGATTATATTGGGGTGATCTAGATGAGGTGTGTTTAAGTGATAAAATTCGTGTTGTAGTTCATCAACTCAATATATATATATCGTATACAATTCTATTGACATTGATGAACATTAAGGCAGGAACCAAATAAACATTTAAGGTTTATTCATAACAATAATTTTTTATAAAGTAAGGATATTAGTTGTGATATATGGAAGGTAATACTCGCATAATTAAAGGACCTACCGCCATGATTCTTATAGTATTGCTTAAATATTCCTTTATATTAACTGACAAATCAAGATCGGACCAAGTGAGAGAATGTTGAATATATTGAATTTAATAATGTTTAATTTGAATTTATTCAAATTATATATTTATATTGTTTATTTAATTAAATATATCTTAACTTAGTGTGGCCCTTATCTTCAAGAGAAGATATTGTTAGTTGAGCGATTTTAGGGAATAAAAGATAAACTCAGTCATAATTTATCTCTATCTTTATTTGAATTCAAATTCAAATTTAAATTTAATAACTGATTATAGTTAAGGTTATTAAATAAAGACATACTAAGTTAAGCTCAACACACGCTCTGGTTTCTCGACTAATTGACACTAAATCTCAGGCTCCATCACTGAGTCTTATAACTAGTTGGAAGAACTATCTGCATAGATTATTTTTTGATATTTTCTTCTAATTAATTTTTTATGTAATTTCAGATCTAATATTTACATTGAGTAACTCCAAAAATATCTGCATCAAATCATCTAGCATGGTAAGAGATATTTATATAATCTTCCACTATTCTTATAATTTTATGAAAAATTTTAATATATAAAATTTATATTAAAAGTTAAATTTGTCGAACATATTATCTGTAGTACTGATAATTTGGGCGGATATCTAGTTGTTCCCCTTTTGCATGGTCGTGTCACTAAGGATACCTATAATTATATGGATACCTATAGTTATGTTATTGAGCGGGTCCAACAAAAGCTTGCGAACTGGAAGGCCAACTCTCTTTCCTTGGCTGGGCGCATCACTTTAGCCAAATCCATGTTATCGACTCTGCCATTTTACTCTATGCAGTCCTCCATGCTTCCTACCTCGTGTATCCAGAAAATTGAGAAGCTTGTAAGAGATTTCGTTTGGGGTTCGTCCAATGTTCACAAGAAAATCACTTTAATTAAGTGGAATGACATGTGCCAACCATTGCGGAATGGGGGTTGTGGTCTCAAGAAACTATCCGCACAAAATCATGCTTCCGTCTCCAAACTGGTATTCAACCTTGCCGCTAAACCAGAAGCCCTTTGGGTTCAAGTGCTTCGGAATAAGTGCAGATGGGATGCACTAGAAAAAAATAGCTTCAACACAAAAAATTCTTCTTATCTTTGGAAGAGTCTTGACAAGGTTTGGGATGACACTAAGTTAGGCATTGGTTGGAATCGAGGAAATGGCAGAAGAATCAAATTTTGGGTTCACAACTGGATTCGTGATCTTGGACGCTTGAAAAATCTTGCATATGCTGATCTCTCTGAAGGAGAACTTGACAAATCTGTCGCTGACTATATCGATTCTCATGGAAATTGGATTTGGCCAGCCATTGAAGGTCTCGTCCCACCGGATATTCTTCGACTGCTCACAGCTACCACCATCCCAGTCAATTCTGACATATTGCCCAGCTGTTACTGTAAGTATTCCCCTTCAGGCGATTTCTCAGTCTCCTCTGCCTACCGTCTATCTCAAGAATCTGAATGGAATATTGAGAATGCCAAGTGGGACCATATATGGAAATGGTCAGGTGCACAAAGGTTCAAAACTTTTTTATGTCTTGCTACAAAGAATAGGATCCTAACCAACTCTGAAAAATGCCGTAGACATTTATCTCAGGACCCTACATGCCCTTTCTGTCACGGTGTTGTTGAAGACCTGGACCATGTGCTCCGCAGATACCCCACTGCTGCTTCGGTTTGGAAATTCCTTATTCCCGCAGATATTCTGAGCAGGTTCTTCTCTCAGCCACTAATACCTTGGTTGTTCTCTAACTTACAACTAAAGGAGAGTAATCTTTCATGGAGAGTGGCCTTGGGAATTACATGTTGGTTTCTGTGGCAAGTCAGGAATAAGAAAGTTTATGCTAATGAGAAGGTCACTACCGAAGGGATCCTCACGGTTATTTGTTCTTATGTTAATCACACCAACACTGCTACGTCTGTCATTAAATTTCTTGACAAAGGAGCGTTATGAGTCTTGTTAGTCTTTTGTCTGTTTCCTTTTTTGTTCAGCTTGGTTCTTTGCCTTGTACATGGCTGTTACTTTGTTGAATGAAGCTGTCCCTTTTTCTCAAAATATATATATATATATATAGTAATTTGAATTCAAACTGTGTGAGTATTTAAGCTGAGCTGAAGTCCTCTTAGCATAATTTTATTCGCATGACTCAAATCCTTAATCTCTTCTAAGGTGTATCAAATTTCTTTCACTTACTAATTGTCGTTGGTTCCATAGAATATTCTGATCTACCTCAAATTTGCTTTTTCCAATAAAAACATATTTTAATTAGATGTACATAATTCATGTTTAATACTTTTTTATCAATAATTCATTTTAAATATATTAGTTTAAGAAAATCTGAATCTGAAATATCTAAATACGATATAGAGGGACAGAGGAAAGTTATCACAATTTCAAATGGGAACCCAAAGCTCCCACCAATTAAAGTTGTCATATCATTTCCTGCACCTTTATGTCTAAAAGTACGTTGGCATGTGCATCGAATATTAAATAAGCAACCATCGTCGTTTTCGTTTGGTAATGCCCTCGTCATGTTTATCTTTTTCGTTTTTTTCTCTTTCAGGGAGGTTGGAGGGAGATGTGTTAAGAACAAGTTAAAAAAATAACAATAAAAATAATAACATTTTTTTAACTCCAAACGAGGCAATAGGGAGTTTGAGAAACAATGAAAAAATTTGAAGCAAGTTTCGGATCGCAAAACATGGGATTTTAACCAGAAATAGTGGCATTTGAAATAACACAACTTTCTTCATGTCTTTGAGGTGGTAACATTTTTCATATATTTTGTTTTTTGGTAAAAAACATTTTAGTAGGAGGAAATAACATTTTTTTTGGTAAACAACATTTTTCATATTTTATTCTGGGGACAAAATAGGAGGAAATAACTAGAGAGAACCACATTTTACAGTCATCCAATGGAGAAAGAAACAATGATTATTGCATTTTCTTGCATGGCAATATAGAATGAAGGGTAGGCTACGCAGTGAGTTCTCTTGCCACAGAATCAATGGCTGCATCGGCCATGATCTTGTACATCTTCTCCGTGGGATGAACCGCATCCCAGAATACGTATTTGCTTGGATATGAACATGTCTCCATTCCTCTGCATGACTCCCCATATTCGGCTGTCCCCGTCCCACAACATCCCTTTGATCCTTCCTCAAAACCTGCCATTTCATCACACTCCATGTAATATACAGTATATAGTATACATATATTATAAATTTTTTAGGGTTAAAGTGCAAATTTGAAAGTGTTTCTTGATGAGCTATAGACACCACAAACAAACTTTTTGAATAATGTTGCTTATTGTAAGTCAAAATCAAAGTAATGTCACCCTATATTCATGGTCAATATTAAAGTCATAATGTTGGTTGTTAGTCAGTGAAGAGACTAATTTTTTTTTTTACTTTAACGTTAACTGTTAGTGTAAGGTGATATTATTCTGATTTTGCATCAAGTGATTCTCATATTGATAAAAGTGATACTGACAAAGTATAAAGATATCAGAGAGCAACCAAACATGGTGTGCATTGATACTAACCGTGTTTCTTGGGGTCCAAAACTGCATTGAGAATAGAGTTATAAGCATCAACAAAGGCAGTCTTCAAGCCCAGTTTTGCCTTCAAGGTGGCCAGTTGGTGCAATAATTTTGCGTTGAATGAGGAGGATACTATGTTCAAGCTCGCAATACAATTTTTCTTGCTCTGTATCGTTTTCATCAATGGCATGCATCCCATTGGTGGGACCCCCACCACTATTATCCTATTCGCTCCTAGCCTATGCATCACCTGCACTCTCATAAAACTTCAATCGCCCCATCAAGAAAATTATAAGCCAGAGAAAAAAAAAAGTAAGGTCAGAGAGAGTGAGAGAGAACCTCAATGGCATGAGAAAAGCGGGTGAGCAAGAAATTCTGGAACTTTGCGATGCTGAATTGTTTAGGGCGAGTAGGATCCAAGAAGTAGTTTTGAACGAAATCATTTGTACCCATACTGATCAAGTAGAGGGCATTTCTTACTATAAATTCTGCTCTTTCTATACCCACTTGTTTTCTCAAATGGATCTTGTAATGCTCAAAATACTCTAGCTGTTTGGACACAGGCAGAACGCTCTGTTCCATCAAGGAAGACGAGAACGTGAGAAAAATATCACTTTGTTTGGCTTTTTATTATGGATGATGCGGAAAAAGGCCAAAGCGTGTACCGAAATATTGGCAGTAAGATCATCATATCCTGTAGCTGCTGATGCAAAACTAACCCCATGTGGAAGATCTGACAGCTTCAGATTTGGGTCAAGAAATGCTGGGACTATTTTTTTGTACCCAATTGCCTCAGCTGAGTCAAAGAGTTTGAGTCTAAGTTTTGCCTTTCATTTTCAAACAGAATAGGACGGGAACACAATGAAAACAAACAGGATAGGATCCTGTTTTATGAAATGATAGGATCCTGTTCTTGAAAGAGATATGGTACTCGTAATAAATCTTTCTAGATTGGGTTGCAAAAGTTTCTTTCGTTGCCACGTTTATGGATTTTATATTCTTTAAAATGACCAAACCAGAAAACCCAAGTTGAAAGTCTTGTCGAATCTATTAGCAACTACCCAAGAGGAATTCATTATGGTCATATCTAGCTTCCTTCCAAACCAAAAATATTATCAACAGTCTATACCGACCAGAGTTGGTCTTAATGGTGTGACAGTTGTTTCTAAACTAAACCAACAAATCAGTCCAATCAAAAGCAATCTATTTACACTGGACTAAGAGATTCACAAGAAAACAAAACACCAGGAAGAAATAAAGGGGTTAGAATCTTACCAATAAAATCTGAGGCAAGCCTGCCATTACTAAACCTTCCTGTTGGGATGCCATTGTAGAAGTCCTTCCCATAAGGAGGGAAGTTGCTTTTCATTATGGTGGGAAGAACATTGTTGTTCCCAGGATCAACACTTGAATCTCCAAACACTAAGATGCATGACACATTATACTGAGTTACCAGGTGCCTAACGTAGTGAACATCCATAGCAAGTGAAAACCATGGCATCACAGCTAGTGCCAGAATTGCCTTCATAACCAGTAATGCCAATGCCATCCTTATAGAGCTTGTAACTGATGAACACAATGCGTTCAAAAAGAAAGAACCAAGCAAGACAGCTCAGAACTGCAATTGCTTCCGCATGCACCCATGCTTAAATAAACCACATAATCATGGAGAGCTGTGTAAATGTTAAAATTAAAAAGACCTATATTTTCATACATATTATGATTGGCTTGGTTAAATTATTTTACTTGAACGAAGTTTAATTATGAATATTTCAGGGTTGGGGAAGTTGGTTTGAGCATCTGAAGTATGGTGTATAAAATTAGGTGCTGCATTTAAAGTTTTATACCATTAATTGTAGCAGTAAGTTGTTGAATAGTCTGCCTGTGGAATTTAATTCTTGGCACAGTCTTTGTCATATGCTATATTAAATGTGGGGTCATCAATTATCACATTATGTGAAATACTTCCTCCGGACAGGGGTCTCTCCTGCGAGACCCCCCTGCAGGTTTTTTATTTTTTTTTTTAATTTTTTAAAATTAAAAATTATAGATAAAAGGTCAGCTAGATATATATTTTGTATAATTTTAAATTTTTTATTTCTTAAAAAAATATTATACAGTAAAAACTGGATCAAACTGGATCTCTGCAGTTTACAGTTTTATGCAGTTTTTTAGTAATTAAGAAAAAAAAATCAAATAAATTCAAAACTACATAAAATATATATCCACATGATTCTTGAAAAATCTACTTTTTATTTATAATTTAAAAAAAAAGAGAGGAACTGCCGCGGCCTTGCCGCGGCAGTTATGATCTCCGCAGGAGAGACCCTGACCCTATTTTCTCCTGTCCATATTATAAGGTATTTTGTATCAATTACATGCACATTAAGAAATATCATTTTTTTACCTAAAATTAATGCAAAAAGTATTAACATTTCCCAATTTATCCTTATTAGATACATCATTCTATTATCATTGTATAGTTATAAATAAGAAGTAAGGAAAAATTAAAAATAAGGGTAAAATGGGAAGAAAAAAATTCAACACCCCCATATTTTAGATCAGAAACTTGTCATACAAAATACCCTATAATATAAACTTATAAGTCTACCTCATTTGCTCCTGAGCTTTATATGGTGATTAAGAGCTACTTCTGGTCTCCTGAACTGATATAATTTTAATGCTCGCTCCATTGATGCACTTTTGATGGAGCAGGATAATTTGATTTCATTGCAAGTTGTTGATAGGCTTTGGTTGAAGCTAAAGAATTACTAGTCTGCATTTAAAATGCGAATCTATTGTTATTAGGAGAAGTCATTCAATGTGGAATAGTATCCAAGTGGTGAAAAAGAATTTCAGTGAGTGTAATTTTTGGACTAGAGATCTCTTATTCAGATTGAGGAGCATGCTGTGGTGTTTAGTTTGAGTAGTACTTCTCAGACTGAAGTCATTCGTATTTTATTTTATTGCTGGGTAAGGGGGTGGCTGTGGCTCTTTTATTGCCTAGTGCATAAAATCCTCTAATATGCACCATATATATTATTTCCGTTCGAACAATTCATATCTGAGTGCTTTTTGGACTACACAGTGCAAAAAGAATACAATAATAATAATAATAATGAAATTCCTTGTCATCATTTTTTTTGGTAGCCTTAAGCCCTTAACCGTATCCGAAAGCCCAGAGGCTGTTACCGTCACTGTTAGAGGAGATGCCGTTGTCAATCGTCTCTCCTCTCAAAGAACACAAAATGAGGAAAAAAAAAAAAACTTATACAATGACATGAAAGCTGCATCTTTTAGACAAGAGGATCCGTACTCCTGAAATTTAATGTTCAACACCAACCATATCACTACACCACCTCTCATGGGTTATGATATGAGACTCATTTTGTTCACAAAAGACAATTTATCTTTTTCATCTTCTTCAAATAGGTTTCATTCTTTACAAGTTACAGCCTTGAGTCCTAATCTCCTTCTAATTCGGGAAGCCTATTGCTTAGATAGCTGGTGCAAAATGAAATAGGGGGAATTACGAGTAGGAGTAGGATTAGCTCAGAGAATTAATAATAAAAAAGGACTTTACTGTTAAGCATTTGGTTCAATTGATAAAGAGTTATACCAGTTTAATTAGAGATATTGAGTTCATTAATTTGTATCCTAATAAATTATCTAGTTAAAGTAGAATAAATTCAAAATACTGGCTACACAAAAAAATAATAAAGATAAACTTTTACCTAATAAAAAGTAATAAAAACAGAAAGACTAAGTAGTAAAATTGACAACATCAACAATAATATGTCCTATTTTATAAACTTATTATTTTGGTTACAAAATGTGATTTCTAACAAAAAAAAATATTTTGAGCTAGGCTGGGACATAACCAAATGAAAGATATATCGAAGGATTGCAATCCATTCCATTCATCAATATATCTATATCAATATTCAATTCATTCTATTTATTTTGGGTGTTCTTCAACTTGTCACCACTTTGACCATCAACACACGACTTCACAACTAGGAGATGTATTGTATATACATAGACCTTGATTTGCAAATGAGAGCGATTTAGGAAACTGATATTAATGAAGAGGAACTTTTCGATGTGTATTTTTTCTTTAATGTTTTGCACTGGGAAAAAATGCATGGTATGGTAAAATAACTTTTTTTTAAAAAAAAATATTATCTTTTTTTAAGTTTCTGTCATCGTCCGCTATTGTGGTGGTTTGATTCTTCTAGTGATTTTAAAAAATAATGATGATATATTTTTCTTAAAAGAATTAATTGTGAAAAACAACTATTCCTTTATGGATGATAGAGACTTGAAAGTTATTTTTCTCGTGATAAAACCAAATCCACACACAAAGCTACTACTACTCTTTGGATGTTATTAAAAGCACATGGGATCATGGAGTGAAGTGGAGGGAACTATATGTGACCGGGGCAACAACAGGTCCCAGTGGGAACACCTTCAGCCCAGGCATCAATGGCCGTCAAAGCTAGTTTGCCACTTCTAACTCACGCATTAAGACGCACTCCCTCTATTATTAAATAATTTTTACAGTTGTTTTTAAATAATTGTCACTTGTGTATATATATATATATATAAATTAAAAAACTCATAAATAACTTAAAAATAATAAAATGTAATGGTATTTTACTGAAATATCCATATTTAGTTCTTATTTTAGTACTTAATATAAAATTTTTTAATCAAATCACATGGATTGAATGTGAAAGTTAAAATTAATTAATTAATTAATTATTTTCCAAAAATTATAAATTTTTTAAAACTATCCTTATTAAGTTATCTCTCATTACTATTTCATTGAATATGGGTTTTTTTTTGTAATGTATAATCAAGGTTACAAAAAACAGATCGGACATTGAACCGATTAAAACATGGGTTCAATATTTAATGGTTCAATCAGAATTAAATCGATGGTGGTAAATTTAATAAATTTATAATTTTATGTATTTTATAAAAAATTAAAAATATTATTAATAAGTTTTATAACCTAATATTAAAATCTAAACAAGTTAATATTAATATATAATTATATTTTAAATTCAAAATAATCAATTAATATTCTATTTTCATATTATTTGTTAAGTAAATTTATCATTATTAAGAATTATGTATTATAATAATTCTTATACAATATTATAATATAGAAAAAATTTATATAAAAAATAATACTATTTAATATTAAAAATAATGTTATTTTGTCTTAAAAATTAAAAAAATAGACCAATTCAACTCGTTTTATATCTGTTTGTGACCGGTTCTAAAAATGAACGGTCGACATTTATGATCGAACCAAACCTGGTATGGGTTCCCGATTTGATCAATCAAACTAGTTGGTCCGGTATGGTTTGATTTTTTGAACTTGGTGTATAATAAATGTTATTTCATATTTTGAAAACGGTTCTATATTTAGTACAAAGGCAAAAGTTCCTATATTTATGATTGGAGAAAATATGTTTTATTATATAATTATATGATTGGGTATTGTCGGGCCTAAATGGAATAACTCTTATAACGTGATTTTTCTTATTCACATTACTCAAATTTGAGACTTGGTTTAAGAGATATTGAGTCTTTTGCCATTCAATCTAAATGTTATTGGTTCGGAGGGAATATGTTTTAATAACGAATAACCTAGGAATTATTTTAATTATTGAATGGTAAAATAGTTAAAGAATAATTAATATTTTATCAAAATTTTAAAATAGCGATTGTTTGAAAACTGGGTGATTAAAATATATAATTAATAATTTATGAATAGTATAAATTGCTATTAATTTTATACTATTTGATATTGAATATTGATATTTATATTAATGATTGCTACATAAATTTACAATATATTCACTAATAAGGTTTTTGCACAACTAGTAGGTAGTTGAGTTTTTTTTTTATACAAAGAGAAAAGAAGATAGCAGAGTGTTTTAGGTGTGTTCTTTGTGATTTCATAAGAAAGTGGATTATATTAGTTGACGCATTGATCTCTTGCTTTTAATTTTAATCAACATTTAATGGTTTTAATTTAATAATTTTATTAAAAATTTGACCTTTAAATATTAATTTTGAATTGAAATCTAGCTTATAATTAAAAGAATAAAATATGAAAAAAAATATAATGTAGTTCTTCCATTTTTATTATAAAATAAAATTAATACATACATTTTAAAATGTAACAAAATACTTATTCCTCGTCTTGTTTTTTTTTCTTGCCATAATACTTCTTCGAGCCCAATTAGTATATTTGTATAGTGCTGGATTCGTTAAATTAGTCGTTTAATACATGATTATGGGCTTATCACATATTTGGTGTATATAATATATTATATAAGTTTATATATCATGTTCTTTTATACATTAATATAATGTATAAACTAATAAGACATAAAAGGGTGGACCAGGCTTGATTAGATTTTAAAGGTTACTTAAAATTAAAGGTGAAAATCATATATTTTGATTCTAATCATAAAACTTTTTTTAACTTTTACCCCTGTTAGGATGGTTTGAGAGGGAAGAAGTCTTAAAATTTATCCATTTCAACTTCCCTCCCCCTGTTTGGATAGACAATTTGAGAGAAGGAGAGTAACTCCCCTCCCCATCTGAAATTAGGAGAGCATGGAGGGGACACTTTTTTTTTTAATTTTGACTTTTTTTTAATTTTAATATTTTTTTAATAAAAAATATTTTTAAAAATAGAAAAAATTATTAAAAAATTTCAAAAACATAAAAATATTTACTTAAAAGTTCCAATATAAAAAAAATATTGCATCTAAGTCCTATATCTCAAAAAGTGAGTATAAAAAATTTCAATATTGAGTATAAAATTGTGGAATATGAGTATAAAATATTAAAGTATAATTTTACACTCAACACTAAAATTTTTTATACTTATAAAAGTAATAGAAAAATTCTTTAATTTCAAAGATAAAATGATCAAATTATTATTAACTTCCCTCCCTTTCTAAACCAAATAACAAATTATTAAAATTCCTCCCCTCACCTCAATTCCCTTCCCTTCCTTCCATATCTCATCTCTCCTCCCCTTCATTAAAATCTCTCCCCTCCCGTCCCTCGTATCAAACACACCCTAATGTTTTGAGGGGTCAAAGAAATGATTATATAGATTCGAAAAAAGTAACTCAACTTCAAAATTTCTCATTTTATTTCTATGGAGTATTATATTATAAAATCCATACATTAATTTTAAAACTAAGATTTTAGAAACTGTAGGTACTTTTCTCTTTAATTAATCTATTTGCAGTTTTGTAATTAGTGATTGCAAATTTGACAAATTGTTGTTTATATGTTAATAAAAAAATTATTTCCTCTACACCCAGTATTCCGTTGTAGTCTAGTCGGTTAGGATACTCGGCTCTCACCCGAGAGACCCGGGTTCGATTCCCGGCAACGGAAGAGGTTTTTAATTTTGAGTCGTCCCTCCTTGATGATGGTCTTGCCTCCTCATCATTTCGCGTTTCGGGTTCGCTATGTTGGCGGGAAAATACGTAAACTACTTACCCTCTATAACTTCTCCTCTTTTTATTATTTGTTACTTTTTGTTTGGGTCACATTATTATTTGTTTCCTACAAATCAGAGGAATCGGGAATGATTTTAATAACTCAGATACAAGGAATTGGTTTGTAAGTGAAAAGAGGGAACTTGGGGATCACAATGGAGAACCCTAGCACTAGCAGTAGAAGGTGGAACAGAGGGGGCTTCGAGCAGAATATATTAGCCATACTCGATGCCTCGGAGACTAAGGACAGTCAAGAGTCTCGCGATGACAGTACATACCCCACTGCTCTTTTGCTCTCGTATTTTTTTCTTTCTTTTTTCGGTTTTTCAGAAATTAATGTTTGGTTACGCAGAAAGCAAACACAAAAGTAATCCTTTACGGGTTTTACAGAATAAAAAACAGAGGACGAAGTTATGAGTGTTGAATTTCCATAGGTTCTGGATCAAATTCCTTTTTCATTGCAATTTCTGGGCAACCAAACATGGCTTGCGATGGTTGTACATTAAACAAATCTTATCTTTTTCCTTCCCTATATCAATGCCTTCATATACACAGGGATTGCTTTTCTGAGCGCTGTTCGTGCTGCTTCAATTGTTTCCGATCATGGAACCGCACCCACTTCGTAACTCTCTCTCTCCCTTTACACTCATACACTCTTTCTGTGAATGCCTCAAATTGAATTGCCCTTTAAGAAACAATGAAGGCTACATTTTTATGGTTTTTTCTCCTCAACAGGGAAGGGTGTATTTTAGACTGTAAACTGCATTTCGAGAACCACTGCTGAGAAATTGGGCTATAATATTTTATCGGAATATGGGGTTGACTATAATTGAAAATTTGAACTTTTTTTATGGGGGGAACATATTGGTTGACAAAGCGCCTTATTGACTGTTCAATATTATTCGCGGTTTTGCCTCTGTTACTGGTACTTTTGTGTCTATTCCAGTCAACTGTGTGCTTATCATGAAATTTCAATTTGTTAAGCAAAATATTTGAGGGAGTTTTCCATATTCTGAGGACGGGGAAGTCTTTAGAGTTGATTATGGCAAGTTATCAACTTCTGATTGAGTTGAACAAGGTATTTGACTGTGACATCAATTTGCTTCTTCATATCAAAATGTTCTAGATGTAATTGATGCTTGTAAATGTGATTTTTTTTGGGTTTAGCGCTTCCCTCGTGTGTATTTTTCTAGGGAAGACAAACCCAAATCAGGCCCTTATTCTTCATCAGAGTTGGTTGTAGTTGAAGAGGTATTATCGAATCCTATGAATCATCTTCACCTGTTTATTCTGTCATGGTTTCTATTCCAATAAGAATAATTGCTAATATTGGAATCTCATTGAAATTACTCAAACATTTTCTATTTTACTTATAGGCATGGTCCCCAATTATTTTTAGTATAGATAATGCCAGTACCGTGAATCAAGCAGCAGGCAAACAGTCTGGTGGCCCTATTGACCCCTATGTGAGTTGGTCTCTCCTGCGCTCAACTCTATTGTATAGTCCTTAATGTTCTTTATTCAATTGACTTGCAATATTTTCACTGTGCTTCTTATTCTTCCTTAATCTCCCTTTTGTCCTGTAGGCATCGCCATGTTGCTTCCTGCTTAATTGCCATTGCACTGTGAAACTAATATTCTACTTTTGGTTCTTCATTTAAAAAAAGAAATCTTTGATTGAAAAATGATTGGGTCAGGGGGTCAATGGAATGTTGAAAGTTTATTCCTAGAGGATAGAGTGTAAGAATCTTGACCACAATATTCTCTAATAAAAGAAGAGGAGGATCTCCAATTACAACATAATCAAATTTACAACACAACCCTAAATACATTTGATGGAGAATGGAAGAATTATGCTTGGAGTAGGAAAACCTAGAATTTAATTGAGTTTTTTTATGTTCAATAATTATCTTTATTTATAAAAAGTTTTAATTGAGTTTAAATTAGGATTCATCTTTTATGTTATCTAGATTTAAAATAATTTTAATAAAGTATATCTTATCTTTTAGAATTATAGTAGTTTAGATTAACTAGATTATGGCCCCATAAATGACCTTAGAGTTTTCTCAATTGAATAAAGTTTGATTTGCTATCAACATCTCCCTCCTTTCGTCTTCTCTTTTCTGGTGTCCTACATCAACATAACACCTATTTATGATAAAATGCATCATAATTAACTCCTAAAACACTAACTTAGTGGTCTGAGTGCTATGAAACATGGAAACGTGCAGTAACCTAAACTAACACTTTAACTGCTCCTGTACATTGACCTGATCAGCTTCACTTTCCACATCACCAAGTCTGGCTTGTATGTGACTCCTGACATAAGTCTGTATGGGCTACTGAGTTGGCACTCTATCATGCTGCTCAACTTTCAATAATAATGTACATAGCTATCCTTTTTTTCCCAGTAAGTTTTAAAATGTTTCTACAAAATTACTCATATGAAATTGCTGTAATTGAAATTTACCAGTGGTACAACTTATTCCATACCTCCACCTTGTATTTGTCTGTGAGAAATGCATGTTACTCTGAGCACAAGCAAATAATGCTGTGGTAACTATTCAAACCCTAATCTTTACCTGATATTTAGCAATATTTGGTTGTGTTTCACATTGAGGGAGAAGGTGGATTATCATTTATTGGCACATAATTTTAGACTACTTAGTGCAGCTGCAGTTCAGTAAACCTGGATTGTTTTCTTTTTGTTATTTTTTTTCTGTTTAACTGTAATTTAATACTTAGTTCTGAAACTAATTTGCACCCAATTTTTTCCATCTACTTTAGAGGTTATATTGTCTGATTGACGAGCTTGCTGAAATGTTAACCGAGACCAAATTCCATGCATCAGATGTGAAGGTTAGTGCATCTATGTCCTACATCTTGTTTTAAAATTTTCTTGGTTGAAATAGGAATTATTTTTCTTGGTTGAAATAGGAATTATTTTAGAAAAACACCGATCTTGATCTTGTTCCATCCGGAAGGGGGCAGCATACTCTGTGATTCACCACTCTTTATTTGACATTTGATTGTAACTAAACTCCTTATTAGTATTATAATACTCCCTTCGGTCCTTAATATAAATCACTTTTAATTATTTCATCAGAATAAAAAAAAAGTTTACTACATCATTAAAATTGTCTTAATTGATATGGTTTCCATCTTTACCTTTAATAAATACCACAAATTCAAACAATTCATTCTATATCTCTTTCTTATAAATAGGGGCATTTTGGAAATAAAGTAATTAATACTTCAGGAATTTATAGAAGATGACCTATATTTAGGATCATAAAAAACTTTTAGAATATGACTAATAAAAAGGACTGGAGGAAGTACATGGTTTACTTTAGTTTTATTTGCCATTTACATGTTAAGCTACCAGGTTTTTTGTGTAGTACAGTTATAATGTTAATGTAGGATAAGCTTCTGTTTAAGTGTGAGTTTGCTGAACAAATAAAGCTTCTGATTTCTTCCTATTTGTTTAACTTGTTGCAGCCCTTGCAAAGCATGTTAGTATTTCAATATCTTGTCAAAGTTTTTGAAGGAGACTTTTTACCGCGTAAAGGTGTGTATGAAGTTGAACTCCATATTTTCAGTGGTCATTCTTATACCACTTAAGTAAATGCTTTCTGTTGCAGCAACCATGGTTTGGAACATTGAGAGGGAGTCTTTGCTCAACATGCTATTGGTATGTTTTTTGAAGCCGAAGCATTGGAAAAATTTGTGTAAATGGTCAATCCACAAAATAATCATAGCAATAAATGGCTAGTTAGGAGAAATACTATCACTCTTTCCCAGTGCTTCCTCTTGAGATCTTGTGCTTCTTGATTCTTCCTTTTAGAAGGTGTTGTTACTTTTATTTACTGAAATATATTTATAATCTGATTGTTTTGCAGGGATCTAGGAAAATAAACTACAAAGCCTTAATGAAGAATTGCTTGATAATTATTTGCCAACTGTCTCAACTTAAAAATGAACTCAATAAATATATAGAGTGTCAAGAGGTTACTGAATATGGCTTATCCAAAAATTGTGCGACCACATTATCCATTGCTTTAGTAGAAGTAGGAAAGAATACCTGCATCTCTATGGAAAAACTTATGGTCATGGTAAGTTCCTGAATATTATAATCAACTCTCTCTCTCTCTCTCTCTATATATATATGCATGCATGCATGTATGCCTTGATTCTTGATGATTTTAGATAATGGAGCTGGATATGTCAAGGCACAAAGCAGATATTGCAGGTTATACTACAAGGGCTGACGGGTCCAGGTATTTGTTTTTACCTTCGCTTCATTACAATGGTGTTCTATTGACAAAATTGTGGTTTTTCTTTGCCATAAATCTCAATTGAAGTAAAGGGATAATATTGTACTTTGGTGCAGAACACCTTTGGAGGAGATAATTTTGGATGAACTAACTTATAGCGAAGATATTGTTCCACAATTTCTTCAGGTGGCTTCTGAATACTCTCCTGAACATTTCAATATCCTGACTAGATGATCTGATAATTCATAGATAGAGTTAGCCCTTTCATTATGAAACCTTTGCATTAGTGTAGGATACAACCTGATCAGGATTTAATGCAAATTAATCTCCACATAGTGAAGTGAAGATCTACCATCATTTTAGTAGTCTTGTATAGGATGACGTTGGTACTTTTTATTCAGGTTTAAGTAGAGCCAATCACTTTTTGTTGGACAAAAGCCATGTTCACATTTAAATAACTGATTTAGTGAAATTTGACTATGATGTTATGACTAATGATTTATTCATTTGATGAGAATGGCGTCAGATCTTCACTGAACCTAAATGGAAGCTGGAAATAGTTGTGCAGTATCTCTGGAAGTACATAACTAAGGTAGTCAACTGTTGGATTGTTCAATATCTGGTATCTAAATCTGCTTAATGACATTTTCTTCTGAAAGAGAAGGAGACGCTTGTGGTTGTGGCTTTTCAATGATAATGTTTACATGGCTGCTTCGTTTTATTTTAGAATTCCCTTAAGGGCCTTTCACCTGATGAGAAGGGCCATTATTTAAACTCATCTCCCATCTAATGTTTTGATTACTGTAATGCAACAATGCAGCCATCTGTTCGCACTCGTAGAACAAATGGTTCTACTGAGGATGAAACATTTAGTGGGGCCTTGAAATGCTTTTCAAATAAAACCACCACTAAGGGCACAATTAAAAAGATTGGTTCCGATGTCGTTCAGTTCCTTTTGGCTCATGGTTTTCAGGTACTTTTCTGGTCAAAATGTGTAATTATTGAAAATTTTTAAATTGCTGTTATCACCGTAAGCTAGGTGAAGATTTTGTGAAAATTATAAAATTCAATAATTGATTAACAATTCTGCTAAAAAATTTCTATAACTTTCATCAAATCTATGTCTATATTACAGAATAGCATTAGTCATCTTTCTCTGTAGTTTGACTTAAATAATCTCTACAGTTATACTTCCTTTTGTGCATAGCATGTACTTTTTATATATGCATAATAAAATTTTGACTGATAGGTAAACATCTAGAACTTTCTCAATTTAAATACTATCCTGATAAGACCCTAATTCAGCTTAGTTACTTCAAAATTTCCTAAACTGGACCAATAAATCTCTAAAACTAAGCAATATGAATATTGATAAAATTATAATTAAAAAAAATTGATATATCATTATGATTGACCTCCCTTTTGCAGCTTCAAATTAAAATTATTTTGTTCTCCCTTTAAGGCTCAATTGTCAGTCTTGTCAGAAGGACACACACAGGACAAAATTGCTGGTCATGGGGAAGGGCAACCTAGTGGTCTTGTGGATATGTGCGAGAGTGTTATCACTGCTTTTGATTGTTTGAGAAGCACAGATGAGTAAGGAGCATATTTTTCAGGAGTATAATTTCTGCACAAATGGCTTCTTTATTTTTGCTGACAAGGGATATCATGAGTTCTGGACATTAGTGTAGGTGCTGACAAGGCTAGTTTTTAACTTTGCCTGTCATGGTGCAGGCATATGGAAATTTTGTCTGTTGGTAAAGAGGCACTATTCACTGCAGCAACTATTGTCTCCATGAAGTCTTAGTGCTGTTAAAACTGAAGTTCAGCATCAACTTGATCAGCTCATTGTCACTGATGCTACAGGTAATTTGAATCACTGATCATGTATGACAATACCCTTCTTGTATTACACTATGGAGTGTTTCATGAATTCGAAGTTGTCCTCAACTTAGCTTCTTTCCAGCAAACTTGCATTGGGATTCAAGTAACTGCATGGAGCTCGTGTCTAGCATTTCAACTTAAAGAAAATAGAAAATCATGAATTAGTACATAGTCAAGACAAAACCTTACTGTTTACGACTTGCTTCTTATATGTGTGTATGTGTATTAAATTGTGAGTAACGAAAGAAAATCCTAGTCAGTTTATCAGTGTCCCTACGCACGTATTCCCTGATATGTATGTTGCTGCAGCTAGTTGCCATGTAGAAGAGTTTGAAAAGCACAGCCTCTGAGTCTTTCCATTTTTGGACTGGCTATTGAAGATTGTGAGGGTTTTTGACAATTTCCTAATGCTATAGCTGACAGATAAATCTCAGGTCGCATAGGATTTTGGTGTAGTGTCATGGTATGGAAACATGAAGTGGTAGTTTTATATGCATATTTTGGTTGAAGGATGGCTCCATGAAATGTTCTCTACATGAGTATAAGAAAGGTAATCTTTTTTATATAAATAGTTCGATATAAGAAGGTAGCTTTTATTGTTACATGTAGAGTTGTCAAAACAGCGGTTCGGATAAAGTAGAGAATTGAATGTTTTGAGAACTAGTGTAAACTGATAAAAAATTTATCAAACTGATTGTGGAGCAATAATAAACTTGTGGAGAATTAGTTAAACTGGTTAGATTATTTATTTTAATTCTTAAAATAAAATATCATTATTTTTAGTTCTAAATAATATTATTTTGTATATAATTTTTTTCTTTATATATTATAATATTGTATAAACATTTTTATGATACATGATTATTAATAATGATAAATTTATTTAACAAATAATATGATCATAGATATGACTATTTTGAGTTTAAAATATAATTATAAATAAATATTAAACTATTTATATTTTAATATTAAATTATAAAACTTCTTAATAATATTAATAATATTGTTTTAAATTTCAATACAATATCTAATGTATAAAATAAAAAATATATTACTACTACTAATTACAGTTTAATTATGGTGGAATTATTGAAGTTAAATTAGTGTCTTGAACGATTGAACGATTTAATAACTAGTTTGTGGGTTCAACTACCCTTATTTTATGCATTAAAAGGACCCTTTTTTAATATTTAATTAGTTAAATTCTAAATTAAAAGTGATCAGGATTCAATCAAACAGGCGTAGTTCTTCAATTACGGAGAATGGTTGTATTGTGGCAAACTTGTATATTATATTGCAAGAGTTTTATCAAGTAAAAATCTGGGCCTTAGCACTCCATCGCGCCATCTCGAAGACGATTAAGGTTCCACGATAACTTCAAATTATATGGGCTTTTTGATAATAAACTATTTTAATTTATTATTATTATTTTACTTTAATCGAATTTCTATTTTGTTTTAAATTATATATTCAACCTGTGACTGGGGCAGGCTTAAAAATTATTACTTTGTGGGGAAAAATCTACAGCACCTATAAAGTAATTATTTGGTTGTATCACTACTCGTAAAATATGAAATGAGACAAACTGTGTGGGATCGGGCCTTTAACAACTAGATGGGCCTTTTTTTGCTAAGAAAAAACTATACGGAAGCCGAGCCTTATTAGTGGAATCAATGCCACTTCCCAGGGTCGTTTATTTTCGTTCCTAGGACAAATGTAAATTCCTGGATTCATCAATTACTGCGAAAGCTTATAGTCTAGCACCCACCAAGAACACCTGAGACTCTGAGGGTGAGTGTGAAGCCTGTGATTCTCCGCCTCAAATTCGTTTCTTTTTGGTTTTTCTTCTTCAAGTTAATAATGCAACGGCTATCGTCAAGAATCTCGAGGACCATAGCCTAGGCGGCGAAAGCTGTGTTCTGCAATGACCTGTCCGCGTCCTCTTCTCCGAAATGCTTCTTCTCTGTGGTTTCCGTTGGAGCATGTGTCCAGAAATTGCCACAGCTGGAGATTCCGGGCGATTTCCTGAAATGGGCTTCGCTTGGTTTTTGTAGGACATCAAGATTGGCCACTGGGTTCCCTCCTGTGCAACCCAAGCCATTGGATTCTATTCTTGATTTTCAGAGAGTAAAGGATCGATCGCCTCAAGAAATTCCTTCTATCTGGGACGATGTAATGTTTCATTTCTTGTGAATAATTTTGCCTTACTACTTTGCCTTACCAACGAGTGTTTTATTAACTAGTTGCTCTGCTTAAATTTGTTTCAGTTGTTCTAGACTGAAATCAAATTTGATTTGATAAAAAAAAAATAAAGTAAGAAACAAGAAAGCGTTGAAGCCTTTTCATTTTTTATTTGTTATTCTTCAGCCTTTTGCATGTAGCGGTATGCAAACATTAATTCTCTCTACTGTTCATTTAATAATATTCAGTATCCATGAAAGATAAAACGGAATTCTTGTAGTGGCATCCAAGCTGATTTTCTCCAACTATCTAATTCTGTCTTTATCACAAATTATGTTATACATGGGTCATCTTCACGATTATGGCAAGTCTATTGCAATTATTGAATTGATTCTGAGTCTTGATGTGTTCATGAAGCTTATGCAAAAGCTGTCAAACAACTTTGTTTTAAAAAAATAATTTTTTCTTTTGTTTTCAATTAAATGATTTGGTTGGTTTATCTCAGTATCACTTGGTAGCCACCATATTGGGGCATCTGTGAAAGCAAAGCTTTACCACTTGTTGGAGCAAAGAGCAGAGAGTTGGTAGTGTCATTTTACATTGTACTAGTATTATGTGTTTATTCCTCCCTGCATTTCATGTTCTTGAATCTCTACTTTGTTTTTCTTTGGCAGCCCATATTTCGTCATTCCCTTATGGAGAGGAAATGGTTATACGACAATGTTTGTTCAAGGTTTGGGAAAAATATATGATGTGTCTATTTTATACATATAAAATATCCATATTTAAGTTTTAAATTGAATATAAATATAGTTACATTGGTATATTTTAGTATGATTTTACATATTTTTGTGTCTTATGGTGTTATAAGCTTATTTGGAAACAATCGGAGTAAAAACGTTACAAATCGTTCATGCTGAAAAGTTCGGACACCTATTGATATTTTGATCATAACTCTCACATATGAATTCCAATTGAGATGATTTAAGATGCATTGGAAAGTTAAGATATAGAGCTACAACTTTCATGTTTGAGTTTTTCCAAATTCCATCGTTATCATGATAGAAATCGTCAAAATGTCAACATGAGTTGGTGACTTGTCTGATGCTAAATGAAGTAGTTGTCTGTACCAAGCATCCACCCAGTGCCGGATAAAATAGTAGAAGTCCGTAAAAACACGTTTTTGACGCATAAACTGACCTAGAAACCAAGTATCCTTGCTATATTATAAATAGGACTCAAGGGAAATACAAGGGAGATGGAGAAAAACACTTGAAGGCTAGAGAACATGGTTCAAAACGCATCTGGGAGTAACTAGGAGCAATCTATGTAGAGATAACAATGAGATCTGAGAAGTATTATAGATAGATTTATTTTCTTTTAATATAACTCTTTCTTCTTATTATTTTTACTATAATCTGGGATGTAACTTGACTGAGATTGACTAGATTTGTTCTCTTTAATTATGATTCTCTGGATTTGTTCTTTAAGTTATATTTAATTTATTTCCTTATCATATTTATCTCTTGTGTTTAATCATGTGGATTTTATGCTTGATTACCCTTTTAATGTGGATTTTATGCTTGATTACCTTAGGGTCTAATTAATAGATAAATTTGATAGACTGAGAGGTGAAAAGTGAGTCTAGATCTAGAGAGATAAATATAGATAACTAATCTAGAGATAAAATTAAGAATTTGTGGTGATATATGTTGTAATTTTTAAGATTTAATTAGGAACTTTAATTGCGTGAGAGCAAATTGAATTCTAATTAAATAAGGACTAATTAACTGAGAGTTAATTATGACACTTTAGGACAATGATCACTATAATTATGCAAAATTTAACTAAAGAATAGAATCTAGCTGTCTCATAAGGTGAACCCCGATTTTTTGATACTTCTAGTGCTTGAATTAAAACTCAAACATTATTTTGTTTTCTATTTCTTTCCTTTTTAATTCAAGTTTCTTAATTTGATTGTTAATTACTTTTGAGATTAAAATTTTAGACTAGTAAATTTATTACCTCTCTTGGATTCAACCTCTGGAATACTCTAGAGAATTTTCTACTATTACGGTCAATCCTGTATACTTATAGGATCCCAATCAATATACTAGCTTTTATCATATCATATATTCTGATAATTAATCGTTATTATGAATTAGCATTGAGTTCTAACTTCTAAGTTCTAACATGTTTTATGTGTGTGGAAGTGGAAAACCTCCCCTGAATGATTGATTGATTATTTCTGGCACATAGGAAGTACAAGAGAGCTTAAAAGATTGAAGTGAAAAAAAGAAGCACTTCATTATATGGTTCTTACACATAGAAGGATGTTAACCAAACAAAAGGTTTTGTTTGCATGGCCTCATGTCCAAGATATAATCAAAGTAATAATTGATGGATTATGAAACATTTGATAAAACTTGATGTATTTTTGGTTGCTTAAAATGATTTGTTTTAAATTCTAAGAGAAAAATATATGTGAGGAAATGGCTTGTGAAATATCTCATGGTTCGCACCATTTTAGGGAAGTTTCTAGATGATGGCTTTTTCAGACTTTAACTTGAAAAGGATCAGACACTGTGTTGTTGGCTTTGTTATTTACTCTTTGCTTGATCTCTCTCTCACACACACACTTTTTCTTGCAGTGCAGATGCCACACATGAAGATTATAAGGCCAAGCTGCTTGAGTTCCCCTGGCCTTATAATCTTCAAGACCAGGGGATGTTGTATTTACTAGCAAGCTTAGTGACTCAGAGGCAAAGTGGCTTTTAGAAACGGCTCAATCATTTTATTTGAATGATGTGAGGTACAAGCAGGCTGAAAGATTCAACAAAGAAACACGAGGTTTTGAGTTTAAGGACTTGTTGCAAGCTTTGGACATGCCCATCTTATGATTTCTGACATGTTCAGCATATTGGAGGAACTGAGGGATTTTTGTTTTTGAAATAGGGTGCTAATTTAATTGACCTGTGTATTATATGTTTTTATAGTATCAACGTCGTAACTCTATCAATCTTTGGATCCTTGAGGTTGCTACAGTGAATAGATGCTTGAATTTTGAACATCTATTTTGCTAGGCTATGGAGTTTTAGAGTAATTAACGGTGTTTAAGATATAAATTTTGAGCTACATTTCTTTTGGCTGTTGAATTTGTGGGGCTGGTTTAACTTTCTTATGGTAGTCCTCCTAAATATTCTGTGTTTATGGTGAGTTGGCTTGCAAATGCAAAGAGTGCAAATAAGCCACTTCAATCCAATAGGTCAAGTTATATATGGCAAAATTACATTGAGGTGGAAAGCTTTCCAAAAAAAAAAAATCGAACAAAATGTTTAAAGTCAGTGTCAAACCTTCTAATTGCATGATGCTTGCATGGAGTTGTATACTTATGCCAGTAAATTTCCTCTAAATTCTATATTATGTGGAAATTGGGGGTAAGGGTAACTAGTATTAAAAAAATAATTCTTGCTTCTATGCTTCACCGAAACTTCAAAAGGGAAAACGTAGTTATATTGATACATATTGAATATAATATTTATATTATACTTTATTATACGTATTATATATATATCCTTAGTTTTTTTGCTTTGAAAAATTTTAAAATAACTTAAATCTCATAGAAAAATTCAAATTTTTATTTCTCATTTTATATATCTTTATACTACTTTTTTTACTAAATCTTTATAAATACCTTTGTAATACTTTTGAAATACATATATAAAACTTAAATCTTTTTATATTTTTGATGTTTTACATATTAATCTACTGAATATATATAAATTTTATATAAATATCTCTTGTATCCATATCATAAAATTTTTAAAATTTGACGTGTGCAACATGTTGTATCATATCGAACCCGACACATGTATTTGTTTCTATACATCAATATTTGATGCATATTTAATTTATAATTATTTCTTTTTTAAGTATATTGATGCTTTCCTAATCAAGGCATTTATTGTGATATTTTGAGTGTAAATGAGTGATACAACCCTCAAATATTTATTAGCCAAAAAAGACCCTCAAACCTTAATAATTGCAGTAAATAACTGAATGCTGGAAAAGAAAGGTGCAGTGGGTGTGCCAAAGAATGTAACCTCAAAATCCTATATTTAACCTGACCCTCAAATCAAATAGGCGAGTCCATAGGATCATTTATCACAATTTTTCCAAATGCCGGTGATAACATGTAGTTGAAAGAAATTTGCAGACTAAAGAGCCAGCAACATCTTGAAACATAATGGAAATTGATTTATGAAACCTTGCAAAGTGCAACACTTCAAGCTCAATGCATCTTTGAATATCTCCATATTGCTTGTTGGGCCTAACAAATCATGCTGTCTCACGACTTCCTAGAGATCACAGAATTAATTGGATCTGATGGAATTTATCTTGGGCCTTTTGGAATTTAAATGGGTTGGGCCCACTTGTATTTTTGCCGAACAAAAGGGTTTGAGAGAAATGGTTCGTGTTGACAGTGTCAAATAATTGTAATTAAAAAACAAGTGTCAAATAATTTGAGGTTTGAACTGAAAATCAAACTAATCCCTTTAAGATTAATACATGAAGTGGGTTATAATTTGACTAATAATCTTGGTTAACCTTTCCTTTTTACACAAACAAGTAATTTTGGAAGAAGTATGGCATAATTAAGTAATCCCATTGAGATAGTATAAATAAGTATTTGTCTAATTAAGACAGATGATTTCTATAATGATTTGTCTGCCGAAAAAATTAAACCATTGACTTGTGATCATACGTTTCGTACGTACACACACATTTATATAATTAGGTTGATTGATTAGGAAGCAATGAAGAAAATCATAATTGTGCCCCCACGAAGTTTAATTATGCAACGCAATCATTGATGTGTCATTTAGAAGAAACCATATGCATCATGATCGGTCTGTCATTTGGTTAAAGGATCAAGTTTCTGTTTCATAAATTAAAATCGTTTAATCTCAAGCCACAAGTTAGTCATCTAGACGATGGGATTCATTTTTTTTTGGCCAGTAACATATATATATATATATATATACTTCTTCCAGTTCAAAATATAAGAAATTTTCTAAAATTTTTATTTGATTCATAATATAAGGTGTTATATAATATTTAGTAGTAGTTTACCTTTTTTGCTCCTATTTATGGATGACCAACCTCATAATTTGTAATGGAAAATAGTGGAAACAACTTTAATTATTGATAATTAATAAAGATAAAAATGAGATGTTGAGTTTTTTTTAAAGTTTAAGAGTGTAACTAATTTTTCTTAATATGTGTGAAATAGTTGAAAATCTCTTATATTTTGGATCGGAGGGAGTATATATATATATATATTAAATAAAACAAGATTACAGCGTGTCTGCAGAGCAGTGAAGGATTCATTACAAAATCGCACACGTGCAACGTCTTATAAATTTATAAAATATATACACAATATGATAATTTGCGCTCGTTCTTTCTTAAAAATAAAAAGGCCCGTCTTTGCTTGGCCTCATATGTATCTCAAAATTTTGACTCTTCTTCATCTTCATAAAAAATATCCGTCAAATTTCCAGTAGCATTATTATATTTCATCTTGTCTCAAATATTAACTGTTTGATTTTTAGTCTGTAAACTTAAATTAGAATAAAATAAAATTTAGGTAAAAATAAATTTACACTAATATAATTTATGTTTGAATAAATTTTTACATAAGTAAGTTTAACAAATTAAAATTTGTTTGGATGATAGAAATAAAAAATATTTTTAAATGTATAATTTTTAAAAAGGACATTAAATTTATGGTATAATAGACATATGCTCTGCAATGAAATTTAAAAAACCAAAATTTTATTTAACTTTTGTGTGAATATTATTTTATAATGATATTGGAATTTATTAAATTATGTAAAATATTTTTTCATAACAATTATTAAAATATTACGAAATATAATATATGAATCTAATCTAATGTAATATATCTATTTTTTTTTTACCAGAAATGTAACATGTCTAATTTAATCTAATGTAATATGATATATTTAATCTAATCCAATCTCATCCCATCTAATCATATAAAAAATGTCTTCTTCTTAGGCATTTCTGAGATTGTCAGGATGAACAAAGGGTCTTTCTTCAAGAGTAAGGCTGATTGATTTTTAGGAAGAGGCCTTGATAGTAGATCTACAAGAAGGTTGTTCTTCTCCTGAATATGCTTCACCGTGAATTTATAACGGGAGAACCAATCTTTCCAGCGCAAAAGCTGTTTCTCTGGGAGGATTTTCTTTTTCTGATTTAAAATAGCAGGAAATGACGTGTTATCCATTTCCACCGTGAATGGGGTAAAACTCAGATAAAAACTGAATTTTTCAATGCCACGTTTCACTGCTAAAATCTCCTTGTAGATTGTATGATAATGTTTCTCAGATATTTTGAATTCACCACTGGCATGTGCACAGTAGTATCTTTTATCTCCCACTTGTTCAATCAAAACTGCACCCCAATAATCCTCACTAGCGTCAGTTTGTAAGATCAAATCACCTTTATCAGGAATCTTTAAAGGTGGTGGATTCTGAGCAATTTGCTTTAATCTTTTCACTGCTTCAGTTTGTTGGCTTGTCCACGGAGGTGGATTCTTATTTAGCATTTTTGACAGCTGGCTAGTAAGTGTGCTGACATGGGGAATGAAATCTCTGATGTAATTGATAACTCCAAGAAAACTCTGGATCTGCTTAGTAGTCAATTTGTCAGGGAAGTCCAATAGCTTAACCGCTATGTGTGGACTGGGCTGATACTGTCCTGTAGAGAACGTCATACCCAAGAATTCTATTTGGGCCTGACCTATCTGACTCTTTTTGGCTGAAAGCATTATTCCATATTTTTGCACTATGGAATAGAATTGATCCAATAAAATCTGATGGGCTTCTTTGGTTTCTGAGTATAACAGGATATCATCTAAATAGATGAGAGCTGAATGTATAATGGGCTCAAATATCTTTATCATGGCTTTTTGAAATAAGGATGGAGCCGGTTTAAGCCCAAATGGCATAACCGTCCACTGATATTGAGCATTGGGTATACAAAAAGCTGTTTTATACCTGTCATCTGGATGGACGCCTAACTGCCAATACCCTGCTTTGAGATCGAACTTTGAGAAAATTTGGGCCTTTCTCAAATGAACAGTTTGGGTATTTATTTTTGGTAATGAGAATTTATCATCTTGTAGAAAATGGTTTAGAGGTGTATAATCAACAACGAACCTCTTCTTCTTCCTTTTCTTCTCAGCGTCTTTTTCCACATAAAAAGCATAACATGCCCATTGTGATGATGTAGGCTCAATCAAGCCTTGCGCCAGTAAATCTGCACATTCCTTTCTGGCTAATTTTAGATCATCTACTGACATTCCCGAATGAGAAGCTTTGATGGGATTAATGTCTTCATTCCTTTTGAAAGGAAGCTTAATGAAAAATTCTTCATTTTTCCATAAAGGATTTTGATGTTGAAAACTCCTATGGTCTTCTGAACATAACTTTGAGAGTTTATCCCTGATGGAAACATATTCTGGAGGAACATGTTGTAATTCAAACAAATTTTGTATGTGTTCCCATGGCATAACATAAGACTTATAACGAATTCCTCTTGGAATAATCTGTAAGCCTTTTGCCCTGTGATATACATCCATACCAATCAACAAGTCTTTGGTTGGAAGATTGCTGCCAAGTATTCTTGTCCAGACTAAGCATTTAGGGAAAAATTGAATCCCTATCCTTCTTTTTGAAATAAGATTAATGGAGAAATAATTACCATCTGCTGAGGCAAAGTATTCCTCATGTGGTAACCATTCTTCTGAAGGCAAGATTCTAGGATTCATAACACTTCTGCATGATCCAGTATCCATGAAACCAATAACAGAGATTGGCTTTGCATATTTTTCTGGATAGATCTGTACCTTGATATTAGGAGAAGGAATTTCTTTGATAACCGGCTGTTTTATCAGATTAATACTGCAAATTTGATGATTGCAATATTTATATTCCATTTCTTCTTCTTCTTCTAAGCTGGAATCATCTGATTGCGGAATCACTATCACTGTCTGTTCATCTTTCTCCTCCTGCTCTTCATACATTTCTTCAAACTCTTCTGATGAAGATAAGAGGGACATATCCTGTAACTTCTGTAACATTTGAATACCTTTCTTGGACTTGTTGGGACATTGTTTTGCATAATGCCCTTTTTGTCCACAAAGATAACAGCTGTTGGAAAACTTTCTGCTTGTAGGAGAGGATCTTCTTTTGAAAAACCTGAAAGGTTTTCTCTTCTTTTCTGGATAGAATCTCTTTCTGGACTACTTAAAGAAATGAGACTTCTTCTTCGTCGGACATGAACATTTCTCCTTGCTTTTGCATTTTATCTTCAAATCAGGTCTTTTACAAACCTTATAAAGATGGGCTTTCTCCTTCATCACATTGTTAACAAACTTCTGTTGCTCACAGAGTCTGTCTAGTGCTCCTAAAGCCATTTGATACATTTCTCCAAGGGAAATGTTGATCATCTCTCTTTGTAACAGATTAATTGACTTCTGTAACTCTGGTAATAATTCTTCTGGTAATGAGGCAATAAACACATGCCTGAGATTTACATCATTGACACCGCCAAGCATGTAATACTTCTCCGCCATTCTTTTATAGTGCCTCTGAAGATCATATCTTTCCAAAGAACAACACTTCATCTCAAAGTACTCCTGTCTAGCCCTTTTGTCAATTATCCCAAAATCTCCGATGAATTCTTTGTGTAGAATTCCCAGAAATGTAGGAATGTCATGCTGAGCCATTTGTAGTCTTTGATATTCACTAAGACTAGTGAACCATTCTCTTAAAGTTCCTGTCATTCTTGATAAGAAGCTTGTCAAAACTTTGTTTCTGTTGGCATCTGGTTCGTTCATCTGTACATCTAACCATGCACCGAACTGATGGAGTTTTTCTCTCCACCTATGATGAGGAAGATCATCAAAAGTGAAGTAAGGACCATTGACAGGTTTATGGAAATGATCTTGAGCATTATGAACTGATCTTGGACTTTCATTTGACATATCATCATGTTGTTCAGTCACACTAGGTTCTGGAGGATGTTCTTCAGTTGGAGGATTCATCATGAAGATAGGGGGCTGTATTTGTAAGGATGACAAGGATGACTCTATAGATTCTGTCATCCTTGTCAGAATCTAGATGATCAGATAGTCTCAACAGGACTAGAATCAGAATCAGAATCTATAGAGTCATCCTTGTCATCCTTACAAATACAGCCCCCTATCTTCATGATGAATCCTCCAACTGAAGAACATCCTCCAGAACCTAGTGTGACTGAACAACATGATGATATGTCAAATGAAAGTCCAAGATCAGTTCATAATGCTCAAGATCATTTCCATAAACCTGTCAATGGTCCTTACTTCACTTTTGATGATCTTCCTCATCATAGGTGGAGAGAAAAACTCCATCAGTTCGGTGCATGGTTAGATGTACAGATGAACGAACCAGATGCCAACAGAAACGAAGTTTTGACAAGCTTCTTATCAAGAATGACAGGAACTTTAAGAGAATGGTTCACTAGTCTTAGTGAATATCAAAGACTACAAATGGCTCAGCATGACATTCCTACATTTCTGGGAATTCTACACAAAGAATTCATCGGAGATTTTGGGATAATTGACAAAAGAGCTAGACAGGAGTACTTTGAGATGAAGTGTTATTCTTTGGAAAGATATGATCTTCAGAGGCACTATAAAAGAATGGCGGAGAAGTATTACATGCTTGGCGGTGTCAATGATGTAAATCTCAGGCATGTGTTTATCGCCTCATTACCAGAAGAATTATTACCAGAGTTACAGAAGTCAATTAATCTGTTACAAAGAGAGATGATCAACATTTCCCTTGGAGAAATGTATCAAATGGCTTTAGGAGCACTAGACAGACTCTGTGAGCAACAGAAGTTTGTTAACAATGTGATGAAGGAGAAAGCCCATCTTTATAAGGTTTGTAAAAGACTTGATTTGAAGATAAAATGCAAAAGCAAGGAGAAATGTTCATGTCCGACGAAGAAGAAGTCTCATTTCTTTAAGTAGTCCAGAAAGAGATTCTATCCAGAAAAGAAGAGAAAACCTTTCAGGTTTTTCAAAAGAAGATCCTCTCCTACAAGCAGAAAGTTTTCCAACAGATGTTATCTTTGTGGACAAAAAGGGCATTATGCAAAACAATGTCCCAACAAGTCCAAGAAAGGTATTCAAATGTTACAGAAGTTGCAGGATATGTCCCTCTTATCTTCATCAGAAGAGTTTGAAGAAATGTATGAAGAGCAGGAGGAGAAAGATGAACAGACAGTGATAGTGATTCCGCAATCAGATGATTCCAGCTTAGAAGAAGAAGAAGAAATGGAATATAAATAATGCAATCATCAAATTTGCAGTATTAATCTGATAAAACAGCCGGTTATCAAAGAAATTCCTTCTCCTAATATCAAGGTACAGATCTATCCAGAAAAATATGCAAAGCCAATCTCTGTTATTGGTTTCATGGATACTGGATCATGCAGAAGTGTTATGAATCCTAGAATCTTGCCTTCAGAAGAATGGTTACCACATGAGGAATACTTTGCCTCAGCAGATGGTAATTATTTCTCCATTAATCTTATTTCAAAAAGAAGGATAGGGATTCAATTTTTCCCTAAATGCTTAGTCTGGACAAGAATACTTGGCAGCAATCTTCCAACCAAAGACTTGTTGATTGGTATGGATGTATATCACAAGGCAAAAGGCTTACAGATTATTCCAAGAGGAATTCGTTATAAGTCTTATGTTATGCCATGGGAATGCATACAAAATTTGTTTGAATTACAACATGTTCCTCCAGAATATGTTTCCATCAGGGATAAACTCTCAAAGTTATGTTCAGAAGACCATAGGAGTTTTCAACATCAAAATCCTTTATGGAAAAATGAAGAATTTTTCATCAAGCTTCCTTTCAAAAGGAAT
This sequence comes from Adenanthera pavonina, assembly GCA_026686845.1. Taxonomy (NCBI): domain Eukaryota; kingdom Viridiplantae; phylum Streptophyta; class Magnoliopsida; order Fabales; family Fabaceae; genus Adenanthera; species Adenanthera pavonina. The sequence continues at coordinate 18,722,200 of JAIVEN010000002.1, read as the reverse complement.
GAAGACATTAATCCCATCAAAGCTTCTCATTCGGGAATGTCAGTAGATGATCTAAAATTAGCCAGAAAGGAATGTGCAGATTTACTGGCGCAAGGCTTGATTGAGCCTACATCATCACAATGGGCATGTTATGCTTTTTATGTGGAAAAAGACGCTGAGAAGAAAAGGAAGAAGAAGAGGTTCGTTGTTGATTATACACCTCTAAACCATTTTCTACAAGATGATAAATTCCCATTGCCAAAAATAAATACCCAAACTGTTCATTTGAGAAAGGCCCAAATTTTCTCAAAGTTCGATCTCAAAGCAGGGTATTGGCAGTTAGGCGTCCATCCAGATGACAGGTATAAAACAGCTTTTTGTATACCCAATGCTCAATATCAGTGGACGGTTATGCCATTTGGGCTTAAACCGGCTCCATCCTTATTTCAAAAAGCCATGATAAAGATATTTGAGCCCATTATACATTCAGCTCTCATCTATTTAGATGATATCCTGTTATACTCAGAAACCAAAGAAGCCCATCAGATTTTATTGGATCAATTCTATTCCATAGTGCAAAAATATGGAATAATGCTTTCAGCCAAAAAGAGTCAGATAGGTCAGGCCCAAATAGAATTCTTGGGTATGATGTTCTCTACAGGACAGTATCAGCCCAGTCCACACATAGCGGTTAAGCTATTGGACTTCCCTGACAAATTGACTACTAAGCAGATCCAGAGTTTTCTTGGAGTTATCAATTACATCAGAGATTTCATTCCCCATGTCAGCACACTTACTAGCCAGCTGTCAAAAATGCTAAATAAGAATCCACCTCCGTGGACAAGCCAACAAACTGAAGCAGTGAAAAGATTAAAGCAAATTGCTCAGAATCCACCACCTTTAAAGATTCCTGATAAAGGTGATTTGATCTTACAAACTGACGCTAGTGAGGATTATTGGGGTGCAGTTTTGATTGAACAAGTGGGAGATAAAAGATACTACTGTGCACATGCCAGTGGTGAATTCAAAATATCTGAGAAACATTATCATACAATCTACAAGGAGATTTTAGCAGTGAAACGTGGCATTGAAAAATTCAGTTTTTATCTGAGTTTTACCCCATTCACGGTGGAAATGGATAACACGTCATTTCCTGCTATTTTAAATCAGAAAAAGAAAATCCTCCCAGAGAAACAGCTTTTGCGCTGGAAAGATTGGTTCTCCCGTTATAAATTCACGGTGAAGCATATTCAGGGGAAGCACAACCTTCTTGCAGATCTACTATCAAGGCCTCTTCCTAAAAATCAATCAGCCTTACTCTTGAAGAAAGACCCTTTGTTCATCCTGACAATCTCAAAAATGCCTAAGAAGAAGACTTCTCCTCAAACTCATCTGAACTATGATTTGGTTTTCCCACCATCTCACCATCCTACTACCATCATCCAGATTAATGATCTTGCCAGAAGATCTTTGTTCTATTACCTCCACCTTTTTCTGAACCTCACCGGGATATCACCCAAACCAGAATACTTTGACCCTCAATTGCCATACTTGGTAATCCCTTTTGTCAAAGGACCTATTACTGCAGAATTCATGTGGTATATGTGGTCAATGACTACTCTGTTTGCATGTGCCGTTGCACTCCCTCCAAAACAAACCTACCATTACTTGTGTGATCCAAAGAATGATCAATCTACCTTAACCCTTTTCTTATCTTGGTTTGCCCCTATCTCAGTTTGGAGAGGAAGATTATATAATGTCCTTGACGAATATAATCTTTGGAGTGTACCATCCTCAAAATCCAAGGCTTATTCCTTCTTTGTTCTTCATAAGCCTTACCAGACAGATTATCAGAATCTGATCTACACACCTGTCCAATCCCATCTTTGGGGAACCACCTTGCACTGGCCTCTTTGCCAGGAAAATGTTATTAACAGTTTGCGTGATTTTTTGTTAGGTTTAAATAATTTTACAGGTGATCGACAGGAGCAGATATGCACTTCTCTAGGACCACTCCCAGGAGAATTTTATGATCCAGATAACGTGATGACTACAGGGAAAGCTATCTCGTTTGAATGGCCACAACTTAGTCTCACTCCAGCAGAAACTTCAGCAGATCCACAACAAGTCCAAGTTCATACCAGCCAAGGAATGACAGATCCCTTCATGGATTCACAAGATCCATATGAAGTTGACCCTCAGTTCCTACAGCAGTTCTTATCTCCAACTCCTGAATTCGCTCAATACTCACAGCCTCCACGGCGGACTATTGAAGAAGACTTGGAGAGGATAACAGCTCATCAGAAAAGGTTAATTGAGAAAGGAAAATATCGCTGTGAAAGTGATATGGACACAGAAGAAGAAGACAGCGACTATGAGATAATGAACAAGTCTCCTAGTCATGAACCTATCTGCAAAGGAGATTGAAGCCAGCTGGATAAAGTAAATAAAGTGGTTTGCATTATAGTTTGTCGGATCTACCGACAGTCAGATGTATAATTAAAGTTGTGATGAGTCAGCTACTTTTAAAAAGTCAAAAGTTTGTAATAGTTTGTCGGCCACTTTGTCGGCCATGATAAGCATTAAAGTAGCAAAAATGTGTGGTGAGTCATAAAGTGTGATGTAAAATAGTTTGTTTGTTTGTGTTCCCCTTCTCTATATAAGGGAACTTGCTTGTAAGGAAAGATCAATGGAGGAATTAATGGATAAGTATTTTCCAATGAGTGTTCTCTAAACTCTCTCCTATCTCTCTAGATCTCTGAAGTAGGAATATCCTCAATCTGTTTAGCTCAGTTCTTGAGTATACTCTACTCTCGCCTCTTAGGAGGATCTTGAGTATCAGAAAAGAACGGAACTAGATCCATTTCTCAGTAACATCCTTGTAATTCTTGTTTCAGAAGTTCAAACCATAGACAGATAAGCGTAAGAAGGGTAATCCTAAGGTGGCCGTTGAGATCCAGTTGCCCAGGAGGGGCCTTTTCTCAGGCAAAATTGGATTACTTAGATGAAACTTATCTTGTTTACGGTATTGAAAATACAATAAATATATATACCTATTTTTTAACCACACGTTTCTTTTCCTTCTAATTCGTCTTTCTCCTCAGAGTCAGCGTCGTTCTTCTCGCGGAGGATGCTTGGAGCAATCAATTAGGGGGATTTCTCTACTCTTCTATTTCCTTTGAAATCAGGTAAGGGATTCATGCTATCGTGCTATGGTTGGGATTTCCATCCTCTTTGATTTTATCTACTCGATGAATTTATCGTGTCGTATTTTTCTTCTTCAATAATTTCGTCTATCGCTTTGTCTGCACTATGGATTTCGATTTTCTTGTACGATGGTCATCTATATTTGTCGAGAAAGCAGCGAAGTATAGTGTGAAGAAGGAAGTAGCAAGAAGAAGAAGTAGATGCCGACTATGAAAGTAGCCAAAGGAAGCAAATATGGACAATCAGCGAAGAAGAAGAAGAAGAAGAAGAAGGAGTTAACATGAAGGGGTATAACGGTATTATTCGGCATTAATTTCTGGGCATTAACCTACTTGGCCAAAAAAAAAAACAGCCAAACTTCATTCCTGCAACCGAAAAGGAACAATGAGGGCTCTTTGGGAAAACGTTGGTTTAGGGCCAAAATGAAGTTTGTAGAATGATGTTTCAAAATCAGCCAAACACAAAATTAACTAAAATGAGGTTTGTAAACCTACGTTTACCTTTGTAAAAGATTTTCCAAACAGGCAAGCTTGACCGTAATTTCTATACCCTCTATAGTTGGCAGACTTCTCACGGATTTGATCTTTTCCGAACCATATGTCTATATGTAATAAGTAATAATCATATAAAAAAGAAATATAATTGTGAAAAAAAACTCATGTATAATCTGCTTTTTTTTTTTTTTTATAGATACTAGTATTAGATACATAATCTACTATTACATTGGCCCGCCATTCTCTACTACCGGTGGAGCCGTGGGTTGAACCGTGCCATGCCGGGAACGCAAGGTGGGTTCAGCCACGGTGCGGCAGATCGGACAAGTGGTGTGGGAACCGAACCAAGTGTCAACACAGTCAACATGAAATATGTGCTTGCAGTTCGGCAAAACTCTAACGGTTGCATCTTCCCTGATGGTGGCCAGGCAAACCGAGCACTCTAAGGCTTCGCCCTCGCCGAACTGCTCCGTTTGCTTGTACCAAAGTTTAGGCAGCGACTCTATGACCGAAGGGTCAAGCCCTTGACGGTCACCGTTCGGTGAACGCGACTCCACATCGATAGGCAAAACCTGAGCACTGATTTGATAGACTGGTTGATCGCGGAGGCGTCTGCTCAGTTGACGGCTTCGTCGGAGGCGTCTTGCACAGAAGTGGAAGGCGATTATGAATAAGACGATAGTGAATAACGTGAAGGCTGCGGCGAGCATGAACTTGAGGCCTATACCCAGTGAGTCATCTTCTTCACGATCCGTAAAACCCATTTGTTTCTGCGTCGTTGTTTTTCTGGTTTTGGGGCAACAAGGAAGGATATATTTAATCTCTCTGGTTATTTATGGTGACGTATTATTTATTGGCTTGTTGCTATAGGGTTCAATGCAAACGAGGCCGGATTACTCGGTTAGGTGGTTGAAAAAAACGATATGAGATTGAGAAATTCCAACACTCTAATGTTTTGTAGTTCGTCGAGATTATTGACTTTTAACGTGGCTATGAAATATTTTTTGGAAGCAAAAATCAGCCTAGCCTAGCTGATTCGACTTATTAAATCAAGAGCTTGTGCTTCAAACCGGTGAGAATTGATAAAAACAATCGATTCAAACAAATTGATGCAAAATTTGTTGAACTGGTTAGTTTTTTTTTTATTTATAATTTTTAAGATAAAATAATATTATTTTTAGTATTAATTAACATTATTTTTATATAATTTTTTTATATTATAATATTATATAAGTATTATTATGATGCATAATAATAATAATAATGATAGAATTATTTAACAAATAATATGAAAATAGAATATTAATTGACTATTTAAAATTTAAAGTATGATTATAGATAAATATTAATTTATATGGATTTTAATATTAGGTTGTAAAATTTATTAATAATATTTTTAATTTTTTGCATAGCATATAAAATTAAAAAATTATTAAATTTCTTACTATCAGTTTAATTTCGATTGAATCATTGAACTTTGAATCCGTACTTTAATCGGTTTAATATCAAATCTGGTTTTTTTGAACCTTGATTTGTTTTCTTTGAGGTTGGAAATATAGAATGTAGCTCACACCTATGCATATTAGAAAACATTACAGGAATGGAGAGAAACAAATTTGCCTTAATTTGCATATTTCTAAGTTCATTAGTTCAATATCTAATTATGTTTATTAATTTCAGTATATTATTCAGGTTTCTTAAATCTTACTTTTTCCATCCATATTATAAATAAAGTGTTGGAATTACTTTTATATTTATTAAATTTTTTTATTATTTTCTTAAATTTCTAAAAAAATAAAGATAAAATTTTTAATTTTATCGCTATTAATTTTATTTTTTTTATTAAATATAACACATATTATAATATTAATAATAAAATAAATAAAAAATAAAAATAATAAATCATCACATAATACATTATGGATAGAAGAAACACTTAATAAAAATGGAAGTAACATTTATTTATACATACATGTAGCTGTTCTCTACTCTCTAGACTGTGTGCGTAATAAAAGCCAAACATCCCACTGTAACGGAAAACACGTGGATGTTGGGTCAATGTCATCATCAAATTAAATAAGAGAAATTTGGCTTTGACGGAGGGATAAAAAAAAACAGAAGAAGGAGGAGGAGGAAAAGGTATTTTCAGTTTTTACACATGACGTATTTATCTAAAACATTTAAACTTAACTTCATAGATAAGATATAGTAAAATGATCTTGAAAGATAATATTTTTTTGAAAACTTCAAACATGCATAGTTTACGTTGATGTAATGGAATCGTTTCTTTGTTTGCATGCCAAAATTTTCATTCAATTTCTTATTAAATATTTGGTGGTAAAGTTTTACTATCCTTTATAATTATGTCCAGTTTGATCTAAATTAATTTGAACCATACTAGATTTTCTAATTGAAGTGAATAATAGATTCGGGATACTAGATGCTCCAAAAAAAAAATTCATTCAATTTTCACTTTCATCATTTAGTTTACTTCATAACCTTATTTTAAATCGGGAAGCAGTAGCCTTCTGGATTAAAAAGTCAAGATGAGTAGATTTAAGCTGATTTGCTCAACATGCCTTGAGATTTTCATTTTCATTTTCATTTGAACTCAAAATCTGAGTCCGAATTGAGATTGTGCAATTGTGCTATTGTGAGCCTTCAAAATAAAATGTTGTTACTAGCGGTGGCAGCGGCTAGCAACTGGTGATGGTGGGAGTCGGTTATTGGTGACAGTTAGCGACAGCGGCTAGTGGTGGAGGTGGTTAGTGATTGGTGACAGTTGGTAGTAATGGTCGATGACTAGCGATGGTGGTGATTAGTGATCGGCGATGGCGATAACGATCAATGAATTGTAGAGGGTGGCAGCTCGCAGGCCTAATGGTAAAAGATTGTTACCTGTGGTTGTAACACCTTACTTTTATCTATATTTTTTCATACATTATAGTATGTATAATGTCCAAATAGCTCATATTAAGAGCTTGAACCATTAATAGAGCCAAAATATTTAAATAAAAAAAAACGTGGTACTATTCATTTGGTTCTCAAGTTTTCTGGACGAACTTTGAAAAATCATAACTTAATCCAGAAAAATCGTATCAATGTGGTTCAAGTCTCTAAATGAAGCTAGAAACATGATATACAATATAAAAATATGAAAAATTATTTTAACCTAACCAATTAGTATATTTTATTACTCAAACTTATATTGTACAAATGGTCATTTCTCTCTTTTCAGGATTTTGGCCATAATTTTTAAAATTCATATCTAACTCTATACTGAGTCAAATCATGCATTCTATATGCCATTGAAAAGATATATATGTCTAGTTACCTTCAAATTTTTATTATACATTTATTTTGTCTAGACAGTGCACAACATCAATTTGGATCACTAGGAATCAGAACATCACTTTTTCTGAAACAATCTTGGGAAAACTTGTATATCTCTCATTGTATAGCTCCAATTGAACTCAAACCAGTGGTATATTAACCTCAAAAGATAAATATTTTCATAAATGTAAACCACTAAATTTTTGGAGCTTTGTACGATTTTACATCACTTTTCAAAGAGAAGTACTATATTCAGTAAAATTCGCAGCCTTCACATCACTGTCCAATTTTGACCCTTAACTTCAAAAATATACTATAAATTGTACACATATCCAAATTGAGTGTTCTTTAGCTCATTGGAAAACTTGTTCTCTCTAGTTTCATATAATATATAACACTTGACTTACTTGCCTTGTCTTGGTCAAACAGAATTGACTTTACTTTCATGACTACAAAATGAACTTCTAGTCATATAACATGGCAAAGTAGACTTTATAACAAGCTCACATGATCATTCCATGTTTCAAATCCATGCCAAACATTTATAATGCTCATAAGGACATAATATCACAATGATACAGATCCATATGCATATACATTATTTTTATACATTATTTCAAAAATATGGAATCATAGCTTGAAATTATCATCAAGCATCATTCTCCCTTTCATTCTCTTTAGCTCCTTGATCTCCTTGATATTGTTTGTGCCTATCATTTGGGATACTTGAGGAGATGAGATTGGGGCAATCTCAGTAGCAAGTTACATTTTATGTAATTATGTCAATCATGTCAAATAAACTCACATTTGATCACATATAATCACATCAATCACCTTTAAACAATAAATTGCCACATTTGTCATAAAAAAAAATTCGGCAGCATAACGGTCTAGAAAATAGACATCCCGGGGAATAAAACCTCTCATTTTACAGCCAAGACCAATCAAAGAAATCACAATTACAATATGGCCACACAATTTAATCATAGAGAGACAATGAAAGAACATAAAGTAAGAATATGAAACTTAGCTACCTTTGGTGCTTGCACTTGGCTTTCCTCTTTAAACCAAAGCTTCCTGTAGTTTTACCAAGCTTCCTCAAGTCCCTAAACATCATTCAACACATGCTCAAGCCATTGATTTCATGGCTCATAAAAAAAAAACTCTCATAAAACTCTAGAAACCTTTAAATTCCTAAACTCTTTATCTTAAGCTCTATCTTTGAGCCAATGCTTGTCTTTAAAATTTTTCATCATGGGGAACTCATTTTTGCCATCAAATTAATGAAATTCCAACTCCTTCCATCATATTAAACTGACCGAAATCAAGGGTTTAGGAGGAAGAATGGAATTTTTTCAAAAATTGCTTCATAACCTTCCAAAACTTATTTCTTTTACTATATCTCCTACTTTCTTTAAACTTTATTGCATAAAACCACTTCCTTTCTTAAATCCATATCCAAACTGAAACTAAACAGCAATTGGGAAGGAGGAAAACTCAAAGAAATAGCCATAAACTACTTAGAAACTTGAAGGAGAATTCTTGCATTTTTCTTGAATTTTTTCCTTCTTCTTTTCTTTATTCCTTTTCTCCTTCTCGTTTTCTCCTTCTCCTTTGGTGTTTGCAGCTGCCTCACCTTCCTTTCTTTATGCTAGAGTTGGTCAAAAAGGGAGGGTATAAATAAAGCATAAGAATTCACCAATTGATGCCATTTGTCCCTTGAATCTTGATTGAAAAGTTAAGAAAATGTGAGGAAATATTAAAGTAATATCAATATCCCCATGTGCAGCTTAGATCACGAAATTGAGCAGCTTTTTGTCCATAAATTTCAGATTTTTACTTATCCAGCTATATCCTGAACCGGTTTGAACAAATAAAGTTACTTTAACAGTATATTTTACTATTATTGGGATACTAATTATAATTATATTGGGATATAAAATTACCATAATATACTTATCCCAATTGGTCCAAATATAAGACCCATACATTTTTCTTGAATGAATACTGCTTTTTCCTGCAGTCCAGACTGACATTTATCGGGTAAGACATTAATATTAAATCATAATTACCCAATAAATATTATTTTGATCTTAATAAATTTCATACTATATTCCAATGGTCTTAACTCATTGAGAGCTTCATTTTGACTATAATTTTTTATATTTATAAAAATACCCTTAAATCAGGATAAATTTATAATTTTTAAAACTTTCGGATCATTTGATGTAATTTACCCCAAAATTTATAAACTTTCCTTCAACCCTCCTGGTCCACCGCTTTCACTTTTTTTTTTCTATCCTTTCTTTTTTTTCTTTTCTTTTTCTTTCTTTTTTTCTAAGGGATAAAATGGTCATTTTCTCATCTTTCCTTTTGACTGAGATAATTGACCTCTTTACCTTATATCATGCAAAACGACGTATTTTTATTTTTACAAATTCTTTATAGATTTCAAAATATTGAGCTTTAAACATTTAAGAGAATTTTTAGGATATTACAGTGGTAGTATAAAACATCAATATATACAAAGCATTTTATAAGGGTAATTTTTAAAAATAAGTTTTTTTTCCAAAATCTTTCCATTTTTAGAAAAAAAAATTTGTAAGAAAAAACATGTGAATCTTATATATTTTTCCTTCTCACATTTCTTTTTTTTTTCTTATTTTTTCCTATTATCTAAACAAGAAAAAATACGTTTTCTTCCCAATTTTGCATCTACCTTTCTTTTTCTCCTATTTTCCCCTCAATCCAAATAAGGATAAGTCTATCTTGGTCATTTGAAACACCCAGGTTGTCATTCTAGTTAAAGAATACACAACTTATGATTCATGCCAAAAACTAAAGACAAAACACACTACATTTAAGGCAATTGAGCAGGAGTCATTTGTTTATGCCTAAAACTAGAGACAAAACAAACTACATTTAAGACAAACACCCAAGTCTCTAGAAGTAAATAATTGCGTCCCTATTGATTCTGGCCAAAATGTAGCAACATAATGAAGGAAATTGGACCAGTTCAAAGTAATGCATCAAACAAGTCCCTGAGTTTTCCTACAAAACATCTAAAACCCCATAATCTGTGAGCTGTGGATCGTCGCAGCCAAATTAAAGTTTTCGAAAATGATTAGATTAAAAAGGAACGAATCAAATCAAGGAAGGGATAAGAGAGAGAGAGAGAGAGAGATATGGACTGGGCATGATTACTTCGAGAATCTAAAAAATTCCTTTTTTGTGGTATAATGACGGGCTCACACCCAAAACAAACAAGAAACAATCTGTTATGAATTTTAGCCCTTCAAGATACACAAGCATATTCTATATACAGAGTGTTCATTAATACTGCTCTAGTCTCCTATTTTCCAAACAAGAAGAAAAATATTCTTCCAACTTCTTTCTTTTCCACAACTAACAAATTAGACCCCGCTCTTTTTGTCATTATTGTCCTCTCATATACCTGCCAACAAGAAAAACATTCTTCCATCATCAGAGCTATGATGTCTGTTCACATTTTTAAAAGATGAATGTCTATAGCTCTGTGTGTTCTTCTCTTATACCCCCGCACACACACACATTTATATATATAGGTATATGCATAATGGAGCTATAAAGGACATGTGGGTATCATATGTCATGGGCCCCAAGTTCCATATGTGTGCATGAATGAGTTAAAATTCTTCTCTCATTGCACACTCTTCGCTCTGTATATATATGTGTGTGTGTGTGTGTGCGTGCGTGGATATATCAATAAAGTATTTAGAGAGTTTTCCCACAAAATCTATACGGTATCCAAGCAAACTTGGTTTTAGCCTCATCAAAACCCAAAACAGTGAGTGAGAGAACCATGATGAACACCAAAGAATCCACGATTGAGAGTGCAACCAATGAACAAGTTGACATAATTAATATAAGTTAATATAAGTAGTGGAATGTTTATAAATTATAAAAACAGGAGGATAAGAAAATGACAAAGGATGGGAAGTGTTCCCATCACATAAATATTGGTAGATAAGATCATACAATGAATAATATGATAATGTTTATATAGGAAAGTCATATAGTGAAGGCAAATTAACTTGAAAGATATAGGGATTATTGCAGTAAAGTACCTTCAAGATGAACATCTCCAAACCAAGCTAGGCTATACAAATTGCTTGATGATTTCAGTGCTAACATGTAATGTAAGCATTTGTTTTGGTCTTTCTCAGCAGAAAAAAGCACCACACTTCAACAGCCAATCAATAAAGAAAGCCATGTTTGTTTATTGAAGTAGTTATAAATAAGAATGAACATCTTCCATAATTTATAAACCTAGCATCATGAGTAGAAATTGTTGAATGCAATGTGACCAATTGTAAAGAGAAATATTGGACGCCAAAGGCCAAACAGTGCATTTGTAATCTCATTATTGTTGCAGCAAAAATCTCCCCGGACGCAAAAAGCAATTTCATGATACCTGCAACAAAAACCTCCATAACAGAGCAGATACGATGAGCTCTTTTTAAACAGTGAATAATATTTAAATAGTCAATAATTAGATTCAGGTTTCAATCTTAGAAGACCAGAAAAATTGACAAACCGGAAAATGGAGCATTGTGTCTTGTATAATATGGATGTGAAGCCAATACTTCTTCCCAATTGTCAATTCCAAAAGTAAATCCATGAGTCCTTTGTAATATTACCCATTTACTCTGTTTCTAGACATCCCTACAAAGCATTACTTAAAGCACAGAGGAAAAGAATTATTTTGAATTTCTAAATGAACTTTAGTTCTTAACTATTAAAATTACATTTCAACAATTGAAATAAAAAATTGACAGAATAATAAGATAGGGAAGACATACATACAGATCTAGAATGTTCTTCCACTAAGAGAATGAAAGGATATACTCCAAGTGGATGGAATAAAGTCACTCAGACTTTCTTCTCTGATTCACCGTAGATACACTCCAGGAAAGAAATTATGAGGAGAGAAATCACTGAGAGAAAAAGAGAGAGCGGTGTTTTTTTTTCTGAAATAGTCCATAATAAGAAAGAACGCATATACCGGGATATACTGTCGCACGATCGCTTGATTCTCTCTTCCGTGCGGTGTATGGGATCGGTTACAATTAACCGTTCCCTCCCTTTCATAGATATTTAAAATAATAAGCCCTATTTATTTTTATTTGGGCTTGAGCTTTATCATATATCTTACCCAACAAGGGTGGATATAATATAACCCAACATCTCCCACTCACACTTGATGGGTTAACTCCTTACAATTCTTCCTTTCCATTTCATACTAAGTGTTCTATCATGATTGCATGGGCATGACGTCTGTAATTTGGTATTTTCGTACTAGAAATCCTTCTCAAGGACCAGCACGGAATCTCCTTATGTATTTCATTTTTATTTTGTTCTTGTATTATGCCTTAAAAGTCCTAGATTTACCCATATACACTTTAACCCATGGCAAATCTAATCCCCAATCACTTTTTACATAAACTTAGATTGCCTTACTCTTGTATACTTAGTGTCTACGCTCAAGATGTTAACATAATAACTTCTTAACGGACATGTCTTAGACACCAGTATAAATGTGTATAAATTCAGATAATCTTCCTTTCGTCTGTATTTCATTTCAATATGAAACAATTGCTTTCCTTGCATAATACCTTTTGATCAAATTTATCATGACCATTGGATATATGCCAAAGTAGCTAACATTGAATCATTTTTTCATGAAAATGTCAAAGTCATAAGGACATTAATGAGAGGATTGATTCCTCTCAGGGACTCACACATCAATGAAGCAGGGATCTATTCACTTGCTTCCTAATTGCAATTTTAAAACACATGCAGTATGAATTGCATGCTATGGTGTTACTCTTATCACATAAGAGTGTATGTCGATTTTTGATTTGTTGTTAACATCGTATAGATTTAAGTTCAAACACACACATTGTCTAACTCGAATTCTACCAATGCTTCTACTTATCATGATGTCCTTGTTGGAAAATTCATCATCTGGTTACATGTATTATGGATTGTGGGTATCCATAATTCGATCCAAAAAAAATTATACTATTGGATCTTATCCTGATCTACTCTCTTCCTTTTGTCAGAGCGACATATTTTGTATTGTTTCACTGTCATATCTGCCCTCTTACAGATTTACTAGTGAATACAAAAAGTCTCATCTTTGCCTACTCTCTATGAGTGTCAAAGGCAGTTGCTCGTGTGAGAAAGTCAACCTTATCAACATGTACGATATACTAGACATTGTATATTTTCATAAATATATGTACTCAAATGACTCAATTATAGAAAAAATGCACTTAATTTTATTCATATAATTAATTATTATAGAGATTTGTGTTACATCATATCCTACGAATACCAAGTGATTTTACATGATCAACATATATATCTCTAGGTATTGGCTTGGTAAGGGGATCAGCTATCATTTGACGTGTAGGAAGATGGCAAATTGTAACACTTTTCTGTGCTATGACATCTGTTACAAAATTATTCTTGGTGTCTATATGCTTTGTCTTACTATGATACTTGGGATCTTTGGCGTAGGCTATGGCTGCCTCGTTATCACAGTTTATCAAAATAGGATCCAATTTATCACCAATGATCCCCAAGTGTTTTATGAATCTCTTCAACCATACTGCTTCTTGTACTATTGTAGAACATGCAATGAACTCTGCTTCCATGGTAGGCAGGGCAATACAAGTCTGTTTCTTGCTACACCAAGATATAGCTCCATTGTTTAGCAGAAAAACATATCTAGAAATCGATTTGCGCTAATCTAGATCTCCTCCCCAATCTACATCGGAGTATCCTACCAAGCGTAAATCGCTTCCTTGATAACATAGGGCATAATCTGTTGTGCTTTGCAAATATCTCAGAATTCTCTTCACAGCTTTCCAATGTTTCAGTTTAGGGTTTGATTGGTACCTGCTGGCCAAACCAACTGCATAACATATGTCTGGTCTTATACACATCATGGCATACATTAAGCTACTAACCAAACTAGAATAAGGGACCCTTTCCATCATCTTCTTTTCAGACTCTGTCTGAGGACATATGTCTCGACTCAGATTTTCTCCTTTTAAAATAGGGGTATCCATAGGTTTACAGTTTTTCATGTTGAATCGCTCAAGAATTTTCTCAATGTAATTTTTCTGAGAAAGGGATATTAATTTTCTCGGGTGATCTCTATGGATTTTAACTCCAAGTATATAATCAGCTTCACCCATGTCTTTCATTTCAAAATTTGAAGGTAGCCATTCTGTGATAGCTATAATCAATTTTAGACTATTTCTGGCTAATAGTATATCATCCACATAAAGAGATAATATCACAAGATTCTTTTCAAAACTCTTGATGTATACATAGTGGTCCTCGTCGATCATCTGGAAATCGTACAAAGTTATAGCTTGGTGAAACTTTAAATACCACTGTCTGGATGATTATTTAAGTCCGTAAATGGACTTTCTTAGCTTGCAGACTTTATTCTCTTTCCCTTTCTCAATGAAACCTAATGGCTATTGCATATAGATTTCTTCATCCAGTTCACCATTTAGAAATGTGGTTTTTACATCCATTTGATGTAATTCTAAATTTAAACTTGCTACTATTGCCAGAATTAGTCTTATGGAGTTAAAGCGCACAACAGGTGAAAAAGTATCTTCATAATCTATATCTTCCTGTTGAGAATACCCTTTTACCACTAATCGAGCCTTGTATCGTTCAATCAATCCATATGCATTTCTCTTAATTTTGAGAACCCATTTATTCCCAATTGCCTTACGTCCAGATGGAAGATTGACCAAATCCCAGACTTGGTTTATCCTCATCGAATCCATTTCTTCTTCCATTGCTTTCTTCCATTCATTACTAGCAGGGCATGATAGAGTCTCATGTATTAAACTGGGCTCATCATAATCTTGTGGGGTAACTATAAGTGTAGTCCCTTCTATTGGGAAACATCTCTTTGGTACACTTTCTCTGTTACTCCCTCTGCAGTGGGGTCTCTTGTAAGTTGTTCTGTTTTGGAACAAAATCTTGCACTGGTCTCTGTGAGCTCCCACTTGAATTACGAGGTTAAGGTATATAAACTTGTTCCTCAGTTTCTTCATGTATCTTATAAAGAGATACAGTACGATCTACCTTACCCCTGCTAGAGAATTCATTTTCTAGAAATATTGCATCTTTAGATTCCATCTCAGTCACAGTTTCATCTTGATTTTCTCCAATGAAAACATAACCCTTAGATTATTTAGAGTATCCAATAAAGATACATTTCTTCCCTCTTGGACCTAACTTTCCATATTTGTGGGAATGATCATGGACATAAGCTGCTGACCCCCAGGGTTTTAAAATATTTAAATCTGACTTACGATTTGTCCATTGCTCATAGGGTGTGGATGTGACCGATTTTGAGGGCACACAGTTAAGTATGAAGATTGCAGTTAAAATTACATCTCCCCAATATGAAATGAGTAGATTGGCTTGTTCCATCATGGACCTAACCATGTTTAGTAATGTTCTATTTCTTCTTTCGGCTACACCATTTTGTTGTGGGGTACCAGGGATTGTAAGTTGCCTTACTATTCCCTTTTCTTCAAAGAGCTCTTTGAATTGATCCGATAAATATTCACGTCCGCGATCAATCCTTAATACTTTGATTTTCTTGTCCATTTGATTTTCGACTAAGTTCATGTAACATCTAAAACATTCTAGTGCTTCAGATTTATGTGACATCAAATAGACATAACCAAATCGTGAGTAATCATCAATGAAAGTGATGAAATAAATAACTCCATGTCTTGCCCTTACACTCATAGGACCACAAACATCTGAATGGATTAATTGCAATGGAGTTTCTGCCCTAGTTCCAGTTCTAAATGGTTTTCTAATTGCTTTACTAGCCAGGCAATGCTCACACAAGGACATTTCCATTTTATCAATTGTACCTAGCATTCCTTCTTTAGCTAGTTTAATCATTCTATTTTAATTAATATGTCCTAATTTAGCATGCCAAGTATTCATATCAACATTTGAATTGGAAGAAGTTGCAAAGCAATCATGCATCTAAAAATCACCAACAATATCCATTACAAAGAACTTCTTTGAAAGAAAAGCTGAACCATAAAAGGTTGTCCTTAACGAAATATCTACTACGTTACCATGAAAGTTTACATTAAACCCATAAATTAATAAGTAGGAAATAGAAACTAAGTTTCATCGGATGTCCGGTGCATGGAGTACATCATAGAGGATCAAGGTTTTTCCACCTTGCAAAGTTAATTTGCAGGTTCCTATGCCTTTTACCTCAACTCTCGCGTTATTACCAACATAAAGTCACTTGCCTTGATTTGGAAACCAATGGTACTCTGTAAAGGATCCTCGATCCTTGCTCACGTGGTCTGTGGAGCCTGAGTCAATTATCCAAGAAGAAGAAATAGTTTCTATTAAAAAATAATACTTGAAATATAAGACATATGTGAAGTAACATAATTCACTAATACCTTTTCACGTTCATTTTGCTAAGGGCAATCCCTTGCAAAATGACCTATTTTCAAGCAGGAATAGCACTTAACCTTACTCAGGTCAGTCTTCTTCTTCTTTCCGCCTTTCTTCCCTCTTTTCTTGAAAGGTTTATTTCCCTTTTTTAAATTTTGGGTCATCTTTCTTACCCTTTCTTAGAATTTTCTTGCCCTTTTTTGAATTGGACTTAGGGCTAGAAGGTCCTACTTCTTCAGTTAGATAGGCTTGTCCAGAGGCTCTGTAGGCCTTTAGACGTTCATCTTCAAGCTCCAGGTGTTTTGCCACATCACTGAAAGTGTTGATATTCTCATTATGGCTTAAGTTGACTTTCATGTGCTCCCAGCTTGAAGGGAGTGACCTTATGACAGCCTGGATCTGTTGTTCATCAGACAATTCGTGCCCAACTTCCTTCAGTTCTCTAATCATGCTAGCCATCTCTCGTAGATGCTGTTTCATAGGAGTATTAGGTTTCAACTTATAAGTATCAAACTTAATTGTTAGCCTTCTTAGTTTTGTGGTAGAGGTACCTCCAAACTTATCCTTTAATGCTATCCACATGGCCTGTGCTGTTGAATATTTCTCATATTCACACATTAGGTCATTGGCCATAGTGCTCAGATACGTGCTATGCTGTTCTTCCTTTTCCAGGCCATGTAGACCTCTTGGTTTCTCCTATGGTGGGCAGTGTTGCAGGCTTCAGGTTGTGCCATGACTACAGTCAGTGACTCTACAGCATCTTGTTCTTCCAATATATATAAAACCTTTCGATATCCAGGTGTCCCAATTGTCCCCATTTAGTTTGTCTTCCTTGTTTAACTCAGCAATTATACTCTTAGTCACCATTCTTAAATCAGTTACTAGACTATCCCATATAAAGGATTTCTATTATTGAACCAGACTAAAGAATATTTTAATAAAATATACATGTAGCACAGTTCAATATACAATGTCATATACTTGTATTATTTCTTATTAGAATAATAATAATTCCATTAGTTCCATAATCAGGAGACCACACGTGTATCCCCTATCACACAGATGCTAGTGTTACCACTATTATCTATTAAGATTTAAATATAAGTGCTTGAACAATTGTCTCTCAAAAAACTAGTATTTTGAGAGCTCCTACTCAAATAAAGCATATATTAAGATAAACAAGAACATTAAATTCATACAAGAACATAGTCTTTGTACAACAAATTAATACAAATTCCATACATAAATTAAATAGGAAAATAGAAATCAATAATTTTTCTCTTAAGAGTGCGATTCGATATTTTCATGGCTCTATTAATCGCATCGATCCAAGTGTAATCTGAATATTTCTTGTTTTGTGTATTCAGATCTTCTCTTAGCTTAATTATGACATTTGCGAAGAACTTAGTATCTTCCATATTCACCACAAAATGTGAATACTTCGCAAGAATTGGATATAGGTCTTTCAAATGTTTTATTTTTGTTACATCCCTATTTTCTATGTCTTGGGCTACAGAGTGGGTAAGGGGTTGGACTACTTTTTGATCTTCAATTTTAGGCTTTTCAAAAATAATTTCATCTTCTTTTGTCCCATTTGGATCCGTATACGCTTCTTGAAGTTCCTCGGGATTTTCTTCTTCTTCTAGAAATTCCTCATCAGGATCTTCATCAAGAGGTTCATCCTCTGGAATGAGTTATTCCAAATATTCATTATTTGGAGAACTATATTCAATTATTTCAGTGCTTTTAGAATTCTCTAGCTTCATTATTTTTT
Organism: Adenanthera pavonina; assembly: GCA_026686845.1. Classification (NCBI taxonomy): domain Eukaryota; kingdom Viridiplantae; phylum Streptophyta; class Magnoliopsida; order Fabales; family Fabaceae; genus Adenanthera; species Adenanthera pavonina. Next base: position 18,703,897 of record JAIVEN010000002.1, on the reverse strand, counting down.
ACCTTCAATAAAATAGTATGAATTATTAAAATAATTTTGGAATTTTTAAATAAAAAAATGTATATGTACGTATTGAAATAGCTCTAAATAGATCCAAAATTATTTTAAAATTGGGCAAATAGCATATCAAATTGAAGATTTCGAATTTAGGAATTTTTAGAAACAAACCATGTCTTAATTGGATGTTTCACGCGCCTACACGCGCCCCTAGAAGATTCAGAGTGTAAAAAATACAGAAAAATTCAAAAGGAAAACAAATCCCATGCGTGAGGGTGGCGCGTGAACTCCGAGCGCCTTCGTAGAGTTTGAATCCAGCCACACGCGTCGGCCCAACATCTCCCACGCGTCGTTCGCTCTTTGACAGTGTACTCCACATGGCCAAATCACGTGCTGATGGCCCCACGCGCCATGTAAGTGATCCCTTTCTTTTTTAAATTTGATATTTAAAAAAAAACTTTTTTCGCCCGTTGGATTGGTCTTCTTTGGCTCATTTTTTTTTATGCAGCCCAGTCTGCCATTTTGAATTTTTTTTTATTATTAGGCAAAACGACGTGTCATTTTGGTGAAACACCAAAACGACATGTCATTAAAGTCGTCCCTGACCTCCAGCTGGGTCAACCTGACCCGGTGGCGGACCCGTAGACCCACCATTGTGTTTTGCCATTTTCTCCTTCATCCGACGTTCGTTTGAGGTGATTTTGGTGTCGTTTTTCTTGTCTTATCATTCTCTACACGACGGTGGTCTCCTTTTGTCCAAAAAAGTATGATTTGAGTAAACCCAATTTTTTGAGTTTTACCCGCGGGTTCACATTGTTTTTCGCTATTCTTTCTCTCATCCAATGTTCATTTGACTCGATTTCAGTGGCCTTTTTTCTGTCTCTTCATTCTCTACACGGTGGGGTTCTTCTTTGTCTAGGAGGAGATGATTTCAAAGAACCCAAAAAGTTCACTGTACCGTGTATATATATATATATATATTTTAAATTGAGATCCCCCATATACATATTTCTATTTGCATTTTTTATGAGTATAGACAGTATACTAAAAGTATATAAAAAAAAACTCATAATAAAAACATAGACCGAATGCAAATATTGGAACTCAGAGAGACAAGTTATAATTGGCAAATAAAAAATTGCAGCGGATATAGGTTTGCCTAGAATATAGAGAGGCTCTGATGCCAATGACAGAATAATAAGATAGGGAAAAAATACATACAGATCTAGAATATTCTTCCACTGAGAGAATGAAAGGACTTACGCCAAGCAGATGGAATAAAGTCACTCGGACTTTCTTCTTTGATTCACTGTAAATACACTCCAGGAAAGAAATTGTGAGGAGAGAGATCACCGAGAGAAAACGAGAGAGAGTTGTGTTTTTTTGAGAGAGTCCATAATCATAAAGAATGCATATACCGGGATATACTGACACACGATTGCTTGATTCTCTCTTCTGTGCTGTGTGTGGGATCGGTTACAATTAACCATTCCCTCCCTTTCATAGATATTTAAAATAATAAGCCCTATTTTTTTTTATTTGGACTTGGGCTTTATCATATATCTTACCCAACAAGGGTGGATATAATGTAACCCAACAAAAATATAATATGAAAATAGACATCTGGAACGCATATGCTGAGATGAGAAAATGGTTGGCATTATAATTCAACGCGAATTTCTTATAACCAAAATGGGGAAATAAAAAATAAAAGATATTAAGTGCCCATTTATACCTATGTATAGAATATAATGGAATTGACAAGAAAATTAACATAAAAACTGGTTGGAGTAATTTGGATTAGAATATACTCATTGTTTGAATATTAATTAAGAAAAAAAAAGTGGAAAATGAACTTGGAGCATACTGAAAGGGTGGCTTTAATAGATAAACCATTGATTCTCAATGATTGGAAGCTTGCTTCGAATCTGACAATTGGACTCCGTCTTCATCGGTTTCTTATTGAGCTATTCCCTTTTCATCATGTCCATGGGAACTTTTCCCACCACCTTTATTTTAGCTCTGGGTTTTCCTTTACTTCACTCTCCTTGCATTTTATCCAAATAATAGTCAGCTAATAATGAAAAAGAAACAAAACAATACTCCCTTATGTGCATGTTAGAAGGTGTCCGGAGGGTTTTTCTTAATCATAATAATATAAGGTATCATATAGTGATTTATCATTTTTTCCTCATTTATTATATTACAAATTTTGATTAAAAAATATAATTAATAGAGATAAAACTGAAAATTTTTATTTTTTCCCCAATACCTTATAATATAGACTAGAGGAAGCATCAATTAAGAAATAATTAAACACTAAATGGTAACTTACACAAAGGACATGAAATGTCTGTCGTGGACAACAATGTTGATCTTGAGCATGACATAAAAATCTTGGAGGTTGTAAGCATCCCATGAGAGAGTAAGTGCTTTCTTGATTGGTTTGCAATTGGTGGTGATAACCTAAAAATTTCGCGTTTCCAATCAATAATCCACCAAAAACCTAAAAAAGAAAATTGAGGGAGGAGAAAAAAAGAAATAGAAGTGGAGGAGGAAAAAGGATAGTCGAAGAGGTTGGTTTCACAAATTAATACCTTGTAACTCATTTGTTTGTCAAGAAAATTCTAGAAATCAATTTGTAAAGATTCACACCCTCCCCCAAATTGAAAATTTCATGCCAATATGAAAGACTCTTTTATAGGTAAGAGTTTGGAAGATCAATTCTTATGGATGATAGTGTTGAAGATGAATTTTGACGAAAGTGATGGTGAAGGAGTAATAGTGTGAGGAAGGGAAAAAAGGATGCAAAGAAAAAGGAGACCACAACACAAATAGAAAAGGGATAAATTTTGACACTCAGATCACATTAATTAAATGGGACCCACATGTAATCAGCTGTAGGGCTGTTCACTGAGCCCGGTGGCTCGGTCGGCCTGGCATGTCTTAGTGACGTCGGGCTAGGCCGGCCCGGCCCAGAGAGAGTAAAAAGGAGACAGGGAGCAAAACACCGGCCAAAAATTTTCGGCCGATCTGGTCTCCGGGCAACTAATATACCCATTCCGGACCGACCCGGATATATATATATTTTTATTTTATATCTTAATATTATAATATTTCCAAAATTTCCTTGCCTCATAAATCAAAACGCACAACACTACAAGCCTAAGTCAGATCACAAACTCACTCACCCACTCTTCAATCTATGTTTCGGACTTTTGCTCATTCACTGTAGATCTCGTCTGAACCCTAGTTACCACCACGCGTTGCCATAGACCTTCCTCCTCCAAATCATCGTCATCCATTTAGCCCCACAGCAAATCGAGGTCAGCCGTCCTCTTCTCTGGTTTAATTTCACTTCGTCGGTGCTTCTATTGTAATATTCCTATTTTTATGGGAAGTTATAAAATGAATAAAAGATGAGAAACGAAGTGAAACGAAAAGACTATATATAATCGGGCTTTAAAAGGAATTAATTTCTCATCTAATTTTGAGAAGAAGTTATGTTTGGTACTTAATTGGAATTAATTTTTCATAAAGTTCTTAGTAGAAATTAATTTCAGAATTTACCTCAAAAAATACGCAATATACCATTTGAATGAAAGCCCGCTCTAAGCCTCAACAGTATAAGTATTGCATGACCAGGAGGTCTAGGTTGAGAGATAGATCAATTTGAAAGTTAACGTGAATAGTAAAAAAAGAAATAATAAAAAATTGGTCTTTGCGTGAAATTACAAGAAAGTGCCCAAAAGAATGGATAATTATGTTTTTGACCCGACTTAAGGGCAAAACCGTCATTTTACAGATTAGAAGTAAATTGTGAATATTACATTTAAATCCCAAGGAAAAAATATTTATATCATAAAATGCATAAAGAATTTGCAAAAATGGGTAAATACCGTTTTGCATAAAATTAGGTAAAGAAGTTAATAATCTCGATTGAAAGGAAAAAGGAGAAAAGGACTATTTTGCACTTAGAAAAAGAAAATGAAAAAAAGGAAATGCATTGGACGATGAAGTAGAAGAAAAAATTATGAATTTTGGAGAAAGTTACACCTAAAGACCCGAACGTTTTAAAAATTATAAATTGGCTCAGGTCAAGAGTATTTTTGGAAATATGAAAAATTATAGTTAAAATGAAGCTTTCAATGAGCTAAACCCAATAGAATACATTATGAAATTTATTAAGATCAAAATAATATTTATTGGGTATTTAAGTTTTATTATTAAGTTTTTACCCGATAAAAGTTATTTTAGACTGCAAAAAAAAATATAGTACCAAGTCATGGATAGTGAATAGATTCTACCCAAATATATTTTGGGTCAAGATAATGATTTTATTAAAAAAGATATCCTTGGATAATCCTATATCAATGTAATGCCAATTGTGGCAAAAATATTTAATCGGTATAAGTAAATTTAATCGGTAAAGGGTATTTTGACCTATAAAAATTATTGAAGCAAATTTTTGGCCAAAAAGGAGCTCAAGACATGTCTGAAAACTGATCAAGGATACCAAGGGAATTTCTTGAAAAGCTTTATTACTTAAAGTAACCATGATTGACCAAAAATAACCATGATTAATTGATTATTAGATCTCTTTCCTTAATGACTTGAGTTAAGCCATTTTCACCACTTCAAACACGTTTGGTTCAGCAGCCCATAGGGAGAGAGAGAGCACAAAAACTTGAGAGGAAAATAGAGAAGTAAGGGACAAAAGTTGGAGCTCATGTGATCAAGGTAAGCTTTTATCACTATTATCTTGTGTAATCAAGTGTTTAAGTGAGTTTCCATGGAGTTTTTCTCTCTCTCTTTCTTGTCTTAGAGAATTTCTGCCATGGATAGCCTAGAGAGAGAAATTTGAGTTATGAAAAAATTAATCCATGGAAAGGCTAAATTATGTCACTAGATGCATGGATGTACAAGTTGTTTGAAGTTTCATGGAGTAAATAATTTTCTATCATGTTCTCTAATTTTTGACTGACTTAGGGTTTGCATTAGGACAGGACTTTTACGATTTTGACTTCAAAAATGGATTCCTTAGGTTCAAATTATGTAAGATTACCTATGTTGTACAAGAAAAGCCAAGTAGTAATTAAGTTGGAAATTTACGGTTTCAATGTGAGACTTTGTGAAGGGAGTTATGTAATGAGTAGCTAATGCCCTCATTTTGTGATGCTATAGGATTATAAGAAGTGTTGGAAGGCCAAAGGAAGAGTTTACAAAGTTTGGAAAGCATTGGAAAGCTACAAGGTAGTTCACTAACCTAATCTTGCATTGTATTGTCATATAGTTTGCAATGATTTTGATGAGTTGCCTATTGTTTGCAATGTTGATTTGTAATGATTTGATGTTATTGGTTGAGTTATTTGAGGGGTTTTGAGACCTCGGATTGTTCAAAACCCAAGGGAAAAATTTTTCCAATTTTCTATAAAATGTTTGAGCATGAATGATTTTAAATGTTTGAATGATGATTTGATGATATGTGTTGCAATATGTGATGATATGTTTGCTTGAGTGGTGGTAACTACTAAGATTCCATGAATCTCATCCCTTCCAAATGCTAACCATGTTTAGGCCAAGGCAATGCAAGGAGTTCAAGAGGAGCTTAAAGAGATGAGGAAGAAATTGGTGAAAATTATGTTCTTGCAAGTATTGATGTTAATTTTGATAATATGTATAAATTTGTATGCAAAGGATAAATCATATATATATATATACACTAATGCAAGCATGTTCCTTGAGATAAGTTTTGGTGTTATGTATGAATTTAGTACAGTGAACGATGATGTATTATGTCTATGAAGCTTACTTTATTGAGTTATGATTGGAAAGACTCAATTAGAATACTCTAAGAATTACGAAGGTGCTGTTCATATGAACAGGGTATAATACATAAGTGTTATGTATACTCTAAAAGTAGATAGAATAAGCTTTCCATAGAGTCAAAGAACACCTAAATTGGATAAGTGTACAATTTATGGTGACTTTTCAAAGTTAGGGTTCAGAACAGGATAGTGTAGAGAAAAACTGGAACTTTGCCATGAACACTGGAAATTTTGAAATGCAATAGAAAATAATACAAAGCTCCAAAAATTTAGTGGTTTTCATTTCTGGAAACCTCTAAGACTTAGGAAATGAATGCCACAAGTTTGATAATATTTGGAGCTATATAGAAAGAATTATATAATTTCACCTAAAACTATTCTAGTAGAAATAGTATTCTGACCCTCAATGATTTAAGTCAATTCTATATCCTGTACAAGGTGAATAAATGTACAAGAAAAATATATCTAGAAAGAAGACATATAGGGCTCTCCAATGACATAGAGAATGTATGATTTTGCTCAGAATATCATGAGATATGAATTTTTAAAGATAGGGCCAAAACCTAGGAAGTTTCAAGATGACCAAATGTACAATAAATATTTGAGAAATAAACTATACTAATTGGCCTAGAGAATGCTCTATTTCATATTTTCCCCATCAACATTTAAGCTATTTTTAGAGACTTGAATCACTATGAGATAATTTTTCTAGAATTAGTTATGAATTTTCAAAGTTTGTCGGGTAAAATGGAAAATGCACAATGAACAGTACCTGAAATAAAGAAAAATCTGTTTTGATATCGTTATGCAATCAAGTCTCTAATCATGCAATAATGGACATAATTGGAGTCTAATACATGGGAAATGAACTTAAGTATAAGGTGTTACATCTATGGTTTGTTCTTTCTCGCGTTCGTGAAGCTTGTCATCGTCTGTGGGTGTTGGTGCTTCTTCGGGCCTTATTCAGGATTTCAGGTAAGTTAATTTATGTTATTCATTGGTTTCTGAAATTTTTGTTTATTCTTGTCTGAACTGTAGTCACCACTCACCACCACGCGTTGTCGTGGACCTTCCTCCTTCAAATCTCTTGAGTGTCCTTTCACCCCCATGGCAAATTGAGGTCAGCCGTCCTCTCCTCTGCTTCAATTTTGCTTTGTCAATGCCTCTGTGGTTTGTTCTTTCTCGTGGCTATGAAGCTCATCATCTTGTGTCCCTGAAGCTTGTCATCGCGTGTTAGTTCTTCGGGCCTTATTCAGGTAAGTTAATTTATGTTATTCATGGGTTCCTGGTTGTTCTTTCTTTGGGCCTTATATATCATATAACATCATTGTCTTATTAATCTTATTTTGTTGCATACTAAAAGAAATTTGGTTAGACTCGTTCAAATGACCATCAATTACATAAGTTAATCTCTTGAGTGTCAAATATGAGAAAAGTTATGAGAGTGCAGTAGTACACCACTTAATATGATCACAATACAATAACTATGTATTGGTCACTAATATAACTAATTATTAACTTTAAACTCGTAATTCACATGACAATTCTCTAAATATATGAAAGATTCCAATGCCTTTCTAATTGTGAAGGGATATGATTTTTTTTCTTGACCCTTAATTGTGAAAGGATATAATTAAATATAAGTTTTCAAGAAACTTGTTGGTTATATCACAGCATCTGTTAGGAAGTTCATGTTCTAATTTTGACACAGCAAATGTCCTTTCTAGCCATACTTGAAATAGACTATATTTTGTTTGTTAAGTAAGCTTGACTATTTGTTATACCTGACTTGCAGAAAATAGGACAATGGGTTTATATTGCAAAATTACTTATTGAAAATACCTCTCAGTTTCAGTGATTTATTTTCTTTAATATGGATAGGAAAATGGCTGACAACATGAATAGCCCCAAAGAAAACATTCAAGGTACTCAAGGAGAGGCTGAAACTCAAACTACTGCAGCATCGCTCCCCACCCCTGCCACAAATGTCACAAATGTTGAGACAACATGTGGAAAAATAAAATCTACTGTATGTGAACACTTTAAACAACCACCACTAGAAGAAACTCAAGGTGTTCAAAGGGCAAAATGCAATTATTGCAAAAAAACATTTGCAAGTGACCCTAACACTCATGGAATAACTGCACTTAGGCGACATTTGGGTAGGTGCCCCAAGAATCCAAATAAAGCTAATAAGAAGACCCAATCTTTGTTCTCATCATCCGAGTTGGGGTCTAGTAAAACATTGACTCATCATGTGTTCAATCAAGATCGATGCAGAAAGGTTGTTGCAAAATTTTTGATACTAGATGAGATGCCCTTTTGAACTGTAGAAGGGGAGGGCTTTAAACTACTGTTGAAAGAGCTTGATTCCCTCAAGAACAACAGTCACCAGGGATTGCTTCAAGTTGTATCTGGAAGAAGCAAAAAACTTAAAACAGTATTTCAAAAGATCAAAGGTACGTGTTTCCCTTACCACTGATACTTGGACTTCAATTCAAAATGCCAACTATATGTGCCTCACTGCTCACTAGATTGAAAAGGATTGGACATTACAAAAAAGAAATTTAAATTTTTGTGTGGTTGAAAACCATAAGGGAGACACCATTGGTAAGGAGATTGAGAAATGCTTATTGTATTGGGGTATTGAAAAAGTCTTTGCTATAACAGTTGATAATGCTTCTTCCAATGACGCTGCAGTGCCATGCTTGAAAAAGTATCTAAGAAGTTGGAATGGTCTAGTTTGTGATGTAGAATACTTGTATTTGTGATGTTGTGCTCATATTTTGAATTTGGTTGTTTCTGATGGCTTAAAGGATCTTAATAAGTCCATTGAAGCCATTCGAAATGCAACAAAATATGTAAGATCTTCTCTAGCAAGATTCCGTAGATTCAAGGATCTTATTGATAAAGAGAAAATTGATTCCAAGAGTTTATTGAGCATGGACTGTCCAACAAAATGGAATTCGACATATTTAATGTTAGAGAATGCCATTAAGTTCAGCAAAGTCTTTGAGAGGATGGAGGAAGAAGACAATGATTACAAAGACTACTTTCTTGAAAAATAATTGACTGGTTCTTCTCAATCATATGATTGGAGTGATGCTAAAGAATTTGTAGTCTTTTTTAAGGTATTTTACAACATGACTTTGCAATTTTCTGGATCACTTTATGTGACCTCAAATGCATGTTTTCAGCCAATAAAGTCTATTCATACAATGCTGAATCAAAGTGCAAGTAGTTATAATTCTATGCTGAGTGATATGGCTAAAAAAATGCAAAGTAAGTATAATAAGTATTAGGGGAAGCTGGAAAATATTAATCCTTTGTTGGTGATAGCAATTATACTTGACCCAAGATATAAATTGACATATGTCAAACTTGCTTTTCAAGATATGTTTTTTGATGCTGCACCACGTGAATTGATGACAAAAAAACTGGTGGATGTTTTGTATCATTTATATTATCATTATTCACGTGGGGTCATAGATACATCTCAAGCATCTATAGCTACTGAAAGTAAAAAGAGTGGAGGGAGTCAAATCCTAGACACTAGCCATGAAAACATGCCTTTCTTCAATCAAACAATGAAAAGGTTCATGGCCTTAAGAGAGAATGAGCATCAATTGGAGAAAAATGCAGAGGTGGAGAAGTATCTTTAAGCTGAATTAGCTGACATGTGTGATCCAAAATTTGATATTTTTACATGGTGGCAAGTGAATGCTTCTAAATATAAAGTCCTGTCTCTACTTGCACTTGATTTATTGGCTATGCTTGTATCTACTATGTCTTCAGAATCTGCTTTTAGTATTGGGGTCGTGTACTTGATACTTTCAGGAGTTCATTATCTTCAAATATGGCCGAGGCACTTATTTGTGCACAAAATTGGATATCTCCACTCTCTACTAAATTGAAAGATCTTGACATTAATAATTATGATGAGACTGAGTGTGCAACAATTGGTAATCTTAGAATTTTTTTAGTATGTTGTATTAAAGCTTTTTGTTCTAAAATTTATCTACTTACTAATTATTTTGTTTGCTTTGCAGAAGAATCAGTAGTTGTGTCAACTATGACAGCTGAAGATGAGGAGGAAGATGATGATGATGAACCAATGAATATTGATTAGGAATGAATTACGAAATGCTTGTTATTGTGTTGTGTGTTTTTAGTGTGCTTTGTTTTTCTTTGTGTTGTAATGATCTTTGGTGGTGTACTGTATCTATTGGTGTATGGCAAGAAGCAAAAAACTTGCATCTATATGTTATATTATGTTATACTATTGGTGAAATCTATGTTATTTATGTTTGGCTTTTTAATTACAAATTTGCAATTGGGGATATACCAGTAGCTTATGAGCAGATATGGTTGTTGCCCTTGGTGCTTGTTAGAACAAATACAATTCTAACATTCATTCTTGTATTTTTTTGAAAACTATAGGTTAAAAAATATGAAGCAGGTATGGACGTATGGTGCAAATAGAATGCAATGGTGCATCACACAAAATTGAAAGTAAGCCTTGGCAACATAATTCTAATTTATTTTGCTGTTTGCATTAGTTTTTCCCTAAAGTTGAATGTAATATATTATTTTTGCTTTGTTTTCAGGTTGAATTTATTTTGACATGCATGTTACTTCATAGGGAAAGTGAAGAAAACACCTTAAGCTTAGTCATACTCATATCTCTTATGAATGTGAAGGTATAGTCAGTGTTGAATGTTTTCTATTGATCAAGGATCGAATTTGCTACTTTATATAAGATAGAAGTTATTAGAACTCTTTAAGATAATTACTTCGATAGTTCTATTTTTGCATTAAATATTTTCAATAGCTATGCTTTCTTGTTTTGTTAATTTTGAGTCTTTTCCAATGTGCTTATGTATATTAAATTATTAACTGCACCTACTGAATGATATATATTTTGTAAATATTTCTAGTTATTTTTTTTAAAATTAATTTACTAGGATCATTATGACTATTATTTTCTAGTTAATATAGATAATAGAATAGTGCTGAAAAATATTTATTAAAAAAAAATACAAGGAGCCATTTCATTCACACAATACCGGGCCAGTCCTGGCTCGGTACTATCCTAGTCTGAACCCCCAGGCCTCGGGCCAACTATTGGGTCGGGCCGAGACACGGGCCTCAAAATGAGGCCCGGTCTTACTTGCTTAGAACACCGGTCTGGGGGTGGCCCGGCCCAGCCCGGACTGTGCACAACCCTAATCAGCTGGAAATAATAGCCACGGAAATGAAAGCCATGGACAATGGAAATGAAACAACACAAAATAGCCAAAGGAGTATGCACTCCATTTGCACAGTGCTAGCTATAATGCTTTCTACCATGTTTATTGTTCTAGCTTTTAAGCATATAAGATATAAGATACCACTTCTGTTCTTTAATATAAGAGATAAATAATTAAATTACACAAATTAAGAAAAGTAGTTAGAATTATTAAATTTGTTAGAAATGCAAAGTATTTTTTAAAAATACTTTTATTTAATATTAATAACTTTTAACATGTAATTAATGAGAATTAATTGTAATTGGAGATATTTTCGAAAAAATGCACTAGACAACTTTTATTTACTCATTATATTTTGGAATAAGATAGGTCTCTCAAATGTATCTCATATTAAAGAAGGGAGAGAGTACTTTCATTTTAAAAAAAATGAATGAATAAAATTAGAACATGACTCAATTTATACTTCTTGCCACGTTGCCAAACAAAGCACTTATCCGACTAGTTTCCTTCTTCTTTTGCCCACCAGCTCATTCCTTAGCTATGAAACATTGATATTTTCAAAAAGTAGAAACACTCATATCTAATACATAATATGATATGCGTAACATATTTATACATACGTATTCATCTATACTATTTTGTATCTATCTGAACGTCTTTAAATTTTTATAGTTAAATATAATAATTCGAAGTTGTTATAAATATTTTATGATTTATTTTAACATTTATACTATAATTTTTAGAATATTCAATACTCATTTTTCTTTTGATGAGTAGATTTATTAATTATATATATAAATAATTACATAAATAACATTATATATATAAATATCTCTTACAATCATACCCTAAAATTTTAAAAATGATCATATTTTTCATATCCTATCTATTATATATCTAAAAGTATGGCTCAAAGTTGAAATCATAGTGTGTCACCTCAGCATGGTCGACAAAATAGGAATATCTATTGTATCATCCTATGTGGACGTTGATTTGTCTTCTTTCATGATTAAACCAAATTATTATTTGAATTCAATTTATATTGAGGTGATTAATGCTTATAAACTCTATTTACCTTAAATGACGGATTCATATTAAATATTATTTTTAATTATAGGTGAAGCATTTGAATTCATATTTGTAAGTAATTTACTTGAATAATTGGTTGATTTTTAACTAAACTTACTTAAATAAATCATAAATGTGATCACAACGATAAATTAAGTTAATGCACTACTTCATGAAATCTTCAATATGCGATCTCATTTCATATGTATAGTATAGTTTTTGCTCTCTCATAAATCTAATTTAACTCTTAATCAATTCATTTCTTACATTCTTTTCTTACCCAACTTCATTTCTTTTCTTTTTTTTGGCCACTTACCAGAATTTATTTCTTACGTTTAGAAAATAGGGGAAAAATATATGTTGATGAGTGGTATGATGGGGAAATTAATCAATTTATCTATCCTGCCCAACTATCTCCTATATATTTGTTTGATAGTATTTAATATAAATTAATGAAGGGAATGATTGTGGAAACAATTTGATATTTTTATGTTTGATTTCAACATGGGCTTTAAATGCAGATAATTTATTTGATTCTCTTTTTTATTTTTGAATTGAGAGCATTTTTTTTATTTCATGTAATTAATTTTATTCATTTTCCTATCAAAATAGGGATCTTTTTTATTAGGATATGTAGATGAAAATATATATAAAATTGAAAAACATTTGACATATTCTTAGTTGTTGTTGTTACTAACTCATCTTCAAGAAGTGCATCATCACCGATGTTGTTGTAGTGGATTCAAGCTTGTAAAATATGGCCAAAATCAATATTTATTAGGCACCGGCTAATATATTTATATTTCAGGAGAATGTTGATGTTGATCAATTCAACCATCTAATTGGAAAGAGATATATTTTCGAAGTTCGTGTCAGGAATCTCAATATTTGCATATTAAAATCTGTAGTTCAAATGAGGGATGTCAAAGAGCTCATCAAAGATGTTATTACTATCTGGGGGAATCTTAGTTCAATTAAGCTTTTATTACTATATATGACTTATTAAGTAATTAGTTATTTCTTGATGAAAAATAATTAGTTGTTTCAATATAAACTGTTTGCTAACTTGGTTTTTAATTTATGCACTCTTTGGATTCAATATCAATTTGATTTGGTTTGTTAGAATTTTTTTTGACAATTTGTAAGGGTAGGGTGAGGTATGGGTAGAGGTTAAGGGTTCAAACCCTCCTGATATATTCAAAAAAAGAATTTTTTTTTTATAAAGTTTGTTAAAAAGTTTAGATCATTTAATATTTGTTGATTTGTATTTTTTTTATCAAGATATGTGATTTATGTTAATTATATTCGTGTCATTCAGACATTAGGTATTTTTAAATGCATTATGTTTACTAACCAATAATTTAATGCTCGTAATTTTTTTTAAGGTTAAATCCACATTTCAAAATAAAGAATCCAATAAAAATGTTTTATTTTTTAATATGCTTTATATAGGAGATTCGGTTATTTTGCTTGGGACCATCAGTACTGTATTCTTTTAATAATTATCATTTTTTTTAAATTACTATACATGATAATTATTTATAACTTTTAAAGTCTGATTATTATTATGTACGTAATGAGCGTTTTATACTTATTATTGTTATAAAAATAAAGAAAAGCAAGAAAGATGAACAATAGAATAAAGATGAACAAGAAAAAAGATATAGAGGAGACAAAGTGGAGAGTTTTTCTTATTTCCTTCAAATATCACAATACAAGATACATGCCCTCTATTTATAGGCCTCAAACTATTAAAGACTCACACAAGGGATATAAAAACATAAATAAGGATATAATGACATAATATTGTTGAATCAAATGTTTTGATTATTTCAAACCAACTGGAGCTTGAAAAGAAGATATCAAAGATGTGCAAAAGATCTCAAGAGAAGAAATCTAAGAAAAATAAGTATAAGATTAGATATAGGATTTCTTATTGTATTCAAAATAAGTAAAAGACTTTCATCTTGCAAAAGAATATTTTAAAAATGTGGTTTTACGATAATTCATGAAGTATTTGATAAATACCCACTAACAGACGAACTTTAAAGCGTTAAACTTGATTTCTTACTTTGAAAATTCGAACTTTGGTATCTAAAATTCAAATTTTATAGTAAAAATATGTTAGTCAGAAAAGAGGTCCCTCTGATAGACGAATTTCATCCTTGAAAATTTGAATTTCGGATAAAGTACAAATTATGAAAAATGAAAAATTCGTCTGAAGATATGACAAAGTTCATCTGAAAGTAAAGTTTAAAAAGAGTTCTAAGTTAGTCCTCTGACAGATAAACTTTGACTTTGAAAATTTGAACTTTGGAAAGACAGCCTATAAGTCTGTTATGATAATCTTTTAACATACGAATTTTTGTATTCAGAAATTCAAACTTTGAATTAAGTCTGATAAGAGATTTCTCTGATAGACGAACTTTGACATTTGAAAATTTGAATTTCGAAAAGAAGAACTATTATATCATATTGAGCTGCTCACTGACAAATGAATTTTGGGCACCAAAATTTAAACTTCGAAGGCACTGTAGTAATATGGAACAACTGTTCACACTTACTTGAAGTACTTTAAACTTGAAAATTCGTATGTTCCAACATAAAAACATTTTTCAAAGATGAAAATTTGAACTTTGCTTTATAACAAACGAACTTCGAGGTTCAACGTTAAAGTCTTTAGCTTTCAGTTTATGAGAAATTCGTCTGTTGACACACTAAATTTGAACTTTTGAAAGTCATATGCATTAAATGCAGTTGGTGAACAGATAGTTTTTTAGAGTAACCATTGGGTAATGTCTCTAACGGCTAGATCTTGTCTCTAACGTATAGTTAAGATATAAATCTATAAATAGAACTTCATTTAAAGATATGGCTAATGATTTTACATTGTATATATAGAAACTCTACTAAATTCTTGAGTCAAAGTCTTCTGCTATCACATACTTCATATCATGTACTTCAACTTTCATATACACTCTAAATTAGAAAGTTTAATCACTGTAATCAATCTTATTTTTATCTAGAAGAAAGATTTTCTTGTGAGGGGATTTCACAAGGGATTTGGGAAGCACTTAGTTAGAGTACAAAGAGTGATATTGTAAGCTCTTAGAATAAAGCATCAAGTTGTACTGAGGCATTGCAAGAAGCCCACTGAATTCTTGCAAGAAAGTGAAAAATCTCAAGTGGTAGCTTGAAGACTGGACGTGGGTCAAGATAAAGAGATTGAATCAGGATAAACATCTGTGTCTTCTCTTCTCTTATCTTGTTTTCACTTGGTTATCCTTTTACACTCTATTTTTACTTCACTCTTGCTTTCACCACTCTCTTGACTTTTGCAGAAAATTTTAATCTTCCCAATTTACCCCCTCTTGGAAAGCCAGCATATCTAACAAATATTATACATTTATAGGTTATAGTGTATTAACTATGAAAAACCCCTAAAAGCCATTCAATATAAATGTTATAAAGTGTAGGACATTAACCTTAAGGGGATTATGAAGTTTAAGGCATTAAAGGGGGAGGATACCAAGAGTTGGGGGTTATAGGCATCCACATAATCATTATAATATTTACAATACTCCCCCTTGGATGACCATAACAAAATTGTGCCTCGTTAAAACCTTACTAGGAAAAACCCAGTGGGATAAAAACCTAATTAAGGAAAAAGAGTACATAATATTGAAGCTGCCTCATTAAGAACCTTACCAAGAAAAATCCAATGGGACAAAAACTTGGAAAGGGAAAAAGAGTACAACATAGCATTTACTCCCCCTAATGTTAACATCACTTTATACCTTCGAGTCGACGCATCCCAATTCCATGTACCAACTTCTCAAATGTTATGGTTGGTAGTACCTTGGTAAACAAACCTGCAAGATTATCACATGAACAAATTTGGAGAATATCTATGTCACCACTCTTTAGAAGATTATGAGTGAAAAAGAATTTTAGTGAAATATGCTTCATTCTATCTCTTTTTATATATTCTCCTTTTAACTAAGCTATACATGCTGTATTATCTTCATATAGTATTGTTGGAATCTTTTCCTCAAGAAGTAGACACACATTTTCAGAATATGCTGCATTATTGACTTTAGCCAGACACATTCTTGACTTGCTTCGTGTATTGCAATAATCTTAGCATGATTTGATGAGGTAGCCACCAAAGTTTGTTTTGTTGAGCGCCAAGATATAGCTGTGCCTCTACATGTAAATAAGTATCATGTTTGGGACTGAGCTTTGTGTGGATCGGATAAATAGCCTGCATCTACACGGCCAATTAATTGTGATTCAGATTCAGATGAATAAAATAACCCTATGTCAATAGTCCCTTTGAGATATCGAAATATGTGTTTAACTCCATTCCAATGTCTTCTTGTTGGAGAAGAACTAAATCTTGCCAATAAATTTACAGCAAATGCAATATCAGGACGTGTTAAATTAGTAAGATACATTAATGCACCTATAACACTAAGATATGATATTTTAGGACCAAGGAGTTCTTCTTCATTTTCTCGAGGATGAAAAGGATCTTTATTTACATCAAGCGATCTTACAACCATTGGGGTAGTTAATGGATATGCTTTATCCATGTAAAATCACTTGGAAATTTTTTCAATATAAGATGATTGATGAAGAAAAAATTCCATTTGTCAAAGGCTCAATTTGTAAACTGAGATAAAATTTTATTTTTCCAAGATCTTTCATTTCAAATTCCCTTTTCAAACAATCAACTACTTTTTGAAGCTCTTCAGGAGTTCCAATGATATTTAAATCATCAACATATACAGCAATTATAGCAAATTTTGATGCATTTCCTTTGATAAGGACAAATTACATCATTTTTGTAACGTTGCTCTAGCAAATATTGACTGAGACGATTATACCACATTCATCCAGATTGTTTTAACCCATAAAAGGATTTATGTAAATGAATTGCATAATTTTCTCGAGAATCTTTACATGCTTCTAGCATATTAAATCCTTCAGGGATTTTCATATAAATTTCAGTATCTAAATAACCTTATAAATAGGTAGTAACAATGTCCATTAAATGCATATCAAGTTTTTTATACACTGTCAAACTAATTAGATACCGTAAAGTGATTGCATCCACTACAGGAGAATAGGTTTCTTCATAATCAATACCTGGTCTTTGTGAAAATTCTTGTGCTACAAGTCGTGCTTTATATCTAATAACTTCATTTTTCTCATTTTCGTTTTTGCACAAATACCCATATATATCCAACTAGTTTTACACCTTGGGGTGTTTAAACTACAAGTCCGAAAACTTCACATTTTGAAAGTGAATTTAATTCATCTTGAATTGCCTCTTTCTATTTTGGCCAATCATTTCTGTGTTTACATTCTTCAACAGATTTTGGTTCAAGATCCTCATTTTGATTTACTATCTCAACAGCCACATTATATGAAAATATATTATCGACAACTATATCTTTTTGATTCCATTTTTTTTCCCATGGAGACATAACTTATCGAGATCTCTTCATTGTTTTCAGGTACCTGGACCACTTCTGGAATCATTTGATTAGTTATGTCTTGAGCCTTTACAAGAGTATCAGTCTCCTCAACTAAACCATCTTGATTATTTGCTCATTTCCTCTTTCTATGATTTTTATCTTTAGAACCGATTGGTTTACCACACTTCAAGCGTGGTTTGAATTCATTTGCACTACCCGATTGTTCTACTGGAACATCAATTCAAATTGGAGCATTTTCAATTGGAATGTAAGACTTAGTAATTCTCTTTAGGTCAGTAAATGTATCTGGCAATTGATTTGCAATATTCTGCAAATGAATTATTTTTTGCACTTTTAATTTACATTATTTTGTTCTAGGATCTAAGTGCGATAATGATGAAACATTCCAAGTAATTTCTTTTTCCAGTTGTTGGTTATCTCCCCCTAACTTTGGGAAAATTGTTTCATCAAAATGACAATCGGCAAATCGTGTTGTAAGTAAATCTTCCGTTAATGGTTCAATATACTTTATTATAGAAGGAGATTCATATTTAACATATATTCCCAACCTCCTTTGAGGACCCATCTTTGAATGTTGTGGTAGAGCAATATGAACATATACTGCACATCCAAAAATTTTAAGATGGGAAATATTTTGCTCCTGACCAAAAGCCAATTGTAATGGGGAGAATTTATGATAACTTGTTGGTTTGATGCGAATGAGTGTTACTGCATGTAAAATTGCATATCCTCATGCTGAAATAGGCAGCTTTGTTCTCATAAGCATTGGTCTAGCAATTAATTGGAGGCGTTTAATAAATGATTCTACTAAACCATTTTGAGTATGCACATATGCAACAGATTTTTCTATTGTTATTTCAGTTGATAAGCAATAGTCATTAAAAGCCTGTGATGCAAACTCACTAGCATTATCAAGACAAATTGTCTTGATTGCATAATCTGGAAACTGTGCTCTTAATCGAATTATTTGAGCAAGTAATCTAACAAATGCTAAATTACGAGTTGATAATAAGCATACATGTGACCACCTTGTAGATGCATATATTAAAACCATAAAATATCTAAATGGTCCACATGATGGATAGATAGGCCCACATATATATCCCCTTGAATAAGTTCTAGAAATGCAGGGGATTCAGCCCCAACCTCAGCTAGTGACGGCCTTATAATTAATTTACCTTGAGAACATGCAGCACATGAAAAATCTTTAAACTGAAGAATCTTCTGGTTCTTCAATGGATGTCCATGCGAATTTTCAATAATTTTTCTCATCATAGTTGATCCAGGATGGCCTAATCGATCATGCCAAATGATAAAAGTATTTCTATCAGTAAACTTCTGATTTACTGTGACATTTGTTTCAATTATACAAATATATGTATAGTACAAACCAAATGATAAAGCAGATAATTTTTCCAAAACATGCTTCTTTCTAGATATAATAACTATGATATGTAGATATTTAATATTTTTCTCATTTATAGTCTCAATATGATATCCATTTCGACGGATATCTTTAAAAATTAATAAATTTCTTCCAAGCTTAGTAGAGAACAATGCACTTTCTATGACAAACTTCATCCCACCAGGTAATATTATAATTGCTCTTCCACAGCCATCAATTAATTTTGAATTACCTGCTATAGTATTGACACTTACATCACTTATTGTTAAATGAGAAAAATATTTTTTATCTTTGAGTATTGTATGCGTTGTAGCACTATCCGCAAGGCATATATCTTCATTATTGTGTCCAACCAAATGATGAGAAATATCCATGTTCTTCATTAAAAGAAAGAAAGTCATGAGACATAATTAAAAGAAATAAAATACAGGACAGAATAAGAAAATTACATAATGAGCAATATAGTCCTTATTATAAAGAAAATACGAAAAGAGAAAATCATAAAAGACATAAACACAAACATTCTAATTATTTTTAATTCCTAACTTCTCTAATTATGATTCTCAAAGAAATCGGCTATTTTCAAATGTGTCATATCAATGCCATTAATATCAACAGATCTATCAAGGCAACTACGATCATGATCATTGTATGCAAAATTTGCCTTAACATCATCATTTTGGTAAGTCAAATTTGTTTCCACTTTTTTCCCTTTCTTTTTGATGAAGGCTTGATAAAGTTTTACTAAATGCTCAAGTGTACGACATGTACGTGACCAATGCCCCTTCATACCACATCTAAAACATTAATTTTCTATGGCCTTTGGAAAGTTACTTGGACAACTTTTGTCCTTTCTTTGCCCTTCATTATTTTTTTCCTTTGGTGGTCATTTTGATTATAATTGTTACCACCACCACCACCACCACGAACATGGTAATTATTGCGGCCCCTACCACTACCACAACCACGTTCACGGCCACGACCATAACCAAGACCATGACCATGACCATGGTAATTGTTACGCATTGTCACATTCACTTCAGGGTATGGAGCAGATCCTGTGGGACAAATCTCATGCTTTTTCATTAACAGCTCGTTATTTTGTTCAGTCACAAGAAGACATGAGATTAATTCAGAATACTTTTTAAAACCTTTTTCACGATATTGCCACTGTAAGAGCATATTTGAAGCATGAAAAGTTGAAAAGGTTTTTTCCAATAAATCCTCATCAGTTATTTTTTCGCCACATAATTTCAATTAAGAACTTATTTTAAACACTGCTGAATTATAATCACTAACAGTTTTAAAATCTTACAAACGCAAATGCATCCATTCATAATGAGCTTTGGGCAAAATCACTGTTTTTTTATGATCATACCTTTCTTTCAAATTATTCCATAACTCAAGCGGATCTTTTATTGTTAAATATTTCGCTTTCAATCCTTCATGCAAATGATGGCGAAGGAAAATCATTACCTTAGCCTTATCTTGATTAGTTGCCTCATTTCCTGGTAAAATTGCCTCTCATAGACTCTTGGCATCTAGGTGAATTTCAGCATCTAACACCCAGGACAAATAGTTTTTTCCCGTAATGTCAAGGGCTGTGAACTCAAATTTGGTAAGATTTGCCATGAATTAAACTAAAATAATAATAAGAATTAGATTTGATTATAAAAGTTAATATATATATATATATATAAAGTATAAGCAATAATGTACAAAATAAAATATAATCAACTTTAAAATTTATCAAGTAATCACATATTGGAGATCTAAACAAATTATATGTTATAAGTTCTAAATAAATAATAATAGCTACTACATAACAACTCATGATGATGACAATAAAATTTCAAAAATAACAAAATTTTATGAAATTGAAAGAAAAAAATAAACAAAATGACAAATTAGAAATACAATAACAAAATTGAATCTACATACTAAATTATATCTAAAAACTAAATAACATTCAACATTCATCATATTTTTTACTATGCTAATTAAAGTGATATAATGATAATAATGCTTTTGAAATTAAAGAAAATTACAATTATGTATATTTTCAAATGAGGTGATCATAACATATTGATAAAATCAAATCCAAAACAAAGAAGAAGGAGAAGGTGGAGAAGAAAAAGGAAAAACTTGACAATATAAATTCCACTAATAAGAGCCAAATTAGATAATTGAAAGTTAGAATCAATAGATATTATATTGGTTATTTTTGCATATAATATAACAAATTGATAAAGGATTATAGAACATATACCTAAAATTTTTTAGCAAGTCATGCTAATAACGTGTTATAAAAATAAAGAAAAACAAGAAAGATGAACAAGAGAATAGAGATAAATAAGAGAAGAGATATGGAGGAGACAAAGTGGAGGGTTTTTCTTATTTCCTTCAAATATCACAATACAAGGTACATGCCCTCTATTTATAGGCATCAAACCATTAAAGACTCACACAAGTGTTATAAAAATATAAATAAGGATATAATAACATAATATTATACATTTATAGGTTATAGTATATTAACTATGAAAACCCCCCTAAAAGCCATGCAATATAAATGTTATAAAGTGTAGGACATTAACCTTAAGGGGATTATGAAGTTTAAGGCATTGAAGGTGGAAGATACCAAGAGTTGGGGGTTATGGGCATCCACATAATTATTATAATATTTACAATAATTATACTTTTATAAATTGGATACAACTATTTTATTTAATAAAAAAATAAAAAAATTTCAATCCCATATTATTTTTTTTCTAGCAATAACATCTTTTCAAAGTGAAACAAAAAGATTGGGCACATGTCATAATTGAATGTATCCAATGAATCTAATCGTCGTAATCGTCGCATCTCAATAAACTGACCACATCATATTTAATTAATTTTTTTTGGGGAAAAGAATTCATATTGAACATATAATCATTAACATTTTATATATTTTTTTATTTATATATATTGTCAATATTCAAAATCTTAACTGAATGATTTTCTCAATTTTTAACACGTCAATTGGTATTATTATTTATAATATTGAATTTTCTGTCCATTTATTTCCATTTATCCATTAAAGTTAAATAGAGGTTTTTCTTATTTTTTTTAAGAATATGATTTTTTGCTTATTTTTATATACAGTTTCTAAAAAAGGGATTGTTGTAATAAATGTTTATTACTCATTGATTGCAATAAAAAAAGTCACGACGTATCTCAATGAAACTATACACTCATTCATCTTGAACCGCCAATTATTATGCATTTAGTGTCATCATCCTCCAATATACACTCATTTAATTTCATCATCCTCCATATAGTGCTTGGTAAACTCTTGAAATTTGTACTAAATACAATAATTGGTTAAAAATTACTAATTTAAGTTTGTTAATAGACATTTATATTGGATATTTTTAAAGGACTAATAAAATAATTTTCCATTCCTTTTCAAATATAGATAATATGTGAAAGAAAACCTATTTTAAGCATTTATTATGTTAATGATTACAAATGCCCAATTCCAATTGTTTATTTCAATCGTTTAGTATATCAGAATGATTATTATTTCTAACGATGGTGACTACGTATGGATCTTTTGCATTTATAACTATGAAATATATAAAATTGATCTTATTATTAATTGTCATTCATAATTATAAAAACAAGTCAACTGATTTTTTTTCTTGGATGAATATACATTCCATATATATATATGATTTACTACATTAATCGTAAACATAATACATTTAATCAATTTTTGCTTTCAAATATTTCTAATTTTCTTTATTCAAAGGTGCATATCTCATTTATATATATATATATATGCAACCAATCATGCAAGAAAGAAGGTACAAAATTAGGGATTTCAACAATGGTATTTAACGAGATCATTATTTAGTTATTATATTAATATTTTGAGGTATTATCTTTTTCGTGCTACCATTCTAAACTTTACCTCCGGAACCATGTTTGCAAGCTGTAGAATCCTCTTTCTTATTGTTTAGTGAAAATTACAATTCTCATCTATTCTTGGATTCAAAGCCTAGAGGTAATTAACTTTCAAAATCTTATATAATACCCATGTCTTATATCTAGTTATGTACTTCAAAAAGAATTTTTATTTCTTTTATTATTTATTCATTAACAATTAGAAATTGTTACTGTAAGAATTTTTGCCTCTTTGACATCGCTACATTATAAACCAATTTCCAATGATGATTATAATGATAAGTATATATAGTAATGCAAATGCTTTATGTTTAATTCAAAATTAGATATAATTATTTTCACATGTTTGTTTCACATTTTCAGCAATGCCAGTCATGAATGGATCATACTTCAATTGATCAAGGACATCCATGGCAGGAGGAGGAACACAGAGTCAATCAACTCATATGGACATAACAAACGATTTTTTGTCTTTTAACTATTATAAGATGAAAATTGATTAGCATATCACAATATTTTGTAGTTAGATCTATTACATATATACATATATATATATATATATTAGTCTGTACACCTATTTCCTACAATATTATTATAATGCAATGTTAATTTTTTAGTAAACAATCGTGAAAAGTCTTCCCTATTTGCTGCATGTAGTCATCGAATTGAAATTTTAAGGAGTAAGAATATGTTCTAAATTAAGAGCACTTTAATACAACTATGTCAATGATATTTTTTTAAAACCATATTCAAACCATTATGTTATTATATTTTTTTCTTATTAGAGATGAGGAAGAGATCACAAAAGGACCATGCTATTTCTATGTCCAAAATTCCAATATTGAACGGTCACCATCATCCAATATCACAAATACTGGAAATACTGATGACATACACGGTATTGTTTGATTATTTACCTAGCTAAACTATATAAGGTTCATATTATGTGATATCAATTTGTATTTGTTAACAACTTTTCTTATTGTGAATTTAGATCAATCAACTTCAATGAAAAAAACAAGACGCCAAAATCTCAGTATTTGTGGTGATGAGAATATTCATACACAACGAGTTGAACCATCAAATGTTTCTCTATACTCCTTATCATCCTCAGGCCAAGGTATGATTATCCTAAATTTTATATAGTATTTTGATAAGAGTATACATCATATTGATGCAAAAATTTAATAATTTTCGATAATAATTAGCTCAACCAAATTTAATATAAAGTGCACTATATTTATCAATTTAAGCCAATGTTTATAGGACTCGTTTAGAGAATCAATGCTGCCAAATCAGATTCATCATCTGTTGATTATTGTAATAATTTTATCAGTTCAATTATTGAAAATGTACAAGAAATGGTTTCAAACATACCATGTATGATCTTATACTTAAATCGATCATATTTATTATTTGTACTTTATTGATAATACAACAATTGTAATAATTGTATTTTTTAAAGTAAGTTATGAAAATTTTACTTTTATTTATTTTGATATGTATTTTCCAATAGTATGAAGCTAAGATTCAAATAAATTGATTTTTTAGGTACACACGTCAATTTGGATGAGCAAATGTTGAGTGATGTAAACATGTTTCAAGATGATACAGATGATGAAAGTAAGGCATAGAATAATCATATATACAATAATATTATTTAAATGATCAAACATGTAGTAATACTAATTTTTATATATCCGTTGGAAATATTCACACAGATAACTATCCGACATATATATCATCTACTAAACCACGTATGCCAATCAATATTTGTTAATACGTATTGTTATATAATATCACACCTTTATTTATGCAACACATACGTTAGCAAACTACTTCATTCTACTATGCAAAGTATTATGATCTTGGTCATCAAGTATATATGTGTCAATTTTGCAAGGTAAAGTTCTGGTTTGATGAGAGGTTGAAGAAAGATGTGACAAGAAGAAATCCATTATTTAGTATGTGCTGTCTCAAGGGGAAGATTCAACTTCTTACATCACAACCTCCACCATGTCAAATTGATCAACTTTTCAATGGGAATGATGCTAGAAGTAAACATTTTCATGATAACATTAGGGCATACAATATGATGTTTTTATTTACAGCAATGGGAGGAAAAATTGACAAGGATGTCAATAATGGTTGTGGTCCATATGTATATAGAATAAGCGGTCAAAATGTTCATCGTATTGGATGTATTCTTCCTATGGATGGTCAAGGCCCTAAATTTGCACAGCTCTATATATATGATACAAGTAATGAGGTGTTCAAAAGGATGCATTCATTTGGGTAATAATCATCTCATTAGTTTTAATCATTAATTTAAATTGATTTTAATTATTTTTGTATAATAATTTTTTATACTTATCGTGTTTATGTAGTGGCAATGATCAAGAGCATCCATTTCACGCTAATATTGTGCAATTGCTTAAAGATATGCTGGATGAACACAATATGCTTGTGCAAACATTCCGCATGACTAGAGATATGTTAGGCATGAATCAAGCTGAGATTGTAAAGATTAGATTGATTCATGAACGTGGTAAGGATAGTAGAAGATATAATTTACCAACTGCTATAAATAAAATTGTAGCATTGATAGTTGGTGATATTGGAACCATAGAATCAGATAGAGATATTATTGTCCAATACAAATTAGGATTGCTCTAGCACATATATAAAACTCATCCGTTGTACTTGCCAATGCAATACCCATTGTTATACGTGTATGGTGAGGATGGTTATCGAGATGACATTTTGCACAATGATGCCATGTTAACTGCACATGGTAGAAATAATAGATTGACACTAAGAGAATATTTTGCATACAAGATTCAAGATCGTGATGGTGATTCCTTATTAATTCTTTGGTCAGGTAAATTGTTTCAACAATTTTAAGTTGATGGGTATGTAATGATTGAGTCGCAGGGGTTGTCATTTATAAGGAATAATCAGAAAAAGTTGAGAGTTGAACTATACAAAGGGCTTGCAGATACTGTCTTGAGAGGTAAGAATATGCCATCATCATTAAGTAAAAGAATAATTCTACCATCATCATTTACTGGCGGTGTTCGGTATACTATGCAAAACTACCAAGATGCAATGGAAATATGCAAGTGTGCAGGATATCCTGACTTATTTATCACTTTCACATGCAACCCTAAATAGCCTGAAATTACTAGAGATTTGAAGAAGAAAAATCTATGACTCGAGGATCGTCCGGATATAATTACTAAGATTTTTAAGTTAAAGCTGGGTATGATGATTAAAGACATATGAAATAATAAGATATTTGGAAAGGTGAAAGCAGGTATTAATTACATGAATTATATATTTATATATCATTATTTTATTTTTTTCCTGAGTTTACAAGTCTCATTTTACTAATAACAATGTATTATTATTGCAGTTCTATATACAATAGAATTTCAGAAGCGTGGTTTGCCTCATGCTTATATTCTGGTGTTTCTATGAAACAATGATAAAATTCCTTCGCCAAGTGAGATAGACAAAATAATTTCGGCTGAAATTCCTGACAAGGATAAGAATCCTATATTATATGAAGTTGTTAGTACATTTATGATGCATGGACCATGTGGCTCGATGAATCCAAATTCTCCATGTATGGTTGATGGTGAGTGCTCAAAACATTATCCAAAGCCCTTCAATGGTAGTACAATTATTGATGAAGGTGGTTACCCCAGGTATATGAGGCTAGAAAATGGTAGAACGTTATTAAAGAATAAAGTTGAATTGGACAATCGGTTTGTTATACCATATAATCCATATTTGTTGCTTAAGTACAATGCTCACATAAATGTCGAGCGTTGTAATCATACCCAATCAATTAAGTATTTATTCAAGTATGTAAACAAAGGTCATGATAGGATAATAATGGCATTTTACTCAGATTCAAATGACCAAACTCATGGTAGGGTACATGATGAGATTAAGTTATACTATGATTATAGATATCTATCTCCTTGTGAGGCTGTGTGGAGTATATTTTCTTTTGATATCAATTTCAAGGATCCTTCTGTTGAAAGATTATCATTTCATTTACCAGATCAACAGGCAGTTATGTTTGATGATGATGAACCATTAGATTCAGCTATTGATAGAAGGTTCAACAAAAACACCATATTTTTGGCATGGTTTGAAGTAAACGTTAGATATAAAGATGATGCAAAGAACTTATGCTACAATGACTTCCCAACAAAGTTCGTATACCATAGAAAAACCATGAGTGGAGACCAAGAAAGAAAGGATTCTCATTTGGTAGACTATACTTTACTCCACCTGGCAATGGTGAATTGTACTACTTAAGAACTTTGTTAACTATAGTTAAAGGTTGTACATCTTATGAGAGCATTAGAATAGTCGATGGCATTCTATATCCAACTTTGAGAGATGCCTATTACGCACTTTGTTTGTTAGATGATAATAAGGAATACATAGATGGTATCATAGGAGCAAGTCATTGGGCTACTCCAAAGTTCCTCAGAAGACTATTTTGTATTTTTCTATTGGCTAACTCAATCTCTAGACTAGAATTTGTTTGGGAGAAAACATGGCAATTCCTTTCTGATGATATACTCTATAAACAAAGAGCAGTAACTAGACATCAAGGTATATTTTTTCTTCTTTTGTCACCTACAATATTTATTGTGTTATATTTATAAACAAATACAGTAACTATAAAACATATAATATCATTATAATTAGTCAATTTTACATTTATTATATTTTTTCTTTGCAGTAACATGTATTTTACTAATTACAGGATTACAGCTAACAGATGAAGAAATACAAAACTTTGCTCTAATAGAGGTTGAGAATATATTACAATCAAATGGCAAGAGCCTTACTGAATTTGAGCCTATGCCTGTCCCTAACATGAGAAGTATAGATGTTAGCATGAACAAATTTATTCAAGCTGAATTAAGCTATGGTAGGGTCACTCTTGCAAGTAAGTTGCCTTTATTGATTGCATCATTAATTGATGAACAATTGAGAGTTTATGATGACATTATGTTAGCTGTTAAATTTGGAAAGGGAGGAGTATTTTTTATTTATGGATATGGGAGCATTGGTAAAACATATGTATGGAATACTCTCTCAACTTCATTAAGGTCAGAAGGAAAAATTGTTCTTAATATAGCTTCAAGTGGTATAACTTCTTTATTATTTCCTGGAGGTAGGACTGCACACTCACAATTTTGTATTCCACTTTCGGTTAATGAGGATACTGTATGCAATATCAAGCAAGGTAGTCATCTTGTTGAATTATTGATTCATACTTCATTAATTATATGGGATGAAGCTCCTATGGCAAACAAGTTTTGCTTTGAAGCTCTTGATCGAAGTCTAAAGGATATCCTAAAGCTCTCCAATCCATCAACTGTTAATTTCCCTTTTGGAGGTAAGGTAGTTATATTTGGTGGAGATTTAGGCAAATTCTACCTATAATACCAAGAGGAACTCGAGAAGATATTGTATTGGCTACTATTAATTCATCTTATATATGGAATCACTGTAAGCTGAGACCTATAACAAGAAATATGAGACTACTCCAAACCAATTCATCAGATGTTAATACTGAATTGCAAGAGTTTGCAAATTGGATTCTTTCAATAGGTGATGGGATAATCACTGAGACCAATGATGGCAATGTTGATGTTAAGATTCCTAATGATATATTACTGGATGATCTGATAAAGTCAATAGTAGAATCCACATATCCTAACTTACTTGACAATTTAAATCTCTCCTCTTAATTTAGAGATAGAGCTATATTAGCACCTACTTTATCTGTTGTTCAAAATGTTAATGAATACATGTTGTCTCTACTATCAGGTGAAGAAGTAGTGTACTATAGTTGTGATAGTGTGTTGAAAGAATATGACAATGTGGATTCTATTCATGATATTCATTCCACTGAATTCTTGAATTCAATATCTATGTTAGGTCTTCCTAATATGAGATAAAGTTGAAAGTTGGAGCACCCATAATTCTCATGAGGAACATTGATAAGTCGTTGGGTCTAATGAATGGAACACGTCTCATTGTTACACAAACTGGGAAGCATGTCATTCAAGCTAAATTGATGTCTGGCACAAATGAAGGGCTGAAAGTATGTATTCCTAGGATATTTATGACTCCATCTTATTCTAGTATACCATTTACTATGAAGAGACGATAATTCCCTGTTATGTTAACTTTTGCTATGACCATAAATAAGAATCAAGGACAAAGCCTATGTAATGTAGGATTGTATTTACCAAGACATGTGTTTATGCATGGCCAACTATATGTTGCATTGTCACGTGTACGATCTAGAAGTGACTTGAAGATTTTAATTCTAAATCAAGATGGGAAACCAAGTAATATTACTTCAAATGTTGTTTATATTGAAGTGTTTAATAATCTTGTTTAATTATTTTTTATATTGTCATTTCATGCTTGTACAATAATTATTTGTGAGCAATTTTATTTGCAATATTAGTTTATTCTCCATTTAATTTTACATTTATGAAGCATGATTTTATTTTTAAACATGTTTCTAAAAAAGTCTATATTCTTATTGATCATGTGCATCGCACTGGTGCATGTCTAGTTGTATCATATACATATCCTTAGATATTTTATCTATGATATGGATTTTAATGGTTCATTTTGGGTAAAGTTTATTTTGATGGTTTATTTAAAAATCAAATTATAAGAGGACTACTGGATTAAGTACTTCTAAACTTTATATTTAAATTGTGACAAATATGGTAAGTCATAAGAAGATTTCAAGACCACTAGAATTCTATATTCGCCCACAACATAACCTTTTATTCTATTTCCTTTAGTTTTAAATAAAATATATTTGTTGGGTGTAAGCCCCATTTTTTTTTTTTAAAAGAACAGTTTATCATTATTTTTTACTCTGATAATGACCTTGTTTATGCGGAACATATGATTAGGTGTTTAAACTAAGAAGATCGAATTAAAATCTGGTCCCGTAGCTCAGTTGGTTAGAGCGTTGGTCTTATGAGCCGAAGGTCGCGGGTTCGAGCCCCGCCGGGACCAGATTGTTTAATTCATTAATAATTTTTGCCATCCAGTTTCACGTTCATTCACACCAACGGCCGACAACCTGCCACGTTCTTTAAACCAAAAGATACTACTTGTACCTGATCCCACCTCAATGATGATCCGGTTGACTAGTCATTTCCCTCCAGAACGTCTACCTCTCTGCTTCGACTTCATCCAAATACATGGCCAATAATTGAAACTGAATTCCTTTTTTGTTTTACAAAATATATATTGGTCAATCCAAACAGCACACAGACACGAAAGCACCCCATCACCATCAAATACTGCCTTAATCTGTTCTGCTGTCACTGTGACCAACCCTGTTGAACTCTTAACATCCAATGATCCAACCAACGTTGATGCATTACGCTGTACTGCGCTGCACACAATATTCTTCTGAGTCGGAGCGTATGCGTCGGTTGAGGCTTTGATATTGGGAAGGGAAGAGAGAGAAGATTATCAACATACTTTTTTATTTCTCATCTTCCACATCATTTGAGAAAATTAAAGGCGGTACTGGGCCATGGCAATGCATATTTCATACCCACCTTTTATTCCTTTTCTGGCTATTTCTCTCTCTGTCTTGTGCTTTTCTTCTTCTTTACTTCTGCTGATATTATTGTCGCCTCTTTTTTCCACCCCGAATTCCTGGTTACCAACCTGTGGAAAAGGTATGCTTAGACTCTTCACCGCTTTTTCGCTGGTATTCCATTCTATCCCAGATGCATGTTTTGTTCGTCTTTGTTTGCACTTTGCACTGTTTTGGCTTCATTGCTGGGTTGACAATTGCAATTTTGGGATACCCTTCTACTTCTTTGGTTGTTCTGTAAGATGGGTTTTAAGATATCAGTTTGTTAAGCAACTAAGCATGTTATGTTTTCAGTTTTCATGCAGTTGACTAGTTGATCCTTGTTTCCACCATTCTGTTCTGTTAAGTAGATCACAGTACGAGTTACATGTGGAAGGCAATAGACTTTGGTTGCTTTAATTTCTTCAGTAAATTTTCAGTTTGTAGGATGATTATTATTGGGATTACTTATTTTATACAGTGAAGAAACCAGCTGGTTGTTGCCTTGTTGTGATTAGCTCTGACAGCATAAAGTAATATCTGTAATTAGGTTCAAATTGTGCAATTTACTGCATTTTTTTCTTTTACAAATTATGATCTACTGGGCAAGTGTTTGGTTTTTTCCGATCTTAATGTAATTGATAACAAAATCAATTGGCAATTTTAAGTGGCAAGAGCTGCCATAGCTTTTGTCTCTTTTCCAGGTCTGGGACACCCTGTTATTGTTATCATAATTACGTGTATGATTGTGATAATGGTTTGTGTGCAGGTGGATATGTTACATATGCGCAAGCAATAATTCCACACTAACAGCAAACATATAAATATGCTTATAAAATATATGGACTTAGATTACAAACAACCCAACATGCAAAGAGATATTCAATTTTTCATTAATGTGTAATCTTGGAAAGATTACTGTTTTACAGCGCCACTTCAATTTAATTATCTGAAATAGAAAACACAAACAATGAAGACAGGATTTTCCATATTGTTTTATTATGATTTCATTTTCTCCATTTGTTAGTTTTGTATAGATCACTTAATTCCATATATTTATGATTCAAGTACTAAATCTTTATTTGTTGAATGAGATGCTATTTTTCATTAGATTCATCATAACTTTTGCCAGGATTATGCTAATTTGAAAGAAGTTACTTCACATCGGGATGGGTTCAGGTGATTGGTTTAAGACAATAATTAGCTTAAGAAAATCAAAAGACGGCAGTTCGAAGAAAACAACGGTACACTGCTTTTCTGTCATTTTTAGTTCATTTCCATCTAATCCTCGTGGGAATTGAATTTTTTCAGTTCAGACTGGTAGTTTATTTTTTCAAAAACCAATTTAGTCTTTTAAATGTTTATGCAAATATTGACTATTAGTCATTCGGTAAGCCTATTGCTACTGCTAATGCTTCATAATCTGGACATAAAATCTCTCATTTTCTATAGAGGATTTTTTAATGTCACCAAGTTGGCTCCAGGATCAATAGTTTCGCCAGACTTGAAATGGTCAACATTTTATCAAAATATGGTTCTTTATTGTAAGATTGAAGAGCTAGATTAGTCTGGTAGTGTTTTATGATTGAAGTCTTGGACTATAATATGCCTTCAAACTGATGTGTTATTTTTCAAGCAGGACATGATAAGTTTAGCATGATAGATATGATTGATAGTTTATGTTGACAAACGTCTAATGTTTCTGGATAATTATTTAAGCAGCAGCAGCAATGCTCATTACAATGTTCTGGGAATTTATTCTGTTTCTGAGGGTTGCTCTAACAAGAAAGTTATCTCCATCTGAGACAGGGATCTCCAGCTTCCAAGAAACAAACATTGAAATTGAAGAATTATACAGGAAAATATTCAAGTAATTTAGCAAATGGAACTAAGGGTGAAAATCTTGTGTCACCTGGTGTATCAGTTGAAACTATTGCTGCGACAATGATCCAGACAACATTCCGGGCTTATATGGTATGTCAATTTGATATTCTTACAAAATAAAATTTTATTTTCTAATCTAATTTTATTCATTGAAGAACAACTCTTACTCCTTTGCAAATGTACTTCCCTTTCTATTTTCCAGAATTCTGCCGCCAATATCTTTGCGCTGTTGTGTTTTACTTGCATTTTAGGGGATGTTTACCATGGAATTAAATATTACAGTCTCTTTGCTACATTTGCATTTATCAATCAAGCTTATAGCCTTATCCACAAAATATATAGAAGAGTGCAGTTATCCTTCTCAGCTATCGAGATCTTCAATAATGTGGACTTGTTTCATGTGATTGCGGACAAAGATGCTTAGCAGTAATTAAAAATACCACTAAAATATAAATGCTGTGTAGCCTTATCTCTTCTAAATTTGTTTATCTTCTCTTTAAACAACGACACACAAATTAATATGTAACATGGAAAACACCAAATCTAGTTGAGTATCAGAACACAGACAAACATGACTATTGATACTGAATGAGAGTCGGAAGAGTAATATAAACCTGAAAGACTACTGTGTGAGGGTCCTGACTCCAGAAGATTTCCCTCGGTAGGCCTGGATTGAGTTTATTAAGCAAGGAGATAGGGAATGGGAAAGAGATCATTTTTGTATGAGGTGCTGACTTATCTTGTCTACCCATGTTATTCTGTTTACATACACTATCAGCATGTACTGCATGTAGTACATAATACAAGAACACAAGCATGACCCTTCATTAATTCCTCAAGCTGAAGGCTGAAGCCAGAAGGTTTCGAATGAACTATGAATTGAGAAACCTAAAACTAATTCATTTCAGTCATATGTTTGCTGAACTATGAACTCTAACTTAAAATATAAAGCCTGTTATTGATATTCTTTTATTCAGAGGCAGAGCGCATCTCTGGACTCTTTCTTGACATCTTTGCTCCATTTATAAACATTATGATAATTAATAGCTTGGTTTGGTAAACCTTCGACTAACATTTAAAATTCAATCTTTTAATTGAGACTCATTTTTTTCCTGTAGAGGGTTTGATCTCTACCGATAGGATTGGAAAAATTGTCCCTAATATGCATACCATCTGTGCTTATAACTGAAAAATTGTCCCTAAAATTCAATCTTTTATAGCTCAACATTTGTTGTTATTATTATTATTTTTTTCTGATGCTGATTTGTCATTTGTTTGCCAGGCAAGAAAATCTCTACGACGCTTGAAAGGTTGTGCAAAATTTAAGGTCCAGACTCAAGGTGATTCTGTTAAAAACCAAGCCAGTAGCGCTGTAACTTATATTCATAAATGGAGCAAGATTCAGGCTGAGATTAGAGCCCGCCGAATCTGTATGGTCACAGAGGATAGGATCAGGCGGAAGAAACTAGAATCCCAACTTAAACTTGAGGCAAAGCTCCATGATTTAGAGGTAACCTTTCTTGCTCCTGCCTTGTGGATTGATGGCTTGTGAAGCTCAAGGTTTCTATTGTAAAGGTCTATTTGTTTATCTATACCATATGATTTATAAATGTGTTAGTTATTATAACTATGTCTGAGATTGTGGGGTATCCTTCCAAGTTTCAGCTTGTTATCTTGTTCTGGTGGATGGGTCTATTTTACTATATTTGGTATATGACCTTCAGTCTAAATCTGTAGATTTACTTTTGTTTATTTTATGAAGGAGCATAACCCAAAACCTTGTAAAGTGGTGGCTCCTTTTCATCACATCCTAGAAATTCTGGTGTCAAATTTCTCTTTCTTACGGTAGTTAGTTAATTTCTAGCTAAATGTGCATAAATAAAATATGGCTACTTATTGGAAATCTAATTCCACTAATTAGTATTAATGTTTACATTTATGGATGAGATTCTTGAAACAAAATTCGTTGATTAATTATTGGTGGTAGTGAAATATTCCACTGGGTGGGTACTTTAACTTGTTTGTACCCAATTCATTTTCCCTTTCTCCAAGGGTTATTGTTGAAACAAATGACAGGTGGAATGGAGTGGTGGTTTTGAAACCATGGAGGAAACCTTGGGAAGGATACATCAGAGAGAAGAAGCAGCCGTTAAGCGGGAAAGGGCCATGGCATATGCCTTTTCTCATCAGGTAGGTTAACCTTAGAACTGACTCTTCTCACTTTTTATCATCTCCGGATCCTACTGAAAATCGCATGCTTGTATTTGTGAACTGTAGTGGAGGGCTAAATCTAACCAAGGGCTTGGTAATTATGAACTTAACAAAGCTAATTGGGGTTGGAGCTGGAAGGATCGCTGGATTGCTGCTCGCCCGTGGGAAAGCCGTGTCCTCGAGAAGTCGATTAACCCCAAGAAAGCTCAAGCTAGGCAGTCAAACAAGGTTCAAAAGGATAAGAACCCATCAAGACCAAAAACCCCGGTTTCAGTTAAACCTCCTGCAGCTAATGCAAAAGTGACTTCAAAAGCTAGGAGATTGTCTTATCCTACCCCGGAAAAAACTTTGGCCCATGAGGAAAGGAATAAATCCTAAGGAGAATCAAACATGTTACCGTATAACTTGAGCAGAGTCAAATTGATTTTCAGTTGGCCACATTGCAGAAAACCAAGGTAGAAAAGCAATCTTATTTATTCATGGGTTTCTTCCAATTTGAGAATACTGGACTTGGGTGATTTTGAAGACAATTTGGTAGTGGAGAATGAGTCGCCAAACTGGCATGAATGTGAATGATTGGTTGATCATTCTTCTGGTTTTTTTTTTCCTATCTTCTCTTCTAATGTATAAAGAAAATTCAAAATGTAGATAGAACAGTATTTTCTTTGTACCTTGCCTTTTCTTTGTGTAAGAGAGAGTTTTGCTAAGCTTGGTGGGATTGCTTTTGCAGATTTTTACAGTTTCGTTTCCATGTATAAGTTTTTCAACATTATTGTGTATATTCTGTTCTATTTAGCATCCTCGCTTCTGCGCTTTACTCACTTTTCAAGACAACAGGCTAACAGAAAGAAATTTAGTGACAGATTTTAGTGCCATGTTATGTATTTCATTATTCAGTATGGCAAGCAGTTGTTCTATAGCAAAATAGTGAGCCATTTCTGTGGCTTTGTATTTAGAATAAGGTGCTATCTTTATGTCCACAAAAGGAGATCGTAGAATAAAAATTATGTGCCTTGTGTCCAACTGCTGGACTTATTTGTTTTCCAGGGAAAGAAATCATAAACTAATCACTCCTGATATCTTCCCCAGTGATATTATTTTTTATTAAAAAGGCTCAAACACTTATTAAGTCTCTTAATTTAATTGTAATTGATCTAAAATGAATATGTTAGCACATCTAGTATTATAAGAAAAAAACAATAAGATGAAAAAACCAATTCAGTTCCACACACTTACTTTTACATGTCACCGTCACTCTTACATTACTACCGGTGCAGAGGATTAAAGTGAATTTAATGCTGCCTTCATCTCATATCTATTGTATATGGTTTAAGGTTATGTCACACGGACTAATGAAGTTTTAATTAATGTACAATAATATTATGCAATGATTAAAAGGCTCTCATTTAAAAAGTTTTTGGAAATGAAGTAAATTTAAAAATAAAAAATGAAATTAATAAATGAAAGTATAGTTGAAAAACAAAAATTATGCACTAGATTTTTAAAACAACAATGGTTTGGGGACAAAATAGAAATCTCAAAATGACAGAGAGAGTACTCCCACTGTCCTACTCCATTATATGGTAATATTTGGAATTTCACGCATATTAAAAAATGAAAATAACATTCTTAAATTCTTAAAAAAAACTCAAACATTCATATTTTACTTCTATTAAATACTTTTCTTTTTATAATTTCAATAAATTCACAATGCTATACATTACATTAATGATGGGTAAAAGTGGTAAATAAAACCATGTTACATTATATTACTAAAAAAAATCCATTTATTACCTTATAATATGGTGTCGAGGGAGTAATTCACAAGAGTTGAATTGTTATCCAATTGAAATACATCAGAATTTATGATGGAGCAAGCGTTTCATCCCATTTGTTTATTACAAGCGTATCCCCCCTTTAATTCAATTTATAAGGTGTTGTTATGTATATGGGTATTAGAGAGAGTTAGTTATACTCTCAAAGTTATAAAAAATTAGCCTAAGTTTCCAATTTTATTCCTATTTTTCATTCAAATAGTAATAATTATGTAGGAAAAGAGATTGTATTAAGATAAAGAACAATTTATGAAGCAATAAATTAGATAGTAAAGTAGGAAATTCATATGAAAATTTAACACTACATTTTATAAATATGATCAAACAAACCTTTTGAATAACATTTTATAAATGAGAGAGAGAGAGAGAGAGAGAGAGAGAGAGAGAGAGAGAGAGAGAGAGAGAGAGAGAGGAGTAGCACTTAATAGCACAAAAAAGAAGCCCACTTTTTTTTTGGTGCTTATTCCAAAATAATAGAGGCAGTAATTCACATTTTGTAATCCAACTACTTTGGTTATTTACGGTCATGTGTGCTGTTTCTTGGTCCAGAGATGAAGTCGCTTCTTTGCAAGCCTTACAAGATATTTGAAGTGCGAGAATGTGATAAGTGATCCTCTCACTATTATTTAGTATATGCATATTTTTCAAGGGTTAATATTTTAAAATATAAGTTGTCTTAAAATATATATATTATTTAATATTTATTTTTTATTTTTATCCCTTTTGGGAATATTCAAAAGAATTATAGTGAAAAGAGATTAAGAAAGATATATTTAATATAAATTATAATTCAGTGAGAGTAATTTTGAAAAGTTAAGATAATTTTTTAAAATATTGAGATTCTCAACTAATTTTTTAAATATGTGTGAAATAAATAAATACAATTTATAATAAAAAATAGAAGGAGTGTTGCATATCCATAACACATATTTTTATGATATTTAGACAATTAAAAAAATGCTCAAATAAATAATTTTTTGAAGAAAATATTTACAAGGCCACACGCGTTAGAAAAAAAATATCTAAGATTTTCATCACATAAACGTGACAAATATCGTTCTCAATTTTATATGAATGATTTTTACATTCATTGGCATTGTAGATATAGATATTTTTCTTCGTTTAATAATCTAACATGTTTTACGGGAATTGGATAACTGACTCGTGACTAATTGAGTTCTATTTTCGACCTTGTCTGAATTGTTAGTTCTTGTTGAAGAAAGACAAAAAGAGCCAATATCGATGAAACTTAAGCTGCTGATATCGAAGTTTCTCTCATTGTAGCCTCCATGCCATCCATGGAACATTTTACCTTCATGTTATTATATGTCACATAAAACAGTTATGCCCCGAAGCCAGCCAGTCAAAGAATCTACTAATCCACTTTCGAATTAATTTCTATTTTCCAGTAAAGTTCCGAGATATAATTTACATAGATGGTACTGATCAACCAATCCTGCTTTTCGATCCTGAGAAGGCTATCGACGACCTTCTTGTTACCCAAAACATCTCTCTCCAAATTCATGGAGTCTTCTTCCAGCGTTAACAGTCATAAGATTAATGGAGGATCGCAGAGACTCCTCGCCTTAGCTCAGCAGCTTCGCCTTTACAAGCCCCCGTCATTTCCCGACGACATCGAGGAGCAAACAATGGAAGAACATGGGGGGAAGGTTGTTTCCCAAGTCGGGTTTCCAGAATCGGCCACTCTAATTGCTCAACACCCGGAAAAATTTGGACCTAAACGGGCTGCCGTTTTGATCTGCCTTTTCGAAGGGGATGCAGGGGATATAAGGGTGATTCTTACTAAGCGATCATCCAAGCTGTCCACTCACTCGGGTATGTCTAGTATGGGGCAAGTGTCGTCGATTTCATGAGAAGATATTTTGATTAGCAGGTTTAAAATGTAGGAAAATTTATCCTCGATGGGGCTTGATTAAGAAGGAATGAATTAAGCATTGTTGTGTGTTGCAGGTGAAGT
Source organism: Adenanthera pavonina (assembly GCA_026686845.1). Classification (NCBI taxonomy): domain Eukaryota; kingdom Viridiplantae; phylum Streptophyta; class Magnoliopsida; order Fabales; family Fabaceae; genus Adenanthera; species Adenanthera pavonina. Next base: position 18,665,333 of record JAIVEN010000002.1, on the reverse strand, counting down.
GGCCTTGCCTGGTGGGAAAGCAGATGATGGGGATAAGGATGATGAGGATACTGCAAAAAGAGAGGCGAAGGAGGAAATCGGATTGGACCCTGAACTTGTCAATGTCGTTACTTTTCTTGAACCATTCTTATCTAAGGTATGACCCTCCTTCCTAATAATTTGCCGGTTGAAGTAATTGGTATAGCTCTGCTTGATTTCTACGTTCTGGCAGGCTAATTCTAAAATTGAGCATTTTCCTGTAATCGATTGCTAGGAATTTTGCGGTAAAGTTAATTCGATAATTGTCCCATGAAATATTTTCATGCCAGAAGATATGGATTTCAGGTGGTCTGTGATAGACCGGGTTTTCTAATTTGTATTGATTGGCTTTCAACTAGATGTATGCAGAATTCTGATGCATTTTTTTTTTTTTTGGTAAGAAGAATTCTGATGCATTTTATCTTGGTCCGCTCTTATAATTCTTCCAGTTAGGGGCTTACGTATTAGGAGTAAAGATTTGTGTTCTTTGGACAAAAGAGGATTCTAAGAGAAGTATGGTCAATCAAGGATTATAAATGATACTTTACTTGACAACTATTGTAAGAATGCTCCATCTTTTATGGTGCTTTATTAAATTCAGTTCATCTCAATGGCAGGGTCAATTTCAACTTTAATGTGAAGCACCATAACTTCATTTGCCCCCCCCCCCAAAAGTTTGCAGTGTATTTCTTGTAAACTTTGTGTAAACTTTAAATCAGTGTCAGCAAAATAAATAGCAGTTGAGTTTGTAAGGATGCTGTTAGCGAGCCATGGTGAGTCATTTCCCTTGGATGCTAGTTGTTTCACATATGTTCCTGTCTGTAACTGTATAGATCTCACATTGATATGGCAATGGATGAGTTTGACCTGAGTTATGAGATATATGCTCTTTGCTAATGATTCAAGGATTATGATTGGCTGTCCTATCTTATTCCTGGTGCCTGAGGACTAGTTTCACATCTGTGGACAGCATTTTTCCTGGCATCCGTGGGTGCAAGAAATGCTTATGCATGTAAAATAGTTTTTTTCACATTGCATGATTGATTTCGGTACTTTTTTCCTTTGTGTAAAAATTAAAAGAAAATCATTAAAATATTTTCTCTGGTGTCACTTATCGTATAAGTTGCATGGTATTGCAGATTACTGGCATGGACATATATTTTCCATGAGCATATCAGATTCATGCATATATTCACAGAATTTTGTCATAAAAATGATGGTTTTATATGCTTAGAAGAATTAGTTAAGATATACATTGCCCTTTAGGCTTACACTGTTCATTTGTGATAATAACAGAACCACTAAGTGAAGAAAAGATTGGAAATTATTTGGTGGGATAAGTAACAAGAGTGGCCTTTCTTATTCATGTTCGAAACTGTAAGCATCATGCATTTTTTCATTATTTTTGCAAATTCTGGAGACATTTAACAAGATGAGATTTGCAAAAGCTGCTTCACCTTTATCTTCATGTATCTGAATCTAAGTGTAATTTGTTTGAAAAATTGGTTTACTTTCATTTGGTTCTTATGAATTGCTTTGTTGTTTGGTACACAGATCTTAGTTAATTTGGACACCATTTTGTATCATTTGCTTCAGTTTGGGGTTTTAGTCTAAATTTGGAAAGTTCTTGAAAACTCATTAAGGTTTTAAATAATGGAAATGTTGAGGGTTATTTTTTTAGTTGTGCATGTGAGTTGACTGAATCTAAGAGTTTCCTCTTTTTCAGGGGACATTGCAGCACTGTGGATTGAATCTATAAGACCTTTTGCAATCTATTCACACGTGTTACGACTAACTAGTGACTTAAGTTGGAGATTTTCAAACCGTAATTTTCAGAGATTTTATTAATACTTTCATGGCATATTGTTAATTGGTGATTGGGTAAATACTGTTTGCAGTAGTTTTAGTCCAAATTTGATTAACAAGTTACCACTCTTATATTATTTTTCAACGGAGTTTGTTTACGTATTTCTGGGAGGTGTACTTTCAGTCAGGATCAGGTTATGATGCAGTCTTTTGAATGAAATACATATATAGCAATTCATTGAAATTGGGAGATTTAGTGACCACCTTTACCAAAATTGATCTGACTATCACTATATCTAGCCTAGATTACCGGGTTTAATTTAATATCTATGGTTTTCCTGATTTGTCTGCTCAGTGGCAAGTTGTTTCCAATACGAAGCACCAATGCTCATAATTTTAAAAAATTCATTGGTTTTATTCCCCACTTCCATTTGTGCAGCACCTTTTGAGAGTGGTTCCTGTCATTGGCATACTTAATGACAAGAGAGCATTCAAACCTGTTCTGAATCCTGCTGAAGTGGAATCAGTATTTGATGCACCATTAGAAATGTTTCTCAAGGTCTGCTCTAATTTCCATTTCTGTCTTCTTCATTCTTCATATTCATCTACAGGTTGTCTGATGTCATTACTTGAATCAGGATGAAAATCGTTGTCAGGAGGAGAGGGAGTGGATGGGAGAGAAGTATCTAATACATTTCTTCGACTACAAAACCAATCATAACAAGTACCTCATATGGGGTTTAACTGCTGGGATCTTGATTAGGGCTGCATCAGTGGTGTACCAACGGTCCCCAGCTTTCGAGGAGCAAAATCCTAGTTTTAAGGTTCCCCGAATTTTAGCCAAGGACACTGTAATGCGTTGAATTTGAGATAATTTTTACTGTTTTAATTCTTCAAAATAGGTGCATTTTATTCTATAAAGTCACCCTACATTTAGGGAATCTTTCTCCATTTGTATGTATTGAAAGAAAGGAAAAGAGTAGGGTTCCATTCTTGCTTATAAAATGTAAGATCAAAAGTTGGCAGGGTACTGAGTTATAGCGTCAGAGAAGTAGTTTCAGAAAAAACTTGGAGACTATAAGCTTAGCTTGTCTTCCCTCACTTATATAGGTCAGCTTGTCCTTTCTCAAATTTAAAATTCGTGTAAGGTTGCTTCATGGAGATAAATAGTCCTGCAATGTACTTCGTTAGTTGACAGAGTAGGAGTATTATTGCAGCTAGATTTTTAGGTTGGTAATTTGTTATGGTGGGATTTTGTTAGAGTTGTCATGTTTAAACCTAGGAACCGCGTACTCATTTGCCATCCTGCCTGAAATTTCCAATGCCTTTTCCTTTGGCAAATTTTTATGAATAAATTTTTCTGTAACTTAATTTGATTGTCAAGAAGCCTAGCTATAAGGCTCTTCCCTTGCCTCATTTTAAGTAATTCGTCACTTTCCCTCTTTCTCTGTGCCTACATGGTCTTTTTAAGGTCCTTGGTCTAAAGTAAATGGGGAGAACTGCATCTTGATGTTGGTGTTTCTTCATAAATTAGTTGACTGTTATAAGTTTTTTTTAATAATTATCCAGTATCCGGTATTATCATGTCATATTTAATTATTATCAGGTTAAGATAACTTTCCCAATGTAATTTTTTCCATCCATGACAAGGCTCAGAATCTAAGGGCTTGTTGGAATGTGTTCTTTTTTAATGTTCTCAAAATACTTTTTTAGAATTGTTTTTTGGAACAAATTTTAGAAATAAGAAAATAAAAAAATCTATTTGAATAATTATTATGAAAATCATAACTAATAAATATTAAATGAGTTATGCAAAATTTATAATTTATAATTTTATGATTAATGATATTGGTGTTTTTTTTTATTTTTTAAAATAAAAAATATAAAACACTTTAAAAATATTTTGAGTTTTCTATTATTATTATTATTATTATTATTTTAGAATATTTTATAGAAAATATTTATTAAATAATTTTTTTTATTTTTCTATTTTAAAAAATAAAAAAACTGCTATGAAAATATGAATAAAAAAATTAAAACTTTATTTAAGGGAGGTGGAAAAAGGAAGCTTATGTGTGATGAAAAAAGAAGCATGTTGACCTTCTTTGACTATTATAAGTTTTAAACCCAGTTGATACGAAAAAAGGATGAATTATGGTGATCTTCTTCGAAGTTTCTGACACAAAAACTCCCTCGCTTTGTGAAATTAGAGATTGAGTTGTTGAAGTAGTAATTTGGCCTTTGGATAATTTGTGTTGACACATTCAATACAAGATAAGAATTTAGAATTTGAACGATCACAAATAAATTATAAGATATTTTTTTAATTAAAGAAATTAAAGGAATGTGATATAAAAAGGAAGTATATATATATATATATTTTCTTTTTTATGATGTGATTTCTTATATTTTATATTGATGATATATTTTATTTTATTTAAGAGAAATTTCACTGAAAAATGTTATGATAAACTAAATTATACTCTTTAGATCTTCAAGCAACAAAGTAGTACCAAATTTTTTATGCATCAATTTACTTTCACTAACTCTCATTGGTTTAGTTCCTGGTTAGATGCATAAAATAATCACTTATTTAATTTTATAAGTGATTATATGTTGGAGTTTTCGAACATGCTCTTCAATAAGTACTTAGATTTTAAATAAGTATTTATAAAAATTAAGCCCATTTGTTTTAATTTTTTCCAAGCAAAAATCACTTTTTTATGTAAAAAAGCATTTTTAAAATTTTATAAGGTATTTATTTAAATTTTTAAAAATAATATGAAAAAAAATAGTTTTCTACTTATTTTGAGAAATTACTCTAAATAACTTTTAAAAAAAAATAATTACGGTAGACGAGAGAGAAAAAATGTAAAAAGGGCATAGGTGTAACAAAAATAACTTTAGAAATTATAAAAATAATAATATTTGACTAAATAAGAATATTATAAATAAAAAATATTTTTTTATTTTAATCAAACATAAAATAATTTCTACTTTTTAAAAAATCTCTAAACAATCAATATTTTTTAAATAATCTGAAAATCACTTTTTTAAAAGATTTAAACAAACTGATAATTTATTTCATTTTTTATTTTCATTATTCACCCAATAATTATTTAAATTATCAAAATTTAAATATATTTTTTTTTATAAAATCACTTATAAAAATATCCAAACACAAATCAATTTTAATATATTCACTTATTCTCATAATCAAATAAACATTTATATTCATAATTACTCATACATAATTTAATCTCCCACATCTTAAGTTAGTTTAGTTAATTAATGGAGTTTAGATAGCATACAGCCGAGCACTTCTGTTTTTCTAAATTTTTAATAGTTAGATCCTAACATAGTTTGGTCAGCGGATGAGAACTTGAGCGCGCTGAAAGGACTGGGGGTGAGTGGAATGGATTCAAACAACGCAGACCCAAGAATCTCTCAGAGAATTCAAGCTTTACTTCAGCATTTCCGATCCTCTGAACCTACTGGCTTCAACAATTCCTCGCTAAACCAATTCAAACCCACCAAGCGAGCTTCCGTACTGATCTGCCTTTTCGAAGGGGACGACGGCAATCTACGAGTTTTTCTCACTTTGCGGGCTTCCTCTCTGTCAACCCACTCTGGTATTGTCTTCCCGCTTCTCTTTCGCAGTGCTGAAAAACTGGAAATTTTGGGAGGTTTTTCGCATCTGTGTAACCCGAGGGGATGGGTTTGTGTGTGGCTGCAACTTGCAGGTGAGGTTGCGCTGCCTGGTGGGAAGAGAGAAGAAGGCGATGCTAACGATGTTGAAGCCGCGTTGAGGGAGGCTAAGGAGGAGATTGGTTTGGACCCTTCTCTTGTTTCTGTTATTACTTTGCTTCAACCTTTTAATACTAAGGTATTAGCATGAAAATTTTTATTGTGTTTCATTGATTTGTTCTTCGTAAATTTTAGTAGCAATTTCATTTGCCTCATTTTTTCTTAAGAAAATCTCAGGGGGCTATGTTCATTCTGTTGCTTCATAAAAAAAATGTTTCTGGTTAGAATGCTGGATTTATTGATAATGAGGCCGAGATATATAACGTTGAAGGAATAAGGAAGACATGTCTCATGATTTGTCATTAACATACAATAAAATTCAACCAGGGAAGTTTAGGTTGTATTGTTAATTCAGTAAGTTCCTCAAGTAATTTCTTGTTATTGGTAGCTAGTTTACTATGATGAACATCTGTTTTTGCCGTAGTAGTAAGCTTTGTATGATTTCTACCTGCACTCTGTCCTAACATCTCTTGGCTCTAACTAGCAACTCGTCCCTTCCTAACCATTCAAATAACTTATACATCGGAAAGCAAAAATCAACGAAACCTAAAATTGGACAGCAGGTCAGAACCATAGCTCACTCTTTGCCAAGTATGAACAGCCAGAAACTAAAATTTATAGAAGGGAGGATAGGTGTGCCAAGCTTTCAGTTCTGTTGTACTTAATGTTTAAGCCAATTGACTGCCCCCACCTACTCCTAAGTTATAACCTTGATGATGATGGAGGAAGCATGATAAACTCTAGATCCCTGATAAATTCTTTTGCCTCTCAAATCAGTTTACCTAATGAAGTTTTTATTCTTCATTTTACAGACTAAGTCTCTCAAGCAACAAATTATCCATGCTATTTTTGGAAAAACTAAGATTTTGCTCAAAACTTCCAATACTGGAGGAGAAACCTGTAACTATAGTATCCCAATTTAAATTGGTTGCTTTAGTCTTCAATGATGTCAAAACATAAATAGCAGCTAAAAGTCTAGTGACTCTAAAGATATGTTTGGGGGAGATAATGGGGAGAAAGATAAGGAAGGTTTAATTAAAATTTTTCCCTTGTTTGGGAGTTACTGATAAGGAGAGAATGATACTGAAAGATTTTCAATTTCAAATTTTCCCAATTTATGAGATTTTGAAGAATAAAGTTTCTCCAAACAAGGCGAAGGAATTTATATTTAACCATCTTTTCCCTTTCGTTCTTTCTGCTTTCTTTTTTAGTGGGATTCCTTTCCTTTCCTTCTCCCCCTAACTCCCAAACATATCTGGCTGTTTCAGTTTTCACTGATAGGGGCATAAGGCTAAGTTGCGTAGCAGATTTATGATATAGTTGGCTCAAGACAATCCATTCATGGTGTAATTCTGCCTTCTAAGTTCTAACCTTTTGCAGCATACTAATTTAAAGCCATATATAAATATCTTTCCTGACAAACTGATTTTTTCAAGTGCAGTATGGTGTGACAATAACTCCTGTAATTGGAATATTGTCAAACAAGGATGCATTTACCCCAATGGTAAATCCACATGAAGTTGAAGCAATATTTGATGTTCCATTGGAGATGTTCCTAAAGGTTTTATTCCAACTCCACTTTTCACTGATAATTTTGTACACGGCATGATTGAACAACGATAAACATATGAAATCACGGTGTGGGAATGCAGGATGAGAATAGGAGAGCTGTGGAAAGAGAATGGATGGGAAAGAAGCATCTTGTACATTTCTTTGATTATGAAGTTGATGATAAGAAATATGTGATATGGGCTATAACTGCAGCGATGTTAATCAGGGCGGCTTCACTCATATACCAGCGGCCTCCGGCATTTCTGGAGTTGAGGCCTAATATATGGGGAGGAATTACTGAAAATGATATGTTACTACTTCAGCATAGTTCAAAGCAGTAAATTTATTTGGGAAAATTAGGCTTTTAGTCCTTCTAGTTTAACTGAACTTTGAAGTAAGTCCTTACATTTCAAATTTTTTTAAGTCACTCCTTACACTTTACACGGTTATAGCCGTCTGTCCTTACAGTTTGGAAAATAGAAGTTGAGGACATTAACACCGTTAAATTTAGCATAGTCAGCAAACAGTGCCTGTGTGGAATGTAATGTGGATACAAGTATTTTCCAGGTTCACAACACTAATTGCAGCATTACTGTTCACCAAACACAAAGCAACATTGCACGCATAGAGATTCGTCACTTTACATTGATTTGCAGATTTGAGAATGAACAACCTCTCTTCTGTTATGCCTTCATCCACGCCTCCATTGTTGCAATTCTCGCCGATAATTGCAGCAATTTTGACCGCCACCTTTCAGCTTCTTCCTTTTTGTTGAAGATCATTTGAAGCACTTTTGTAGCCTCGCCCTCATGATCACCCTGCATTACTAATTAACCACCTCGCTGACTCTACTAGTTTTAGCATTAAAGCTGTGAGAACAATTGAAGGAATTGTTAGAACACCAAGCATCCAAGCTTAAGTGATAACTTTCCAAAGAAATAGTTAGAGACATAGCCAAGCAAAACTCCCAGATTGGTGGAAAAGGTTTGGAAGAGAGGTTCGGAAGCCTTTATGTGACTGAACAATAATCATATAGCTTAGCAAAATTAATAAAACTATACGCTGCACATATATAATAACTAATAAGCACCTGCTTCTATATCATTACATTTTTTAGGCATTGTTTATCATCTATATCCATGGAGTGATGGAGAGAAAAGGAAGGTAAGGAAGAGAGAGAAAAATTGTGTCATTGAGTTCTATTGCAACAATTATTATTACTCAACAAAATAAAATTAGTTACAAACAAACAATATAAACTGTATAGGTCATATAGATCAAGATAATATACTTAGAGTAATGCACTTTCCAGGTCCATTACCTTATAACTTGCTTCCATTCAAGATACTCTGTTTACCTATGCTTTTTGTGACATAAAACAGAGGCCAAAGAATTACTGTGGGTTCATGGTTTTATATATATATATATATATTCTGTCTCTTCACTAGGTACATGGTTATATATAACCATGTACCTAGTAAAGAGATAGAATAAAGGTGAAGAGAGAGGGATATAATTTGCTAGGAAAATATTAATGCCAAGAAGCTTTAGTGATATTTTAGAAATAAACGCCAAGAAGAACTTATTAATTCCTGCAATATTTAGCAATCACTATCATCAACAAATGAGACATACAAATAAAGTAACCCATCAACATAGTATCATCAAAAGTCATAAAATTAGTATTATAAAAGTAACCCAAAGCAAGGGATCAAGGATCTATTACTCTATTTCATACCAGTCGAGACTACATTGCAAATGTCTGTGTTGTATATCAATATAATATTACACTATATCTACAAATTGTGAGGCTACAACATAACAGGCTACAATGCAAAGTATGACCGCTTTCAACAAACAAATACCACAAAACCCATTTAAATGTCTGTTGGTTTCGCACACACCCCACCTTGGTCTTGTTACACACCACCATGTTCTGTTGCCCTTCTTCGATGTTTGTCATACACTGTAGACTTCCTCTGTCCGTCAAGGCGTCAACAACTATAGCAGTGTCTTGTATCCATCTGTAGGTTAGGTTTTAGGAAAAGAGTTTCTATCGGGTGCCTGAGTCCATTCAACACATGAATCATCATCCTAGGTTTTTATTAATATGATGTGTTTAAAAATCAATTGTCACATCAGCACCGTTTGCTGACTGTGCCAAATTTAACAGTGTTAAGGTCCTCAACATCTATTTTCTAAACTATAAGGACTCATGGTTGTAACTGTGCAAAGTTTAGGGAGTGGTTTATAAAAAATTAAAGTGTAGGGACCTACTTCAAAGTTCAATGAAACTATAAGGACTAAAAGTTTAATTTTCCCAATTTATTTCAATTCCTATTCTCAGAACATTGTATGATAAATTCAATATTGATAAATTCATATATATATATATATATGTATGTATGTATGTATGTATGTATGAGATCTAGCTAAATATTTTAATTGTAGTTGATACAAAACATTTAGAAAATTTTTTTTGACAAGAATTGAAAAAAATTAAAGTTAACGAAACGTAGGAAAGAAGTAAATGAAAAAGTTTAAATTGTTTAGAATTTAGGATAATTGAGGTTGGATGTATTTAGGGACAAATTTTTAAATTCAAATTAAAAATATTGAATTTGAATTGAAGATAACTTTAATTAGTTAATTTGATTAAATTTGAGAAAAAGCTAATTAATATTATCTCAAATTTAATTGGGATTTTAATTTTAAAAAAGAGATAAAATCTTTTCTTAATATCAAGTTTGTTTAGTTGAAAAGATATTCAATAGATTTAGTTTGTTGGGTTTATACTTTTTCCTGTTTAAAAAATAAGTTCTCTTTCAAAAGTTTTTTTTATCCAAAATATAAGTCTTATTTGATAATTTTTAGTGTATCAAATGATTTTTTTTCCTATTTTATCTTTATTTATAATTAAATGTAAAAGAGATTATAAATTTTAAATGTAATGCATTAAATAGGGGTATTATTAAAAAATAATATATTTTTTATAGATTTAATAGAAAAAAGTATCTTTTTTTATTTTTGTATACTTAGTTAAACAGAATTTATATTTTAAATCAATAAGTGGAATAGTCTAGCCTTACATATAGAGTAACTTTCTGTGGACAAGACACTGGTTCCTCTCATAGGACAATTAAATAAGTCTGCTTACCTTCGATATTCACTATTTGATCAAGTTAGTTTGCTATATTTTTTAGTCTGAGTATTGTTATATTTTTTTGCTATGTTTTTTTAGTTTGATTATTCTAACTCGTTTCATTCCAATTGTTAATATTTAGCATATCCTTCTATTTATTATAGAGATTTGATTAGGATATTATTTTGTTAATATTTAGCATATCCTTCTATTTATTATAGGGATTTGATTTGATTCGATTTTGTAATTATTAGATAGATTTATTTTTTGTGTATATATGTAACCCAAGTTATTCAGTAATATTCAGAGTAATTTTCCACAATTACTTCTTCATGGTACCAGAGCTAGGTTAATATCATAGGAATTTTTTTTTTCATTGGCGTCCGTACGTTCTTCCTCAGATCTGTCTTTGTTCAGTGCTCCACCGGTGACACGCGCCCCACCACCGTGTTCAGCATCTCGAGTTCGGCCGGTCCACCAATTCCGGCAGCCTTCCTCCGCCGCACGCTCTCCCACGCGCTTCACGCGCCGACGGTCCAGTTTTTCTTTCTCCGGCGCGTGAGGGCGCGTCCGGTGTTCGTTCTCGCCGGAGTTCATCTCGTTCTGCTCGTCGTCATCTTCTGCTTCTTCTTGTGTGGTTGGTTTGTTGATTCGTCAACTCATTGCACTTCGTCTATTTTTCAGAATTATTTGAGAATTTCATTTTCTCCTGGGTGTTCTTTTTGGAATTAGTTTCATCATGGATAAATCTGACATTGCTCAACCTATATCTGTTATTTTGAATGGATCCAATTATCGTCTCTGGTTGGAAAGCATGCGTGGTTTTCTTAAAGGCAGAAAATTATGGCGGTATGTTACTGGTGACATTAAATTTCCTACTCGTGTGTCTGACGAGACAGAGGTTAAGTTTAATGACCGCTTAGAGGAGTGGGATAGCAAAAATAATCAGATCATTACATGGTTTCGTAATACTTCTATTGCTAGTATTCATCAACAGTTTGGTCGATTTGAAACTGCTAAAGAAGTCTGGGATCATCTTGCTAGTCGTTATACATCATCAGATTTATCTAATCAATTTCAGTTGCAAAAGGATCTCAGTATTCTCAGACAAGAACGTGGCCAACCTCTTTATGAGTTTCTTGCTAAGATTGAGTTTGTTTGGGATCAACTGGCTTATTCAGAGCCTATTTTCAAATGTGAAGCAGATGCTCAAGCCTTTCTGAAGTATCGTGACCAACTCCGACTTATTCAGTTCCTTATGGCTCTTACAGATGATTTTGAGCCTGTTCGTGCTTCTTTACTGCATCAGAGTCCACTTCCTACTCTTGAAGATGCTCTTCCTCGTCTTAGATAGGAAGAAACTCGCTTGGGTCTTCTCCATCGTAATCCAGAGATGGTTTTTGCTGTATCTGACAAGAATTCTAAGTCTTGTCGGCGCTGTCCTCAGTCCAATCACTCCTTTGCTGAGTGTCCCTTCATTGAATGTCGTGCATGTCAGAAGAAAGGTCATATAGCTGCTAATTGTCCCACCTTATATTGCAGATATTGTAAAAAGACCGGGCATCTCATTGATCAATGTCCCATTCGTCCACCTAGAACTGATCAGAGGAAGTTCTCACGACCTGGGCATTCAACCAAGCCTGCTCTTTCTGCCACTGATGCTGTCAATAGCGAGTCACCTTCTGAATCCACTTCATCATCTTCTACTTCTGATCTCGAAGTGCTACTTCGGAAACTTATTTCTAGTTCTTCTAGTCCACCGACTGCTTTAGCTACTCCTCCAGGTATATCTTCTTGGTTTTTTGATTCTGCCTGTTGTAATCATATGACTGGACAATCTGATTTCTTTTCTTCCATGACACCTAACTCCTCTGCTCCCTCTATCCATACTGCTGATAATTCCCAAATGCCTGTTAGTCATGTTGGTACTGTTTCCTCACCTTCTTTATCTCTTAGTGATACTTATTTTGTTCCTGCCATTAGTTTCAATCTTATTTCTGTTGGTCAGCTTGTTGACATGGGCTATGATGTATTATTTAACAAACATGGTTGTGTTGTGATGGATTCTCAGACAGGACAGATCATCGGGACTGGGCGTAAAGTCGGACGTATGTTTGAGCTCACTTCTATGCATCTTCCTGATGTCGCTCAGTCATCCAGATTGTGTGCTGCCACTACCTCTTCATCTCTTGATTTGTGGCATCGTCGACTTGCTCATACTTCTTTGAATAAACTACAACTTTTGATTTCTAATAGTTTCCTAGGTCCTGTTAGTGAAAAATCCTTACATTGTATTTCCTGTCAGACTGCAAAACAACCTGCTTTACCTTTTAATAAAAGTGATTCTATTTCTGATTCTCCATTTGATTTGATTCACTCTGACATTTGGGGACCTTCTCCTACTCCCTCCATGGGAGGATCACGATATTTTGTACTTTTTATTGATGATTTTTCACGTTTTACTTGGATCTATATGATGAAAAATCGTTCAGAATTATCCCAAATTTATATTAAATTTGCTACTATGGTTCGTACTCAGTTTTCCAAGATAATTAAAGTCTTCCGTCGTGATAATGCTTTAGAGTATCGTGACTCCAAATTACTTAATTTTCTTGATGAACAGGGCACTATCTCTCAATATTCTTGTCCTTACACCTCTCAACAGAATGGTCGTGCAGAACGAAAACATCGTCATATTCTTGACTCTGTCCGAGCTCTGCTCATTTCCGCTTCTTGTCCAGAGCGTTTTTGGGGTGAAGCAGCCATGACTGCTGTCTACTGTATCAATCGTATTCCATCCTCTGTTCTTGGTAACATCTCTCCTTTTGAGTGTCTTCATGGTACTTCTCCAAATTATTCTATGTTAAAAGTTTTTGGTTGTGCTTGTTTTGTTCTTCTTCCCTCTCATGAGACCACCAAATTACAAGCACGTGCCCGTGTCTGTTGCTTCCTTGGGTATGATTCTGAGCATAAGGGATATCGTTGCTGGGATCCTTTATCCCATCGTATACGAATCTCTCATCATGTTGTATTTTGGGAAAATGTCCAGTTTTCTTCTTTGACCGATTTCTCTTCGATTCCTTCCACTTCCTCTCCTATTTTTACAAATCTTTCTATTGATCTTTTTCCTAGTGACTCAGGTACAGGTTCAGTTGATGAGCTCACCACTACGTCTGATGTTGCATCTTCTCCAGATGGTACTGTTGCTTCTGATTCTCCCTCACAAGTCATTTCTACGGAGCCTGTGTCCTCTGACTCAAATCGGCCTACTCGTGAAAGAAACCCTCCCTCTTACCTTCGAGATTACCACTGCTTCTCTACTATTCTTCAGCTAAAGGAACCTCAGTCCTATAAGGAAGCTTCTCGTGACTCTCATTGGCAGCAGGCTATGCAAGCAGAATTGCAGGCATTGGAAAAAATGCACACTTGGGATCTTGTTGATCTTCCTCCTGATAAGACTCTAGTTGGATGTCGATGGGTATATAAAATTAAGACTCATTCTGATGGTTCTTTGGAACGGCGTAAGGCTCGCTTAGTAGCTCAGGGCTTTACTCAGGAGTATGGGATTGACTATGAGGAGACTTTTGCTCCGGTTGCTCGAATTACTTCTGTTAGAAGTCTTCTTGCTATTGCTGCAGCCAAGTGTTGGACTCTTTATCAAATGGATGTCAAAAATGCCTTTCTGAATGGAAATTTAGAAGAAGAAGTTTATATGAAGCCCCCTCCAGGATATCCTAATCCGGCAAACAAGGTTTGTCGTCTCCGACGTGCTCTTTATGGTCTTAAACAGGCTCCTCGTGCTTGGTTTGCTAAGTTTAGCACCACCATCAGTCAGCTTGGTTTCTCTTGTAGTCCTCACGATTCTGCATTGTTTATTCGTACTACGGATCGTGGTATAGTCTTGCTTCTGTTGTATGTTGATGACATGATTATCACAGGTGATGATTCCATCGGAGTTCAAGAACTCAAGTCTTTTCTCGGGAATCATTTTGAAATGAAAGATCTTGGGAATCTCAGTTACTTTCTTGGTCTTGAGGTACTCTATGTGAAAAATGGTATATCTCTCTCTCAGGTCAAGTATGCTTCTGACTTGATTTCTCGAGCTCAACTCACTGATGACACAGTCGAGGCTACTCCTATTGAACCTAACGCTCGGTTCACTCCTACTGATGGCACATTATTGAAAAATCCTACCCTTTATCGTCAGTTAGTTGGAAGTCTTATCTATCTCACAGTGACTAGACCTGATATTGCTTATGCAGTGCATATTGTCAGTCAGTTTATGTCTGCTCCTCGTACTACTCACTATGCTGCAGTACTTCGCATTATTCGTTATGTTAAAGGAACCTTATCTCATGGTTTGCATTTCTCTGCCAGTTCTTCGCTTGTTCTACGAGCTTATTCTGATGCAGATTGGGGAGGTGATCATTCTGATCGTAGATCTACCACTGGCTTCTGCATTTTTCTTGGTGATTCTCTGATTTCATGGCGAAGTAAGAAGCAGACGTTGGCTTCTCGCTCAAGTGCTGAATTCGAGTATCGTGCTTTAGCTGACACTACTTCTGAAATACTTTGGCTTCGATGGCTTCTTTCTGATATGGGGGTGGCCCAAGACTCTTCTACTGATCTCTATTGTGATAGTCAGAGTGCCAGACAAATTGCTCATAATGATGTATTTCACGAACGGACTAAACATATTGAGATTGATTGTCATTTTACTCGACAGCATGTTGTTCGAGGAACTCTCAGACTCCTTCCTATCCGGACTACTGATCAACCGGCTGATTTATTTACTAAGTCACACAGTTTAGGCCGGTTTAATATATTAGTAAACAAACTCAAGATGTTCGTTATTGAACCATCTTGAGTTTGAAGGGGGGTGTTAATATTTAGCATATCCTTCTATTTATTATAGAGATTTGATTAGGATATTATTTTGTTAATATTTAGCATATCCTTCCATTTATTATAGGGATTTGATTTGATTCGATTTTGTAATTATTAGATAGATTTATTTTTTGTGTATATATGTAACCCAAGTTATTCAGTAATATTCAGAGTAATTTTCCACAATTACTTCTTCACCAATCAAGATGGATGTGCTAGGCCAAGATTATTAGGATATCGTAGAACTACTTATGTATGAAACGGGAAAGAGAAAAAAAAAAAGCAAAGAAAGATTATGGAGGAAGATCTAAACAGAAAGATGGAAATGATGTTGAAAGAGCAAAAGATGAGGGAGGAGGAAAAGCTAAAAAAGGAAGATATCCAATTTTATCAAAGATTAGAGATGGTAAAGGAAGAACCAAGGCTATGTTTAGTATGTAGGAATGAGGATATTGGAATGGAAATGGGAAAGAGTAGCCATGATATTGTGTGTTTGGTAAGCGAGATCGAAATGCCATGGGAATGGCTGATTCTCATGAACATGGGAATCAACAAACCCACCCATGAGCTAAGAAATGCTAAGCTAGGAACTTAAACACAAAACTACCCCTAAATTTTATACTCTTCTTCCTCTCCAGTCGACGCTGCAAGCTACTCTCTCCTCTGAAAGTAAGGGCCCGTTTGGTTTTCAGTTAGTGAAGAATGAGTTTTGGTAGAATTGGTTTTGTAACGTAGTTATGATAAAAATTGATTTTATACTAACGTGTTTATATTTGGATGATTTATTTGAAAATTGATTTTGACAAAACTCATAATTTTCCTCTAAATTGAGTTTAAACTCTATCTCATGGTTAATTTAATTTATTTGGACTAAAATTTAACCTACATTTATTTAATTGAGAACATAATATATCTGATATAACATTTTCTTGTAGGTCATGATCTATAAAAATTAAAATTTTGAAGGGAAATTTTGGTTAATAGATAGGAAAAATTTTATGAAAATTTTATTTTCCCAATTTTTTTATTTTTTCTCATTTTTATTAGTATATTTTTATCTGACTTTAAAATAAATACAGATAGGAAGAGAGAAGGAGAACGAAAAAGCAACTTGATTCTGCTTCTTCACAAGCTCCATTTTGCACAAAAAATAATTCTCCAACGGAAACGGAAAAAACCCTCCAAACATACCCAAATTTTATCAAACCTTGGTTTTGACCCCAAACCAAGGTTTGCAACTGGTTCCCAAACAGAGTCTAAATCGTGCAACTTGAGTGCCACTACGCCACTATTGCATCTCCAAATCGTTCTCACTCCTACAATTTTCATCCCATTTTCTTGTGATTTCCTCCACCAAACTTCAATCGGTTTTTATTTTTCTAGTTCTCTTTCCATTTTCACCACTTCTCCTCCATTCTTCTACTTGATTTTACTTTTATCTTGAGCATCCAAGGTATGGATAGTTGCAGAATAGGGCGAACAAGCTAGGGATTCGAATTCTTCTTGGGAGATTCACAAGTTGTAGCAAATTGGAGTGATCTTTGCTATTCTCTAATGGATTCAATTCTTGCTTCATCTTTTCTTGATTTGGACAAGTTCTTGACCATGGAAGCTTGAGGTTGAAATGGTGCTATGCAATAAAGATAGGGAAAAAGTCATGAAAAGCATGGGATTCATAGTCTACAAAGGGGATTATTTTACTCTTTTACTATTTTCTTAGTTAGATCGATTTTGTTTTTAATCTTTGTATTGAATCTCTATGCCAGGATTATAATTTGAAATTTATTTAGTTTCTGGACATTGGATTCATTTTGATCAATTTCATTTGAAAGAGTTTATTTTGATGTAATTGGATTGGTATTATGTTGCTAATGTCATATTGAATTTTGGCCAACATGTTCTTGTCTTCAATGATAGTTTAGCTATCTTAATTGTAATGTTAGTGAATGAGGATGGTTAAATTGTTATTTTGGATAAGTTATATGTTCTTGTCTTCAATTGATTTTGTTTTTTTTTTCATATAGAAAACAAAAATTTTCGATTGTCGAAAGTTTTCAATCTTTATCTATGCAAACTTATTATTTATAGTTTAAATTGCGTGCACAATGAAATTCCATTTTGATTTAACGTTTTCATTAATTCAAAGGGAATGGCCTTCGATGTCTGGGCCTATCTTCCAATTTTGTTTTATCTTGTTCTAATTTTTTTTAGGCTTTTGTTTTCTGGGTCATACTAGTTTTGGGTCTGTTTTATTTTTCTGTTTTTATTTTTATGCACATTATTGGGCTTGTTTTATGGGCCTGCGTTTTGGGCAATTCTTATTTTATTTTTCTGGAAATAATTTCAGCTTGCATTATTTATTTTCTATGCATTTTTTTAAATAAATAAGAGAGTGGGAGAATTTATTTAATTATTTAATCACATGATTGTTTAGTTGATTAAATTAATTATTTAAATTCTTATAGTGTAGTGCATATACATAATTTTAATTGCACATATGATATTTGTGATTAGCATACTTTTATTTTAAGGAGTAGCCACAACATCCTTGTAAAGTTGCATGCATAATATAAATCACATATGGATATAGAATATTAAATTCTAATAAAATGTGTAATTCTAATTCATCTTTACCCATAGGTAGATAATTATAATTGCATATTTTGTTAGGATAAAATAGATATAGCCTTATGTTTTCTAAGTAGTCCACAGGTATTAGGAAGCATAAATGCATTCTAGTTTCATTATTTATTAGACATAAATATATGCTATGCTAATGTCTTTGCCCACAGGTAGAAATTAGTGATACGATATTTATATAAGTATGTGTTACATTGGTAAATATACATAATTGTTAAGGTGATGATTGATTGTCTCAAAATTATTACTGTAAGTGTGTTTAATAATTATTTCCCTTGCAGCTCCTTCATCTCACATTCTATCTGAAGTTGGTGATAAAATCACTCTTGATGGCACAAATCATGTTGAGTGGAAGGAAGATATTCTCCTTCATCTTGGCTATACAGAACTAGATTATACCTTGAGGATTAAAGAACCTCCAGTGCCCAAAGAAGACGATAAGGATGCGCAAATTGCATATGATCATTGGGATCGATCCAACCGCCTTGCCTTAATGTTGATTAAGGCGCGTATTAAGAGAAGCATTCGAGGTTCTATTCCAGATTGTCGAACAGCCAAAGAATACTTAGAGGCTATTGACAAGTAGTATACCCCTACAGATAAACAACTATAAGGGGCTATTATGAGAGAACTTGTTGATATGAAACTTGCAGGTGTGGGTGGTGTCCGAGAACACATTATGAAAATGAGCGACTTGGCATCACAATTGAGGCATTTTAAAATGAAGCCTCCTGAGCAATTCCTTGTGCAGCTCATTCTGAGTTCCCCTCCTCATCAGTATGAAGCTTTCTATGTCTCTTACAATACACATAAGGAACAATGGTCAGTAGATAAATTGTTGGCCATGTGTGTTCAAGAAGAGGCTAGACTAATGAGGAAAGGAAGAAATGAACCTAAGGAAGTGCATTTGGCAGAAAGCTCCAATTCTTGGAGGAAGAACAAGAAAGACAAAAGGAATAAGTCCATTCATCCGGCTTCCGCTGAGAATAAAGATAAGGTCACTTGCTTCTTCTGTAGGATGAAAGAACATATGCGGAATGAATGTCCCAAGAGGAAAGCATGGCTCGCCAAGAAGGGTATAGGTAATGGAATTTACATTTCTTGTGTGGCTTATGAATCTCATTTAGTTAGTATTAATTATGACACTTAGTGGATTGATTGTGGAACTACAATTCACATTGCTAATACCATGCAGGGGTTTCTCAACAGCAGCGCCCACATCCCAATGAGGAAAATGTCTACTGGGGCAATGGGATAAGGGCCCATGTGGAAGCAGTTTGAACATGTTGGATCATTTTATCAAATAAATCAATTTTAGATTTAGAAAATTGCTTTTATATTCCAGATTTTTCTAAAAATTTAGCTTCAATTTACAAATTAGTTCATTTGGGATTTGAATTGTTTCTTTCTTCAAATTTGATGAGATTGAATAAAGACTCTTTACCTTTTGCTGATATTTCTTTATGTAATGGTTTATTCAAATTATATACTGATTTACCTCAATCTCATGTTGTTACGCATGATATTAAGTGAAGTGTTATGAATGAGAATTCTCTTGGCTTGTAGCATAGGAGATTAGGACATATCTCCATAGAAAGGGTCAAAAGATTAACTAAAAATTGGATGCTCCCATCTTTAGATCATAAAAAAATTGATCCATGTGTGGACTGCATTAAGGGTAAGCAGACCAACAAGTTACATAAAGGGGCTAAGAGAAGTTTTGAAATCTTAGAGATTATTCACACAGATATTTATTTGCCCTGATTTATCTTCTCATGGTCAAAAATATTTTATCTCCTTTATAGATAATTATTCACGGTATATGTATATCTAATTGCTTTATAATAAAAGTGAGGCATTAAATACTTTTAAGGAATATAAGGTGAAAGTACAGAAACAAATCAGTAAGCAAATTAAAATTGTTAAATCTGATAGAGGAGGTGAATATTATGGAAAATACCCTGATGATGGACAAGTACCTGGTCCATTTGTTGAGTTTCTTCAAGAGCATGGTATAGTAGCTCAATACACCATGCCTGGCCACTTGATATGAATGGTGTAGCTGAAAGAAGGAACAAGATGCTACTAAACATAGTGAGGAGTATGATAAGCAACTCCAAGCTTCCAATTTCATTATGGAAAGACGCACTTAAAACAACAGTATATATTTTAAATAGGGTTCCATCAAAGGTAGTTCCCAAAACTCCCTTTGAAATCTGGAAAGGTTGGAAACCCAGTTTGAATCATATGCGTGTATGGGGTTGTCCTGCGGAAGTAAGAGTGTATAACCCTCAAGAAAGGAAACTGGATCCTAGGACCATTAGTGCCTATTTCATAGGCTATGCGGAAAGGTCCAAGGGCTATAGATTTTATTGTCCTCATATTCAATGAGATTTGTGGAATCTAGGAATGCTAAGTTTCTTGAGAATGATGTGATCAGTGGAAGTGATCAAATATATGACCTAGTCACTAAAGAGGATCACATTCAAGAAACCATTAATCATGAAGGAACATCACTGATATATAACACTCATTCTGTTGGAGTGAATATGGAAAGTGATGCAGTTCCTGAAACTCAAATTGATAATGTTGGAAATTAGGAACAAACTAATGAATCTATCACTCATGAAGAACAATAACTAGAAATGATAGAGAATGTTTCTGAAGAACAACCTCAACCCACTCAACAAGTGGAGGTGAGGAGATCAACTAGAGAAAGAAAGTCAGCACTTCCTAGTGACTATGTGGTGTACCTTACTGAATCTAACTATGATATAAGTGTTGAAGATGATCCACTCACATTTACTCAGGCTATGCAGGATGCAAACTCTAAATTATGGTATGATGTTATGACTGATGAAATGCAATCCATGGCAAACAATAAAGTTTGGGAACTTGTAGAGTTACCTAGTGATTCTAAGGCCATTGGCTGTAAATGGGTCTTTAAGACCAAAAGGGACTCACAAGGTAACATAGAGCGATACAAGGCAAGGTTGGTTGCCAAGGGATTCACTCAAAAGAAGGGAATTGATTACAGGGAGACTTTCTCACCTGTGTCCAAGAAAGATTCTTTCCGTATCATCATGGTATTGGTAGCTCACTTTGATTTAGAGTTACATCAGATGGATGTTAAGACTACATTCCTCAATGGGGATCTTGAGGAAGAAGTCTATATAAAACAGCCCGAGGGATTTATTTATGAAGGAAATGAACATAAAGTTTGCAGGTTGAAGAAGTCAATATATGGTCTGAAATTGGCTTCACGACAGTGGTATTTAAAATTCCATGAGGTAATCACATCTTTTGGTTTTGTTGAGAACATCATGGATCAATGTATATATCACAAGGTCAGTGGGAGTAAGATCATATTTTTTATCTTATATGTGGATGACATACCGCTTGCCACTAAAAATTTGGGGTTGTTGTATGAGGTGAAACAATTTCTGTCCAAGAATTTTGAAATGAAAGATATGGGTGAGGCATCCTATGTCATTGGTATTATGATACATAGAGATAGATCTCAAGGTATCTTGGGATTATCTCAGGAAACTTATATCAATAAAATTCTTGAACGATTCAAGATGAAAGATTGTTCATTTACTCCAGCACCTATTGTGAAAGGGGACAAATTTAGCCAATTACAGCATCCCAATAATGATTTTGAAAGAAGGAGATGGAAAATATTCCTTATGCCTCAGCGGTTGGAAGCTTGATGTATGCACAGGTTTACACAAGACCTGATATAGCTTTTGCTGTAGGCATGTTAGGAAGATACTAGAGTAATCCAGGAATGGATCATTGGAAGGCTGTAAAGAAAGTTTTGAGGTACCTAAAGGGTACTAGACAATACATGTTTACATACAGGAGATCCAACAATCTAAAAGTTGTTGGGTATTCAGACTCAAACCTAGCAGGATGCATTGACACAAGAAAATCAACATTCGACTATATTTTTTTGTTAGCAGATGGAGCTATATCCTGGAAAAGTACAAAATAAACACTAATAGCCACCTCTACTATGGAAGCTGAGTTTATATTGTGTTTTGAGGCAAGCTCACAGGTAGGGCTGTGCAACGGGCCCGTCGGCCCGGTCGGCCCGGTGTGGCCCGGTCATTTCGGGCCGGGTCGGGCCGGGCCAAAAAGAGAAAAGAACAAACTGAAGGAGGACCGGGCCGGGCCGGGCCGCGGGCAAGCAACATGCCCGTCCTACCCAGCCCGGCCCGGTATATATATATATATATTTTTCCCAATTTTCTCATATTTTTTTATTTGTTAAAAATATTGAATAATTTTATATAATTGTTTTTCCTTCTTATACCTTATGTAATAAATTAATTTTATAATTATAATAGATATGTTTTATTATTTCAATTTTTAATTTTATTTCAAATTTTAAATCTATTTCATCACTTAATATTATATAAAATAAATAATGTATAATTATTGAGTATTTATAATTTTGATAAATATTACTTTTTAACCTAATATTATTTTCTCTAAGAATATATTTTAAATGAAACTAATTATATTTTTATTAAAAAATTAAATTAATTTATTTATTTATTATTTATTTTTTTTAGACCGGGCCAAAACCCGGCCCGGTATTGACCCGGTCCCGGCCCGGTGAAGGACCGGGCCATACCGGGCCGGGCCGGGCCACGGGCTGATTTTCTCAGCCCGGGGGGTGTTTCGGGCCGAACACCGGGCTGAGGTGATGCCCGGCCCGTCCCGGCCCGTGCACACCCCTACTCACAGGTAATATGGATTAGAAATTTCATTGTTGGGCTTCAGATTGTGGACTCAATCTCTAGGCCAATCAAAGTGCTCTGTGATAATACAGCTTCTGTGTTCATGGCTAAGAATAATAAAAGTGGAAGTCCAAGCAAGTTCATCGACATCAAGTACTTAGCTTTGAAAGATAGAATTAAAGAAGGCCAAATAATCGTTGAGCACATTCGGACGAAAGAAATGTTAGCTTATCCGTTTACTAAAGGAATGCATCTAAAGGAGTTTAAAGATCATGTGCCTCATATGGGTATTAGACTTTCACTAGTCTAATAGAGGTATGTAAAGTAATGAAATTTCAATTTGTGGTTTATTATCTCATGTTTATATGGTATACATTCTTGTTGAGATAAATAAACATTGATTTAGGAATCGAATAAACATTCTGGTTTATTCATAAAGTTGATATCCCATAAAGTAAGGATACTACTTGTGATACATAGAAGGTAATACTCATATTTAGAGGACCTACCGCTATGATTCATATAGTATTGCTTAAATATCTTTTGATATATCAATTGACATATTATGATTGAACCAAGTGGGAGAATATTAGATATATTTAATTAATAATAATATATATTTTGAATTTATTTTATATTTATCTTATTTACTTAATTAAATATATTTTATCTAAGTGTGGTCCTTATCTTTAATAAAGATAATGTCAGTTGAGTGATTTTAGGAGATAAGGGATAACTCAGATGATATGATGTTATCTTTATTTGAATTTGAAATTCAAATAAAAGATAGAATAACTATTAAATAACCTACGATGGCTAGGCTATTTAATTGGAGGCTGAGTAGAGCATCAGATATACTAATTATTCATTCTACGCTCATATAGAGGTTCTCTAACTAGTAACGGTTGATTCCCAACTACCATTACTGAGCCCAAATACTAATTAGAAGAATCTCTTTTTATCTAATTTCTTCTGACTAATTTCTGTGGTTTTAGATCTTTGGTTTATTCCTAATTCGAGTAGGATTACTCAATCAGATCTTTTACAACTATGGCGAGAGATATTTATGATCATTATTTATTCCGCTATGAATTTGTAGAAGATTTATTTATATTTATAGATTCATATATATATATAAATCTGTTTCTACATGATTGGCATTGATTTTGGGGCTATAATGATTAATATGTGACAATGGAATTAAAGGAAATCTAATTACACAATAAAGGATTTAATAAAGTGAAACTTACAAAGTGTTTGAATAAATGTGTAAGAGAAGTTAATGTGCTTAATAGTCAAATTCGTACACTTTGGTTGAAGGAATATTGATTGGGCTTAATGAAATCACTTTGTTAAATAAATTCTTTCATAATTTCCCTTTGTAGAATCATTTAAGCTCTTGTGTTTGAATGGCGACAGTGGCTCAGTCACAAGAACGATGGCATGGTGTGTGAGTCTTCGGTGACGAGAGATGTCCAAAATGCTATGTGAGTCTCTAGCGGCAAGAGAGATCTTGGTGTGCAGTGTTTTTCTCCAGCTGGTGACGAGAATGGTTTGGAAGTTCTCATCCTTGGCAGTTCACCTTCATTCTTCTTCCAAGTGAAAAGTAATGGGATCTGAATTTATATTAACAGATTTGGCGATGGATTTCTATTCACCTTCATTCATCCTTGGCTCTTTTCCACTAATTAGTCAGCGACGAAATGTTGAGCCGCTAAGTCACCGATGGTGCTCGGTGGTCCTTAGTGGTGCTCCCTACAATAGACATGACAGCTGGTTCGATGGGGAAGAGGATGGGAAAGAAAGAGAAGGGTATTTGAGTTATTTAACTACTTTATTTTTATTTTAGTATTATTTATTTTTTGTGATTCCCATATTTTTCCTAGCATACCATGTGTACATTTTAAATCTCATTCTTACTCCCATTCCTACTCCTATTTCTGTTCTCATTTTCATTCCTATTTCTATTTTTATTCTCATCCCATTAAAAATCATTTTGCGTATTAAACGTGATTTAAAAGAAAAGTTAAACACTCTAAAAAAAGTACCATAAAAGGTGAAAAAGTCAGGAGAAGAACTAAAATTAGGATTAGTAAAATTGAGAGATAAAGAGCCAAAGGATGAGGCTGGAAGAGATGAAGCTGGAGAAGAATCGAATCAAATGCAAATATAGAAAGAGCTCCAATTTCATAAAAAATTATGGATGATACAGGAAAGGGTAAAAGAAAGTTAAATATGATACTAAAGAAGGCGGAAGAGTTGGAGTAAGAGAATGAACAAAAATTGAGAGACAAAGAGTCCATGGATGGAAGAACTAAAACTCAAGAAGAATCGAATTAGCACATAGAGAAGTATCTCTGGTGATTTTTTTAATTTTTTATCATTTTTACTAGTTTATTATTATTATTAGTATTATTTTTAAAATTTTGTTTGAAGGGATTACATTTTTTAATTAAAATATTATCTCTTTAATGCATTCCTCGCTATTTTTGTTTAAGAATCTTATCCAAACTACTCCTTCCTTTCTTCAAGCTGTTCTTCTGTATTCAGAGAAGATAGCATTCCAAGCTGGCTGCTAGCGAAGCAGCAATCCCAAAGGTGAGGCGGTTTCCTTGCTAGTTTAAGAACGTTATCGAAACTACTACCTGGATAGGATTTTAGAATTAAGAAAAAAAAAACTTCAAATTTGTCAAAAAAAGTTTTAAAAATTCACATCTTTTAATAGCATAATATATAATTAGTTAATAGATGCTTTATATTCATTAAAAAAATTAAAAAAATATATAAAAAAGAAAGAAATAAAAATGAGCTTATACCCTAAATAAAATTTTAAAAAAAGTTGCCAAAAAATATAAAAAAAGCACCCCAGCTTCAAGATTGAAGTACTTCACCTCCTTCGTCATTTCTTATTCATGATTAAGATAATCATTTAAAATTGAAATTTAGATAATTAAATATTTCACAATTCACTTAATTTAAAATATATCTATATATTATCTTACTCATAATCTATTGTATATTTTTATTTAATTGTTTGTATTATTTAAATAGTTTATATTTTTTTATTTTTAATTGTAATTATTACTTGTAATACTTAGTTGAAAAATTATATTTATTTTGTGTTATAATTATTTTAAAATAAAAATATATATTTAAAAAAATATGTAAATTCAAAGTTGATCTGGACACTTTGGTTGATATAGGCGATCCAAACTTTTATGAAAATAGGAAGTAAATCATAAATTAAGATATTATTTAACCCAAAAAAATGCAAATTAAGATATCAAATATGAAAATCTTTACAGCTGGTAAAGTGAACTAACTCACCTTAAATGGGTTGACCCACCATAAACTCATTATTTTTGACAGAGTAGGGCTGGTTAGGGGACTCATATGGGTGGGCTATGAAATCTCTAATCTGTCCTGCCATATATGGGCTGGTAAGCCAAATGAGCCAACCCTTTTTTTTATTCAAAATAATGTAAAGTAATATGAAAAACAATAATACAAAAGAGAGTCTCATTTAGATTTGTAACTTAAAAAAGAGCTAAATTGAATGAAAATCTACCTAACTTCTAAATAGATAAAACAGGGAAGAAGACTCAGCTATCAATTTAATGAAATCAACAAAAATTACAACTCAATTTAGTAGAGAAACAATATTGAAGCTTTAGGAAGATGGAGTTTAATAGCTAAGTGGGACTAATGTGTTTTTTAGTTTCCAAATATAATTATGTAAGATAAAATAAAAATGCTAAAATAAAACAGGTCAGCCCTCGGGCCAAGCTGGCTGGCCCATTTATACTAGTGGAGTTAGCCTATTTTTTTACACCCATTATAAATCACTCACATTTTTCTAGCATGCACCGCCATTTTTTGTAGGCTAAGCGGATTGGCATGCAGACCCAGAGGAGGTAGTTTTACCTGCTCTAAAACACTTAATTATTTTAGGATAGTTGCCGTAAAACTCCTATCAAAAGTTATTTATAATTGGCTTTAATATTGATTTCAGAAAATTATAAATTATAAAACTAGTTGAAAAAAATAATTTGGGAAGTACCTAATTAAATTAATATTGAATCTCGCACGTGCAGAGAATTTTGAACTCAATAACTTTAATTAAGAATCATATTCCAGATGGTTCCTTTCATTTTGAGATATATTATTGTTCACGTAAAATCAAGAACAGCAACAACCAACGAGGACATTAGGACAATACCAACCTACAAACCTCCGTATTTTGCAGTCCTTCCTGCAAATAATATAGTTCTCAAAGCATATCACGCCACAATGACTCAACATTACTAGTATGCATTTATACGTATATACCTATATATATATAAATGTGTGTGTGGAGGTACATGAGAAGCACGCACTCAGCTACACGCATTCATATTTTAAAATGTGAACAGACATCACAGCTCTGATGATGGGCTTGGAGGTGGCTGGAGATGATCAAACATATCATTAGGGAAGTCCCAGCACCCAAATTCCGCGGATATCTACTTCTGATTTTTACAGCAGTGGGAGCTTGGGATCGATTCAACTGACTCCGTTATCTCTTCACCTATCTGTTTGCATCTAGCTACTAGCTTCTGCATAAACAGAAGATCCAGGCATTATATGTCACCAGTTCAAATTAAAATCTATAATAAACTCCAAAACTTTTTCAGTCATATCTAATCTAATCTTTGAAATGTTTTCATGGAAAAGAAAGAAACATTTAGTAGTGTGAACACCCCATTTTGTCCGTGTATTTTGCAAACGAAAAATAAAACAAAATAAAATAAACAATAAATAATAATATATAAATGAAAAAAATGATAAAAATAATAATAATAGTAAAAAAGGAGAAAGGAAATAAAATAAAATAAAATGAAATGAAATGAAAAACTAAAACACAAAAAAAAAGTAAGAAAAAAGAAACTAAATAACTAAAAAAAAACAAAACTAAAACTAAAAGAGTGAAAAAGTGGGGTGCTCTGGGCCCAAGGTGCCACAAGCCCAATTGAGGGCTCGTGGACCTAGACCGAGGGGTTTTGCCCTGATAGAGCAGGGAGCAGCTGACACGAAGGAAAGAAAGCGGCCAGGGCAGAGAGGCAGCCGCAGAAAAAGAAACGAAGACCGAAAAGAAAAAGAAAGAACACGAGGGCTGCTGGAAACTGAAGGCGTACAGGAAAAGAAAAGGAAGAAGGAGCAGTCTGAAAAGCAGAGGAAACCGAGGATTGGGAAGCGAAACAGAGGAAGAGAAAAGACAGAGAGAGCAGCAGATTGAGGAAAGTAACCGAGGAGCCGCAGAGATGGAGCCGAGACTGAGAAAAAGCAGGCGGCCGCAAAAGAAAAGTTGAGGGAGCACGAGGAAAGAAAGATGGAGATGTGCACGAAACTGGAAGAACAGAGGGACCACGCACTCAGGAACCCTATAAAGACCGAACACCGGAGACTGAGAGGGGGGGATCTTCGGGAGAGAGCAGAGGAGAGAGACCGAGAGACCGAGAGCAGAGGAGAGAGACCGAGGAGACCAAGAGCAAAATAGGGGGATCTTCGGAAAAGCTGAGGGACCCAAAGTCGGAACTTTTCTGGGAAAGAGGAGGACACGAAGCCGAGAAAAAACCGAAGAAAGGAAAGAAAAGCCGAGAGGAATTGGAGAGAGGATTGGAGACCAAATCCGAGGGCCAGAAAGCGAGAGAGACTACCGAAGGAACAATTTTGAGTGGAGATGAAGAAGGGCAGCGCAAATTTGCAGAAGTGGAGGAATACTCTGGCACCAACAGTAGGCATAGACCCTCGAGGGAGGAAGAGTTCAAGGAGACTTCAACGGGTAATTTGTATTTTAGATTTAAAGCTTTGAATACCGGATTGATCATTGAGACTTGGTTGATGATGGATTCTAAAATTTGAGTTTGAGCAAGGGAGGGAGGGTAATAGGGCTTCATTTCAATCCTTTTATATTTGGTTGCCATGTCTGCCTTACCTCTCCCATCAATGGCATGTTTTTTTTCTATCTTATTCGGAAGCTTTAAGGGTGCATGCATAGTCTGCCTACTCTGTAGTCGTTGCCCTTGGCATGATTAAGCTTTGAGTTGCTTGAACCGTGGGAGGAGCATCACAATGGTGTTTCAGCTCAAGCTTTCTGAGTTATCGCCCCGTCCATATAAGATAGAATTCTGTACCAGTGGGGAGCATATGCCCAGTAACATTGTTAAAAAGAATTGGCTAGTTGATACTGAGCCCTTAAATCTAATGCAAGACTAATGTTTAGTTGCCCTGCGTGTTCGTTAATCCTGGTCACCCTATGATTTTGTCAAAGGGGTGGACGGTTATCACATCCTGAGTCTTGTGTTCAATTGATTTTTGGGTTCAATAAATTTTTGTGTTCAATAACTTTTGGATGCGTACTAGGCCTGATTTCTTTAGTGTCCAACCATGGTGAAATAAGACTCGGAAGGAGGGAATTCTTGGGCCTATGAGTTTAGGCAAGTCTGAGGAGATGTAGTTTTTGGGCCTATGAGTTTTTTTTCCCCACTAATTCACTTTCTGGTACTAAACCCACGCAATATGCTCAAATGGGTGCTAAGGATTATTATCATTATAATAATTATTATTATTTTTGGATAAAACATATGTGGCTAAAAGACGATAATAGCTTAAATAATGATAGTCTCATAAAAGTATTTAATAACTATGCCACATGAGGTTTTTGAACCCATGCAAGCATTAGAATTAACCAAGTTATCGCGCGCGACTGCGAGTCCACGTAGATATGTGAGTTAAGGGTTTAACTTGTTTGCTAAAATAAACAACTTTTGATTTATAAATTTTCAATGCCCTTTAAAATGAAAAAAAGGAGCCAAATTACCTAAGATTTCCACACCTTTATATTTTACGATTATTTAAAATCATTGTACCCCGAAGATTCTAGAATTTTCACAGGTATTTTGATTTATTGATTATCATGTGAAACTGTAAGTCCACACAGATACTGGTGGGTTAAATAACTCATTTTGAAATAAACTCTATTTTTCAACAAGGACATATATTTTGAAAGCGATAATAAAAATAATTTATGGCGTTTCTAAACACATGGGATGAACAAAGCCTTTTCTCTAAATTACTAGTTTAAGAGGAACTAGGTAATGATATTATTTTGAATAAATGAATAATACTTTGTCGTACAAACCTTATATATTTCAAAATATTTCAAACGGAAAATTTAGCCATTTTTACAAAAATAATAATAATAATAATGGGCTTAGTAACTACACCGCGTGAGTTTTTGGAATTCACGTAGTAAAGGTACCTAAGTTTGCGTTAAAGGTACAATAAAACCTTTATACCGCGAGATTTAGAACTTTCGTAGGTAATTAAGGAGTCGATCTACCGGGCACGACTGCGAGTTTGTGATAGATAGTTCGGCTTTGATTTTCTTTCAAAAGAAAAATTCCAAAAAGTGCAAAAATCCATTATTTTTAGAAAATAAAAAATAAAAGGAATATTTTCAAAGCAAAAATAAGAGTAAGTAAACGAAGTTAAATTAGCTTTTGCAAATTAAAACACACCAACTCCATCTCAGAAAATTATTTTGTTTGCGAAGAGTTAAATTATTTTCAAATAACTTTCTCTTATCACAAAAATTTTATAATTAAAAAAATATCAACCAACTGACACGCATTTTTAGTTCTGAACTACGTGGACTTTGATCCCCATCGTATGGTACGTAGGCCCCAAGCTCTGCTCCTGGGTCAAGTCCGCCTTTGTAAATAAATAAATATTTTCTGATTTATTTGGTGTTTTTTCCCTTAATTTAATAAATGTTTCTCAATTTATTTTTTTAATTCCTTTTCCTCATTTTGCTTAAATATCCTCAATCCCAATTTAATTTATTTTCTTTATTTTATTTTTCAATTTATTTTCTTAAATTTCTTTTTCCTCATTTTTTCTCCAAACCCCCTTAATTTCTAAGTTAAATTATTTTTCTTATTCTATTATCCAAATTTTACAAATCTTCTTAAATTCTTCTCTACCCTTATTCTTGCATGTGAATAATGAAAGGAAAACCAAAATATTTTTAAAACCATATTAATTTACACAATCAATGTAAGGTAACCATTCCTAGGAACGGGTGTTGTGGGGTGCCTAACACTTTCCTCACACACAATCAACTCCCGAATCCAACTCTGATTACGCAGACCATCCTTTTCCTCTTCAATTCAGTTTTCCAAGATTTTTCCTTAAAATTTTGGTGGCGACTCCTCACAAGTCGGTTTTCACTCAAAAACCAGATTTATTCTCTTTTTTCCTTCCGCAGCATTTTTCTGAGTGCGACAAGTAGGATTATCATAATGTACAATTTTATATCTTGCATCTTAAAATTTGAAAGATTAGTTACAAATTAGTAGTTTTTACTCAGTTGCAAATTGTGAAAGATAAATGTTAAATTTCTGGAACTCGTAAAGAAAAATGTACGAGTTTATTTCTAGTCTTTAAAATTTGAAAGGTTGGGTGCAAATTAGTATTTACTCAGGGTCAAGTTTGTCGAACTTGCAAAAAAAAAAGCATAAGTTTATTTTCAATTTTCCATTTTAAAATTTTGCAGGATGATGAAGAACTTTAGTGATAACCATGACCAACCTGTTTTAACTATTAGAATTTTCAGTGTTTACATTCTACTCTTCAAATATATATAGAATTTCAACTGTATTTGTTTTATACATACTGCAATAGGTCATTGGTGGAAGATCTATTAGATGATTGTATTGCTTGGAGATCTTTGGTGGAAGGAAAAACTATGATATTCTATCTTTTTTTAAGGTATATGCATGTTCCCACATTGCATTTTTTATCCAATAACTCTATAGTATACCTTGAATTTCAAATCAATTGGTGGAAGAACTTTGGGATTATATTGTTAGAGATCATTGCAATGAATTGAAAATTATTATTATTGTTATTACTGCTAGTACTAGAAAATATCCTAGAGCACCGGGCAAATTATGTGAATCAGTCAAGGTCAAATAGATTG
The DNA here is from genome assembly GCA_026686845.1 of Adenanthera pavonina. Classification (NCBI taxonomy): domain Eukaryota; kingdom Viridiplantae; phylum Streptophyta; class Magnoliopsida; order Fabales; family Fabaceae; genus Adenanthera; species Adenanthera pavonina. The sequence goes on along the minus strand of JAIVEN010000002.1, from coordinate 18,633,712 downwards.
AGGGGATAGGTACTAAGCTTTAAATAACACGAAGTTGGGCGATGTACAACCTTGAGTTGGGTCCCTTCACACTCTCATCGGAAATGGATTCGCTAACTAATCTGCCCATTCTTTGTGATGGATAGCTTGCCTATCTTTTGCTAGAGACCGTTAGACTAATCCATTGGTCCCTACCAACAATCATATAAAATCTGTGCATTTGGATTAATGAATTCAGATTCATGACTAAGGCTAAGCTCTATATTTTGGACTTAATCCCACTCACACCTACGTAGTATCTCTACATTGTTTCTCTCAGTGACCTTCACAATTCTGCAAAGATATTCATGGTATCTTGATTCAAACTCTTGGAAGCTTAATTTCAAGTTTCTTTGTTTACAAATAAATCAAAAGTCAATAGGTTTTAAAGAAACTCTAAAATGAACAACCATGATGTACTTGAGATGGTGGACTAGTGGATTTATTTATCATTAAATTCGTGGATTTATTTATTATTAAATTCGTGATTTGTGGTATTAAGTTTTATGCTTTACAAGCTTTAGCCTTCAGCTAAAGACAAAGCTTTCTTTTCTTTAGCATTTTTGAACTATCCACCAAAATTAGTCATGCTAGTGGGAGCGGCCAGAGTTTCATGTTGCTTACTGTAAATAATATTTACATTTACAGTAATACACTCAGAGAACATGTGAAGACCAAGGCAAAGCCTCAAGATTTATCTTTCATTGTAAGAAGCAAAACTCAATAGACAAATACACATGTATATTGCAGCATCTTTACTTCATATCCATCTATGGTTGTTTCCTAAAACAACAAACTAATCTTCGAGTGACCTTAAGCTCCTTTATTTTTGCATGGGCTAGCAAACTAGACACTCATTTTTGCCCTTTCTTTGATCACCTTCCTCCCCATATACTTGCCACCCAAATATAAGTGATCATAGATGAGACTTCACATTAGCCAAGTACTCTCTCATTGTTAAGCTACCTTTTTTCTGACTACTCAGAAGATTTCTGTAGTGAAGAATTTTTGCATTTGACTTAGAAGAATACAAATGGCACAATTCTTTCCAAATCTGAGCAGAGGTTTCAAAGCCAACAAGTTCTGGTAAGATAGATGGACTCACTGATGCAAGCAACCAGGAAGCCAAAGCAGAGTCTTGTTGTTCATATGCCTCATAATCTGGATTAGAGATCTCATTGCCTTGTGCATCTTGAATCATCAGCGTTGGAATCACAACAAAACCTTCAAGTAGAGGAAGCAATTTGTGTTGCTTGACCATGAACGAAACCTGCTGTTTCCAAGGAAGAAAGTTCTCTTCATTGAACTGTAAATTGATTCTCTTGTTGGAGAAGGCTTTTGGAGGAATTAGAGCTCCGGTAGCAGCAAGAACACCAGAAATAGAACCTCCAACACCAGATCATGAAGTTGTCATGATGAATATCTCACCGAACTTTATGAATCGGGGTCTTGCTGGTCATTGCTAAACTCTGATACCATATAAGTGATCACAAATGAGACTTCAATCTATCTTACCAGAACTTGTTGGCTTTGAAACCTATGCTCTGATCTGGAATGAATTGTGTTGTTTGTATTCTTCTAAGTCAAATGCAAAAATTCTTCACTATAGAAATCTTTTGAGTAGTCAGAAAAAATGTAGTCTAACGATGAGAGAGTACTTGGCTGATGTAAAGTTCATCTGTGATCACTTATACCAAATACATCCATCACATTGTCATCAAGCTACTTAGAGTATTTAACATATTCATAACTGAACTAACAAATTTTCAATATGTACTTTTATTTAATTTTACAAGTACAATGGAAGAGTAATTTAGAGCTAACAAGAAGGTACCTTCCAAGCATCATTATGGTGGCTTGAGTTGAGGATTTGTGCCTAGTGATATACTAAAGACGGATCCATCCACAACTCGAAGCGAAGTAATGTAATGACCCTAAGGGAAGGGTCAACTACCCTTCTCACCAAACACCCTCCATGGTAATGCCATGTGGTATACTATTCAGGGTCCTCCAATATAAGCCCGTTATCTCATCATAGTTCCCTTGGTTATTAGACATTGCAGGTCCTACGAATCTAAACTCTCTTCCCCTAACCAATTTCTAAATTTGAATCCATCAGGGGCTTTGCTTCTTAGAACTTGCCCTATCATCCTTGTCCTATTCACACACTGTTCAATGTCATTTAAAAAAAATAGAGATTACAACAAACAAGAATAATTCTCTCTATACTCGCATATATAGCCACTTTGATATTGTGTACTCTTGATCTATATTATAACCAATTCGAATTTTGTTAAGTTAAACTGATATTGACCGACCTTGATTCGATTGAGTTGAGTAACTAACAATTAATTTTACACTTAATTTTTTTTAAAAACTTTTCTTCAATTCCTATCTTGAGTTCCCGCGTACACCCAACATATTAAATAACTGGCCTATCACTCTGGTTATTACGGATTCCCCTATTCTTGGATCTTGCAATTCCATCTTCGAGAGTGAATACAAACCTCCAATGGTCTCCCCTCACCTCCTTTTCCTGTGGTTACCATCATGGATCCTGCCGCTATGCATCATTTTACCAGTGTTGTTGTATGCTGTTTGGCGCACATGGCTTTGCTTAAGTATTGTATATCTCTCCGAATAGGGAGAATCAATTGTATCATAGAAAGAATTAATGCTACCAACCAGAGCCTCCAAACCATGATGGATGAACATGAAATTGTTATTGAAATTTTCAATTGGGAGGACAGCTTTGAGGAAGAATGCGGTTGGATAGAAGAAACCATTAGGGGGTCTGAGACAACTATGATTGAAGAACTTACCACCCTAAGAGTTGAGATGGTTCAAGAACCTTCACGGGTTGTAGTTGAATGCCATGCCACTTCTATAGCCATAAATGGCATTAATTTCTATGTTAGGGAATAGAAGAGGAAAATGGTAAGAAAGAGGAAGAAGGATAGGAGAAGAGTAAGGGGACAAAGAGAAGTTCAGAGAAAGACCATATTCACTACTCTCATAAGGTCCAACATGATACATCATTGCTATATAAAAGAAAAATATAAAGGAAAAGATCATAATAACCCTGAACCATAAAACGAGTCATATCATTCTAATTCTAAATGGTAATTGTTGATTTCTTTTAGTTTTGCAATGACTTTTACCCATTGGTTGACCAAAATCATACTTTTAATGATTATTTATTTAGTTGGTTGGTAGGTATATGAGAATGAGAGGATGATAATGACAGAAAGAGTCGTGGAAAAGAAAGAAGCTAAACTTGGAAGAATAAATAACAGAGTAGTATTAGTAACACTTCGTGTGTAGAATATTCTTGTGCATCTTGAAGAGTTGAGATTTGTAGTAGATTGTTTTTGTTTTGTTTTGGGTGTGAGCCCCTCATTATACCCAAAAAAAAAAAGAATTTTGTTAGATTCTCGTTCTCTCAAAGTAATAAGCCCAAACCACATCTCTCTTATCCTTTCCTATCCCTCGATTTGATTCTTTCTTTTTCATTTTAATCATATTGTCTTTACGCTTTTCTTTCGAGTGCTGAAAAACTAGAAAGTTTGGGACCCAAGTGAATAGGTTTTTTTGTGGTTGAAACTTGCAGGTGAGGTTGTGCTACCTGGTGGGAAGAGAGATCCTACAAAGCAATTGATCTTCTGACTCTCGTTCAATTTGGATGAATTTATCAAGTAAAGTTTCGATTTCCTCTATTACACCTATCTATTTAAGATACAAATTTTCCTTCATCTCTTGAATGCTAATATGTGATTGGCTGTCATTCTCCATTTGTATCAACTTGCTCTGACAATTGCCAACGTTGGCATGATTTTCATGGCATCTCTAATCTCTTATATCGTCTACCAAATCAACTAATTACAAAGATTAAGCTATGAGATGATTCCTACAACTTGCTCATTAGCTGCTTCAAGTTTGAGAACTGTTAATTGAGTTCCGATTGGAACCGAACCTCAGCCATGGATACAATCGCTCTGATACCAATGTTAGGGAATGTAAGAGGAAAAGGTAGGAAAGAGGACGATGAGTAGAAGAAAACGAAAAGAAGTTCAAAGAAAGTTCATATTCATTATTTGCATAAGGTTCAACATGATACATCACTGCTATATAAAGGGAAAATATAAAGGAAAAGACCATAATAACCTTGAACCAAAAAATGAAATGTATCATTCTAATTCTAAATGGTAATGGTTGATTTCTTTTAGTTTTGCAAAGGCTTTTACCCATTGATTGACAAAAGTTACACTTTTAGTGATTAATTTATTTACTTGATTGGCAGGTATATGAGAATGAGAGGATGATAATGACAGAAAGAGTCATGGAAAAGAAAGAAGTTGAACCTAGGAGAATATTTTTCATTTTGTTTAGAAAATAAGTTTATAGAGTAGTATTAGTGACACTCTAAAGAGCTGAGATTTGTAACAAATTGTTTCTATTTTGTTTTGGGTGTGAGCCCCTCATTATAAAAAGAAAAAAGGATTTGTCCGATTCTCATTCTCTCAAAGCAATAAGCCTTGTCCATATCTCTCTTTCTCTCTCCTATCCCTCAATTTGATTCTTTCTTGTTCAATTTAATTGTATTGTCTTCCCACTTGTCTTTCGCGTTGCTGAAAAACTAGAAAATTTGGGAGGTTTTCACTCCTCTGTGTGACCCAATTTTTATATTTCATATTTAGTCTATCATTTTTCATATCATTTTACATCGTTTTCTTAGCTTTTTAGCACATTTTAGGGACATTTTGAGATTTATTGAGGTATTTTGAATCTATTTGAGCTAATTGAGTATTTTCTTATATTTTTTTGTGTAAAAAGACTATTTTTTCAATTAAATGTTATTCTGTTAATTTTCTTAATAATTTCTAGAAATTTGTTAAAAAAAACACTTGATCTTATTTTTTAATAAATAAATGATAAATAGATAAATATATATATATATATAATATACCTACCTTTTCTATTATTATTATTATATTTTTTTGTTTTCTTCTTTGACGTGAGTTGCCTCCATTATCGCAATTTTTGGGAATCACAAATTGATTCTTTGAAAAATCCAACTTCCAATATCTTTCTTCCCGGTCAAAATTGCAGGTGATCTTTGGGAAAACAATCTCCATCGTCTTCTTCTCTTATCCTCACCAAACCATCCACGATCTCCATTTTCCATATCTGCATCTTCACTCACGATGCTGTTAGTCCATATTGCAGAAATGGAGAGGAGTTTCAAGCATCAGCCTATGAGTATTAGATTCATCAAGAGATTGGATTATCACCTCAGAGCATTAATACGAGAGTTTATATTTTCTTTATTCCTTCCCTTATAGCTATTTCTTAATTTCTATCTTGTCTGGAACATCTGAGTGAATATGTATTTGATGGATTTAGCTATATTATGACTAGATTTTAGTTGTAATTGAGGATACCATGATTTTGTTTGAATTGTTAGTGTGCTAGAAAATTATAATTAGATATATTCCCTTGATGTTATTATTGCTTCTTATTATCATTGTTCAAGTGAGTTATGATAATGCATGTTGATGATATTTAGCAACATGTTTTGTGTTCTTTCCAATCTGATTTAGCATTGGTTAGCAAGGGTAGGGATGATTCAAATGAAGTTTATGGTTAATTGGGACATCTTTAGGTATTAAATGCATTATATATAACTTTAGGCCCAAGATTTATGTATTATTTCTAATGCCAAAGTCTTTTGATAATTATACTTCATGAACTCCCAATTGAAAGATTATAGAAATTAATGAGAATATGTGATGATGAAGTGAAATCAAAAACTCTTGAGGAATGCTTATAATTGATCAAATAAATCAAAATTCCTTATTTGTTCCCTTGTTTACAAAATAATTGAAAATTTGCAAACATTTAATTTTTTTTTTTGCAAAATTGTTTCTAATTGAGTTTAAAATCAAATTCTCATTGCTTTGTATTTATAAAGTATTTTGACTTAACCAAAGTTTAACTAGAGGTTTCATGAGAGATAAGATATAGGTTGCACTATATTTCATAATTGCTTTCTAGTCAATTTGCAAGTGATACGATTAAGCTTGATCAAACTGAAAGAGTGTGTGTGGTTGCAACTTGTAGGTGAGGGTGCGCTGCCTGGTGGGAAGAGAGAAGAAGGCGATGCTAACTATGTAGAAACCACGTTGAGGGAGGCTAAGGAGGAGATTGGTTTGGACCCTTCTCTAGTTTCTGTTATTACTTTGCTTGAACCATTTAATACTAGGGTATTAGCATGAAAATTTTTATCGTGTTTCGGTGATTTGTTCTTCATGTGCCTCATGTTTTTCTAAAGAAAATCTCATGGGGCTATGTGCATTCTGTTGCGTACACTTGCATGCATAAAAAATATTTCTGGTTAGAATGCTGGATTTATTGATAATGAGGCCGAGATATATAACGTTGAAGGAATAAGGAAGACATGTCTCATGATTTGTCATTAACATACAATAAAACTCAACTTGGGAAGTTTGGGTTGTATTGTCAATTCAGTAAGTTCCTCAGGTAATTTCCTGTTATTAATAGCTAGTTTCGTATGACGAACATCTACTTTTGCCGTAGTAGTAAACGTTGTATGATTTCTACCTGCACTCTGTCCTAACATCTCTTGGCTCTAATTAGCAACTTGTCCATTTTTTAACCATTCAAATATCTTTTACATCAGAAAGCAAAAATCACCGAAACCAAAAATGGGACAGCAGGTCAGAACCTTAGCCTCACTCTTTGCCTAGCATAAACAGCGTCAGAAACCCAAATTGATAAAGCCAAGCTGTCAGTTCTGTTGTGCTCAATGTTTTAACCTTGATAATAACGGAGGAAGCATAATAAATTCTTGTACCTCTCAAATCAATTTTCCTTATGAAGTTTTCATTCTTCATTTTACATACTAAAAAGGTCCCAAGCAAAGAATTATCCATTTAATAGTTTGGAAAAACTAAAATTTTGCTCAAAACTTCCTATATTGAAGGAGAAACCTAACCAATTGCAACTAGAGTATCCTGATTTTAATTGGCTGCTTTTTTAAATGATGTCGAAACATAAATAGCAACTGGAGATAAAAATGTTAAAAATCTAGTGACTCTAAAGATGGGGAGATAACAGGGAGAAAGATAAGAAAAGTTTAATTAAAAATTTTGCCTTGTTTGGGAGTTACTATAAGGGAGAGAAGGATAACGAAAGATTTTCAATTTCAATTTTTCCCAATTTAGGAGATTTTGAAGAATAAAGTTTCTCCAAACAAGGCCCAGGAAATTATATTTAACCATCTTTTCCCCTTCCTTCTCTCTGCTTTCTTTTTTTGTGGGATTCCTTTCCTTTTCTCCTCCTAACTCCCAAACATATCTGGCTGTTTCAGTTCTTTCACTGCTAGGGGCATAAGTTTAAGTTGCGTTGCAGGTTTATGATATAGCTGGCTCAAGATGATCCATTCATAGTGTAGTTCTGCCTTCTAAGTTCTAACCTTTTGCAGCATAGTAATTTAAAGCCATAAATAAATATCTTTCCTGACAAACTGATTTTTTTCAAGAGCATTATGGAGTGACAATAACTCCTGTAATTGGAATACCGTCAAACAAGGATGCATTTACTCCAGTGTTAAATCCACAGGAAGTTGAATCAATATTTGATGTTCAATTGGAGATGTTCCTCAAGGTTTTTACTCCAATTTCTCTTTTCACTTATAATTTTGTACGCCTCGACATGATTGAACAGAGATAAACCATATGACATCAAGGTGTGGGTATGCAGGATGAGAATAGGAGAGCTGTGGAAAGAGAATGGATGGGAAAGAAGCAACTTGTACATTTCTTTGATTATGAAGTTGATGATAAGAAATATGTGATATGGGCTATAACTGCCGCGATGTTAATCAGGGCAGCTTCACTTATACGGCCACCAGCATTTTTGGAGTTGAGGCCTAACATATGGGGAGGACTTACTGAAAATGATATGCTACTACTTCAGCATAGTTCAAAACAGTAAGTTTATTCAATTCCTTTTCTCATAAGTTTGTGTGATACTTTTCATGGCCACGGATCTACTAGTGAGAAATGCGACTACGTTGTAAAAGCTTTTAGGGTCAAACCACTCAACCTTCAGGCTACATAAAGAACAATAAGCTCATATTTGGAGCAATAACTGACGTCAACTGTATACATTGCTATTTGAGTTTAGAATTAAGTGTGTTTTATTACATCTCATGTATAGCCGTTTCATGGCTAATAGAAGTTTATCGCTGAAATTTACTCGCATGTCATTGTACTTTATATTGATTTAATCCGAGGTAACGGCTAATTAGTATTACTCATGATCTCGTTATTGTATAACTGAAAAATGGAAAATAGATGTTGGGAGACACAGGTCTCTAAATCTAATCAGTAATCATCAATTCATCATCACAAGCTGGGAATCATTTGAATATATATATATATATATATATATACTTGTGCTTCAGAAAGCGTGGCATGATTAGAGCTACAATATAATCCTGGCATTTTTTTAACTATTTTTTGGCGCAATACAATTTTTCCATAACTTAGTTGACATTAATGACATTATTGGAAACGTTGGAAAAATTTTGAAGTGAATCTAATACAAATAAACCTAACAACAACAACAAAATAACAGTGATATGTAAAAATGAATACAAGATAAGGAAAAGAGAAAGTATTGGATAACGGAGAATAATAATTTGTATCAAATTAGATACGTTGTTTTGTTCTCTAAATTTTCCAATTATACGTTGGAATAATACAGCTTCATTTGACCCATGTGTACATGATTTAATATTGCTATCTCTGAAGGGCAATGAAAATCCCAAAAGAAAAAAGTGAAGGAGCGACTAAAGAAGTAGCATTTTGCTCAACAATCAGCACAGCTAATGGACCATTTTATATCATGGCACCTTCAGCTAAATACTTCATAAAATTTCTCAATTACAAGTGTACCTGAGTCTATAGACTCCAAGGGATCCTTCCTTAGACGGTGTCTCAAGCAGTTAGGGATGACAGTAGCAATATCCTCTGCGCTCACTTTGTCCCTTCCCTTCAGAGCAGCCAGAGTTTTTGCAGCTCTATTTGTCACTATGTCTCCTCTCAATCCATCCACATTCAACTCTGCACAAACCTTGGAGATCTTCACCTTGAGATCTCGATCAATCTGAACTGAAGAAAGACAACTTCTTGCTGAAGCAATCTGCCCCTGAAGCCTTTCTTGCTCTGCCTTGTAAGAATCTCGAAACTCCTTTGGATTCTTATCAAACCTTGCTCTCTCCTCCACAATTTTCACTCTTAGCTCAGCATCCCTTACAGTCCCCACCTGAGCATGCATTCCAAACCTGTCCAGAAGCTGTGGCCTGAGCTCCCCTTCTTCTGGGTTGCCTGAGCCAATTAAGATGAAGCGAGCCGGATGGGAGATCGAAATACCCTCCCTCTCCACTGTGTTCCAGCCAGAGGCAGCAGAATCCAGTAAGACATCCACCAAGTGATCATCCAAAAGATTAACTTCATCAACATAGAGGATTCCCCTATTGGCTTTAGCCAGTAGGCCAGGCTCAAATGCCTTGACACCCTCAGTGAGGGCTTTTTCAATGTCAATTGTCCCACAGACTCTATCTTCTGTAGCTCCCAATGGCAAATCAACCATGTTGATTTTAGTATACACAACCTCAAGTTGCTCCCCTTTTACTACACGATCTCTCACTTCCATACCCATGAACTCTGGATCTTCTGGATCTGAGTTATATGGGTCCCCAGCAACAACCTTTATTTGAGGAAGTAAATCAACTAATGACCTAACTGTTGTAGATTTTCCTGTTCCTCTATCCCCCATGATCATTACACCTCCAATCTTGGGATCAATCACGTTAAGGAGAAGGCAAAGCTTCATTTCATCTTGTCCTACTATAGCAGAAAATGGGTACACGGGCCTCTGGCTATCTTCGGAGGCAATCTTCTGATCCTGGAAATCGTAAGTTCACAGATTTGACATGTTGTAAATAAACACAAAAAAGGGGAAAATGCAGAGGTCCAAATGTTACCCCCATTATCATACTACGCATGACCTCAAACAAGATTTTCTCATCTATATATAGTTCATTTCTATAATATCGGGCCAAAAGGGTTTTCATTATGCTTCAAAATTATGTTTTCAATCTTTTTCTTTTGCTAAAATTCGTTATCAATGGCCAAAAAGAACTGAAGTATATCCAACAAACATCTGGACTGCACGCAGTGTTGTCCACCCCATTAGAGTCCAAAGCCATTATTTTGGACTGACATTTCATTACACCAATGAACAATGTTCTACGAAATGCTGACAGATACAATAGAGCGGCAAGTAAAATAAACTGAATTAAAAAATAACAATCTTAAATCTTCTAACTACCCGTTCTACAGAGTTTACTTCAGTGGCAACGCTGGCCACAGAGAAGCGAGACCTTCCCTTTATGCCACGAATTCCAATTCCTCCGTAGAACTTGCGCCCACAACTTCGAGCTGAAGAGCAACAAACACGCAACAATTATGTAATGTCTGCGAGCACCCAACTCATCTCCAATTACAAACTCCAAAAGCAAAAAGCTTTTCGTAGCTTTGGAAGAAAGAAAAAGTAGAATAATAATAATAAACCAAAAACGAATGAAGGATAAAAAAGAGGGAAAATTGTGAAGCAATGTATATACCTGTGGCTAAAGAGAGAGAATTGAGGGAAGGTAGAGTCGCAAGAGAAGAGCCGAGAGTGAATGCCATATTCAGGAATATAGAGGAAGCGATCCCTGGAGGAGGAGTAGTGTCTTTCTTTGATCACAAACATGCACAGCTGTCAGCTCCGGCACGGACTCTAGCTCTCTATTGGTCTAACAGGTTGCGGATAAGAAGATAGATTTTGGTCGTTTCACCCAAGCCTGTAAGCACGGGCAATTTACCAAATAATAATTAAATGAGCATCGATCTAAAATAATACTCTTCTATCCATAATATATAAGCGATATTTCAAAAAATTTTATTTATATAAAAAAAAGAGTTATCTTCATTGAATACATCAAATTTTAATTATTTTTTCTTACTTTTTAATTGAAGTCAATAATAAAATGAGAAAAAATTATTAATGTATCATACAATAACTAAATATTTCTTATATTTTGAAACATAACTTATATATTATGGATCGGTTATATGGTATCAATTAAATAAATTATAAATATTAAATAAATAATTTTTAAACAAATATCACATTATAATATTAAAAAATTTGATTAATATACATAGGGGAGATTATGATGGGAGTCTTTGGTGATTGCTAAGATGAATAAATTTATAAAGGAGTAAGGAGAAGAGAAATAAAAAAAAGGTAACGGACCTTAAGAAAATGACACATTTTAGTTTATAATCATATTTAGTATGATAAGAAAATAAAATTAATTTATTTCTTAGAATAAAGAGAGTATAATTAAAACTAAAAAGACAACAATATCCCTATTCCATTTGTTACTCACAAGTGACTCTTAAATATTTAAAAAATACAGAGATTAATTTTTTTTACAAAATGAACTAAATAAAAATTAAGTGATTAATTTTTTATAATATCTCATGATAGATTAAAAATTTTATTAATCTATTAAATGAGTAAGAAGAAGAGAATATGATACTTTACCTATAACGTTGCGGCAGAAAAATGTTTTATCTTTTGCTTCGTCACATATTTTACATTTTAAAAGCTGCAAAAAAGGAAAAGATTTTTTTTTATAATAGCAGAAAATACACCACTAAACAGTACAAGACCACAGGGTAATTTATGTAGATAAGGAACAGCTATCATGGACTTCGGATTTCTAATTCTAGCTTTGCACCACTAAAAAGGAAAAGATTTATTTAATATGTTCTCTTTAATATATTGATAACATTATTGTAAATAACGAGTTGATAATATTTATTTTGTTAAAAAATGTGCTGATAATATCTAATCATCATATTTCAAGAAAATATTTTTGGCTGACAGATTAAGCATGTCCAAATTGATATCTTATTTTATGTTTCGTGGAAGAAACTGTCGTTATAAACATATTATAATATTTATTTAATGCATAATCTTCGTCTATTTTTAATTTTTTTAAGTATATGTTATGAACTTGTAATTTATCATACTTGTAATTTATCATAAATAAATTATAAACAACAATAATATTGTAATCCAATCATTTTTATTTTTATTTTGTTTTTGAATATATGATAAAGTGATATAATTTAATTTCCGAGCATTTACAATACAGATACACAGTGCCCCTGCCGCTAAGGTATGATCTGTCTAATGTCCTCAGATTTCTGATCCTAGCCTGTTCAGCTGAGGAGACCAACACCTTTAGATATGAAGACCGGTTACTGGTGCCACTACACGCAGCGTTACGTAACAATCTCAGGATCCGATTATTAACAGTGTATGACAATTTGGGTTAAGAAAGCGCAGGGCCGTGGCTTCAGGAAAACAATCGCATGTCCTCTCTGAAAGAAGGCAAGGCAGCTTCTGCCAAAGTAACCAACACCTTGAACCCATCCTTCTTCCCTGTGCTAGCTGTTGAATATGGCAAGAAGAAGCATGGCTCCACGCTTCCAAGTAGGTTCCTCGCTAGAGGCAACACAGTCACTGGACCTCCCCACCCAAAATCCACACTCGAATGCCCCAAGTGTCTCCAATCTGTGAACCCACTCACTCCTTTTCCCGCCGTCACCCCATCGCCATAATGCTTCTCTTGAAAATCAATGAAGGACCTCACATACTCGTCGCTCACGTTGCTTTTGCTCTTCTTGATTTCCTCTGCTGTTTCCCATATGGGTTTCTCTATCACATCTTTGGCCCTCATCTGCACGTACATTGGAACACAACCGTTGCCCCAGTAGCCTTCTGGAAGCGGCGGCTTCACCAGTTTCCGTATGTTGATTGAATAGGCAAACTTGATCTTCTCGTCAGCTTCAATCCCGGAGGCCTTAACCCTGTTTCAGAATGGGCCCAATTTTCATGTGATTCTCCAACTATAAGAGAGAATCGTAAAACCCAACTGTGTTGACTAAATCAATATATTTGTGTGTGCATAACAGAATGTAAATTCTACTGATAATGTATATGATCTCATGTCATGCTTTGTGATACAGAAAGGGCCTAATCGGAACCAGAGCAGTTGTGTCCAGTTTCACACAATTTAAACTTGAAGCAAAAGTAAGGGGATTAGGAAGAAAATGACTCACTTGGATCTCCAAATGTATGCCCCCATAGCCTCAAAAGTGGTGAAGTTCGACCCAGATTGTTCAAACAACGAGCTCTTGAACCTCTCCAAGCATTCGTCTCTCACAGGAAAGCAGGCTCTCACAACCTGGCTAATGTTCTCTTTGTACGGCAAGAATCCCTTGTCCAAATGCAGAAACTCCTGGATCACCGGCGAATCAATTCGCGTCGGATCCCGAGGACCCAACAGCCTCTCGCGGTTCCAAATCGGATCCACCGTTGCCCGGCTCGCTCCGCGGGCCAACTCAGCCACCGCACTGAAAAATTGAGTCGCGCCGAGTCCGTCGCACATGGAGTGGTGTATCGCTGCCCCGAGAGTGAACGCACCGCACTTGAACACCGTGACTTGTAGAACACAAGGGTGGTCCATCGCCCCGTCCGTGTCCGGATCGGGCACCAATTGTTCGAGGAAAGGAGACTCGGGGTCGTCGAGATAATTCACGGACTCAAGCGTGAAATCCACATTAGCCCGAATCAAAGGGACGCCTTGGCCGGCGGAGCACCAAACCTCGAGGCGTTGGTCCTGGTGTTGGCGTGGGCGGAGCGTACCGGCGAGTGGATAATAGTGAACGAGAGCTTGGGAGAGGGCGGAAGAGATGACAAGAAAAGGGTCGGCGGCGGCGACGGCGGCGGAGGAGGAGGAAGAGTGGGTGTTGACGTAAGCACGAAGATAGCGGAAGGTGAGGTGGAGGTTGCGGTCGGTGTCGAGGAGAGAGAGAGAGAGGGCATGGTCGTGGGTGAAGGAAGGGCGAGAAGGGAGGATGTGAGTGGTTTCCGAGACTTCGACCACCTGCATGTTGATGAATGTCGTCGAATTGGGGATATGGTTGAGGCTATGACTTATGATTGCGCCTTGCGTGATTGCGTCGCAGTCGCAGTATTTATGAAGGTCCATCAGCTGTTCAAGTCTCACCAAACCCAGAGAGAGAAAAGAGAGGGAAGACGTGGAGCATGCTGTAACCTCACTCTTTTCCTCCTTTGTTGCATGAATTTGGCGGGTACTGGCCATTTTATATTTTTTCTAAATAAAAAAGTAGGTAATTTTTTTTTTTTGGGTCCGCCAGTTTATTTATAAGTTGGAAATTGGAATACCATTATCTTATGGCCGAAAATAAAAAGTTGGATTGACATTATCACTTTGGATCTCTGGCAAAATATATATATTTATTTCAAAGAAAAAATTGATCATTACTCAAATGACTTTCAAATACTTGTTGGCCAAATAAAAAAAGCTTTCAAATACTTAATTGAGATTTAATATTCAAACATATCCTACATATTTTACATGAATTACTCTTCGAAATTGATCATGAATTTAAAACAAAATTGAAAGAATGCAAACTCTTCTCTTCATAATAAAGTGTACTTGTAGGATTTCATGGTGTTAACTTGCCCAAACTTGAATTTTGATAAGAGATCAAAAAATCGGACCGGTTTGACCAGTAAAATCAGGAATGGTACCAGGTCTAGTCCAATCATAGATATTGATTATCTATTTTTAGAATTGTTGGAAAATCGGTTGAACCAGTACAAAACATAGTTGAACCGATTTTATTTTATTTTTTAATTTTTTTTTATTTTTAAGATAAAATAACATTATTTTTAATACTGAGTTGCATTATTTTTTGTATAAATTTTTTTTCTGTATTATAACATTATATAAGTATTATTATGATACGTAATTATTAATAATGATAAATTTACTTAATAAATAATATGAAAATAAAATATTAATTAATTATTTTGTATTCAAAATATAATTATAGATGAATGTTAATTTATTTAGATTTTAATATTAAACTGTGAAACTTATTAATAATATTTTTAATTTTCTATATAATATATAAAATTAAGAATATTATTAAATTTATTACTACCTGTTTAATTCTATTTGAACTCTGATTAAATTATTGAATCTTAAATTAGTGCCCTAATTGGTTCAATATCTGAATTGATTTTTTGAACTTGATTCTAATTATTTTTGGCTTTTCTTTTTGTAAAATTACAATATATAAAAAATAATTGTTTATTGGCCATTAAAATAATTGTTTAAATCTAATCATGTGATGTTAAATCGTAAAATTATATAGCTATTGCCACCTAAGGCCAATTTAGACAGTGACGGTGGGGTGGGTGTGGCCTGTTATCAAGGGTTGGAAACTTCTTACTATAACAAAAATATCATGGACAAAACTTATATACCATTTTTTATATTTTTTTATGTTATTTTCTAATCAGCAGATCTATCTTTCTTTTACCAATTTATTATTCACACAAACTTTTACATTTAACACCATTAATCCCATAGACCCAAAAACAAAAAATCCCCATAGTCTCTTTCTTAAAAAAACCTACCAAGTAAGAGTAAAACCATTTCTGCCTTGAAGCCTGTAACTTGCAAGGTGCAACGTGTAACCTGCAACAATATTAGCATAGCATTCTTCCTTTGCCTCTACTGAATTCCCTTCCATCATTCCTCAAACATAATTTGAAAAAAAATAGAGGTTTAGTTCAAATTGCACATAATTAAAAAGTTAGATCTATACTTCAATTCAAAGTGGCTGTTTTCCTTGATGCCCACCTAATTTCCTTTGGATTGCCTATTAGGAATAATTGCAAAAGGATCCTAGACATATTACTGGAAATTACAAATACTTTGAATTCAATTTTGACTTTTGCAAGGAGTTGATGATAATGGAGTAACGACATATAGCTTATCGCTGGAATCAATGAATCAGATCTAGACATTCTTTAAGGGAAAAAAAAACCTAAAAATTTGTTGCTTATTAGATTCCTCATTAGAGCATAGAAGATTTGAGATCTTGATGGTGGGATGGAGAGGATCTAAAAGATAAGACTAACTATAAAGAAGCAACACTGTGTTCAGTATTGAGGCGGAGACGTAAGGTGAAATAACTCATGGGAGCTCGGCTTGAAACAAAAAAAAATAGTCCATAGAAACAAATATTAGAGAGAAAATGGAATAAATCATTGTTGCAAGTTATTGCATGTTAATTGGTGAAACAAAGAAATTATTAATGGTGTTAATATGCAAAGGCGAAGTGATGAGGTGGATAAAAAAATCCACATGACATTTGCTGATTAAAGAATCCACAAAAATAATATAAAAAACAGTATATAAGTTATGTACAAATCATATAATTATTATATTATTAAAAAAAGTATTTAAAAAAATATTATAGAAAAAACATATACTACTTATATTTTAATTAAAATTAAACTAATTAACTAGTAATTACATATAATTAGATTTAAAAATAAAAATCTCACCCTTTCCATTCCATTGCACCTATACATAAATGCCGATTTTTTTCTGTCTGTATTAAATTATTAATCAATAATCGCACGAAGAATCCCATATTTTTATAATTGACATATATATATATATATATGTGAGGAATTCCACAGATCCCCGCCTTTTGGAAGTTTGGAACCGTTGCTCGCTGATACTTCAAGCTAGTTTTGAACGGTAACATTCCATCCTTCCTTTCCAGAATTTGTCAAATTCATTTCTCTCGAACCTTGCGGTGGATTTTTCGCATCTCTTTGCTCATCATATTGAAACTAAAACTCTACCTCCGCCGCGTTCAGTTGCGGGAACTAGAAAGCTGCGCCGCTTAGAGATCGTAAATCTTACAGTATCCAGTTCTGTTAAAATGACTAAGTTTTTCTGGATTTCTACGTCATGCATTTCTCTCTTATTCGAAGATATCCGTTGCCATACTTTGATTTCGAGTTTTCTTTCTTTTTTTTCATTCTCGACTCCAATTTATTTCTTGAATTCGCGGTCCCGTTTGATTGGCAAGTTGAATCAGCAGTTTCGAGTAGATTCACGTGTATTATTTTTTGGTGATTAATACATTTTTGCTATGTGTTTTTGTAATTAAAATCATCGAAATACATCTGTTCTGTGGCGGATAGGTCAATTCAATTACATAAGGTTTCCTTCCTTGTCTGAATATTACGTGGTGGCATTGTATAGTCTTAGAATTGAACTGTGATTTGGTTCGGCAAATATTTTCTAATCGCTTTCCTTTTCAATCTCTGGTCTAGTCGTTGAAGTCCTTTTCAATTTTTACAACACAAACTGATATCAGATAGTTTCCGAAACAAATTGATCCGAGAGTCTTTCAATTAGTTTATTTGATTCTTTATTTTTGCAAAATGTAATGTAGTTCAACTGGATTTCGATTAATGCAGTACTCTATGGCATATGATATGTGCTCTTTTTTATTTTTGTCTTCATTAATTCTATACCATCCTTTGATAAAATTTAATCATGTATTGATCAACTTGATATTCCCTACTTGAGCTTCTTATATTGTTTCAAGGGCGTCGATTAGGTTGTGACTTTTGTACGCCTGCCAATTTATACATTGATTTAGTCCTTTTTCTCTAGTACTGGATATGCAGTTGTCTTGTTCATACATGGCCTTCGGGCACTACTTGAATGCATTTAAATATATAGATATCGTCATAGAAATTCATACTCTAATTTTATGTGTCAACTTGAAAGTGCTTTATTCTGTTTGAAATGTGTTAAAAGTTCAAACAAAATTAAACAAATTCTTGATAACAATATTTTACTTCACCCTTTTTCCTCAAATATTTATCATGGTTGATGCTCTGTTGTGATTTTTTTCTCCCCTTTTCCTACTAGTTGGATTTGATAGATGGACATTTTGAGTTACTTCGTTTAAATTGGAATATGACAGTTGCTGTGTACTTGCGGGGTGAATCAGAAGTTTTACCAGTCTCGAATAATGACAGATCAACAGAAGGAAACCTCATCTGTACATTCAAAGGAGGGAACTTCACTGCAAGGTTTTTCTCTCCCTTTGCTTGTGTATCCAGGGTACCATTAGTACCACAAGTATATTCTTCCTAGTATTTTCATGGAAATAAGTATGACAAGCAGGAATGAATTGTATGGTTTAACATTTTTCAATGCATTTACTTGTGGTGGTCACTAGCCAGCTTGTTTTGGGATTAATGCGTGGTGATGGCTTTCAACATATAAGGAAGTAATACCAAGTCTTCAAAGAAAATCAACACAGACATTATGAGAACAAAAAGAAACCTATAGATGCTACCAAATAGCTTTGTTGTTACTAAAGTTCTGACTACATTAAATCTCAGAATTGGACTGACGATGTGAGCAAAGAAGCATGACATGAGGAGAAAATAGAGTTTGGAGAGTATAATAATTGCTGAAATGTAGAATTTCAGTTTTTCTTTAAGGGATAAGGGATGCTACTTGCATTTCTTTACTTACATAATATCTTGTTTTGATTGTCCTGTGTATTACTGCTTAATTCTCTCTAGAAATTTCTTATAAATTTGAGATTGCATGTTCTTTCCACCCCCGCAAAAACCATTTATTGTTTACTTCTTTCAACTTCATCGATGATATAATGGAACTATTACTTTCTTTATTTTGAACAGAAGAGGGCATTGGAAAGGAATTTCTTAGCTCCTGGAAATCAATATCTATAACAGATGATGATGAAATGGATTTTAGCTTTGACAGTGTTTCTAAAGGAAAGAAAAAGACATTCGATTTCGGAAAACTGTAAGTCATGCTAAAGGCAAAGTTTTTTCTAGGTAAAATAAGGTTAGTAAGTACCCTATTGTCAGTGCGTAGAAACCACTGTTTTAGACTTAGTTAGTGAATTCGCACTTTTTATTATTTATATTTTCTCACCTACTGGGGGAGTGTAATATGACAAAATTAAGTTAAATTTGAATTATTTTGCTCTTCCAGAAGGAATGTAGTCGTTTTCAGCTAAAAAAAAATACTTACAAATATATAATTTTTTGTTTGTAGGGACATGGACTTTAATCTGGATGGCGAGTTTGATAAGATATCATCGTTTAAAATGGACATGTCTGACCTTGATTTTACATGCTCACCCAAAAAATCCGTGAAGTCTAAGGAGAATAAAGGATCAGACCTTGATTTTACATGCTCACTGAAAAAACCTGCCAAGTCTATGGAGAATAAAGGAGGAGACATGTCAGACCTTGATCTTGCATGCTCACCAAAAAAACCGGCAAAGTCTAAGGAGAGTAAAGGAGGAGAATGCTCTGGTGCAAAAGAAGGGAAACGACACAGTTTTGATTTCAACTTTGATTTCAATGAGTAAGTGGGAGAAATTATTCAAGGATGCAATTTTGATATTTGAAGCTTACGATTATTGTTTCTCTTAATGGCTCAGGATGGATAGCTTCAATCTTGATTCAAGCTTGTTGAAAGGAGATACGACCTCCACCACGAATCTGAATAAAAAAGGAGATACTTCACGTGAAATTGATAGTGAAGCTGCTAAAGAACCTGAAACAAAGAGTGATGAACATGAATGTGCATCTAATGATAACATGATTTTGAAGCCTCTATCATCAGAGACGGTGGAAACCTCAAAAGTTGAGATTATGGTAGGTAATCAAAGGGATTTAGGTTTCATACAGGATGATTCTGTGTCAAAAGCTTCATACTCTGGGAAGCTGGACGTGCTAGTTGAGGCTAGAACTTCAACTTTAAGTACAGAAGAAAAGGACCAAGAAAGAGAAATACCTGTGAAGCGAAAATCCTCAGAGTCAATATCTCTGGACGATAACTCCCCTTCAAAATCAGTTGATCAAAATGATTCAAATCAATACGCCACTCCAGATCAGCACACTGAAGTTTATTCTCCGGGCACAAAAGTAATTACTGGTTCAGGTAGTGAGCAAAATGTCATTAATAATAAGGCGACATATGTGGATCCTGATGGTGTAAAATTACCACTAGAGGACTCATCCCCACCTCAAATAAAAAAGTTGGAAAGTAGTGATGGAGAAGCGATTAAGTTTGGCAGCAGTACGCAAGCAGAAGCTACAAATGACCCTCAACCAGTTAAGAGTGACTCAAGTTATGAAAATAATACTACAGCAGATATGTCAAATAATATTTCACTTGATAATGACGTCAAGGAAAACCAAAAATCAACTTTGGAGGATCATTTGGCTACAGCAAGCAGGTCTAATTATTTATTGTCTTTTCAATAAGCAATCTTTATCAGTCTCTAATTTTATTGTGGAATAAGTTGAGTTGCTGATGGTTGTGTGCACTCAATCCCTATCCTGTAAGATGGGAATCAGACATGAAAGTATTCACTTAGAGGTGCACAGAGCATGTTTCAATTAAATTTTAATCGGTTTTAACAGTTTTTTCTTAGTTGATGCAGTAAACCTGTAGTTGATAAAGTGATAATGATGAAACATAAAGAAATCAAAGGTATGAAGTCAGAGGTTTTCTGCAAACCAGAGGATGAGATCCCTTTGAAGCATAATTCATCGACATCTGGGACAAAGGGTATCTCCTTTGGTTACAAAAGAACTGGTGACATGCAGCTTGGATCCATAATCAAAGCACGGTGTGTTATGCTAGTCATAACATATATAATTATTTGCCTTTCAATGGTAGAGTGTCTCATACAGCTTTCAACAGGGAGAGCTTCAAATCAAATGACTCAGAATGTGGAACCAGATTGGCTAGTAATTCAACTCCACCTACCAGCAAATCAGTGAGAGATGAATTAATATTACATGGTGGCAAAGATGATCTTAAAATTCCCAGTAATGCCCGGTCGGATATCTTTTGTTGTATCTCAATAATCCACTAGAAGTTTCCTATATTTCTAACTACTTTTACTAATAACATGTGATGAATTCATGGAACTTAGGTTGCTATTCGCTATGATTGTGACTATCACTTGTGATCATGATTAGGGAGGCTATTGTTTCTGATGGTATTCATAGTGGAGGAAAGTTAGCTGAAACTAAGCAGCCAATTCGCAAAGAAGTAAAGAAAAGCAAATTCATGGTGCTAAACACTGATATGTCCACTAAAGATATTAATATTCTGAGGTAAAGCAGCCATATTTGACCATTCCTTCTCAACTTGGCTGTGTAATATTTACTTCAGTATCCATATTAATAAGACTCAGAGTGATAGGCTCTGCCAACTTGCTGATGTAGGAATATGGAATGAACTTATTGGTAAAAGGTTTATCCGTGGTACTATTTATCCAAAAGAAACAAAGTTTGAGGAAAACATTCAACGTGACTGCATGCTCACTTTCCTGGATTGAGGCAAAAATATTAGCCAAAGAACGGATTAATAAATATGAGAATATAATTTATAGAGGCAGGAATTTGTAGATGATGCATATTTATGTGGTATTCTATATATAATTACTTCTAATCCATTGATTGGATCAATGAAAATCACATCCTATTCTGAAACATTGAAAGGGTGTGTGTTGATGATCACAAACTGGTTGTCTTATGATAAATAGTGCCTTAATGTTCAGACTGATGTTTAGTTTACAATAATGGACTTATATCAGATTGCTCACTCTAGACTCTTCACTGTATTGCCAACTATTCAATATCGTACTCTGAAATTGCTTTTAGCTCTCTTTCCTTTCTGCATATTAATGCTTGTTTAAGTGGAGCTTAGTTTCAAAATGTTCATGCTCTGAAATTACCTCTATCAGACTTCTTGTCAGATGTTTTTCAACAAGACTTTCTGGGGATTATCATATTGATGGGCGATGGCCCATAATTTGCCCATCTTTGGGGTTTTTTTTTTGGCAGTTCTCAAGTTAATCCTTCCAGCTTAACTGAGAAAACAGCTAGACATGCTACCAAGATGCCTGTGAATCTTGAAGCTCAAAATTCAGACACGAAATCCTTTCAGAATTTAAGGGTAACCATAGAAGAAAATAAACTTTCTTCAATTAAAGCTGCCAAAATCGGCTTTAGGACTTCAAAGTATGAAGCTAAGTGTATTACGTCCTTCTCTGTTACTCAATTAAAAAGTGATTGGCTGTGAGTGACAGTTCATATGTTATCTTACCATCTTAGGAGTGTTGAAATTAACAAGGGATTTCCAACTTCTATACGTCAGAAAGATAAAGAAACTAACTCCTCAGTAAACTCTGAACATATGGAGATACGAGGCATTACAGCTGCAAAGATTGACCATCCTACAGACGGTGCTGAGAATCAAAAGTATGCGACCCCTTTCTTGAAGAGAAAAAATCCCAATGAGGTATGAGTTTCGCCCTCCCTCTCTCTTATTCCTTTCCGAGTGATTGAAGTAAGAATTTATCCCTCAAGGTGGTTTGACACCACTCGATGGTTTCCCTTAGCACCTGTTTTATGCATAATTGTCATATCTATACTCCTATCAAGGGTCTTTTTAAAGAATAAAATCATGAAATTCGATTCACGATTCTCTCCCCCACCCTCTTCCCATTCTCCCTGTCATCGTTGGCATGTATCTCTTGTTTCTTTTTCTTTTAAATAAGAATGTGTGATATAGGAAGAACTTCACAACTAAATTAATTGAAGTTTCTAAACCTGTTTTTAGAAAAAAAATCATCACATACTTAACCAAATTAGCACATCTTTAAGCAATTTTGCAGATTTCAGAAGCAGATTTAGTGCCCTTAAGGTCCCTGAAGCGGCTCTCTCACTCTCCTAGTGAAATCAGGTTTTATTGAACAATTGATTGTTTTCATTATTTATTGTTTTTATTTTGATTCGTTGCTGGACATGTAATATATTTCTACATAACTGCAGAAATTCTGAAGAGTCCCCAGAAAAAGTTGTTGAAAAGGTAGTTTATTTAAGGTTGGGGAATATCTTATCTGATGCTTTGTCAAATTTGATGACGGCTGATAAAATGCAATGAGATAAGGATTTTAAGCCTGAAAATTGTCAATACTAGTTTTGTTTTTCTTTGTAAATTACCCAGTTTTACTTTCATGAAATTCAGGTGGAGAGTAGGCCTAACAGCTTAATCTGCAACACTCCCACGTTTGAACTTCAACATCCACCTGAGATTAACCTGATGGAAGTGAAACTTTCTGCTTCTGTATTCGTGGAAGATAACAGCAATATTGAAAAGGCTGAAGCATATACAAAGGAACTTGAAGAAGTGAGTAAATACCAATTTTTTTCTCCTTATAAATGACCCAGGTTTACTTTATTTATACACTTGCAATGATTTTAAAATTTGATACAATCTCTTTTATATTACATTGTTCCCATGCTAACAGCAGTGAAAGAATTTATTTTCATCCAGGCATGCAGCATCTTAGAAGGGGAAAAACAAAAAGAGAAAATGAAAAGCAAATTATAACATCACTGAAAATTGTTAAATGTGATTCTTGCAGATTAGCAACATGCTGAAAAAGAAGCACGAGGAAGCTAAAGAATTAATAGTTCGAGCAGTTGTGAATAACAATAACTTGTTGATGCTTAATCATCCCATTTATGAAGAAAAAATATCCTCATCATCTTTGCTGTCATTTCTATCTTTTTCAATTTGTTATAGAAAATAAACTTGGTTATTCCTTAATAATTGTGAACATTCGGAAGGTTCAGAAACTTGCCCTCCACTCGATGTCCAAGGGGATTCAAACTTGATGAGCTGCAAACTGTTGCAAGCAGAGGTCTGTGATTTTTCTGCTTTATCAGAGCGGCAAACTGTTGCATCATCCACTGGATATGTTTCTGCTTTATGAGATATCAATATTGTCAGGTTATTAGTCATAATTTGAATTTAGGGACATGGGTTAATTTTTTCTTTGTGATGTCTAGACTGGATCTCATAAATATGTAATAAAACCTCATACAATTACAGTGTCTTAGAATCTGACGTTTTATAGTTGTGTTTTGGCCTCTTTAGTTTTTAGTTTTTACTGTGAAGTCGGCGGTGACGCATGCATCAAGTATTTTTGAAAGATATATATTGGTTACTGATCAAGTTACAAATGGATGGATTTTTTTCCCCATAAATTGATGGAATTTAACACAGTAATTTGTCATCCTTTCATAAAATTTATGTGAATTGACCCTAAAATTGATTGCAGATTCTTTTTCTGCACTGAAGATAATGGTTTTGAAAGGAAGAAAAAAAAAAACAACTGAACTAATCTAACCTTTCAGTCGAAGTTACTGCCCAGACCTTCTCACAGCTGTCTACACAAATTTTGTGGTTATAAAAATGAACTAAAATTTTCATCTGTTTCGATCGGTAAACTAGGATCAAAATTCTGATTGCAAAGTTCAACAAAATATTCTGCATGTTATGTTCTTATTCTTCCATCCATTAAACCCCTTGCGTTGAATTTATCCTTTTCTGCTCTCCCGATAAGTGTGCTGATTTACAGCCTGAAATATAATCCCTCTCTTGGGGGGTAATGTAACCCCTTTTATTTTTACCGCACATGTATAACACACAGCAATGCAATTCGATCATGCATATGTGAAAAGCTAAACGTTTCAAAAAGAAGTATACCACAAAAAAATCGACTAAATAACTCATTATGCTAAAGGTACCTGGGCCTACTACGAGACACTTTACAGTTATGTGCTAAACGTTAGTTATCTCGAATATGTGCAGACCCTATTTAAATATTACTTACTAATCTGAATTTGAGCAAGGTTGGGTTCTAGTTGCGGATACTGAAAACTTTGTTTAAGAAAATATTAAATTCTTTATCACTCAATTCAATAGTAGTTAGTGGCAATTAGAATTTTCAAGTCGTTTTAAAGGAAATGAAATATAAAATAAAACTAATAATTAATTATCAATTTAAAAAAAACTTTAATAAAAACAAAAAATAAATATAAAATTCAAATTTAAATTATCTGAATCAAATCATTATAGTTTAATTTCTGTAGGAGCTGTCTGCTTTAAATTACTAGAATATTTTACGCAATTGCATATTTAAGACCTAAAATCAAGCTCACTTATTAAATTCTAAGTATTTGTTAGTATTTCATCATGTTTTTTTAATTCTGATGTCTAGCCAAGGTTCAATTTCCATGACATTTGATTGGCCAAAAAAAAATTTCCATGCATTTCTTCATACTGTGTCGAATATGATTTATTTAAATTAAAAAAAGAACATGAAATTAACTCATATCACATAAATCATATATATTTAAAGTATGGAGAAAGCCCATATACAATTCTCTGTATGTTTAATATACTGTTATCTAGCTATCATAAGACATGGACATTTTTTGCATTTCACTGTCCATCTCAATTAGCTATTTTAACCCCGTTAAAAAGGTTTTCAAAAAATAAACAAATTACTATTATCGTTAATCGAGAAATTAAGAGGAATTTACTTTTTATTTTTCTCATTTATTTTTGGTTATTTTGGAACATCAGTACAACGTACATTATTCACGGTGTTAGAAATTAGTGCTACACTAATAAGTATATTTTATACATTTAAATGAATATTAATTTTATATTATAATTGATATAATTAGTGAATATTATGTATTGATTTTATTTGATTTGATTTTACATATTTCTCTCATTTATATTACAAGGCTTCATTGGATGAATTTATGAAAAATTTTGACCAAATATAACGAAAAGTCAAATGCCCATCTAAAAATAAGTGGGATTGGCGGGAAATTATGCAGCCATGTCAGCATGTATGCCTGGAGAGTAAATGTTATGTCCGTGTGCCATGTGTCAACTTGTTCTCAGCATATGTATGTAAATAACTGGTCATTTGATTTTGTGTAAATGCTGAACGTAACTTGAATTATGCTAAAACTAATTAATTGCATTTAAGTCCATCTGTTGGCCTATTTATTTAATTGGTAAAATCATAACTTCAATTAAATATAGGATAGTATTCGATATTTTCAATTTGATTTCCTGTAAATTTTATATTTATTTATTAGGGGATGATGATTTGAATAATTTGATATTTATTTATTTGATTTTTTATAGGCATTTATTTATTTGATTTTAATAGGAGCTTTAGATGCATTAATGATAATTTGATTCTCTCTTTTGTTTTGTAAGTTCAATTAAAAGCGTTGGATGCCGTTGGATGGTATTTGGTTCCCTGTAATTAGTTTTATTTATTTTCCCATCAAACCATGGCTCTTTTTTACTCCTATTACTATATTAGTATATGTAGATTAAACTATAAAATTGTTTAATCTATTATATATGTAAAAACGGAGGTAAAAGAACATGTATACAAGAGATGTGTCATACCATGTTAGCTCAGCTTGCCATATATGTATTTCTCAGCAACTATGAAAAGTTTTTATGTCTTAATTTCAACATGCAATAAAGGCAAATTATGGTTGACTAATAATTTGAATTTGAATAAAATGATTTGAATAAAAAACCGCATTTAATTGTAATTGAAGCAATCAATTACTTCCTCCGGTTCATATTGTAAAGCATTTTATATCAATTACACGTATATTAATGAAATCATTTTTCACCTTAAATCAATATAAAAAGTATTCATATTTTCTATTTTACTCTTATTAAATATCACATTCTATTATCATTGTAAGATTATAAATGAGAAGTATGAAAACATTAAAGATAGAGGTAAAATTAGAAGAAAAATATCCAATACCTTATATTTTGAACAAAAAACTTGTTACATAAAATGTCTTATAATATAGACGGACCAGAGGTCCTTCGGTTCATATTATAAGACATTTTTTATCAATTACACGTATATTAAAAAAATTATTTTTCACCTAAAATCAATATAAAAAATATCAGTATTTCCCATTTTAAGTTATTAAATACCTCATTCCATTATTATTATAGAGTTATAAATAAGGAGTGGAGAAAAATTAAAAACATAGATAAAATTGAAAGAAAACTATCTAATACTCTATATTTTAAATAAAAAATTTATTATACAAAATATCTTATAATATAAATTAGAGGGAGTATGAAATAATAGCTATTGCAAAAGGGTGTGCCCATTAGGGTTCCCCCACCCCCTCTTTCTGAGTTGATCCCTGTTGATACCAGATCTAATATATATTATTCTAGAGGAATGTTCTGGTGATCTTTTTCTGTCTTATAGGACTAGTGTTAGCTAATTGTTTCGTTAAAAAACATACAAGTTGATAAAGTTAACTAGCAAAGATATTATTAAGCAATTTTTTTTTTTTGCATGGAATATATCTTATAAGGTTTATTTACTAGGGAATTCTATGTTTCGCATTGAATATTGCTTTATGTAACAAAGCAATATTGCTATGGACACTTTATGTAACAAAGCTCAGTTTTTATATTTCATATTAATAAATCATTAAAAACTTCTAATTTATATGTTTAGTTTGCTATATCTTTAGTTATATATTTATGATTTTATTTTTTTTATAAATATATAATTGTTTTAACTCATCATATTATAATTGTAAATGTTTATATTAAAAATTATTATTTCTAAATGATCCCAGTACGAGTGCATAACTGGTTATAAGTCAAAAGAAAAAAAATAATAGAAGTGGTCCTCGTTGAGACAGCACAAAATGATAGTGTTTTAATTGAAAAAAAAATAATAGAAGAGGTCCTCGTTGAGACAACACAAACTTATGGTGTTTTAATTTCATGTACAGCAATGCTAACATTTGTACTTTTCCTTTAGCTAGTTTTGTTAAGAATAGGTCTCATGATTTTTTGACCTTTAATCATCCTTCACCTTGTTGCAAGGAGTGGTGGATGATGGAAGGTGTATGTAAGCCTTTTTTTTTTTTTTAACACTTGTATATTCTTTTATCCTTAATGAAACACTTCTTTCATTCCAAAAAAAAGAACCTGTGCTTTTTGGCCCGTCAAAAAAAAATTGCTTCCTGGGGTTTTTAAGGAGAGCTTCCACCCTTTCATGACCGCATATATCATGAGGCTAATGAATGCGTGAAATGACTTACTAAGTGGGGCACAAAACATCAGTTTTTGACTTTTACTAATTCTAGTTGATTGATTTTGATAAACAGATTACTTTATAAGTTCTGTTTTTTTCCTTTTCCAAGTTTGGTTTCGAAGGACATCCATTGGTTAATTCCATTTTTCTCTACTTCATTTGCTTTTCTCCTTATATTTTTATCCTCCTTGACGTACTGTTCTGTTTTTGACATGGATGCATCTTATAACTCAGAGCTAAACTAGTTGATTGGGATTGTGATGAGTTAACCCAAACATGTAATATATCGTCATGTCTCTGTCTTTAATAAAAAAGTTAATGTAATTTGTATATTCAATCCTTATTCTTCATGCTTCTAAAAAGAAATCAATAGATGATTTGGGTAAGTTGAGCATCCACGCACACCAAACATTTTAAAGGCACATTTCTTCCACTGAACTTGGTGCATGCATGAGGCCTTACTGTTTAATCCAAGACTTGAGAATTCAGAACAATTTGCTATTACTTTAAATAGTCTTGAAAGGTTCACAAATACTACTAAACAGCTTTTCTTTTCTCTCTTTTTTTTAAAATACATGGCAAGGGACAATACAACGTACAAGATTTTAAACTGGGTCTATTTTAAAAATTACTAGTCACTATTAAAAAAAGGCTAAAATATATAAAATGCCCCTCAACTATCATATACACAAAACTCCCTTCAACTTCAAAACTTAGAAGTGGACTCTCTCAACCTTTTATTTATATGCATGTAACACCCTGTCGTCAATAATATCGTTAAATGATTAAGAAAAGAGGGACACATAAAAAAAAAAAACCCACCTGGCATTTGACTTGGAAATATGGGCACATTGATAATTTTTCATCAAGCCATTTCAGAGCCAATGGAAAAAAAAAAAATCTCAGCTTCCTCAGTTCAATTCCCTCCTCCAAGATGGTACCGTCCATGAATCCACCTCTTTTTACTACAAAGCGAGGGTCTCATGATGCTGGAACATATGGGCATAATCCGAATCAAAGCAAACTCAACTCGTTATGTGGGTTTTCTTGTTAGGTAACTCACATTTTTGTGGCGAATAGATCATCCATATGGTTGTAGCAACCCTACATTGTCCCTCATAAGCCAGAAATATGATAGACCCATGATAAAGATTAAAAGTAGAAAGAGGAAGATTAGGGTTAGACATGTAAGTAAATGGGAGATCTTCACAAGGTTTAGCAAGAGGTTTTTGCTAGTATAAAGTTTGATTGTGTATAGGAATTTAAAGTTGGGATTCAATTAAAGATTGAAATTGAGATATTGTGATATGTTGGTCATCAACAAATGAAAACTCGCTCATGTCCATCGGGACTTCAACTATTGAGCATCATGATGAAGAATTTAAGGTTATCAAAAAAGCTTAACCTTTGGCAGAAGAAATTTGGGGGCTATGTTAAGGAAGTAATAGATTTATATAGAGGGAATTGTAGAAGAAAGTTTCATTTGGATAGAATTCAATAGGGGAACATGTATATGATGGATTGGAGAAGAAAGAGATGGAGTTATTATCTAGAGGTTGGAGGTTGAAGCCTGAAGCTCAGGAAGACCAAAACTGAAAGACGACCCACCTTCGACCAAGCACTCCCACGAAGCCATTTTGATGATGAAGTAGCTTTTAGTGGGGTCCATATACATATAATATAAACTCTGCCGTGGCTTTTCTATTTTTCCTGAGTATGATGTGGTTTGAGTAAAAAATTTTAAAATTATCTATATTTTCATTTAAAATGCCATGTGTTAATGATTTAACGGTGTTATTAACATAAGGATAATACATGGACATAAATAAAAGCTTGACGGAGTTAATTGTCAAATTCTAAAGTTCGAGGTGTTTTATACGTAGGACTTATAGGGGTGTTTTATATATTTTAGCCTAAAAAAAAAAAAGTACTAGTGACCAGTTTGCATGATCTTGGGCCAGCATGGGTTCATCTATTGACAGGTCATATTTTGCTCCAAAAACCATCCACTTTACCTAGCTTAGGCTATATTGGAGTGGAAAACTTAAGTGGACTCAGATTTTCATTGGGCCCAGACTTTGTTGAAGTGTTTGGGGATGGCAAGTTGTTGCAGGGCCCATTGCAATCCACCACTTTTTTTTAAATTTTTTTTACCATGAAACGGAGAACTGTAAGAGACTTGTTGCACCTTTTTTCTTTGGCCACAATGTTGAACCCTTCTTGGCCATACATTTCTGCTCTTTCTCCGTTTGCTTGAAGGCGCTGGTTTGCAGTATTCATATATGTTTATATGCCTTTATGCTATCTCTAGTGTATGAAAAACCTGAATCAGCCTGACTAGTTCGGCTAGGAATTAGTACTAGATCCAATCCGATCATAGATTTCGATCGATTATTTTTAGAACCGGTGAAGAACCGATTGAACCAGTGTTGAGCTGATACAAAACCGATTAAACCGATCTATTTTTATTTTTTATTTTTTTAATTTTTAAAATAAAATAACATTATTTTTAGTATTGAATGGTATTATTTTTTATATAAATTTTTTTCTATGTTATAATATTGTATAAGCATTATTATGATACATAATTATTAATAATGATAAATTTACTTAATAAATAATATGAAAAAAAATATTAATTGACAATTTTGAATTCAAAATATGATAATAGATCAATATTAACTTATTTAGATTTTAATATTATATTGTAAAAGTTATTAATAATATTTTTAATTTCTTATATAATGTATAAAATTAAAAAATTATTAAATTTATTATTATCAATTTAATTTTGGTTAAACTATGGTTGAATTATTGAACTTTGAACTAGCGTCCGGATCGATCCACTATCCGGTCCACTTTTTTGAACTTCGGATATCTCATTGTTTGCTCTTCTATTTCAGAATCATAAAATAATTTCTTCCTTCCAATGTAAACAGCTGCTTCTGGTCTCATGCACTGTCTACCTATGAAACATGGACTCTTCATATAATATCTTCATATGATAAAAGCTGAACGTTTGAAAATATTAAAGAAATATAGCACAAAAAACTTTTTTTTTGTAAAAGATAACGTACTATCTTTTCTGCGTATGATACAAAACACTTCGTAGTTTTCTAAGCCCATGTTACCTAGCTCCACTAGAATTTTTTTTGCCTGAACGGCTCCACTAGAAGTTGGACGTACTTGAAGAAATATTGGTGGGGCTCTCGAAAAGTCAACAAGACGGTAATGGATATAGAGGATACTCTTGACTATATTGTTCTCTTTTAGCAAACGACGAACTCTCGGTAGGCAAACCAATAAGCTCAATGGAACTAGTGATGTGGCAGAGGCTCAAAGCAACAAAGTCAATCTACCTCTACTTATTATATAGAAATCCAATGGATCAGTTTTAACGCATTAGTCTCTCCACGTTATCCGACGATGGAAGTTTTTGACGATTAGCACAAAGTGCTCACAAGAATACAAAATAAGGGCGACAATAAATATTAGATGGTGCTTCAATGCGTCGGTCGTTTACTCCACTTGGATCAGTACAAGGAAAACAACAGAGAAAGCTTTTTAATGCCTGTACACACACATATATATAGATCCTCTTCGTCTCGTATATTCATCAGAATCTTGAGGCAGCAAAAAAGTAAAAGTAATGGCGAGATCCATGAGTTTGTTTTCGTTCATCATGACTTTGCTGATATTGGCGTGGTTCTCCATGTCAGAAGCTCATGAGGTGTCGAAGAATCATGATCATGATCCATCTTCAGCCCATCTGCTGTCTCAGGGCTCTCACTTGAATGGCGGATGGGACAGCATTGGGTTCAGAAATATGGGTAATGATGCAGCAAACGGAAGGAAATATCTGAAAGTGAAACCACAACGATCGAGCCCCGGAGGCCCAGATGGACATCACCACATCAACAACAATGACGTTAGTAAAAGGACTTGAGGTTGACAACACACATGAGCGAGCGCGGGCGCGCACTCTGCTTCTGCGTGCATTTTGTTTTCAGTTTTTGCTATATATGATGTATATATATGTGCCAAGCAAACGTTTAATAAAACCCTTCACTGCCAACTTAGATTGTCCTGAGTGGTAGAAGTTATCAAAAATCAGAGTGTAAACTGTGAGATTTAATCACAGATTAAATCAATATAAAAGGATTTAGTATATATATGTGATTAAACATGGACAAATTAAATGCATGCCTAATTTTACTACAGCCATAGAGTTTGGTTCAAGTTAAATCTTCCTTTCCATGACTCTGGAACTTTAGCAGCCTTTAGTAGAGAAACTCACTATATTAGGATTAGAAAAAGAACCTCGTCTTATTTAAATAATAGTTTTATCTGACCCACAGTTTTATCTGATCCACCAACTATGAATCCTAACAAAATAAAATGATCCACACTTATGCTGGCAACTAGACTAATAAATTAGAATTGTGTGTGTCTAGCCCATTAACTACATGATCACTAAAATAATATTAAAAATTAAAATCTTAATGGGCCACTATTAACCTTTTTTTTAGAAAACACAAAATAATTAATATGAGTTTACAAATAAAATTTTTATACAATTTTCTAACATTCTTCCACTTCGGCCACATTAATTTTAATTTTAAAAATTTATTTTATTTTGTAAAATTAATGACTCGAGTTAATGACTACAAAAAATCTTTATGTGTGCACACACCTTTTTTTTTTTAAAACAAAAAGTCCATAAGATGACACACACAAAATCAATATGGGATTATGGCAATTGTACATAGTTTGATGAGTATACTCTCAACCATAATCATACATATTGACAATTATGTTAACATAGATTGTAAATCTAGCAGCGTGGTAAAAAATAGTATTCTTATGAGATCAATTATTATACTTATGTACTATTTCTTATCAATCCTCCAATTTCTTAGTATTCTTTATACTAAATCACAGTTTGAGAAATCATTTAGTTTAAACAAGTATGAATATCTCCAATAACTTTATCTTGATATTGGAGCTCCTTTCACACAAAGATATACTACATCAAATACAATGATCATCTTAAAATGATCATTGCCTCTTAAGATATATGTTATATTAATTCTTTGCTTGTGCAAAGAATTCAACTTGTAGCCATGCAAAGTGTCAATATTTGCCCATACAAATATTTAATAAGATGATGATTATTAATAAAGCATGCTTAACCAACGGTATAATTTATTTATGTTCATCATCTTTATGCACTTAAGCGAGATCATACACTAGCAACATCTAAACTGTGGCTTTTCTATGAAAGCTTATGGACATCATACCACTTTTTAAGATCCAAATAATATATTAATATACTGTAGTCACACTATGGTTTTTGGCACATCAAATCATGGTTATAAGATCCATTAAAGACTTAAAAAAAGATTAATATATACAACCATCAAATCCAAACTTTATATGAAAGAAACCGGATCATATAACACACATATGATTTAAAATATCCCAATATGAGTTAAGACACATACCCATATTATAATTAAATTAGAAGCAAATGGCAATATATCATCACTATGAAATTAAATCAGTAAAAAAAAGCCCCAGTTCAAAATCTGAACTCATACAGAATCATCACAAACCAAATCTTTAGGGGCCAATGTAACGGACAAAACTTTACCTCAAGTGATTATTAGTCCACTACCAAATTTAACATAAACACATGCACATTATCAAGCTTACATTATGAAGACAAAAGATAAATGCAAAGAGCTTCTTCCAACACCTTTTAGTAATGAGAATATTAAACAAGATACTTAAATAAAAATGATCCACCATCCAAAAAATAAGAATTCCTCACAAACATTTCATCAAATATCTATAAAAAAAAACCATATGAGAAAAGGAATCTTGGAATCAAGGAGTTTACTTTATCAATAGTGCAATAACATAACATATTACATGGTATCATGGAAATACAATATTCAAAATATAGCCATAAAGGTCAAAAGAAAATTACACCAAACTCCTACTAACCCAAAAGATTTAAAGACCCCAAAATACCTATATCCTCAACATATTTCTTAAACTAAATGGGTCTTAGTTGTTTGGTTAGAGGATTAGTCAACATTGATTCTACATCCAAGTATCCTATTCCAATATGTCTTGACTAGGTCCTTGACTTTTAAGACCCCATTTGGTACACAGAATAATTTTTAATGGAATAGAAACAGGAGTGAGAATATTATAATGAGTTTGAAATGCATGGTTAATATGTTAGGAAAAAAGATGAGAATCATAAAAAAATAATACTAAAACAAAAAAAAAATAGGTAAATGACTCAAATATCCTTATCTTCAATGTCCATCCTCTTCTCATCAAAGACCCAGATGCCATGCTATAGTGACACTGATACCCTCACCACCCTTGCCAACTCTGATAACATTCACCGATGATTGGGTCCAAGCCAATGTCTCTTGGTACTACCCTACCACCTGAATCAAAGCCACCGACGTTGGGAAAGAAGAAGAGAAAGACGTTGATTCAAACCAACATCTTACCAATTTAACACAACATAAACTCTAACCTTAAGGTTTCTTCCACAATTAGAACCATATTCGGCATTCATAGCCATGGTTGTTCAAACCAGATTTGGCATTTAAATTAGATCAATGGCAAGCAAGACAAAAGGGAGAGAGGTAGGGAAAGAATGGGGAGATGCAACCAACAGTGGTGGTTGCAATGGCATAAAAGACGACGATGGTATAACTATGCCAAAGGAAATTTGAGAAAAAGGTGATGACAAGAGGGAGAATGGTCTAGAGCATTGATGCCATGGGAATTTGAGAAAAATGGAGGCTATTTTTGTCTACTAAAGCTTAATCCCATGGTCTTCAACCCAATCCCTCCTTGTAGGTTTCATTATTCCCATATACATGGGTGTTGGTGATTGCAGGGAGTGAAGGACAATTCATACCAAATGTGCACAGGGAGGGAAGACGTCACTCATTCTCATTCCCTTACCCCTATTTCTTCCTACCAAACACAGCCTAAGATATCATTCTTTGCTAGTCTTTCAATGCTTTTATTAGAAATATGACTAGAATGTTTATGCCATACAAAGATTTCTTTAATCAATGGTTTCTTGGTCACATATTTTCATTATTGAAATAAATATTCCTCTTTAAGAGACATGTACAATTTATATATATAGCCCATTAGACAAAACACAAAAGCTAATCACTATAAAATTTTATGAAATATTAATATTAAATTTTTTATTTCAAATATCTAGCTTTATCAAGCCAAGAGATAAATATTAAAATTTCTCCTAAAAGGGGTTCTTCATGTAATGCCAAATCTATATCCATTAACCCTAGAAAAATTTTGCATCTTACTTCCCTTTTTGTAATTAGAACTAGTTAGGACCTTTATGGTAAAAGTCTTGTTGTTCACAAGGAAAGAAATCAATTTCACAAAATGCAACATAGTTAGTATTGTAACATCTTAAATCTCTAGACCCAAACCATACACTATCAGACAAGTAAACATCAAAGGGAGACAAAGTGATAGAATGACATGGCACCACGGCCTGGGAACTGGCATTGTGACGCCAATGATAGTATTTGAATAAGATATTTTCTTATGTGCCCGGCCAATTTTTGATGAGCACAAAACCTCGCTCCGACCTCTAATTTACCTGATTTCAAAACCCACAAGTCACTCTACTCCTATTCTAACCATAGATATCAATCACACCTCAAAACATTACCGTATGGAGATTTTGGACATGCGAAATCGAATTTGGTCGCTTTTGACCAAAACCAATAACCAAACTCCTCTAATTGCTATCAATAGACAATTGGCAACCAATAACCATACCAACAGGTCACATAAGACCCAAGAACCATATCTAAGGAGGTTTCACCTCAGAGAAACTACTTCTTGGAGTTTTAACCACCTTGGACCCCAAACCAAGCTAATGGGATATGTACCCATTTCATACATCAAGGACTCAATAACAAGACCAAACTCATAATCAAGACATATGTAACCAAATGGACTTAAAGCCACCGATCACAAGCGTAAAATAACCAGACAATAGGAATTTAAAACATCACAAGTACATACAGAACACAATCGTACACATCATGCCATTTTGCTAAGCATGAGTCTAGAACCACACAAATAGTCCAACATAGAATTCTAAAAGAATTCATAAGGACATATAACAATTCAGCCCACCATCATAGAGTACATGACACAAAATACTTGGTATAACACAGATATTACAAATACCATCTTATTAGAAAACAACCGATAAAAAAACATAAGAAAGGCGCAGCCCTAAACATCCACAAGAGCACTCTCAATCCTCTTTACCCAAGCCCTCTTTAGTCCTATCTTTACTAGTACTAGATCTTTCACCTGGAATTTTTAACTGCGGGGTAAGACATATGTCCCATTAATCAGGGGGTTTACACATATACATACAATATAATCATGCCTTTAAAGTACAATCTAGATACCATGCTCACATGAATGCAATGCACATGATATGCGGATGTAAGTCCCATCAATATATAACTAGAACCATAAACTAGTTACCATTAAAAAATAACCTCAACTAGTGGTCTCCTTCTAATAACCCATAACGGCCGATTCCAAGGTCACCATCCAGCTCTCCTTCCAATGGTCATGACTTGGCCAAAGGCTACTACACCAAAGGTTGAATCATGACTCTCCTTCCCCTTAACCACCCAAATTGGCGGCTATATAGAGAATGTGTACCTTAATTCACGGCCACCTGAGTCTCCTGGCCATAGAATGACTATTTAATGACTTGAATAACATAAGCCGCACCGTCTGAATATAAGGTCTCATGTGCTATTTAGTGAACTGGCATACCACGTGATATGTAGAGCATCGTCATCCAAACCAAATGTTCCAACAATATATATTATGTGACAATACACAGTGCATACTAACATATCAACGCATGTTATCCTTTATAGTGCTGGCATGCTATAAGACCATATAGGATAAGTCATAGGATGCATAATCATCATTACGTATCAACATTCATCAATATATATACATATATCATGTTCACTATCACCAATATCCATTTTAACATAATATAATGTAAGGATAGAGAACTTATAAGCCATGTAATTGTACAAATCATGACATGAAAAAGAACAACCATAATTTGTACTAGATACATATCATGACATGAAAGAATACAACATATTATATAAAGCATGCATATCATGATATGAAAGGATTAGCCATATATATAATCAATCGAAAACATAGGAAAAGACACTTCGATCACCTCAACCGTCTGACTCACATGGCACTACAGTAGGCTAAAGAGGACAACGATCACTACAACACATCAAAGAATATAAGATAATGTCACCACGTTGTCCCAAACCACAATACACAACCAATACATGATAATTCAACCAAGAAGTCCATTATTCAAACATCAATATAACCACTTACTAGCCAATTCAATACTTCCCAGTTACTTCCTGAAGTCAAGAGATCCCAATTGAGTAAGTATACAACCTACACAACACCAAATTCCCATTAACAACATAAAATCTCAACACTTAGTGTTCTCAATTGTCAACTCAAAGCACAATCCGGCTGAAACAAAGCTTTCCAATGCAAACCCAAGCATCAAAATACCCCAAACAACTCATAGATCCATAATCTAACCTACATAACTTCATATTCCCAAAAATATCAATGGTTAAGGGTTAGAGTTTGAGAATTATACAATTTAAACACTTAAAATCCTTAATACAATTTAAACACTTAAAATCCTTAACCCAGAGCTTGTACACACCCAACAACATATTAATGAAGCATTTAAACTCATTTTAATTGGTGGAAATACAACCCAAGTCTGAATCCTAGCTTCTACCATGAAAATCCACCAATTAAATCGAAGAAAACAGAGAGGAGGAAGAAGTAGACCACTTACCCACAATATTCAAGCCTCCTCAAGGTCAGAAACACGTTCTATGGTGTTGAAAACTCGAAATCCTAGCAGAGCACGTCGTTTTTCCTCTATTTTTTCTTCAGTTGCTAATTGGTTTCGACTTCTAATTTAAAACAAATTCGCGATTGGTGCCCCAAAGTCAATTAAGCTTGTCGTGGCACGAGTCACTACTGAATCGGCCCAGCCAAATCCAAAGTCCCATACCATGGCTCCCCTGCATCTCGCTGCGACGCCACAGCGTTTTACCTCATTCTTCCTTTTTTCTCAATTATGATCCTTCCTCCAATCCTGATCCCTCCGATCCTGCACCATTCAATAATGTCCTTCTTGGAATTAATATTCGGGGTCATTACAAGTATACAAGGCAATTTCAAAGATAACTCAAAATAAAATAAAATGCCAAACAAGCTATCTTTTGGGGCACTAGGTGCATCATCATGGACTTCCTTTAAGTAGAGAACATGATATACAATTGACCCTCATACATGAAGCCTTCCAAATTAATCAATTACATATCACATGATTTCAAAGGAATAATCCCTTTTGGGCAAATGGACCTTCTTAACCACATTTCTCTATCAGTATGCTTTATCCAATTTTGGAATTAATACATAAAATCACCCCCTTTGGGTAGGTAACCATATGTGAAAATTCAAACAATCCTATCAACAAGGGAAGTAATGGTATTGCAAATTTTGATAGGATATTACTTTGTAATGAACACCCACAACAATTTAGAAAACAACATTCCCAGTCTGGAATAAAAATTGTCTCACTTTCATATCAATAAGGGAACTAAATGGTTTTACAAACATTGATAAATGAACCACTTTAGTAATAAATATTATCAAGCATATATAACAAAATTCCTAGACTAGAAAAGCTGGCCTCATTTTCTATCAACAAGAGAACTAAATGGTTTTACAAACTTGATGAATGAACCATTGTAGCGATAAACATTCTTATAGTGTGCAAAACAAAATTCCTAGACTAGGAAATTAAAATTTAATCCATGTGTAGTTAAAATGTAAACAACAGTTTTTTTTTTATAAATGTGAACAACAATTTTAATTGAGAGAAATATTGAACAAAATACTATTTAACTTTCTCACTTTAGACTTGAGAACATATCTATCCTAGGAGAGTATATCTTGATTTAATGTATAATAAAATTACTCTTCTAAATTTTTTTGTTATTTCCATAGTGTCAATGAAACCCTTAGAAAATTCAAATAGTTGGTTTTGCTCAAGAAGATATAAATTAACTTTTATGAGTACAATTAATTATCACATATTTATCATCATAGGTGTAGTATAATTTGGTCAGATATCAACCTTTCTTTGAGTTGGTTAGGATACTGCAAGATATTATTATACATATGCAAAGTATCAATTATCCCTCATGAAAAATCTTCCCAAGAAAGGACACTTTGGTGGCATCTTATCTCAATTAATTCCCTAGTAGATAATGCATTTGGAAGGTAAACTAGACATGGAACACTATTTTCTGCAGCATAAACCTTAGTGTAAATAAAATAAACGGCAACATATTTTTTCCCTATTTCCATGACACATTATCACAACTACCGGAAGTTTTGAAGTCACATGAAATCATTGAATTCCTTTTAATAGCAATACCTGACATTATTATACTGCAGTTAATCAATTTATTAACAAAGTAAAACCGATAGTGGTCAAGCATAATATTGCATATACTAGGGCTTTTGTTTCTTTGCCACCAATGGAAACTCAAGCATAATAATGAAGATTTACATATAAAATAGCAATAATAATAACTAAAACATGTACTTCTAACAGCAAAACATTTTGGACACAACTAAATTCATTAGCATGTCAAACCATTTTTTCCATATAATATAAATCCATGGCAACATGATTATTCATACAAGATGAATAATATTGCCGCTACAATGTCTTAATAAGAATTTATTTAATTAATCAATCAACTCGACTCTATGTGATTAAAGGATTACAAAATAATCATCCTGCTATTTATCAATTTGCCAAAACTTACTCAATATAACTGTCATTTTGGACAAAATCAGATTTCAAATTAAATAATCTTGCCAAACTAAAATGTGTTATACTTGCCTAAAATTAAATTTCCAATAACTGAGGAAATAAATAAATATCACCCAAAAATATTATTGTAAATTTCTAATGTATTAAAAACGTCCAAAATAGTTCTTCTCAATTCAAATGGCTCAAGCAGATTTATTCATAAAATATGAACTCAAGTTGAATTTTCCCGTAAAGTATAATCAGTCGAAATAAATTTTAAAGAAATCATTTGGCCTAACTTACCTAATCATCATATTGCCAATAAAACAAACTTATAGAGATCCATAATTAAAGTTGAAACATGACCTATAAATTAAGTCATCAATACTAGAAAAGTTGAAACTAGCCCCATATGCATGAAAGTTCACAATAAAAATTTCCAGATTTAACAATACAAGCTCTTGTCGACCATAAAAAGCCCAATAAAAAAAATTGAATCCTGAATTCAATTTTGAGGAAAATAAACAAATCATTCAACCCACCATCACATGTCACTGGAAATCTATCAGGTCAAAATTCAAATTTAATAGCACCAAAAAATACTAATGATTTAAAAAAAAATGCCTTAACCCATTTTGCCTTCTTGTAAACCATAATATTATCCTCCCATGAAGTTGACCAAGTTGCTATTAGCAAGCGGGTAATTTCCATCCTTTTTTAAGCTTTTAAAATAAAATTAGGAACTTTGAACTTCAAAGACACAAAAACTAATGTCAAATTTTCAATATTGTGTCTCCCAAATTGCAGAATCATCACAATTATCACAGTGAATCCATAAAATATTTTGCATAACCTTGTGCGTTGTGATCATTTAACATAAATTCTTTGAAGTGTCAAACAACTAAAATTTGTTAAAAAGCATAATTACTACAATGATAGACCATTAATTAAAAAAAAGGAGTAATAACTTTAACTAAATAATTGGTCAAAATAAAATAATGTATAAGTGAATAAAACGTCAGGAGGCAAGCTATATAATTGCGACTTTGTTCGTGTATCTAACTTAGTTGCCTCGTTGCCAATTGCCATGGGGTCTTAGGTTCAAGAGCTACCAACATCAACTAGAGCCCGAAAAATGAGTTTCAACTTATAAGTTGGACCGTTTTATAGTAATCTTGGATTGGGAAAAACAAAACCCATATTGAAGTGATTTTTTCCAAACCTTGACCATTTGGTCTGCTTTTTTCTTTTTTCTTGTTTTTTTTAACTTTCCCCTTCAAAGAAAGATTCAAATATTATTGAAGATGCTCATGCTTCATAAGTTTTGATGTTGAATGAACATTGTGTAACTCCAAATTAAGAAAAGATGTATGATTAATATGTATGTATTAATGTGTTTTGTTTAATGTTGAAATCGAAATTGTCTCATACTTGGAGTTGGTAGTTGGATAGATACTTAAAATTGGAATTGACAAATTACTCATACTTCATATTTAATATTATTGAATTGTGATACTTAAATGATTAATATGTATTAATATATTTTGGTCAATTAGTGGTATGTAGTTTCTATTTTAAATTTGATGATGAGAACTAACCAAGTTGTTTGTTTAGATTATTCAAATACAAAAAAAAAAGTTAGGAAAAAAATGAATATTTGGTGGGCTAAATAGCAGTCCTGGGGCTAGAAAAAACACGGCCCACTATAAATGGGCTAACCCACCCCCGGCTAGAAAAAACACGGCCCACTATAAATGGGCTAACCCACCCCCGCTTCGCTGTCTGACCAACTCAATACAATAGCCCACACTTATGCCGCCAATCAAACTTATTAACAAAGTCTTGGTCACATGCCAAACACTGCAGCAGAGCCACAAGCCATCATCACTGGACTGCAAATCTGTAAATGCAGAGGCCTCACTAAACCCTATCGATTTACAGATTCTGCGGAAGCACTCAACCTTATTAATTTGGCGAGATGGTGGGCCAAATCATCCGTTATGGAGCGAAATTGTAGAAGCGAGATCACTGGTGTGTGAAAATTGGGATGTTGAGCTACACTATACTCGTAGAGGAAATATTAGACGTGCTTATTATCTAGCAAGAAATGCACACGAGGAGGAAGGTCCTTGTGCCATACTAGAAGAACCTCCTCATGAATGCGTTGTGCTCCTTTAGTTCCCTTTTGTGAACCGTTGTGGGTTCCTTGTATCTTTCCAGTTTGTAGCTCGCCGCAGTATCTCAAAAATAATTTATTATTATTATTAAAATAATATTGAATTTTAACATTTTAATAGGCCACTATTAACCCGATTTTAAAAAACACAAAATATAATTAATATGAACCTACAAATAAAATTTTCTAACACCCACATCTCCTTAAAAAATACTTTTGAAATAGATTTATCCTTGAACCCAAAAATTGGCCCCTTCTATCGCTTAAGTTCAAATTGAAGTGCATATATGGCATCTTTTATATCCATTACTTTTGGAATTTGAGCATGTGGTATATATTTATGCCGTGCAACTTTTCCGTCTCAGCTGTTCTTTTGCGCTGTCCGTAAATATAACCTAACATTTGTAATTTAAAAAACCTAGCTTTTTCTATATATATATATATATATATATATCTCTTTAATTTGACTTTGCTTATATAGCATGAGAGTTGTATAGGATTGGATAAACGCAATTTCAAACAAAAAGCAAATGGCTGATTCGTCATGGGGGATTACTTTTTAGGTCATAAGGGGATCTTTTCTGGGCAAATAAAGGTCAAAAGGGTATCCATTTGGACTTTCCCTACTAAGTACTCCCTCCAATTACGTCATTTTAGAAAATTCTAAGTTACTCTAACTTAAATGTTGTTTCACATTACTAATAAAGTATGTATTATTTTTTTTTATTAAAAATAATGGCAAATTAAGTAGAAATTTTTTTAACATTTAAATCAAGAATATTTTAATAAAATATTATTAAATTTTATTATAATATAAATTATTTAATAATTTTATTAGTCTGCATAAAAAGTCCCATGATAACAAATAAAATGAGATTTATTGAGTAAAATTAAATAATAACTTTGTCATTTTGAATTAAAACCATGCACATGAATCCTAAAACATTGCCAATTTTTTCACATTCTTCCCTTTTTACCTCTTAAATTGATTTATTATATCATTGACTTTTTTAAAGAAAAAATTGAAAACATAAAAACCCGAATTGATCTTAAATTAGAATGTCTCTACCTGTTTTCTATACATCACAACTACCTAAATTATATAATTTTATGGTGGAAAGCCGGTATTGAAAATGATTTGCAGCATTTGAATCGATGGAATGGAACCTTCTCGGGGGTTTGATTTGGTTAATAAAATGCATAAACAGATACAATCAAACCAAACCTAACTAGTCACCCTATTAAACGATCTATTGGTTTATTTCTCATCACTATATGTCAACATTAAGTAATGAACCCTCCAGAGCTCACACAAATAACAATATTGGTGGCCTATAAATAACCACGATATAGTTTGGCTCAGAGAACTCGTAGTACTGCTCTTTAATTTCTGAGTTTACACAAGGCTTGAGCAATATATATGCTAGCATATGGCAAACATAAGGTTCTTGTTGTGCCTCATTTTGGCCTTGGGCTTCATTTCTTTCTGTGAATCTCACAAAATGGTTATGGGAGATGATCATCATGCACACAAATCATCACGAGGCAGGACAATG
This sequence comes from Adenanthera pavonina, assembly GCA_026686845.1. Classification (NCBI taxonomy): domain Eukaryota; kingdom Viridiplantae; phylum Streptophyta; class Magnoliopsida; order Fabales; family Fabaceae; genus Adenanthera; species Adenanthera pavonina. The sequence goes on along the minus strand of JAIVEN010000002.1, from coordinate 18,589,852 downwards.
TTAACTCAGAAACTCCAGCATCAGCCCACTCGCCTCAGTCCTCGTGGTCCTGATCCAAAGCATCATTGATCAACCTATCCATCCTTGCAAGTATAATTAATAAGTTGGTGCTGTATCTTTTTCCTTCCATCTTCAATAAAACATGCTTAAATTAGCTTCTCAGTTGGTAAATTCTCAAGTTTACTTAGTCTTTAATTTTTATTCTCAAGTTTTCTTTGTTAAATTGGCAATGCTTTTACAGTTAAACCAGTCATTGACCGGTTAAAGTACTAGTTTAAGGGTTTTTTTTTTTGGAACTGTGGTTGAATTAATAGTTAATCAAATTAACATGGTTTTAATTTTATATAACTTAATATTTAAATATAAATAATGATCAAAATCATGTACAAAAATCATGATCAAAATCATGTAAAATATTGTGTATGTAAAACTGTAAGCCATCCAGCTGAGCCCCCATCTCTCTTAAAATTACATCCATGTTCTCATGATGGGCACTTGACTTTATAATTGGTTCAACATTTAAAAGAATGAGAGACATATATATATAATATCAAAATTTAATACTATATATAAATATATTAAAAATTAAAGAAAAACTTCTTAAATGCAACTGGTTTCGCTGAAGGTCCGTCAAATGTACATCTATATAGAATCTAATTAACATAAGATCCGATTTTCTTTGTTTTTTCTTTTTTATTTGTGTTGTTCTTTTTTTGGGGGGGGGGGGGGGGTGTGGTGGTGGAGACATGAACGAGCTTAGGCTTTCTTTCATAACTTATTAAATATGTACGTCCTTTTTCCCATATGCTATTTTTTCTTTTTGTTTCCATTTATATAAAAAACAATATAAATGCGTTGAAGGGATCACCAGAATTGAAGGCTCCTAATTAAGTCCAAAGTAATATAAACATACATTAAGGAAAGGGCCATTTACACTCTTTCTGTCCCTTTGGACATGCATCATCATTCCTTCCATCATCTCCCTCAGTTGCATTGCCTATTTGCACGAATCCATATTTATATAAAAGTGAATAAATATATACATATAAAGGAAGAAATAAAAAATAATATAAAAAAATTATAGATTTTACATACAATCACATTCGGTGATATTATTATTTTTAAATGTAAAATTTTTTATTTTTACGTTCAGCCCCTGTCGCCTATTTATAATGAGAGCCCTTAGACTACATTTATCAATCCTCTTAAGAGTCTTGATATATGATGGCGATGGCAAAGTTAGGGCTACGGTTGTGCCTCATATCGGTGTGCTCATTTTCATGTTCCAAATGAATCACGTCGTGGGACCTCTTTCAGTGGAGTGACACAATTATGTGGCAACATGTAAGCCATTCATTTTTTCAATCATTTATAATTTTGCTATATGTGTCATCATATAAGCGCTATCACTACCAACTTTCTTTTGTTGGAAAAATTTGCAATTTTCACCGTGATTTAAAAAATTTTAACTTGAATCTAAAAGATTCTAATTAAAACATAAAAAATTCCAATAAAAACTAAACTAATTTTATGTAAATCCAAAATTTCTAACATGAAATTTCATTCTTAATAAGAATTTTTGAGTGTTTATTAAAAACTTTTATGTCTCAATTAAAAATTTTTAGATTCAAATTAAAATTTTTTGGGTTATTAAAACATAAATATTTTTTTCGACTGTCATAAAATTGTAATTTTGCCCTTTTTATATGTTTTTATCACATTTTTGGCTAAATGTATTTTTAATTGCATTAACCTTATTTAGCACTTCACAGCCATGCTTTTCAACCAATCATGTTCAAAAAATTTAATCTTATAAATTTATTAAGCAAATTTTTATAATCAAATTCTAATATATGTTTTTATTGAACTATAATATTTATTTATCAAAATATTTACTTGACAAAGTTTTATATTTGAGTTAATTTTTTATAAAAATTAGGTTAGTTAATTTTTTATAATATAATATCTTCGAATACATATTATGGCCTTGCTTTTTAAGTACACAAATTTTTAATTTTAATTACCATTTTGAAACAATTCTACTATTTGAAGAGACCACATTGCTTCAACTATTTAAGCAATACTTTGTATATATTTTGTTTTTGATTCATAAACAAATAGAAAAAATATAAAATACTGGAATGGACTTTCTAAGCAAAATTCTAATTTTAGTGGATTAAAAAAATCCTTCTTCTAAATAATAAAAGTAAACACAATAGAATTTTTAACTTAATTGGAACTAAAAGGAAAATGTATTCATTGAAACATATCAACGTATGTATCCAAATACCAAAAAAATTACAATAATCAATTCCTTCATACATGTTTTTTTTTAACACATAACATCCATGTATCCAAAAACCAAAAAACTACAATAATCAACTTCTTCATTGATTGAAGTGTGCACCATGAAACATAGTTTGATAGAATACTCTAATGCGTAAGAGATTGTGTTGTACCATGCATCGAGTTGGGTATATAAAATAAAGTAGATGATATATTTATTTTACAATTGAAAAGATGAATAAACAAATAAATATGTTTATATCATATCATCAACATGTCAGTAAACGTCAATGGACTCACATTAGTTTGTGAGTATGCACAAGGCATTAGGGATGCTGACACCGTTGTAGAAGGGTGAGGTAGTGGTTGAGACCGAGTGTCCTATAAAAGAAAGTAAATTCTAAGATAACAAATTTGAAAGCAAGTAAAAATAACAAATTAATATCCTCATTAAATTTTTTTTATCAAAGTGTTGGAAACTTTTCCTGTTTGTTTTTGTTTACAATTTTTTGGGTGCTAATGTAGAAGCTTGAGGTGTTGGTTGAGACTTAGAGTCGTGTAAAAAAGAGTAAGTTGTAAGATAATAGGTTCTAAAGCAAGTAATAAAAATAACAAATCAATATCTGGCCTCATCAGAAATTAAATTTCTTACCATAGTAGTGGAAGCATTTCTTTTCTTTTGTCTGAACTTCTCATACCAACCCTTTGGCCTCTTCTTCTTCCTTGGCCCATCCTTCTTTTTGAATCCTTTAGGTTTAGAAATTGAAAAAGTTTCCGATATTAGGGTGTCATTAACAATGTGTTGAACTGACACACCAAAGTTGCTTTCTTAACTCTATCAAAGCTAATTTTCAAGAATAAACATGCATGTCAATTTTTGGATACTCAGACATCTCAGCTACTAGGCTAATCATTATGGAACAAAGATCTCTAAAACATCGTGTGCTCTCAAGTCTCAACCCGTGGGTCCAATTGGATCGATCATTTCCACTATCATCATGTACAACACCGTTTCTTGCTTCTTTTGTCCATCTCTTCAAAATATATTAATTGCTCATAAAGTTGTTTAATATTCATTGCATCAAGTACTTTCAACGTCCCATGGCAACACAATATTCCAACAGTTTCAAACTTCTTACATGCGGACATGAAATTGAAATTGTTGATGGGTCAAATCGAACTCCTACTTCTCTTTCTTCACCTACGATTGCAACAATGAACTAAAGTAATGGCCCATTTCCATTATATATATAACAGTGGTGGCTCCTGTACTTGGAACATGTCAAATATAGGGGCCGTATAATTAAACTTCAACAAGTTGTAGGAGCATGCATGGGTGAGTTTGGTGCATGCAAGAGTGGAAATTTTTGCCTCGCTTGATATTTATTGTCCAACTGATCTTTGTACCGCTTATTATCTACAACTCGTTTAAAGTTTGTAAAAAAACATGTGATGGTAACATGTGAACAGTCTCAGGAAGATGTAGCAGGTGGTTATGCTCCTCAACAAAAAGATAGATTCTAAATATTATGCCTGCTCGATCATCTCAAATCTATGCTTAATTGGCTCAAAGTTCCCTTTCGGTTGTCTCCTGATCCTAACACCCTCCTTGAAACAGTCATATCTACATGATCTCACAGCGCCCATCTTTTTTGCTCTTAGTAACATTATACTTTCTTGGCCCAAATCCAGTTCTACGTGCATATTCTGCGCAAAAGTCTCATGCTTCCTCAATGCTATCAAACTCCATACGAATTTGTGTTTTTAAGTTATTCTCCATCCCTTATCAATTAATTCTTGAGGACAAAATATATACACACACACTAGCAGAATATATAAAAGAAATACCATATAAAAAAATAACTATTAGGGATCACACTAATATATATATATATATATATATATTGAGCAAAAAGAAGCTTGACAGCTATTGTGATGATCAGCACAATATACATTGATATCAATATAGAATTAGGGAAAAAAGGAAAATTAGGTGTCTATTTGTTTATAACATTGAAATTTATTCAAGGAACCAACATTTAAAATTTAAACCACACTATTTGTTTATAACTCGATCCTTGTATGCTTTTAAGCTTTTCTTTTTTCTTTTTTAGTTTTTTATAGGTTTTAAGCAACCACACAATAATAACAATAATGTTTATATTTATTTTTATTTAATGATGTGACTATTCTTTATTTATAAAATTACTTGTTCATTCTACATATTTTCCCTCCTATAGTCTGAATAATTTGTAACTAAAATAAAAGTGATAGCCAATGGTAATTAAGTCTAGTGGAAGGAATTGTATACCCTATAAATAAAGTTATGGGTTTAAACCTTATGTATAGAAAAAATTATGTTGAGAAAGTTATTCATTTGGACTCATTAAAACTCAAATTTAATCAAAATAGTTGTAGAAAAGAAGTGATAATATTTAGCGTTGTATATAAATTGAAGTATAAGAAGAAGGAGAAAGTATCGGAGAACATAAAAAAGAAGAAGAAGAAAAAGGAGGCGAAAGGATCAATTAAACAGTCCCGTTTGGTACATACTCGTAGGAATATTGGACAAGGGAATTCATTTTTTTCATCCAAGCACATAAATTAATAATAATTAGTATATTTGATTTATATACAGTTTTTATTATATCAATAAAGTTTGGAGATTTTAATCGCTATCCCCATCCCACCTCACACAGTTTATTATGTCCTGGCCTTTTCAATTTTCTTCATTATATTTTCATCCCTTTAGTACTTTTATGTAGGAACATGGTTATTTTTTCATCCTTTTTTATATGAATATAATTTTTATTCAACCACGTATACAAATTAAAGCGATATGTTTATTCCTTCTTACATGTGCAAAATATAATTCGTTCACTTCATTTATATCCTCATTCCCCATTTATTTTCATACTTAACAGTTCTGTTTATGATTAAAATTAAATTGAAAATAAAGGAAGTTCAAAACTAAAATAAAATTTAATATTGAGTTAACGAATTAAACATATATTTTTGCCTTTAAAATTTGCGTACCAATTTTTTAATTATACCTTAATTAGTTTAGCTGAATAAAATGTAGTTTTTCCTAATTAATTTTAACCTTGTATTTATGAAAATAATATTACAGCTGAGGAAAAAAAAACAAGAAGAAGAAGAAGAAGAAGAAGAAAGAAAGAAGTCCTTGGGAAGGTGGTGAGTATATATAACATTTTCCTAATCCAAAGCTTACTTGGAATCCACAGAATATGCTAAAGATTAAATTAAGGGGGAATTACTGTATATGACCAAAATCTCCAATTTATTAATTTTTAGGACCAAGAGATTATAAAATTAGAAAAAGAGACTTTGAATCCTTAAAGCAAATTAAATCAAATTTCACATTATCAAAATATTCTTACCCTATTTTGCAACTTAGATTTCTAATTTTAACACAGAGAATCAGATTTCAACTTTATAATCATCAAAGTGATTTTAGGAATTTGCAACTTCTTCTTCTAATTTTGTAACTTTATTATTCTAATTTTGCAACTTATATTTCAAATTGTAACATTAAAGAATTAGATTTCAACTTTAAAAATATCAAAGTAGCTACAGGAATTTGTAACTTTTTCTTCCAATTTTGCTACTTCATTGTTCTTATTTTACAATTTATGTTTCCAATTTTAACACGAAGGAATTAGATTTCAACTTTATAATTATCAGAGTGGCTCTAGGAATTTGCAACTTCTTCTTCTAATTTTGCAACTTTGTTGTTCTAATTTTGTAACTTATGTTTCAAATTTTAACATTGAAGAATCAGATTTCAACTTTAAAAACATCAAGTGACTTCAGGAATTTATAACTTCTTACTCATATTTTGTAACTTTCGTATTCTAATTTTACAAACTATGTTTCAAATTTTAACATGAATGAATCATATTTCAACTTTATAATCATTAAAGTAGCTTCAGGGATTTGTAACTTCTTGTTCCAATTTTACAACTTTATTATTCTAATTTTGCAACTAATATTTTGAATTTTAACATGGAAGAATTAGATTTCAATTTTATAATCACCAAAATGACTTCAGGAATTTGTAACTTCTTCTTCTAATTTTGCAACTTTGTTGTTCTAAATTTGTAACTCATGTTTCAAATTTCATTAAGGGTATTTTAATAATATTGATTTTGATTTAATTTGCTTTAAGAACCCAATATCTCTTTTTTTAATTTCACAATTTCTTGATCCTGAAATTTAATACACTTGAAATATTGGTCTTGAAAAGTAATTCCTCCTTAAATTAATCACTTACCTGTACTTGAATCCTGTCAAATCATAGTTAAAATAACTTATATAGTTATTTTTTAATGATACCCGTGCATCATTATCTAGTCTAGTTATATATAAGCTGTGAACTGTGTAGATCATGCAGGTGGAACAGTAATGGCGAAGCTTGGCCCCAAAAAGGAAAAAAGAAAAGTTATGGCGATGCAGGGGCGGACGCTGGATCAGGGGCCATTATTTTTTTCCCTTAATAAATGGTAATAACTATTGTCATACGGAAATATTTTAAAATTACATAAAAGTTTTATATAAAATCAAATATATTACATATCTTAGGAAAATAAAATAAAATTTTTCTATAAAAATCATTTGGGCTCCCCTGAGACACATTGATCTGAATTCTCCTTTTACCAATAAATTTAATTTTTATATTTATTAGATTTAATAAAATTTTCATAAAAATTTGAACCCTGTACCAAAGAAAAATTTAAACCCTAATATATTTAAAACTTGAATCTAATAAAATTAAAATATTATGATTAGTAGTGTGAAAATACTATAAAATTTAATGGTAAATCATACAAATTTCGGGGTGTCAACTGATCTCCTTAAATATGAGTAGGATCGCCACTGTGGATGTCCTTATCTGTTGCAAACAATCGTAAGCCATCAATAACGGATAACTATCAAATTAAGTAACTCAAAATTGTCATCATATCCCAATATTGAATTAAGTTAATTAAACTGAAGATTTCATTTTCAGCAAGCTAGGTATAAAGCGATGACGCTAAAGTTACGGGTAATCCAATTCATACTAATAGGGTAAGGACACACACACATATATAGCTGATGACCCTACATGATCTTTTAGCAACCCATATATAGCCTTTAACAGTGGGCATTGGTTATTAATAAACTTTTTTTTTTATAATTGGTTATTAATAACTTGGATTTGAGTGAGTGGAAATTGGATAAATACGACATCATCCACAAGATTTGATTGGGCTGAGCTCTTTTAGGCTCCAAATTGCAGCCATTTCAGTGGGTACCACCAGGGAGCTAAAAGAGGAATACTGCTGGTTTGGCACATTTAATACGTATACCCTTTAACCCCACCATATATCCTTCCGAATTTTTTATGACCATGTGGTTACTATAAATACCATGTGCGACTTCAAGTTTAATGGCGAGAGCGGGACCATCCACAGATTAATCTGGAGAAGCTGAAGCATATGAGGAAGCTGTTGGCGTGCATTGTGGTATTAATATTATTACTCCTCCTAATTGGAAGGAGTGAGCCCAGACCCATGAATACCACAATGACGGTGAACATGAGAAAGATGGAGCAGACCTCCAATGGGGTACCCAAATTAAAGTTACTACAAGCCAATATTGCTGCTGAAGCTCAGAGATTGGGCCCAGGTGGACCTCATTCCCGTCATCACTGATAATTTTTTTAGCATCAATGATATCCCCTTATTCGATAGGTCAAGGCTAATTTCTTTAGGATATAGAGATCATCGAAGTTGATTTTATCAACAAGGCATTTCTATACACATGAATAAAAATCAAACTCATGATAATATATTTAAGGGACCCGACTATTTATCACATGTACCATATACTAATTATTTTCCTATATGAATTATAGTATGTGTATGAGTATATATATATATTAATAAATTATTACTACCACCGTACCCTCTCCTCTTTTTTTTTTTTTTACCTATTCTTTGATTGTTTAAATTTCTGTTTAATTCACATATTCCTGCCTTCCTAGTAATTAATACCAGAAACTCTAATATTATTTTCTAATAGTTGTCGACTTTATTACAAAGCTTGCCCATATAGCATTTATAGTCACGAAGACAATTAAATCTTCGAAGTGCTTTTTTTTTTTAATTGAAAAAGGGAGAATAAAAAGAGAAACAAAATCAACATCTCGCATCTCCTACATAAAGCGTAAAAAAAGATAAAGATAAAAATAAAATTTAAAAAATAAAACATAAGTTATTAATAAGTCAACTATAAAACATCTCGCATCACCGGCCAAGGAGCTACAATCTCAAAATAGGAAGCATTCGATGGGCCTCATGTGAATTGGACTTCAAATTGTGATCTAAATTGGAATTAGACTAGTTTTCTTTTTGGTAATTTTTAGAATTACATTTTCAATTCCATACACAAATTAAGGATAATTAAAAAACTACTAATGAAAGGATATTCTAAACAATTTTAATTACATCTGCCCCGAAATAATAAAGTTTGTATACGGGTGTCCATAAAATTACATATAATCCAAGAAAAATAAAATTGATAAATAAATTTCTGTGAAATTATGTATAATTCCAAAAATTAATAAAGTTTACAGATAAATCTCCATAAAATTACATATTTGTCCCCTCTCCCAAAATTGTTTTGCCATCAAATTAACATCACAATCTCTTTTAAAATCAATTTCAGTAATCTCTATGTTTCAAAAAAATTATTAATTTTCAGTTGTTGGCTGAAAGATATTTTTTATATTAATATATATATATATATATATCATAATCATAGTCTCTAAATCAGTGTGCTCATCAATTCATCATCATCTTTGCTTTTCACGTGGATATAAAGATACGCGATGTTACCATATGTGAGAGAAATTATTTTATTAATTTTAATTAATTTCTTGCATAAGGTGGCTTTTGAAAGTTTATAGGCCTTTCCTCCTAAAAGGAATGTTACTTCCTGGCCCACTTGTAAACGTGAATTAGTAAAATATAGATCATAACCGAGAAAAAAACAATTATCCGTTTGACCCAAAAAAAAAAAACTACCGTGTACCGACCAAGCCATTCATCGAATGCGATTTTTTTTTTCTTGGCCAACTGAATCATATTTCATTAATATTAAAATCACCCAACTTACAGATGCCAGTGTTACACAACACATATGCAGCACAGCAACAAACTCGACACCAAAAACAAACCAATACATAACAACAAACACTAATACAATTGTAAAACGAAAACATTAATTCCATGATTCTTCACAACTGTGTGGTACTCATTTTCATCAATATCAAGCTTTAAAAAGTTGAACTATAAGTTCGAAATATGTTATATATATATATATTACTTCTCTTCCTCTATTTTTTTTCCCATTCACCGATGAACCAGCGATCAGTGTTAAAATCCATGTTAAATTACATAGGATATCATATATGCTCAACGTTGGTTGGGACGGTGAGGCTGCCAATGCCACATGTGCATTTTAAATCAGAGGGGTATGTTTATTACGATGGACTCCCATCACATAGCCAATTATATAGAACCTATCGGACTAGCTCAGTTAAACAAATATGTATATGTGTGTATAAAATCTAAATCATCCTTTGTGGCAACACCACATGTGCATTTTATTCTTTTTTTACCTATTCTTTTTTTTTAAATGCTTTATAAATTTCATGCAAAATTTAAGCTTAACCCAAGTAATTAGTCATCGAGTAATAAATAAGTTTGACACTTTGACTACCTGAAAAATTTATTGGAGAAAAAAAATCCTTGAAAAATTCAAATGATTGTTCAAAATGGCCAATGAAACAAGTACAAGAATCTAGATTAGAAACCAATTCTAGAACTTTTCATTCTATGTTCAGAAAAGTACAAGACTTAGTTTATATAGGACACGGCTCTACTCTTATTCTATTTAGTTGAGATCTAACTAAGTCACTAACAATCTAACTGACTGTTAGCTCATACTTGTTAGAACTAGACTGAACTAAGATACACTAACATGGACTTGGGCTTATACATATACAACCATACATCATACTCTAAAATTTCCCTTACTCTTTGAAAAATAAATAACAATGATCACCAGAATCATGTATCTAAGTCATGTGTCTGAATAATTTCTTCTAGAGCTATAACACTCATCTTTCTTCTCAAGTGTGTAAAAATAAGGCATTAGGTAAAGCCTTTGTAAGTACATCAGCAAGTTGTTCCATTGAAGGAACATACCTCACTTGCAACTTTCCACTTGTGATTTTTTCTCTAACAACATGCATGTCTAATTCAACATGCTTAGTTTTTTAATGCAACATGGAATTTGCAGCTAATGCTACTACGCCAAAATTATCACACCATACTATAAGGATCTCCTCTGTAGGAACATGCATTTCTTTCATCAGAGAAGTAACCCAACTAACATCTATAACAGCATCTACAAGGCTGTGATATTCGGCCTCAGTAGTAGACCTAGCAACTATTTGTTGTTTTCTTGAATTCCAAGTGATAGGATTGGAACCAAGAAAAGTATAGAATCCACTTGTAGACTTCCTATCATCTCTACCACTTCCCCAATTTGCATCAGTAAAGGCTTGGACTACAAAATCATGCACAAGTCTAATATGCAATTCATAGTGTAAGGTATGATTGAGGTATCTTAGAACCCATTTGATATAGTTGCAATGACTGTCCAAGGGTTTCTACATATATTGGCTTAGTTTATTGACAATGAAGGCAATATATGATTGAGTTTGACACACGTACTGTAATACACCAACAAAATTTCTATAGCTTTAAGCATCTTCAAGTTCATCACCATCATCTTGTGAGATATGAACATTGGTTGCATATGAGTATAGGAGCTTTTTTTTTTTTAGGTAAGCATAGAAGTTTTCTCTAATAAATCATGAAGATATTTTTGCTATGTAAGCATAATGCCATCACTAAGTTGTGTAAACTCAATCCCCAGAAAATATGACAAATTTCCTAGATCTTTCAAGAAGAAGCTTTTGCTTATATTTGAATTAGCTTTCGCTCATATGTGAGCTAGTGCACAAAACTCAAAATCATCTTCAGTCCCTCCTAACTTGTACACTCTTTCCTTTTCAATATCATCCATCAAGATCTATCTAGTTTGCGAATCCTTAATAAACATGGCATGAGGGAAAAATTCAACAAACACTCCATTTTCTTTGGTAGTTTGTGAAATAAAAGCTAGATTTTTGCTCATGTCTGGAAATAAATATACTCATTGCATATTAAGATAAGAAAAAGAATCAGGTGTTTGTAAAATAGATTCCCTATTCTAGAGATAGAAAGGGGGAAACCATTACCGACTATCACTTTGCCATTACCATAGTATGGCTCATATTGCTATAGCTTATTAGCATCAGGAGTAACATACTAAGTAGCACCAGAATCAACATACCATGCTTCATCTTGAGCAACTTCAGAGGAAGTAGCATATGCTTGTGCCACTAGAGATGGTGGTATAGCACCTAAAGCAAGATCATTAGTAGCCACACTAGCAAATAAACTAGGTGTAGTTGTACCAACCAAGAAGCGATGTGAAATGACATTACTTCCTTCTCCATTCATAGAGTCATAAGTAGTATGATAAGCACTTGCAATAACATAATTTCCATGAGCTATCTCTTGACTAGTTGTAGGCAAGGCGGGAAATGAATGATCATACTTGTAGTAGCAACGAGTTATAGTGTGTCCTACTCGATGGCATATCTAACACATTGGCCTACTCACTAGATTAGCTCTTCCATGACCTCATCCTTTAAAGGAGCCACAAAGTGGAGGTCAACTTTCTCTACCATATGGATGTGGCTAAACAGCAGCTTGATAAGTAAACTCATGAAAGTCAGAATGAGCAACTAGATTTGCATGTTGTGCATGGATACCAGCAAATGATTTATGTCTTACTTCAGCATCCAAAAGCATTGTAAACACATAATTGAAATTTGTCCATAACTGTATTAATAACAGTTATTATTGGCTCATACTCTAAAGTAAAACCACTTAGAACATGAGAGATCTATGTGGCTTCGTCTACTCTCTGATCGAGTATAGCAAGGTGGTTACATATGGATCAATGTTAAGAAAATTGGACCAGTCATTAGACCGATTAAGACACTAATTTAAGGTTCAATGATTTAATTAGAATTAGACCGGGTTCGGACAGGTTATAATTAATAGGTATTACAAATATTAAAATAATGTTATCATATAATGGAAAAATGTAAGAAATAATATAAATATAAATAAAATCAAATAAACTAACAACAATAAAAATAAAATAAATAAAAATGATAAAAATAAAAGTATAATTAAAAATTCTATATTTATCATATATTTTATAATATATAGTATTAATTTTTTACCCAATCTTTAATTGTTTTAAATTTTTTGCCATAAATTTTTTTAAATATTTAGCCTTATTTATTAATGTTTATAATATTATAATTCTTATAATTCCCTTGCTTGTAATCTTCTGGGACACGTATTCAAAATAAAGCCAAAAAGAATGGTTTATCTTCCCAAGCATTTTGAACAAAGCACTGTAAAGAGGTTTGAAAGGCTGATAGACATCACGTCCGTCTCTTCCCAACCCAATGTCTCCATACTCTACTCCATTTTATCTTGTTTCAATTTCAAAAATTGTTTTTTTGCTCACTTCATTGTTTTCAATCTCTAGCAAGGGCAACAATCTTCGAACTCATCCTCCACAAGTTCAATGAAAAGTCATGCACGAAGCCACAAGTACAAGTGATATTCTGCTTCTCATTACATTTCTGTTTTTTATTTTTCATCTTTTTCATTTAAATGGGTCTTTCTCCTTCTCCTCCTCCTTTTTGTTAGATCTTTCACCCACAAACATGTCGGTCTTCCTTCTCAATGAAGAAAAAAAAGGAAAAAGGATAAACTGGTCAGATCATTAATCTGTCCGATTTTACCAGTTTTGATTGGTTCAAGACTAGGTTGACCGATTCTTGACCAATTTTCAAATATTTTGGTTGTCTCTTTATTCTAGACCAGACCAAGTATCGGTTCGCAGTCTAACCAGCCAGTCTAGTCTGGTTTTTAGGACCTTGATATGGACTTAATGTTTACAAGATAATCATGCATGGACAATTCTCCCTTTCTTTGATTTCTCAACTAATTTCTGTAGTGCAAAACCTTTGAGTTTGATTTTGCAGTGTACATCTGACACAACTAAGCCCAAATCTAAGTAGATGACTCGAATCCTACCAATTCTGGAAGTATATATTGACTTATGGAGGCAAGAAGCCGTGATGTGATTGCTGAATCTTGCACATAATCATCAAATGCTAGATTCCCCACTTCTCTACCCTGACCATCATGAATCACCCTGGGTGGAACTTGAATTGAGCCATCAAGATAGGAAGGAAGTTTGTGCTGCCAAACCATAAGATAAATTTGCTATTTCCATAGTAAGAAGTTGTTTTCATCCAAAATAACACTGATCTTTTTGTTTGAAAAGGTTTGATAAGGAGTAGTAGTAGTTGGCACCACTGGCACACCTCCTAATGGAGCACTCATTCGAAATCTGGTGGACATTTTGTGCTTGCGCGGTGAACTTCAAAGAATCAACTGAAGATTGAGAAGAAGAGAAGTAGTTTGAAGCACTAGCAAACACCTTTTTCTGATATGTTGTGATTCTTATTGATCAGAGACTCGTTGGAGTGGCAAGGCTCTGATACCATACAAGAATCTGTTAGAGATAGTTTAAAAAACTTGAGTCCCACATTAGATAGGAATAAGACTTATGAAATGTATATAAGAGAGAGAAGATAAAGCATATTAAAATAATTATGGAAAGATAAAGGCTAAATAGATTTCAATATTATTTATTTAATATTTAAAACACTTGGCACTTGGCACGTGGCGCGCTGTAATTATTAGATTAATCTAACAATGAAAATCTGGTCTGGTATAAATTTGAGATTAATATATTTAATTAATTATTTTTTTGAAACGAAATTTTAAATGATAACGTTCTGAAACGACATTATGAAACAACACGTTATTTGATATTCTGAACGTTTCAATTACAACGTTCAGAAATATACTGGTTCATCAACAATGTTTTCACTTTTCTATTTTCCACTATTATAAAAGGGTCAGATCAGAGACTGAAAAAACTTACTTACATTCTCTTCTCTAGCTTACAATCTCTCTATTTCGTTCTGTGTTTCAAGGTATCTGAAGTTGCTGTCAGATATCTTTGGTGCTTAGAATAACTCCTAGGGGCGATTCGTCAGATCCCTATAGCAAACCTAGTGGAGGGCGAATAACACCTTCAGGACAGTGTGTTATCATATGTTTCTAGGCACTGATTATTTTCATATACTGTTTCCAATAGAATCTAGATCAGAAACCAATTCTGGAACTTTTCATTCTATCTTAAAAATAGTACAAGAATTAGTTTATATAGGACTCAACTCTACTCTTATTCTATTTAGTTGAGATCTAACTAAGTCATTAACAATCTAACTGATTGCCAGCTTATACCTGTTAATTAGAACTAGACTAAACTAAGATAAACTGGCATGGACTTGGGCTTATACATACACAGGCCCATACATCATACTCTAATAGCAACAAGAACAATCAAAATTATACTACAAATGTTTCAGATTATTTTCTCAAATCTTAAATTAATAGCCTGTTTGGATTGTGAAAATAAGTACTTATGGAGATCCATAAGTGCTTATATGGTGGAGTTGTCAAACGAAAATAGCTTTTCAATAAGCACTTATACCTCAAATAAGTGCTTCTGGAAGAAACTGAAAATTTCAACTTATGATAATCACTTATTCTCCCATAATCACTTATTTCATTTTTCCTTCTTATTATCCACCCAATAATCACTTAAACCCCAATATCTAAACACATTTCTTTTCTCAAAATCACTTATGAGATAAAAATATCCAAACATAAATCACTTTTGATATAATCACTTATTTTCATAAACACTTATCCTTATAATCACTTATACATAATCTAATCCAAACACACCCTTGTAATGTGGCCCCATGCACCAAATTTAGTGGAAGGGAACACGCTTTTTTTTTTTGTCCATCGAAGAACATGCGCCTTTAGAATCCTTTGAAGGGAAATTTGACCTTTGGTCGCAACAATAAAAAATAATATTAATGAAGCTTCACTAGTATCAACTGATACGTACAATATAAACTTTGCCAGAATAAGTTAATTAGTAGCATATATTATACGTTACTCAAATACTTGAAGATATAGTATACTGCTTTGAAAGGGGTTGGACATATTATAGACTTTATAGTGGTGGCGATTCGGATAATCACAATTACGAAGATGACAAACTAGTTGACTCCAACAGTGCTATAAACGAATTAATTATAACGAATCATAAAACTTCAGCTTTTTTGCTCAAATTAATTACTCCCTCTGGTCCTATATATAAGACCATTTTAACCGAATCACGCGAATTAAGAAAGAGAGTTAAAACTAATTAACTACCTCGATTTCTCCAAAAATTTCAACCTTTTTCCAAAACTACCCTTATTAAATCTCTCTCTTTTTCTCTTTGAATACATTAAATATGGGCATTATTTTGGAAATGCATAATAAATACCACCTCGTATATTGTAAAGGATCTTATATTTAGGATCAGGATAAAAGATCCTATATATAGGACCGGAGGTAGTACTAATTAGTAATACACTTGGCCATGTCTACTCTCTTCTGCATGTAGTCATGTGCCAACTCATTATCTTAGCCATACAGACATTGTCGCTTCTTTCTTTCTTTCTTTCTTTTTTTATTTGTTTATTGAAAACGCTTGTCGGTCGTTTCTAAAATTAATGTATTATATATCCGCAAATGAGTTACGTACCTACCAAAGAGGTTGCATATGGAGGATACGACGGCGCATGTAAAGCTGACTCAACATCAACCTGTTAAACGACAAATCGTTTTGCCCAAGACCACACTATATTTAATTTTAATCTTTGGGAAGAAAGTGATTATTAGTGGGAACCACACATGGGCTCCATCAATTTCAAGGTTAACTAGCTAATATATGATATTTGACCTTATACTCTCCTACATCATCATTTTTGTTGTAGATACTTGATCATATATATCATTATTTAAAGTGACTTTTCTTCTGATTTGCTTTCTGTTTTGACATTTTCTTAAGCTTTATAAGCTATGAAAAGCAATGTCCAATTAAACGACCAATGGACCACCACGATATATAGGTGGGTTAGACGGTGCTAAACGCCATAATACGACGTGTTCAAGCTCACGCATGGGAAATTAATTAAGAGTGGATTAGAGAAATATGTGGAATTAGCTGGTCTTCTTTTCGAAATTGTAATAATAAATAATATAGCCTCAAAACGGCCAAAAACTTTTAAGCAATGTAGACCTTGCATCCTTATAATTTGTCGTGCTGCCCGTTGGCTTATGAGATTTTGCAATATGGTACGAATAAATTTAATCAATATCAATCAATATAGTGCAAAATATAAAATTAATTTATAGTATAATGTATTATTTATAAGTTGTAAATAGTGTGGCTTAATTATACAAAACAAAATGTGCCTATATGATAAAATCCTTAACAATTCATTTCAACTCGTATATGCGTGTGTTTTGATTCTTATAAAATAATAATTACTTAGTCACTAATTAATTGACTGTCAAAGAAATCTATAGCATCGAGAATCCATCTAATAATTTACGTTTATTACAAAAATTCCCGCATCTTATATTGGGTTTTAAATTATTGCAATCGTTATTTTTCTTATTTAAGCATTGACCCCCCAAATTTTTCTATTTAGGCTGGACCTCGTGTGATTTTTTTAAAATATTGCCAAAAGTTTTGCAATATGGAAAAGAAAATTGTTTAATATATATACTAAAATATATACTTTTTTATGTTCACAAGAAAAAATATTTTTTATGTACTTAACAATATGAAATCAATTTTTTAATAAAAAAATGTGTTCAGCACCATAGCAATGGTATAAAGTCCATTAATTCGTCCTAAATCAGTTATTCTTACTTTACAATTACATTCCATCACAAAAGGTTACTACTCAAAATCGTTAATTATATGGCCCCTTATGTAGTGAGTTCAATTAATGAAGCCACAAAATCCATACTCGCTCGGGGTGTAAGTTGCACTCCTCCATACCCTAATGTTAGATAGTAAGAGTATAACTAAGGTTATGGATACATACCGGTTTTGGATCAATAATATCCGGACTTCTTGTAACAACCCTCATTATATTATCTCAAACTTAGTCTTTAGCTAATGAAGTATAATTGATGATATGTGCAAAACCAAGGAATCGGGATGGAGAAAAGATTGAAGTGGAGTCAGAGGTGCTCCATGCCACAGCAAGACACAAGGCCGTTGTGGCGAGCAAGCTTGAAATTCATGGATTTTTCGGACAAAAAGGGCTCACGCCACAATGAACTTACCCCCAACCGCGGTGCCAGACTTCTGAATTGTTTAAATCAGAAACATTTCAATTCGGCCAAGCGAGAAAGAATGAGAGAAAAACGAAGGAGAGAAGAGGGAGCTGCGTTAGGGCTCATGAAATCTAACCAAGGAAGGTGATTTCTGGACTCTAGAAGCTTAACAAATTGTTGATAAGTAATCCTTGCTCCTCCCTCTCTATTTTTCTTTGATTTTGAGTTGGATTTTTCAGATATATGGTTGGACTTTTACTTTTGGCCAAATCCCATCTATTAAAATGGATGAAATGAGATTAATGAAGTGTGATTTAGTGTTAGAAAACCTTGGGTATGAGTTTTACGGGGAGTGTGTATGATTTAAATCTAACCCTAGGTTGTTCTTGGTAGAGGATGTATGAAATCCAAAATTGATAGGATTGGTTATGATTTGAATGTTAGTTGGAGCTTAATGATGCATGAAAATGTGGTTGAAACCTTGGTTAAACATAATTGGTTGAATTGTGAATTTTGGATAATTAGGCTATATGTTAATTGAGGATATTATGGTATTGTAGAGGTTGTTTGGTTGACCTGAGGAGTTCGAGTCGTGGTAGGCAATCCGAGAAGCTTGTGGAATCACGTATGTGATATTGACAACATAAGGTAACTGAGTGTTTGTGATTTATGTGATTATATGTTGATATATATATATGTATATGTATATATACATGTTCTTTTTTATACCATGATATTGGTTGTGTATGTGTATGGTTTTCTACATATCATGGTATATACACGGCTAGATGAGATAGGATGATTGTATATGATGTGTATTTATGATATTGTAATATCCCCATACCATTGCATACTAGCATATCTATATGATGATTGTGATAATATATATATGTGTGTGTGTGTGTGTGTTTCAACGCATGTTGGCATGACATTGACATTATCACTATGGGATTGTATAGTGAGAGATTGATATTGAGGTGATAATGATATGATATATGATAAGGATATGATAAAGATCACTGCCAATTAATCCTCTCCTTGGGAGAGCCAGGTGACAGTGGATAAGATGATATGATGAAACATCCTTGTCATTAAATCATTTCCTATGGCTAGGAGAGCCAGGTGGTAATGGATTTGAGGATGCATATTCCCTAAATCACCACTAATTTGCGGTTATCCAGGGGAAGAGGAGCCATGATCTGAGTACTAGTGTAACCTTTGGCCAGGTTGCATTAGTGTAAGGTGAGCTTGGTAATATCCCAAAATTAGTTTTTACCGACTGTTGGAAGAGAATCATCTATTTTAAATGTCTTGTGATGACGACAGCTTATAATTCTAGCCGTGTATGAGGGAGAACATGCATACCATTCATATGCATTTCATTACACCATGTGCACGATTGTGTGGATTAGTATAAATATTGCGTGTGGTTGTTCCCGGTCTTACACCCCTTCCCATGACTAACTTTGCAAGTGAAGGCTCTAGTACTAGTCCGAAGAAGATGATGGAAACGTAGTCACTCTGGCATTAGGAATTTTCAAGTCATTAGTGGTATGTGTATTGTCTATGTATGCGTTATGCCAAGTAAGATAGCATATTTGTAATCTATATGATGACCATGATGTTATGATGATGATGGATGTAGAATGTTGTTGATAATGAATGACATGTGATGGTAATGATGATGATGTAGTATGGTTATATAGATGAATAGTTGGTTATATGCATGTAATGATCGTTTGAACAGCATTGTGGTCAACATGGATGAAGTATGTGTCTACAGACCATATTAGCCATGTATGTAAGCCCAAAGGGGATTTTAGGCCTTGTATATAAGTATTGGGCATATAGCTCATTATATGAATTTGAGGTTCAGGGGGTCAAATCTCGAAGGAGGGGTTTCTTCGAGATGAAACCTTATTGGACAAGCTTGATGAGTCGAATATGACCTATGTAAAGGGTCCCTGGGTGTCTAATTGCCTTTGGTGGCAATTGGAGAAGATTTGTGATGAATTTTGGTTAAAAAGTGGTCAAAATGGTTTTGGGTGTCCAAAATATTCATACAAAGATGGATTTAAGTGAAACTGGTATCTACAGATAGATTGGGACAAAATTAATTTGTAGGAGTTGGAATCAGGTCAATCGGAGGTCGGAGCATAAAATTATGCACGTTGAAAGTTTGTCAAAAAATCAGCAATATGCTAATATGAAAATTGATGCTAGCACCACAGAGCCAGAAGCTTGGCCCCGACACCAAGCGCTACTGCCTCATTGAGGCCGCGGCGCTACTGTAGCTAGTCATGGCTCCAACCATGTCTGGTGTTATATTGAGGTCTTGATGTTTTGAGGAGTTAAAGTTGAGGTGTTTTGATTTGGTTTGGTTTGGTTAGTTTTCGAAATAATTGGTTAAGTTTGGAGGTGTGTTGGAATAAGATGTAACACTTCTTCTACATTCATGTATCGGATCTTGTAATTCTCTCACACATACGATATGGACTAGAATAACTAAAACATAAGGGAATAATATCAAGATAGAGACAAGGTTTGCAACGAATGAATTTTATGCACCTTCCGTATATTGACCTTCACAGATATGGATAATGTAAGTTACATATACCCCCACCAAGTTCTGTCCATATGCGTTTATTCTGTTCATGTGGGAGATATATACGAGATGTTCATATCAGTTTTTTCTTTTTTTTTCCCAAAAAAAAAACTTATGTAAGAGTTACCATCATGACTTACGTACGATGAATATATAGTTGGTACATAAAGAAAGCAAAACAAAGTTAAAACAACGAAATATCTAAACGATGAATTGTAGATCAGTGCTAAAGAAGCGATAGAGAGAAACAGAGAATGAGGAAGAAGGAAGTAATTACTTGTCATTACATGAAAAGCGGATTACAAACTACGTACAACACTTATTATTTTTACATGCAATAGAGAGTTTGAAACTGACGTCCCTCGTTTGGATTCAAAGGGCCAGCTGAACACTATCAAAGACTACACTAACATACACAACGTACAGTAGATCTCACTAACAGAACCATCACACCAACGATAAGCTGACTTATATTTAAGATTTCATGCATGGGGTACGTTCAATCGATCAATGATGGTGAGGGTCAGGTCCTCCTGGACTCAATCTATGAATCCTATGATACTGTTCGCCTTCTTCAGCAATTGCATGTGATCCTGGAACCATGTTTCTCGGATTCAATGGTCGTGTCTCACTTCCTACACTAAGAAATAACACCAACGTAATGCACACCAACAACCTCCTCATCCACCTCCTCATGTTTATCTTCATCATCGTGCCCTTCTCTATTTTCTTTTCTAATTCCCACCCTATTCCTCGCTCAGTGCAAAAGATTATCGTTTTGTTACAGTAAGATTCTGCGAGATCTGATTACCTAAAATAGTATACGGTCTTTGAATCGGAGATGCCAAGATCGAGAGTATCCAAAACTTGGAGCTGCGCATGCTATTTAAAGTTCACAAAATATATATATAATAGTTAAAGTAGCTAGTGGAGAGTTGAGTTGTATATATCTTCATGCTGATTTGAAGTCACCGTCATTCAAACGAGGATCATTCATATTTTTCCCCGTGTAACCAGTGAAATGGCTGCAATTTGGAGGTGAAAAGAGGGATCAACTAGTAAATTTTGTGGTCGACGTGCGATATAACTTTCCAGTTGAAGAAGTATTAACAGCTAATTACACTGCTGAGTCGGCTATATCTGTCCTTACTTTAATATCAACATATTACACAATAGGCTTCGGTAGTCATCATTTTATCTTCCAGTTGAAAATGAGACCTTATTTGTTCAAATTAACATTGATATCCACTTTGTGCTAATGATGCAAGATAATGGTAATGATATTAATATAATAGTCATTTGGTAGTTATCCGTTAGTGATTGCTTACGTTTGTTTTTGGCCTGAGATAAGGGCGTAGCCACGAGTTCTCTATTAGACTACTATACTAGATAGATGATGAACTTCCATGAGGATTGCATTAATTTATTGGATTGACCTAATGGAATAAACATAAAATTATTAGCTTTTAATCTTAACATTATGTAGATTCTTCCAAGTAAGCTTAGGTTTTTTTTATTATTATTTTTTTTTTGGGCCAAGGACGAAGATTAGGGTGAAGATATCAGTTTTGGATAAGGAAAATGAAACGCTTAACGCATGACTCGTGGAAAGATTTGAATATTTGTTTTCTTAAATACTTAATATGATCAAGAGTTGAAAGATTTCTTTAACCAATCAATGAACGAAACCATATAGCTTGATGGTTAAGTCTCAGGTTGTGCACTCATGAGTAGTAATGATGCTTTGAAATTTTTGAACTGGACATAGAGTACTGCGCAGAATGGAACAGTGTACTGTTCGGAATATAATAAGCTTTTATAGAAGCTATCTAAACATGTCTTGTGAGGAAATGTCATTCTCATTCCCATGTAAATGGTAAAAGTTAACCTTGACACTAAAGTTATTAATTAAGATTTGATTGAATGGTGAAGAACTTAATATTTCTTAAATAAAATATCGAATCCGAGCTATTCTTGTAGATAAAAAAAAATCACGTTGGTAGAGCTATCTCTATTTAAATTCAATAATAGTTAAATATACCAGATATCAAATAATTATATATATATAAGGCATTAAGGTTTATAGGCTTCATGACTCAGCTATATATGAAATGTAACAAACATTAAGCTAGCAAGAACCAGATAAGAAATTCAAGTCAAACGTTACGAGAGCATAGTTAGACAATAAGTTAGGTATTGTTGGGTTTTTCCGTTTCCCATAATACAATGCTGCCAAAGGTAGGACTTGGAGATAGCTAGTATATACATAGTGGTGGTGGTGGGGTTACGGATAAACACAAATTGGAAGCTGATAATGTAGATCTGGGGGGTAAAAAGGAAGAAGCTGACAAAATAAAATTGTACAGACAGAACAGGATGAGGAAATCAACGAATCAGAAAAGTTGATGAGCTTTGATCAAATTAATTATTAGAATACACGCGTTGGCACGCACTCTTGCCTTGTCTTTAATTCCGATCCATACGTACGTAGAATTACTCGATCAATGTCTAAACCACAAGAACTAATTGCTAATTATATGTAGCCACGAATCAGTTACCTCTTTATGGCTTTCCAAGAGATTGCATGCAAATGCAATACGCTCGACAACACATGTAAAACAACACGAATTATATGCAGAATCTGTTAGACGACAAAACGTTTTGTCCCACAGAGACCCCCACTATTTTTTTTCTCTTGGCCAACCGAGACCCCACTGTTTTGATTATGCAGGTTTTTTAATCTGGGGTGAAAGTGATGATAAGTGGAAATCTACATTTGCCCTCATCGAATTAAAATTAAAAGTCAACTAATTAATAACAAGAACTAATGCACGCATTTACTTTGTCGTATACATCACCATGAACATAAAGTGCCTTGTCCCTCGTTGCTTTCTATTTGAGCATTAGACTTTTTCTCGGGCTCTTGTCATATCCAAATAAACGACAAATCGAGTAAAGAAACAATGGGAGACTAGATTGGTGAGTTAAAGGCGACGACGTTTAAAAACAAAAATGGCCGCAATGAAGTTTTGTAATTTCAAATCAATTACGTCATAGCACGACGTAGATATAGAGGGTGCCAATTTCACTTTAAACCTAGATGTAAACATAGATGTCACAAACCAACACCTTCACAATCCCAGGCCAAGAAAAAAACCTTCACAAAACAAATAGTGAATGGGGATTAGTGTTAAATCATCTCTAACCATGCAATCTATACAACTAAAGAAAAGCAGATGTAATGATAGGTCTTATTTAACAGGTAGGGTTTACCACTATATTTTTGTCTTTTTAATTATCGGAACTATACAGTTTAAAATGATTCAAATTGTGCAGAAATGTACAACCAAGGGTGTAACAACTGTCTCTGCAAGTTCCACATTATCTCTTTTCTGCTTTAATGTTGTCTTCTTTTGTATCCTTTATTTTATTTTATTTTTTTCAGGTTTTCTGCTTGTTTTAGATGCTTGGTAGACTTGTAGCTTTGTATTATATTTTATTTTATATATATATATATATTTATCATCTTATGGGGAAAAAAAAGGAGAAAAGGAAAGATGTTATGGTCCTTATGGATTGCAATTTAAGCAGTGGCGGTGTCCCAATGTGACTAGCCAAAAGCTGAGCCCAACTCTGGGCCTAATAAAAACCTGAGCTCGTTTAGGTGTCTATTCTAATAAAGCCCAAGCTAGGTTAATTGAAGTGGAATGTCTTTGGACCTAAAATGTGATTTGAATTGTTGAACCCAAGTAAACTAGTCTCTGGTAACTTTTC
This sequence comes from Adenanthera pavonina, assembly GCA_026686845.1. Taxonomy (NCBI): domain Eukaryota; kingdom Viridiplantae; phylum Streptophyta; class Magnoliopsida; order Fabales; family Fabaceae; genus Adenanthera; species Adenanthera pavonina. Next base: position 18,565,651 of record JAIVEN010000002.1, on the reverse strand, counting down.
GACCAAAAAGAAAAGTAACCTAGTATTAGGGTCATCTACACTGTCCAGCCCTCTTTGACAATTATTTTTATAAATGAGCAGCTTATTTTTTAAGAAATTATATATATATATATATATATTTATATTTTGGTAGTATTCGGCAACTTCTCGTGCATATTTTTAAGTAGTCAGAAAAGCAACTATTTTAACATGCAAAGAAACAAGTACGTGGTGGGGGGAAGTGGTTTCCTCCAGTACCAGGAAATTAGAGGTTAGACATCAAAGGAGAATCTACACTTGATGGTAGGAGCTATTGTGCGGGTGTAAGCAGGGATCACACAGCGAACTAGGTGAATGGGCTCTGTGCAAATTATGAATACCTGCCAATAGCAATTACAGAAATTAAAGGAGTAATAGAAGGGCTCAATATATGCTGGAACTGGGGTTTGAGCTCGGTTCAGGTGTACTTGGAAAGCGCAGAGGCAGTTAACCACATTACCAGGCAGGAGACTAGAGGACATCCATCTCAATATTTTATTGATGAAGCCATAGATAGACCTAGTTGATAGGAATTGGAATGTTGCTGTTAATTTCATGTTTAGGGAGGCAAATCAATGTGCCCACTGCCTAGAGTTTAGTTAGGTTAGCTCATGACATACCTAACAATTTTTGTATCTTTGATCAACCACCACCTTGTTAAAGGGTGATGTAATTATTTCTATTCTTGTACATATAAGTTTTTTAATGATTTGTATTTTCATTAAAAAAAAGAAACAAGTAGATTTATTAGAAAATGTAGAAATGCCCAATTTTCGGTGTTTAAAAAAAAAGAAAATGTAGAAATGTCTTAATTGTGGAGAGAAAGTTAAAAAGATTTAAAAAGAAATATTGCATTGAACCGGAGGAAAGCGCTTCAAATTTTAAAATGGGTAGCGATGGTATTATAGATTTTATGTTTAATATTAATATTTATTTCCATGTATCCTAATATGTTTATTTTTATTTTGTAAATTGTATGAGTTTGTTTTGTGAAAATACTTTATTTTCTTATACACTACGGGGCCAAAAGCCAATATAGAAAGAGTGGAGGACAACCAGAGAGTCACCATCGGTGGGTACCTAGAACCCTGTCTATACAATACCTAACCTAATTGGGAAAAAGATACTTTAGTATCCAAATAATAATTAATGACAAATAAAAACTCCCAATTTATTTAATCACCCCAAAGTATTTAGATTATAAGATAAAAATAAAATATAATTAACAAAATTACTCTCAATAATTAATAATAAATTAAAATTTCTACTAAACTGAATTCTCAAGTACCTATATCTGAATTTTTAAATATCTCAAACTAAATTTTTAACTCATTCAACAAATTTCAAGCACTTACAATTTAAGTGCGAAGTAATAAATAATAATGAGGAAATCAAAATAAATTAACTTGTATCCCACAATTATTACTACTTTCCCGAAAGGAATCGTGGGGTGTGTGTGTGTGTGTGTGTGTGTGTGTGTGTGTGTGTGGTGAGATTGTAAACGAGAAAAAGAAAATAATATAATACATGTTGATCCTAACATGAGAGAACAAAAGGGGAATAATGTACAGTGAAGGTTTGGGGATAGGAGATAGGGTAGGTATTTCAAGTTATTATTTTGTGGGTTACATGAGTACGTTAATAAAATCCAAAATATACTATGAAAGTTCTCGCTTTTTGTTAAGTTGGGGACAACTCTTCTTACCCTTTATATATGTATAATTATTAGACTGATCACATTTGAATATTGTTAAGTTTAAATAGGAGTAATTTTTTTTATTTAATTTTTTTAATTTATAAAGCTTGAACACTCAAAAGATAAAATGTTAAGAGGTTTGGTTGAATTCCAAGAATGATTTATTTGAGTGAATTTTTTTTTTGTTTTTTGAAAATATAGGATCTTTGATTTGTTGGCTTGCTGATTTTCTTTTCAGCCAATATTATCCAATTACTAATTAGAGATTGAGAATTTCTTTGTTTAAAGTAGCATGAGATTTTAAAAATATAGTCACTTTTTTAATATTGATATTTTTGTCACATTTATCAATCCATAATGATGTGAATAATAGAAACTTATATCCCCTTAAGTAAAAATTCGAGAATTCAAAATAAATTTAGGTGGAGATGTATCAGCTCCAATTTGATTCTTCTGAACATGTTAGTGAACTCATTGAAGAATATTTTTAGATTGGTGCAAGTCCAATGAGACTAAGACTGGAGGAAGAAATTAGCAAAGAGGAGGAAGTAGAAATTTTCTTACGCCGCAACAGGCCCCCTTTGTGCTGAGGTAGGAGAGTGGAATTTCACCAGTGACATTTGGAGGCAGCGGGCACTAGCGTTGCGGCGCCATGTCATGAATTCCTACACCTCCTCCAGAGGTTCAAAAAACCACTTAACATCAAAACTACCCTTCAAGGACAAAGAAGGAAGCTTGTTAGCACAATGATTTGCTTCTCCCAAGTTATGATCAACCTTGATAAACCAGATATGATCAAGCTCCTTATAATCTAACACAGAATCCTAGTAACAACTTCGGTACATGCTCAAGCTTTCTTAATACTACCTCCGGTCCTATATATAAGAGTTTTTGCACTGGTTCTAAATATAAGACCCTTTACAATATACGAGCTAGTATTTATTATATATTTCCAAAAAAATGCCCCTATTTAATGTATCCAAAGAAAAAAAAAGAGATTAAATAAGGGTAGTTTTGGAAAAAAGTTAAATTTTTTGGAGAAATCGAGGTAGTTAATTAGTTTTAATTCCAATTCTTAATCCACGTGATTTGGTTAAAATGGTCTTATATTAAGGATCAGAAGGTGTATTACTTATGTATTATTTATAACTAATAAATAATATTATTATTTTTTTAAATATTTCATAATATATTGATAATAAAATTCATATCATCAATCCTACTAATAATGTAAGTTATCTCAAATTCTATATAATATACAAGTATTATAGTTGATATAATATAATGACATTGTAATATGCAATTGTTTATCCAATCTTTTTACATTGTTTCCTAAATGGAAAAAAACAAATTAAATATATTTTGGAAATAAAAAATATAGTATCATGAATCTTATTACTTTTAGAAATTAAAATAATGATTTGATCCAGTGAAAATGTTAGTATAAATTTATGAAAAATTTTCAGTTAAATATCAAGAAAGTAAGATAATTTTAAAAAATCACCCCAATTTACTATAATTCTAAAAAACTACCAATATTTTAAATTAGAATTAAAATTGACAGGAAAAAGATAAATTTAACCAAAAACTACCAAGGAAATTTTTTTTGAATTATCTTAATATTTTTTAATATTTAACTTAAATTTTTCCAAAAATGATTGCTTGAATAAAATAAATCCGGATAACAAATGATTGAAACAAGGATAAGGGTAACAAACTCTGTTATGCTTTGCATAAAAAGGTGGTCCGTATCGTGGATCCACGTTCGAATGATAGGATAGCAGTTTTGAGGTGACGAGGACCCACAAACAAATGGGCGTAACTTTTATTGGCACATCCACATTTCATATACTTCTTCTGTTATTTAATATACTTCCCCTCATTTTATAGAATATTTTATTTTAATTTTAAATATAAGATTATTTACAATATATAACATAATATTTATTATATATTTTTAAAAAAATATTTTTATTTAATATATCTAAAAATAAAGAGAGAGATTAAATAAAAATAATTTTAAAAAAAATTAAGATTTTTAAAAAATTGAGATAATTAATTAGTTTTAATTTCAATTCTTAATTTATATGATTCGGTTAAAATGGTCTTATATTAAGGATCAAAGGAAGTATAAGGGATAAAAAATAAAATTATATAGATTAAAAAAATAAATTTGTCTGAAATATAAAGAAATTTCTAAAAATGCGCTCATTTAATATTAATAATTTTTACATTATGCAACTAATACAAATAAAAAAATATTACATTAATTAGGAGTATTTTTTAATAAGTTATTAAATACACTAGACAAATTGTTCCCTATTGTCTCTTATATTTTAAAACATAGAAATTTTCCCAATTGTCCCTTATATTAAGGAACGGAGAGAGTATATGCTATATGTTTACAAAAAAAAAACAAAATTAATGTATAAATATATAATTAAAAAAATTCATGCTGATAGCTTATTATCATTATTTGTTGATAATACAAAATTAGATTGAAATTGCAACAAAAAAAAAAGAATTAGAATTTCAATTTTATTACTCCCTCTGGTCCTTAAATATAAAACTCTTTTAACTGAATCACGCGGATTAAGAATTGGAATTAAAACTAATTAACTACCTCGATTTTTCCGAAAATCCCAATATTTTTCTAAAACTACCCTTATTTAATCTTTCTTCTTTCTCTTTGAATACATTAAATAGGGGCATTTTTTTGAAAATATATAATAAATACTATCTCATATATTGTAAAGGATTTTATATTTAGAATCAAGGTAAAAGATCCTATATATAGGACTGGAGGGAGTATTTGATATCAGATTCTAACTTCATATTTGATTTCTTATGTAAAATATATCTTACAGCCCGTTTGATTCAATTACCGGAAGTTTAGGTAATGTAATGTGAAAGTTAGGTAATGTAATGTGAAAAATGTGAAGGGATGTAGTGAGATAATGATTACATAAGAGTTTGTTTGGTATGTTATAAAAGAATGAGGTGGTGATATTTAATTTTACAAAGGAAAAAATACAAATAAGAGTTAAATGACTTTTTTGCACCTATCCCAAAAAAAGAAAAAGAAAAACCTCCCTCCTCCCCATTGATGTTGCCGACAGTGAAGCTAAGAAAAAAAAATCCCTCCCCACCATTAATGAAGCAACACAAATCAAAACCCAAAATAGGAAAATACAAATGGAAGCCGGCGGTGTGAGCAATAGAGGGATGATCCAAACGCAGGGCTACTGAAAACATGGGGGGAGCAACACGATGTGATGATCCGAACAAGGAGGGTCATATCTGAGATGCTAACAGAGGGAGGGCATCGTTACAAGCTCAAATTGTTGACACCGATGAGGACGTCGATGGTGAATTGAGGGATGCGAATGAAGGAAGCAAACGAGGACGCCGGTGAAGCTAAACAGGAATTGAAGAGGGGAATGCCGTTGCATGGAGAAGATGGAAGGTGGTTGATGCCGATGAAGTTGGAGGGAGAATCAATGACAGCAATGGTGACGCAGAAGGAAACCATTGACGATGGGAAGGTTGACGGAGTTGGAGTGAGAGGAGAAGATAAAGGAAAAGGCAAGGATATTTGGGAAAAATGGCATGAGGTGAACACATGTGAAGACCTTCACGCAGGATTTTAGAGGTGAAGATGATCACCTTAATTTAGGTAATCTTAATCACCTATTTGATAAGGTAATGTGCAACCAAACAGTTTAAAGTATAGTGATATAATTTTCTTCACTTCACATACCCCCTTATGTAAATGAACCAAATATATTGTTATAAAATTCAAAACTAATATCATGTACTTATATTTTATAATTATTTTTTCAAAAATTGATTTAATGGCTGTGAAAAGTTTACATATAAGCTCATCAATAGTCAATTCTTTATTCTGTTCTTTTAAAATGGCTTATTAGAGGCAGCCTTCTTTCTCTCTTTCTCTATACCCACTAGAGGCAGACTTCTTTTTATTGTTTTGGTCTGAAATTGGCCACTGTTCTTATTATTGGTTTTGGAGATGCAACCCCTCCTCTTTCACCCATATTTTATATAAACTAACCCTTTTATATATGATACTTTATCTTCATAGTTAATTGATTTCATAATTTTTTAGCCCAAAAGTTTGTAAAAATTTATTAAACTAGATAATAAATAATCATACCACCAAAATATAAAAAGAAACAGGGACGAATACCCTGTTTTGCTGTACCAAAAGGTCAGCGTTGTCCTCCCAAACCACATCAATGCCCTTTTTTATTTTCTAGAGCATCAAGAAGGATGTTAGAGGCTCTCCAATCACTACCATGATGTTAAAGAGCTCAGAACATTCCGTTTCAATAACCACTTTAGAGCTTTCTTCACGGCTAAAGCCTCAGAGAATGGCAGAGACAGCCTCCCCATAATGCCTTAATCAGTTCACCACTATGATTTCTGCATATTAAACTAATTCCAGCAGCACCTGTATCAACATAGTAGGCACCATCAAAATTCTGGAAATCAGACTCAGACTTGTTTCCAAACAAGTTGCTAGTAGTCCAGCATATTCATTGAGGCTAGACAAAGCAAGAGTTATAACTCTTCTACTCTTCGTTGAAAACAAAAGCATTTCTGTCCTTCCAAATACTGCAGCACATGCAGGCCACCGTAGCTGAAGTCCTCACAAAAAAACTCTAAGGCAACAATTTTTATGAATTGGATGAAGTAGCATTACTGTGCAAGGACAAAATAGAATCAAATGTTCATTAGTCTCAACTTCTATTACACATGGGGCATAAGTCATTTGTTGCACCCTTTCTTTGGACTAGTGCAGAATTAGTGGCTGTAGAATCAGAGAGTAATCTCCACAAGAAATGTTTTTATTTTTGGAGCAACTTTAAGTTCCAAACAGCCTTTACAATTCCTTTGGCACACTGTAGGAGCTGCTAGGTCCCTGATTACCCCTTATCAGCCACCGAACTCTGTCTTTTATAGCCAGAGTTGTAAAAAGTGTAAATATGAGAATGGCTTTTTGTATTATAATATTTATATCATTGAATTTAAGTTTTTAACTAATCCATTTTTATGTATAAAATAAAAATAAAGCGAAAAATAAGTTGAAAAATATAAAATAACTCTCATATTCTTATTCTGAAAATATAATACAAATTATTGAATCTCTTCTTTCCCACAAGATTAGAGTGCCTCAATTTTGTCATTTCCACGTACATCAGTATAACATAATTTTTTTAAATTTTAAATTATGGGTTTATAATTTTTTTGAAAAGAAAATGGTATGATTTAGATACAATTTAATTTATCCTTTAATTTATTATATAAGAATAAAATTAAGCACTCACAGCTCACAAATTTAATAATGATTCATTACACAAACCCGATTCTATTTGATAAATAATTTGATGAGTAAGCATATATATATATATATATATATTACATTCTGTCATAATTATAGTCAAACCCACTAACACCAGAAAATTGCTGTCAAAAAGCAAAAAAAAATTATAATTAGGGACTAATAATAATTTTAAAATATTAAATAGTAAAATTAATAAAATAAATAAATAATAGGTTTATTTATAATAAATTTATTATTTTAAGATAAGAAACCAACCGCCTGAGGGAAGGGCCTACAAATGACAACACCTTTGGATTTCGAAGTCCCATCCCAGATTCCCAGTGACCCCACATTTTGCTCATCTTCAATTTAGTCGAATCAATCCTATAGGTTCCTGACCCCTCCTCCAAGTACATTACTTTTCCTTTCTGCCCGTGGATCTCCAAACCCTCCATAAACCCATCAAGGCTGACTTACTCTCGTCCCATAAAACACCTTTTGAATTTCCACATCCATTTTCTCATTCATGGTGGAAGCTACGCAAGTAGGTTCAACTGCTCCGCCCACCTTGGCTCCTGCGCCTTCCAGTGGCACCTTGGGTTGCTACTTGGCTCGGCGGTTGGTCGAGATTGGCGTGACGGATGTCTTCTCCGTTCCTGGTGACTTCAATTTGACCCTTCTGGACCATCTCATCGCCGAGCCACAGCTCAACCTGGTTGGCTGCTGCAACGAGCTCAACGCAGGGTACGCAGCCGACGGCTACGCACGTGCCAAGGGCGTTGGGGCGTGTGTGGTCACCTTCACTGTCGGTGGGCTCAGCGTTCTGAATGCCATTGCCGGAGCTTACAGTGAGAATTTGCCAGTTATTTGTATCGTTGGCGGGCCGAATTCCAATGATTATGGGACGAATCGGATCCTCCATCATACCATTGGGTTACCCGATTTCAGCCAAGAGATACGGTGCTTTCAGGCAGTCACATGTTTCCAGGTGAGTACTCATCATCATTATTATTACTTCTTCGATTTATTTGTACTGACTTTAAAGCACTGATCTCTAATTTGGTGATGACTGATGAATGATCTATCTGCAGGCAGTGGTAAATAACTTGGATGATGCACATGAACTCATTGACACAGCAATATCAACTGCTTTGAAGGAAAGCAAGCCGGTTTATATCAGCATAAGTTGTAATTTGCCTGGAATTCTACATCCAACTTTTGCAAGAGACCCGGTTCCATTTTATCTTGCACCAATGTATAGCTTCTTCTTTTAGTTACTTACCCACATATTTTTATTTATTTTTTTAACCTTCTGTTTTTCGTTATAGATTATTCTGAGTTTATATTAGAGATATTTATGTAGACTCTTGAGTATGATGAGAGGTCAATCATTGATCAGGGACAGGGAGGCAGTGTTGTACATATGATCTTGTTAACTAAAAATGTGACGGAGGGAAAGACCGAAATACCTACATATGAAGCTCTAAACAACTTGGTTATGAGCTCAATCTTTTGCTGTGTGGTAAATTAACGACGATGATCAGGGATAAGATTGACACACATGTGTAGGATATCCTTGACAAATTGAAAACCCCGTAGCTAGATTATCATTAGTAGTTTACCTGCGTTGCACTTTTACGTGTGCTACATGAACTTATGAAGGATTACAAATCCACTTGTCTTAGACTTCTTAACACTTACATCTACTTATGTATGTGTTTGTCTTTGTGCGCGTGTTGGCTCTTGAGCATGTAATACTTCCCATGCATCTGAATCTTATGTTCTCTGCTTCAGTGATAGACTACAGGTTTGAGAATAATTTCCATTTCTCTTTTCTCGAGCATATTCTGTTTGTTTTAAGACCCTTCGTGGCATTACAATGAAATATTTTGTTTGATGCAGCGTGAGCAATAAATTAGGGCTAGAAGCCGCTGTGGAAGCAACAGCTGCTTTCCTGAACAAGGCTGTGAAACCAGTCATAGTGGGTGGGCCAAAACTAAGGGTGGCAAAGGCACAACAGGCCCTTTTGGAGTTGATTGAAGCCAGTAGATATCCAATAGCTGTTATGCCCTCAGGGAAGGGGCTTGTACCAGAGCATCACCCACACTTCATTGGGACATACTGGGGTGCTGTTAGTACGAGCTATTGCGGTGAGATAGTGGAGTCTGCTGATGCCTATGTTTTTGTTGGCCCTATCTTCAATGACTATAGTTCCGTTGGATACTCATTATTGGTAAAGAAGGAGAAAGCAGTAATAGTGCAGCCGAATCGGGTGACCATTGGAAATGGTCCTTCCTTAGGATGGGTTTTCATGGCTGATTTCTTGACTGCACTGTCCAAGAAGCTGAAGAGAAACAGCACAGCTGTGGAGAATTACCGGCGTATTTTTGTTCCCCCTGGCATTCTTTTGAAGCGAGAGAACAATGAACCTTTAAGAGTTAATATTCTATTCAAGCACATTCAGGTGAGCTGCTTAGGATTATACAAGTCTTGCTTGTGCTCTACCAAATGCATGATGTATCAATTGATTGAAGGTCAATCATAGCATTGAGTTCTTTCTCGAAGAATCAAAACATGACGCTCAATTAACTGCTATATTACTGAAAAATTGATGCTAGATAACTAGATATTCATGTAAGGTTGTCAACTGAGATTCTTTTTTCTTTTCTTTGGCCACAGGTGAAATTAGGTTCACTTGCTTAATGGCTTAACTTTTTAGGTCTGTTGGCTTTTTGAGATGGCACTAGAGTATAACTGACTGAATGGTTTAGACTTCTACCCTTATCACCTATCTCTATATTAAAATTCAGCCCAAGGTAGATTTCACCTTTCATACAAGATAGTTGTTTGTGTGTGTTCGAAGATTCAAACTTTTATTGAGCTCCATATGTAGGGGCATCTAAAATTTGTGAAAACCATTACTAGTTTGTACTTAAAAAATGAAGTTTATGGGTCAAGTGGCTCTGTGGTAGATCATACAGGTAACCTTAATACCTTATGGTCCCTTACAGAGATCCATCCTTTGAAATTGAAATCGTTACTATGATTTGCCTTGTAGAACTTTAAAACATTTCTCATAGACTGGAACAAACTAATCCATCCTATAATATATCATGTATCATGCATGGTAAATTCAGAGTGCGTTTTGATTTGCCTTACCAAATTCCTCAACATGCAATATATATATTATTGCATACAGGCATAGTTATCCAGTATGTTTTCCTTTAAGTTAATTAATTAAATCTGATGAATAGAACCTGCTGAGTGGAGATACTGCCATAATAGCTGAAACTGGAGATTCATGGTTCAACTGTCAGAAGCTTCGTCTCCCTGAGAATTGTGGGTAAGTTATATAAAATCTCTACATTGAGCAATATACTAATTACGACTAGCCTAAAGTAACAATTTCAAGCTTTCAGTTATGAATTCCAGATGCAATATGGGTCTATTGGTTGGTCAGTAGGTGCTACTCTTGGATATGCACAAGCTGCAAAAGATAAGCGTGTAATTGCTTGCATTGGTGATGGGAGTTTTCAGGTTAGTAAGATTATGAGAATAGAAACCGTCAACTAGATATGCTGATAATGATTTGTGTCTCAATCATTAATATAGTAATTTTTTTTTTAATGTTACTTGGATTATAAAGCATTTGCACAGAATAGAAGTAATAACAGTCATAAATACTAACAATTTGGTGGGATGTCACTATAGGTTACAGTGCAGGATATCTCAACAATGATCCGCTGTGGACAAAGGAACATCATATTTCTCATCAACAATGGAGGTTATACCATCGAAGTTGAGATTCATGATGGCCCATACAATGTGATCAAGAATTGGGACTACACTGGCGTTGTTGATGCTATCCATAACGATGAAGGCAGATGCTGGACTGCAAAGGTCAGCATGAATGGAACAATTAATCTTTTGTCACCACATTTTGTTACATTATTTGGTTATATGCATCATATAATCGAACCTTTTGATAAAATAGAACTTTGGATGATGATGAGCTTTCTCACGATCTTCTTGTTTTTCTGCATATCTATGATGTGTTTGACTAATTGAAAACTGGTGTGGAGCTGTCCAAATAAAAACTGGTTTCATATGTCTCCTCAAATTCTATCTGCTTCCAAACTACACATACTTTGTCAAGAATTTGATTTTGAACCAGTTTAATATCAAATATTGTTTGGTAAATCTTTGTAAACTAGTCAACACCAATATTAAAGAATCAATATTAAACCAATTTGCAATATATTTACCATAACACGGAGAGAAAAATCTAGTTAACAATAAAGAGAGACAAAAATATAGAAAATTTTAATTGAAATAAAAGCTGTTTAGTTTCAAAATCACCATGTGTTGGATTTTCTAAACTAGTTTTGATCCTTTTCACTTCTCACTTCTTAATTTTCTTCACAAAGTATGTTGTGCTTTGTTCACACTTAAAACTTAGATTCTATATGTCAATGGGTGTGTTAGATGTTATAATAAATTAGTCATGGGTCTTCCTTGAATATTTTAAGTTTTGATCTCAAATAGCACTTAGGCAAGTCATGTTTACCAAATGAAATGAAACAGAAGAGGAATACTGGCTTCATTAACCTGGGATCTTGTGCTGACCTGTGAATGCTATAAAGTTGTGTGGTGATGGATGGTGTTGGTGTGAGTGTAGGTACGTACAGAGGAGGATCTGACAGAAGCAATAGCAACAGCTACGGGACCAAAGAAAGATTCGCTGTGTTTTATAGAAGTTTTTGTTCATACGGATGACACCAGCAAAGAGTTGCTAGAATGGGGATCCCGCGTTGCTGCTGCTAACAGCCGTCCTCCCAATCCTCAATAGAATTTCACATACAATTATCTCCATTGTGCTTCAATGATTTCCCACTCGACAACTTTTACAGAAGAAATCTACGAGTTGAGAAATAAGATAAAAAGTTTGCTTTTTATTTCAGAGGCCTCCATCTTGTCCCTCACATGCCATCTTCACTGGAATGTGGAATAATATTGATATATAGATTGTTCTTTGAAATGTAGTCTCGGGGTTAGAGTTGTTAGAAAGTAACTAGACTTTCTAGTTTCTACCCCATGCAATGCACGGGAAATATTTATTGGAAAAATTAATGGTTAAAGAAATTGTCATAATTTTTGTTTAAGCACATCAATATGTATACATGTTATCGTTTAAATTATTGTTAATAGAAATAAAATGATTTCTATTGTAAAGTTCAATTATTCCCTTACAAAATTTGGTAGTATTAACTAGAGGAAAATGAGTCTTCTCAGTTGGGATGACGTGTCAACCATTATGCTATGGAGGCTGCGGAATTAAGAATTTAGAAGGCCAGAACCATGCGTTCCTGGCCAAGCTAGCCTTTAAACATCTTGCCAATCAGGATCTCTTGTGGGTTCAAGTTTTGCGGGCAAAAAACGGTTGGCATGGACAGGCCACAGGTCACTTCAAGACAAATTCCGCCTTTCACTTATGGCGAAGTATAACAAAAGTTTGGGATGAAACTTGGGCGAAGAATTAGCAGGAAACAAGGGAATGGTGAACAGGTTCACTTCTGGACCGATAATTGGTGTGGTGAATTAGGTCCTTTGAAGAATCTAGGGATCTGTTTGATAGTATTTTCTGTTTTATTATTCTGAGAACAGTTTTGTAAAACTGTTTTCGAGAATAAATTTTGAAAACAAGAAAATAAAAAAATCTATTTGAATAATTATTTTTAAAATCATAACTAGTGAGTAATAAATGAGTTATTCAAAATTTACTTTACCATTAATGAGGTGGATATTTCTCACATTTCCTTGTGTTTTCCAGAACAAAAATTACAAAACATCTTAAAGGTGTTTTGAGTTTTCTGTTTTTTTATTTTTCTATTTTTCAGAATAATTTCTAAAAAACAGATTTACCAAACAAGTATTCTGAGTTTTTTATTTTCGAAAATAGAAAAATTATTTACAAAAACAGAATAAAAAAGGCCCTAGCTTTCACTGACATTAATGTTCCTGAATTGGACAAACCTCTCATTGATTATTATGACGTAAGTGGTGATTGGAAATGGGATGAGCTTAGACTTCTTCTCCCATCTGACATTCTTGACCAGATTGCCCATGTTAAAATTGACCCTCACAGCGAGGATTCGCCTACTTGCTACTGGAATCTTACTAAATCTGGAGCCTTCACAGTTTCTTCAGCTTATAATGCTAGCCAAGAAGATAATTGAAATGAACCAAGCTCCAAGTCGTCCTCCATTTGGAAATGGCGAGGTGCTCCAAGAATTAAAACTTTTCTTTGGTTAGCGGCTAGATCAAAATTGCTGAATAATTCAGAAAGGCCCAGAAGGCATTTGACGCAGCAAGCATCCTGTGATCTTTGCAATGCAAGTATTGAAGATATTGACCATGTGCTTCGAGGTTGTCCTATTGCTCGCGCTGTCTGGGGTTATCTTGTTCCAGCACATCATCTCCAACCTTTTATGTCCATCCCCTTTCAAGATTGGTTATTTGGTAATATTCATCATAAGTCCACTGATGTCTCTTAGCGGATTGCATTTGGGATTACCTGTTAGTTCCTTTGGCAAACAAGGAATCGTAGGCTTTTTGCTGGAGAAAGTGCCACACCTGAGGAAGTACTTATTCAAATTGGTTCCATGGTAGAGCATACCCGTAAGGCGATGTGCTTCAGTGATTTTTTCTGAGTTTGCTGTTCTCTTTTCGCTTTTCTGTTGTACAGCTTTTGGTTTTGCTTTCTGCTTCCCTTTACATAGCTCTGCCATTTTTTGAATGAATCTCTTTCACACTCAAAATTTGGTAGTATTAAAAAAAAATTGCCCTGTAAATTAGCCCAGACTTGAACTAAAATGAAAGACATGATAGTCCATGTATTTTACAAAACCACCGGAAAAGCCATGAAACACAAACTATCTAGCTTTAGTAAATTAATAATAAATAATTGCACATAACAAAAGAAACCCCAAAACTAAAACCTAATTAAAGAACAATTTGCATACAATAATCAGCACCTAAAAATTTAATTCACGCTAATTATCATTTTGAGTTTCATGGTTGATTTATCATTAATGTGAGAGCTTGGGAGAATTGACTGTAGAAAGCAAGCTTGTCACTATCAGCATACGAAATTCGAACACCAAGAACTAAATTTCATCTTATAAAATAAGAAATAGATGAAGATTTATAGTATGGAGAATAAGTTAACATTTTCAACCCAAACATGATTGTATACATGATCTCAAGTATTCATGTCATTCCAATAAATAACGTTGGGCTATTTCATATTCCACAAATTGAGAACACATCACTAGAGTACAATCAACACTCATAGTCCATCAACAGAGCAGAGTACACGGGCAGAACTAATCAGGCCACAAAAGTAGCCAAGTAATCCCAGATATCAACTTCCAAACAGCGAAGATTATTAATAGCATACCTTCCCATATTTTCTCCCTGCACATGGAAACCAGTAGTCTAGATATTCATCATATATAAAACTATAATAATAATAAAAAAAAACCTACAATTCGGTAGACAGGATCAGAACATAAAATCTTGGGATTAGAAAAAAAATTCCGCAGCCATAAAAAAATTAGTCCAACCACAATTTGGTAACCGTAAAAAATGAATGCACTCTATGATAGAAAACGGAGTAATAAATATGTAAGGGAAATAAATCTCTTCAATTTACAAAAATTTATGAGGAGTAATCAAGTAAATATATTGCAAAATATAAATATCAGAAATACATCAAAAAATACCAATATTTTTAACATGGAAAACCCAACAAGATAAGACTAAAAATCACGGGTCGTCTAGACCAACGAAAATAGCTCCATTATAATCAAAATAGGATACAATAGAATCTCAATCAAGTGTATAAATCAATGTTAATAGCTCTCCCAACAACTAAAGTAAAAAACTTACAATAGAGAATCAAGAATATGAAAAACCCAAAAATTTAGATTCAGTATGAATTGAATAACTCTCACACTGACCATGAAATGACGATCCAACCTTTGAAAATGAAAAACTAGATGTTTTGAATTTGTTAACAAAATTTTAGCACGATTCAACGGTTAACAAATGCGAAAATAATTTTTTCTCGTGACTTTTATGTGAATATGCGAAAATAATATTTGTTTTCTTCTCCTTTTTTGAAGATGACTGTTCTAACTTGAATATAACATCACTCTCATATCCTAATATGACCCTTCTCCACTTAAATAAAAGAGACACATAATGGACTCTTAGATTTGAGCCTTTATTCACATAGAAAGGGAGCTCACACCCAACATTACTCCCCCCACGACTATGTGGAGATGACCACTAAACCGGTGATCTTGCAACAAACTTCAAACTTCCATCTCGGTAATGCCTTAGTTATCATATCAGCAACATTATCATCAGTAGGAATTTTTGCCAACTCCAACATCGTAGCACATCCAAGACATCACGTATCCAATAATATCTCACATCAATATGTTTGGATTTTGAATGAAAAGTTGGATTCTTACCAGGATGAATAGCACTTTGATTATCACAAAATAACAAATATTTGTCTTGAATAAAACCAAGCTCCTGCAAGAATTTCTTCAACCAAAAAAACTCCTTGCATTCTTCGATAATAGTAATAAACTCTATCTTTGTTGTAGATAAAGTTACACATTTCTACAACTTAGATTGTCAAGTCATAGCTCCGACTTTTTTATCGCAATACTACACAAAAATAAAGAAATTCCCAAAATGCTATAATTTGAAAACATTTCCCCATATACTATAAAAATTGGATTTCCATGTCTGAGATATCGAGATATAGTTTTTCAAAAAAAATTTTATTGAATGAGACACCGAGATCTTTCTCCCTGACAGCAAATACGCCTATCCCCTCACCCCCAAATTTTGGGTTAAGTGGATGTAATTTTTTTTATTTTTCCAACCACACCAAAATAAATAAAAATATATAAGTTATATAAATAACATATACTAAATAAAATAAATTAATTATGCTAGTAAAATATACTATTCAATATTTTTAAATTATATAGATCTTATATTTTGAAAATATATATTTTAGTTCAACTTTTAACATTATTAAAAAAAATATCTTTTTTATTAATTAAAATTTATATTAATATACAAAATAACTATAAGAGTAA
Source organism: Adenanthera pavonina (assembly GCA_026686845.1). NCBI lineage: Eukaryota > Viridiplantae > Streptophyta > Magnoliopsida > Fabales > Fabaceae > Adenanthera > Adenanthera pavonina. The sequence goes on along the minus strand of JAIVEN010000002.1, from coordinate 18,549,411 downwards.
AATATATTACCCTTCCCTCAATATCACTAAAATTATGTAAATCTCCCCCTATTTTCAAAATATACACTTTAATCAAATTTTTAACTCCATTAATGATGTAAATAGGAAGAACAAGGGAGAGATATAAAAAAAATATAAAGAAAAAAATATGAGTTATCTTTTATTTGGTACCATCACAACCTTGATAAATATAATTTGCTACCAAAAATATGAGTTCACATAGCAACAAATTATCTTTATCAAGGTTGTGATGGTACCAAAAAAAAGATAACTCATTTTTTCTGAATATTTTTTTTATCTTTCTCCTTTATTCTTTCGATTTACATCATTAATGGGTTAAAAGTTTAACTAAAATGTATATTTTGAAATAGGGGCAGATTTATATAATTTTAGCAATATTGAAGGAAGGATAATATTTTACTCTTATAGTTATTTTATATATTAATATAAATTTTAACTACTAAAATATATATTTTCTTAATAATGTTAAAAGTTTAACTAAAATATATTTTTTCAAAATATAAAGAGGTCTATATAATTTCAATAATATTGAATAATATGTTTTACTAGTATAATTAATTTATTTTATTTAGTATATGTTATTTATATAATTTATACATTTTTTGTATGATTGGGAAAATGAGAAAAAGATTAACAAAAATTTAAAAAATAAAAAAAAATTGGGTCTACTTAATTAAAAAAAAAAAGAGGGGTTAGGGTTGGGAAAGGGGGGTAAGGGTCAAGCGTAGTTGTTGTCAGGGAGAAAAATCTTGGTATCTTTGACACTGAGATCTTTCTCAGTCAATAAACTTTTTTTTGAAAAACTACATCTCGGCATCTCTCGAGATCCAATTTTTATAATATATGAAAAAATATTTTTCAAATTGTGGCATATTGAGAATTTCCTTATTTTTGTGTAGTATTGCAGTCAAAAAGCCCATAGCTCCCCCTACAAATTTAATTAAATAGCCTGAGTGGATTTTCTAGAATCAATATCTTCAGCTGTATCTGAGTTTGTGTACCTCTCAAGGGTAGGCTTATTATCTCCAAAGCAAAGTCTTATACTAACAGTATCACAAAGATACCTCAGAATCCATTTCACAGTATTCCAATGCTCTCTACCTAAGTTTGATAAAAATATACCGACTGTACCGATAGCATGAGTCATATCTGGTCTTATTGATACAATAGCATTCATCAAACCACCTACTACAGATGTATAGGGAACCCTTTTCCATCTCTAACTTCTCGGTTTCACTTGAATGACTTTGTTTAGCATTTAATTTAAAACAAAATAACAAGACAAGAGGAGTGCTTACTGCCTAAAAATTTTTTATTTGAAATCTTTGAAATACTTTTTCAATGTAGTGGTCCTAAGATAACCAAAGATTCTTTTCCTTTCTGTCATGCAAGATTTTTATGCCAGGAATCTAATTAGTAGCTCTCATGTCTTTCATGGCAAATTGCTCACCCGATTGCTTTTTCAACTTGTCAATCCTAGAAACATTTCTCCAACAATAAATATGTCATCAACATACAACAATATAATAATGAAGTCATTACCAGGAAAATTTTTAACAAAAACACAATGATCAGGAGTAGTCTTTTTATAGTCTTACTCACATATAACAGACTCAAACTTCTTATACCATTGCCTTGGAGCCTATTTCAAACCATATAGGCTCTTTTTCAATCTACACACATAATCTTCTTTGCCTACAACATGAAAACCATTGGGTTTTTCATGTAACTCTCTTCCTCCAAATTATCATGAAGAAAAGCAGTCTTCACATTTGCCTGCTCCACCTCTAAATTAAAAGTAGCAGCCAAACTCAACACAGTTCTAATGGGGGAAAGCTTCACCAAATGAGAGAAAATTTCATTAAAATCAACTCTTTTTTTTCTGACTAAAGTCTTTCACCACTAATATAACTTTATACCTCGAAGATGTGGAATTGCTCTCATACTTCACCCTGTAAATCCACTTATTATCCAAGGCCCTTTTGTCTTTAGGCAACTTCACCAAATCAAATATGTGATTGTCATGCAAAGATTTCATTTCACTTTGCTTTGCATCCAACCACTTTTGTTTTTCTTCACTTTCCATGGCCTCTTCAAAATACTCAAATTCTCCCCCATCAGTCAATGTCACATACTCATTAGAAGAATACCTTTTAGATGGTTGTTTTTGCTTATTAGACCTCCTGAGTTAGACTTGAGTTTTTTCAAGTGCATCATTTAGATTCTCTTCTTGTGACTCATGTTGCTCTTCAACATTATTTGTTGGAACATCCAACCCATCTCTAAACTACCCATCATCGGGATAATCATGTTACATTTCCTGTAGAACATTACCATTATTAACATCTAGATTGTGAATAGGCGACTGTATTAGATCAATATCATACATATTATAATCTTTCACAGGATCTATCTTCTCCACATTATCAATGTCATCAATGGTTTTATCTTCCATGAACTTCACATCACGGCTTCTAACAAGCTTCTTATCAACAGGATCATATAACCTATAGGCAAATTCATCCTGACTATAACCAATAAAGATATAATGTCTTGTCTTTGTATCTAACTTGAATCTTTTATCCTTTGGAATATGTACAAATATCTTACAACCAAAGACTCACAAGTGATCATAATTAATATTTTTGCCAAACCAAAATTTGTCTGGCGCCTCACCATTCAAAGCAATTGCTGGACTAAAATTGATAACGTGCATCACTGTGTATAATGCCTTATCCCAAAAATGTTTGGGCAATTTTACTTCAGAAGGCATACACCTAACTCTTTCAATCAATGTTCGTTTCATCGTCTTTGCTAAGCCATTAAGATGAGGAGTCATTCTTTTCATGTCTGATATCTTGTTGCTTACAAAAAACATCAAAAGGTCCACAATACTCACCACATTATTAGTATAAATGCATTTCAGCTTCTTACCTAACTACTTTTTAACCAAAGTTTGAAATTGTTTGAACTTCTCCAACACTTAGTCTTTGGTCTTCAAAGCATAGACCCACAATTTTCTAGAGCAGTCATCAATAAAGATAACAAAATAAAGAGCACCATTAAAAAATTTTATTTTCAATGGACCACAAATGTCAAAGTGCACCAATTCAAGTAACTCTGATTTCCTTGAGGGATGATGCTTCTTTTCATGTCTGATATCTTGTTGCTTACAAAAAACATCAAAAGGTCCACAATACTCACCACCATTATTAGTATGAATGCATTTCAGCTTCTTACCTAACTATCTTCAGCCAAAGTTTGAAATTGTTTAAACTTCTCCAACACTTAGTCTTTTGCCTTCAAAATATAGACCCACAACTTTCTAAAATAGTCATCAATAAAGGCAACAAAGTAAAGAGCACCATTAAAAAAATTTATTTTCAATGGACCACAAATGTCAAAGTGCACCAATTCAAGTAACTCTGATTTCCTTGAGGGATGATGCTTCTTTTCATGTTTGATGTCTTGTTGAATACAAAAAACATCAAAAGGTTCACAATACTCACCACCATTATCAGTACGAATGCATTTTAGCTTCTTACCTAACTATCTTCAGCCAAAGTTTGAAATTGTTTAAACTTCTCCAACACCTAGTCTTTTGTCTTCAAAACATAGACCCACAACTTTCTAAAACAGTCATCAATAAAGGCAACAAAGTAAAGAGCACCATTAAAAGATTTTACCTTCAATGGACCACAAATGTTAAAGTGCACTAATTCAAGTAACTCTGATTTCCTTGAGGGATGATGTTTCTTTTCATGTCTGATATCTTGTTACTTACAAAAAAACATCAAAAGGTTCACAATATTCACCACCATTGTCAGTATAAATGCATTTCAGCTTCTTACCTAACTGCCTTTCAATCAAAGTTTGAAATTGTTTGAACTTCTCCAACACTTAGTCTTTTGTCTTCAAAACATAGACCCACAACTTTCTAAAATAGTCATCAATAAAGGCAACAAAGTAAATAGCACCATTAAAAGATTTTAACTTTCTATGGACCACAAATGTCAAAGTGCACCAATTCAAGTAACTTTGATTTCCTTAGGGGATGATACTTTTTGAAAAATACTCTAGTCTGGTTACCAACCATGCAGTGAGAACATTTCTTCAATTGAGTACTCTTCAATCTTGAAAGCATATATTTTTTTACTAAGCAATTTAGCCCTTTTCCACTGATATGACTAAACCTTCGGTGCTACAAATTTGAAACCACCATATCCATGACATTCACACTGTCTCTAGCAACTAAAACTTTTGTCCTATATAATTTAGATAATTTTTCCCCTATGACTACAACTAAGTTATCTTTTGTGGGCCTCTACTTTCCAGAACCAAAATAATTATTAAAACCATTATCATCAAACTTTTGAATAGAGATCAAATTAAAACAAACATCCAGAGCATGTTTAGCTCTTCTAAGCCATAACTTCATTTTAGTGTTGGTATGTAAACAAACATCACCAATGTCAGTCACCTTAATCTCACCATCATTATCCATCTTTAACACTCCAAAGTTACCAAGTGTATAAGATGTGAAGAACTCCTTCCTTGGTGTAACATGCAATGCAACACTACTGTCTATTGCCCATATGCTTTCATCTGAAACAAGATTAACCAATTCATACTCACAGAGAATAAGAAGATTTTCACTAGTAGTAATAGTAAAACAATCATTATCTTTTATCCCTATGCTCTTAGTTTATACAAGATTAACTGATTCATAATGATGAAGAATAAAATCATCACTGGCTGCAATAGTAACACAATCATTATTATATTGACCCTTCTCTTTCTGCTTACCATTCTTACCCTTGTTCTCTTTTTTCAAAAGAAAACAATACTCCTCAATGTGTTCCTTTTTATGACAATAATAACACTCTAAATTCTTATATTTAGACTTGGACTTACTCTTACTTTTCTTTCTAACACCTTTTGATTCTCTTTTCTAATTTCTCCCCCTATTTTCAGTAATAAACACCTTTAAGTGATATAAAGAATCATGCGTCTTCTTTCTCATTTTTTCATTAAGAGCATCACTCTTTACCACTTGCAAGAAAATAACACTATTAGAGGATGAGTTTATAATTGAAACTTGAAATATCTCTCTAAGACTCAGATAAAGTGTTCAAAAGCAATAGTAATAAAACTTTATCATCAAATTTGATACGCATTTTTTATAGTTGATCTAGGAGCCCTTAAAATTCATTCAATTAATCTGAAATAGAGATCATTTCCTTATACATTAAATTTATCAAACAATTTAATAAATATAATTTATTATTTCATAACTTAGAGGCATATAATGACTCAATTTTCTCCCATAAAATTTTCATATGTATCTCATTAACAATATGATTAAATACATTATTTTTTACATATTATCAAATAAAATGCTCAAAATTTTGCACCTCATTAGACTTCAAATTCGATTTTTGGCTAACAAATATAGGAAGTTACATATTTTTTATTAATAACAAATTCCTACCCTCCCTACAAATAACAATTACTGCTATTTAAACAAATTGTCGTATATGTATTAAACTTCAAAATAAATTAAACAATTTCAAAATCCAACCTCAAATTTTACTCTGATTGGAACAATAATCGAGTAATATGCAGTGGAAATTGATTCCCTGTCGGTGCTAAACGGACAAAGGCAAACAGATAACTGTACAATTGGAACACTTGATCTTGTTGTGTCACATCATAGGTCCTCGGATACCGCGCGTTTGTTGGCTTGAAGTGGAGAACAGTCTACAAAGAACAGATCACATGTGAGGCGATAGATGTAAGAGCAATGGCTGCTGCTTCGTCTTCTCAGGTTTGGTCACTGCGAGCACAGTGGCTGCCACTACTTGTAGCCGTGTTGCTTAATGTCCCTAGGGAGATACTGGGATGCTACACGTCTATATTCAGCTTTGGCAATTCCCTCGCTGATACTGGAAACTTGCGACACATTACCTCATCAGCACGCCCTGATTGCTTGCGTCCTCCCTACGGATCAACCCATTTTCATCGTCCCACTGGACGATGCTCCGATGGTCGCTTAGTCCTCGATTTCATTGGTAAAAAATGATGAACTCAGTGTAAAATTGTGTTCTACACCTATCATTCCCTAATTCATTTTACTGTTCTTGGTTTTGGGCTTGGGCAGCCGAGTCTCTGCATCTTCCATTGGTGAAACCGTATCTAGGCATCAAAAGTGGGGATGTGAAGGATTGGAACGTACAGCGGGGAGTGAATTTTGCGGTTGCCGGAGCCACAGCGTTGGACGGTGTGTTTTTCGAAGAGAAGGGTTTTGATGTCGAAGTAGCTGCCTACTATTCTCTGAGGGTTCAATTAGATTGGTTCAAGGAATTTTTGCCTTCTCTCTGCAATTCTTGGTCAAGTAAATTTTTCATCCTTCCCTTCCCTGCATCCCTGAATATTTTATGAGGTCGTTTTTACTGTTAATTAATTACTTGTCTTTATCTTTGACTTTTATGTCCACCCAATGTGAACCAACAAAAAGAAAATATGCAGTTTTAGTTCACTAGACTTTCTTCACCTCGTTGACCTAGTTGTTTCAGCCCATGGTAACCCGGTAGAATTGGTATTAGTGATTTGATTAGAGGGTAGAGAGTCTAGAGACCATGGTTGTAGTTGAAAAAAAAAAGGTTTGGTACTTTGGTTCCATTGCTACTGAATTTTGGGTTTTGAAAGGGGTGTATCTGTGATTGTGACTTTTGTGTCTTGGGGCTTGACACCTAGTTCAACCAAATCATATCAAAATTTAGGTAACTAATTCAAGTGCAGAAGTGCTACCAAAACTAGAAGACCAATAATTGTAGAGAAGCAAATAATCGTGCAAATTTGATGGCTAGTTACCGTCTGGTTCGAGAACATGGCTTTCCGATGATGGATTGCGGGCACAAGGATTTGGTCTGGTTGATGTATTGTGACACTATTGTAGCTACCTCTCCAAGAATGATATCTTGTTAGGTTTTGGCTTTCGTTCTCTGGGGCTTTGGTCATCCTGTTCTAACAAAAAACAAAATACTAATGCTGATGGAGTCTTAATGGTTGACTTGGTACAAATTATTAAAATCAAATGAGGTGTACAGAAGGGAGAGGTAGTTGTTACATTTTCTGCAAGTTAGGAGGTCTTCCCCACCCCCTCTCCTCTAATTGGTGGTGATTTAGTTCCTATTTCTATTTCAAGTAGTGTATGAGATTTCAGTTTTGCAGGCTGCAAAAATGTTCTTGGCAACGCCTTATTTGTTGTGGGAGAGCTTGGAGACAATGATTACAGTTATCCCTTGTCTCAACCGAGGAACTTGGAAGAGCTTAAAAGTTATGTGCCACAAATAATCTCTACAATCACCTCAGCAATCACTGTAAGGATTATTGCTTTCGCAGTGGCTATTCCAGATTAGTCTCGTGTTTAAATTCCATTCACATTATGGAATGGCAATTATGGGAGGAAGATGGGCTACTTCATTATGTAGTACAGATTTCAATACGTAGACAAGTGGGAAAAAAAAAAAAAGAGGTTATAAATGTTATTTTTTATACCATTAATTAAGCTTCAAGTATTTGGGTCGTTGCCGGTAAACAATATGTTTCTTTCACTTCTTGGAGAGAAACAGTGACTATAAAAAGAACGAAGTTCAACATATTTCTAAAATGAACTCTTTCTCTCTATTATGACTTACTACTGGTTTTTGTATAAATAGTAGGTTCACATTGAACAAAGCTCTTGTATATCCAAGACAAAGTGTTGCTATTTTACTTGTAGAGTGAGACGCCATACAGTTTTTCTGAATGATCCAAGACACTTAATTTCTCTTCTCTGTGCTAATTCAAGTCATTTACTTACAGCAATTGGCTGTTTTATATATCATTGCAGGAGTTGATTAATATGGGGGCTGTAACATTAATGGTTCCTGGGATTCTACCTCTGGGATGCAATCCATCCTATTTAACTAGCTTTGCGGTTACAGATGAAGAGGAGTATGACCAAGCTGGCTGCTTAATATGGTTAAACACGTTTATTGATTACCACAATAAATTGCTTCAAACTGAACTCAATGAACTTCAAGTGTTGTATCCTCACACTAAAATCATCTATGCCGATTATTTCAACGCAGCACTTCAATTGTACCTTTCCCCTGAACAATTCGGTACTCCTTTCCTCTCTCAACTTATGTATCTCATTATAGTTTCTGGGTCTGACTGAACAAACACCACCCAAGTTTGGTGGAGGATTGACACTTATTTGCTTCTTGCTATTACAGGACTTGGCAAGAATGTTCTGAAAGCTTGCTGTGGAGGTGGGGGTCCCTATAATTTTAATGCATCAGCACTGTGCAGCTACTCAGGAGTGGTTTCTACTGATGATCCTTCTCTATATGTTAATTGGGATGGTTTGCATCTGACCGAAGCTGCTTATAGATGGATTTCAAAGGGTTTATTAGATGGAACATACACTATTCCTGGGTTTAGTGCATCTTGTACTTCAGAATATGTGACCTCTGGAGATTTCAATAGCTACGCTAGGAAATAAATATGGTTGTGTTGAATGATATTATCATCAACAAGCCACCAGATACTAAGTGCCTGTTTGGTTCTCCTTTTTGGAAACTAAACTGTACTTTTTAACTATCATTTTCTCTTTTTTCATCCAAATAGCTTTTCAGTAAACTTCTCTGCTTTTATCCAAATTTTATTTTTGTAAACTGTGATTATTTTAAAAATATTTTTACAAAAAAACAAACCAAATGGGCACTAAGCCACATGTTTGTTGCAGTTTGTCTCCTTAACTAAAAATTAATATCGTTTATGCTACATAAACATAATAATATGAAGTAAAATTTTAACATCAGTAAAATATAGAGATTAAAACTACTGTAATATTTGTAAATTGAAAAGACCGTTTAAAAAAATTCTAAAAATTATAAGAATAATTTATGGGTGATTTTCTTTATATTAAATTATTAGAGTCATAATTAAGTTAATTGTTTGGATGTGATTTATCTCTTAAGCTTTTGTGCGTTTTGTAATTATTTACTGTTTATTTAATCACTAGCAAAAACATGCTTTACTTCAATATTCTAGATCTGTAAAAAAGAAAAGAAATCTAGAAATTATGATCTATGGTGTTTTTATAAAGAAATTTTTAAGTCTTATACTTTTTAAATCAACAAAATTAAGTTAATTCTTTTTGGATCGTTTGTTAATTGATCAATTGATTAAGAAACCAATCTAAAAGATCAAGAAAATTGGGGAAAAAAAGAAGTACTCTCAGCAGCTACTGGACCAAAGAAAGATTCTTCCCTCTGTTTTACAGAAGTTTTTATCCTTTTTTGGTACAAAAGAGGGCAAAACCCAAATAACATAAACAAACTGCATATCATTAGACGGGGATTTGTAATCCCAATTTCTCTTGTATTGTTTTATAGAAGGTTTTGTGCACAAGGATGACACCAGCAACGAGTTGCTGGCATGGGGATCCCGCGTTGCTGCTGCAATAATCCTCATCGTGCTTCAATGATTTCCCACTGGACAACTTTTACAGAAGAAATCTACGAGAGTTGAGAAATAAGATAAAAAGAATGCTTTTTTTATTTCAGAGGCCTCCACCTTATCCCTCAAATGCCCTCGTGATTGTATCGTTGACAAATATTTGATCATCCGCTGTTATTTGTAATATCCTCTGGGAGTTCGACCTTTTATGAGGAAATTTTTTTATTTTTTTATAAAAATTTTTTAATTATTTTTACGTAAATTAAAAAAATTAGTTATTTTTTTAAAATTTAAAAAAAAAATTTAAATATTTTTTTAATCTCTATTTAATATATTAATATAATCTATATTAACTATTATTTAACTAATTATGGGTGTTTTTTTATCCAAAAATTTTAATAATAATTTATGAAAAAAAATAAATAATGAAAAAAAAATAAGAAAAATCTTATTAAATATTACAAAATTTTTCATAAAAAAATTAGAAAAAATTTCTAAACAATGATGGAAAGAGGCATCTCTATTTACGTATATGAAATAAATTATTTCCTGAAGCACTCTTTCATTAAAGCAAATGAGGGTGCATTCCCTCCAAATTAGGATGAAATATAAAATTTTTTATTCCATTATTGAATATTTTTACAAATTGAACAGTTGATCTCGTTGGGTCACATTATAGCAAGTTCCATGAATATCACGAGTTTGTTGGCTTGAAGTGGAGAACGATCTACAAAGGACAAATCACATGCGAGGAGACAGATGTAAGGACAATGGCTGCTGCTCCGTCTTCTCAAGCTTGGTCACTGCGTACCCAGTGGCTCCCACTGCTTGTAGCTTTATCTTTTACCATCCCCAGCGCGATACTTGGATGCTACACGTCTATCTTCAGCTTCGGCGATTCCCTCGCTGATACTGGAAACTTGCGACACATTTCCTCTTCAGCACGCCCTAATTGCTTGCGTCCTCCCTACGGATCAACCTATTTTCATCGACCCACTGGACGATGCTCCGATGGCCGCTTAGTACTCGATTTCATTGGTACCAAACGATGAACTCAATGTAAAATTAAGTGTTCTCTACCTACTTTCTCTAATTCATTTCTGTTCTTGGTTTTGGGATTGGGCAGCCGAGTCTCTGCATCTTCCATTGGTGAAACCGTTTCTAGACATAAAAAATGGGGATGTGAACGATTGGAACGTACTGCAGGGAGTGAATTTTGCGGTTGCCGGAGCCACCGCGTTGGACGGTGTGTTCTTCGAAGAAAAGGGTTTTGATGTCGAAGTAGCTGCCTACTATTCTCTGAGGGTTCAATTAGATTGGTTCAAGGAATTTCTGCCTTCCATCTGCAATTCTTCTTCAAGTAAATTTCCCATCCTCCCTTCCCTGCATCCCTGAATATTTTATGAGGTCGTTTTTACCGTTAATTAATTACTTGTCTTTAGCTTTGAATTTCATGCTCAATCCAATGAACCAACCATAACAACATATGCAGTCTCAGTCCACTAGACTTTCTTCACCTCATTGACCTAGTTGTTTCAGCCCTGGTAACCCGGTAGAATTGGCACTAATGATTTGATTAGAGACCAGAGAGTCTAGAGACCAAGGGTTTTTGTGTGACCTTTGTGTTTGGGGCGTTACACCCTAGTTCAACCAAATCATATCAAAACTTCGAGAGTTAATTCAAGTGTAGACGTGCTGACCAAAATTAGAATTCCAATGCTTGCAGAGAAGCAAATAATTGTGCTCATTTGATGGCTAATTATTGTCTAGTTCAAGAACATGGCTTTCAGATGATGGATTGAGGGCACATGGATTTGGTCTGGTTGAGGTATGGTGACGCTGTTGTAGCTACCTCTCCAAGAATGCTATCTTGTTAGGTTTTGGCTTTCCTTTTTTGGGGCTTTGGCCATCCTGTTCGACCAATAAACAAAATATTAATGCTTAGGGAGTCTCCTTAATGGTTGACTTAATTCAAATTATTAAAAACAAATGAGGTGTACAGGAGGGAGAGGTAGTTGTCACATTTTCTGCAAGTTAGGAGGTCTTTTTCTTTTCTCTAATTGGCGGTAATTTAGTTCCTATTTCTATTTCTAGTTATTTATGAGATTTTGGTTTTGCAGGATGCAAGAAAGTTCTTGGCAACACTTTATTTCTTGTGGGAGAGATTGGAGGCAATGATTATGGTTATCCTTTATCTCAACCGAAGAGTTTGGAAGAGCTTAAAACTTATGTACCGCATGTAATCTCTGCAATCACATCAGCCATCAGGGTAAGGATTCTTACTAACGTAGTGGCTATTCCAGTATAGTCTCAAGTTTAAAAAATTCCATTCAGATTATGGAATGGCGATTGTGGGAGGAAGATGAGCTACTTCATTATGCAGTGCTTTTTTTTTTTTGGGGTAAACTGTAGTGCTGATTTCAATATATAGATGAGTGAAAAAAAGAGGTCAGGTTATTTTTTATACCATTAATTATGCTTCAAGTATTTGGAAAGTTGCCAATAAACGACAAATTTCTTCACTTCTTGGAGAGAAACATTGACCATAGAAAGAACAAAGCTTAACACATTTCTAAAATGAACTCTCTCTGTGTTATGACTTGCTACTGGTTTTTACTTAAATAGTAGGTTCTCATTGAAAAAGCTCTTGTATATCCACAACATAGTGTTGTTATTTTACTTTCTTCTGGAGTGAGAGACTTCTTGCAATTTCTCTGAATGATCCAAGACACTTAATTTCTCTTCTTTATGCTGATTCAAGTCATTTACTTACAGCAATTGGCTGTTTTATATATCATTGCAGGAGTTGATTAATATGGGGGCCGTAACACTAATGATTCCTGGAATTCTACCTCTGGGATGTAACCCATCCTATTTAACTAGGTTTGCGGTTATAGATGAAGAGGAGTATGACCAAGCTGGCTGCTTAATATGGTTAAACACGTTTTTTGATTACCACAATAAGTTGCTTCAAACTGAACTCGATAAACTTCAAGTGTTGTATCCTCACACTAAAATCATCTATGCTGATTATTTTAATGCTGCATTTCAGTTTTACCTTTCCCCAGAACAATTTGGTACTTCTTTCCTCTTTCAACTTTTTATGTATCTCTTTATATTGTTTCTGGGTCTGACTGAAATAATACCCGCCCAAGTCTGGTAGAGGATTGATACTGAATTGTTTCTTGCTATTACAGGATTTGGCAAGAATGTTCTGAAAGTTTGCTGTGGAGGTGGAGGTCCCTACAATTTTAATGCATCAGCACTGTGCAGCTACTCAGGAGTGGTTTCTACTGATGATCCTTCTCTATATGTTGGCTGGGATGGTTTGCATTTGACCGAAGCTGCTTATAGATGGATTACAAAGGGTTTATTAGATGGAACTTACACTATTCCTGGGTTTAGTACATCTTGTACTTCAGAATATGTGACCCCTGGAGATTTCAGTAACTACGCTAGGAAATAAAAATGGTTGTGTATGTTAAATGATATTTTCATCATCATGATCATCCCATCAGATGCTAATTCACATCCTGCTGCAGTTTGTCACCTTAACTCAATTAATACTGTTTATGGTACATAGACATAATAATCGGAAGTAAAATTTTAACGTCTGTAAGAAAAAAAGATTAGAACTACTGCAATATTTGCAAATACGCGGACGATATTTTTTTAAAGAATTTTGAAAATTATAAGAATCCATCATTTATGATAAATTTTCTTTATATTGAATTATTAAAGACGTGATTAAGTTAATTCTTTGGATGTGATTCATCTCTAATGCATTTGTGTGTTTTGTTATTATTTACTTTGTTTATTTAACTTTTTCGATGGGCCAAGTTTAAAAACAACTTTCTTTGAAATCTGATTCATATAACCTGAAATTGATGCATTAAATTGGTACGTACTTGCGTCGCTTACAATGCAGCACCATTTGGGTTTCCATAGTGTTGAGCAGTCTCCACCAGATATCACCACATTGCTGAACGATTGTATCACCAGATATCACCATATTATCCCTAATATGGGCCTTATTACCCAAAAAAAAAGGGGAAGAACTGCTTTTTTCTGCTTGCATGATACATCAGTGACCTCAACACTTATAAAAAGGATTGGAGACCAACGAAATTAGTAATTAATCATATCTTCCAAAATATTCAATAAATTAGGAACAACATGAGATTCCACAGCTTCCAAACAGTTTTTTTTTTCATTTTTTTGGGACTAATTTATTCCACTGATCTCTCCTGTAGCTGAAGTTATTGTGGTCGATGATTTGGTAATTAATGCCAAAGTGCACATATAATCAATAGAATAAAGCAAAATGTACTTCCAAAGAAAGAAAAAAGAATCGTGTCTCCTGCATCGATATATATATATATATATATATTCTAATGAATCATCACCCTCTAACACGCTTTCGAGTCTCAAATTCAAAAGTCATCTTCGTCATGATCCATCAACTTCCAAGATCCATCAGCCTGTTGCACCATCCCCTTATTCTTCTCAATTCTCCAGGAAACAGGAACAAGATACTCATCTCTCAAAGCATCCAAACTCTTGTTCACCAGTGCAATATCACGATCCACTTCCAACTTGAACCCTCCTTGGCTCCCTTGCGTTCCCGCCACTCCATGCAAGTAAGCTTCCTGGTTATGCCAGCTCGATGCATTCCCAGGGCCCTTCAGGTACTTGGATTTTCGAGTATCGATCTTCAGCTCTTCCCCGACATCCGAATACCCTATGAGGGGATAGTTCGGAACGATGTCGAGTTCATTTCGAATGCGTAGGACTCGCAGATCTTTGTACTTAGAGAAAAGCTTCTGGAAGTTGGAGTCTCCCACACGAGGACTAGCGAATGCAAAGACTGTGACTAGACAAGAATTGAATGGTTGGTTTCTGGGTGCGTTGTAGCCATTGACAACTATGTCGGCTGAATTAAGGGTCGCAAGTGCTGCTCCTAAGCTGTGCCCTGTTATGGTTATACTTATCTCTTCGTCCTTGTATAACTCCACTAATCTTCTGATCTCGCTCAGAACCTGAACGGACGAGTAATTATCAACATTATAGAGAAACTTTTATTATTATTATTATTGAAAGACCTGAGATGTATGCCAAGGGGTGGAAAAAGGATGAGATGATTAGAATTACACCTAAGATATTAAATTTGTAATGATTTGAAATATTGAGAACGCAATAATAATTTAATTCATTCTGGCGTGTGTGAATATATTGATGTTGAGTAGAATGAGTTCATCCCCCACACTCAATCATTAAATCACTTTAATATTAGGTTTAAATAAAAAAAAATATTATTAGTCGATCGAACATTACAATATCAGAGTATTAATTATTTGCTGTAAAGAGAGAAAATATTCGTTCACCAAAGAAAAAAAAAAAGTAAATATTTTAAATGATCCCATCCAAATCAACCTTTATATTCTGATTAATTAACTTTTAGTTCTTAAAATTTAACTCATCTGAATTATCCTGATATATAATTGATCCATTCAAAGCTAAAATATCTCCTCTTCCTCTCCTAATCTTGCTCAACAAGCGGTTTCCTCTCATATATTTCCTCCAACTTAAATGTGTTGAGCTTCATTTTAATTACACAACAGAAAAAAGTGACACAGTTTCTTCTCTGATCTGATCTAATCTGTTAGGTTATCATAAATATCTTTCATGATGATTCCTAATTGTCCATAGAAAAAAATATAGAATAATAATTACTTGTTGAACTCTGGGAGCTGAGTCTCCTATAAAGAAATTATCTTAATTAAGGACAGTCATCTCATCATTTTTACTACTATATCACCAACATTAATTATATATTGACATGTCTAATTTTCTTTAGTCTTATGATCACATTTACCAACCCATAATACAGACACAACCTACTGATAACCAATCCTTTGGCGAGTTGAGTAAACCTATATTGGCACGTATATACTCCCTCTGGTCCCATTTATGAGATATTATTTTTTATTATACGGGTATTAAAAAGACATAATTATGTTCTTAAATTTATAAAAAAATAATATAAACTTCCAATCTTACCCCTACTGATTAAAGACCGGAACAATTTACGAGACAAAAAAAGTTATTAAATGAGGGGTAAAGAAGAAAATTCAAATGAAAAAATAACACAATACCTTATAAATAGGACCAAGTAAATTTTCAAAGTAACATCTTATAAATGGGACCGGAGGGAGTATACGTTTAAGGAAGGGAAAGAATTCACTACAATTAACATAAGGCAAACAAAAAATTTAAACATGCAGGTTGAATCATGTTATATATTGTCACATAAATTTCCCAGAAGGAAATGTATATATACACATATATACCTGGTTTCTGGCACTGGTCTTATTGAAGGGAGAACGAGGATCTTCCGAAGTGTAAATAGAGTACCAACCTTGGTGCAGAGAGGGATCATCTTCCCTTTGATTATTCCCAAACACTTTTGAAGCTGACACCAAAAGAAACTCAAAATCATTAACCCACTCTAACGTCTGTACCGTCCCTCTCCAAGCCACCACTATGTCCCTCCTTCCCATCACCACCTTCCCTTCATCCGTCGCCACCCCTACAAACCCTATCCAGTTCGACTCCTTGCTCCACGCCTCCCTCGACCACGACTTTACCATGAACGCCTCCGGCACGTCGATCTCCGACGTCGCGTACAGGTACTTGGTGATGCAATACCTCACGGGATGGCCAGGTCCCTTTTCCAGACCCACTCTCGAGAACAGGTCGCTCTTGGCGTACCGGCTGCTTCCGGCGAACTTGGATTTCCTTTCTGTGTTGAAAGTGTCGTATGTGGCTTGTGCCATCTCTCCGTAGTGGATGATGTATTTGCGGAGGTCTAGGTCGAGAGGGTCGAGGAGGCCTTTCCAATGAGTTTCGCCGCTCAGTTGTTTCCATTTCTTCGCTGTCGTGGGCTCCATCTTCTCCTGCTTCATTCCAATACACCCTAGGATCCTCGCTGTTATTGCATGCTTTATATATCCACCCAGAGAGGGAGAGTTCTCTGTCTTCATGATTATCTGTGACGTTGATTTGTTGCCTTATCCCTAATTCTCTCTTCAACTTCTTTGGATTTGACTGCTACGTACCGATGATTTCCTTTTAAACAACTGAAACAGGAAATACTAATGTGTATTGCAGAAGCAGAGAAACACTAATCTATGTGTACGTATATATGGTTGAAGATTGTTACCTTTTCCAAATCTCGAGTTAGGTCACAAGTAATAAAATTGTGACTCGTTCTGGCCAGAATATTGAAAAGAGGACAGCTTTCGTATTTTCTTTTTGGATTCTTCCACCAAAAGCATCTTTCTATCATCACCAAATCGTGTTGATGTACTGGCAACAAGCGCTATGTCGGGCGGGTTCCATACAAATAATTTCCTGATAAAAAAAAAGAATTTTTTTAGTACAATATTTGATATTTGGTATTATTGTATGAACATTGTTGGGTTCAAATAAAGGTAAATTTTTAATGCGATTTCAACCGGTCCAAGCTCAAACTCACAACTTTAATTATAGAATATATATTTTCTACTTAATCCAATAACTGTTAGTATTTTTTTCCGACAAATTTAACTCAAATATCACATCAAGAATTTCTTTTTTTTATAACAGACGTATATATATTGATGTTAATTAGCCTTTTGAATCTTGAGAATTATGAAAAGTGACTTTAAATTTAAAAAATAGATTATGTTTCTTGTTGTTACGCGAGAAGATATATATAGATAAAAGACGTGTACGTCTCAAAATAGGATTCATACATATAGAGAGAGGAATTATTATTATGTATAACTGAACAATTTTAATTAAGGAAGCAATGGGTGGTTCCAATATCCTTTTCAAAGGGGGAAGAGATGGCTGTGAAGTGAGGTTAGTTGTTTTGTGTGTCTGGCACTTTATTCTTTGGGTTGATATATGGAAATCCTTCTACGAATGGCAAAAGCTTCTGCGAGTGACAAATTGACAACCTTTGCCCTCAAGTCACAAAAACAGTATGCGTTCACTTTGTTTCCCTTACATGCCACTAAAAGGACAAAAAGGGGTGACTCAGAGAAGGAGATCATCGTGAAGGAAAGTAAGACATTTTTTGCCATAAATTTGAATGCAAGCACATATTCTTAAAGGGTTTCATCTCAGGCACTTCAAGAATTTTACTCCAGTCTTACACGCGCCTCTGTTGGGATAAGTCTTGGACACTCCCAAAAAGCATTTGCATGTAGCTTAATTCACTTTTATAATTTTTTTTAATATTATTATTTAACTAGATCATATTCAAACATTATTAAGTTTAAATAAGGATAACTCTCAACATAATTTTTTCCATTCACAAGGATCAAATTCGAAATCTTACATAAAAAATATTAAACCCTTTATAGCTCAACTCAACTGCTGTTGTTGGTAAATTACTTTTACAACATTGATCATTGGTTCAATTACTCAAGGGAGTCCGGTTCCAGTTTTGGATTGAAATAAATAATACAGACTCAACCAAGACCATATGGCAAATATAACCATACAATTTTGTTTGGGCTTTCGGCTTTCGGCCCAAAGATCCATGTTCCTTGGCTGACAGAAAGTCCAAGCAAATAAAACAAAAATGAAAAGCTCCAATAATGTAATTATGATTAATTCGAGTACAATCAAATGAACGATTTTTTTCTGTCCGAAAAAAAAAACAAGAAGAAAAAGAATGATTACTGAACTATTGATTTAATGACATGCATGATGTTGTGGAGTTTGTATCTATGACTACCATGAAACTGGGCGCGGTAGCTCACGGAGCCCATGAGGTGAGAGTATCCACTTATCAATTTCATCCACCACCGCCAGATCTTCCTAATTTATTGCCATTTTCATTTTCATGTTTCTCTCCCATTCATTTCTTAGCCTTCATCACTATCATCAAGTGAGCAACGAAAAAATAAAAATATTTCTATCTTTACTGTTATTCAGCCCTGGAGAGTTTTTTTCTTCTTTTAGTGAGGAAGGTCTGGACCCGGGATATTATCCATACCCCATTCTATTCTGATAACTTTGAGCTAATTTTAAGTGGCAGTTAAGCCTTGAAGAGTTGATGTAACAGACAGACAGCTGCCCAGAAGAAGGGAAATATACCTGTCTTTTCTTTGGCCCAAAATAAAGAATTAAATTAGTAATAGAATGAGATTAAGCAATTCAGATTAATGTCAGCCTCTTAAGCGAATAACTAGCGATTTGATTCCTAACATTTTATGTATTAAGAAAATTTAGTTGGGAGGATTTTTTTTTTTTTGTTGCTCTTAGCACCTAAAGAAAATAATAGAATGAGATTGAAGCAATTCATTAACTAATTTGATGGGATAATAGTAATAGTATCCAGTATTTTAGTCAGTTCACGTGAAACTGCGGAGGTGACGGGAGGGGGAGGGGCCTCCAGGAATGAGACAAACCACACACTACAATAACAGTCGCCATATGTATCGGCGCTATCAAAAATGGTGATATGGTTGGAGGGTCTGACCTCAAAAGATAGCATTGTTGCCTGTGTTTGTCTCTTCCGCTGTTAGGCCACCCTCTACTCAAGCAATGTACAGTCTCCTTTTCTTTTTACATGTGATTTAAGGTTTTAATTAAAATTTTAATAAATATATAAATAAAAAGAGTCACTAATATTATTTTAACTTTTGAAAAGACAGACATGTGTAGTTGAAAAATCAATAATTAATATTGTATTAGAATTTAAAAATAATAAATAAATGGAAATAAAATTTTTTTAAAAGCGACAGCTAAAAAGCAACAAAGGGGTACATGATTTCTACAATTCCAGAATATTTTCTCTATTTTAAATTATAAGATATTTTTTAAAAGTAAATAAATTAAGAAAGATGATTAAAATTAGTTAAAAATCTTAATTTTATTATAAAAATTGTTATCTTTTAAAAAATATCCTTTATTAATTTTATTGACTTTTCTTTTGGAAAGAGAATTGTGTTAATTATAAAATAAATTTATAAAAGGTTATTATTAAAAAAATCATAAATATTTTACTAAATTTTATAAAATATTTTATATTATGAAATAAGATAAAATTTATAAAACATTTTATGATAGAGAATGGAATTAATATGAATGAAACTGTATCACACTTCCCCTTTTTACCTTTTGTCTCACTCCCACTTTATTTCAGGGTAGTGCATATAAAGTAACTTGCGCTTTTCTCTAGTCCCCTGACTCCTCCCCTTTTAAGTTTTACCACATCTTCCTCTCTATTTCGAATTATGCGTGCAGTCTGTCAATTTCATCGTGCCTCTCGTTCCTATGTAAGCATGTATACACCTTTAACAGTCGTCTCACTAATTTACCATGTTTTTCACACCTCATAATTTTCTTTATCCTCCTTCTTTTTGGAAACTTTTAATAAAAATAAATCAGGATAAGAAAAAAATCGTTACAATATTTTGTTGGAGACATAAAATTTTAGGAGATCAAACTAAGTGTTCTTTATGTCCCTCAAAAATATTAGCAGATTATCTTTTTATAAAATATTTTTTAAAATAATTACCGTTTACAAAAATGAAGTTTGAATAAAAGTAGATAAATTTACTATAAATCTGTTTAAATAAAAATAGAAAAAATAATTATTAGAAATCATGGTTTGATTTACAAAAATACAAACAAAACATGCACTTAATCTTTAGTTATTGATTAGAAATATCCTTAGTTCTTACAAAACAGAATTTAGGATATCAAAATCAGAATATAATAATATATTCATATGATATCTTCTTAATAAATATGAATCCAAACGTATATCATAGATTAAACAAAACATAATAATTAACCTCATATTAAATTAAATTCTTCACAAAAAAACTGAAAACAAATTCTTCCTTTGTTCTCATAACGTATATACTAAATCACTTTTTCTTCTGCTTGAAGCATATAAATAACTGAACGGACTGATTTTATTGATAAAACGTTACGCAGTTGCTTTCAAAAAAGAAATTTTTATTTTCTGCTTTTCCCTGCTCTCAAAAGATTAGAATCTTTGCCGAACTTCAAATCTCCCATAATCTTAAAATGCAAGACTGAAGTTTCATATATTGCCCAAAAAAAAATGGCCTTTCCTTTTGTTCCATCATGCTCTCCAGGTTTTTAATATTTTTAATTTTGATTATATTCATTCTTCCTGGATAAATATCTAACTGATTAAAAAAAAATTTTAAAAAATCTGTATTAAACATCACCTCAGTAAAGATATACAAATAATATATAACTATAACTATTTAATTACTATATATTAAAGTCACTATTTTAAATATGAAAAATTGGATATTTTTTTAAAACTATATGTTTATTAATTATCTTTAAAACCTATGAATATTTCCATTAAATATAAGGGTGTTTTCTAAGTTAACTACTATCCTATTTATAAGAAAAAATCTATTCATTTGATAATCCTATTTATAAAAAAAAAATTAATGTTGCATTAATTTTTTTTTTTACCAAAATCACTCTCCTTCATTAATACTATTAAGAGTCACATACATTTTTTAAATAACTGAAAGAGAAATTAATTAAGTAAGGATAATTTTAAAAAAAATTAAAAATAGTAGACAAATTAATTTTCTCCAACTAACTTCAACTCTCTTTCTTAATATTCATGAAGTAGTTTCTTTTCTTTGTAAATGAGATTAAAGAGAATAATATAGTTAACATTTTAATAAAAATTATTGTTTTTCTGAATATAAATTCATTAAAAATTAAAATAAATAAGGTGCCGACCATGTCATCGTCAATTCCAATCCCTGTCTTGAAACTCAAATACACTTGAATTGGCAGTTGCAATCTTGCTAGTGTTAGCATTATAAAAAAGAAGTCAAAATCACATATAATTTTATAGATATTGAGTAACAGATATATATATATATATATATATATATAATTTTATACTCTTAAAAGTTTGATGACAAGTTATCATAAATTTGTGTTTTGAACTTGTGGTTTGTTGGTAAAGCATATTGCTTTCACTTGTCAGGTCACAATGTTGAAAAAGTTATAATAAATTTTTAAATTTATATAAATAAATTTTCAATTATTTAGTTAACTTATTATTTTATTAGCGAATTGTGATTCATTGACAACAAGCTCTCAAAAAGTTTATTTTCTCATTTAATTAATTTTTTAATCCTAAATTATATATGAATGAGCTTTCGATATTTTATATTTAGGTCACGTGACAGTCTCTTTAACATGTCACACCTTGATAGTGAAACAATGATATGAGCAACAGTTTTTATTTTATTTTTTAATTTTTAATAGTTCCAATCCTAGAAATTCATAGGACCTCAGTTTTAGTAGTTTTTCCGTGTATTGGAAAATTTTGTGTTGAGCTATTGGCTATATTATTAGCAGATTATAAACATTTACCGTTATTAATTTATAAACTATAATTTTTTTTGTTTTTTTATATTGTACACAATTTGAAAAGTAAGTCTTTTTAATTGGTACTCCCTCTAGTCCTTACTCCTTAACAAAAAGCCTCTTCTAAAAAATCTTTATGATCCTTTTGAAAAATTCAGTAAAACATTAATACATAATTTCTATGAATACTCTTGATAATTTAAACTTTTTAATTCTTCCAATTATTAATGTAGGGTAGATGTTAATGATTTTATATTAAGGATATTTTAAGAATATTATAGTAATTTTTAATAACTTCAAAGCTTCTAATTAATTTTAATTGTATGCCTTAATCTATAGAATTTGGTTAAAGTCCTTGTAAAAAAAAAACACGGAGGAAGCATAATGGTGCCCCAAGCTAGGAGAAATGACTTGGAACATTTGTCAATGGGATAGTAATTACTATCACAACCATAACAGAGATGATTATGGTTATGGATGTCTTATTTGGGAGGTTGAAATGCTTTTACGTATAAAATCTTGTAATAGTAAGTGATATCATGATAAGTTGGTACGAGCAATAAATAATGTGAATGATGGTAACATGTGAGGACATGGTCCTGAATGTTCCAAAAATTGCAATGTTTGAGCCCCAAGTCACAATGGGTCGGAGCCCCTTCCTCCTTCCTTGCATGAAGAAAATAGCATTTAAGTTATGCTTCGTTGGCCTCACCATCTTTAAGTAATCAAATTGAACGTTGAAGGACCACACTTTGCCTTTGATTCCTCTTCTCATTTACAACCCCTCCCAAGTCCCACCTGATACATTCCTTTCAACTCCCTCCCCTCCCCTCCCCTCCCCTCCTCACCCTTGCGCATTTACTCCCCCTTCCTCCTTAATTATCCCAACTCTCATCCTCACTCACTCCTCATATTTTCAAATTATTCTTTCTTTTTTAAATTTAATATGAATTTCTTACTTGTTCAAAATATAAGCCTTGTTTAATAATTTTTTTTATTCAAAATATAAGTCTCTTTTGATAATTTATAAAGTATTAAATATCTTTTTTTTATTTTGTTTTTATGTGCAATTTAATTTGAAAGAGGTAATAAATGATATAGAAATTGTGCTAATTTTAAATGTAATACATTAAATATGGTTAATATTGAAAGATAGTGCTTCTTTTTTTTTTTTACAAATTAAACAAGTAAAATTATTTTTCTTAATTCATGTATAATTAGTTAAACTAAACTTATATTTTGAATGTATATTTTATCTTTTTTATGCATTCATATAATTGGAAAGTGTATGAAATTCATGCACGTCTCATCGTTAAACATTTAAATTCTTTTACTCTTTATTAATTTTTTCTCTCCAAGTACATGATACATGTAACTCTTTTTTCATTACTTGTCTTATTTCCAAGCTGGACCCATATATTATTAGGTCTGTCACAAGCCAACCCTATTTGGGTCGAGCTTGCTCATATTCCTGCTATACTAATGACGACTGAAATGAAAAATAAACACGATATATAAACATTAATTAGATCCAAACATAACACAAATTAAACAGCAAAAAGGTTTTAAATAATCTTTTAATTCCCTTTTCAACACGTGAGTAGATTCATTTACATGGATGAAATGATGGAGGTTTGGCCGTTTTCACGAGATGGGTTCGATCATGTTCTTCTTGTCTGGATGCTTGGAGGTGGAAACGAGCAAAACACTTTGTGGAGTAGTAGGATGGAAGCGTCAGATTCAGATCCCACGAGATTGGCATGCAGATGCAGCAGGCAAACACAAGTAACCAACTCATATATATATATATATTCTGGTACTTGTCATTATTTGAAAGGTGCATGCTGATTGAGAACGATGTATCACGCTGTGATTAACTCCAATGCATCGATCACCAATGCTAATTCACATGCACCGCCTCGCCTAATCTGGTGGTACCTTGAAATTAAGTAACTCCAACTTACTGGTTTTAGTTTTTACGTATACTCACCCTCCAATTTCAAGTGTGCTAGCTTCCATATATATAAACATCAATTTATATAAGATTCTCTAACTATGTTAGCGAATCTCCATCAAAGTTTGAGCTCCTATGGTTCAAAACAATTATTTCTTTCTCAGCTGTCTTTTGTTTCTCATTTTAATAGTGAAACTATTCTCAATTTTTGAAAGAATTAATTAGATATATATATATATATATATGTTTTCATGTGCAATGTATAAAATTTGAATTCAACCATGTGCTTATAGTTTATATTTTATATTGATATTAATGCTTGAATCATAAACCTTAAATATAATTTGAAAGCCCAGATTCAACTCAACGAACAATGCCTTGGCAGGGCATTTATTAAAGTTTTAATTAATATTCAATTTTGAAAATTATATTGCAGATATTTTTCTTGGCACATTATAGATATTATTTACCTCACTCTCTCTTTTTTTAAGAAAAAAATTAGTCTGCTCAATTATCTGCTTTCGAAAAAGATATTTGAAGTGTTGAATGAAGTTCCAGTTGCTTTCTTCCGAAGGATGATGTTTTTGTCCTACTCTATCCATTCATATTAAAACGTTTTCTTTTTCTCAAGCTCCTTTTTTTCGTTTGTTGACAAAAGAAAAGTTGGTTTCCTCTTTCTTTCTTTTTTTTTCCCCTTAACTCAAATCTTCTTCCCCCCAGTTCCCTATCATATTTTCGTTTCCTGTAGATCTTTATACTTTCACGTAAATTTGAAAGAAAAAAAAAATGTTCATCATATACGGAACGCGCGTCTCAGATCTTCGTTAATAAAATTGGGAGCAGATTTTCATAAATAAATAAAAAAATTACAAGCAGAAGCTATTAATGACTGAAAAGCATGACCATATTTTAAATTTTAAATCAGATAATTTGAAATATTTTCGAACGAAGTAACGAACAAGTGGATTCATTATGGATACTGATGAGAAGAGATAAAAAGATGGGTCTCCACAGCAAGGATTGAAATTTATATTGTCCTCTCTTTGTTTTGCTTAACACTAATCAAATTATAGATATCATACATTTATTACATAAAATACAGTTTATTGTTAATAAATAGTTTAACCATATTTATTAAACTGTTTCATACATATTAAAAAAATTATTAAACTTATTAAATGTATCATAAATTTAATTTACTTTCTAGATTTGCATCTAATTAAAGATTGTAACTTTTTAATCATCATTTTTCAATATAACGTGAATGACTTATATTTTGATTTATAAAATATTATTTTTCGACAAGAAAGTATATTGATATATCAATTTATGACATTTCTAAGTGATTATAATGAGATCATAGTCATGGGTCAAAAAAGAATCGGATTGGGGATGTAAATAATTATTGGATGCCAGTAGCCATGGGCATCAAATTCAACATTTGACCCTCTCTGACTCTCAGAATTGAGATCGACCCATTTAGAAGAATCATCACATTTAATTGATTTAAAAATAAATTGATGAACCAACTAATGTTGCTTCTACTTAAGTATAATATTTTAAATATGATATAATATAAATGCATATTTACATTAACTTATTTATGATTAATTATGAGAATAAGTGATGATATAAAAAATGATTAGTATTTGAATATTTTTACCTTATAAATAATTTTAAGAAAAAAAATATGTTTAGATTTTGGGAGTTTAATTAATTATTAAGTGGATAATGAGAAGAAAAAGTGAAATAAGTGATTATTAGAAGATAAATAATTATAATAAGCAGAAAAAATTAATTTCTCACCTAATCATTTATTTAAGACATAAATATTTATTAAAAAATTAGTGTGTTTAACAACTTCATAAAATAAGCAATTATGAATTCTATAATCAATTATTCTTGTTATACAAATAGGCCATATATGTAGAAGATATGTTTTTAGAAGAGGTTTTACCATTTGGGATTTGGGATTTAATGTGACTTGATTCGTACTACTCCCTCGGTCCCTATTATAACTATTATAAGATGTTATTTAGAAAATTTATTTAGTTCAAAATATAAGATGTTAAGTAATAAATTTAATTTTAGTCTCAATTTTACCCCTATTGAATGCTTTCATTACAAGTCTCAATTAACTTCTCTTACTTCCTACCATCATTATTAATTTAATGTACTTTTATTCTCTCCTTAAGGGTAAAATGGGAATATTAGAATTTTTTTTTATTAATTTTAGAATGTAATTAACTTTTCTTAATTCACGTATGGTAGTTAAAAATATCTTATAATAGAGATCGGAAGGATTTGAAATCCAGAATTGTGACTTGGTCCCAGCGTGATTTAAAAAAAAATAAAATAAAATTGTTGAAACCAAAAGAACCGTTGGAACCTGGATGCAAAAGGTGCTTCCAACTTGTTCCTTAAATTGCCCTCTGTTTTAAAATCAATTTGCACTGGTTTAGTTCCCTCACTTGCCAGTTACTCTGTCCCCCCCCCCCCCCCCCCGCGGCGGGTCCTTTTGAATTTATTTTTCCCCTGAAATTTGCATCCAAAGACCGTTCCTCGTTATTTGTGCCACATTTCCCTTTCCCTTCCCCTCCTCAAGGACCTCAACCCCTTCCTTCCCTCTCCTTACTCTCTCATTTGATTTCAGACTCATCTTTCACTCTCTCTCTATCTGTCTTTCTAATTGCTAGCTGACAGACACAGAGACAAGACAAGGACATCTTTGTTAGGTTTCACACCCCCATGAGATTGAAAACTAGAGGACCCTAAAACAACCTCCTAACTACGTATCGCAAAAATACTCACTAACCAACACCCAATGGTAGCTGGCAAGGTAAGGGTCGCCATGGGCCTCCAGAAGTCGCCCGCCCATACTTCCAAATCCCACACTCCGCCGCCGCCTCCCCCCAAGCAACAGCCTCCTTCCTCCACCACCGGCTCCGCCAATAAAGGTTCTCACAAGTCCGCTTTTTCTCGCTCTTTCGGCGCCTACTTCCCGCGCTCTTCCGCTCAAGTCCAGCCCCGTCCCCCCGACGTGACGGAGCTCCTCCGCCTCGTGGAGGAGCTGCGCGAGAGAGAGTCTCTCTTGAAGACGGAACTTCTCGAGCACAAGCTCTTGAAGGAGTCCGTCGCAATTTTGCCTGTTCTGGAGAACGAGATCAGTACAAAGCAAACAGAGATTGAGAGGAACGCCAAGCAAGTGGAGGAATTGGAGACACAGAATTTGAGGCTGACCAATGAGCTAGAGGAATTGAAGCGTAGGGTTGAAGAGGAGAGAAGAGAAAGCGAGACGAAGATCAAAACGTTGGAGGATAAGATTGAAGAGCTGAAGAAAGTGGCATCGCATAATGGTGAAAAGAGGGATGCATTGGATAGTGATGATCTTTCTTCTTCGCAAAGGTTTCAAGGGCTTGTGGAGATTTCAGTCAAGTCGAATCTGATGAAGAATGTGAAGAAAGGAGTTAAGTGCGTAGATAGTTCGTCGAACCAAGATAACAATAGTCATAAGCAGTTTGAAAGTAGTGTCAATTTGAAAAGAGAAGTAGTAGTAGAAACAGAAATGGAGAAACCAAGACATTCTAGGAATAACTCGGAGGAGCTGACTGAGTCTACGGAGTCAGTTATGACTAATGTCAGATCCCGTGCGCCCCGAGTTCCCAAACCACCGCCGAGACCATCGTCTTCGTCGCCGTCGTCATCGTCTGGCTCAAACTCTGATGCTTCCGATGGAAACGGTGAAACAGAGCAAGCAGTTCCAAAACCTCCACCACCACCACCTCCTCCTCCTCCGCGTGCTGCTGCATCTAAGGCCGTTCCACCGCCGCCTCCGCCACCTTCGAAGGGAAAGAAGCCGGTTCCGGCAAAAGTGAGGAGAGTGCCAGAGGTGGTTGAGTTTTACCACTCATTAATGCGGAGGGACTTGCATTCCCGGCGGGATTCAGGCTCCGGTGTGACCGAGGTTCCGACGACGGCGAATGCTCGGGACATGATCGGTGAGATCGAGAACCGTTCTGCCCACTTACACGCGGTATGTAAAACAGTATGAAAGTTTTTGTATAATTTCATCTTTGCCCCTGGTGTTGTGTCAGCGTCAACTGACCAGTCTAGTCTCACTCTTCTACACCTTTGAACTGCCATGGTTATTTCGTAGATAAGACAATTTTGAGATTCGAAATCGGCACTAAAAAAGATCAGCCTAGAACTGTAAATATGCATGAAACCAATGGCATTTCTTTGTTATTATCATTTGAAGTCAAACTGCAACTAGAATAAATTCAGTGAGTTTAGTCAAAGAAATTGGTGGACTTTTAAGGTGATTAGAGAGCTAATGATTCACAAACAATTTTATTGGGATTAGCTGGAAAATAAAGATTAAACTGTGTGTGTTTACAGATAAAGACAGACGTGGAAACACAAGGAGACTTCATAAGGTTCTTGATCAAAGAGGTGGAGGGTGCGGCATTCACAAACATTGAAGACGTTGTGTCTTTTGTTAAGTGGCTTGATGAAGAGCTCTCTTATTTGGTAATTCAACGTTAATTGAATTGAATTGAATTAATAATATTCCCTACCACCGGTTCCTTTTATCAAATTAAAAAGGAAAATTAAAATTAATTAATTATCTTAATTTTTTTTAAATCACAATATTTTTTTTAAATTATTCTTATTTAATTTTTTTATTTTTATATATTAAATAGGAATATATTTAGAATATGGTCAAAAGGCCTATATCTAGGACCCGAGGAGAAATATTTTATGATATGGTGTTGATTAACGAAGGGAATAATGATACAGGTGGACGAAAGAGCAGTGCTGAAACACTTCGAGTGGCCAGAGCAAAAGGCAGATGCGCTGCGTGAGGCTGCGTTCGGTTATTGTGATCTGAAGAAGTTAGAATCCGAGGCTTCCTCCTTCCGCGACGATTCTCGGCAACCATGTGGCCCTGCTCTCAAGAAGATCCAGTCTCTATTTGAGAAGTATGAGCTTTTTCATTTTTAAATATTTTTTCTTTTCTGTCGTTTGTTCTAATAATAGAATTAGAACCAACTTCGATTTTGCAATGTGAATTGGATTTTGTATTAAATTAAAATGCAAAAAAATGGTTATGGCATTTGGCAGGTTAGAGCATGGGGTTTACAACATATCGAGGATAAGAGAATCCGCAACAAATAGATATAAGGTCTTTCAAATACCTGTGGATTGGATGCTTGATAGTGGATATGTGAACCAGGTATTTTCTCCATAATTATTATTTCAATTTATTTATCTCTAATAAAGGTATTAATCTACTTGAAAACGTCTCCCACATGGGAAGACTCTTTGATTTTTATAATGTTCAATTTCATTGAATAAAGGGAAGGTATAATTTGAAGAAGATCTATAGTACCCGTTTCCCTTTATTTAATTTAGTTACTCTTTTATGGATCAGTAAAGAACTGTTGGCAGCGGATTAATTAATTAATTAATTATCTAACGTTCTTCATTGGATTCACTCAACAATCTAGGAGTGGCACATAAATATTCAGATTCTATAGGAATTTAAAAACATTTGTATGAGCAACTAGTACTACTTAACTAGTATGCTGGCAACAAAACGACAAGGTAAGGTTGGAGCTTTTCCTGTGTGTATCTGTGCAGGCCTGCATGCGCACATGATGTGAACTCCCAGATTTTCTAAATTCATCTCTTTGTCCTTTTGCACTAATAATCTTCTACTTCGAAGAAGGGAATCTCATACCCCTTTATTTTTTTACCGTTAGCTTCCATGTATCACTCTATGATATATGGATGATATATATATATATATAGCAGTAACTAATACTATTAATTTTATGGGAGGGGTAATAATGTGTTGTGTTGTGTTGTGGGCAGATAAAGCTGGCATCTGTAAAGTTGGCGATGAAGTACATGAAGAGGGTGTCTGCAGAGCTAGAAGCAGCAGGTGGTGTGGGTGGTCCTGAAGAAGAAGAGCTGATAGTGCAAGGAGTTAGGTTTGCATTCCGCGTACATCAGGTAAATAATTTAAAAGAAAAGAAAAAAGAAAGGTCCTGGGTATTGTTTGTTAGATTAGATAGATTAGAGAATAACGTTTTGGTTAATGGCCGGTGTGTGATGTTGGGTCATGTGATGGCAGTTTGCTGGGGGATACGACGTGGAGACGATGAGAGCGTTCGAAGAATTGAGAGATAAAGCGAGGTCATGCCATGTACAATGCCAGAGCCAGCAGCATAAATTCCTTTGCAGGTCTGCCACTTGCTGATCATTATCATCGTCATCTTCCCGAGATGCTTTTGGAGCAAACTCTGCTTCAGCCCTGCTCCTTTGTTTATTTTTGTTGTAAATGACACTTGTAGCCAGCCAGCTATCCATATCCATATCCATTCCCCCCCTTGGTGTTGCATAAAACGTTAATCATAATATTTAATTCACCCATTCGTTCATAACTAGGGAACTAGATACATGGTTAGATACCACTACTCTCATCTGCTTCCTCTCTTCTCTCTGCTCCCCCCAAGTTTATGGCCAAAACAAATTTTGAATGACTCTAAACCACATTAAGAATCTGTAACTTATTTGAATTACACTTGCAGATTGCAGATATTAGTTTATTGTATCCGTTATTTTCTGAGCTCGTTATAGTTAGCGAAATAGTGTATCACTATCACAAAATGAGTTGCACAATATGTGTAATTATCATGTTATGTTTGTGAAAATTAAAAAAAAAAACGAAAGATAATTCTTGCATTTTTAAATGAAAAAAGTAATTGAAAAATAAATACGATCAACTAATAATAATGGTCATGATATGTTAACTACTATATATAGAACTTATGAATACAAATTACTATATAAAATTTATAAATACAATTTACAGTTCCAAAGTATTGTTTTCTAATGTCAGTTCTCATTTTAAATGAAAAGGAAATTACAGCCATTTTTTATGTTAATAATGGGTTGGAATTTGACCTGCAACCAATTAATGCATTTTTTTATATTAAAGGTGAGAATTTTTTTTCGAATGAAATTCCTGAATATATTAAACAATATAATATACATATAGTAAAATTTTTTAACGCGGGTGATGTAATTAATATTTTTTTTATTTAAACATGTGGCATTTGTCACAAATACACGTTGGGAAAGGGAAAATGGATTTACTAATGAAAAATTAAAAATGGTGTTATTTTGTCGTTTATTTTACCTTTCATCCTTGGAAAGAAAACTTTAATTCTTTAGTGGTATGGGATAAATAAAAATTGCCACAGAGGGGATACATCTGATTACTATGGCCTTTTTATTCCTTCAGTTAAATTATTCTTCGACAGAAGCCATTCATAATTTACGAGTCATGGCAAAACAAATCAAATTTGGTATAAAACATTGGGAGATTTGTGCAAAATTATCAAATGAAGAAATATTTAGAAAATAGGACTAAAGTTCATCCATTTCAATGGTATCTTAGAATTTTTCCAAGCAAATTTAGAAAATTTTCAAATTATAATAAAAATTTTCTAAATTTGCTTGCAAAAATTTAAACTTGTCTTGAAAATGAGGTGAATTTTAGTCCCATTTTTTAAATATTTCTTTATTTTAGTATTTTTTTCATAATTATTTCTTAAACATATCACTAAGAAATTATGAAATTAATAATAAATCCAAGAAAGTACAAGGAAGAATTGGCATTGAGTAGGTAGTACGTAGAGTAATTTATATGAATTTTTTATATTTAATTATTTAAATTTCTCTTAAAAATAATTAATATATTATATTCATATCTTATGAATTCAACAGATTTTTATTATATTTTTAAAATTGCATAAATTTTTTGTGTAAATAAAAAATAAATTATGCACACAACATATTTGTATAATTTAAATAATATTTAATTTATTTTGTTTAAAATATGTAATTTTAATCAAATACCAAATATATATATATATGTTGAATCTGAAAATAAAAGAAATGTACATAATTTAAAAAATTGGCTAAATACCTAAAAAAAATCATGTATAATTTATTCTAAAAGATTCTAAAATCCTACATCGTTACTACATGATGAGAAGTGGGGATATACTTTTATCGAGGAGTTTTTGTTGATAAAAGTATATTGGGTTAATTTCCCGTGTCATATTTTGGCCCAAAAAACAATTACCATGTCATATCAATTGTTTGCATGACACATGGACAATGCATTTTTTCCCCATTACAGTACCTAAAAGGTTGAGTTGGGAAAGTGGCCGGCCATAATACGTCAACCCACCACAAGCTTGGGTTTTGGTAGTGCAGGGTGGGGTGGGCTGGGAGACCCATAAGGGTGAACCATAAAATCTCTAATCTGTTCAGTCATACATGGGTTGGTTGGCCATTAGCTCTTTTTATTTATTTTTTTATTTTTTACCTGTTTGGTGAAACTATCAATTTCCTATTTATTACCCTAAACTAAATGACTATGTTCATAAAATCTTTTGCTGGTTTGGAACTTAAAGTCTTAGACCATGATACATAAACACATTAATGTTGTAATACCATAGATAATACAACTAAAATTACAATACAAAAATGAATGAAAAAGAAAATGACGATTTGAGATTTCATGGAGGGCAATGAAAGGAGTAGATTTGAGAAAGAAAATGATGCCTAAGGTTTCTTTTTTAAGATTTTATTTTTTAATATATAATTATGTAAAGTAAAAAAAAGGTGGGGCCTGCTTATATTAGCGGACTAATGAGGTGAACTAATTCTTTTACACCCATTAAGAAGCATCCCAATTTTTTTAGCGTGCCCCCATCATTTTTTACATGCTAAGCAGGTTGGCACGTGGGCTGAAGCACATACCATTGACCCTACTAAAAAGGAATAAATTGAAACATTTTTTAAAGGATAATCAATAATTCAACATCAATTCATTCAATATAAAATATAACGTTTATAGTGATCATATTATTGACATGACATTAACAAAAAATGCAAGTTATTTCTTGAACTCAGGCCACGCACATTGAGTTTTCAAGATATTGTAACTCCTACACCGATAATTTGAATTCGTACCATATTGGTGAATCAAATGAAAATA
The DNA here is from genome assembly GCA_026686845.1 of Adenanthera pavonina. Classification (NCBI taxonomy): domain Eukaryota; kingdom Viridiplantae; phylum Streptophyta; class Magnoliopsida; order Fabales; family Fabaceae; genus Adenanthera; species Adenanthera pavonina. The sequence goes on along the minus strand of JAIVEN010000002.1, from coordinate 18,516,409 downwards.
AGAAGAAAGTGGCAAGTTCCATGTGTAGAGGTGAATGTATGATCTTATTCTTATTTCTTTTTTATTTTTTAGTAACATACTGTGACCTTTTCTATATTTTGTCTTAATTATATAGACATTATTTTTATTTTTAAAACTTATATATGCCTTTCATAAAATTAAAAGTTGTTATATAATTTTTTCTTTATTTTCTAACTGTCATTTTCTTCAACCTAATTATCAATGAATTGTTGATTCATTAAATTTAATTATTTTGGACAAAAATATATCTGTTGGACATAAATATTTATTTAATAATATTTTCAAGACACTTTTTTTTCACTTTTTAACTCTCAATTAGAATACGCTTTGTGCATTTATATATAATCCAAAATTAACCACATTGTTCTCGAATTGTAAACATTGTTAAAGATTGTTGCTTCTTACATGTTTTATAATTTATATTGATTTGATTTAAAGTGCCTGTGTAGGTTTTATAAATTAAGGATATGTTTATGTAATTTCAATAAAATTAAGAGAAGGTCAACATATTTTACTTTTAATTTTTTTTTATTTATTTTTTTCCAAGTCTATTTCCTTATTTTTTTCCCAAGTCTATTTCTCTCATCTTCACAGTTCACCCTCACAGTAAAGTCCTGGTAAAAACTTGGGGGAAAGAAAACTACTAAAAGTAGTATACTATTTTCAGAAAGGGGAAAAACCAAGAAGAAGGAACCGGGTCAGTGCTTGATACGGATAACCCGACTTACAAGTCCCCCCTTGATTCCACTGACTCCGCGGACAATCTGCTAGGAAAGATGATTGACTGTCTAGCTCTATATCTGCAAGTTCCATTCCTTCCCAAACGTGGTTTTCCAATCAATCATTGCTATAGAATCAGTTCTTTACAGCATTTCAGCCCATCTGTTTATTTCTCAAACCAGTCCAAGCTCCGATCTTTTCGAATTTCTTATCGAACCCAAGCAACATCTGTGCCTATGGAAGCTGAGCGAGCTGAAAGTTCTGCTGCAAACAGTGTCTCATCCCCACCCATGAAGCTTCTATTCGTGGAGATGGGTGTCGGCTATGATCAACATGGGTGTTGTATTCTATTCATACTCATCTTCCCTGTCCTTTGTTTTTCTCGCCCTTTTTGATGGGTTCTGTGTAACTGAGTACACATGGTGATCACTTCGCTCAAACACAGGCAGGACATAACAGCTGCAGCAATGAGGGCGTGCAGGGATGCCATTTCTTCTAATTCAATACCAGCTTTCAGAAGAGGTATGCTTTGTGGGGTTTTTCTTAATTACTGTATTAAGAGTATTCTATTGTCTACGAATGAACGTAAGAAGTTGTGTTCTTGAATGTGAGAGTTGTGTAATAGTTACACGTAATTGCTCTGCTTTAGATGGATATTAGGATTTTAGAATTATGAATTGGGGTATGAGGCCAGTGCCTTGGTCCTTGCTCCTTAGCTGATTGATTTCTTAACTACCGGTGCATTTGAATTTTGTGATATTAGATAGGTAGAAACCAAAGTCTAGTAAGAGCTTTTGGAACTTGCAAATGTATGCAAACCAAACAATGAAACTTAAAGAATTACATTATACTATAGTATACAGCCTTCGAGTCCAAATGTCCAATTTAAACTGGGAAAAAGACTTTTGGTGCTGTTTTTATAGTTCGTTGTGGGGTTCTCTAACAGAATTATGGGATGCATAGAAATTTTTCTGAAGCAACCAATAATGTGATGGTTAGTTGGAAAAAGTACCACCTTCTATGTTTTTATTGGAGAATTTTATAGTAAATGCCAACAAACTTTACGAAAGTCTTGTCCTTTAAACAAACTTGTAAATTGTAATAATGTATCAGTCAAAAATTAAAAAAGAACTGTAATAATGTATTTAAGATTTTATCTAAGGTGCTAATTGCAGAATGAAGAAATTTTAGCTGAGACAAAATAGCCTGTGACTGCTGCTGCTGTGAAAACTTGGTTGATTCCTTGATAGAGTGAGTAAGGCTCAACTGAATCGCAAATTGAATTTGCTCAATGAGCCTGCTCTAGGTGCCGTTCTTGTACACATTTTATGTTGGAAGTAGCCGGAAATTTTTTTATAAGAGGGACTTAAAAGTGTGATATATTTCTTTCTTCCCATTCCTAGGATTTTGTAAGTGACTTGGCTATTTGAACTGGCATCCATGAATATGTAATGAGAAAGACAGTGGTAAAATATGTTGAGAGGTTTTGGCAATTCAATATTCATCCATTGACCTTTTTTTTCTTTAACTGTTGCCGGAAAACAGTTGTGTCAACTATGATGTGCAGGATCTTTCTTTGTAGACTGCTTGGGGACAGCCCAATGGTTGATCAATGGCCTATTTATTTTGGCTGTTCCATCGATATTTACATAATATTGTGTAACACATAATTTCCAATGATTGCTCATTGTTGTTTAAAACTGGGAAAGCTTATTAGGCGCTTTCATTTTCAATATTTTTTTCTTCAATTCTAATAAGTTGCATATGATTTAGGTTCTATTCCTGGTGTCACCTTTGATCAGATGAAACTACAGATCAAGCTAGGGGTTCCTCATTCTCTTCAGCAATCTTTGGATATTGAGAAAGTCAAATCTGTATTTCCCTAGTGAGTACTCACACTTGTGGTAACTAGTGCTTGATCTTTCACTAGTGGCCATCTGGATATTATGCTTGTGTTATGAGTAAGAAATCTTCATATTTTTCAAACAATGTTTTTTCAGTGAAACTTAAGTTCTGGAATCTATTATTTCGTTCTTCTGGCTGGTTAAATTTTCAAATTTATAAGCAAAAACTTACTTATTGTCCTCCATTCCTCCTTAGTTACATTCAGCACAGAATTTTAAATCTTACTCTGGAAAAGATTTGCTTGAACCAAATAACATCTTCGGGTTGTTAGGAATCTTGCATGCTTGTCCCTTTTAGGAAAGATCCTCATGCCTGCAATGCTTAAATGCTTATCCATTATTGTTTGGGTTGGATCTTCTTAATAACTCTTGGGTGATGGAATATGGGATTAAAGATTTATCTTAATTAGGATTTATTAGAATATTTAGGTTATCTTTATATTTAATTAGGTTTTAGGATTTATCTATTATCTTATTTATTAGGATTTTATATTTATTTTATTACTCTATAATTTCTTTTACTCCAAGTTTAGGAAGCTTCTTCTATAAGTTTACTTCCTCCCCAAGTTGGCAAGTCTTGTTCTCCAAGTTGTTATGCCCTATAAGTAGCTCTAGGACTTCTCTCTATGTAGACTCTTTGCTTATGAATGAAATATTGTGTGTTATTCAGTAAATTCTCTCTCCCCCGAGTTCCTCTATCTCTCCCTCCTTTCTATTTTCTCTACCTCTCTACCCTACCCATACCTTATCCTACATCATTGGGTCTTTCAGTTCATACGTGGTTGTTTGTAGTTTACAATGTAACAAGTGACAACACCATAACCATATATATCCACAAAAACAAAATTGCAGTGGAAAGATTGTGAATGTAGAAGTTGTGGATGGAGGGTTGATATGCTCAAGTGGGGTGCATGTGGAAGAAATGGGTGACAAGAACGATGATTGTTACATAGTGAATGCTGCTGTATATGTCGGCTATTGACTCGTGCCTTCTGGACAACATTGTTCGGTTAGTTTTCACTTTCATACACTCCCTGCATTATGCATATTCTGATCCTCCTCCATTAACATCATATCTAAAATCTAATTAATTAATACGGCAGTTTTAGTCTGCTCATCTTTTTCAATATAACAGGCTCATAGGTCTGGAATCTTTTTGGAGGACCAAGTGGGTCTTCACCAAATCACCACGAGAGAGAGCAGTGTCTATTGATTATCTATTCAGTAGGAAAGTGAAGTTTCAGTGTAGCATATATAATAATAAGCTTTCCTTTTATCAGTGTTTCACTCATACATCGCAGGTCAACGTGTTTATTATGATAAGGATATATGGTATTAGTATTACGATAAAAGAATAACTCTTCCATTTTTATTATTCCAATGCCTATCATAGTTCTCTTTTGTGAAGTTTCTGTTGCAGACAAGTTATCGGGAGTATAGTTTTTCGGTTATAAATGTGGGCCATGTTCTATTAGGTTCTTACCCTACAATAATGATGCTCTTATTATTAGCTATTGACAATAACTTTGTTTTGTTTTAAATGTGTGTGGGTGTGTGTGTGTATATATATTCACATAGTTTTGTAATTCGTAATTTCAATTCGTGGCTGTTCCTAATCGATAGAGAAAACGGGGCTCCTGGTTGAAGCGTAAATTCAGATTATTGAATTCGTAAATGGTTGAGTGGAACAGTTACAACTTAGGATCGAATATTTTATCAGCGGTTCAGACCTATCATGTACCCAAGTTTTGCATCTAATATATAGCAATAATATTAGTCTTATCTTACTCAATAAAATTGACTATATGGATCATATGGTATTATCCAACTCTATTAAAAACTTAATCTTAGCCATCCATTCCTTTTATGATTCATGGGCCAACATTTGTTTTCTTGATGGCCACTTCATGTCTTTTTAAATCTCAACCCTTGATTTTTATGCTCATTAGTCCAAATTATACACTTGTGTTCTTCCCAAAGTCTTCTTGAAGAAGTCTTATTTTCCAAGTCATTTTTTGAATTAAATAATTCCCCTAAAATATCTAATATTTCCGGCCAAATGGAGGGAGAGAGAAAAATAATTATTTTTCTACCTACTTGATTTTACTTGATCTATAATATACAATTTATTTTTTGTCCCCATAAACTTTCTAGTCTTTTACTTTATCTCTTTATGCGTAATACAAAATGTCCTGGTATGGGATCCATAATTACCTTTCTAATTTTGGTCCAAAAGTCTTTTTTTTAGCCCATATAAACCTTTTACTTTTTGATTTTTAGTGGGTCCCACATGACCTCTATTTTTTGTGTACTTTTTACCATCTACTTTATTACCGGACCACTCTTTTTAAGTTTAATATACTTTTCTAATAGGTCTAGCATGTTAAAATGTTCATATTTCTAATTATATATTAAATATTAATTTTCAAAATTAATACCCATTAAGGGCTAAATTTACATTTTATTTCAATAAAGGGCCAAACATAGTTATAATTAAGAGCCATATAAAAATTTAATTCTATTCTAGGACTAAGCTTGTAAACTTACCCTTTCACCATTTCTAATATTCAAACAATACACTTAGCCTAATATCATTTCCATTCATACTTTTATCACATCAATTCAAGGCACTTCATGATAAATACACTCATGACATATATATGAAATTGGTGATGTTACATTTTTCTTTCTATAAATAAAATTTCATCCTCCAAATTTTGTAAACGTATCTTGATTAAATGACTCTGGATATTCCTATTTCATATTGGCTTCCATTTTCCAAATTGCCTCTTCTAAAGACAAACTTTTCCAGACCACTTTTACTAGAGAAATATTTTTGTTTCTCAGTTATTTGACTTGATAGTCAATGATTTTATTTCGTTTAATTTCATAAGATAGATTATCTTCTAAATTAATGTATTCATATTCTATGACATGTGAAGGGTATGATTGATATTTTTGAAGTTGGGAAACATGAAAAATATCATAAATTTGGCTTAAATTATGAGGAAGAACAAGTTTATAGGCAACAGGTCCAGCTTGGGAAAGAATCTAAAATAGTCTTACATATTTTGGACTAAACTTTTAGTTTTGATGGATCAATCGACTCTAGTTGTTGGAGATACTTTGAGAAAGACAATCTCTAATTTCAAATTCTAATGGCTTTGTCTTCTTATTAGAATACCTTTTCTGTCTATTTTGAGTCATTAGCAACTTCTTTATTATCATCTCAATTTGTCTGGAGGTCTGATCTATCAATTCAGGACCTAAGAGTTGCTCCATCCAACATAAAGGGGACCTGCATCTTCTGCTATATAATGCCTCATATGGAGCCATTTGAATATTGGAATGGCAACTGTTATTATACGTAAATTCTGCCAAAGGTAAAATACGCATCTCAGTTTTCTTTCATTTCTAATACACAGGCTCTTAACATGTCCTCTAAGGTCTGAATGGTCCTTTTTATTTGTCCATCTATCTATGGGTGATATGATGTTCTAAACTTTAACTTAGTACCCAAAGCTTGTTGTAGAGATGTCCAAAAATTATATGTAAACCTTAGATCTCTGCCAAAAATTACACTACTTGGCATTCTATGAAGTCTAATTATCTCTCTAGCATATAATTGTGCCAACTTATCCAAAATATAAGTAGACTTTATAGTCAAGAAGTGTGCTGACTTTGTTAACCTATCAACGATTACCCTGATTACATCATGTTTTGATGATGTCTTAGGTAAACCCATTACAAAGTCAATTAAGATACTATCTCATTTCCATTCTATGATTTCGAGGGGTTGTAACATTCCAGCTGGCTTTTAGTGTTCAATTTTCACTTTTTGACATACTAAGGATTTTGTCATATATAGAGTAATTTCATTTTTTATTCTAGGCCACCAAAACAATTTCTTTAAATCACGCATGATTTAAATAAATTGTTTATCTAGGAATTACAAAGATGTATCATAATTTAAGGAGATTGTTTGGTGGCCTAAAATGAGAAGCGAAATTATTCAATATGTGACTAAATGCTTAATATTACAGAAAGTGAAAGTCGAACACCAAAAGTCACAGGAATGTTACAACCCCTTGAAATCCAAGAATGAAAATAAGATAGTATCTCAATGGATTTTATAATGGGTTTACCTAAAACATCATCAAGAGACGATGTAATTTGGGTAATTGTTGATAGGCTAATGAAGTCAACATACTTCTTGACTATAAAATCTACTTATACTCTAGATAAGTTGGTACAATTGTATGTTAAAGAGATAATTAGACTTTATGAAGTGCTAAGTAGTATAATTTCTGATAGAGATGCAAGGTTTACATATAACTTTTGGACATCTTTGCAACAAGCTTTGGGTACTAAGATGAAGTTTAGCATAGCATATCACTCACAGACAAATGGATAAATAGAAAGGACCATGCAGACCCTAGAGGACATGTTAAGAGTCTATGTATTGGAAATGAAAGGAAATTGGGATAAATATTTATCTTTGTCAGAATTTGCATATAATAACAGTTATCATTCCGGTATTCAGATGGCTCTATATGAGGTATTATATGATAAAAGATGCATGTTCCTTTTATGTTAGACAGAGTTTAATGAAAGAAAGCTCTTAGGTATTGAATTAGTAGACCAAACCTCCAAACAAATTAAGATGATAAGGAAGAAGTTGTGAACTGTCCAAAATAGACAGAAAAGTTATTCTGACAAAAGGAGAAAGCCGTTAGAATTTGAAGTTAGAGATTATATATTTCTCAAAATATTTCCAACAACTGGAATTAATTGATCTATTAAAACTAAAAAGCTTAGTTTGAAGTATATAAAACCATTTGAAATTCTTTCCCAAGTTGGACCTGATGCTTATAAACTTGCCCTTCCCCCTAATTTAAGTTAAATTCATAATGTTTTCTATGTTTTCCAATTTAAGAAATATCAGCTAAACCTTTCACATGTCAAAGGATATGAATGTGTTAATTTATAAGATAATTTGTCTTATGAAGTTAAACCAGAGAAAATCATTGACTATTGAGTCAAATAACTGAGAAACAAAAACATTCCTTTGGTACAAGTGGTTTTGAAAAGTTTGTTTACAGAAGAGGCAACTTTCGAAATGGAAACCAACATGAAGTAGAAATATTCAGAGCTATTTAATCAAGGTATGTTTACAAAATATTAAGGAAGAAATTTTATTTAGGGGGAGATAAATATAACATCTCTAATTTCGTACATATTTCATGAGTGTATTTAACATGAAGTGCCTTGAATTGATGTGATAAAAGTATGAATAGAAATGATATTAGGCTAAGTATATTGTTTGAATGTTAGAAAGGGTGAAAGAGTAAGTTCACAAGTTTAGTCCTTGATTAGAATTAAATTTTCATATAGCTCTTAGATGTAATTATGTTTGGTTTTTATTGGAATAAAATGTAAATTTGGTCCTTTATGTGTATTAATTTTGAAAATTAATATTTAATATATAATTAGGAATATGAATATTGTAATATGTTAAACTATATAAGAAAAGTATATTGAACTCAAAAAGAGTGGTTCATTAATAAAACAGATTGTAAATGGTTCAAAAAGAATAAAGTTCATGTCGGTCTCACCAGAAGCCAAAAAGTAAAAAGTTTATGTGAGCCCCACAATAAAGACTTTTGGACAAAAATTAGAAAGATAATTGTGGGTTCCATATTAATACATTTTGTACCACACATAAAGAGATAAATAATAAAAACAGATAAAGTAAAACACTAGGAATTTTATGGGAACATAAAATAAATTGTACATAATCATTATGGATCAAGGAAAACTAAGTAGATGGTCAAATAATTATTTTTCTCTCTCTCTCCCTCCATTTGGCCAAAAATATTAGGCATTTTGGGGGAATTATTTAGTTCAAAAAATGCCATGGAAAATAAGGCTTCATCAAGAAGACTCTAGGAGGGACACATGTGTACAATTTGGACCTTTGGATTTGAGCCATAAAAATGAAGGGTTGAGATTTAAAAAGACATGAAGTGGCCATCAAGAAAACAAATGTTGGCCCTTAGATCATAAAGGAAATGGATGGCCAAGATTAAAACCAAGTGCCTATAAATAGAGCTCCCCTATCCTTTAAGCTTTGCCGACTAAGAGAGGGAGAGGGGGGGGGGGGGGGAAGGGGAGAGTGCTGAAAAAGACAGCAAGAGAGAGAAGGAGAAAAGCTCAAGTAGAAGGGAGTTCTTGGAGAGAAGCAAGAAGGCAAGGCAAAGGAGATTTAAGGTAAGGTTCTTCTCCAAGCTTTGAGTTTAAGTGCATAAATTTTAATTAAGTTGGATGAAATTTTCCTTCCTTGATGGCCAGGTATAGTTTCGGCCATGGCATGATGTTAGGCTAGGGAAGCATGTTTCATAAAAATAATAGTAGGACAAGGATACTCAAGTAGGATTGAAACTTATTTGCATAAGTTATAATTGTGTTTGATGAAAATCTTCTTTGCACCAAGAGGGGTGTTTCGGCCAAATGAAGATGGTATACTAGGAGTGAGATTTTCATGAAACTAATGATGCAAATGAATTCCTTATGCAAAAATAAATAAGATTAAGGTAAAGTTTGTAAGATAAAGTTAAAGATGTAAAATATGAATTTCAAGGCCTAAAGGTTCTTTGTGATGGTAGCATATAACACTAGTTGATTTAGTAAGTTTCTCATCATGATTCTGGGTTTTAAGAAGTTCGAGGAAGTGTTTAAGTAAGAGGAACCAAGTAGAAAGCACAATTGAAGCTTTGAGGTAGCAACTTTCTATTTCTTGCTTTTATATGTTTGAGTGGTTATTATGATGTTTCTTGGTGCCATGTTGTTGCTACTATGATATATGACTGGAATTGGCTTTGTTTGAGCTGTGAACTATGCCTTGCATGTCCATTTTATCAGGGAAAGCTGTGCTAAAATTTTTATTACCAACATGGTGCATTATTATTTTAAACGAGTTCATTGATTTTTTTTACTACTTGTAATTGATATGAATGCTTAAAATGATTGTCACTGCTTAGATTGCTCAATTTCACCCGAAGCTACTAACCATGATAGCAACAAGCTATGCCAAGGATAAGACCAAAGGGAAAGAAAATTGAAGATTAAAAAGTTTATGTTATGAATGAGAAGAAATACTATGTTATTATGTGGTTATGTAAAAATCCATGAACAATGTTTAAATTATGTATGACTTGTTGGAAATGTTCCCTTCGACTTGTTGTAATGTTTAGAAGTGGCTTATAACCAATTCATGTTGAGTTGATAGAATTATTTAGTTGCAATGTATGCCTTATAAATTGCCCAATTTGGTATACTAAAGGTTAGGCAGTGCAAAACTGTACAGAGCAATGATAAACAACCATGTGGCTGTATGTCTTGAATGTAGACATGATAAGCTTTTTATGAAGTCAAAGATCATATAAAATGGTTAAGTATAGAGAAAGTTAGGACTGGACAAAGTTAAGGAACAAATTCTAGATCGTTTTAGGATGAATAAATGAATAGTAAACTTCCAATAATAAACTATCATGAATTGGCATATTAAAAATTTAGTTTCTTATTTTTTTCATATAGAGGAATAAAAGAGCTATTTTCTGGAATTTGAACACCTTCATACAATTTTTTTTATATTTAGTTATGATCTTTTAAAATTCAGCCTACAAATAGGTATAACCAAATGAACAGTACCAAAAATTGCAATTTTTCTATTTTGGGTTTTCCAATAATTCAAGCTTCCAAAAGGTCTTACATCTTTTGAAAAGTTGCTACCTTGTATCCCTTTGTATTTCCTAGCTTTTCCAACTCAATCAAACATATTTTTGAGCTTTCTAAAGCCTAGAATCATAACAATATACTCACTAAATCATTTATCAAAATATTCCGTCTTATAACCTTTCTTAGTGTCTTTCTTGATCTCCCTCTACGTCTTTTTGTAAGGTTAAAAGTCATATAATCAACTTTTCTCATTGTCTTCTTTGATCTTTTTTTTTTGTATATGTTCCAACCACCTTAACAATTTTCCACAATTTTCTCTTCAATAGATATTACTTCAACTTTTTCTCGTATATATTCATACATCCATTTTAACATTCTTATTTTTACTACAGCCTATTTTATGCTCATGTTGATATAGCATTATTGGCTTATAGCAGTTTGATAAAATTTCCCTTTAAATTTGATAGGTATATTGCAATCATAAATAACTCTTAAAACTTTATTATATTTTAACTATTCAACTTATATTCTGTGCATAAAGTTTTCCACTCCAAGTTTTGCATCTAATATATTGAAGAGAATAAAAATGTGCACTTGAGTGTTCAAAGTCGTTTTTCTAGCCACAACGAGGGATTTTATGTCATTGTATATAGGAGAGAGTAAATTATTCTCTTCTTTTTTTTATTAAGAAAAAAAAGAAAATCTAAATTGTGCAATCATTCTTTCTCTTACAGAAATAATATGTAAATTTCATATATATAACCTAAATATAATTAAAATATTCTAAAAAGATAATATTATTTTTTATTAAAAATATAACTTGTTTATAGCATTACTGAAAGCTGCACAAGAATTTTGGGGGTGTTTTTGACTTGCCTGTACATAAAATCAATCTTAAAAAATATATGTATACAGAACAAAGACCACAGCCATTTGTCACAATCCCGGATCTCTATCTGCTGGACACAAGCTAACCTTTGCGCTAAGAACAAGACATTGATCGCCGGAAAAAAGACATTCGTGGTCACACAGCATGTTGCCACCATATTATCATAACGTGCCGCTTCATTGCTGACTTGCTGGCACACATGCGTGCGATCAAACACGCAGGTTTCAATTTTGTTCAAAACCGATTGATGAGAGTGAGAGCCCTCAAAAGACTCTGAACCGTGTTGCGTGATTGAAGGAGCTCGAAGCTGTATCAGCTCAAAATGAAAGTAGCACAAAGAGGAGCCCCAATTCCTGAGATAAGGCTTCTGTTCGTAGAGATGGCTGTTGGATAGAACCTTCAAGGGTATTGTTTTGTTCTTCATCCACTACATGACCTTTCTCTTTCAGAGGTCAGATCTGAGCTCTTAGTTTTGCTTAACTTATGAATGTTGAGATGACAGGCAGGACATAACTGCTGCTGCCATGAGAGCTTGCAGAGATGCTATTGCTTCCAATTCAATCCCAGCCTTCAGAAAAGGTACTTCTTAGTTCTTACTCGGTTCTCATTCATATAACTGTATTTACCCTTTTATTTGAGATCCTATATTTTCATCTGTGAGTGAACGTTAGATGAACACTCCATACACTGTTCTGGGTATGTTGAATGAGCAGACCAGAATAATAGTTTATTCTTTTTTCCTATTTATATATGATTATTTACTTTCTATTAATTCAAACGAAGTTGTGGAAGTAGAAACAGAGCTCTAAGAATTATGTGAATTTGGAGTAGGTAGCATCCCTGGTGTTACATCTGACCACCTGAAACTGCATGTCAAACTGGGGGTTCCTCATCCTCTCCAACAATACTTGGATAGGGAGAAAATCCAGTCTGTGTTTCCATAGTGGGTATACTCACCCTCCACTAATCGCATCTTTCCATATTTATTTCTCCCTTGGATGGTAGTTATTAACATTTTTAAAATCTGACTGCTTATTAAATTGAAAACACTGGTTCAAACTTTATTGTTCTGATTTGATTTCATCATAATCGAATTAATATATTTTTAATTTTATATATACAAGTATTGGATAAAAAAATAAAACTGATTTTTATTGGTTCAATATTTTTATCGATTTTAATGGCTTTTAGACTAATTTTATCACTTCTTGAGGAAATCTTAAATTGGACCAGTTTTGAGAGTATTTTGGATCAGACCATGACCTTCTATCTGATTCATCAGTTTATGGGTCAAACAGTTTGGTTCTAAAAACACAAATAATTCTAATTGGCGCGTGACTAAACGTTTTACTTCCAATGCCATATTCCCCTATTTATGAAAAACAATTGCAGGGGGAAAATTGTGAGCTTTGAGGTTGTGAATGGTGGACTTGTCTGCTCAACAGAAGAAGCGACTGACCAGAAAGATGAGTGTTACATTGTGAACGCTGCTGTGTATGTCGGCTACTAGATGCTCTATCTGCCTCTACACTGTGATCTAACGGTATGTGTGCTTTTGGCTGTTTGTATTCATAGTTGGATATTATATGTAATTTCAACTCCAAAAAATGTCGATTTTGCTTGCTGTTACAAACAAAGTTGCTTCTCTGCTTATCAGAATGGAAATGAATCTGGTATTACTTAAACATGTTTAGCTATCCATGACCATAAAAATGATGGTTTAGGCCTGTGTCCGAGTTTTATGAAGTTTTTAAATCTGGCTTTACTTTTCCTTACTTGCAGGAATTTTCTATGGCAGTCCTGTCTGTTAGTGCTTCAATGAAGCTATTATGACAAGTATTTCTGTACCTAATTGTGTGTCTTTCCCTTGTTTCTGTAGTAAATATAATTTGTACTTTTGTTAATTCTGGTTAAACTCACTTCCAATAATCCATGCACATGTACACCATATTTTATGCTAAAATAAAAAGTTCGTTGAATTAAGAATAATGGGGACAACGAAAATTGAATCCCTCACGACATTGTTATCACAGTTCTGAGAATTATTTCTAACTTTAGAACTAGGGTCCTGAATAATTTTATTACAGTAGGAACAACGGGGAAGAAACTAAAAGCAGAATTAAGAAAATGATCGGACAGCAGAAGAAAGAAATTAGGCCGAACAACATTAATATACACAACATGAGGGCACTACAAACATCTTTGGAATTATTTCATGTTTTATATATTTCAGTGAACTGAACTGTTACAAATTGCAATACTTCAAAATGAACTGTCATCAAATAACAATGAAGCTGAAGTCATTCTGTGATTTTATAACATTAGTTTAGGTTACTCCCTTATAAAGTTTTTTTTTTGTTTTGGTTGAAAACATTTTGATCTCCATGACTAGATTATTTTGTTTTCTTTTTGAACCATCTATTGTTCTGGTTCAAAAAGCCTGTAATTCTAACGTGTATTTCCCCTCTTATCTACCCGCCAAATAATGAAGAAACTTCTCTATCTTCACAAAATCACTGAGCAAGTGAACACATAGAACCTAGGGATGATGAAGAAAGAATCAGTTGGTGACCAACCTCACATCGTGAGAGCTGCATAGAGGAGTTGATTCCAAGTATCAGGCAGTCCAGGTAGACACCAGTGGCTGCAGTCATTGCCTGCGTGGTCCCCACTATAGAGAGAAGGGTGTGCATCTTTTCTTAGTTGTGAGAGGAGTGTTATGTCAAGTAGATAAGCTGGATTCTTCATCTTCTTCAACACATTGTTCACTACAGTGGCTGCTGGAGGTAGACCTGCAGGGTAGGATGACCCAGATAATGGTTCTAGTTCTCCACTACAGCTCTTCTTTGGTTGATTCCACTCCTTGCCTCTGTTTAAATCTCAAAAACATGTCTCAGATATTCCCATCTCAATATAAGCAAACTCAACCTACAAAGGGAAATTTCAATTTGACCCTTTTCATAAGCATGTTATTGACTTACTGGTAATGCGTAGGAGAAATGCCCTGAAAGAAGACTTTGGTCCTGGTAGGATCAACATTAAGATCAACCCAATTAGCCCAGGTGGTTAGTCCCTTATTGAATGCCTCTAAGCGATCCATATCCTGGACCAGTTTGGGACCATCTCTTATGTAATCCCATCTGAATGGACCAAACATCAACAAACCATCAGGTTAGACTCAGAAACATAAAAGACACCAAATGGTACACCCAAAAAAAAATAATAATAAAAGACACCAAATGAATGGACTGATACAAAAAGAATACAGTTAATACTACAACATAATCTCAAAAACCCATGATTTGCTAATGATGATTTTTTCTCGGTTTGATTCAGACCATTCTTTGATTTTACTCATGAATAAGAGTTACAGTAAAATATGATAACTTTTATATAATTGAGCCCGTGTAAAATCATGTGGAAACTTAATCCCACCCTTGAGATTGTCCACTGTGGGTCCACCAATGCCAGGAGTTGAAGATCAACATGTCCATGCCTTTCCATGCGTTTCCAGCTTCCATGGAGTCCAAGGTAAGCACTCTCCCTACGTTTTCTCGGACTATGTCCACCAAATATGGTGTGCGGTATAGGTGTAAAGTTACTCCATAGTCCTGCACAAGTTCACCGACTACCATCATCACCACCACCGTCCATTTTGGATGGTTGAGATTAACTTTAATAACGCCAAAAAAAGATCAATAAATGCAAAAACAGCTAGGAATCTCGAGAGGTATTCATTACAAAAGGAGAACGGTGTATATATAAAAACAATTCACGTGGAAAATAGTATTCAACCTACAAACATGCTCTGTCATGGCCACTTTTTCAAGCAAAACAGAACTTGCTCGGACCTTTATTGTTTTTTTTTTTTCTTATTAACAGCCGATAATATTGAATTTCAACGTTTCATACAGAGATAAAGCTTAAATTAATTGGCAAAAGGTAAGATCAACCAAACTATAAATTGGGTCTCTTTCTGAGGAATCTAGTGAGTGATTTGTCTGAATGGAAGTCGAAAGCAGGATTATTGTCACATTATGTTAGATTTAGAATCTTCAAATGATTTAGGTGTAAATTTTATCTGGGTTTGTAAACTATAATGCATATTACGGCTTTCAAATGCCATAAATAACACTAATATTAAATAAGATATGAACTAGAGAGTACACATCCATGTTCTGTGGTTCATGTAGATTAAACATAATGAAGCAAATAATTGCGGAGAGCCTGTTGGCAAGTTTGCCTCACAGCCTGTGAAGTGGCACTCATAACTCACTCCATTTTCAAGATCTAAAAGCAAACAGTTAAGCTAGTCCTCTTTAATTTGGTTTTCAGGACTTCGTTTCTTGCAAACAAATCAAAATGGTATGAGGTCTTTTCGGTTTCTTCCCTTTTCTGGTGGATGATTTAGTAGGTTTACTGTTTCTCTTATGATTGCCCGTGGCCCAGCAAGAGGAATCAGATCCTATTCAAAGCTCTATTATTTAGAAAGATAAAGGTCTACATATATTAAAATTTACGCAATCTCCAATCGGGTACTTCTGCCGCATCTGTTACTTACTCAAATTCTTAAATTTTTTTTTATCTATTTTAATGAATGCGGTAAGTGAAAAGTGAATGAACAATGGAAACTGGAAGGCACCAATAAGGGTAAGAGCCATAAATGAAAAGGGCACGATAGAGAATCCAAAAAAAAAAATGGAAAATTGAAGACAGGCATGGTGCCTTATACACGCTGGAAAAGAACAGTGACTTGATTACTGAGACAGACAAAGAAAAAAAGAAAAGCAAAACAAAAACGAAAAAAAAAAAAAGCAAACCTGGAAGATCACAGTGGACAGTGATTCTTTCCTCAAAAAGCTGGTCTTAGCATTCGGCACCGACGCATGAATCATACAGGCGAATGATTCCCACATGTTCAGACTCAGGGAGTCACCCACAAACATGATCTTCTTCCCCCTCCACTTGTTCAGAAAATCCATCCCATCGAACCTATCACCATAAAGAAAGCAGCCTCATTAAGGGACAACTTCAGAGCAAGTTTTGAAGAATTAATAATTATCAAACAGTTTCAAAACTATTTTGATTGGTATCTCCACTGACTACACAGTTCTTTTGGCGGTAGCCAGAAAAGAGAAAAACCAAAGCTCTGATTCAACATTTGCTAGACGAACTATTTCTCTAACATGTAATGCGGGACCACAAAAGAATTTGGTAGAAAAATTTGACCCATCAACGGGTTCAGGAACCGAGTCTACCTGGGCATGGCGCATGAATCTGGTTTCCAAGAGTATTTGAGATACTGGTTATCAGGTCTCCCATACTTCTGGCAATCAAACTCAGCATCTATGAAGGGGCAGCTTGAGGAGTCATAGAAAGGATATGAAGGATCAATCACCCAACTACCTATGAACAAGTTACACCCACTTTCTTGCTTTCTCCCTCTCAATGAGCTACTCGCATTGAAGAACTTCGCTGCTCTTGCTTGGTGAAGAGTCACAAGCAGAGCTTGGAAGAAAAGAGAGAGTAGAAGCAGAGAATGAACCTTGAAAATGAAACCCATTAGGAAATTTGGCCTGCAAAAGCAAGGAGATTACAAGACCAATGAATAATGGATTGTATGCTTGTGGGTCATTTATATATACAGGCAGGCAGGCAGTGCAGGAGAAGTTGTACAACATGGTGGTGGGTTCACATGGTGGGTGCTAGAGGACACTGATTTTTATTTTCTGACATGAGTTGCCTTCTTGGATGCATTCGCTAGTGCTATACGTAGAATTAGCCTGTGGGGTTGAAACTGAATGGCTAGTTTCATGGGGAAAATCAATGTTACAGCAATTTGAGGGAATTGAAATACAATGTGCTCTTTGGGTTTCCATTGGTTCCCAGGTCACGGGGCAAACTTATTCTGTGTGATATGTCTCATGTGATTGATTCGTTGTGTCTGCAAGTTAAAAATTAGAATTATTTATACTTATGCTAGAGATTTATTTATCTACCCAATTGCCTGCATTATATTATATATGATAAAGAAATTAGGAGTCTATCCATGAAAACAGACAGGATTAGATCTGATGGGGTAGGGGATTTGAAGTTTTATATTCTTGTAAAGTTATATCAATTTTGAACTTCAATCTATTTAAAAAAAATTAGATAATTAAAACCCACAAACCCGCGATCTTAGTCATCTTTAGCTCGAATGACTTCTTGAATAATGCTGAATAAAAAAACGCTTGTAAGGTCAAAAAATAAAAAAAGGAGCAGCTCTGGCCGTTTGGTTTGAAGAATTGAAACTTGGGAATTATGAAAAAAAAGAAAAAGAAAGAAGGTTACCTCAAGTTTTAAAGTGTTTAGTTCACTGACTTTAATTACTTTCCTTTCCTGTGAAATGGCCAATTCCTTTATTTAACAGTCCTATAATAACTTGCCCTACTGTAGGATACTATTTAATCTTTTTTTAAATATAAAATTAAATATACACAATAAAAGAAAAAAATGATAATGCTATTTAAAATATTGTTGCTCAATGTGTAATCAATCAAATATAAAATATAAAATTTGTAACAAATTACTCTGTTTACAAGTTTTTTTATAGAAAGATTTTTAATCTTTTATATAAAACTCATTTTCAATAATAGGAGACTTCTATAACATGATTGTAATCAATTTGAAATATAAAATTTACGATGAATTACACAATTCACCATTTGTATTGTAAATTATTAATAAAGTTTATTTCTCAAACTTGATGTAATACACAAAATTACTAGTTGATATAACAATAACTGAACTAATCATTGATGCATTGATTCATATGTTCATATTTGACAGCTATATTCGAATGAATTTTTAGCAATGTTTATTAATTATAAAAGAAAATAAAAAAATAAAAGAAATTGCAGCTTCTCCGTGGCTTCACTGTCATGAGGTGCTATCAGAGACATTATGTGCTGATGGCATTGGCACCACCGCTTGCTGATTTGAAGTTTCGTATGGTGGTTTAGTTTTCTTTTATAATATTAGCTTCTCATGTTCTCATGTTGTCACCAAGTTTCCCTTCTTTCAATTATTGATCTTGCTTCTTAATATCTTATTATATTTAAATTAGTCATGAATAAATTATTATCTCTTTTTCAAAAACATGATCCATTATAATCAACGGCAGTTGAATTAAGTGGTAAGACACCCAATATCCATTAAGATTACCTTATAAATGGAGAAAAAAATCATATTAAGAAAACTACATTCATTTAGGATTGATAATATTTAAATCTGATATAGTCAGATAATTATATATATAAATGCTCCATTATAAAATTTGTTTCCACCCATTTAAACAAATATGCTTTGCCCCTAAAATTAAAATATGAGCTTGGAGTCTCAGTGGTATTTGGTTCAGAACCAGAAATTTAAATTATTTTAACATATCTTTTGAAAGATTTTCAAAATAGATTGAATGGGAATTAAATTATTTGTATCTACTAAATAAATGCATGATTTGTAATGAGAGAGAGATAAGAGGATCATCAAAACACAATATTGTATCTAAAATTGGATCTAAATTGATTAAGACAAATGTCACTACAGTCGTAATTAAACTAATGCATTTTTAATTATATATTAAAAATTCTAAGTTTAAATTGATTCAAAGTTTAAAATATGAATTCACCGATTGAAGTCTGATCCAATCCTAAGGCGAATGAAACACACCAAAAACATTAATGGAAGAGCAGAGATAAGGATGGCAGGAGAAAGAAAACAACAGAGCATGAAAGTGAGCACTGAGCACAACGATGGGGTTCCACCACTCAAGAAGGTGACCCCTGATGCCTGACCTGCAATCTGCAAGGTTACCCCTTGTCCACTTCCTTGCTCTCGTTAGCCTTTCTCCACTAAGTCACTTATAAGTACTCTTTCCCTCACTTTATTTTTCATTCTCACTTTTGAGAAAGATTTTTATTTCTATTTATCTATCATTTTTAAATTTTAAATTTGTATTAATTATTATTCTTCCAATTATATCATCATGTATTATTTTAAAAAGTAAAAAAATAATATTAATTAATTTTTTATTTATCCATTTTTTTAAGAATATGTTTGAAATTTTAAAAAATATTAATTATATTTTTTAATTTATGTGAAATTTATATGAAATAGGCGGTATAACTATAACCAAGCCACCCATTAAATCTTGAGAGAAAAAAAGAAAGAAGGAACAGATAAGTTGAGGCCCACCTCTATGGTTCACTACTTAACAAACCCACAAAGCACAAGCCTATTGGACGCCACTGGGTTCCCTTCTACCACTGTCGTCTTCTTCTTCTTCATCTGCTTCTTCCCTCACACTCACTGTCTGCTGTTGAACTGTGCCCACCTCACTAGTCTTGCGTGATGTAACGCTTACAATGGAGGGCACTGATGCCTCTTTTTGTTCACTTATCTTTTTTTTTTTTTAATATTCAAAAGGGCATAGATTATAAACCCGTACAGAAATTGTATACGAATTTAATCCCTATCAACTAACTCTATGTTTAGCGGGAGAATTTGTAAAACACATGTTTAGGTCTTGAACAACTTTAGCCAACCAGTTAACATTCACTTATCTTTATAGTGCTTTAATCAGTTGGAAAATTCCGGTCTACTTCGAATTCGATGGCGAGTGAAGATTTTTTTTTTCCCTTTCCCTTTTAAGTTCAATTTACATAATTTTTTATGGTGGTAAAAGGAAAGGAAGGAAAATAATAATAATAATAATAATAATAATAATAATAATAATAATAATAATGGCGCCGGACTAGATGTCACCTTTTTTAAAGTTTGATATTTAATTATACTTGTAATTGGAAGTAAACTTGAGAAATGATTTTTTAATATTTTTAATATGAAATTTAAAGAATAAATTATATTATTCATAACTTATCAATAGTCAACTTGTCATTAATTTTATATCTTAAATTGATATTAATTTACATATAATTTTACTTTTTGTTGATAAACAATATTTAATTCTTAAGCCAACTATTAATATTATATATTAACTGTTAAAGCAAAAAAAAAAAACGTAATCCAAATCAAGGATTTTTTAGTTAACGTAATAAGAGTGCTATAATCGGATAATTGCATAGTAAAGCCTATCTTCATAATGAAACAATTTAGAAGCTAATGTCATATGCTATATTAGAAATATGTGCGTAGGATATTTTTGGAATCCTAAAATTGAATAGAAGTGCATCAATACTAAGTTCTTAATAATAAGCGTATCATAGTTAAGCCGCAGTGCTAAACAATAATAATTAATGGCAAAAACTGAATAAGAAAAGAATATTAGTTTAAAAGGAGGATTGGAAAGAAATGCATGCAGTGCCAGCAATAAAGCAGTGATTCGTCAAGTATACAAGACAGTTTAATTTACAGAGTGAAATGGCCTGAAGGAAAAATGATAATAATTACATTAATGAATAAAGAGAAAAAAAAATAAAGAAAGAAACAAACCCCAAATTAAGTTAGTCTCTCCAATTTTAAATACAAGAAACAAGTAACTACTTTTACATAAGTTAAAAAAAGTAGTTAAAAATGATTAGAATCATTCAGTTTGTCACAAATAAATTTTTTGTCCATAAATATTCCGTTTCATGCCTAAAACTTGTACTCATGTAATTAATAATATCTCATGTATAAAACTTATATTAATTTAATAACGGGCATTTTTGGAATAGGAATCTTAAATATATCAGACAACTTTTTATTTATTTCTTATATTTAAAACTAAAAAAGTCTCTTATATTGAGAGAATAAATTGTTATGTGAAAAGACCAGAAATTTGTCACAGCTGTCATGGCAGTCATTTTGCTGTAGGGAAGAAAAGGAAATAATTGCAAGGGCCGTTAAGGAATTTCGGTTTATTAGAAAATAAAATGGATGTTTACCTTATGTACCAAAAATGGATGTTTACTAATCTTGGAACTACACACTGACCTGATAAACATTCAGCAGCTATAATTGTCACATTCTCTGTCCTATACATCAATTTTGGATGATGACAACGAAAGGAAATTGGTTCATCTATTCAGGTTGGCCAGTAGAGTATTTGATCAGATAACCTTTTAAGAAAATAATAATAATAATGTGAACCGATAACAGTCACGAAACAACGGCTTAGGTAGGTCCTGTCAAGTCCTCAGCCAACAGAAATGCAAATTCAAGGGCAACCAAAACAATTGGTCAAGGCGATGAGTGTTAAGTGGCCTTTGGGGCAAGGATCCCTTAAAGAAATCAATGTCGAAAATTATATCAACGATCAAAACATAGAAATGAGGTTTGTCACTCAAGGAAAGCACTAATAGCCAAACATCAATAATTACGAAATCAATCATATCAAATACAAGATAATACAGGGCGCATGAGGCTGAAAGTAGTAGATCATTGTGGAATATTAGTACAAAACTAAAAGACCGCATGATCATGTTTGATAGCAGCAGAAGCACAAAGTTCTTTGGGTATTCTTAAACATCATCTCGGACTTGGCAGATATAAACACACAAATGCTAATATAAATGATATCCAAATTCTAAATTCAGAAGGAAAAGCTAATGATAGAATAAGATAAAAGGGTATGTCAAATATCGCAAAGTAACATAAATTCTCAATTAATGAAAGTGATAGGATGAAAGGAAACAAAAACCGTTGCAATGTGTTAGGACCCATAACAGATCACAAAATATGCTACGGAAAAGTAACAGTTTTCACAGAACAAGTTTACTTCCAATTACCAGTACAACACCCTTAATCATACATATACACAGTGACATACAAGATATTTTAGACACTTCTGCTACAAGATAATAGACGACACTAACGCAGATGGTAAATTGGTAATGCAGAACACTAGCCAAGAAGGAGAAGAAGGATGACTACAAAGACCTTACTAAACAGACTCTCACTAGAAACTTTAGATAAAACAACACAAAATCCTTCAAATGCAGAACAAATTTGCCAACTTTCGAGAGGTTGACTCTCTCCACCCAATTCTTGACTCCAAGTTCTTCTCTTCCTCTTCCTCAGTTTTTCTCTTTATAAACCCATGCCAACAACTCTTTAACTGCTCTCTTCTACTTTACTGTCTTATTTGATTGTGCTTTCTTGTGAACCAATAGTCCCCATTTTCTGCCTTTTTACGACTCCCCCATGTCTCCCGTGTGTTTTGGTGGCAGCAATGGGTTGGGACCTATCACAATGTTTGCTTCAAATAATTCTACTGCAACATAAAGCTGACTAATCGAGAAGGATAATAAGACTAAATCCTAAGAGAAAAGGGTTTAAACAATCTAGCCTTTGGGGCACAGGGCCAGCATATACATTTTAACGTTACCAAAGAAAGTTAAAGCCTTATAGAAATGTACGCAATCTGAGATACTGAAAGAAATGGGCACGATCCTTTTACCCTTGAGACTTCTTAAACAATGATTTCTGAAAAAACAACAATTCTTTAATAGACTACCCACCTACACGATCCTTTTATGGTGCATAACCTTGGAAACTGCTCATAACTTTGGAAACAACACGATCCTTTCCAAAGTTATGCATCCTAAATTACCTATATCATTCACACAATAGCTTTGTTACTATGTTAAGAATGGAATGACTAAGCAAAAATCTTTAATACATAAATTTATGTGGCAAATTGACTTCTTTTTAGTAAGAAATTCAGATAGAAAAGCTTGTAAAAACTACAAAGTGATCCTTGATGAGAGCTTAACTTCACAATATAGAATCTTGATCCTTGATGTGCTAGCTAAAAGCCATAAACCGAAAAGTTGAAAAGCCTTAAATCCTGGGATCAAATTATGACAACTAAAAGGTGAACAACAAGTGACATTTACGAGAAAAGTATTGAAGGAAGGTAATTGGAACTCGCAAGGAAGTGCTAACATCTTATGGGATGAAATGGTTAAAAGGATCAAGAATACTGTTAAAGCAATTTTGGGTGAATTTAGAAATTTTGGACCTAGAGATAAAGAGTCTTGGTGGTGGAATGACAGTGTGCAAGAGAAGGTTAAACATAAAAAAAAAAAGTGTTTCAAAGCCTTACATTTGTGCAATAACGAGGAAAATTGAAAGAGTTATCACTTAGCTAAAAGGGAGACTAAGAAAGCAATAAGCAAGGCTCGATCTAAACTTTTGAGGAATTCTACCAAGATTTATGAACGAAGAATAGTGAGTGCAAGATTTACAAAATTACCAAGAATAGAGAAAGAAAATCAAGAGATTTGGATCAAGTAAGACGCATTAAGGATGAGGAAGGAAAAATTTTGATTACTGATAATAATATCAAAGAAAGATAGGCGAACTACTTTTATAAGCTCTTCAATGATGGATTAGGTATGACTAATGATACAGAAAATTTAACAACTTACGAAAATGAACTGAATTTGTGTTTCTATCGTAGGATCCAGGTTGGAGAGGTAAAAGAAACTCTTAAAAGAATGGATAATGGTAAAGCTATTGGTCCTAATGGTATTCCTATCAAAATTTGAAAATGCTTAAGAGAGAAATGGGCTTTGTGGCTAACTAAACTTTTTAATGAGATTTTAAGGTCAAAGAGAAGCCAGAGAAATAGAGAAAAAGCACTTTGATGCCCATATATAAGAACAGGGGGGATATTCAGAAATGTGTTCATTATTGGGGGACAAAACCCATGTATCGTACCATGAAACTTTGGGAAAAAGTGATTAAGTATAGACTAAGAATCTCATATTTCATAAAATAAATTTAGATTCATGCAAGGACGATCTACAACAAAGGCTATTTATTTAGTAAGGGGTTTGATTGAAATATACTAGAGTAAAGAGAGAGACTTGCATATGGTTTTTATTGATTTGGATAAAGCTAATAATAGGTACCAAGAGATGTGTTGTGGAAAGTAATGGAGAAGAAAGATGTTCATGTAACTTATATTCGAGCCATAAAGAATATGTATGAGGGAGCAACAACAAGTGTGAGAACTCCTGGATATGAGACAAAAGACTTTCCTATGAGGATAGGTTTACATCAAGAATCTTTCTTGAGTTCATACTTGTTTAATTTGATTTTGGATATTCTAACAGAACATATATAGGAGGAAATTCCTAAATGAATGCTTTTCACGGATAATATAGTTTTAATTGAAGACTCAAAAGAAGAGATCAACTCTAAACTTGAGTTATGGAGACATATTTTGAAATCAAAAGGTTTCTGCTTGAGTAAAAATAAAACAGAATATATGCACTGCAAATTTAACAAGAGGCTAGTTAGAAATGATTAGAGATAAAAATTGAAGAGAAAATCATTCTAAAAGTGTCAAAGTTCAAGTATTTGGGGTTGATTTTACAGAATGATGGTGAAATTGATGGAGATGTTATGCATAGGATACAAGTTGGGTGGTTAAAGTGGAGAAAAGCTTCAGGAGTTATTTGTGACTGTAAGATACCTACTAAGCTTAAAGGGAAATTTTATTAGACTGCTATAAGATGAACGATGCTATATGGTAGTGAATATTAGGCCCTGAAAGGGCAACAAGAGCATAAGATGGGAGTAGCAGAGATGAGAATGTTGAGATCGATATGTGATCATACAAGAATGGATAAGATATGAAATGATTGTATATGAGAAAAGATTGGAATAGCATCTATTGAGGAGAAAATGGTGGAAAATCGTTTAAGGTGGTTTGTGTATGTATAAAGAAGAGGACAAGAGGAACTAGTAAGGAGAGTTAATCAAATAACTTGGAGTCATATTAAAAGGCACAGAGGAAGATCAAGAAGGACAATAAGAGAAGTTATAAGACGTGACCTCTTGATAAATGATTTATCTAAAGAGATGGTCTTTGATAGAGCCCATTGACATCATATGATCCATGTAGCCTACCCTACTTAGTAGGATAAGGCTAATGTTGTTGTTGTTTAGTTGTGTTGGTTTACCCTTATCTTGAAAATGTAAATCACAGGGTTAATCAGATAAATAAAATATGGTTTTGTAGAAAATGAAAATTGTAATATCAAATTATTCCATTGAAAATGTCAGGCAATTTAAATGTTTTTCCCTCTTAGTCTAGGATTTACAGATTCCATGGTACAGGTGTTTATAGCATTTTAACATTGAGAGTTTGTTTATCCTACGGGGTTATTTGGGTGTAAATCTCCCGTTCATTTGTTAAAGATATGGCCTACTTTGGATTATAACAACGTTGTCAGACAAGGGAATGATTGTTATCCAATAGCATCGCTTGGAAAGAGTGACAACAGAAAGAATAAGTTCGGGAACATCCAATAAACATGACTTAACAATCAAAGATTCAAAAGTTCGAATTAAGTATTCACAAAATTAGCTGAAATTTGATGAAGAAATCAATGCAATTGAGAGGATGTCAAACATGTTTTTAACTAATCATATTCAAGCAACTATTTGTGAAAGAAAAATTCTGCAACTCATGACAACTCATGGGGGAAACATTAAATGTCTACTCTGATAAGTGAGTGAATTCTCCATTACACAAGCAAGCCTACAGTATTTAACACAATATAGATTCCAGACCAACCGGAATCTTATCCAGCACATCTAAGTCAAATACAAAACTGTAACTCAGCCCAGTATAGCAAACCTCAAGAACTTGGTGAATTCCTTTCTTATATCTTTAAATCCAGAGAACAACATTTCAATGATTGCCAGTTTTTACGTTTTGCATTTTACCTCAAAAAAGAAGACTGAGGCTGGAAAGAGGTTCTCCAAAAAAGGCCAGCAAGAAGAAAGCCAACAGTGCTGTAATGTGCTGATTCCAGGGCTAACCTAAACTGAGTCCTGGGCCTTGAACTTCACCATGCCCTTAAGCACCCTTATAATATGCATTAAGGGGCTTTCTCAGTGTACACTTAAGAACATTGTCGCATATACAGTTACAGCCAAACTTTTCACCACTAAAATCTCCTGGACATTCGCCTGTCCAAGATACTGCCTAGAGTGGCCAACGCATCTTTAAATTTCTGGATCTTGAGGAAACCTCTGATCATGGATATTTCATTTTCTGAGAATTTTGCATTCGCCATAACCATATTAATGAGTTTAATAAGTGTGTCTTCCATGGATAAAGAACAAAGTCCTTCAGCCAAGAAGACAAATGATGAGAACTCCGGCAAAAGTCCTTTCTCCAACATCTCAACTGTAAAATCAACAGCTTCTTGGATTGGCCCTCCTCCATTACAGAGGCCACGGAAAACAATCCTATATGTTACAGGATCTGGTGGATGGCCCTTCCCTATCATTTCTCTGAAAAGCCTCATGGCTTCTTTTGTTCTTTTTCTTCTAAAGAGTGCTTGAATTACAGGGTTATAAGCATGTGGAGTCAAGACCATACCTTTCATCTGGATAGATCTGAGGAGCTTACTTGCAACCTCTATTCTGCCTGCCTTACATAGTCCCCCAATAAGGGTCCCATAGGTAACAATGTCTGGTTCACAGCCATTTGAAGTCATAGTTTGCACTATATCAGCTGCCTTCTTTATATCTCCACCTCGGCAGAAGTATGTAAGCAATGAATTATATGTAAACTTATCAGGCTTTAATCCTTCCATAATCATTTGATCCATAAGCTGAGCAGCTTCTTCCACTCTCTTGCTTTTACATAGACCATCTATAAGGGTGTTATAGGTTACAGAATTTCTAGACACCCCTTGGAGTTCCATTTGATCAAAGATTTCCTCAGCTTCTTCAATTCTTTTATTTTTGCACAAACCATCTATCAGAGTATTGTATATCACAACATTACGAGCACAGCCACTTGACTCCATTTCTTTAAGTAGGATCAAAGCTTCTTCAAGTCTCCTTCTCGTACAGAGGCTATCAATCAGTATGCTATATGTAAATTCATCAGGTTGGCATCCTTTCTTCTTCATCTCCTCAAATAGTTCCATCGCAATTTCATGGTTACCAGTCAAGCAGAGGCCTTGTATCAAAGAATTGAATGTACAAACATCAGGTAATATACCCTTACTTGTAAGAACATGAGCAAGTTCAGTTGCTGCCTCAACATGGTTCTCCTTACACAAGGTATTAATCAGTGTGTTATAAGTAACAGTGTTTGGGGAACAATCCCTTGAAATCATCTGATGGAGAATTTCAACTGCCTCGTCAACTTCTCCCAATTTACATAGTCCAGAGATCAAAGAGTTGTACGTATATACGTCTGGATCAAATCCCTTCTCAAGCATAACATCCATGATTTCCAGAGCATGATTAACATGCCCTATTCTACACAACCCATTCATCAAAGTGTTAAAAGTAACTTGATCAGGGTAAAATCCCTCATCTGAAATATCTTGAATGAGACTCAGGGCTTCCTCAACTCGACCTTCTTTGCAAAACCCGCTTACCAGAACATTAACAGACACATTGGTCAACAGGCACCCAGATTCTACCATCTGTTCTTTGATCCTCAATGCGCCCTTCATGTCACCTTCCTCAATAAAACCTTGCATTAGTGTTGTGAATGTTCTCTCATCCGGTGACAACCCATAACTTGGCATCTCTTCCAACATCAAAATGGCAGGCCTTAACTGATGGGCTTTACAGAGAGCCTTTATCAAAATATTGAAGGTTGAAACATCTGGCTGAATTCCTGTACTAACCATCTTTGAATGAATTGTTTCGACAAGTTTTAGTTTGTTACCATCAACAAGTACATTTAGCAAGAAATTATAAAAATGTGTGTCAGGTTTCAGTCCGAATTCATCTTCCATTACTCGGAGAATACCATCAATTTCTTCATATAACTGAAAATTTGCGTAGCTCTCAATGAAAATAAGGAAAATACCAGTATCAACAACGCAACCTGCAGATTTCATTTCTTTCAACACAAGCATCATGGCATCAAAAGATCCCACTTTCCCTAGCTTGTGAAGAATTTCCTCATATATCAACGAATTGGGAACAAAATTGGGTTGCTTTGAGGCCCACTCGAATATACGAAGCGCTGAGGATTCATCTTTTTGGCGACGCAGGAGATCCAAGAGTTGCGAGGGTGAAAAGTCAGCAGGGAGCTGCTGTATTGGGGAGGAATTGAGTGCAGATGACGAACTAGAAGTGCAGGCACAAGGCACAAAGAAATTGAAGGTTAGTCGATTGAAAGAGAAAGAAGCAGGTTTTGAATGGTAAGTGGTATTCGGGAGAGACAAGGGATGACAAGGTAAAGAAGAGAAAGCCATCAAGACAATTCAACAAACATGTATAGTGCAAGAAAAAACAGGAGGATGTTAAAAAACGTAGAGAGCAAATGGAAGCTTGAAGGTGAAGTAGTGGGAATAGAGGAGGGAGTGAATCAGATAAGGAACTAAGTAGATGTGTGTAGTGATGATGGATGTCGGGGTTCTCAGAACATCAAACCAAGAGTCCCTCCATGAAGAGTATAAGCCTTTATCAAGAGTCCCTCCGTTTTCCAAATTTCCTTTTCTGATTTTCCCATGCGCCGTTCCCTCCTTAATGGCCTTCCTTCCAATCGAGCAATGTGGATGAGATGAGGGCCTGTGAAATTTGATTTCCGTACTCTTCTACTCTTCCCTTAAAAAAAAAATAAAACCTCTAAATGTAAAGATTTGTGATTATGAAAGCTCAACAAAAATTATTTCTTTGTTGGCCAACAAAAATATTTCTTAAACATTTTTTGTTTTTCCATTTTTTTAATTTTTGAAAGATTATTTTCAAGGGAAAAAATGAATTGGCTTTTGAGATTTATACAGTTTATTTTTCTTAAAAAAAACTATAGAAAAAATAACATTTTAAAACTAAAATATTTAATTAATATCATTTTAAGATCCAAACGTTCTAGAATGATAATAAAAAACTAAGATCATATACTGATCAAAATTTTAAAATGAAAATTGCCTGAATACTTTTATTAAAATAAAAGAGATCTCTGCTCTTGACTCTTATATTGACAAACCACACCCTAGCTCGTTGAAACAAACGAACCTATTCTTCCAAACGTAATGAGTATGACAAAAATCGAAAAAGGTTACTTGTGTGTGTATGATAGAGAGAGAGAGAGAGAGATTATAAATGAACTAAGGTTCATCCCTTACCTGATTTACATTCATGTCATCCCGAGAAGCACACAATTTAAATCAATAAAATAATCTTTAAAAGAAAATAATGCATAATTAATATATTAAAGAGAAAGTATATGCATAAGTGATGCTGGATGCTTATCTATGTTATATACATATTATATAATTTCATATGATAGATTCTAAGGTTTGTCACTATAAAATCCTACTTAGTCCTATTATTTGGCACTCAACTCCCGTTATTTAATACTCATATTCAATGATTTGACATATAATTACCTCAGTTTTATATTGAACAAATTATATTTACTAAAGAATTCATCTAACCAGTCTAAATATTTGACACTCAACTCCTACTATTTGATACTCAGGTTCCACCATTTGACACTGACGTTTCCTGATTTTACACTGAACAAATTAGGTTCACTGCAGAATTCAACTGATCAATTACAATGTTTGACACTCAAATCCCTCTATTTAATACTCATGTTCAACAATTTGACACTAAGCTACCCCAAATTTACACTGAACTGAACAAATTATATTCAACTGATTAATCATAGTGTTTGACACTTAACTCCCGCTATTTGACACTCAGGTTCCACTATTTGACTCTAATGTTCCCTAGTTTTGCATTGAACAAATCATAATCACTATGTAATTCAATTGGTCAGTCTTAGTGTTGCACTCTGGTTCCATCATTTGACACTAATGTTCCTCGGTCTTGCACTGAACAAACTATGGTCACTATATAATTTAACTAATCAATCTGAGTGTTTAACACTTAATTCCCGCTATTTAACACTAACACTCAACGATTTGACACTAAACTACTTTGAGTTTATACTGAACAAGTTATGTTCACTAAAAAATTTAGTCCCAATGTTTAACATTGAGCTCCCGCTATTTGACACTCAGTTTCCACCATTTGATACTAAAGTTCCCAAGTTTTACATTAAACAAATTATTATCACTATATAATTCAACAGTTCGATTCTAGTGTTTGACATTTGACTCCATAGATTTGATACTCATGTTTAACCATTTGACACTAGCGTTCCCTGGTTGTATACTAAACAGTTGATCTATTGCTCCACTTATCAATTTCAGTATTTAACACTTATGTTCACGCATTTAACACAAATAAAGCATACTGGGATTTTTGAAGGTTAAATAAAGCGCAATTTCATTCATATTATATCCACACGGCATAGTATCAATATATAAAAATATAACTTGTTCATTCCAAGGTATTAAAAATCGGACCGACCATTGAACCGGATGAGGCAATGGTTCAAGGTTTAGTGGTTAGATTAGGATCGGACCGGGGTCGGACTGGTTATGAATAAATTAATATATTTTTAATAATATAGATAAAAAATATAAAAGATATTCATGATCACAAAATTAACATTTATTCTAGGATAAAAAGTAAATTTAATAATATATAGAAAATTAAAAATATTATTAATAAGTTTTACAACCTAATATTAAAATCTAAACAAGTTAATATTCATCTATAATTATATTTTGAATTCAAAATAGTCAATTGATATTCTATTTTTATATTATTTGCTAAGTAAATTTATCATTATTAATAATTATGTATCATAATAATACCTATAACATATTGTAATATAGAAAGAAAAAAATTTATACTAAAAATAATGCTACTTAGTACTAAAAATAATGTTATTTTTTTAAAAAAATATTTGAAAAAAAAATGTCCAAACCGGTTCAACCCGGTTTTGTACTGGTTTTTGACTGGTTCGACTTTTTATTGACCAGTTTGCACCGGTTCTAAAACCCCTCGATCTGTATCTATGCTCAAACTAAACCAAGGGTTGGTTCCTGGTCGGACCGATTAGACCGGCTGATCCGGTTTGGTTTTTTCTTCAATGGTTCATACATGTGATGTGTCCATTTTATACATATAAAATACCCATATTTAAGCTTTAAATTATATTTAAATATGTTTATATTGATATATTTTAGCATAATTTTACATATTTTTGTGTTTCATGACGTTATAGGTTCAGTTGGAAGCATTCGGAGCAAAAACGTTATAAATTGTTCATGCTGAAAAGTTGTGACACCCTTCGGTATTTTGATCATAACTCTCACATATGAACTCCGATTGAGGTGATTTAAAATTATTTGGAAATATAAGACACAGAGCTACAACTTTCATGTTTTGAGTTTTCCCAAATTATAACTTTATCATGGTGAAAATCGAAATCAAAATGTCAACATGAGCTGATGACGTTATGAAGCTGGAGGTGTTCTGTCCGTACAAACAGTGTCCACCCGGCGCCGGGTCATGTCCGTATGGCGCCGGGTCAACTCGGATTTTGATGTTTTTCAGCAAGTTAGACGCATCCGGCGCCGTATGGATTAATTTATGCTTATCCGGTGCCGGGTCATGCAATAGGGGTCCGTAAAAACTCGTTTTTGACGCGTTTTGATTATATTTTGGGCTTTTATAGGCTTCTAAAATTTTCCTATATAAAGATACATGATTGAAACACAAGGGGGGATTGAAAAACGCACTCAGAAGTCAGAGAACACGGTTTCAAACGCATCTGGGAGCAACTAGGAGCATCATATAGAGAGAAAGCAAGGAGATTTGGGGAGTATTTAAGAAAGATTATATTTTTCTTTGTAAACTCTTCCTTTTTATTATTCTTATCATGATTTGGAATTTTAGTTTTGATTTTACTTTTATTTCCATGAGTAGCTAAATTTCCCAGTCAGGGGTAAGGATGTAGCCTGATTGGGATTGATTGGATTTGTTTCTTTAGTTAAGACTCTTTGATTTGTTCTTCAAGTTATATTTAATTTATCTTTTTATTATATTTATCTCTTTTGTTCATTCATGTGGATTTTATGTCTGATCACCATAGAATCTAATTAATGGGTAAACTTGATGGACTGAGAGGTGAAGAGTGAACCTAGATTTAGAGAGATAAACATGAATAATTAATCTAGAGATAGAATTAGGAATTCATGGTGATGTATGTTGTAGTTTTCAAGGTTTAATTAGAAAATTTAGTTGCGCGAGAGCGAATTAAATCCTAATTAAATAAGGACTAATTGACTGAGAGGTAATTAGGACGCTTTAGAAACAACAGTCACTATAATCATGCAGAGTCTAACTAAGAAATAAAATCTAATTATCTCATAAGGTGAATCCTAATCCCTTGACGCTTCTAGAACTTAATCAAAACTCAGACTTCATTTTGTTTTCTAATTTTTTTTATTTTTAAATTTAAATTATCAATTTGATTATCACTTATTTTTGGGATTAAAAGTTTGAACTATAAATTTATTATCTCCCTTGGGTTTGACCTCTGGAATACTCCAGAGATATTTTTATTACTGCGATCGACCCTGTACACTTGCAGGATAAACCGATCAAGTTTTTGGAATCCCCCCACACTTGAACATTTGCTTGTCCTCAAGCAAGACTAAAATTGTGTTGCACTCATAAAGTTATTTCTAGATTTATCAAACTTACTTCTCTTTACTAGTGATAGTCCTTCACCAATATAAATAAAAGGAGTACTCAACAAATCAAACATTAGATTCAATAGCAACTCACTTATCATTCTCATTAGTCCATGAGACCTTTATATGTGTATGTGTATACCTAGCATGTGACAAATGTAGACAGCCAACTAAGCAAGAAGAAGAAAAATTACAACACTTATTTAAGAACTTAAAATATCTCAATTAATTATACATAAATCTCAACTCAACTCACGTGCAATGGAGATCAACAAGGATTTATTTAATTTCCCCGCACTTTGTGCTTCAATTTTATTTGGGGATTTGTATGCTTTTCTTAGGCCGTTATGCTCTCTTTTGACACAAAGATCTCGCATTTGTGATGCGTACCCCCGGTTACTCAAGCTACATAACCCGCTGCACCAAGATGCCTTTGGCTCACTCATAGCTCACTTTGCACCTTTTGACGCGAAGGTCTCGCATTTGTGATGCGTACCCCCGGTTACTCAGTACAGGTCGAACCAGTGGAGTGGATTTATATATTACTTCCTTTTTTCCATTTTTTTTTCATTTAAACCTCGAATCATCTCTCCAACTAAATAATAAATTCATACACAATGATTGTAAATACCCAAGTTCAAAAATAAATGTATAATTCATCTTCCTACAAACTTAGTCACTTATCCACACCTATCACATGCTAAGTTATAGTGCTCAATTTCATAGTCTCAAGACTCATGTTCCTGACTTGTAAATTAACTATCTTACCCTATTAAGCACAACAATTGAGTATCCTATGGTGACAGACATAACCACTAACTCAGAAAAATAAGCAAAATAGATCTAAACAAAATCAATTAAGCACGTAAATTTGTAAAAAAAAATTTCTAGTTTCAGCACATCAGCACAATTCTTAGGACAAATTAACTAAGAACATCTAATAAACCCCCCCACACTTAGATCCAACATTGTCCTCAATGTTGCAGGAATAAAATAAAAGATAAAGGAACTGAGACTCCCCTGATTTATAGATGATACTTGAAATGTTCTTTCGAGTCACTTATGTTTGTTCCAAGCTTGTTTTCACCATAATCAATTCAGTCCTGCTACAAGTCTTGAGGGAGAGAGTTTGGGGTAACAAGAGCAAGAAAACAAGAAAACAAAAATAGAAAATAAAAGAAGAAAAATAATGTTGGGTTGCCTCCCAATAAGCGCTAAATTTAACGTCGATAGCCAGACGAATTAGGAGATCACGAGATGGCATCCTCCAGAGGCTTTGATCTAAGCCCTTCAGATTCAGGAATCAGCTTTTTCCTCCACTTTAATTTCATTCTTCCCTTAGAGAGGCTCTTTATGATAAATGTCGGTACTAGCCAGTCCGTACGGATTACACAAGTGCTCTTTTTCTTTTGGGGACTAGGAGGTGCCACTTTTCGCCTAACCTTTGCTTCCTCTTTGACAATCTTTTGAATTGAACCTTTATCAACATCTAAAAATCTGGGGGGAGATGCCAATTCTTGCCTTTGATAGTTCTGCCCCATAGATATGCTGCAACAAGTTTCCTTAAAAGTGGGATTGTTAGAGGTGGCAAGATTAAATTCAGCTTTTTCATCCCCGACTCTAAAAGTCAATTTCCCATTTGGCACATCAATTAAGGCACCCGCAGTAGATAGGAATGGTCTTCCTAGGATTAGAGAAACGTCTAGTTCATCCTCAGTATCCAACACCACAAAATCAGCAGGAATAATTAGCTTACCCACTTTGACGAGTACATCTTCCATAATTCTAATTGGATACCTTACTGACCTGTCAGCTAGCAGTAGAGTCATACTCGTAGGTGTTAGATTTGTGACCTCAAGCTTCTTGCACAAAGAGTAAGGCATCAAATTAATACCAGCCCCCAAATCACATAAACAATTATTAATCAGTTGAGAACCAATAACACAGGAAACAGAAAAACTCCCCGGATCTTTTAGCTTTGGAGGCAACTTTCTTTGCAGGATGGCGCTACACTCTTCAGTCAAAGGTACCTGAGTGCATTCTTCCAACTTCTTCTTATTTGACAATAGCTGCTTGAGGCATTTAACATATGAGGGCATGTTCGCTAGTGCCTCAGCAAAAGTGATATTAATACGAAACTTTTTAAATATATCTAGGAACCTTTGAAAATTAGCTTCTTGCCCTTTCTTTTGCAGTCTCTGAGGGAAAGGAATAGGGGGCACATATGGCTTTACATCAGTGGAAGGAGACTGCCCTTCAATGTTACCATCAGCTTTTGGGATCTCCTTATTCTCCTCATCCTTACCTTTCTTACCACCCTCAGTTTCTTTCTTCACCTCTTCCTTCAATTCTTTGTCACTTCTAAGAGTAATTGCCATAACTCCTTCTTTTGGATTAACTTCAGTATTGCTAGGGAATTGGCCTTGTACCTTTTCAGTCACCATGTTTGCTAAGCGACCCACTTGTGTCTCTAAGTTTCAAATAGCCGCTTGTGTAGCATTATTTGTAGTGATCTGGCTAGCCATAAATTGATCAAAATTTTTATTGATGGTTGCCTGACCGACCATAAATTGCTCCAAATTTTTGTTGGTAGATACTTGATTAGCCATGATTTGAGCAAGCATCTCCTCCATCTGAGGAGACTTTCCTATAGATAGTGTTGGTGGCTGAGAGGATGCCTGTTGCTGGGATCCTGGTGGTGCTGGTGGATTTTTCCAAGAGAAGTTTAGATGATTTCGCCACCCAGGATTATATGTGTTTGAAAAGGGATCATTCTTTCTCTGTAGAAATTGTGGACATTCAGCATTTGATCCCATATAATTAACTTCTGCATTCCCTTCAATCATATGAACACATGTGTCTGCAGTATGACCCGAACCACCGCATGCAGAGCATAATTCTTTAAGAGGATTAGAATTATTGCTCTGTTGTTGAAAAAGAAGATCTATGCGTTGATTTAACTTTTCTAACTGTGCAGACATATCAGAGTGAGAGTTAACTTTATTGACAGGTACTCTCCTACTTCGAACTCCTTTTTGTCTGGTCTGAGTTGCCACTTGATCATATATATTCATCATCTCTTCGGCAGTCAGATTACCATCCCTTGCAGCAATGTCCACTAAAGACTGGGAGGTAGGGCTCAGAGCATTATAGAACAGTTTAGCAAGCATCATATCTTGAAATCCATGGTGTGGACACTCATATAAGTAATCCTTGAATCGATCCCAAGCTTCGTAGAATGGCTCGCCCTCCAGTTGCGCAAAGAGATATATCTTATCCCTCAGATCTACAGTCCTCTGAGGAGAGTAAAACTTGGCAATGAATGCATCGTAGATCTCCCTCCATGATGTCAAAGAATTTTCCGGTAGATTAAGAATCCATCTTCGAGCACTATCCTTCATGCAGAAGTTGAAGCATCTCATCTTAAGCTCCTCCTGAGTTAAACCATTCGGGGGAAGTTGGTCAATCCTGTCATAGAAATCCTTCAGAAAGCCCAATGTGTCTTCGCCTATTCACCCATAAAATTGTGGCAATGAGTTTAAGTGTATGTTCTTAAACTCGTAATCTTTGGCATTGTCAGATAACCGGATACATGATGGGCTATCATAGATGGTAGGCTTATCTGCATCTCTCCAAAGTAGATTAGCTTGAGCCCTAGCAGGCACTACTTCATTAGCCATCTCGTGCCTCCTTTTAGCTCTGTTTTCCCTGCAAGCACGTTCAATTTCAAGATTAAAACTTTTAGATCTCAACAGCATGCAGCAAGGAAAAAAAAATTCAGAGACAAATAAAATAAAAAAAAAAATTTATAGGACTAAAAATAATGAACTAATAAATCCATTAACCTCCCCGGCAGCGGCGCCAAAAACCTGATCGGTTTATCCTGCAAGTGTACAGGGTCGATCGCAGTAATAAAAATATCTCTGGAGTATTCCAGAGGTCGAACCCAAGGGAGGTAGTAAATTTATAGTTCATACATGCTATGTGATTTATGTAGAAAATGATCTTTCTACCCATATAAAGTTATGTCATGTACCCTACTATGTTATATTTTTTAATGTAAATAATTTGTTCAGTGTCAAACTGGAGCAGCTCAGTATCAAACCATTAAACATAAGTGTCAAATAGATGAAGTTAAGTGTTAAATACTGAAATTGATCAGTTGAATTCTTCAATGACTCTATTTGTTCAGTGTAAAACCAGGGAACATCAGTGTTAAATGGTGAAACTTGAGTGTCAAATAGAGAAAGCTGAGTGTCAGACATTAGGACTGGTCAGTTGAATTTTTCAATAAACACAATTTGTTCAATATAAAACCGAGGTAACTTGATGTTAAATTGTTGAGCATAAGTATCAAATAGCAAAAATTGAGTGCCAAACATTGGAACTAATATAGGATTTTGTAGTGACAAATCTTAGAATTTATCATATGAATTTATATAACATGTATATAATATATAAGCATCCAGCGCCACTTATGTATATACCTTCTTCATAATATATTAATTATGCACTATTTTTTTAAAAGATTGTTTTACTTTTAAATTGCGTGCTTCTCAGTATGACATGAACGTAACCCAAGGAAGAGATAAACCTTGGTTCATTTCATCTGGGAGAATAGGTTTGTCTGTCTCAATGAGCTAGGCCGTAGTTTGTCAACCTGAGTATTAAAGGCGGATGTCTCTTTTATTTTAATAAGAATATTTAGATAATTTCTATTTTAAAATTTTGATTAGTGTATGACCTTGGTTCTTATTGTCACTTTGAAATGTTTGGATCCTAAAATAGCATTAATTGAATATTCTGGTTTTAAAAATGTTACTTGCCAAAACTAAGTGTGACTATCCAAGATGCATATACAGTCTGCTCAATTGCCTGCAATTCTAATTGCATTCCATCGAACCCCAAACAACACCCCCCCCCCCCCCAAATAAAAAAAATTGTAGCCATAATTTCCCATTCATTAAAAAAATGTTTTAACTAAATATTTTCGGTAAAAAATGAGTGTGTATTCCATCGGCGCCCCCCCCCCCCCAAAAAAAAAACAAATTGTAGCCATAATTTCCCATTCATTAAAAAAATGTTCTCAACTAAATATTTTTGATAAAAAATGAGTGTGTATAAGTATAGAAGTGAATATGTATGAGTATATAGGTTATGTAGGATTTTAGACTGCTAGCAGCATTAAGTGGTTTTATTCAATCCCATAAATTCAATTGGCAAAAAAAATCTATATATATATATATATTGTTTTGTAGTGGAAATACTTACATCTGTCTTATATATTTCATTATTTTATTTCATTGATAAAATTTTATTTTAAATACTTAATTTTAAGAATTTTTTTTTTTGAAAATGATGTTATTTACCAATTAATGACAATCCATAATATTGATATGAATGATGTGAAATTATTACTGGAAAAAAATCCTTAATATACTTTTAAATTTGATGAAACAATTAACACGTAACAGGGATATCTATTATATATATAAAAGTAGGTAACTTGTATAGATATCTTTGAAATGATTCTGGTGCTTCAAATAAGGTTTGATGTGATTTTATGTTTCGAAAACTATGCTTCGGAGTTAGATTCGGAGTTAATACTATTTTTTTTAAATTAAAAATATCAAATTTAATGAGATTCTTTTAATTATAACTAATTATATCTATTTTTTCTATAACAAATTATATATTTTTTGTTTAAATTATATGTACTTTTTTATATAATTTATTTATGCATTTTAATATTTTCTAAAAAAATCTCCAAAAAAATTTCCTAAATTCAAATGCCCTCAAACCTATTATTAGATTTTTTTTAATTTAGAATTATATTATTTTAGATATATTTCAATCAATTATAGTATTTATTCATTTGCTTTAATTTTTTTTCCATAACTAATTATGTATGTTTTGTTTAATTTATATCTAATTTTTTATATAATTTATTTGTGTGTTTTAATTTTTTCTAAAAAAATCTGCATAAAAATATTTTGAATTCAAATAGTTTAAAACATATTATTATATTTTATAATTTAAGATTATATTTTTTAAATCTATTTTAATCAATTTTAATATTTATTTGCGTGATTTTCTATCATCATTTATTTATGTGCTTTAACTTTTTCCTAATCAATTATATATATTTCATTTGAATTATATGTAATTTTTATATAATTTATTTGTGTATTTTAATATTTTCTAGAAAAATTCCCTTAATAGTGCCAAAATATAACCAATTATATTTATTTCCTTTAAAATGAGAAAAATTTGTTTAGATTTTTGTTATATCTAACAATTTTTTCTATTTATAATTCTTTACACTCTATTCAAAATAATTATTTCTAGATTTTTCTCTCTTATTTTACATTTCAAACTAAAGTCGCCTTCTTTTTTTAATTTCTGATTCCAATTCCATGTAAATTTGTTTTTGTATCTCATCATCAAGAAATTTTTTTTTGACCTTTTTCAAAACGTCATGTTTATTTAATTTTCTTCATCTCTCCCTATTGTTCATTCTTTTCTTATAAAAATCAATTATAAAGAAATTTCCATTATGACAGATAAATGCATATAATTTTCCGTTTGGTATGTAGGAATTCATAGACTATTTATTTTTTTCATAACTAATTATATCTATTTCATTTAAATTATATTTAATTTTTTATATAATTTATTTACATGTTTTAATATTTTTCAGAAAAATCTCCGTAAAAGCATTTTAAATTCAAATATCCTAAGACCTATTATTAGATTTTTTTTAGTTTAGAATTATATACTTTTTAGATTTATTTCAACTAATTATAATATTTATTTATGTAATTTAATTTTTTCCATAACTTGATTTTAGCCAAAAGGCCGATAAATGTATAATTTTTTTATATAAAATTAATTCTAAAAATATTCTAAATTCACATATTATTATTTGATTTTATAATTTAAAATTAGAAGAACTAAATCTTATTAAATGCTATTAATTATAAGTAATTCATATTTTTTTATTATTTATATGTTTAGGAGTTTTATATTTTTTTAATTTTACTTCAATCTTTTCTTTGTACAAAAAAAATTCAATTTTTTTTCAAAATATTTAGCCTCTTTATCTTTGAGTCTTTTTTTTTTAATAAATAGATAGTTTTTCTTTTTATCTTTGTCTCTTCTAAACATCATCCTTTTACAATCTTTATTTTTTTTTAGTCATAAATGTGAAAATTTTGAGCAAAAAATGCAGAAGATAAGCTTTTTTTTTTTTTCCTGTAACCCAAATTGTAAATTTTATTCTAAGAATTGATTATATATAATATTTAAGATCCACTATGAGCAATAAAATTTTTTTATTTTTGTTTTCATGATCTTTTAGCATTTAGTATTAAGTTGATAAAAAAAATCTAACAAGATTGACAAGACTTTTAACTATGTTTAGTCATGATTAAAGAGTTGTGGAGGAGAAAGAAATTTTTGCTTACTTTACAAATCTATGGAATTGCTGCTAATATTAATTACAACAATAATCTGAACAAGTTTGAAATCACAAAATAAAGACAAATGCAAATATAACTATAAACTCAATCTCATGGGATCAATAATTGAAATTGATTGGATAATGGAAGTTATGATTGGAGTTATGGTAACAAAAGGATTAAAATAGGATTCAATAAAAAGAAAAAAAAACTTTTACTATAAAATTCACTTCTAAATTTATTAATCGAGTTTACAATTTGTCATTTAATTAATTTAGGAGTTTTTCATCAATTGTGGATCTTACAACTCACATCTATTATTTGATTTTGTTATTTAAAATTCCATGCACTAAATTTTATGAAATGTCATTATAACTAATTAGTTTTAATACATGCGCACATATATGTATATATATGATTGGCCAT
Organism: Adenanthera pavonina; assembly: GCA_026686845.1. NCBI lineage: Eukaryota > Viridiplantae > Streptophyta > Magnoliopsida > Fabales > Fabaceae > Adenanthera > Adenanthera pavonina. Next base: position 18,475,656 of record JAIVEN010000002.1, on the reverse strand, counting down.
AATATATATATCTATATTATATATATATTTATTTAAAATTTTAAATATGAATTTTTTAAATTGAGATCCACATATTTAATAATTTGGTCCATAAAAGTTTCTTGAATAGTTTTCAATTAAAATTTAAATATTTAAAAAATTTAATATTAAAATCAACTACTATAAATAATATAAGTTCCAATATATTATCCATAAAATAATATTAAGTTTAATATAATATTGGTATAAATATATATAATATATATGTAAAGGAAAACACAACTAAAAAAATTATTTAATAATTGTAAAATTTTCTTACTTATTATTCATAAATCAAATTTATTTGATATTTCTAGCAAAAAAAGTTATCTATTTAAAATCATATTGATTTTAAATTTTTATAATAAAATTTAATAAACATATTGAGAAAATTTTCTATTTGATATCAATGTAATTTTTATTTTGTAATATATATATATATATGCACGCATATGAATGTTATATTACATATAACAAAGATAAATTTTTACACTATTATAGATTATAACCAATAAACATTAAATCTATTTTAACTTAAACTTAACTTAATTATATATACTAAAAATTTAAATATAATATACATTTACTTACATGAGTTATCTAATTCTTTTTTTAAATTTCATATATAAGATTAACATAATAATTATATCTAATTTTATGATTGAATTAATAAAATTTATTTACTATATTTAGTTAATAAACAAAATATTTCATTCCTCATATCATTCTTTATGACAACAAGATATGACAAAAAAATTATTGATTAAATTAGGGACGGATTCAAAATAAAAGCTATCGAAGGCAAAATTTATTTCTTAAAAAATTAATATATATATATATATATTATTTATTTTAAATTTTATATCCTTAAGATCTATCATAATTTTTTAAAATAATTATATAAGGTGACAAAGATAATTAAATAACAATATGATCTATCATATTAAAATTTTAAATTAATTGAAAAGTTATTTTTAAATTATAACAAATTTTCTATTTTGGTCCCCGCATATAATTTCTCCAACAAAAAAAGTACAAAAAACAAAAAAATTACACAGGACATCAAGATATACATTAGTTATACATATAGAAAATATTTAATTAGTAGTAAATATATGAAGTACTTGGGTTTTTGTCCAATCTTTTCACACAACAAAAAAATCTTCAAATGAGTTGTGAGGGTTATATAGGGTTAAGCGTCTGAATTAGTTGAGCATAAAATGTTAATCAGATATTAGATTGTTTTACAAAAAAATATTAATAAAACATATTGTGTAATGTTTGATAGTGCTTGTCATGCTTTGCGTTATATTCATACATAGTTAACTTTATGTTACTATATCACTTGTGCATGCAAAGTAGACATAACTTGAAGATATTAATTATAATTGGATTATTGATAAAATTAGATAACTACTAAATAAAGTTTGGGTTGTTACCTTGAAATAAATTTATCATGATTTCTGTCAATCAATTAATTAACTTGCAGTGAGCGCTTAGAATTTTGTTTATGAAATTAGTTGTTTTGGTAGGGTCATGTTGGGTGTATGGAGAGAGACAATATTTATAACTTTATTTTCAAAAATTAATAAATTCTAAGTCTTTTAAACATGTATTATAACTTAAATTCATTTAAAGTTATTTTTAAATTTTAATTTTCTAGTATTCAACTTTATTATTTATTATATATTTTCTTATATTTAAATATTTTTTATATTTATTTTTTGGGCATATGATCAAATGAAACCGTGTATCGCACGGATCCACCTCTAGTTTTTAATAAAGGTTATTTTCCACACAATTTTTTTGGATTCTGGATCATGTATAGATAATTCTTGAACCTTTAAAACATAACTGAATCTCCCTAATTTTTTTATATTTGTTCATGTAAATCTATTATCATTAGTTAATTAAATTATTTTACCAACAACACGTAATAAGCTAATGACAATAAACCCATTTAAATTTTATGTTTTTGTGCAAATAATCTCTTTTAAGTTTTAGCCTTGAATTTATGCGTAGATAATTTTCGCAAGTGGTAGTGATGAATAAGGCATAGATTACTTCGTTTTGCTCTGCTCAGTAAGTTGTATTGACGTATTGATATAATTTGCTGAGTTGAGTAAAATGACTGGAATTTATGCTGAAAAAAATACAAAGCTAATTAGCAACCAAGAAATTAACTATTTATACAAATTTAAAAATTTAAGAAAAATTCATAATTAAATTTAAAGAAATATAAATTATATACATAATCTTAAACTTATAGAAATTATTATATATAATTTAACCTTTAATAAATAATATACCCCTAGAATTATGTTGATAAATTATAAAATTGTTTATTTGTTTTATATTTATTTTGAAAAATAGGTTCCGTAAAATTATTGTTGATTCAAAGATATCAATATCAGGTGCACAAAATGAGTTAAATATAAGATATAATTAATAAATCATCATTTATATATGGATCATACTATAAATCTCATATTTAGATTTAAACGTGAATTTCATTTATATAAAGAGAGATAAACACATGTAAATCTAAAAGGATATGGTCTACAAAGAAACCAAAGTCATATCCCATATATAATTATGAAAATTAACAAGAATAGTTTCTGATAGTTCATTTTAATTCAATATCCCATCTGTTAATAAATGATAAATTAAATACATGACTGCATAATCTTGTACGTGATTTGTGACTTGCGAGTGGGTCCCGCTTTAATTGGAGTCCCCAGAAATAGTCTTATTCTATATATATACACAGATGGTCGAGATCGAGGAGGAGATTTTGGAGACGCTGTGTGGGAGGAGAAAAGAGTCTGGTTCATATTTCAATCTCTCTTCTAAGGCTTTTCTTTTGGTAAGTTGTTTCTGATATTAAGAGCTACTTTTCGATATTAGTTTGATCTTGATTTTCCTTCTCTATTAGTTTACATATATATATATATAGATATATCAGAAATACCTATGTATGTAGAGTGGAATTTTATGCAGATTCATTGTAATTTCACCATAGATGATGATCATGTTAGACTAATGATTTAGAAAACTATTTTCTTTTCGGTGTATTTTTTATAGAAAGGGAAGTTAGATAGGTTTTCTTGATATTGAAATTTGTGACATTAATTATAGCCCAAAACTTATTTCTTTTATTAGCTGAGTGTACTAAGTGGAATCTCGGATTGCATTTGGTACATGAAAAATTAATTTAAAATAAAAAGAAAAGAAAAATGTAAGGGAAAATATAAAAATTGTATTTGGTAGATGACAAAATAATTTTGTTGGAAAAATAGCTTGCCGTATTTGTATGAGAGCTCTTTCATTCCCATGCCTCTTCTCATTCCCATCTTGATAAGTTATCTAGGTGGGGTTAGTAGCCAGTTATAAGCAACATTATTAGGAGGAAGCCAATTTGTTTTCAGTCAGTTATGTTCTGGTAAACGCCAAATTATTTTCTTGGTTTTAATATCTGTAAAGATTGAGATTAGTTAAAAGATCTTATTTCAAAATTACGAGATATCCAATTTCATGATTTAGATAAATGTGATTAAAGTTCCAGAGTCTTTATTGATGGTTGCTTTATTGTTCATCTTAATATTTCAGATACAGTGCTCATAAATTATAATGTACATACATATTATCATCTGTTATTGATTTTTCTGTTCTGATGTCACTGTGAAAATTGATTAGAAGCAAAAGCAAAGGCAAAATGGAGAGGAAATGGTCGGATCTGCCTTTTGACATGCTAACAAAAATTGCAGACAATTTGGGAATCATTAGCCTTGCATGTTTTCGTGGCGTGTGTAAAGATTGGAACTCTGCTTCTTCACATGCTTCGGCTCACGTTGAACTCAAAAACAGCCCTTGGTTTCTTTTGTATGGGGGAGAAAAAACTTCTGAGTGCACCCTATTAAGCTGTGATGATCAAATCTTTACCCTAAAAATTCCAGAAATAGAGAATTCAACTTGTCTCGCTTCTTATGGCGGATGGCTCCTTTTTCAACGCGAGAACACCCTCTTCTTCTTTTGCCCTTTTTCCAGATCTAAATTTGACCTTCCTTCGTGTCCATGCTCAAATGCTGCTTCGGAGCTAATTGCAACATTTTCATCTCCTCCTACTTCTCCAAAGTGTACAGTGACCATCATCAGAAAGTTGTCTGATTTTGAATTGCAATTGTATTTGCTTCACAGGGGGAGTTCCAAATGGGCAGAGCATAAGTATAAACCTCATCAGGCCATGCTTGGTAGGCTTGGAGGAACCATGTTTCAGGAAGGAACTATTCACGTTTGGAATGATTCTGGTGAGCTGGTTATATATAATGAGGAAAAAAATGAATGGCAACGGTTCATTTTGAGGCCCTCAACTTCTAAAAATTCTGAAAATACTTTAAATTATGTTCCTCACTGGGGACGTTTTGAAAGAGAGGACGTAAAAAAGAAACTGAAAGTGAAGAATGATGTATCAATTTGTATATGCTCGGCCATAGTTCCTCGTCCTGGGTTATCTAAAGATTATGACGTTTTGATTCATAGTGGAAACATTGTTGAAGCTACTCATGAAGGAGTAATTCGTCGCTTCAAAGGTACGTGGATCCAACCTAGATATCTTCAAATATCTCCAGATTACAAGTGGGAGGACTAACTAAATGCGTTTGACGTACGTACACCAGATAACGTTTAACATTAGGTTTCTTCTTTTATATATATATTTGAATGAATTTGAATTGAATTGAGTACGTTGAACTTTTTTTGTTAGATTCTTCTATGAGTTAATGAACTTTTTTATATTCTGAACTTGAATTTTTAATAATACTTCAAGTTTTGAAGTGCATATTTCGGCTTCTAACCAACATTGCAGGAGGCTCAAAATCTATTGTTATTCATTTGTGTATTATGTTCATTGTTATCACGTTTTTAAGTTAAATCAAAATATGTAAAATCCATTTTTTTATTTTTTAAATGAATATAGTTTTTTTTCCCGTTATATTTAGAGGCATTGAATTTTGACCTCCTAATTGAAATGAAAGAAAATATCAGTATAATATAAAATATAAAATTTATATGGAGTTCCACTATTTATATATTATAATAAATTGTACGGTTTACTTTCATGTAGCTTTCTTTTATTTATTTAAGTTTTTCTACACATTTTAATAAATTTAATTATTAAAAAATAAGTACAATTTTCCATTTAAATGTGGAATTTCCTTACAAAGATACATTGAGACACCGATTTATTAATAGTTAATTAATAATGGGTATTTTATTGATATCTTTATTTGAAAGCCACAATCCATTTGCAAACCTGGGAAAAGGAAACTGCCTAACTGTGGATCAGACCATCTGAAACTTGGAAGTGATTTTTAATCGCTCAAATAGTTGGATAAGACGCTTCCGTGGCGAGGCCACACAGACCTCGAGGCTGACCACTATCTCTCTGCAACCTCATGAAGCCACCTTCACCCCAGCTCTCGCCCCACGAGTTCTTAATCAACCAATACCTAGTCCCATCTTCAGCCACACCATAACCAATCGCAGTAACTCCATGATTGAGCAAAGTTTCACAAGGACCTGTGAACACTCCCTCCTTGTATAACTGGAAGTCTCCAGTCACAGATACAGCAATTGACACAGGTTGGTTTGCTACAGCCTGCAGCAGTTGCTCCTCGTTGTTGAGAGCAACGTCTTCATAACCATTGATATGGGCTGCAATGGAAGATGCTTCTGGATTTATACAGGTTTCGTTGATTCCATGATATGGGTAAATAGTTTCACTTTCCAGACCTTGGCTCTGGACTATGTACTGAAAAGCACTGTCCATGAAACCACCATTACAGCCTTGGCTTAGTTCGTTCCTAGTACAGTCCATTACTTGCTGCTCCGACAATGAGCTTAGCTTGCCCGTTTTGATCTGGACTATGCCTTCTACTGCTGCAACTGCTGCAAATACCCAGCAGCTTCCTGCATCAACTCAAATCATCATTAATTCTACGTAACATGCTTACATTGGAAATCTCGTTGGCATGTTGGTGTCTGTCATTAGGTTATTCATAATTGAGTAATCAATATTTAAAATTTTCATGTGAATATTGTGGTTGGAGTGAGATTGAGCATTGATGAGTGTACGTAATAAAGTAAACTTGATTACCACATGGGCCTTGGTTCTTGACTGGGGTGACAGCTCCTTTATGTCTCCAGTCCATAGAGGTTGGCACTTGCGAGAGATTAAAAGTCTTACACGGCTTCTTCTTCAATGCTTCTGGTAGGCTTGAAGTCCTGAGCCCTGTATAGGAAGCAACAAACTCTTCTTTAGTCAAATCAGCAAACTGATTTAACCCCAACTTGTAACTCTTATTCCCAGCACTATTGAACTTCTCTATGTATTCCAAATTGTCCATGAATATCCCGAAACGTTTCTCCTTCTCAGCATCGTTTACGTAAGAGCGTCCATACTGTGCCATCCATTGCTGGTGGAGAGTGGTATCAGCATCAGATGCTTCACGCAGAGTGCGAGACATGGCTAGATATGCCAATGTCCAGAATAGGATTGTGGAGACAGTAATGAGATGCTTCATCATTTCCATCTTTTACTGATCGTTCAGGTGTAAGGAAGAAAGTTGAGGTTCTAGGTATATTTATATATAGAATTCACATAAGCCTCTCTGGCGAGAATCTCGGAATGCATGGTTAACAATTCAATTCTGAACCAGCTAGCATGCCATTTGAGTCAAGTTTGTTTCAGAAGAACTCATTATTCCGGAACTTGCATGCACATCTATGTAAGTTAATGGCATATTTCACTCCTTTGTATGTCCTTAAGTGAATCATCAAATACAGATTTGAATTCCAAATGGCCACGCTTCACAACATTTATTTTCTAATTAATCTCTGTTATGAATCTCAAAGTAGCTGCGTCGTCAGGGCTAATTTGCTTCAGAAAACGAAACAAAATGAAGTTGAAGTGATCAAATTTGTACATTTTGTGAACAAGCAAATGGAAATATGAGATCCTGATTCGTATTGAACGCAGTGGACATACTGCACAAGATTTGTGGAAATTTCAAAATTACGGTCACAAATCACAATTTATATAAATCAATATGTCACCAGTATAGGTGGCTATATATTCTCACAAGAGTTTCGTTTAGTAGAATACTCCTGTAATACTTGTATGGGCCGAGATGAACACGCCGAGATTACAAGTCCGATGTGGATGGACGCCCACTTAATGTTCCATTCTCCAAGCTCATATACACCGAGCTATAAATCAGAGGCCGAGCTTAAGCGCAACAAGCCGAGTATTACATCGGTTATCGAAAGATAGAGCCGAGTAATCGTATGGCCGAATAAATGTACGACTGAGCAACATCTTGACCATATGGCCGAGTACGGGTTTCTCCATGAGAACTGTGCTGCCCCAAGGACACCCGGCTAGATGTGACAGTTATAGAATCATAATGGCAAGACGGAATATCAGGGATCACGTAAAAAGAGCGCGATACTTCATAATGATCATGAATGAAATATCCCGATAATTTAGGGATTACAGGGGGAAGGTGGTCTAACCCTAACGGTCAAGAGAGGGTCGATAAAAGGAAAAAATAAGCATGAAAGAGGGGACATTTTTTTTTTGCACCACAGGCGGTGAGGGGAATAGTCTCTCGGTCTTTTGACGGAACATTTTGGCGCCCACCGTGGGGCCGAGAAAAACTATCCCACCACCACCAAGAATCATGGTGCGAACCAGGAGCAGTGCGGGTGCAGGAGAACGACACCACGAAGACAGGCCGTCCTTGGAGGACCACCCCGTCATTCGGGCAATGCGCGAGGAGATGGAGGTATTAAGGAAGGAGAACGAGGAGATGCGCGAAAGGAATAGGCAGTTAGAGCAGGAACGTCATATCGAAGGCACTTCTCCTCCTCGAGGAGGGGAACGGGAGAACACTAAGATGGATACTCAGTGGTCGCATCAGGAGGGAGGTCGGCGGGAGGAAACACACCATTCGGAGATGAACATTGACCATTTGCGAGGGGATAAGCAGGCAGCCCGGAGACATCCGTTCGTCGATTGCATCATGGAGACGCCATTGCCGAAAGGGTGGAAGGGCTTAAACCTAGAAAGATATGACGGTACTACCAATCCTAATGAGCATGTGGATGCGTATGTCACGCAGGTGAATCTCTTCACAAATGAGGATGCAGTTTTGTGTAGGGTCTTCCCTACGTCCTTGAAAGGAGCAGCTCTGAGTTGGTATACCTGGCTCCCATCGCGATCTATCGATTGCTTTGAAACCTTAATCAATAAATTCAGCGCGCAGTACGCTAGCAATCGACCTCACTAGCTTACCTCGGCTGCGTTGGTAAACTTGCGACAGGAGAAGGATGAGCCCCTAAGGAGTTTCATGGAGCGCTTCTCATCAGTCTCGGTAAAGATCCGGGATTTAAACCCTGAAATGGCAATGCACACGATGCTGATGGCCCTCAAGCCGGGGCCGTTTGCCGATCACTTATGTCGAAAACCACCTTCCGACATGGATGAGCTTAGAAATCGTGCGGCCGGATATATACAAATGGAGGAGGTGTCAAAGTTCAGAAATAGGGTCAGGACTGATTTGACGGAATCAAACAACCGTGAAAGTCTAAGGCCGATATTAGAGAAGGGGAAGTTTAAAAGAGAAGGTACTAGTTGGGGGTCGAAATATGACTTCTACACTCCACTAAACACCAACCGAGCTCGAATTCTGGAAGAAGCTTGCAATACCAAATTGATACGGCTCCCAGCTCCTGGACACACCCCGGAGACGTCGGATCAATCAAAGCATTGCAGGTACCATCGCAATTATGGTCACACCACGAAGGAGTGCTGGACATTACGGGACAAGATTGAGGAACTGATCCAGGCCGGGCATCTCGGCAACTTTGTACAGAGGAATCACGGTAATCGTCCCTCCTATAATGGGCGAGGCCGCGGTAGAGGTCAGACCCGAGCTCAAGAAGAACCTCGGCAACCAAACAAGGAAAGAAGACAGCCAGATGACACTCGAAACAGGGAAGAAAACATAATAAGAGGGGTAATCAACACTATAGCAGGAGGGTTTGCCAGAGGAGGAGCAACCAGTTCGGCCAGGAGAAGACACCTGAGGGCCATTCGGACAGTAAATGCGACGATGCATCGAGCGCCCCGGAGTTCTTGTTCCATCACCTTCTCGGATGAGGATTTCGAAGGAATCGATCCTAATCAGGACGACCCCATGGTGATTTCGGTGGAAGTGACCAATTACGTCGTCAGAAAGACACTGATAGACCAAGGGAGCTCGGCGAATATCTTGTATTATACCACCTTCCAGAAGCTCGGGATACCCAAGGAGATGATCAAGCCTTATCGCGATCAGTTGGTCGGCTTTGCAGGAGAACAGGTTCATACCCGAGGATATGTGGAGCTGTTGACCACCTTCCTGGGAGATCTCGGGTCAAAAACTATTATGATCAGGTACCTTATCATTGATGCAATAACTTCTTACAATATCTTGATAGGTCGACCTGCGTTAAACGAGCTCGGCGCCGTGGTTTCCACTCCGCACCTCACCATGAAGTTTCCCTCGGTGACCGGGGACATAGTCGCAATAAAGGCTGATCAAAAGGTTGCAAGACAATGCTATGTAGATAGTCTAAAAGTCACCAGGGGAAGGGTAGTTGGCAGCGGTGAGCATACGAAGAAGGATACAACATTAGTAAGCTTGGTGGAGCTTAATCCTCGACTTGATGCCCAGGACCAAAGGCCAAGGCCTATTGAAGAATTACAGAAATTTCAGCTCGCCGGTGAAGACCGGTGCACTAGCCTCGGAAGTAAACTCGGAGGTGAGACAAAGGAGCAGATAACGAGGATGCTGAGGGACAACGCTGATTTGTTCGCGTGGACTTCTTCAGATATGCCGGGAATTGATCCAAACTTTCTATGCCACAAACTGGCGATATACCCTGAAGCTAAGCCGATAGCTCAAAGGAAGAGGCGGGTAGGCGAGGAAAGGCGAAAGGCAATGAGGGAAGAAACGGTAAAGCTGCTTGATGCTGGGTTCATCCGAGAAATTGAATATACGACATGGTTGGCCAATGTGGTACTCGTCAAAAAGGCTAGTGGAAGATGGAGAATGTGCATGGATTACACCGACCTAAACAAGGCATGCCCGAAAGATACATACCCCCTCCCCAGCATAGATCAGCTTGTAGATGGAGTGTCAGGTTGTAGGCTACTCAGCTTTCTCGATGCCTATTTCGGGTACAATCAGATAAAAATGTACCCCTCTGACGAGGAGAAAACCGCGTTCATGACTGAGAACGCTAATTACTGCTATCAGGTGATGCCGTTCGGACTGAAGAATGCCGGGGCTACCTACCAACGGTTGATGGATAAAATATTTCAGGAGCAGATCGGGAGAAACCTGGAAGTGTATGTTGATGACATGGTAGTGAAGTCCGAAGATCCCTCCAAGCATACTGCCGACCTCGGCGAGGTGTTCGGAAAAATACGGAGATACAACATGAGATTAAATCCTGAGAAGTGCGTATTCGGAGTCAACGGGGGGAAATTTTTAGGATTCATGTTAACTCATCAGGGTATTGAGGCCAATCCCGATAAATGCCGAGCTATTATTGACATGAGAAGCCCCCAGAACACAAAAGAAATGCAGAAGCTGACAGGGCGATTAGCATAACTATCCCGCTTCATACCGAGGTTAGCAGAGAAAGCTAGGCCGTTCTTCAAGTTACTTAAAAAGGCTGAGCGGTACGAATGGAATGAGAAATGCGAGCAAGCGTTTCAGAGTTTCAAAGGCTTCTTTTCGGCACCTCCGATCCTTAATCGGCCGGCCCCCAATAAAGAATTGCTACTGTATATGTCGGTGACCGAGCATGCAATTAGCTCGGTGATGGTACAAGAAATAGGCAGGCAGCAGATACCGATATATTTCATCAGCCGAATACTACACAACGCAAAAATGAGGTATCAGACTATTGAAAAGTTAGCTTTGGCTCTGGTCACATCGGCGAGAAGGTTACGACCTTATTTCCAAAGTCACAAGGTTGTTGTGAAAACCGACCACCCCGTAAAGCAAGTCCTGAGGAAACCCGAGTTAGCCGGCCGAATGATCTCGTGGTCAGTCGAGTTGTCAAAGTTCGGTATAAGATACGAGCCTAGAGGACCAATTAAGGCGCAATGTCTATATGATTTTATCGCTGAACTTACCCCACCCGTCAATTCCAAAGACGGGGCCCGATGGATACTTTATGTGAATGGCTCCTCCAACACCAAGGGGAGTGGAGCGGGAATCATTTTGGAAGGTCCTGGTGGGTTAATTTTGGAGCAGTCTCTTAAAATTGACTTCCCAGTCACGAACAGCCAGGCCGAGTACGAAGCTCTCATTGCCGGGTTAAATCTGGCTAGAGAAGTAGGAGCGAGGCAAGTCAAGTGTCGGAGTGACTCACAGTTGGTTTCCGAACAAGTCTCGGGGGCTTACCAGGCCAAAGACCCACAACTGGCAAGGTATTTGAATAAGGTAAAACGATTGGCCGAACGCTTTGAAGAGTTTGCGATTGAGCACATTCCAAGAGAAGAGAACTCCCGAGCTGACCTGCTATCCAGACTGGCTAATGTCAAAAAGCTCGGGCAACATGAGACGATCATCAGGGAAACAATACATCAGCCTAGTGTCGATCTTGAAGAGGTTATGGTTGGAGGCAGCCCGGACCGGGACTGGATGACCCCTATTTGGAACTATCTGGCCGAAGGGACCTTACCCTGTGATCAGAACGAAGCAAGGAGACTGAAGATGAAGTCCTCCTATTACATAATAATGGGAGGAGACTTATACAGGCGAGGATTCTCAACCCCCCTCTTAAAATGCCTCACTCCCGAACAGGCGAAGTATGTTATGGGCGAAATCCATGAAGGAGTGTGTGGGATGCATACTGGTGGAAGATCTATGGCAGCGAGAGTAATCCGTACGTGTGGGCGCATTTCCTTTTCATAGAATAAGGATAAAATTAATGTATTAATTAATATGATAAAATTTATAACAAACTGCATTATTCATCCATTATAAACGAGATTACTCATTTTTTAAATTCTGCATAATATATGAAAAAAATTACCTTCTGTTCCGTCAAAAGACCGAGAGACTATTCCCCTCGCCGCCTGTGGTGCAAAAAAAAAGTCCCCTCTTTCATGCTTATTTTTTCCTTTTATCGACCCTCTCCTGACCGTTAAGGTTAGACCACTTTCCCCCTGTAATCCCTAAATTATCGGGATATTTCATTCATGATCATTATGAAGTATCGCACTCTTTTTGCGTGATCCCTGATTACTCGGTCTTGCCATTATGATTCCATAACTGTCACACCTAGCCGGGTGTCCTTGGGGCAGCACAGTTCTCATGGAGAAACCCGTACTCGGCCATATGGTCGAGATGTTGCTCGGTCGTACAATTATTCGGCCATACGATTACTCGGCTCTATCGTTCGATAACCGATGTAATACTCGGCTCGTTGCACTTAAGCTCGGCCTCCGATTTATAGCTCGGTGTATATGAGCCCGGAGAATGGGACATTAAGTGGGCGTCCATCCACATCGGACTTGTAATCTCGGCGTGTTCATCTCGGCCCGTACACCTTCTTTTAACTAAACTTTCTTAAGTTATCGGGTAAAATAAGCTTTTGGTTCCTGAGATTTTGTTAGATATAGAAATCAATCCCTGGGAGGTTTTTTTTTTTTGAAGTAGCCCCTCAAGTATCAACCGTGATAGGCGTTCATCCATGATGGTTCAGAAATTAGAGTAAGGATGCACAGCTGGAGATAACACTGTTGAATATGCTGAGTTGGCGGACAGTCAAAAATACCTGGCACAGTTAACTACAATTGAAAGAAAAATGAGACACGGGCCTTCTACTTCGTAAGCACGTTTAAGGAAGAAAGATGTGTGAAGTGTTGGTGAAGGCCACTGCTCTGTTTCCTGTCCCCTTGCCTTCCGATGGACAACGAGACTCGCAAGATCTTTAACAAGTTCGACCTAAACGGCGATGGCAAGATCTCCAGCTCTGAGCTCAAGAAGATGCTGCTCACACTCGACTCCAAAACGACGTCGGATTAGATCAAGCGCATCATGGCCGAGATTGACAAGGACGGCGACGGCTACATTGATCTCAAGGAGTTCACTGACTTCCACCATTCTCGGGGAGAAAAGCTCGCCAACTCGAGGGAGCTCCGCTACGCCTTTGATCTATACAACTTGGACAAGAACGTACTCATCTCGGTCACTAAGTTGCATGCTGTGTTGCAAAAGTTAGGGCAAAAGACATCCTTGAGTGACTGCCGCAGAATTATTAGCTCCGTTGACGCCAACGGCGATGGCAACGTCAATTTCAAGGAGTTCACGAAGCAAAGAAGGTTGCTGCAAAGGACTCTAAACCTAGTGACGTGATTTGCATATGAGTGGATGAAACAGAGCACTTTTTCCCGTGCAAGAAAGGCCACCTTCTTTCTGCTTTGCGTTGTGTGTCTCCAATCTGAATAAATCCTCAAACATGTCTTATATGGTCTGATGTGTCGAATGGTGTCAGCATATTTATCTCGAGCTCCACTAATATTCAACGGTGTTATCTCCAGCTATGCATCCTTACTCTAATTTCTAAACCATCAGGGACGAACGTCTATCACGGTTGATACTTGAGGGGCTACTTTAAAAAAAAAACAAAAACCCCAGGGACTGATTTCTGTATCTAACCAAATTTCAAGGATCAAAAGCTTATTTTTTCCCTTAAATTATCCTATTAAACCAAAAGAAAAATTCTCAACACATCAGTTGGCTTCATGATTATTCATATTTGAATATTAATTTATGTTTTATAAATTAGTCTATAATGGTAAATGATAAATTACATTCTCTTTTCCTGAAAGATATTTAAATTTTCTGAATGGTGAATGTATGGAAATTTTCCAAATTTATACAGTCAAGTCACAATTCAGAAAATTTAAATTGCCAATGCAAATTCATCCAATTTATTCTTGAAATCATAAATCGATCAAGTTATAACAGAAAAGTACGAAGCGAGGGAACCCTGTTTGTAAGTCAATGAACCAGAATTCAATTCATTATTTCTCCTCAAAGAAGAGGGGGGAAAAGAAACAAATAATATAAGCAAGAAGAAATTGTCCCCCAAAAAAAAAAGGCAAGAAGAAAAGTAAAAGTGCATACTAAAACACATTGCTTGTTCAAGACTTACGACTAATGTACAAGATATGTACATAGTAATATAGACACTTTTTCAATAGTAAATGATCAAATCAACATGTTACAAGACATACACTTCATAAATTTTATACAATTCAGAGAAACATTTTTTGATAGTTATCAGCAGCCTCTGAACTGGAAACAGAGAGAATCAACTGGAACTTGGTTAAGGAAAAAAAGAATTAATACCAATGTAAGATTCCACATAATGAAGATATATTTGAATTGAGAATCACATATGAATCAATCATAGTAGTAGGATAAATTACCTGAAATCAAGATTGTCATGATTTAACATCAGTAGAGATATAGATGCTCCGCCATGGAAAATCTGCTGTTACTAAAATAATTTATATAGCTTATACTTTGGGAATGGTGGACCATAGAAGGACTCAAACAGTCACGTGGCAAAAGATTTCGTTTGCCCCAAAGTAACCTGGGACTTCATGTATCTGTTTATTAGACCAGCAAGAGCTTGTATCAATGATTTGGGGTCATATGTTACACCAACTTTAGGATCACGTACCGAGTCAACAACTATCTGTAAAAATAGCAACATCAAGATGCTCATTAACTAATGTAATGATCCTGCATCATAAAGTATACATAGACATGACCCAACATCACCAATCTGCAACGTTATCAAGGAAACAATTACAATCATTATAAAGTCAGAATTACAATGATGATATACATCACTTGTTACAGTGGCAAAATCCTGGTTAAACAACTTTAAATCAAAACCTTTTGTGGAAGCCAATTTCACATGGAAAAAAATTGTAAATATGGAACCCACCAGTTAAGTGTTTTACACATAAGGACCAAATCATCAATGTAGTTATTCAGTTTAACATTTGCTGGATAACAATATTTGGTGGTTATATGGTCCTAAAGTGTAAAAAAGTCACTGAGTAAGTCCCTGTCATAATTCCCACACTAAATGCCGATTTGAATTACCTTTTTGTAAAAAGTCTGTCACAATAACCACAGTTTACAAAAATGAAGTTTGAATAAAAATAAAAAAGTTTACCACAAACCTGTTTAGATAAAAAAAGGAAAAATTATGGTTACAAATCATGGTTTAATTTATCTTTTGGTAAACTAAACAAACCCTAGGTCGTTTCCAAAATTCAACATGTCAAATACAACCTAAAAATATGCAACCTCCGTATGTGAAATTGTCCATTTTAAGTTAAAAACACTGGTATGTATGTTGATCATGGCAAAGATGATAAATTTTGCTCGGTCATAAATACTATGCATAATAAACCAACATACCACCTCACGTATTCCTTGGGAAGCCAAATGTTCTTTATCAACTGGAATTTCACCATCTCTTGGAACCAATAGAGTGTTGATATACTGTCCCGGCTGCACAAAATTTTTTTTAATGGAAGAAAAAGTTGTATCAAGAGGTGAAAGACAAAACATTGAAGTATAATAAATGCTCAAACCAGTGAAAATAAGAAAGAAAGAAAGAAAGAAAAAAGGCACATAGATGACATATTTCCGAATGAATTCGAGTTTCATGGGATTTCTTTAGTAAAAAAAAAAAAAAAAGCCCCAATAGGTCAGTACTGGCTCTCGTGTCAAAGTTAATTATTAATCAAAGGCCTTTTATTGTACTTGGCTTCACGTAATTTGGCTGTGAACGAATTAAAGCACGTACAAGGTTCTGTAAACGGTTACAGGGATCTCCATATGTTCGATTGAGAGCATCGGTAATGGCAGTGACAAAGCATGAAGCTGAAAACCCACTTGTTTCTCGATCACGTGTGCCATTTAACATAAGAACCTGTCAATTTTTTTTTTCTTGAATTATTATCGACAGTCCAGCAATAAGTCACACAAGTTTCAATGAGTGACACACAAATCTAATCCACCATTAAGTAGCCAAAACATGGTATAGTGCAGCTCAATTTCATGCAGGAAAGACCTTGCATGATACCATACAAGAAAACAAGAAAGTATATATATTAATTTCCATTGAATAAAATAATGGGATAAGGCTATTATAGTTGTTGTTATTGTTGTTGAATAAAACAAAGTTTCATCTACCTAGAGAAAAGACATGTGCTTCACTTTGACAGTAAAGGCATGTGGCTTAATTGTAACAGGGCACTCATGCCATATGATGGACAGAACTTTAAAAATTTTTGGGTCTCATCATATTGAAAAGTTAAATATTATCGGACTTGGGACATGAAAACCATATCAAAGGAAATCAACCCATGCCCATTTTGCCCTCAATCAAGGGCACAGTTATGCCAAGGTTGGGACACTTTGAGAATCTACAATTATAGTGATTGTATTCTAAAAAAAAGCTTAATAAAAAAGGCATCTCATCTAGACCCTTACGTCATCAGTGCTCTTGTCAATAAGCTAGGCAAACGGTTATAATAACATAATAAGAAAATACCTTAAGACAGGACCTTGAAGATATGATCTCTCCAATTCCCAGCAATACCTAGAAGAATATGAAAGACAGTGCACATCTGATGGTACAATTAGATTGCCTTAAACAATAAAACCTAAAAGTTGTCTCCATAAAATTACAAATTAGCCCAAATAAAATTACATCAAAAATTATTTCCTGAGAGAGCTGGCAAGTAAGTTAATCCGAGTGAAATCTAATCGGGCATGACAACCAACTCCTGAATCTCCCTTGGCTACATAAAATAAAACGTATATATGATTTATAAGAGAAAGTGCCCCCAAATCTTGTAAAATAGTAGAAAGCTCCATATCATTTGATATAGAAACAGCTCTGACACTTTCTTCTTTTCTGTTTACAAAGTAATTATGCTCTTAACCAAGTAATAAGTTAAATTATGGCTCAATGCAATAGATCAATTCATTTCTCTTGGCAAATGTACTTTTTTTGGCCAGTTGGCAAATGTACATAAAGATCCACAGTTACTGAAGTACATATGGTTCCTAGCTCTATAATTATCAAACATTAGGGAAAACAAGAAATGAACTCTTAACTGCTTCAGCAAATTGACTTTTACTTTATAAACTTGAAGAATATGCTAGAAAGCTAAATCCAGTCAGTAAAGTTTCCAAACACATCCATTGGTTTAAGATTTGGCAAATCAAGTTTTAAAAGAGAGAGAAATCTTCAGGGGGTACGGGTTTCTATCAGTACCACTCAACAACTCAAGTTTTAAAATAGGGTGAAATTTTTGAGGGGTAAAACAATGGTTCAGTCGTTATCACTTTGCAAACCCATCACATGGTTTGAAAAGTATCATTCTACCAGTCTGTACTTAAGTTTGTAGTCACCCCCTCTACATCAGGGGGACGGAAATCCTGGATAGGTTAGTTCATAATCACTCTCCCCCATGTGCATTTAAAATGTGATTTCACTGTCTCGGGATTGAAGTCCAGTATCACCCGAAACCCTACCCTTGAAAAGGCTAAACCATCTCATTAAATTTTTCCAGATACAACTATGGTGTCTTGATGCTCATAAATATATTAAAGTTCCCTATAGCATATAAAATATTGCCCTATTCAGTAGATAAGCATCAGACCAATCACTGATAAAGAAATGATCACAGAGAATATCAATTAATTGTGCAATATATCAAAATAATGAAAAAATAATATGCTAACACAAGAGGATACAAAATTGGTACTGTCTCAAATAAAATGAATGATTATGCAGCAGCATCACTTCTTGAGAAGAAATGTCATATAGTTATGCAACATAGCAAGAATCTTACCAATGAAGGGCAGATCGAAGTAAAAAGGGATCCCATAGCATAGATAATGCAATCCACATTATTCAACTGCTCTAGTACAGCAGGATTAGCAGCAGGAAAGACCTATTGAAAAAGAAGTTAATGGAACAATTATGAACCAACAATGTATCAAGTAGTTGTGATCAAAACCAAACCAAACCAAATTGACTGAAAAAAAGGGTAGGTCCAAATCAATTTTTGACAAGTGAAAACAAATTCAATCAGTTTGCTTTGGTTTGGTTAGCTTAAAACCGAACATACAAATGGCAAAAAATGATATTGTTCAGAAGATGCTACTAAGCAACAAGTTAGATCACTTGTAATAACCACAATAACTTATGGATGAAATAAAACACAAGTATATGAAGTAATAATTTAAATGGAGCTTGGAATAATGGAAAAAAATTATTAAGAAAAATTTATTAACTTGGAGAAGAATGATTTATTATCTTCTACAATGTAATATTATTTTTATGTTCTCACATGAATTAGCATTTTGAACAGTCAGGTCCAAATTCTAGAGGTATACAATTAATTAACTTTTCTTTTATTTAGTTGACAAAGCAATCATCTATACATATTTCAAAAATAAACTTCCAGCAAAAAATCCATATCACATGACCAAACTGAATAGACAACAACCCAAAATCAAATAGGTTCTCTATTTTGCATAACTGACTTGCTCAGTTCAATTTGGTTCTAGTCCAAAATTGAACCGAATCAAAACTTTGAACAACCCTAGTATCAGGAATTCCATATTGAATCTGTATATAGATTTATATTGTAAGAAAAATGAAATTACAAGACGTTTGTTACTAATACTTCCAGACAATGAGGAATCACATAAGCAAAACTTTGCATAGATTAAAATATTTGCAGTTAATTGGCATACTCATGAAATAAGGAAGTAGAACAATTATGGGTTGCGCTCATAGTCCACCAATTAGAAACCCAAGATTCCAGATTTCTATAAAATTCGACCATAAAATTTAAGATATAGAAGGTTAACACCAGAATTATAGAGCATCAGTTCATAACAACTGCTTTGGATAAATAGTTCATTTGACATCCTTTTAAAAATTCTGTGCATAATTGTTTTGGAGGTTTCTTCAGATGTTTAATGTCAATGAGATTGAAGAGCTCCAATTTATTGATATATTTTTATTTCAGCTAGTTCTTTTTCAGTTAAAGAGTATAGCTTATTAATTTCTTTCCTATGAATTTTCTTCCATCATCCATAAGAAAAGAAATGTTTTATTTAATATTTCTTACATACTATGCAATACAGAAAGATATAGTACATGTCCAAGCAAAAAAATCAGATAAATGCTTTTATGATTGCATCATCTATCTAACCTTTTTTATTTGTTTCCAATTTTATAGACCATTGCAAAAAACAGTTGACATTCACGGCAAGGACATTGCAAACAATTAGGCACAGGTCAAACCATTAACCTCATGAAGCAAATTTTTTCCTTCACTTGACATGTAGAACACTCGCTTTATTCTCGAAGGAAGTGCTGGAGTTGAAGAGCTTTCCTACCCATGAATGTATAAAACTTCAATAGATAAGAAACGCATAATAAAAATGCCAAGAACCAGTAGCACAATACAATAACTTAATAATTTCTTTCATAGAAAAAAGAAATTATTGATGAGGAGGGGAAAAATGATACAATAGAGGACAAGGAATCCTCCCAATCCATAAATAAAAGTATTAAATTAAAAATAGCATAATAAACACATTTTTTTTTATTGATTTTCACTTTAGCCAAATCAAAATTCAAAGAACTATTTGTAATCAGTGATGGTGGATTTGAGAAAACAATTTCATAATTATCAAATAAAAAGCCGACATTTATCATTGGCTTTGGATAATAAGTTAAGTTACTTCATATCACTCGATTAATAAAAGAAAATGCATATCAAAGGATAACCCCAAAAATCTATTTTCTGAAATACAAACTAACAGGTATTCTAGACCATATCAATCTGAAGCCTGAACTAAAACCCATCAGTAATACTAACATACCAACATGCATACAATATCAACAAAACACTCTACATCATACCATTAAGTGTGATGCATTGTCATGAAACAAAGGCCAAATATGAAGATCAAATTCTCTCAATATTCTGATTTACTATTCCTCATGAAGCATGATCTTTTTTTCTTTTGGTGCAAGGAGCGTGGCCTTTTTTAATAATGGATATATCAGCTGAAGAAAATGTCAAAATCCTTAAAGGAATAAGATTTTATTCTTAGACTTTGTCTTTGTAGGAAAAGGTATAGGTTTCTGTGAAACATTTGCAATGCTTTCTTTCAGTTCAATCTTCTTTTATATGATTTAGTCAGCAAACTGCTATCTTATTGGTTTGGGGATCCAATAAATTCCTATATGTGACGAGTAAGGAACCTTGGGGGTGAAGCAATGTTAATATTCTTCAACTTCTATGCTCATTTGTTATAATAACTTCTATGATCTATTCTAAATTTTCTAACCAGGCCCAACCTAATTTTATTTGACAGACAGTATTAATAAACCTTTCCCTCAACCTAAATATTCCTCGCATGACACTACCTAAAACCCATCAGACCCTTAACCTTATTCTCAGAGGTACTGTTAAGACTGCAAATAACAGAACCCAAACAGCTACAAGATGGCCCCTTCACAAGCATAAAATGGGCCTTAAATTAACCATCTTTCTTCCTTAATCCACTAAAAACTTAATCTTCAGCCCACTAAATCCTAATTCCTTTTCATCCCCATAATACAAACACAAGTTCATTTTCCTCTTTAGTGCTCCTTCACTAGCTTTTTAGGCAGTAAAAGTAACAAGCTTCAGCATGGAGGAGTCCTTCGCATAAGATGGAACTCAAGGGTGAACACTTGACTTGACAACGGTAATGGGATGGAATGGATCTCCTTTAACTGAATCTTTAACCTAATAGACGCTCTTCAGGCCTAGCTAGATAGTCAATCACCAGCTGGATAGTATATATAATTTATTTCAGGAAAGTTCCTCTTTTACCAAGCGAAGTTCAAGCAAAATGCTGTAAGACAGCAAGTGTAAGCATCTTATCACAGATACCATACTAGCACACCTTTTTAACAGGCTCCATGGATCCACTGGTTGGATGAGAAATTTCATTTTGTCCTCGTATTATAGTTCCATCCTAAAATATGATAGAAGCAAATTGTGATATAATGTAACTGATTCAAAATAGTGTGGGGAAATCATCTTAGAGAAATTTTAGATCAATTACTTTTACCATGAAAATAAATTTAGCCCCAGAATAATAACTCTATGGAACCATACTATGGTTACAATGCTAATCAGATATAGAACCATCAACCATACCCATAATTCACATCCTAATGTAAGCCTATCATTGGTTGAAATCACTGGTAAGACCAGGCTATCAGAGGGAATTTCTGATACACGTGAAAACAAAAATATTGCAGCATCCAAGGACTGAAAAAATATACGTGCTCCTGCAAAAAAGAAATTCCCAATGCTGCAAAGTTTATAAGATGTCAGTGAAGTTGTAGTAGAATGGTATTACACAGAGTAATCACGAATATAATTATATTACAATTTTGTTTGGCCAAAAGTATATTACTATTAGTAGGACTAATCTTACACTTACATTGGACAAGGAACCAACTTAGTTCATCGTAACTAGTCACCAAAATAAAATACAGGTTGCATGCACAGCAGGTTACAATTTGCAGATGAAAATAAGAAAACAACAGTCCCATCACTGATAACTGTCTTCACTACTTTGAAGGCAAGTGGTTGAATGAAAGTTTTTGAATCCATATCCAACTTTGTGCTTCATTTTTTCTAACAATTATTGCAAAGAAAGTTATTCCTTCCCAAGTCCAAGATTTTCAAGCAGATTTAATACCATATTCTCTTAAAATAATAATCCTCTCTCAGCCTGCAATTAAAGTGATCAGTTAGACTAAACTAAAACAAAGTGGATAACTTGCTGAAAGGTAATAATATTAGTTTATCAAGTCCCTGACATATTATTTGCTACAATTCAGAAAGTCAGTGTTAGTTCACATGGCAAGATGGTGGGCTGTTCTTGTAGCCTATACATATCAATTTATTAGTATGTAGCTTTTACTAATTATTGGGCATTTCGTTTATCACTTTAGCATCTTACTGAATATCCAAACCTTTCAATTCATGTTACAGTCGGGCCAGTGCTACATTTAAACATTTAGACCTTTAAATTCTCTCTACTAAAGTAAAATCAAGATGAAATTACAAATTACAAGACCTGCCATTGCTGAAACAAAATGATTCATCAGATCGCCGGATAATCTGTGCAAAAACAAAGAAAGCCCATATTTTATGCCAAAATATTGAGAGAGCATAAAAAATATAAACAACTTGGAAAGAATTAGAACAATTGACAAAATAATAATAGGAAGAATACTAGTGATATTCATAACAACAACATGATGATGAAAACGACATACTAGAGGGGAAAATATTAGAAAGATATCGATTTTAATAAAAATGCATATGTGTAGTGATAAATAGTTTTAATAAACTGGGGTTTCTTAATGAAACTATCGACCAGATATCTTAATTTTGAATTTACAAAATGGGCATGGTATGTGGTTTTTGGGGGGAAAACTAAGCTCCAAAAAACAGTAGCCCTTGCTAATTATGAAGAAATAGGGAATGAAATTGTCAATTTGAAACAAGAATCCACCGTCTAGACAGCAATTATGTATGTGTGTGCATGTCGATATAGATAAGCAGTATTTAGCTAATTGCCAATGATATTTAATCCAGGATCAAAAAAGAGAAAAAATCATGAAAAAACAGGGTGACAGAACAAGAAATCCAATAAAAAAGCATCAGTTTGAACAGAGTCACCTGATTCTGGAAATAAGCCAAAAAGGCTCGAATAGTCTCCCTGTAGGGTTTTGACACGCCTTTCCATAGAGAGTGATCACCCTCCACAATAGAGTACCTACAATATGGAAACTCAGCATACTGCGAAACCTACAGAATTACTCAACAGTAACATTTAGCAAGTCATATGAAGGGAGTGAAGATGATATTCAAAATGAATTTTTTCCATTAGATTAAGGCAGATGACCAATAGCACCAGGGATTACACCTCATATATGGAAAGCATAAGTTAGTAGTTACAGTCCCATCAAAACTAGAGAAAAGACAGACAGCAGTAATTCAATAACTCACACAAATAATTGAGGAAGAATATGATAAACTAAAAGATAAATAATTGTAGCAGAAGTGGAGGAAGGGAGAGATGCTAGAAAAAGTCAGAGATTTGTTGACTACAAGGAATTAGACTAAGAGTGTCACCCTCCAAAGGCAGAAGTTACAAAGTGATAAGGCCTTGAGCTACACGCAAATAACTATTTCAGCCTTTTCTTTTTAGCTTGATTTCTGAAACATATTTCTGCATAGATCAGGATTGACATTCCAAGTTAGCTATTATCAGTTTAGCACATATGATGCACTATTTTGTAATAACATTTTTATATCATTTCTTGGCCCTGTGAATGTGTGATCCAAATTGCAGTCAGTCTGAATGACAGCTCCAATGGAATATGGAACATGGTGAGCACGGAAATAGAAGAGATGTAACAATAAAGTGGTACCATTCTGATCTAACCAAAGAATTAAGAATACTATTCACAGCAGGAAGAAGGCCTTTCACAGCAACAATAAAGTGGTACCATTCTGATTTAGCGTGACGTGGATCAAGTGATAGACGATGACCAAGCAATCTGCGAACTGCAAGAGCCTCCGCCGTACTATGATTAGACAATCTCAGACACCTGGAACGTATGTCTCCAACAGCAGGACCGCCTGTAAATTATCCCATCAACGAATCAAATTTCTAATAAGCTTAAAAGTAACAAATTTTCTCATACCCAAATATTTACTTGCCATCCCCGCGGAAGATAAGATCCAAATTTCTCAAATGTTGACTAAAAAAAGATCTTGCAGGAAGTAAAAGTCGTTACCAAGGACGCGGACAATTTCAGCCGTACTTCCACCATCATCAGAAACAGGAAGAACATGAGCGACACAAGTGGTGAAGTTCTTAAGCTCTTCCGCCACGCCATTGAACGCCGTCCCACCTGCACATCGAACTCCCAAAAGCGCTTAGATTTCAACATCAACACAGAAAAAAGTAAAAGAAAATTGTAAGTCAGGCGGCAGGGGTGAACGAAGTTATCAGGCACCTGAAAAGACGAGCAATGCAGGCTGCGGGTGACTAGGGTTAGCATCCGAGGAACATCGACATTGGTGATGCTGGGAAGGAAATGAAGCCATAGAAGAGGACGAAGGAGAAGGTGGAGAAGAAGATGTGGGAGGTAGTCTAGGATAGAAGAAAGGGAGGGTCTTCCACAATGTGGGACCCAACCAACCCTCGGCCATATTCCCGCGTCTTCGGCAAACCGATTTTAATGTCACGGACACGCAACTGTGCGCTAACTTTTTCCTATCCTACCGTTGTATCTCGGACTCCGCGGACCACCACGATCATTGCGTCCACGTTATTTCCTTTTTTATAAAAGGAAATATTGCAACCGACAACTTCCATTTATTTAAATTTACATATATTTAATTAACAATATTAAATTATGTACGGGCCGAAATGAGCATGCCGAGATTATAAGTCTGAGGTAGATAGATGCCCCTTTAAAGCCCCACTTTCCGGGCTCATATACACCGAGCTATAATTCGGAGGTCGAGCTTTATTGTGACAAGCCGAGTAATATATCGGTTATCGAATGATAGGGCCGAGTGATCGTATGGCCAAATGATTGTCCGACTGAACAACATATCGGCCATGTGACCGACTACGGGTTTCTCCATGAAAATTGTATTGCCCCAAAAACACCCGGTTATGATTAACAGTTATGGAATCATAATCATAACTGTATGACGAAAAATCAGGAATCATGCAAAAAGAGCGCGATACTCCATAATCATTATTTATGAAATATCCCGATAAATTAGGGATTACAGGGAGAAGATGGGAGAACCTTAATGGTCAGGAAAAGGTCAATAAAAGGGAAAAAGATAGGTGCATAGAAGATTATTATTTTTTGGGCACTGCACACTTAAAGAAGGGAAGTGTATCCAAGACTTTGGAAGAAGAATAGTTTCTCTCGATCATTTGATGGAACAAATTACAATTATAAAAATAAAAGCACATATAATTCGGGACAAGATTGAAACTATTTTTTTCCTTATACTTGATTGGCTTTATTCATTTGACAAAAATTTGTGGGGATATTAAGAGGGAAAAATTTTGTTGTATTCGTTTGTTCCATAGGGTTAGCCAAGCAGTGGATAGCAAAGGCGGTGGCAAGAAACCCTGTATAATTTTTTATTAGGTTGTCATATTATTTTTCTTGAATGTTTATTATTTTCTGAATATTTGGTTTGCTCGCATGTGATATTGTGTTTTTCATATATATAAGTAAGTTGTGCGCGTATAATATGATGAATAAAACACAGCAGCATATCAAATATCCAAACAGAAATCTACATTTAAGAAGGGTAATGTCACTTTGTTGTGGAGGATTATCTAAATGTTATTTATATATCTTTTGCTATTGGCTAATTTTGGGAGCAAGTAAATACACAACCATTTTTTCCTATTAATATTTCATAACAAATAGTTGTAAAGCATGATTAGATGTGTCTTTTTTTTTTTGGCCACGCATGATTAGATATATCTAAATCAGCCAGAATCATACCAAATAATTTTAGAGCATAATTAGGTGTATTTTAGCCAAAATTCAAACAAATAACTAGTCTAGACCAAGACGATGCTAGGCCATTGATGACGCAGGAAGAGATGGCAAAGTATATTTCACTAAATGATGGGTGGCTTGAATGTAACTCCTTTTTTTTGTTAATAATGACGTCAAGAAAAACTTGAAAAGAAAATAAACAGGTTACATGATAGCTACAGCATCATTCCTATCCGCTTCCAAAAGAATGGAGATGTCAGGAGGGATGTTCTCCAAGAGTACAAGGTTGGTGTCTCCTGCTGAAGTTCTATATCCCAATTTTCCATCAAAAGAGATCTGGCGTATTGGATTATATGATAAAGGGGTGATTAATTCCTCCATCTCTGAGAATCAAATTTATGGATTTCAAAGAGTCAGAAAACAACTTCATTTGGGAGTATCCGAGCTGTTTACTCCCAAGCAGATTGCCTGAAGTTCAGCTGCTGAAGGTGACATGAATCCTAGGCTTTGTTTGAACCTAAACAGCCAATTGCCAAAATATCCCTTGCTAGTCCACCACAAGCTACATGTTGAACTCTGTTGACCGAACCATCTACGTCCATCCTGATCGTGTCTTGTAGTGGGGGTGTCCAAGTTTGATCAGTCCTCTCTGGTTCGTTGAGAATTTTGGCTTGAATGTAACTTCGAGAGGTGTTTTGTGGAGAAAGTAAAGGATGTTGGTGGGGAAAGATTATTAGAGACTGTATAGGGGAAGTTGTATAACTATGCAACTTTACCTATAAACCTTTCCCGGTATACTTGAAAAATAAGTTTAAAAAAGGTGAAAAGAAGAAGGGAAAAGTATAAAGTTCATATTTAACATACGACAAAGTGGCTTTATTGACTGCAAAGGAAGGCATGCCTCATTAATTACTCAGTGGGGACAAATGTCCCAATACAATTATCAATGACCAAGTCTCTCATACAACTAGGGGGCTGTTTAGTTAGTTCACATAAGAGGGTAAATGAGGGATTGATGATCATATCATATTACTTGATCTATTTGATTAGTCAAAACTGATGTAAACACCCTCACATGAGATGAAGGTCTTCACCTCAATTAATGTGAAGGCCTTCACTCCCAATTTGCAATGTAAAGACCCTCACATTGCTGTAAATGATAGAAAAATTACCACATTACCCTTTAGAAAAAAACTCGTTCCACATCTGCATGGTGGGAATTTGAGAAGCAGGTTGATGCGAGGAGAAATCCCGCCAATGAGACTTGACCAACTAGCGTGCTCTATAGCTTCTTTTCACCTTCACCAAGCTTGACTTCCATGGCCGAACTAGATTCAAATTTCGAACTCCATTGCAACTCATGAGCTCTATTGGCGTCCTTATCTGAATCAACCAAATTTAACTTCTATGTTGCATCCTTTCTTCACCATCACCGTGGTTCACATTGATCGATCTTTGTTCTTTGTCGTTTGTGAACTCCACATGCTTCAAATTGGATCTAGGTTTCGAACTAGATTCGCATTCGTTCCTTGTCATCCGTCGAGGTCGATATTTAGATCAAGTAAAGAGGAGGTTTCAAATTCCCACATGTTTCGATCACATCTAGGTTTTGGGTTTTGATTTGTGTTATGTTGTGTTGTTATTAATGGCCACCAAGAAGGAGGATGGCCGCCGGGAAGGACGAAGGCTGCTAGGGTGGAAGGATATTTTTTTGTTTTCAAGGGTGAAATGGCAATCTCAATTCTATTTTTATTTTTCTTTTTGATAATAATAAAAATCAATCCCTTATCTTTAAAAGGTTAACCAAGCAAATTACTATGTAATCATCATCTTATTATATTCCTTCACATTTTTCACATCACATTACTTATGCTATGTTTGGGAGTTTTTTGTAGAAGAGAGTGGAATAGAATGGAATGACTATATAGGTTGGGCCATTGTTTAAGAGATTTTTTTAGGAGAAAATGGAATGGCAATATATAGCCTCATAAGTCATTCTTAGCTATCCTAAATCTAATTTTTTTTGTCCCCCTAAATTGATAGGTCAATTATGGAATGGTTAAAAGTAATTATTTAAATTACAAAAACACTCATTAACCCTAATAAAAAAAATTCATTCTCATGATTTTTTTTACTTTTTCCATATCATCAAATCTATCCTGTCATATTATACCTTTCTTGGTGTTTTGTCATCATATCAATTAGATCACTCCAATCACATCATATCTCACATGTACAATTGAATCACTACTTCAAGATATGTTTTCTTCCACAAGTTTTGTGATTTATCATAGCTTTCTTATTTTTTGTGCTCTATCATAGTTAATTTAGTTATTTTTATTTTTTGATAAAATTTTTACTTTCTTCTTAATATTATTATTAAAAAAATCAAGTTGTTTTACTACAACAACAACATAATAATAATAATAATAATTATTATTATTATTATTATTATTATTATTATTTATAAAAAGTAAAAGCAATATAAATTTTTTATATGAAAAAAAAAACTTGTTTTATTATTTAAATTTGATAATAAGGGTAATATTGGGGAAAAAATTTATAATATATTCTATTCCATTCATTTTATAATAACTTCCAAATAATAGTTAAATGAGGACGCTCCTATCTTTCATAAAACTTCCAAACAATAGAACATTTCGTTCTATTTCACTCTATTCTGTTTCATTCTATTATGTTCCATTAATAATTATTTCATTTCATTCTGTCATAAACTTTCAAATATAGCCTTAACTCCATTATAATTAAATCAAACGGGTTATAAGGATCTCATTAGTAAAAATAGAAGTTGACTTGAATTTAATGTCCATTGAAGAGAGAGATTTCTCATTCTCATTTTTTTTTCCATTTCCATTTTATATTAGACCTCTTCCAGTTGAAACATGGACTCTCCTAAAAGTTGTGCATAGGATCAGACTTAAAGCCAGTGGATGTCGTTTCTGAATCTAACTGCCTACCTCTCTTTTAGTCTAATAACAATAAACAAGTGTGCATAGATTAATATATATAGTGCTTTTGTGGAGTCTATTAGCTTGATTTAGGAGTGCTCTTTCATGGGAGTTTTTTTTTTTAACACCATCATGGGAGTTTTTATTTAGCAGCAAATTGACTTGTTAAGAAGTCTTGCAAGGGAGTGTGTCCTGGAGGTTAGGTGTCATCAACCCCTCTCTGGTTTTTATCCTTAGAGTTGATTTTGGTGAAGGAAGAACTGGTTGTTGGATGTTATAAGCCCCACTTCTTTTGATTTCTATCCATAGTTTTGATTCTGGTGAAAGAACAACAGGTGTAGGCTAACCATTTTTTGGCTTTTGGCTTTATAGTCTATATGTTTTCATGGTTTTTTTTTTATTGTGTATTCTGATGTTTGCAATTTGTTTGCATGTTAAGATTTTCTAAATGGTGGTCTCGACTGGAATGCATTATTTAGTTTTGGCCAAAAACCCATAAAAGAAGAAGAAAAAAAGCCGAAGTCATTCTATTGTTATCACTTTGGCTATGCCCATACAAATATTCTCTGATTAAAATTTCCTTTACCTCATGATTTTGAAATTCATCCTAGCTTCTCAATGATAAATATATTTTTTAATTCATTATGCTAACGCCCAAATCTTATCATAAGAAAAACACTAACCAAACACCCTTTCGGCCAAAGACGAACCTAGATAATAAGAAAAAGGAATAGTCGCCCTAAATTATTGAATTCTTTGTAACTTTTATATATTATATGTATAATTAATATTGTTTTCCTATAAAAGTCATGATTTCACTATCTTAAAATTTTGAATTTAGTCCCTTTATATATTTTGCCCCCCTCCCAATCAATATTTCCTAGTTCCGTCCCTGTTTTCAGCCTTCCCTAAGTTAATAATCTTAAACCAAAATCATTTCAAGTCATAATTAGGAGTTTCTAAATTAACTAAAATTATTCATATCACTAACAATATAAAATATAAAATCTATAGAGACTCACCCACATTATTTACAAGTAATGAATAATGGTAATTTTTTTGGATTTCCAAGCAATCTTTTTTATTCATTTAATCTTTATCTTCACATTTTATTAGATTTTAGTACAATTTCACTTTATCGGATTAGTATTCGCAAATTTCAATAGAATTTACATATTAGAAAAATGAATAGAATTTTCAATAAATTTTGAAGTTATAATCTCTTCTATGCCTTGCGTGAAAAAATATATATAACAGTTGACGTCAATTGGAAAACTCAAATTGACATTGTTAAATTATTGCTGATAATGATTGCATGAGAAGAAATAGGATGCTTGCTTCTTTCTTTTAATCAATTGACCTTCTCAAGAAGAAAAATACAGAGGTTGAAAGATAATAGGGAGAGTAATAATCTTCATAAAAGGCTAGTGGTACAAGAAACTTGCTCAATTTTATGATAGAATGGAATGAAATGAAAATAGAAATAAAATAAAAAAATACTTTTTAAATGTAATATGTCTTATATGTTTTTAAATAAAAATTAATAATAAAATATAATTATTGTTGAGTAATAATTATGAGAGTGCAGTATATATTTTACATCTCAATTATTATGTAATTAAAAATATTTCTTCTCCTTAGTGGCAACCAAATGAACTTAAACTTAACATTTTATTTAAGGGATATTAAAAGTATGGCCACTTAATCCAATCACTAATATTTTGAATTCTTTCTAAATATAATTTAATAAATAAACAACATGCATTTTCAAAAAGAAGTACAAATATTTTTCTGTATTTATGATTTACGGATAATGCAAATTGTTTAAATTTTATATTATATTTTTTTTAATGTTACAACACTCTCACACCCCATAAGTTTAAGTACTGAAATACCATATACTTATAAAAAATTAGTTTTTTTAACAGGAAAATGTACTGTTTTAATTTTTGACGAAAGAAGGGGCGCCGGCCTTAAAAATATAGAGATGTTAGTCCGCTTGATCGAGTTAGGTATAAAAAATTAGGAGCTGCAACTAAAACATGTTTACAGAGGCTAATAAGAAGTAATAACTGTGCTCCCAAATTCTTACCGTAAGTGTGACTAGTGGTTTCCAATATCAATACCTGATAGATTCCCTCTTCTGTGCTCATCCGTGTGCTTATCACTTTTGGGCTATCTTAGATCAAATATGGACAATCCAAAGATAATAAGTACACAGTGTTCATCATCTTTTATGAGCATTGAAGAGAGGTTTTACCTGTTAATACCATCATCTGAGTTGCAAAAACTTAAAATGGGGAAATTATGGGTTTTGAGATCCCACACAGTGTAACTAATATCTTTTTTAGGAGTTGTTTAGTATAATTATTGATAAGTAATTTACTTTGAAGTAAACTTTCATAAAAAATTATATATAATTTGTTTATTTTATTTTTTATTTTTCAAAAAATTCAAATAATTTTTTAAATGTATATATTATATATATGATATAAATATCCTATTTATTTAAAAAATTGATTAAGGAGTTAAGCATCTTTTTTGGAAAACATCAACTTAAAAAAATAGAATTTTTCTAGGTTTTATTCGGGTAGGACTTCCCAAATTGAGTCTAATTTTCTGAAAATTTTTACATTTTTTTCAAATCAAGTAATATAAATTAATTCATTTCTCAATAAATTTAGCTTCACTCTCTTACTTATTCTATTAATTATTTGCTTTACTTTCGGCTTTATCATTCTTTTTCCTGGGGACTTGCTTATTTGTTTTTAGTTAATAGAGTCTCTTGACTCCCTTTTATTAAAAAAAAAAAGAAGAAGGAAAGAACAGACAAAAAGAATTTTAAAAAATACAAAATACAGATAAAGAGATAAAATCTTTGGATGTTTAATTAATTTTAATTTGGTTTATGACCGGGCTGACCCGAATCAGTCCCCGCGATTGAGTTAGGGTTTATATATCACTCGCTCCACTCTTACCTGTCCTCTATCAATTGTTCCCCCAAAACTGCAATCCCTAATTCCCAGCCCAGATCGAAGTCCCTTTGCTATGGATTTCTCGAAGAAGCGCAAAACCGAGGAGAACGGAAACAACGATTCTGTTCCACCCACGACCACCCTCAGCGCAGATGACATCCGCAAGATACTCAAACCCTTCACCCAAGAACAGCTCCTCGAGCTGCTTCAATCAGCTGCTCTTCATCACCCGGACGTTCTCGAGGCTATACGTTCCGTTGCTGACCGCGACTCCACCCTTCGGAAACTCTTTGTTCGGGGGCTTGCAGGGGAAACCACCACGGAGACACTCAGCAGTGTTTTCTCCTCCTTTGGAGAGCTCGACGAGGCTATCGTTATCTTCGACAAAACAACGGGGAAGTCCAAAGGTTATGGCTTTGTGACTTTTAAGCACGTTGATGGTGCTGTATTAGCACTGAAGGAGCCCAGCAAGAAAATTGATGGGAGAATGACGGTGACCCAGCTTGCAGCTGCTGGAGTATCGGGCAGTCAGGGGACTAATGCGGCTGCCGCGGCTACAAGTGATGTTTCTACACGAAAAATTTTCGTGGGTAATGTGCCGTTTGATATCTTGTCGGAGAGGCTGTTGAGTTACTTCTTGACGTTTGGGGAAATCGAAGAAGGGCCTCTTGGGTTTGACAAAGGTAATGGAAAGTCCAAAGGTTTCGCATTCTTTGTGTACAAAACGGAGGAGGGAGCTCGGGCGTCTCTAGTTGAACCTGTCAAAACTATTGATGGCCATCAAGTGCTTTGTAAATTGGCCATGGATAACAAGAAGGGAAAGCCAGGAGGAGCTTCTAACCAGGGACTTCCTGGGTTGCCGGGTAATGGCATGGCAGCACAGCAACCGCAACCATCTTTACCTGGTGCTATGATGGGATCAAATTATGGGGGTCATGGCTCTTCATATGGGGGATTTGGTGGTCCACATCAGGGACCCATGGCAGTGCCTAGTAATAATTATGGGATGCAGTCTTCATTGCCGCCATATGGTACTCAGGTTCCATCAACCGTAACTCCTAATAGTGGTGGCGGGTACGGTCCTGGAATTGGAGGGACGTATAGTGGCTCTCAATTCAGTGGGCCAACTTCTGGTGATTATGGCGCTAGGTTGCCTCCAAGTTCTGCCGGCATGCCTCCGGGAGGATATCCAGATGGTTCGCATTATAATTTACCCTCATCTGCAGTTCCCTCGCAGCATCAACAGCCCATGCAAATGCCAAGACTGGCTCCGGGAGGAATGTACCACGGCATGCCGCCCTACTACTGAGGTAGTGTTGCATCTTATTTTCAATTGCTGTGGTGTATTGGCTTAATTTGTGTCCTTGATGTGGTTTGCAATATTTTTTTTTTCTGGTTGTAGAACTACTAATCCATGCCTTCGTATGTGTTTCTTTTTTGTATTTTCTTTTATGGGTCTTACGCATTGCATTTTGCTTTTCTTCATAGTTTCATTTTAAACTTCTGTCTGTCTTCCTTCCTAACCTTGGCAACTTGCAAGTTTTGCTTTAGTTTTTGTTATTATTTAAACCCTCATCGCTTTGCACAAGAAAAAAACTGTTTTTTGTTATTTTGGTTGGTGCATACAAAACATTTGATTCTTCTAGCGTCATTACTCTTAATTTGTGCTATTGACACTATTTAATTTGAGTACTTTTTGGTACATTTTGTAGATTGTCTACCCTTTGAATTATGACGATTAGAATATAGACTGAATATCAAATCGCCATCTGTGAGTATGAAACTGCATTGGTGTGTATGGAATATGACGCCTAGAAGAAAAATACTAATCACTGACTATGTTTGTGTAAAAGAATTTTGATTATGACTTATCTGGTTCTTTCGTGAGTGCATTCTCCCTGTACCTTGTGGGCATGACTTGCCACCTTATCTTCAATTTTTCAGATTCCCAATCTATTAGTTTCCTGTGGTTAATTATTAATTTTTTTTTCATATGGTTGGACATGGAATATAAGAGAAGAGAAAGAAAGTAGGAATTTTTTAGACTTAATGGAGTATTGTCAGAAAAGGGATGGATGAGACTTCCTCTGCCCGAGCACAATTTTATACGCGCACACAGCTATTTGGATGAAACCAATCATATCATGAATATTCATATTTGTTTCTTTGCTAATCTATGGAACTTTGATCTGTTTAGTTTTTTAAAATGTAAATTTATGTTGTGGGTTTATCTATCAGAAGGACTGATTCTTCTCTCTTTCTCTTCTTTTATTTTAGAAATTGTTTGCACATATAAACACTTTGTGGAATGACTAGGATTGATATACTATTTGGAAATTATTCCATACAATGACATGTAGAGTTATGTTCATTTATTTGATGAATCTGTTAAATGCTTCTGAGTAGTAATTATTACTTTTGAGAGCTCATCCTTAGTTTTGAGTTTTGAATGGGTGTTTGATTCAGGTTTGTGATGGCTTCTTGGGCGCTAATGCTTTAAATGGTTAGCTGATTTCGTGAATCCAGACAATGAAATCTTTGGTTTTGATTACATGGACTGCTGTGAATTTGTTGCTGCTTCACTACCTCTGCTTCTATGTGTTGTTCCATTTGTGATAGGTTTTAGTGAAAGCTTGCATAAACTTGCTTAGTATTTGAATGTAGTATTTAAATGAAGATTCTGTAGAATTCTTATATTAGATGATTTTTCTCTAAATAGGGTTTTAAATTATTCAGTAGATGCAAAGTTGTTTACCTCAAATTTTGATATGTCTTTCGCTGTTGGCTATGTTACTTTGTGCATATATAGTCGTTATGGGGCTGTTGAGCACATTTGTTCCGCTGGGTGGGGTTTGTGTTCTATTGGAGTATTTCTTGAAATATCGTTGTTATTTGTCTCTAAATTTTAAGTATTGAAAGAGTAAATCAGTTGGGGGCAAGCCTTTTAAAACTATGCATATTATTTTATAGATTAGACAAGGTACTGATTTGACGCTCAAACTGAAGCTTGTTTGAAAATTATCAACCTTGAATATGGTTGTTTTTGTTTAATGGAGGATTTGCTCAAATTTGATCTGGCAATGTCTATGCTGAATTGATTGTCGTGTAATGCTTAATTTGTATGCAATAAAACAAAAACGACATAAATAAATTTTTGCAATCTGGGATAGCATTTTCTGACCATAATAATAGCAATTATATTTATATAAACTTAAGAATGATAAATATAGAATGTATTTGTGGAATTCTAAAAATTGTCAAGTGACTACTTTTGGTCCCCAAAAGCTTTTGAATCTAATAATTTGGATTCGTCTTGTTTAATATGCAAGTTAAGGTTAGTCAAGCTGACAACCAGGGGCTGTTTGCGAGCTGTTCATTTAACTGTTAAATAATGTTTTGATTGTTCATGCATTAAAATAAAACTACATTGCATTTGATACCCTTAATTATTAAGCTCATCCCCTGGTTCATTAAAAACAAAAATAAAAAACTAATTAGGGCAAAGGAAAGAATGAGCATGTAAATGTTGACAATAAATGCTACTATTCTCGTGATCAACTTTGTTAGTGTCAAAGGATCAACAATACGCATTGCACAATTTGGTGTGATTCTTCTCCGCAACAATACAGATTACTGGTTTCATCAGAAAATTTTCAGAATTACATCTGTATCATCAGTAGTATACACATTTACCCATTTCCTGTTGAACCCCTGTATTCCTCGAGACACGAAGTCACTCTTGAGCTGCCGTTTCCTCAGTTGGGTCAATTTTAAATCTCATTACTATCTGCTCTACCTAAGTTAGATAATGTATGCTCTACTGTTCTCCTTTTTTCTTTTTGGCACAGAAAGTTACTAGGTGCGTAAAAGCCATTTAGTACTCAAAGTCTCTTTTTAGCTCCATTATTTTCTGTGCATTTCAATATTAGACAGTTCTTGTCTGTGACACTGGTATTTGTTTGTGTGTTTTCCCATCCCTAAATGAATCTTTGTAAGAATTATGGCAAGCGTCAAAATTATTGATAGTATATTTAAAGGCCATAAGTGATTGGTTAAAATTTTCTATTTGAGTGTCATACCATCACTGTCATGTGATGGATATGTAAATCTTTCACATTATGTTTTTTAGACTATTTGTCAAGTTGTTACCATCACTCTTGAGCATTTCTTGTATTGAAGTGCTCTTTGCTCTTTGGTATCATTTGTGTGGGTCCTGGATGATAATAGTTTTAAGGAATAAACAACTTGCTTTTTTATATCTGAATGCTTCTTGTTTGTCTATTTATTTATTTATTCTGCGTCAAGCCTGTGAGCCAGCAGGTTGTTTAGTGTGCTGCATTTATATATCAATGCCTCTATAAGTCTTTGGCGACAATGTGACTACTGTATTTTTGTTTCTGGCTGTGATATGTTTCATTAAGGACAATATTTTTGTATTCTGTTTTAATCTTTGTCCTAGTTGAAGTGTGCAATGTGCATACCTTTTATGCAGTTAGATTCTTATCCTTTGATTACTGTAATTAAGTACACCACAAGTTGATTAGTTTTGTAGTTTAGGACAAGTCTAAGCTTCTGATACTGCTAAGATGGAGTAAAACTTTAGATCAAAATGAGCATGGCTATCAAACATTTGGAACAAAGATCTTTAATTTAGCTTGTGTCAAAATTTTCTTCTCACTAATAGGGAGGCTTTCTGTTCTAATAAATTCTAAATACGCTAAATTCCAACTCATAACTTTCCTGAAAATTCCTTTACATTTTGTGCTGTGGTGTTCTTTCATCCTTAAAACTGCATCATGTGAAAATTTCTCGCCTATTAACATAGCAAAATTAGCAGTTATTGCTGTTGTGAAGTTTTATTTTGGGGAATGTATGCTTAATAGTGCCTATGTTTTCTTGAACTTTCATGTCTGTATTAAACCTCACTGGCGGCCTTAACTGCTGCTGTTACTAATGATTTTTGAGGTGCTTTACTCCACTCGTTTTGATCGAATCTGATTCTACCTACATCAAATTCCATGTGGTCATTGGGGATTTGGACTCACAATGCCATTACGAGCCTTCAGTTGCTTAGCACAGTAGACAGGCCATTTATTGTATCATTAAAGTGAGACTATTTGTAATGATTTTATAGGGAAATAGATAGGAATGCTTAACTTCAAAAATGATTTTGTACAAGGTTACACTTCGCACATCAAGTTGACTTTTTCCCCTTCTAAATCAGCGAACTAGGATAACTGTTGCCCCTGCATGCGTCATATTGTCGTATAACTTGATTCCAACTCCTTGAGCAAACTAGAAGTAACATCTCTTATTAACTGTCTTTAGAACTATACACCTAAAGTTTGATCGTGAGATGCGGGTCATGCGACTAATGCAAACTCAGTGCTGTTATAAGATTGCCATATTTGTTTTAACATGTTGCTTCTATTTTTATCGAAATTTAAGATTAAGATGACGTGTCCTTGGCCAAGAAAAGATGACATATCGAATTTTCCTGAAGCTGTGGCCTCAAGGTAAAATCTTCGAGGGGGAGAAAGGAAACCGTAAAAAGAAAGGTGATATTTCTTTCAATTTCACTTTTGGCAACCTGTCATTTGCTCCTCCATCAACGGCTGTTGGTTAAAGCACAGCGCGTGTCAGGGAAGTCTAACTAGGAAAAACTGATCTGCTTTGAAAAAAACAAAAAAAAAAGAAAAAACCTTTAGTAAGGCAAACTCTTGGAACTTGTGCTGGTAACCAAAGACTTCAACTTAATGGGATCCCTAGATGCATTGGCTCGCTGAGTAATAATCTCCATATTCCTATGCAAACTTTGCTTCACTAAGTTGTTCATCATTCTCTTTCCCTCTTTTGCGTCCGTCAGGTTTACAGGTGATCCCGTTGGCGTTCTTGGTGTTTGTGGACCAGAGTGTGGTCCCATCTTTGATTGCCTTTCATCCTTGAACCATTGCAATAGCTTGAGTGCTCTCTTCTGAGCTAATTGGCTCCCCAATAGAGCCACTTCAAGCAGCACAGGAACAATCCCAGCTTGTGCCATTTTGTGTCTCTGTGATGAGCTTTGATGGGCTAGAATCATCAAAATATGAGCTGATAACTCTTGGCATTTTGGCTTATCCTCCCATGTCAAAATCTCTATCAAGCTCTCTGGTGTCGTTGAGCTATTCTCTATTGCTTTTTTCCCCATCAAAGTCACCACCAAGTTCCCCAGAGTGGCAAGTGCTTTCTCTGAATTTTCTTTAAATGTGGACAGTTCCAAGAGGAATGGCACAATCCCAGCAGAAACCAGAGGCCCTACATTCTCTAACACAGTTGAGAGGTTGCATAAGGCACCCAAACATGATTGCTTAGTATCAACACTTGAATCTGATTCCAGAATGTCTTTAGTGAATGGGAGAAAATCTGATGAAGCAAGAGGGAATTGGGTGGTTGCAAGAGATGACAATGATAGAAGCAGCTCTGCAAATTCACTTCTTGTTGCTTCATCTAAAAGGTCAATTCTCTTGGGCAGCTTGGGTAATAAACCTGCCTCCACTATCAACGCCTTGTTTCTGAAGGAAGAACAAACTAATCAGGAAACGAAGAAAAACATGCTTCAACTTCGCCAAATTTAGGCTTAAAGCATAAACTAAATAATTTATATTAAGTCAGCATAAGAAGTCATCAACTTCCCACTAAAATCCAATCTTCTGCAGTTGTATCCCTTTTTTAATGGTACTGGTTTGATTTGCTTATAAAAAAATACGAAGGCCAAACTAACCGGAAAGTATGACGATATCTTGCATAAGAAGGTCAACGAGAATCTGAAATCAATGT
This sequence comes from Adenanthera pavonina, assembly GCA_026686845.1. NCBI lineage: Eukaryota > Viridiplantae > Streptophyta > Magnoliopsida > Fabales > Fabaceae > Adenanthera > Adenanthera pavonina. The sequence goes on along the minus strand of JAIVEN010000002.1, from coordinate 18,437,072 downwards.
GGGTGGTGGGAGGAAAGTACAGTTCAACATAAAACTAATAAAATATAGACTGGAGATCATAAAGGAATCTGAGTAACTACCCCAGACATTAATATAATGTGTAGTTTATACATTTTGAAGACAAGAATGTTGCCTCAGGAACGATTCTGTTCCCTTGTAGCTCATCCCATGACCCAGCAACACAGTGGACAGCAAAGCACAAATTGGAGATTTAATTCGAATTACGTTATTTTAATGGATGAGCCCATTTTAGCACGGTGATCCGAAGACGTTGCCTACATTTTTGTTATTGGATTTGGCGCCATTAATGCAAGCTTTAATTAGTTTGATAACTCTTGTAAATTTACAGCCTGTAGTGAGATTTTCTAACTAGTTGAAAGAATCCATATTTAATTGGAGATATTTAACATGGAAATTTGGGACAATGCTGGTATACTTATTCTGTCCCATGATATACTTCTTTTGTCCCATATTATTATAAGAGGTTTTACAAAAATTGCACATATTAAAAGAGATAATTAAAGTTAGTTGAGAATCTTTAGTTTAAAAAAATAGATTGTGAATCCAAAAATAACATTTGTTAGCATTTTTAAAACATTTAAAAAAAGAGAGAAGATATTTGTAGAATAAATTTATGAAAAATATTTTGGAAAAAGCTCATGTATTATAAAAAAAAATTTTTGTTAAAAATCTTACAATATGACATGGTGAAAGTAGCATTTTAGTTATAAAGAGACAAAATCATGTTATTTAAATTAGGTCATAGCCAAGGCCAACCGATAATGTAGTACAATGTTGCCCCCCACCGCGGGGGCTACACTCTTGCCAAGTTCTTACATTATACTCCATCCGATTTAAAATATAAGAAATTTTTTAAAATTTTTCTTTGATCCATAATATAAGGTATTATGTAATATTTAGTAGTAATTTAACTTTTTTTCTCCTATTTATTGATAATCAGTCTCATAACTTATAATGAAAAAGAGTGGAAACAACTTTAATTATTGGTAATTAATAAAAGTAAAAATGGGATGTTGAATTTTTTTTTGAAAAATTTAAGAATATAACCATATTTCCTTAATATGTGTAAAGCAGTTGAAAATCCCTTATATTTTGGATCGGAAGGAATATATTCTTCAATATTTTGCCTTATCAAGCAATTTGGTGAAAAAAAAATAGGGAAAAGCCCTGGACCTTGAAGTCACGCACCTTCTGCATGATTCCAAGAATCAATTTTTGTTAGAACTCCACCCCAAAAAAATTTGAGAAGAAAAAGCTTTGAGAAATTAGCAGCTTTTCTGGTTCCTTTGTGCTATATGAATCATGTTCATGACACAAAAGAACATGCTTTCTAGCTTGTGAATGCATTGACCATTCCTAAAATTTCAGACTCAGTTTGTAAATCATCTCTAGAGGAATCAGCTCAAACGATAACATCTAAGAATCTCTAAGGAATCAATCAATTGAATTTATCAATCTCCCATCAAGCTTGCTTATTTTGGGTTTGAAAATCAAAAAACGAATTCTCTATACCATCCAAAGTTCAAAACATAACAGAAAGCTTTTCCAGAGAAGAGAATAAAAATTACAAAACTTACTTGTAACTTCCATGAGCGAGCTGGATCAACGCCTTCAGCCCTGCTAGCCGCCGGCCAGCTACCTCCGATGCCACCATTAACACCAACTCCGGCACTACTCCGAGCTCCGCTATCAGCTTTCTTATCTTGACATCTTCTTTGGCTAAGCGTTCAATCTCCTTAGCCGTCGTCTCCTTCTCTTCCCAACTCCCGAAGTGAAGCTTCTTTACACACCTCTTCAACGCTATCACAGACTCCTCCTCACAGTTCTGTTTCTCCATAGCTTGCGCTGCTGATTCGCAATTCTCAACCTTGTCCATGTTGCTGTCGGCTTTGATAATTGATATGTCGAGTTGATAAGAAGGGTCGGAGCTTATTCGGGTCGCTCTGGATTTTAGAAACCGTTTGATGCGAGCAAGGAATTGAACCTTTATGGAAGACAATATCCGGTTAAAAGGAGATGGAGAAGAAGAAGGAGAAGGAGAAGGAGTAGGCGACATTTTTGGCTCGTTAGAGGAAGACACGCACTAAGAGAGATATTGAAAACTGTCCTGGGTTTGTTTATTTATATAATTTTGTTTCTATTTCTGTCTTTTACGTGAACGAAAGAAAAAGAATGAAGGAGAGCTCTGTGAAAAATAGGGGAAGAACAGAGCGAATGCAGAGGAACAGCAATGTCCCAGTTTAATGTCTTGGCTCTAGCAAGTATTTAATAATCAAGATCTCAAATGATGTATTTATTGTCTCATTATTTCTTTAATCTTATTATTTGTTTATTTATTTTTGTAAGAGTACGATTTGGCTTAATGTCACTAACATTGCATCTATCTCTTCGGCCGTGTAACACAATTCCGGTATCAGTCTATGAATTATGAGTGGGTTGATATAAGTGGGACCATCTCTTCCATTTTCACCAATTCAATTTGAGAACCTCCTTGTCTGATCCGTAAGTGGACTAGTAATGGAGAAATACTATTTCCTCTTGTCCTTAATATAAGACCTTTTTAACCGAATCACGCGGATTAATAATTAGAATTAAAACTAATTAACTACCTGAATTTCTCCAAAAATCCTAACATTTTTCCAAAACTACCCTTATTTAATCTCTACTCTTTGATACATTAAATAGGGCTATTTTTTGAAAATATATAATAAATACTACCTTTTATATTATAAAGGATTTTATATTTAGGATCAGAATAAAAGATCCTATATATAGGACCGGAGGAGTATTATAATTCATTAAATTAGAGAGTTACAGATATTTAAAAAAAAACAGATTTGTTGATTATTTGCATACATCTATGATCCACTGCATGTGGGAATCGAGAAGGCCCACAGTACTTGTCCGCCCAAGGCAGGGCACACGTGTCAAGCATTTGCCACACTAAACTGATATATTTCAAATTATTTATTGGCTTCAAAATCTTATGTGAATAAATGACTATGATATTCTCACATGAATGTCTGATTGCCTCCGTCAAGTTTTCCCCACAAGAAGGAAGAGGCAGAGCCCCATTTATTCATTATATTTCAATGATGTCTCTGATTGTGAAAAACAAGTCCAATATAAGCCCTCAATCTCTGATGTGTTACAGATGTATCATTGAGGTTTGAGCAAGGAGATTCCAAAAAGAAAATGTGAATGTGGTGAAATATCACAAGCTATTTAGAACTAACTAAAGAAGCCAGTTTGTTAACAAAGGCACTCTGGTTTCGGTATGTTAATGCACTAATTGCATTAATGCAGGTAAAGTTAGTGCAACAAGCAAAGTTATGTATGTGTGACCAATTTTGACCCAAAGAAGAGAGAGTCAGGCAGGCTAACATAGAAATAGAACTTCGGTACAACTTTAGGTAGACGTCCATTGGGACACAAACATGGCATTAGAACTGTAGAACCCTGCCAAATTAGATCCTTTGCAATTTTATAGTTTTGCATTTAAAGAGAAAGTGACATAAAATAATGGCACTATAAAAGTCATGTAATATTTCGAATTGAAGAATTCACTACAAAATATTTTTTCTATTTCTGAAAGTTGTAAATGGAGAATATTCTCACCATAGGAAGGAGTCAAGGAGGCACTTCATTTGTTTCTTTTAGTTTGGCATGTGACATTTTCCACTCTTAGCAGTTAGCAAATAATGCGCATCCTAACACATATTGCTCTTGTTTTTAAATATAGTTATATAGTATGTGGTATCTATTATTATTGGGTTAGATCTATGCATTTTCAAGTCATATTAGCTGTTGTTATTTCACACATAACTTCTTTTGATAAGAAACAATTCTAGAGTTCCTAGCAAGTGAAGCTACTAAGAGGACCACAGTATCAAAATCCCAAAAGTAGGTAGGCTTGAAGGCAGGCAAGCGAGAGAGAGAGAGAGAGAGTTAGAAAGAGAAAGAAGAGAAGGATGAAAGATCTGTCTTTCTCCACAAACAAACAGAATGCTGATGCACCATATATTCTTTATGGCTATCAATGCCCTCTCTCCGTTGTAGTGCCATGTGGATGTGGGTATATCCATTTCCTGGAAAACCTTGAATAGTGATGTGTTTGAGACACATGGGATAATGAAACTGTGGAAATCAGAATGGGCATTCCACTAACTGAAAGAAAGTGTGAAGTTATGGTAGCAGAAGGCTCAAAATCCACAATTAGCACTAACTGCACTTCCATTAAAAAAGTGATAAGCAAATTGATAGGGTGATGACATATGTTGGACTTAGTCGAAGTTTGGTCTGATGATGGCTTTTGTGACTACCGAAGATGAAAAGTGCACGAGACCCACTAAGTTGCTGATGCGTGGATTTGTCCTCTTCGTAGCATCAGCTTGCATATATGCCCTTTTTTTTTTTACCATCAGCTTGCATATATGTCAGAAAGTTGAATTCAAGGAGTTTCTCTCCAAGCAGATGTAGTATTCAAACTATTCGAATCTCATTGATGAAATTAAGAAAGTGTCCTTCTCCCCGTTTTGTTTGAAAAACTGGATAGGGAAATTCAAATCTGACAAGAGATGGGAAAACATTTGTTTGAAACACGGATAGGGAAATTCAAATCTGAGAAGAGATGGGAAAATAGAAAATCTGACAAGAGTTGGGAAAATAGAAAACGAGAGTGCACCAGCCGGGAATCGAACCCGGGTCTGTACCGTGGCAGGGTACTATTCTACGACTAGACCACTGGTGCTTGGTTGGTAAGAGGAAAAAGTTTAACTAATTTATTTACATAAGAAGATAATTTGCGTTGATAAAATTTTGAATGTGGCCATTAAAAAAGCTTATCATAACATTAGTAATTTGTCAGCTAAGTTAGGGTTTGATACTCATTGCATTAGCAAGCATGAGATTTAAATTGTCCAAACCTAAATTTAAGGTAAAGATTTTAATTCTTTCAATAATAAGTTCATTTTTCAGCTAAAAAAATAATAATTTCATTTTAAAAAATGACAACTAAAAACTATTTTTATTTTAGATTCTACATCTATTAAAATAAAAAACTACTAAAAATAAAACGAAGAATTGTGAAAAAATACTAAGATGAAGAGATATTTGGGAAATAAGATCAAAGTTTTTCCCATTTCTAAGGCATGTTAGAATTTTTTCAAGCCAACTTTGAGAATTTTCAAGTTAAGATAAAAAAATTTTCTTTTCTCACTTAGGACCAAAAAATTCTATCATGACTAAGAAATTTTCTAAGTTTGTTTGAAAAAATTCTAACCTATCTTGAAAACGGAGTGAACTTTGATCCCATTTCCCAAATATTTCTTCATCTTGGTATTTTTTCACAATTCTCCCAAAATAAAATAGTAAAATTTATTATTATATTATATATTATAAAGTAGAGGTCAAAAGTACTATGTGTCACGATTTCAAACCTCCATATCATTATACTGACTGTGAACAAATTTGGCTCCACATATTTAAAATAATATTTATTTCCCTATACATACTTTTATTCTTTTAAATTTGATATGATAATCGGGAAATTTTTCCAAGTAAATTTAGAAAATTTTTAAGTCAAAATAGAAAATTTTTCTATTTTCACTTAAAAAAAATTTTTATCATGACTTGAAAATTTTTTAAGTTTGTTTGGAAAAATTCTAATCTGCCTTGAAAAAATTCTATCATTATACTTGTAAGCCCAGATTGATTGCCGATGCCTCATCGACTGTGTTTGGGTAGCTACCTGAGTTACAGTTGAATCATGTTATCCAACTGCCATTTTTATCTCTTATATTTTGAGATGAGCATAGAATCCATTTGCTTTGTGTGTACTATCTATTTTACATTATACCCCAAAAACTCTCCCCAAAAACAACAGAAGGGCAACGTTGGATTCCCTATTGTGCAGTGTTTATGCCTAGCCAGAAAATCCAATGCATTAAAAAAAATAAAATAAAAAGAACGAAAAAAGGAACTTCCACTCTTCCTATTTGATTGAGGCCAAGTCAGTCTTCGACATTCGATTCGATAAAGAACTCAGAATATGTCAAATGTGAAGAAATAATTGTGGAAAATTATTGTGTATTATTCTGAATACCTTGGGATACATATATACACAAAAAATATCTATATAATAATTACAGAATCAAATCAAATGATATGCTATAATAAATACAAATATATGTCAAATATTAACACCTCCCTTCAAACTCAAGAAGGTTCAATAACAAACATCTTGAGTTTGTTTACTAATATATTAAATCGGCCTAGACTGTTTGACTTAGTAAATAGATCAGCTAGTTGATCAGTAGTCCGGATGGGAAAGAGTTTGAGAGTACCTCAAACAACATGCTGTTGAGTAAAATGACAATCAATCTCAATATGTTTAGTTTGTTCATGAAATACAACATTATGAGCAATCTGTCTAGCACTCTAATTGTCACAATAAAGGTCAGTGGAGGAGTCTTGGGCCACCCCCATATTAGTAAGAAGCCATCGAAGCCAAGGTATTCCAGACATAGTGTCAGCTAGAGCATGATACTCGGATTCAGCACTTGAGCGAGAAGCCAATGTTTGCTTCTTACTTCGCCACTAAATCAAAGAATCACTAAGAAAAATGCAGAAGCCAGTGGTAGATCTACGGTCAGAATGATCACTTTCCTAATCTGCATCAGAATAAGCTCACAGAACAAGTGAGGAACTAGCAGAGAAATGCAAACCATGAGATAATGTGCCTTTAACATGGCAAATAATGTGAAGTACCACGGCATAATGAGTAGTACGGGGAGTTGAAATAAACTGGTTGACAATGTGCACTGCATAGGCAATATCAGGTCTAGTCACTGTGAGATAGGTGAGACTTCCAACTAACTGACGATAAAAAGTAGGGTCTTTCAACAATGTGCCATCAGTAGGAGTAAACCGAGCATTAGGTTCAATAGGAGTAGCCTCTATCATGTTGTCAGTGAGTTGAGCCTGAGAAATCAAGTTAGAAGCATACTTGACCTGAGAGAGATATATATCATTCTTCACATAAAGTATCTCAAGACCAAGAAAGTAACTGAGATTCCCAAGATCTTTCATTTCAAAATGATTTCCAAGGAAAGACTTGAGTTCTTGAACTCCGATGGAGTCATCACCTGTGATAATCATGTCATCAACATACAACAGAAGCAAGACTATACCACGATCAGTAGTACGAAGAAATAGTGCAAAATCGTGAGGACTGCAAGAGAAACCAAGCTGACTAATAGTAGTGCTAAACTTAGCAAACCAAGCATGAGGAGCCTGTTTAATACCATAAAGAGCACGCCGGAGATGACAACCTTGTTTGCCGGATGAGGATATCCAGGAGGAGGCTTCATATAAACTTCTTCTTCTAAATTGCCATTCAGAAAGGCATTTTTGACGTCCATTTGATGAAGAGTCCAATACTTAGCTGCAGCAATAGCAAGAAGACTTCTAACAGAAGTTATTCAAGCAACTGGAGCAAAAGTCTCCTCATAGTCGATCCCATACTCCTGAGTAAAGCCCTGAGCCACCAAACGAGCCTTACGCCATTCCAAAGAACCATCAGAATGAGTCTTAATTTTATATACCCACCGACATCCAACTAGAGTCTTATCAGGAGGAAGATCAACAAGATCCTACGTGTGCATTTTCTCCAATGCCTGCAATTCTGCTTGCATAGTCTGTTGCCAATGAGAGTCACGAGAGGCTTCCTTATAAGACTGAGGTTCCTGTAACTGAAGAATAGTAGAAAAGCAGTGGTAATCTCGAAGGTAAGAAGGAAGGTTTCTTTCACGAGTAGGCCGAGTGGATTCGGAGGATAAAGGCTCAGGAGACATGACTTGCAAAGGAGAATCAGAAGCAACAGAACCATCTGGAGAAGGTGCAACATTAGACGTAATGGTGACCTCATCAATTGAACTTGTACCTGAGTTACTGGGAAAAAGATCAATAGAAGGATTTGTAAAAATAGGAGAGAAAGTGGAAGGAATCGGAGAGAAATTGGTCAAAGAAGAAAATTGGACATGTTCCTAGAAAACAACATGACGAGAGATTCGTATACGATGAGATAAAAGATCCCAGCAACGATATCCCTTATGCTCAGAATCATACCTAAGAAAGCAATAGACACGGGCACGTGCTAATAATTTGGTGGTTTCATGAGAGGGAAGAAGAATAAAACAAGCACAACCAAAAACTTTTAACATAGAATAATTTGGAGAAGTACCATGAAGACACTCAAAGGGAGAGATGTTACCAAGAACAGAGGAGGGAACATGATTGATACAGTAGACAGCAGTCATGGCTGTTTCACCCTAAAAACGCTTTGAACAAGAAGCGAAAATGAGCAGGGCTCTGGTCAAGGATATGACGATGTTTTCATTCTACACGACCATTCTGTTGAGAAGTGTAAGGGCAAGAATATTGAGAGATAGTGCCCTGTTCATCAAGAAAACTAAGTAATTTGGAGTCACAATACTCTAAAGCATTATCAGGACAGAAGACTTTAATTACTTTGGAAAACTGAGTACGAACCATAGTAGCAAATTTAATATAAATTTGAGATAATTCTGAACGACTTTTCATCATATAGATCCAAGTAAAGCGCGAAAAATCATCAATGAAAAGTATAAAATATCGTGATCCTCCTATGGAAGAAATAAGAGAAGGTCCCCAAATATCAGAGTGAATCAAATCAAATGGAGAATCAGAAATAAAATCACTTTTATTAAAAGGTAAGACAAGTTGTTTTGCAGTCTGACAAGAAATACAATGCAAGGATTTTTCGCTGACAGGACCTAGAAAACTATTAGAAATCAAAAGCTATAATTTATTCAAGGAAGTATGAGCAAGCGGACGATGCCATAATTCAAGAGATGAAGAGGTAGAAGCAGCACACAATCTAGATGAAGGAGTGACATCAGGAAGATGCATAGAAGTGAGCTCAAACATACGTCTGACTTTACGCTCAGTCTTGATAATTTGTCCTGTCTAAGAATCCATCACAACACAACCATGCTTGTTAAATAATACATCATAGCCCATGTCAACAAGCTGACCAACAGAAATAAGATTGAAACTAATAGCAGAGACAAAATAAGTATCATAAAGAGATAAATAAGGTGAGGAAACAGTACCAACATGACTAACAAGCATTTGGAATTTATCAGCAGTATGTATAGAGGGAGCAGTAGAGTTAGGTGTCATGGAAGAAAAAAGATTGGATTGTCCAGTCATGTGATTACCATAGACAAAATAAAAAAACCAAGAAGATATACCTGAAGGAGTAGCTAAAGCAGCAGGTGGACTAAAAGAACTAGAAATAAGTTTCCGAAGTAACACTTCGAGATTAGAAGTGGAGGATGTTGAAGTAGATTCAGAAGGTGACTCGCTGTTGACAACATCAGTGGCAGAAAGAGCAAGCTTGGATGAATGCCTAGACCTTGAAAACTTCCTCTGATCAGTTCTAAGTGGACAAGTGGGACATTGATCGATGAGATGCCTGAGCTTCTTACAATATCTGCAATATAAGGTGGGACAATTAGCAGCTATATGGCCTTTCTTCTGGCATGCACGACATTCAATGAAGGGACATTCAGCAAAGGAGTGATTGGACTGAGGACAGCGCCGACAAGACTTAGAATTCCCGTCAGATACAGCAAAAACTATCTCTGGATTACGATGTAGAAGACCCAAGTGAGTTTCCTCGGATCTAAGACGAGGAAGGGCATCGTCAAGAGTAGGAAGTGGACATTGATGCAGTAAAGAAGCGCGAACAAGCTCAAAATCATTTGTGAGAGCCATGAGGAACTAAATGAGTCGGAGTTGATCACGATACTTCAAAAAGGCTTGGGCATCTGCATTACATTTGAAGGTGGGCTCTGAATAAGCCAATTGATCCCAAATAGACTCAATCTTAGCAAGAAACTCATAAAGAGGTTGGCCACGTTCTTGTTTGAGAATACTGAGATCCTTTTACAACTGAAATTGATTGGATAAATCTGATCAGGTATAGCGACTAGCAAGATGATCCCAGACTTCTTTAGCAGTTTCAAAATGGCCAAACTGTTGATGAATGCTAGCAGTAAAGGTGTTACGAAACCATGTAATGATCTGATTATTTTTGCTATCCTATTCCTCTAATTGTTCATTAAACTTAACCTCTGTTTCTTTAGACACACAAGTAGGAAATTTAATGTCACCAGTAACATACCGCCATAATTTTTTGCCTTTAAGAAAACCACGCATGCTTTCCAACCAAAGACGATAATTGGATCCATTCAAAATAACAAATATAGGTTGAGCAATATCAGATTTGTCCATGCTGACGAAACAAACTAATTCCAAAAGAGAACGAAAAGCCCAAGAGAAAATGAAAATCCCAAAAGAAATATGAAAAATAGGGAATTTCAAAGAGTTTTCTAATCAACAAACCAACCACATGAGGAGAAGCAGAAGATGACGACGAGCAGAACGAGACGAACGGCAGTGAGAATAGACACCGGACGCACCCTCACGCACCGGGGAAAGAAGACTGGCATTGACGGTGCATGGCGGCGTAGGAGCACGTGCGACGGAGAATGATCGTCGGAATTGGTGGACCGGCTGAACTTGAGACGCGGAGCATGGTGGTGAGGCCCGTGTAACCATTGGACCACTGGACGAAGACAGAACGCAGTGACGGCAATGAAAAAAAAATATTACCCTTCAGAAATTACCCTAACTCTGATGCCATGAAGAAATAATTGTGAAAAATTATTGTGTATTATTCTGAATACCTTGTGATATATATATATATATACAAAAAAAATATCTATCTAATAATTACAGAATCAAATCAAATAATATCCTATAATAAATACAAATATATGCCAAATATTAACAAAATGCATCATTAAGATGCAGTTTGAGGAAGGGCTATAGTGAAGAGAGCTCAAACTCGGACATAATTTTGGTGCCCATGAGTTGTTTCATAAAGAAAAGAACGTTACGAGGCTTTAAAGACCAGCAAAATTCAAGTTCATCAAGCTTTAAACTGCAAGAAATGTCCAAATACATTCGTGCATGTTTCTCATACAAATAATTTACAGAATATATCCCAATAGTTATAAATTATCAATGCTTCCAGTACACCCAAAAAAAAAATATCAATGCTTCCAATAACTTGACTATTAAGGATCCATACATGTCCTAGACGAGAAACCAAAACTTCAAAGTGCAGATCAGATTGAAAGTTCCAACTAGGCCACACATATTTTTTTTACTGGCAGAGATCAAATGAACAGATGGCATTATCAGCAACAGAAAGATCCAACTTCCGTCATAGTCAAGTAAAAGCAGAGAAATAAGTATCATTTATGCATAGTGCATGAGGAAGTTGATGTTTCAATGAAGCAAAGTCTTTGGCGCTTGCTTCGAAGTGACATTCCTAGTGAGTATTCCAGTGAGCTAGAAGCCTTCTCCAGTACTGAGCTTAGCACCTGGTGGACAGTGCTTGGAAGAAGTTGGCATGCCTCCGTATTTATATGCTCTTTTTTGCAGCATGTAAAGAAAAATACATTCTTCACCCTCCCTCCCAAAGTTGATATTTCTGCCCTTACCAATTCTAGTTGAAGGCCATCAAGAGCCTGTCTTAGATCAGATAGAAGCTCTGGTCGGTAATCACAGCAGACAGATGCCATGTAAGACATTGATCCTTCTCTTCCTTCATCGTTGTATGGTTCAACTTTCACTTCATCATCATCTATTGGAATAAGAAAACCTCTGCTTGCTTCCATTGCATTCCTCTTCAGTAACTTCACTTGGTTGATAACTTCAGCCAATAATGTTGCTTTATCCATCTGTAAGTAATAATTAACCCAACAATTCAAAGTCAAAACTTTTGAAACAAATGTTTTCCAAAAGAATAAGAAGACTTAAAATCTACTTGAATACAGCAATGTCCATTCTCAAAAAAGATGATAGCTTTGTGAATTAATTAATCATGTTCTACTTAATTCCACATTGAGACTTCAGTTGATTGACGTTTATAGAATAACTCCACGACAGCGAACACTTATTTGTAATAGCAGTTGATTCTAAGCTTTATTGGAGTTGGCAATTCTATGGGAATACAATATAATAATACAAGGAACAGAGAATTAAATGCTGGAAGCTTAGTTGCATAGGGGTTTGCATAGAGGTTTTCCTTTTGGTGCATCATCCTTATTAGTTAGAAAACAAACAGAAAATGTCTGATAAAACATAACAAGGCAAAGCAAGTAAACCATATGCTATCATGTAATATGGTTAATTGATTCTGGGATAGCACTCAGAAGAAAAAAAAAGCTGGCACTCTGCCCTAATATCAAGTCAAGTCTTCCATCATTTGTAAACTGCATGGCAGAAACAATGATAAGCATCAACAGAAAGACCTGATAGCAAATAAATAAATGAAGCTGATTCATAGTGGAAAGACTCTCCATTTTTTAGTGACTACAGGGACCATAAGATTAATACCCCAAAGTATATTTTAAACAGAATTAATGTTTTATAATTTGGTTCATTTGACTTGATCAAGAAAAAGAATCATTATATACTCTGGTGCATGATCAAAGCACATAGCGGGCCTCTTTTATTGTTCTCATGCAGCTATTTCCTATAAAACAATCTAATATTGAACCCAGCAACCTGTCTCACCAATTCATGATTAATAAATAATAATAAAATCAGTAACCATTTGGCTACCTTGCACATTTGAATAACACCTGACAAGACATATTAATCCATTTCAGCTGGTGATGTGGGAAAAACTATTTGATTTAAATTTGTTTAACATATTGACTATAACCCTCAGAGCTGTATGTTGTATGTCATACATAATAAATAATTCTAGACTACATGATGAAGTGACCCACCTTGTAGTTGACTTTACCAACTAGAAAAATCAGCTGACGGATCAAGGACAACAATGATGCAAATAAAGCGCTTTGTTTAATAACAGTAATGTGCCTCAAATGTCAGGCTATTGTGGTGCTTGCAGCATAGTACAGACACATCTTCGTTTTTCTTTCAAAGCAACAAAGACTAAAATATCATGTTTTATTAGAGGGCCATAACAATAAGGTTCCATAGCCATGATCTGGCATAATTGTTAGGGTACTTCAAAATACAGCCATTGGGGTCAGTCTGGAATTCAATGGAAAAAATGTACATGAAGCTGGAAAACTGCATCAGGAATCAAAATCTGTCAATTTGTCATCGATTCTTCCCACTAATAAAAACCAAGTAGCATTGTTCATTGGATAAAACTCAGTATATGTTTTCTTCTACTTCCAACAAGCCAAACATTTTTCATTCTCATATCAATCTCACAGCTTGCTTTGTAATATTCCCTTATACTCCGATTTGGGTATGGCAGAAATCAGGATTATGTTTGGTTTTTTTTCTGTTCGAATTTAAACTGAATTGATTTTCCCATTTTATTAGCAGCATATAATAGGGTGAATGTTCGAGAACTCAATAGCTATAGATATAATGAGAAATATTATTTCAGTAAATTCATTTTGGCTATAATCTTTAAGTAAGAACGATTATATCAAAGTCATATTTTGAGGAGAATCCTAAACCAATCATCTAACCATAGCCAGTGTGGAATCTTCTTCTAAACAAATGAATAAGTTTTCCAGATAAGGGTAAAACAGATCTAACCTTCACATTGCAGGGCACCAGACCTCGAAGAGTATCAAGATGACCATTTATTCTCTCCCTTCTCCTCCTCTCTGCTTCACTATGGTTCTTCATAGCCGCCAAAGCTTTTGCCTCAGACATCCCTTTTTTCCCTATCTTCATGCGGGACTTCATGAGCTCCTCCTTCTCACTATTCAGGACCAAAGAATTCGGTGACGCCAACCCACTTTGCGAAACCCCGTTAGAATCAACAATTTTATGCGAAGTTGGATTGAACAGCCTCGAGCTATCAGACCCAGATGAAGAATTCGAATTATAAGAGTAGTAAACCATTGTCTCAGATCGTCGATTGATTTTACTTCAGGAACAGAAGACGAAAACCGGGGGGACGAGTTGTGGGAGCGAACCAAAATGATAACTTTTGGAGAGTGAAGATTTGGAAACCTGCTTTGTTGCTTTGTTTTCTATTTATGGTGTTTCTCATAACTTCCATTACGAGAGAGAGAGAAAAGGTTGAGCGGTTGGAAGAAGAAGATCAGTTATAAAACATCCACATTTTCTTCTTGATGTTTTTGAACGACATATTTATATGTGGGAAAAGGGCAACGATTTTTTCGAGAATCCTTGATGATGCTAATAGATTTCACAGAGAGCTTCGGAAAGAAGCAAGACTGAAAGCAGATTGCATCACTTACCGCTGTTCTTCAGTTGATATGGATGAACAAAATGGAGTGCCGTTGACTATATTATTATTTATAGAGCTTATTCTTCAGTCCATGAACAGATAAACTCGAGGAGGAGCACAAGGCTTATTTTTCTACCTTTTCATCTATATTGGTGTTTAAGGCGTGCAAGGCTTAAACTATCAGTTTGATTGCTGGGAATGAATGAATAAGAGGAATACAACATGAGGGATTAAGCTATTTATTGATCCATGAAAAGCAATTTTTATTGGACAATTGAAGCCCTCCGGCTGCAATCTTGGACTTTTCTTTTTTCCTTCGGTTTTTTACATTCTTATATTTCAATTAATTAATTATTTGCACTGGGGAAGTGATGTAATATTAAACATTATCCTGCAACGCAAACGAAGAAGTTCAGCATAGGTTTTGAATTAGTGGCTGCTGAGTATGTTAAGCATTTTATTTTATGATTTCAATAGCAATCTTACACTACCTGGATCCACCTAATGGGTGTCTTCTTTTCCAGACTACGAAAATGATTCCATCTTATTTTAGAAGATTATTTCTTCTCATATATTTAATATAAAATTCTTTTAATTCAATCATTTCTTTTAAATTAACTACTTTAATTTGTTAAAAATTACATTTTTTTAATTACTTTTATTTAATTTTTTTGGGAATGAATTAAATAGGGATTTTTTTAAATGTATAATAAATACTCCCTCTGGTCCTATATATAGAGCACTTTATCCTGATCCTAAATATAAGACTTTTTATAATATATGAAGTAGTATTTATTATACATTTCTAAAAAAATATCTCTATTTAATGTATCAAAAAAAGAGAGAAAGAAATTAAATAATGGTAGTTTTGAAAAAATATTAGAATTTTTAAAGAAATCGAGATAATTAATTAACTTTAAATTCTATTTTTAATCCATGGTTTGGTTAAAAAATTCTTATATTAAAGATAAAAGAAAGTATTATTTTATATTTTAAAGAAAATCCTAATATATATTTCATATTAAAGTAAAAGATAGAATGTAGTAAAGTATTATGTAATAACCTAAAGGATTTATTTTGCAAAAGTTATTGTTGAAACTTCTAGTTGCCTATATGTTGAGTTCTAGGTTAGACTGTGCAAAAGAAAATCTAAACAAAAATGCCTTGCTTCCTACCTTTAATTTTATAAGAAAATTTTAAGCATTTTTGACTTTATGTTGATGTTATTTTCCGAGACACATAAAGTACTATTTATCGTTGAATTTTGGAACTTGGAAGATCGCAAGTTTGCCCATTATTATATGTCTGACTTGAGCTTTTGGTTGGGATTTCAGCGATACAAATAATTTCTTTAACAAAAATTACAGCCCGGACTGACTTGGACATCTCACCAAAGCCTTTTAACATTTGACATTTTATGTTTTGGTTTATATATTATTCTAATTCTAATCTAACTATTTCAATTATTGAATTACTTTTTTTGGGCCAAAATTATTGAATTATGATTAGGAAAAATTACATTTGAAGACCTCGTAAATAAAGATAAATAAAAATTTTCAATTTGTGTAATGACCCAAAATAATCTGAGTTCTTTCCAAAGAATATGAAAATAAGAAATTGATAAAAACAGCCCTGAATTAAACTATTGAAGATCTCTAGCTTAGGTCCAAGGCCACAGATTAATATGTTTCGGTTATTTGAAATAACAATGTGTAATAAATAAATAAATAACTTCGTTGTAACAAGAACCTGCTGCTTTTTTATATGAACTTGCACCATGGCATTTTATTGACTAGTGAAAGCTTTTTGTATTGCATAGTTCTCACTTTATGTTTCTTCCGAGAGGCTATTGAGATTGTTCCTATATTTTCTTCCCCAAAACCATCACCTGAAGTAAGGGAGCCTAAAATTTCATGAAGCGCAATTATAACCATTAAATTTGATGGATGGCTAAGATAATGACATGCGTTAAGGGCTGCTAAAAATATGACTCATTAATGATTCGACAAGTTAAGGCTCTTGTAATACGCTCTCTAGTTTTTAATATAAGACCCTTTTAACCAAATCACATGAATTAAAACTAATTAATTACTTCAATTTTTTTAAAAATTTTAATATTTTTTCAAAACTACCCTTATTTAATTATTTTCTCTTTCTCTTTATATATATATATATATTAAATAGGAGTATTTTTTAAAAATATATAATAAATATTACCTCATATATTATAAATGGTCTTATATTTAGAATCAGGATAAAAGATCTTGTATATAAGACTGGAGGGAGTATAGTCGCGGGTTCCATCCCGTTCATTAGGTTAAATTGCTAGCTTGTCCTTTGTAATCTAAAAGTAAAAAAAAAAAAAAAAATGGATGAGTTGAAGCCACTAGAGGTAATGTAGTAGAATTTTAACCATTAATTCATGAATGGACAAGATTAAAAATTTAAAACCCACATATATGTGATTTAACAAATATCTACCTCGCAATGGAGATTTCTTTTATCTACGCAGCATACACCCATGAATTGGTAATTATAAATATAATAAACTGATATTAAATGATATGGAAAAAATTGATATTGAATAAAGATTAAATCTACAGTTAATTGAACATTTTTGTATTAAAAATGATAACATTTTCTTAAAAAATTTGTTCTTTGTTCTTTTTGTTTTTGTCATAATTCTTTCATTATTCTTCTTTTCGGAACATAACAAAAATAGATTTTCTTATCCTATGAACTCTTAAACCACTGAACCAATTATAAACGCTTAAATCACTCTGTCAAAATCAGAGGAAGAATCAAAAATAACTTTTCACTTTTGGTATATCCTCCCCAAAACCACCATTTGAGTTTAGGTGACTTCAACTAACCATTTCATTAAAGAGTCACATTTTTTAATGGCCCTTAACACATGTCATCATCTCATCCATCCATCAAATCTAATGGTCATAATTACTCTACTTCAGGAACTAGTTCATTAGAAGCTGAAATGACACGCTCATTATTAAGTTGTGAAAAGATTAAAAAGAAAGAAATTATTAGTCCTAACTATACATATGCAAAATATAAATCTAATTAATCAGAAATAGTAAATCAATATAAACTTCGGCCAGCTCTAGCCATAAAAAAAAAATGTCTGCCAACTGATATATACAACATAAAAATATCATTTTTCAATATTTTTTTCTCAAAGCATTTGTGTTTTGGGTGGCAGTAGGACCACCCAAAACCATGGTTTTGTGCTTAAGTTTCTAAAACACTATCATGCTTCTAAAACCATGACTTGGGGTGGTGGTGGCATGTACTCAGAATTTCACAGATTTGAAGGCTGAGCATAATTGGAAGAAGATGGAGGACGAGTTTCGAGCAAGAAGATGACTATCGATGCGTGATCCATGGACGATTGAGATTGCACATGTTCAATTGCTAATTTTTAATATGTATGCATACGTGGCACTATCTCAATCATCATTGAATAATTATGAATGAGACTCAAACTTTTCTCATGAAATATATAAATATTTTAATTATAACATTAATAACCTTACAAAGAAAAGGAAATTGTGTATAATCTTGGTTAGGCCGTTTTTTTTTTCTCGACCAGTTATAATCTCAGTTAAGTTTGAAAAACACAATTACGCCAATTCATATATATCATTATTGTAAGGTAGGAGTTTTGGACCTATGTTGCGACCAGGTGGTTTTATCCAGACAAATATATATATATATATATATATATATATGTAGACCAAGTGGTTTTATCCAGACAAATATATATATATATATAGTCCATTTTCAATAAAATTAATTCGAATCAAATTATTGGGCTGAACTGAGTAGCAACTAATGGCTAAAATGAAATGCTCCAGTCCAGAAAAATATACGAAACGCCTGCAAAAAAATGAATCAATAAATAAACGTAACGCCGTCGATTTGCTGAGGGAACTACGAACTAATTGTGAAAGTACTAGTTCACAACTGATTTCCTTGCATCGAACGTCACTTTCCTTCATTCGGACATTCCCTCTCCTTGGCAAGACCAGGAGCTGCGAGCGACGGGAGCCTCCGATGACCACCATTCTCATTTCACGTTCTGCGAGATCCCTTTTCTCGGTCGGTCTTTCCCTTCAGTTTCGGGCTCTCGGCTACGGTGGAGAGTGTAGAGAAACCGCTGCAGCGACAGCGAAAAGAATCAGACGAGCCGAGCGTTTAGATTCTACAATAATATTGTTATCTAGCATTTTAGTGATCCGTGGTAAAGTTTCCATTTTGTTATTCATTTGGTTGTCGTTGTCCGTACTCTGTTTTGTAGTTCTGGGATGTGTGGGTCGTTTAAGCCTGTAGAACCATTTGATAGACTCCGGCCTCACAATAATGCTTTGGGTATCAAAATGGTCCTGTCAACTGTGTACGTAATGTTTGCTTCTGAATGGATTTCTTGTTCAATATTCAAAAATAAATTACTCAATGCTAAATACAGAATCCCTGTAGAGTTATGAGTCCTTTTCCCTGTTTTTCCTTGTCATTTTCCTGTCAAAGATTATCTTCATTATGGTCATGCAGTTATAGAAATCGCACAGAAAGTATTTGCTGCAATAATACCTCTTAAAATAGTGGACGTCCTTAATTCTGTTTCTATAGGTGCCTTAAGATAGATATGACAGTCATTAGTGGAACAGCTTTGCATTGTGCAAAGCAAAACAAACATTTAAACAAGCCAGGCTTCCGCACATTTGCTTTTTAAGAGGCAGTGCATCAAGGATAACATTCACTTCGTAGGAAAGTCCAAATGACTGAACCTGGTAGCTCAGAGTTGGAGACCACTAAAAAATCTCATGTTACATACCGGTGTAAGAAATGCCAAAGAATTGTTGCTTCTGGGGGGAATATAGTTTCCCGTCGAGTGGAAAAAGATGAGTGGCAACTCATGGGAAAAGGAAAAGCAACAAATTCACTGTACCTCTTTATTTGTGGAGCCCATGAAATGGATGCAAGCAGGTCTTCCTACATTTCTATCATAAATCGTTTTGTTGTCACAATATTACTCTTCGTGCGAACTCCGGGTATTTATTGAATTTGGTAGTACAAGAAGGCAATGTGGAGGACAAACTTCTATGTATGGGCTGCAATGCACGTTTGGGTTACTTCAACTGGGCAGGTATGCAGTGCAGCTGTGGAGCCTGGGTCAACCCTGCATTCAGCTTCACAAAAGCCGATTAGATGAGTGCTCTATATGATGCCCACAGCCCTGGGGCTTTCCCAGAAAACGGGTTTCGTTAGGATAAATGGTAGTTTAGCATGTAATGTTTCCATGTAACATACCACAAATCGTCGCGATTTGTCTCACTTCTTTTTCCTTGTTTTACATTTATTTTATAAAAGTTTGAATTCCCATTGATAATAAAAAGAAAACTTGCATCAATTTTAATTACATATTTTTTTATAAAGACCGAACAAAATAGGGTATTTACAATTGGCCTAGTTTACACAATGTCAGATGTTAATCAAAGACTAAAAGAAATAGTCGCCAAGCTATAGCACCTAGAAAAACGTGACAAAAGGAAAAAGAAGATAGAACTGAGACAAATCGGGTTTCCTGACAAAAACTGACTTATCAGGAGTCGCCATCCAAATTTTGAGGAAAAATCTTGAGAAATCAAATTAAAGAGGAAAATGATGGTCTGCATAATCAAAGTTAGGTTCGGGAGTCGATTGTACGTGGGGAAGGTGTTAGGTACTCCACGACACCCGTTCGTAGGAATGATTACCTTACATTGATTGTGCAAATTAATATGGTATTAAAAATATTTTAATTTTTTTTATTATTTACATACGAGAATAAGGGTAGAAAAGAAGAAAAAAAGGAAATTAAGAAAATTTAAAGGACAAAATAAAGGAAAGGAATTTAAGAAAATTAAATTGGAAAATATTTGTTAAGTTAAGGAAATTTAATAAAATGAATTAAGAAATAAATCAGAAAAATATTTATTTATTTACAAGGACAGATTTGACACAGAATCAGAGTTTAGGGTCTACGTACCCTGTGATATCGATTAAAATCTACATAATTTGAGTTAAAAATGTGTGTCTGTTGGTGGGTATTTTTTATTATAATTTTTGTAATAAGAGAAAACTAATTGAGAATAATTTATCTTTTTACAAACAAAGCAATTTTCTGAGATTGAGTTAGTGTATTTTAATTTGTAAAAGATAATTTAATTCCGCTTACTTATTCTTATTTTATTTTGTTTGTAAACATATACATTTTTTATTTTTCTTTAATTTTACAAAATACTTTTATTTGATTTTTTGACTTTTGAAATAATATATTTTTGTACTTTTGGGAATTTTTCCATTTTTTAAAGAAAAAGAAAATCAACCTACCTATTACAGACTCGCAGTTATACCCGATAAACTGATTCCTTAAGTACCTGTAGAAATTCTAAACCTCGCGGTATAAAGGTTTTATTATATTTTTAAGGTGATAATTTAGAAAATACCATTATTATTTGTTTCTAAGAAAATAATTTTATTATACATTTGAAAAAACTTATTATATCATCATCATTTATTTTTTATAATTATTTTCTTAAAAGAAAGTTATTTAACTGATATATCTACGTGAATTCATAATTTTATGTGACAACTCAGTAAATTTAGATACCTGCGTGGGTTCCAAAAACTAACGTGGTATAATTAGTAAACCAATTATTTATTTATTATTTTTTATGAGAAAATAAAATTTTGAATGGAAAAGTCATTGGGATCTGTTATAAGTGTGCTTTCATAATGCACTCGTGCAGCCACGTAGGCTCACACGGTGTGATTGTTTTAGAGTTCTACGAAAGCTCTAAAAACCTTCATGACCAATTTTAAAATTGGATTACTAGCACAATATTACGAGTGTCAAGAGAACAAGAAAGGAATCTCAACCATTGCAATTTATTAAGAGTCAAGACCATGACTATCTTCTAGTTTCCTTCAATATTATGACAATAAACTTGCTTTAGAAATACGAATATCATACCTTCAACCTAAACCTTTTAATAAAATGAATCTAATCAGCAAAATAATTTACTGCTAATTCACAAGAATCCAAGCAAATGTGGAGTCAAAAATGCGTTTCACAACTCTCTGTACATTTGAGTGCTAAATCAACAAGCATCATGGTACCCTACAACTCAAATCAATACGAAAAGAAACATCACAGCTTAAAAAATATCATGGGTAATTTTTGAACTGAACTAAGCTTTCATTATAGGGATCCAAAATATCACCCCTTTATACAGAGTATTCCCAGTGAATGGCTCGAGCTTAAAGACCGATTCAATCCCATCCTAAGGCACCAATCAGAAACAAAGTAACAACGACAATGTACCAGGAGAAAGTTTCCAGAGGTAGAATCACAACATCACTAAAGGTAGAACATGAGCAATAATGGCCTTAAATTAGATTTCCAGCGACAGTGTATTACAAGGAGAAGATGAGTCCAGACTCGGTGGATTACTACATCTTAATCTAGCAAATTCTATCTAGCAATAAGACTAGGTTCATCCCAAGACATCAGACAGTAAGTCAGATTTCAGAATTCACGTAGTGGACTAAGAAAATGTATTAAAATCATGGTTGCAATACTACTATATATCATGTTTCAAACTCAAATAACATTATCTAACCCATAGATGATTATCTGAAAATTAAGCCAAGAAAATTAAAAAGTGCTGGTTGAAGAACTCGCAGTCTCTGGGGAAATTTAACAAATGTTGGCCTACATAAAATCCAGAATTCTATGTGGCTAATTTAAAGAAATTATTGTACCTATTTTGTTGATAACTTAGGCTTAATGACAATGCCATTAATTGAGATCAATTTTACTGCCACTTTTTCAATTTAACAAATGTTGAAAGGACGAGTTCTTCAACTAGTAATTTTTAATTTTCTTGGCTTAATTTTCAGATAATCATCTGTACTGGGTTAGATAATATTATTTGAGTTTGGAACATTGTACATAGTAGTATTGCAACCATGATTTTAATACATTTTCTTAGTCCACTATGCGAATTTTGAAATTTGACTTACTGTCTGGTGTCTTGGGATGAATCTAGTCTTATTGCTAGATAGAATTTTGCTAGGTTAGGATGTAGTAATCCATCGAGTCTGGACTCATCTTCTCCTTGTAATACACTGTCGTTGGAAATCTAATTTAAGGCCATTATTGCTTGTGTTCTACCTTTAGTGATTTGATTCTACCTCTGGAAACTTTCTCCTGGTATATTGTTGTTGTTACTTTGTTTCTGATTGGTGCCTTAGGATGGGATTGAATCGATCTTTAAGCTCGAGCCATTGACTAGGAATACTTTGTATAAAGGGGTGACATTTTGGATCCTTATAATGAAAGCTTAGTTTAGTTCAAAAATTACCCATGATGTTTTTTTAGCTATGATGTTTCTTTTCGCATTGACTTGAGTTGTAGGGTACCATGATGCTTGTTGATTTAGCACTCAAATGTACAGAGAGTTGTGAAACGCATTTTTGATTCCACATCTGCTTGGATTCCTGTGAATTAGCAGCAAATTACTTTGCTGATTAGATTCATTTTATTAAAAGGTTTAGGTTGATAGTATGATGTTCCTATTTCTAAAGCAAGTTTATTGTCATAATATTGAAGGAAACTAGAAGATAGTCATGGTCTTGGCTCTTAATAAATTGCAATCGTTGAGATTCCTTTCTTATTCTCTTGACACTCGCAATATTGTGTTAGTAATCCAATTTTAAAATTGGTCACGAAGGTTTTTAGAGTTTTCACAAAATTCTAAAACAATCACACCGTGTGAGCCTATGGGGCTGCACGAATGCATTATGAAAACACACTTATAATAGGTCACAATGACTTTTCCATTCAAAATTTTATTTTCTCATAAAAAATAATAAATAAATAATTGACTTATTAATTATACCACATGAGTTTTTGGAACTCATGCAGGTATCTAAGTTTACTGAGTTGTTGCGTGAGATTATGAATCCACGTAGATATATCAGTTAAATAACTTTCTTTTAAGAAAATAATTATAAAAAATAAATGATGATGATATAATAAGTTTTTTCAAATGTATAATAAAATTATTTTCTTAGAAACAAAAATAATAATGGTATTTTCTAAATTATCACCTTAAAAATATAATAAACCTTTATACCGCGAGATTTAGAATTTCTATAGGTACTTAAGCAATCAGTTTATCGGGTATGACTGCGAATCTGCAATAGGTAGATTGATTTTCTTTTTTTTTTAAAAGGAAAAATTCCCAAAAGTACAAAAATATATTATTTCAAAAGTCAAAAAAACAAATAAAAGTATTTTGTAAAATTAAAGAAAAATAAAAAATGTATATGTTTCCAAACAAAATAAAATAAGAGTAAGTAAGCGGAATTAAATTATCTTTTACAAATTAAAACATATCAACTCAATCTCAGAAAATTGTTTTGTTTGTAAAAAAGGTAAATTATTATCAATTAGTTTTCTCTTATTATAAAAGTTATAATAAAAAATACCCATCAACATACACACATTTTTAACCTGAACTACGTGGACTTTGATCTCCATTGTAAGGTACGTAGGCTCCAGGCTTTAATTCTGTATCAAGTCTGCATTTGTAAATAAATAAATATTTTTCAATTTATTTCTTAATTCATTTTATTAAATTTCCTTAACTTAAACAAATATTTTCCAATTTAATTTTCTTAAATTCCTTTCCTTTATTTTGTCCTTTAAATTTCCTTAATTTCCTTTTTTTTTCTTTTCTACCCTTATTCTGGCATGTGAATGATAAAAGGAAAATCAAAATATTTTTAATACCATATTAATTTGCACAATCAAGATAAGATAACTATTCCTAGGAACAGGTGTCGTGGGGTACCTAACACCTTCTCCATGCACAATCGACTCCCAAATCTAATTTTGATTACACAAACCATCATTTTCCTCTTTAATTCAATTTTTTAAGATTATTCTTAAAATTTTGGTGACAACTCCTGATAAGTTGAATTTTTATCAGGAAATCTAATTTGTTTCAGTCCTATCTTCTTTTTCCTTTTGTCATGTTTGTCCCGATGCGACACCAATGATAAACAATAATAACTCAATCAAGTGATGATGCTATGTATTGAAATCTGCGCAAAACTCGTTTGTCGTCCTTTGCTAGCATCATGTATATTCGCATGTAAAATTGTAGTTTAAAATACTCATAAATTATCATGCTTATTTATTTCCTCTGAACATTTAACTTCTAGCATAGATCAGGAGGACAGGGATAGCAAGTTTAATTGAACAAGGGATGTTGACAGGTTTATTGCTTTGATTTTAAATTAACTCAACAGAAACTGGACTTGGCTCTGTGATACAGTTTATATTTGATAGTTGTATCTTATCATTACTGGCCTGCAGCAAAAGCCTCTGCTGGAAAGGTTTTGGTGATTCCAGCGAGACTCTTGAAGTGAATCTTTCCGGCGGGAGGATCATCGACTGAAATCTCACTAACAGGAGGCCAAAGCATAAGCTCCTTGGCCTTCACGCCCTTGAGCTTCTTGATTCTCTTCTTCTCCACATAACCATTGATTTCAGTGTCATAACTCACCAGCTTGCTAACCAATTTAAACTTGTGTTCGACCTTCTTCTTCTGCAGGATCCACATGTAGCCAGTGCTTCTGACAAAGCCAACTTCTTGCACATCAGCAATCGGAAGAAGCCCCAGAGGAAGTTCGAATTCCTCCAAGAGAGAGACCGCCTTTTTCATGCCCTCTTCATGACCCTTAACCACGACTGCCCCCTCTTTCTCTGCCATGTTAGGTACAACGATTCCCAACTATCTCTTGTTTGAGATGCATTGTGGTAATTCACTGGTTTAATTGCTTTTTATATATTGAATGCCTACCTGTATGTGACAGAGAATGGAGAAACCAAGATAAGCAACGTTGTGTTGACCATCAAACGTGCACTTCTGGTTAGATTATACCTTTCACTTTCGGCCGGCACTATTCATTTGTATATACATTCCATGTTAGGCACATAAAGCAACCTGTTTGGCCAAATTCTCTGGAAATCTATGTCATTTATTGTATTGATATGATCGAGAAAGTACAATTAGAAAGTTTCTTCCTTTTGGTTTTTTATGCGGGGAAACTTGCAAGAGAAAAAGGAGACCCGACAAAACTCTGCGTTTTGGCTGAGGCTCACAGAAGGCTATGGAGCTCAAGACTCAGGTGGGACATGGCATTGTTGGGAGCATCAGATTAAATGAAGGGTTCAGATCTTGTTAACTGCACTGCTTGTAGGTCATTATTTGCTGCAGAGGATGTCCTACCATTTAGCTTGAGAGTGAAAGACAACTGTCATCATGTATTTCTTCTTTCTTTCTTTGTTTTTTTTTTACACTTATTTACATTATAGTTTAACGTAGTACTCGTAACGCCACCTTTCTTTTTATCCTCTCATCTGTACATATTAACTTTTTTACTCGGTTGAAAGACTGAACATGACTTTTACGGGAGATCAGGAAGACACGGCAAGAAAGTTTAATAGACGTTAATGCCCGACTATCCATATCTATATATATAATTAAAAAGAAGAATGGATTTGAACAGTAATTTTATTTATTGGGCTCTGTCCCCTCTTTTTTTTTTTTAATAAGTTTTATTTTTTTTATTCATTCTTTTTTTTATGAGTGAAATTTATTTTTTCTTATTATTTTAGGTGGGTCCCATATTTTTTTTTCTTAATTTTTTTTAATTTTAATTAATATCATTTGATATTATTTTATTTTAGGACAAGAGAAACTAATGATGAAATTTTTTTAATTTAATATATTTTAAAACTAAACATAACGTTCTGATGTCCGTATGTGTATATACGTCCTCCATAGAAGCGGGAGAGAAAAAACTAGTTTATGTTATTGTGTATACGTTTTGATTGGAGATGCATGGATGCAGTGTTCATAATATTATTTCACATGATATATTATTTTAAATGCATTCTCATCATTAATTATATTAGTGGTATCTATCTACTTGTATGTTAGTGTTGGCATGGACGGCACTTGTATTGTGTGTGGCAAGCAGGTCTTTGTATGTGAGACATCCCAGAAACCAAACCAGCATTTGAGATAGTTTAAATTATGTTTCCGTGAGGATGATAAACAAGTGTAAATGTTATTTCACGAACAGGAAGCCGAAGAACATGTGCACCTTCACCTTCTTCTTTCCCTTCTTCTCCACATATCCCTTGATTTCCCTGTCATGTATAACTCACCACCTTCCTAATCAATCCAAACCTTGTACGTTCAACCTCCTTCTTTCGCCGGATCCATTTTAAGAATATATGACTTGGTTCGTTCTTATAAGTCTATGCCAATGGAGTCGAATGATAAATCATTGGTTGATTCTAACATTACAAATGTCTTAATTTTTCTTTTAGTGAGTATCATTACAGATATATAATTGAAGTGAATTTTATCTTTTCTGGTAAAATATATTTTTTTACACACGATCAATGATTAAATTTAAGACATCATGCTTAAGGATCCAACTGTTTATCAACTGTGTCAGAATTTTGTTGATAAATATTTTAATTTGCTCTATCTTATTCAAAAAAATCATCACTTTAGGATTTTTGAAAATTTCCATAATATTTATCATTTTAAAATTTCAATGAAATATTAATCACTTATTTTATTATTTTATCCTTTCATTAATATTAAATAAATTATTTAAGAGAATACTTAATAAAGGTTATTTTGACAAAAAATTATTAAATTTTACAATGCTTTTAAATTATTTAATAATTTATTTTTTATGAACCGAAAAGTATTTCAACTCATTAATGTCAGCCAGCATATATAGGTAGGAAAATATGCAATGAGCGAGAGACCACTTCACTTAAGCATCAACATTTATTACACATGATTAATTTTATCAACAAAATATTACAGCACACCGATGAAAGTTTGATGGCAATGACTAAATTAAAAACGCTTAAATTTTGTAAGAACTTACAACAAATTTAAGAGATTAGATCGATCCTTCCAGCCAGCCCATGTCAGATAGTTAAGAGAAATTTGGATAAGGTCGTGTTTGGGTATCCAACGGAAGGTTCTTTTGAGGTGCGATTCTGGCAGAAAATCTGGTTGAAGCAGAAGTAGCTGGGATCGAGCTTCTCCATTGGCTAACTGCGTTAGGGGCGTCTCAACTGTGGCCGTTGGAAGAATTTATGGCGAGTAATGAAATCATCAACAACCTAACGCTATTGACTTTGATTGCTAGTTGAGCTACAAATCCACTCGTTGGCCGATTTCACTAAAGAGAATCGAGGTTTCTCACCATCCATTGGGTAGATAGGCGAGCTCTGTTCACAGATTGAGCCAAACCTAAGTTCACAGGCGTTCACAGATTGAGAATCTTTTCAGATTACCTCGGAGGAGCTTAACCTTGGATAATCACCAACAACCCCACCAGGCGTTCATAGAACGAGCTTCAACTTTTGCTCGAGCTATGCAGTTTTGCCCTTCCAGTTGGCCGTCGACATCCGCAGATCCACCACTCAGTTTGGCCGTTAAGTCCAATTCTGTTCGAGGTTCAACCACACTGTCAAGGTAGATTCTTCAATTTCTTGTTGACCATTACTTCCTAGGAAGTTGCACTTGAGGTGACGAGTTGATAAATTTTACTTTAATGATATCGTGTCATCCCTTATTTGTACATTTGGTTTCAAGTTGGATCTTAAGTCATCTCATGGAAATGGAAATAACAGATAATCTTTTCATCACATTGATATCATCGGTGGAATAATCTACTGCTGCAGCAGATATGAACAAATCAATAACATGGGATGGTATAATGATATTCAAAATTTTATTTCCAGCAATTCCTACTGTGCTTGTGATGGCATGATAATGATATATGCTCAGTTTGGGACACCATATTTGATGGTGACTTAATGTTGATTGTTTTTTTGTCTTATTTGGAGAGAAGTTTTGTGTTTTTATTAGTGCGATTATTGGATCCGAAATACTAAATAGTTCCCTCAAAGTCTTTGTTTTATGTTTTTGGCTTCTACTTTGATCAGTAAATTCTGCTGTCACATTGTCGTTGTTTTACATCCAGTGGCAATGTTGGTTTGAGCATAGTTGATATTGTGAATGATGCATAATTCCGTCTGTTAAGGAAAGAAAAATGACTCTCTTCAATTTAATGAATTGAACAGTGAAGGCCAAGACAGCCTTCACGTACTGTGCTCTGCATATTCCATAGCCAAACCCAACTTTTTGACTTTGAGACCAAATTTTGGTCTTCAATAATTGCCGACTCCTTTATCTATGCTTTTTATCTATTGCAGGAAGGTGGGGCATGGACTGGGAAAAATTCGTCTAAAGGACCAAGGAACAAACATATTGGAATGAAGTCCCTTTCATTTTAAGAATTTAAGAGAAGGGCCAAAGTCCGTGACTTTTCAAAAGACGAAAAAGCCCATTAATTTTTCTTTATCTATCTTTCTACCCAAGTAGTCTCTCTCTCCCTCTCTCGACTCGGGACTTGGAAATCCCTCTACTCCTCCGCCGTCCTCTCTCAATTCAGTAATTCACCTCAAAATACACCTTCCATACACATTTATGATACCCCAATTTCAAATTTTTGCACACCACTCTAAGACCACCTTCATCTCTGTTTCGGATTCCCTCCAAC
Source organism: Adenanthera pavonina (assembly GCA_026686845.1). Classification (NCBI taxonomy): domain Eukaryota; kingdom Viridiplantae; phylum Streptophyta; class Magnoliopsida; order Fabales; family Fabaceae; genus Adenanthera; species Adenanthera pavonina. The sequence continues at coordinate 18,407,950 of JAIVEN010000002.1, read as the reverse complement.
TTCGCTAGACAACTTCAGAGCCTCTACTCATTCACTCACTCACTATTCGCAAACAATCATGCCTGCTCCTACTCTTATCTTTATTTTCATTTTTGCCACTGCCCTCCATTGTAATGAAGCGACTCTGCTCCGTGTGAGTCTACTCCCCATACATAGACCCCTTTGGTTCTTCGATCTCTCTCTCTTTTTTTTTGTAATGTTTCTGAATACTGCTTTGGATTTCATGATTAGGAGGTAAACGGGTCGGCCATAGCAATGGTGGAGCGCGATCAGGTTTCTCCGATGGTACCCGTCATGGAGGCCGGCAAGATGGAGGTGTTGATGTTGATGAATGAGAGCAGGAGGAAGTTGGGAAGCTTCCAGATATGTGCACTTTGTACCTGCTGCGGTGGAACTAAAGGGGTTTGCTTGCCCTCTCCATGTTGCTATGCCATCAATTGCAACATACCCCACAGACCCTTTGGCTTTTGTTCATTCACGCCCAAGACCTGTAATTGCTTTGGATGCCATCTCTAATTCTCTCATCCCCGCTTCTCGATTATAATTTATAGTTGAAATTGTTTAGCGCGAGGATTCATATAAAAGATTGCTAAAGAACATTGTCTATTCATATATAGAAGGTTGCTAAAGAACATTACATTGTCTTCTTGTAAGGATGACCAATTACTTATATCGGTGAGGCATAATAAAAGAGTAGTCGGAATCGGAATATATATAGCGCATTAGTTGTTAATTTGGTAACCTGTTTGGCAAGGTTGGTTAGTTAATTATTAGCTTGTAGCAGAGAATTATAGAGTTCAAACAGTTTCAGATCACCCTAGAATCTCTCTTCTTCCTCCCTTCTATCTTCTGCCATATACTAAACTATAAATAAGTACACATGGCCTCCTGAAACAATGAGTTTTCTGTTCCAAAATCGCCAATGATTATTGTTCTCCCATGTATCAACATTACAGGGATTAATTATATCTTGGTTAAATAGCTTTGGCCCTGGACTTGTCAGATACCGTCTTCCCTAGAAATCACATTCATCAAGCCCTTCAGCTGTGAATTTCAGTAAATCTTAGTAATACATTTAACCCAGACAGGGCATTGCAAAATATCACCTCTCTGAAGCACCTATTTCTAGTGTTTCTTAATATAATCCCATTCCAAAAGTTGTGAAAAGCTGGCACACTCTTAAATATTTTATTCACTATATTGTGAGAACAAACAAGTTGCTCAAGTATTCAGGGGTTATGATATTTCAGAAACAACCTGATCCAATCAATGATAATGAGATGGAATTACTCATTTTCTGGAGGATTACTTAGGTTTGAAATGTGTCAAAGACTTTAGAGAGGTGGGATCAAACATCATGTTATCATACAAAGCAGATCTTGGGAATAAACGAGGTTTCAGTGTAAATGAGGTTTTGAAGAATTTTATCATGTTATCATTGCTAGAGATCTAGTGAATAAACAAGTTACTGATTTCCTTCTTTAACCATTGTTTGGTTGGATGCTACTCCATCATAGTATCTATATTGATTAGGGCCCCCCTCTTTGTGATGAAAATACATTGACGAATTATTCCAAATATGCTTTAAACTACATGGCAAGGGTTTAAAAATTGGTACCCATCAAAAGAGAAGTATAATTACATCCTTGACATCTGTACAAACCAAAAAATGGACGTTTATATCAATCACTTCCTATACAGCACACGCACAAAATATTTGAGCAAGAAGTGATTTCTGTGTTAAGGCTAGGAAATGGCCCTGGTTGCCGAGTAATCTTCCCTCCTAACTCTTGTATGACATGGTTGACTACCTCAGCGCCCTTGTATACATCATCAGTGTCAATAGCAACCTACAAGAGATGAAATAATTTTTATCAGAAAGGTGGACACAGATGTGAAGATAAACCAATTTAGTATGCAAATTGTGATGTTACAAATACCATAAGAGCATGATATCAGATTATAGAATTATATTATTTGACTTGAATCATAATACAAGTGCAGCGTGGATGCACCAGAGTGCACATGACAAGCAAAAGCAGCCAATTTCTCATCCAGGTTCTCAAGTTGATATGAAAGGTCCATGTCCTATATCTTATGTATTTCAGTAAACTAACAATAAATAAACCACAACATGCAGTTAGCTGATCATCTAGCTTTGAAACTACATCAGTAAACTAACAATAAATAAACGTTGGCAAAAAAAAAAAAAAACTGCACATGCAGTTAGCTGATCATATCTAGCTTTGAAAATGGCTGGAAAAGATATCCCAATCATCAGTCCAAAGATCAGACCTTACATGCCCAACCCATCATAGGGGCCCCGCATTTGCCACTGCCTTTCCACACAGATAAAGGTAGAAATGAAAAAAAATATCGATACAGAAAAAAGAAGATCCCAGATACAGAAATCAAACTACAGAAAGAAACGAAAACATGTACTTAACAGACATGTGGATGCCATGAAATTTTTGTCAACTAGATCTAAGTACCTGATGGAATAGGGCAGATTGTGATATAAGTTAAGAGATCAAATTGAAACAAAGCAAAGTGAACAAAATATTAATTAAACTTTTTCCCCTTGTGACCAAGAAAAAATGTCAGCGTACACAATAAATCTATTGAAAGTACATCAAAATCTATAAGCACAAGCTGAAGTTTGCAACCCGCAGCTACATATTTAACCTAAGAATATATAAAGATTGAAGCCAAAACAACAGAGATAACAATTAATATCTTCAAGCCACTATATCCATCTTCGAAACAGAAACAACAGTAAGACACTGATTCAACAGCACACCTTGACTCCCGCAAGATCCTTCATAAGCCTTGGGGTATACTCACTGCATTATATAAAATATGCCATAAAATAAAAATTGTGGTATATATAGCCATTTAATTGGAGATCTTTCTTATTACATCATTACCCGTTATATTAACTCTCATCTTTGTTTTGACTTACTAAAGACAAAAAGAAATATCAATTAATGCAACAAAAGATGGGAAGAATTAATATTTAAAGAAAGAAGATGATGGAACCTTTTGCTTTGGAAAGAATCTTGAAATGCTGGACTCATGGCTGTGACCAAGTTTACCAGACCCTCCCATTCCCCAACGAAATCGAAGAACCAAACGGGGTGTATGTAAGGGGAGTACTCACACAGAGCAAAGTAGCTTCACTACAAATGGAGAAATTAAAATTTGGAACACAAGTTCAAATAATATGTGCAATAATGACTATACATAACTTTATTAGAAGGAAATCTGCAACTGATTTTGAATTCAAGTGTTATGAAGATGAAAATGTTGGTGAAGATAATGATGATAATCATGTTGGTGAAGAACCCTCCTTAAATTGGAATGAAGTCCCATCAATTTTAAGAATTTAAGAGAAGGATCAAGGCCTTTGACTTCAAATAAAAAAGACTGAAAAGATGAAAAAGCCCATGATTTAATTTTTTTCATTTTTTAATCTCTCTACCCGAGTACTCTCTCTCTCTCTCACAACTCCGAAATCCCTCTACTCCTCCTTCGTCTTCCCCTCTCATATCACCTCAAAATACTCCTTCCACACACATTTATGGTACCCTGATTTCAAATTTTTGCACACCACTCTAAGTCCCTTTTCATCTCTGTTTCCAATTCCGTCCAACTTTGTTAGACAACTTTAGAAGCCTCTACTCACTCACCATTCGCAAACAATCGTGACTGCTCCTGCTCTTATCTTTATTTTCATTTTCACCATAGCCTCTTAAATAGAGATGGATCTTGTTCAGGATTCAGTCAGAGATGAAATTATAGAGCGTATGCAGCTTAATTATTTCCTCAATTTGAAGCTTTATTTATTGATCATGAAGGCTCTAATCATCAAAGAACATTAACCATTGGAGAAGAGAGAAGAAAGATCTAGGAGTTGACAAGGATGCCAATGTTTGATCAACAAGAAAGAAGCAGATGTAGTCAGCTTGGGTCAGCAAGGGATTTGGTCAGTCAAAATTATTAAAAATAGAATAGTCTCGTAAGAAAAATAATCTCTAAAATCACACGATCCAACAATTAGACAGGAATATAAATTTGTATAAAATTTCAAAATTTTATGACTGCTAGAGGCATATCCCAGCATGCGAGGAATTGAATGATAGTAGTTAACAATAACAATCATAATCAGCAAATAAAAAATGCCTTCAGCAGGCTCAGCCCAAATATTATAGGTCACGAAGATGATTAACAAGCTTTCTGTGCATGCACTATCAAAAACCCTTTTACTTGATTTCTAAGTAATTCTAGCTCTTTTCAGATGGGGAGAGGAGAGTGCTAAAGGTTTTATTGAGAATGCAGCACATACCAATAACTTAAAAATTTCAACTCTGAAGTTCAACAAATTTATGCATCAGCTCAGCCAGCAGTAGCTCAGTAGCTTCTCTCACCTTTTTTCGATCCCAAAGTCCACTCATCACTGCATTCCAGATTCCCTCATCTGGAATGCAACCATCCAACACCATCTCATCAAGAATGCGAGCAGCTTTGTGCTGGTCTCCTTTCTTACTATAGCATTTGATTAAACACTCAAAAGTGCCAATTTCAACAGAGATACCCCTAGTGCGCATGCTGAGATACAACTGAAATGCACGAGTTGAATCAACGTTGTTGCAGAGGCCTTGGACCACCATGTTATGGATTGTCACATGACGGACCCAAGTTACTCGATTTGGTGAGACACCACCAAGCACCATCTCATCAATGAAGTTTGCAGCTTCCTGATAGCTGCATGCAGCAAAGAAGCCACTTATGATTTTCCCATACAGCCCTGCATCTGGTTTCAAGCCTTGAAGCCTCATACGGTCAAGAAGCTCCACAGCTTCACTAAGCTTTCCTTCATTACACAGTCCATGAATTAATGTACTATAAGTAACCATGTTAGGCAAATGATGTTTTTTAACCATCATATCTAACAGCTCCTTTGCTTGAGAAGACTGGCCACCTTTACATAAACCATCCATTAGAGAACTGTAAGTAAAAACATTTGGCTCAATGTCAATTCTTTTCATCTCTTCAAGCAATTTTATAGCTTCATCCACATTATTAGACTGACACATTCCATGTATCAAACAAGTATAGGTAACAACAGAAGGTGTATGACCTTTCTGCCTCATCTCATGGAGTAATTCCTTTGCCTGATTGATTTTTCCCTGTCTACACAACCCATTAATCAAAGTACCGTATGTATAAGAATCTGGCTGGTATCCTTGATTTGGCATCTCACGAAATATCCGTAAAGCAGCATCAAATGTTCCATTGTTCTTGCATAGGGCTTTGATCAAAATATTTAGAGAAACAACACTTCGTGGAATGCCCATTTCTCTCATCTCCCTATAAATACTAAGAGCTATCTTTAGATGGTTTTCCTCTACTAGGATATCAAATATTGTAATATAAGATTTTTGGGTGGCTCCTAACTGAAAATCCGCCATCCTGCGGAAAATCCTGATGGCATCAAGGGGCCTATGAACACGTCCATAAGCTCTGCAAATGGTTAATAATAAGTCTTCTGTGACCTTACAATTTTCTTCCTTCATTCTGTGAAGCATCCCTTCAGCAGATCTGAACTGGTTTGCAGAGACTAACCTAGAGATCATGATACCAAAAGTATTGTGATCATGACGAAACCCATTATTATATTCAGCCGTTGCTGAGTCAAATATCAGAAGAGCTTTATGAATGTCCCTTTCTGCTTTTATTAGCTGCTCAACTAGAGAAGTTGTAATTTGTTTAGGCCATTTAAGCAAAGTTTTACTGCCCATGATCCTCAACTTCCAATATTTTGCAGATTTCAGAAACTTCTAATTCCAATGACTCACTCTAGGCATCTAGAAGTAATAACAGCTACAAGGAACAAAGGACCTGTTTGGTTGGGAAAAATTTTAGCATGGGTAAAGGAAACTAGCCTCCTTTCCACCTGCTCATGCGTTTGGTTGCACAGGGGGAGAGAACAGTTCAGCAGCTAGGGAAGAACGCTTCCTTCAAACGGAGGATAGATGTTTCCTGCCAGGGGTGGGGGAGAGCTGGGTCCGGGAAGGCAGAGGGAGATAAATTTACTGAACTACCTATAAAGAAGCCCAACAGATTGAAAATTTATCTGGATACATTGAACATTAAAATACTTGCATAGATTGAAAAGAGAACTGAAATGTTCTCAAATTTTCATAGATTGAAAATTTATTTGCAGAGAAGAAGCATAACAGATTGGCACAGCCGAACACCAGCAAATTGTCCACTCTAACTCAAACGAAAATCTTTGCTCCACACAAATGTAATAGCCAGAGAGACCAACTATAATCGCATTATTGAAAGGTGGGATGAAAAGAGAGATTTAGATGTACGAAATCCGAACCTTGAAGGCAAAAATTTCGCCCTCCAACGCACTCTAACCCACCATTTTTCTATTCCCCCTGTCACGCTGTCACCTCCAGCGCTGATTCTCTCTTCTCTGTCAAGTCTCAGCCGACGGCGACGGTCCTGCGCCGAACTCCCTCCCCCCTGGAATTCCCTAGTTATTCTCGCCCAAGTATTGGCCCTCGCCACCAATTTTCTTTCACCTCCAGCACCGCTGTCACCGCCGGCAACGATTCCCTCTTCTCCGTCAACTCTCATACAACTTTACCAACTTCAAAAAAGATCAACTTCAAACGATCTTACGCCAAGCCGCCAAGCCCCTGTTCATTCTATCCAACCAAACTCATCTAGTCAAATAAGATGATCATTTTTTATTTTATTCAATAAACCTCTAATATTGAACAAGATGTATTGTGGTTGGAAAAACAAAAAAAAGTAGAATATGGTACTTATCTTAACCCTACCAAAAGGAAAATATCCATATCAAAGTTATTTGTATACATATTAGAGACAACAAAATAATTTACATATCAAAGCTAAATTTTGAATAAATTATTATTTTTTAAAATTTTAATTTGTATAGTTAGTAAATAAATATTTTGTATTTTAGGAAAAATATATCAAAAGATTTATATTACTTATTCTTTTCTCTATCTTTCTATAATTATTCTCTCAATAATAATATTAATTATAATCTTTGGCCAAAAATATTAATTATAATCAATTAGGATGATTATTAAAAAATAATTAAATAATCTTAGATACATCACGATTTTCTAAAATTTAAATTTTTATATTTATTAAACAATTATATTATTTTAATAATTTGATTTAAAATGATCCTAGTTATTAGATTACTAAATTGAATATCAATTTTTTCATAAATATATAATTAAATATTAAGTAATTTTATTAATGGGCGTATGGTTGAGAGACTTGATAATAAAAAAAATATTAAGTAATTTTCTCAAACCATTTAATATTAAATAAAATAATTGTAATTTAAAGCTTATATTTATATGTCAAATAATTAGTTTAAATCTTTTAAGATCTCAATTATTTAAATATTTATGCACACACATACGTGCATCTTAAAGATTCTAATCTCAATTATTTGATCTATCAAATTTTAAGAGAAAATTAAGCTTTTAGTTTCTATACTTTTATCTTATTTTGAAATTGGTTCCTTTTACCATTGGTTCCTTTTCTTAATGGTGTTAAAAATTGTAGAGAAAGTGGCTCATGGAGGAAGGATGTGTGGTGGATGACATGTAGGATTAATACTGTGCAATATGGACGTTTGACTGGACGCTGAATCGATGACTTGGTTTTGAATTCAATCGAAGGTCGATGGTGGGGCGATAAATTTTTTTTTTAAACTGAAAATGGCAAGCTAAGCTTGAAGAAACAAGAACAAAGTCCCGCATGACAGACATTTTGTTAGCCAAAAAATTAGTGAGATAGGCTAGAGGAAGCTCCTCAAATATTATAACTCCATGTCTTTCAAAGTGAGCATTTCGTGCTAGCTAGCTAGTCAACAAGTCCAAGAGTTTCCCTAGGAGGATGATGGATCTGTACGTCCCAATCTCCAAAGATAAGGGACCTGGTCTCTTTAATATCAGCACCAAAAGGGCAAGGCCCTCGGTATCTCCAAATGAGATTTATAGCATCCAGAGAGCCCATATATAACTTAACCTTCTTGTAACCAAGGTGTTGGCAAACATAGTCCTGTACGGATAGCAACCAGCTGAACAATAGAGCAAGGCATGTAGCCAATACTCTTTTTGAAACCTACATTCCAGTTTCCTTGTGAATCTCTTAAGGCACCACCACAAGCTGCATGAATCTGAGCGTCCACTAATCCGTCCACATCCAATCCGATAAACCCCAGAGGAGGAGGTGACCATTTAGCTTCAATTTGTTCATATTGAAGATTTTGTTGCTAAAGATACCATTCTTTGTGTCTTCCATCAGGTGAAATAGGCAAGTATGTTTGATTTAAGTAGCGTTATATCTCAAACCTTCCATTGCACCTATGCATCTGCTCTCCCATAAAATCCAGCAAGCATAGCCAAGTACTTTGTACCATGGCCATTGTTTGAATTTTGGAGCTCCGGCTTCATGGGATAAGTTCCATTTGATCCAATCCTACAAATTACCACAAAAAAAAAAACTAGAGTAATGGTTAGTTTTGAGCAAGGAATACCAGACTTCACACATAACAGGGCACTCACCGAGGATATGTATAAGTGTTTCCTCACTATTGCACTCAAAAGGACATTGTGCACTCAGGGCAAGTCCTCTCATAGCTCTTTGGGTGTTAGTTGGAAGTCTCTCATGGGTCACTCATATAAAATTGAAAACTTATTTTAGGAAGAAAAAGAAATAATGTTTTTTGAGTTATATCTTGAGTTTTATTTTATCTTTTAGTTTATCTTTTATTTAGGTTTATATTATCTTCTGGAATATTTTAGGATCCTAATTAGATTGGGATTTATGTTCTATAAATAAGCTCTAGAACTACTCATTGAAAATATCTTTTTTCCTACTGATTGAATATTATTGATTGATTATTAAGAGTTATTTAGTAAGTTTCCCTCCTCTTCTTAAATTTCTTCTCTTCTCATCTATCTTTTACCTTTCTCCTACCATATTTTACATTAATTTGGTATTAGAGCATGTTTCCCTATGCCCTTAAACACTTCCCTCGCCAGAAAACCACCAGAATACTCTCTAGAACCCTAGGAATTTCACTGTCGAAGCCAAAACTCGTAGCTACCGACATCAGATCACTCCACCTCCGCCATCTATCACCTCACCGGAGAAAAGCCGACCAGTCCACTGAACGCTATCATCGGCGTTCCGACCACGCGCCCTCACGCACCAGCCAACTCCCCTGCACATGGTCTCCACGTGCCCCACGCGCTACAGTGCCCAGATTCATCCGATTGCATTTTTTCACTGTTTTTGAGGTGTTTTTGCACGATTTCTTTCACTCCTACTCTATTTGAGACTAGCGGCAAGTATTTTTGGGAATCACAATGACTAAAAATTCCCAAATACCTCTAAATCAACTAGAAGAGATTGAGAGATATAGTACTAAGTATGTTGATCAAATAATCGAGACAGTAAATCAGACTATGAACTGGAGGTTTGAAGAGACAAACCGTGACATTGAAGAATTCAGGAAGATGTATGAAGACCTTATGTAGACTATTAAAGGAAAAGACACACAATATACAACAGAAGCTATGGTTGAAGGTTCAAAAGTTCGTAGAGAAATCAACTTAGGGGGTGGATATACTCCTTCCTTTAATAATACATGACCTCTACCTATTGGGAATCGTCAGTTGGCTAATAGCAACGGACCTGGGAACCTTAAGAATCCTCCTCAGATAACTTTTGACTCCCAACAAGACTATGTAGAAGAGCAGTGGGTTGATCATGGGTAAAGAGACTATTATAACTGAAGATATGAGTCACCTACTCGACATCATAGGAGAGGTTATAGACAGATTCAGCTGGATAACATCTCTAAGAAGGTCAAAGTCGATGCTCCTAAGTTCGATGACCAATTAGATTCAAGTGGTTTCTTGGATTGGTTGGCTAGCATGGAAGACTATTTTGAATGGTATGAGATGAACAATATGCATCGAGTTTGTTTCACTAAAATGAAGCTTGTCAGGTTTGCCAAGAAGTATTGGTAGAATAAGCAGCAGAAATTACAACGCCTAGAACAATCCTCGATTAGTACTTGGGCAGAGATGAAGATAAAGTTAAAAAAGAAATATGTGTTTATCCATTACAAGAGTCAGATGTTCAATCAATGGCTGAATTTGAGATAAGCCACCACGGTAGCTGATTACATAGCTCATTTTGATGAACTCATAATTTGGTGTGAAGTTAAAGAAGACCCTTGGATAACAATTCAGAAGTTTGTCAACAACCTTTGAGCTACTATACAGCAGGAACTTAAACTGAATCCTCCATAATCTCTTAAGGAGGCTTACCATAAAGCCTTGGAGGTAGAGTTTTTACTTAAGAATTCAAATGGTAGGCATTTTGCTCCTCAAGGCACTGATTCTCGCTAGATTCATAGTTTCAATCATTCTACAGAAGTACCATCGATTAAATCCAGCTCCCTGTTTCCCTTTGGCAAGCTCCTGGCTCAAAGGGGAATACAAGGAATGTTGAGTCTTCAGGTTTTGTTTCCCGCCCTAGTGGCTCTGCTACTAAATGCTTCCGATGTCATTCTTGAGGCCATATCACATCTAGGTGCTTGCAACGCACTCTATTTCTTGAGCATACTGCTGACGAGGACAATGATTCAGCAAATGTTGATGAAGTGATTGAACCCATTAAGTGCCCTTCTGATGTAGAAAAAGAATTTGTTGGCGATGACACAGGATGACTAAATGTGATGAGGTGTATTCTATCTGTCCCTTTACCTAACGATTCTTGGAAGAGGACAAGTATCTTTCACACCTTTGTGAAAATTGGAGATAAATCTTGTAAACTTGTCACTGATGGAGATAGTGCCAAGAATGTGATCTCCAGCCAGGGAATTGCTAGGCTTGGTCTTAAGCCTGATCCCTATCCTTACCCTTTTGAAATAGCTTGGGTGGATAATAAGACTTCCTTACCTGTCACGCAGCAGTGTCGCGTTCCACTTCGACTTGGAGAGTATTATGAAGATGTCCTTTGTGATGTCCATACTATGGATGTTGCTCATATCTTATTAGGTCGACCATGGATCTATGATAATGATGTCACAAGTCATGGTTGAGAAAACACTCATTCATTTAAGTATAAAGGGAAAACAATCTTATTACGTCCTGCCAAACATGAAAGTGACAGTAGGGGTTCAAATAAACCAAAGAAACCTTGAGCAAAGAATCACAACATTCATCTATTAATAGATAAGCAATTTGTCTTGTATTTAGACCATCAAGCTCTCAAATACCTCAACTCTCAATGTCATTTGAATTTCAAACATGTCGAATGGGTAGAGTTCATTCAACAATTCACTTTTACAGTTTGGCATCGATCTGGAGTAGAGAATAAAGTAGTAAATGCTCTAAGTCGAAGAATTAACATACTGCAAACAATGACAGTAAGTATTATGGGCTTTGATAAACTGAAGGATGATTATGCCACATGTCCAGACTTTGGAGTTATTTATCAAGAAGTTAGTAATGGAAACCGGTATGACCATGTTGACTTTCTCATCAATAATGGATACCTCTTTCGAGGTTATAAATTGTGCATCCCGAGCACATCTATGTGAGACTTTCTGATCTGGGAATTACACGCTGGAGGTCTAGAAAGACATTTAAGCATAAATAAGACCATGGCCTTAGTTAAAGATTGATTCTATTGGCCATCTCTTAAGCGTGATATTACTAGAGTTCTTTCTCAATGTTGTACATGTCAAACATCCAAGACTAAGAAACAAAATATATGGTTGTATACCCCTTTGCCAGTTCTTGAGGCACCGTGGAAGGATCTTAGCATGGATTTTATTTTGGGATTACCACGTATTATACGCAGGCATGATTCCATTTTTGTAATTGTGGATAGATTCTCCAAAATGGCCCATTTTCTCCCTTGCTGCAAAGCTACAGATGCTTCTCATCTTGCCAAGCTTTTCTTCAAAGAAGTAGTGCATTTGCATGGACTGCCTGTCTCTATTGTGTCTGACAGAGATGTTAAATTTGTTAGCCATTTCTGGAAGACCCTGTGGAAGCTATTTAGTACTCAACTGAAGTTCTCCTCCGCCTTTCATCCTCAAACTGATGGACAAACTGAGGTTACAAATCGCAACTTAGGTAATCTGCTGAGGAGTTTGGTGGGAGATAAGCCTGGTAACTATGATTTAGTCTTGCCAATTGCAGAGTTCGTTTACAACAATTCAATTAATCAGTCCACGGGTAAGTTTCCTTTTCAAATTGTTCAAGGCCATAACCCTCAACAGCCTCTTGATCTTATACCAATTCTTGTGACATTCCGCACTTCTGAATCTGCGGAAGATTTCACTCATCAACTACATGAGCTTCATGCTGAAATTTGACGAAAACTTACTTTAAGCAACGATCACTACAAGCTATCTGCTGATGCTCATTGTCGCTCCTAAAGCTTCAATGAAGGTGATTATGTAATGGCTCGTATCCATCCTAAACATTCCCAAGAATTCCTTTAAGAAGTTGCATGCTCGAGCTTCTAGACCTTTTCGCATTACAAAGAAATTGGGGACTAATGCTTACTTGCCTAAATTGCCTCCTGCCATGACTATCAGTCCAGTGTTCAATGTTGAAGACCTAGTTCTTTATCGAGGCACTTTTGAGCCTCCCAAGCCATTTCCTGACGACAATGTGAGTGTTCAACCACATCATGCACCTATGCCAATATTGTCGTCTGCCACACCGTCTCTTGAAGAAATCGACACAGTTATGGATGATCAGCTTGTTTTCACATATGAGGGCACTAGTCGTCGTTATCTTGTTCAGTGGAAAGGCCGCTCGAACTTGGATGCCACATGGATTACAGAGGATAAATTTCGTCGCCTTGATCCTGCCTTACTTGAGTCTTATCAGTTTTTTTACTCTCCAAATGAGAGTTCTTTCAAGCAGGGGGGAAATGATAGAAAATTGAAGACTTATTTTAGGAAGAAAAAGAATTAATATTTTTTTAGTTATATCTTGAGTTTTATTTTATCTTTTGTTTAGGTTTATCTTATCTTATGGATTATCTTAGGATCCTAATTAGATTGGGATTTATGTTCTATAAATAAGCTCTAGAACTACTCATTAAAAACATCTTTTTTCCTACTGATTGAATATTATTGATTGATTATTGAGAGTTGTTTAGTGAGTTTCCCTTCTCTTCTTATCTATCTTCTGCCTTTCTCCTACCTTATTTTACATCAGTCACTTGCCAAAGAAACATTTTGATTTACTCAGGGATTTGCCACCTCTAGAGTCTTCTCCATGAATTGCTCATCTAGTTACCCCCTGCTTTCCAACATCGTTATAAGCACTCTTCACATTGAAGTTCCCATCGTTTGAGGGTCTCCAACATAGCTTATCATTATCGTTCCCAGTAGAGGGTCTCATTGAAGTAATCTTCTAAATAACCCAATAGGGTAGAAAGGTATTCATATATGAGATATTCCAATCCCCATTTGGAAGTATGAGTCGGGCCACCTTAGTATGTGGGTTGAGTGCATTCTCACTTCTGTCAACATAGGCTATTAAGGGGTCATCAATAGGATTCTAGAGATCCCACCAAAAGTTAGTATCTTGTCTGTTGCCCAATTTTTTTCTGACTCCTTTGAGAAACAAATCCTAGACATTAATAATACCATTCCACACATAGGAAGCATTTCTCTTGCCATAAACAGCCGGGACAAATCTACTACCACTCTTATACTTAGATTTCAAACATTTAACCCATAGCTTATCAGGTTTCGAAGTTAAATTCCAACACAAGTTCATAATGAAGGCAATATTCTGACTCCTTAAATCCTTTATCCCATGACTCCCTTCAGTTTTATTTTTCTTGATGGTGTCCCATTAGATCAAGTGCATCTTCCTCCCATTACAATTTTGGTTCCAAAAGAACCCCTAGTTGCATTTCTCAACCTCATTAAGGATTCCCTTAGGAATCAACATGGTTTGCATGGCATAGCTTGGCATGGCTTGCATGACAGAGTTAATCAAGATAATCTACCCAGCCATAAAGAGAAACTTACCTTTCCAATGTGATAACTTCTTAAGCACTTTTTGTGTAATGCCTCTAAAGGTGGATTTGGTAACTTTCTTATGAATTAGAGGGATTCCAAGGAATTTCCCCAAATCGACTGTGATACTAATTCCAAGAAATTGGCTCAACTCAGTGGCTCTATTGAAGTGTATATTTCTAGAACAGAGCATTTTAGATTTATGCAAGTTTGTCTTATGTCGTGCAAAAGGCAAGCATAATGTTCTTGAGTGTCTGCATTTGTTCCAAAGAAGCTTCCGCGAATAATAAGTCATCAGCGAGAAAGAGCTGTGAGATTTTGGGGCCTCCTCTTAACACCGATATAGGTTTCCAGTGCTTAGCTTGACATTCCTAGTGGATAAGGTGACCCAGTCTCCCCATGCAAAGAAAAAGAGGTAGGGGCTTAGTGGATCGCCTTGACGCACTCCTCTAGATGTGCCGAGCATTTCAGATTCCTCCCAATTCCATAACACTCTCATGGAGGCTGTGGAGACAATAGCCATAATTACATTGACAAAGTCCCTGTTCAAGCCAAGGTGTGGTAAAGTTTCCTCCAAAAAAATCCTAATTGAGTCAATCATAAAGCTTTTCAAGATCTACTTTGATTGCAACATAACATGTTCTACCTTTCAGATTTCTCTTAGTATAGAGTATCTCTTGTGCCAAAAAAATATTGTCACATCCTTGCCTCCCCTCGATGAAGCAACATTGTTCAGGTTGGATAAGATAATTCATGAAGCCTCTAAATCTAGCCGCCAATAGTTTGGTGATTATCTTGAAGCTATCATTGCATAACAAGATAGGTCTGAACTCCTTGAGACAAGTAGGGTGATTAACCTTTTTAGGATGAGTACAATGTTATCCGCTCGAAGCATAACTAAACAAACAATGGCCAATCAATATCAATATCAATATATATATAATTAACTATCCGTGCGAATTAGATCTCCCATAGTGTTTATCCTTTTACAAAGCATTATTCATCCCAATTGTGCATGTGGGCCTACTAGATATTATAGGTAGAGTTGGTAAAATGGGATGTCCTATCATGGGTTGGGCCCAAAACGAGCCAGGCTTAAAAGCTCATTTCAACTTTATTAACCCACGGCTATATGGGGGTAGATTTGCGGACTCGTATTTAAAAAAAAAAATTATTTTTTTATTTTTTCATATGATTATTTAAATTTTATAATTTATTTATCACTAATTAATAAAATAATATTTTTTAATATTTAAAAAAGAAAAAAAAAAGCAAATGGGTTAAATGGGCCGGGCCCAAAAATTCTATTTTCTGTTTAAACTCTTTTTTTTAAAACTCAACCCACATATTATATCAGGTTAAATAGGGCTTGATGTATATTGTCGATTCTAATTATAGGCTTCCAACTTTTTTTTTTTTAAATCTCTTCCCCCTCTCACAAAATACTATTCATTCCAACTTTGTATATAGCCCCAATAGATATTCGGCTTTCAAATTTTGTTTGTTTATTTTAAATTCACCCACAGGAGGGCATCTTAGAATATGGGCCACATACTATACTTTTTTTACAATTCTTTTTCAAGACTATATATATATTGTATTTTCTTTTTCTACCGTCAATCTTCTCAAATTGGTTTCTATCTTCTCAAATTGGTCTTTGTCTAATTAGAAATATATGCTATAACTATATCACATGCTAATAATTTTCCTTTCGGGGTGTATATATGTATATATATATGTATTAAAATAAAAAAAAAATCGGTAACAAAGGATGTTTTCCCTCACCATCCTTAATTTATTTTCATGTGAGTATATACATTTTGCTAATGTGATAGTCCCTAACCAAAGGTATCCGATAAGAATGTTAGCTTTCCCAGTTTAATGATTCAAAAAGTTGCAATCGCAACGAAGAAATTCAAGTGTCTACTTGTGTTTACTTTTCATAAAAGTTTAAAGTTTTTGTTTTCTGCATTTTCAATAAATCAATGACAGACTATTATTTTATTATGGAAGAAGTTGTGCATGAACAAACAAGAAGAAAACAGGCCCTTACCACACGTCAAGATTTATTGACGTGTCAAAATCACCTCTCATGATTTTCTCATAAGAATCACTCACATAAATTTACTTTGCATAGTAGAATCTGCAGCCTTTAGAAGAATTAAGACCTCTTGATAAGAAGAATAAAAAGACCTTAAATTAACTTATGTTTTATCTTAGTTACAAAGATTTTTTTCTTTATTTTAGAAACCTACACAAATTTTGTTTGAAATATAAACTTAGTTATATAGGCATATAGATATACCTTCTATTTTCAAGATTCTACATACATTTAACTTTTTTAAAACATTTTTTAACAATACTTATATTTATTTTTATATTTAAATGTAAAACTACTTATATTTATTTTTATATATCAGATAAATAATACCAAAAAATATATATTATTTATTACTGACTATGAGGAATCGTTGTCCTTGGGGATATATCATCAACTTGCAAGTTTTGGCAACCTAATATGAAGTATAATCAGTTCCACTATCATCATCCTTCACTTCATCTGAATAACCACTACAAAAGCCAGATAAAAAAAGACAATGATACACTGTCATTTCACACAATTTTGAAGGCAAAAGCCTCGTTCAATTCCTGACAGATTCAATGAAAAGTGATGGAAAGCTATATAATCCTATGAACAAAGACAACTTTTCTCAATGAGCTTGCATCCCTATTAGACTGCACCAGCTTGTAGTAACATCTGTCTCCTGAGAGAAGAACCTGATGTTCTTTCCCACAAGGACACTTGAAATTAATGCATAAGCTCCTCTCAACCCATTCCACACTCGCAACTTCTCCAGCACCATCGTTTTTGAGATAAACCCAAAAATCTAATAACAATGATGTAGTACTAATCATAATTAACATCAATATAAAAATTAAAAAATCTTTAAAAATTGCATTGTTCATAAAAGTAATAAGTGTATTTGTTTAGCAGGGGAAAAAAATAAAGGCGGCAGAAATTTCCGCAGCCACTATACCATGACAAAAGCACAGCACAAATACATGTCCAAAACCAAACGCGTGTACCTGTCTTATATATCACCAAGACATGTCCGACGTTTACTCTATTGAATTCTACATGGCCCACACATTTTTCTCACCACAAAACGCGGCTCTCAAATTCAGTTGACATCTCTGAAGCTTGTAGCTACCAAAATCCTTAGAAAAAGTCAATTCCTCAAAGAAATTATTTCAAAGTATCAAAGCTAAACGACCAGACACAGTCTACCTCTTTCTCTCTGCAGTTTCGGCTCTCTGATCAGCTAGAACAACACGAGAGAATTTCTCTTTCCTTTTCGGGTGTGATTGTTTGATTTGGCGGAGGCAGTGATTGGATTGAATCTGATTTTTTTTCCCTTTCTTTTAAACATAATAATAGAGCTTATTCCGTGATCCTTCCATGGATTCTGATTTCTGGACCTCGCGCCTTGCCGCCGCCAAACGCCATTATACGATTCAACATCATAATCAGAATTCGCACTTGGGTTCGTATGGATTTTAACTCTATATTGCCTATCTTTTTTCTTTTATTTTTTTCCCTGAAAAATCTGCTATCTTGTTTTCTGGGGCTCCCAGATCAGCTCGGAATCGATGAGTTCGATCACTTCGATGTGGAGGACGAGGTTCGACCCGATTTTTCGTGCCCGTATTGTTACGAAGAGTTCGACATCACTTCTCTTTGTTCGCATCTCGAAGACGAGCACTCATACGAAACAAAAGTCACGGTACGCGTTGTTTTCTGATTTATGTTGTGTTTTGATCTTCATCTGTTTGCTTGGCATTAAAGTGAACTGGTATAGTGGGTCCTATGTTTTTGTTTGTTTTTTTTTTTTTGGGTCAAGTGTGTAGTGGTCCTATGTTGAATCTATAGCCAGATCCTGTTTTTCCCATTAAAGGATACTTGAACAAGATAAAAACTTTTTGCTATTCAACTTGAGGTTATGAAAAGATTAAAATAAAATAGAAACACCTCTGTTACCTGTATGATGAGAACGGAATAAATGTTGTGGTAAATAAGTGGCTTGACGAATAAATGTAAAACATTGATGGAAGAGTTTGGGGAGGCTTGAAGCTTAATGCTGTTTCATTCATCAGATGCTCTGCTTTGTCTTCCTGAATGGTCATTGTCTTAGAATTTGAATTTTGGGAGGTGCTGCTTTTGATTAAAAGAAGCTGGGAAGGACCGTAGTTTCTATTCTGCCAAATTTAGCCAGTTGCTCAGACGAATCCATGCTATTTTTTCTATAAGCACAAATTATTTCATGGTTATAGAAAAATTGACTTCTCGATGTATTTCTAGCTCTAATTCTAAAACAAATCTTGTGAGAAGTTCTTTAAGCATAGCTCTAAACTTGAAGAATGGGTAAGAATGCAGCCTCTATCATGCTGTATAATGGTAATCAGCAACTCTTTAAAGTGTGCATTTGGGATCCTCACTTGTGAATATGAAATCAAGTTGGACTGTTGTCATTGGATGAGATATACGTGAAGTCTATGATAAGGATCTCCTACATTTACTTCTCACAAAAATTGATATAGATTTTAATAAAACCAACAATTTGCCCTTCGCTGAGAGATTATATTTTTTGTTGAAATAATCATTGATATGGTTTTAGAGTCTCTCTAAGTTGGGGGTATGGTTATTGTTTCCCTTGTTTGCAAAGACGAAGAAAGCATGATTAGAACAAACATAGAATAGGAGTGGAAGCTGGGAATTTAAAATTTCTTTGCTTTCTTCAACATAAGATCTCCGTTTAAATCATATTATCATGATGAGAGGGTTACTATAACTTAGTTGATGGCTGAGCAGGTTCACAAGGTGAGATCTTCAAGCTCCAAAATCATACAACAAAAATTTCATGTTTCCAAACCGGATCTTCCTTGCATAGAATGTGGCAACCCTTGAAATTCTACCAAACAGCCGTAGATCATGTTTTCTCTGTTTTCAAAAGATTCTCAAGCCTTTATCTTGAATCAAAGAACAAGGTTTTCTATGATTTGTGAAAGCAACACATGTATCTTGCTTCTAAGTGTATCACAAGGCAAAATCAACAAGTTTGCTAAGGATCCAACCCCTAGGTTGTGATAATACCTTTCAGGGTTTCTAGGAGAAAGTAGTGATGGTTAGAGAGTTTTAGCTCTCTATATAGCTCGTCCCCTTCAAATGAAGTACAAACCCTAGCTACATTAGGATTTAGAGAAATCCTAATTAATCCTTCATTGAGAGTAATAGATCCGTAACTATTGCACTCACATATATATCTTTATGCACTGGACATTATAATCATTATAATCTTATCATAATGTCTAATTTTTTTTTTCTCTGTCTAACAGATTTGCCCTATATGCTCAGTTAAAGTTGCTCGAGACATGCTAAGTCACATAACTCTGCAGCATGGGCACTTGTTTAAGATATCCTTGTTATTTTTATTATTTTGATATGAAATTGTTTCCTAACGGATGGGCTGTTTATCGAGTGAAAAGTCAATTATGCTAATTGTTTCCCCTTAACTGAGGATTACGTGCAGAGAAGGCGCAGGTTACGAAGGGTTGCTATTCCAAATAGTCAGGCATTGTCCTTTTTGGGGCGAGATCTGCGTGAGGCTCATCTACAAGTTCTTCTTGGTGGAAATGGCAGTGGTTATCGGTCAAACAGTTCTAATGTATCTAATGCAGCTACTGATCCATTCCTATCCTCACTTATTTTGAATTTCCCTGCTTCTGAAGCAGAAGATATTTCAAAATCTGTGTTAACAAGTGCTGAAGATTCTTCTCTGAAGAATATGGTGCCTGCACATATTTGGAAATCTAGGTACTTATCTGGATTTTTTTTTGCTTCTTTGATAGAAAAGAGACATAATTTGAGAGAGAGAGAGAAGATTTTTCTTGAATTTTGTGAATACCTATCATAATCAAACCATCTAATTAAGATGCATCAAACAGTTCAAACTTCTGTACAGTAATTATCATATTTTACTTTCATGATTTCTTCATCAGAATTTTTTAAGCTATCAAATGATCTGTTAATGTAATGCCATGGGGAGTTCAGTAGCAAGATTTACTGACCTTGATGTCATTCTAGTTGCTAGTAATTGCTCCTTTTCACCTTGCAAGGGATAACATGCCTCTTTGATCGTGCTGATGAACTGGACCAATTATTAATGGAGTGATATTAATATTAGGCTATCCAAAGACCCTTTTTTGTCTTCAAAACTCACCCCTGTGCATGCCCCATTGGTTCACCTTCCCAAGTCATTGATTTGACACACTAGTTAAGAATACAGGCTCTGCCTAGTGATGTTGATTTTTTGTAACTTAAGGAGGTGTAAGAAGCATTATTCTTTTTCTTGCCTGATGTATCAATGCTTAACCCACCATTTCTTTCTCACACTGTCACTGCCTGCAGTTTTGATCCCTCCTTAAGTACTGAAGAACGGGAGAAAAGGATGAGACAAGTAGCTGGTAGATCTAGTTTTGTGCAGGACTTACTTCTTTCGACATTGTCAGGCGACTAGTTGAAGGAACAAGTTTCGTACTGAAAGAATAATCAAATGCTGAGATCCATCCTTGAGGATGTTGTTGAAGGAAACCTCCAGCGGGATACGGTGGCTACAGTACAAGCCATGTTTGACTCACCTGGGTATCGAGGCAGCACTTTTTACGCAAGTGCTTGATGATAATTTATCCATTTATCCCAAACTTATAAGCATATCTCCAACAGTACAGATATGTATTCCTTTCTGAGAAGAACACTAGTTTGCTACATTACAAATGATAATTTATGGATTAGATGTTGCTACTACGAATGGAGTCTTATGCTTCGTTTTACCCCAAAGAAAGAATTGTTCTTTCTGCGTTCCTACACTTACATGCGAAGTAGATTTTCTTTTGTTTAAATCCGTGTCTTTACTGAAGTTGTATCTGCATGGCATGATCAGAAGTGTAAATGGACAGTTTAGCAAAGAAAAAAAAAAGTGTAAATGGACTAAGGGTGTGTTTGGATTAGATTATGTATAAGTGATTATGAGGATAAGTGATTATTCATAAGTGATTATGAGAATAAATGATTATGTAAAAAGTGATTTGTGTTTGGATATTTTTACCTCATAAGTGATTTTGAAAAAAGAAATGTGTTTGGATATTGAGGTTTAAGTGATTATTGGGTGGATAATGAGAAGGAAAAATGAAATAAGTGATTATGGGAGGATAAGTGATTATCATAAGTTGAAAAAATCAGTTTCTTCCATAAGCACTTATTTGAGGCATAAGTGCTTATTGAAAAGTTGTTTTTGTTTGATAACTTTATCGCAATAAGCACTTATAGACCCCTATAAGTGCTTATTCCTGTTATCCAAAGTGCTTATTCCTGTTATCCAAACAGGCTATAAGCAGTCATTACTAGCTTACTACGTAATTGGGAGAGTTTGATATGAGCTATTTAATTAAACAAACAACCATTTCTGCTTTTGATTTCATGTTTGTCTCTATATTTTTCAGGTGCAGAAACTTATATTTTTTATTATTATTACTACAAAATCATAATATGAATAAATCATCATTATCATATTATATATAACATTATGAATTTTACTATTCATAATTATAACAAATTTGAAATCGAGTGGTAATTATTGTTCAATTGCATTGCTCTGTGCTTGGATGGGAAGAAAAGAGGGGACAAAAAAAATAGGAGAAAAAATTGTCTTTTCTCTTGATTGGATGAAGAGAGAAAAGTGGGAGGGAAAAAAATGGAGGAAAATAATAAGTAGATTTCACATATTTTCATCCTTAACTTTTTTGTTCTAAATATGGAGAGATATTGAATCGAAAAACTTTTCCTTTAAAATTGTCCAAAATTACCTACCATTTTTTTTAATTTGGCGCTTCTTCTTTCACGCTCCTTCTTCTTCCTCCCATTTTTGCCCGACCAGTAACCAAACTACTCCGAGTTCCGCTGTCGTCAAGCTTCGAGGTTCACAAACAGTCTTCATTTGCTGCTCTCTTATTCATATCAGATACCTACTTCATGCTTCTCTTTTTCTCCACATAATTCTTTCTTTCCTCTTTTGGTATGAGGCAACTCTCGTTTCCTTAGTTATGATTCACCAATATGTTTTTGTTTGTCAAAAAGTATTTATTTTTATTACTCAGATTAAAATTAAAGCAATGGATCCTTAAATTGATTTATGGACCAAAAAGATTATTAAATGCAATTCTAGCTTGGTGTCATTGGTGGAAATTAAGCTGGGGGAATCGGAACGAGAGAATTAAGATATGTAATTTATTAGAGCGTTTCGTCTCATCTTTTTTTTTTGTTGGGATATAATGGAGGATGGAAAAATTCATGTACCGCAGATATTTGATACTTTATCCGGTCTTTTTTAATAAGAGGTTTTACGTAAATTAAGGACTAAGTTATCTTTTTAAAATTAAAAAAAAATCAAATATTTTTTTTATTCTTATTTAATATAATAATGTAATATACATTAAATATTATTTGATTAATTGAGAGGGTTTCTTTCATTCAAAAAGTCTAATAATAATTTACAAAAAGAAATAAATGATGAGATTAAATAGAAAAAATTCTATAAAAACATTACAAGTTTCTTTATAAAAAAGGACAGAAAAAGCTTTTAAAAGGTCTCTTATAAAAAGGATTAAAAGGAGTATGTTATATATTTTTTAATTTTATACTTATTTAAAAAATTTTTAAATCATTGTATAAAAAATCATTTTAAAAATTGAAAAGGTAAAATTGGATAAAATAATTATAAATAAAGATTAAAATTAACATTATATTTTAATTCAATTTAGTAATATATCATGGAAATTATATAAATAATATGGGAGAATAATAAGTTTTATTATATGTAAATATTTTTCTAAAAATAGTAAGAGTATTATTGTCAATGTAAAATTAATCACTTTTTTCTTTTCTTCATCCAAGCATGTAAATAGAAAATCACTCCCATGTACTTTTCTCTTTCTCAATTTTTTCTCCCTTTTTTTATTTTCCTTAGCCAAGTGAAGGATAAAATACTTGGACTTTTAGAATAATTTGAAATTTTAAAATCACTTTTAATAAATATCACAAACTTATCATCCTTGAATATAGTAATTTTTATCTGTTTTTGTCTTAATAAATAGTACCTTTTGTTATAAGACACTTTTAATTACTAGATATGAATTAAGAGTGATAGTTAATAACAAAAAAAATTCTATTATTTTCTAAATTACATTCATTTAATTCTATTTAATATAGTTGATCCATAAATTAAATTTTCTAGCATTAATTAAATTATACTCCCTCCGATTTAAAATATAAATCTTATTTGACTAATTGCAAATAAATAAATAAAAGTAGTTTTACCCATTAAATTTGTTAAAAAAATAAATTATTTTTTAATAATAACCCTATTTAATGCATTGTGTTTAAACTTTAAAATATGTTATTTTTTTATATTTAATTATCGATAAAAATAAAATAGAAAAAAATATTTAATATCTTAAAAATTACTAAATGAAACTTATATTTTAGATTAAAATAAATTTTTAAAATAAAATTTATATTTTTTACAAGGGGAGTGTCAATTGTTTTAGGGGTATATTGTGTGAGACAAAATTAAACGAAACATAAATTTCTCAAAGTTGTGGCTTACAAAACGAAATGAGGGGGAATATTTGAGAACGTCCAAAATAGTGGTCAAAGTATAAAATATTGGCTTTGAATAAACCACAATTAAACGGAATATTTAATGTGCCTGTTTGGGTTAAAACAAGGTCACCGATATTTTGTGGTAGCTCAGCTGCATTGTCGTCGGCCGGCACTGCATATACATATATATATATATATATAGTACCTTCTTAATTCCATTAATCCCAAGGCACATAAAAGCAACCAGTGTGGGAAAACTTGTGTTTCATTCTTTCCTAATTTACTAGCTCGGTTTGTTTATAGTGTATTGTCCACAAATACAACCGCATCAATATGCTATTATTTTCCAACAAATTTGGTCCGTATAAAAATGATTATATTTCATTTGAACTACTACTTAAATTTAATTTGAATATTTTAAATTATACATATTCAAAATTTTAATATTCTCTATCTTTTTTAAAAATATATATAGGATAAAAATTTTGTTTACTAAAACTTTAAAAATTATATATATATATACTTTGCATGGTGTAGTGTATAGTGCATGAGCCATATTATTTCATTACTAATAAATAGTGTGACTTTTTATAAATTTTATATTTTATATTAGTATATTGATAATAACAATATTGATATCTGAAATCAAATAGTATAAACGATCCAGATATACTAATTAAAAACAATACCATTAATTGTTTATTGTTTTCCAACACCACCGGGTAGATCCCTTTCTACTTATCGTCACTACTTGTGATTATTTTGCTCATGCATCTTGTCTTAATTTATTTTTTTTGTAACCATAGAGGATAAAATATAAATCGGCCAAGCTATAGGGTGTTTCATTTGTCATATCTGCATTCTTTTTTTTTTTAATTACTTACTTGATTTTGACGAATATTATTATAAGTTGAATAAATAAATTGTCGACTATCAGACTTTTTGAACCTATGATACAAAAAAGTAAACGAAAAATTAATTAACCATTGGCTCTATTTTGTTAATCAATAGCGTAGACATAGCCATCAGGGAATGAGTTTTCCTATGAAATTTCCAGTTACGATATAGCTGCGATCGTTCTTACAAACCAAACCTAACCCCTCGACTTATTTATGTAACCTTCTAAACTTAACGTCGGATTAGTCGTCCCTAATACACGATTATTTAATATTAATGTCTTTAGTTAAGCAATGTCACTAATATGATGTAAGGTAGACAGTTATATATCCTTTGTATATATATATATATAATTGATTTATGAATACATAATATCTTTCTCAAAATTGAAGATATATATTGATCCATCCATCGACCTGGTCAATTGATAAAGCTAGCATAGTTATCATTAAATCGTAATCGTAATGATATTTTAATCATGTGAATAATAAATTGATGGTGGTGGGGAGATATCTATTATTTATAATATTGCCTTTCTCCACTTTAAATTTGACTATTCTTCATCATAAACTATATAGAATGAATTTATATATTTGTTACAGATATGATAGAAGTTGTATTCGCTGTCTCCTCCCAAGTTCTAAGCAATTGCTATGCAGTTTCCACAGACTCTAAAAACACTCAAATTTTATCTACTTCAAGAGAAGAAGAAGAAGAAGAAAAATTCCTGTGAGGATATGCGCACCTCATATAATTATATTCCCTTAACTTCCATTTACTTTCCTTGCAAGCGCGTCCTATCGCTAATGAGCTTATTCTCTCTTTACACCTATAAATTGACAGTAATCTCATTCCTTCGTCGTTAGAAGCTCATAGCCATACAGAATAGAGGCTGAGAGTTTCTCGTTAACTTCCAACATGACGGTTAGAAATCTTTCCTAATCCCTCTCTTGCTCTTTCTGCCTTTCTCTCTGAAGCTTTAATATAATATATATATATATAGGTCTCTCTTGCCTCCACGTATAATTTACCTGCAACGATACTGTAGTTTCTTAGTCTTTACCGAACAACATGTATATCATATCAGTTATCACCATTTGTCAAGCTTATCGTATATGAAAAATATATCTATTTGCAGTATATATGGCTTACATGAATCGGCTTTTCAAGGTATATAGTTTGATGTGTAGTAAGTGCATGTCCACAGACTTAACTCATTTTTCTCGTTTTGGTTTCCAGATTGTGGAGATGTGCGTGCACATGGACTGTTCAGGTTGTGAGACCAAGATAAAGAAAGCTCTTCTGAAGTTACCTGGTAAATATGCATATTACATTTCGTTTTCAAAAAATAAAATATACATGCACAATATCTCATTTAATATATACAAGTTAACTATAGGTGATAATAGAGCATCTATTTCTTCCAAGTAGGCACTATCGAGTAATAGAATGATGCTCACACAATGTAGATTAGATCACCGGTTATTGAAACCTAGTCTATTTCCATATCAGATAATACCTTACAAACACTTATTGAGAATATAGAGATGAGACAAAAGTCCAACAATGCATACATAACACTCACGGTAAGAAATACAACACGGCTTCCTATACTAATATGAATCTAAACACACACACGCACACATAAATCCAGGCACTATCTTTTTGCCTGCTGGCAATTTTAAGGATCAATGTTCGCCCAAGAGACAGTTGAACACCAATTATTACAAATATGCAGATATACGTATGTTTTTCCTCAAGTAGTTGTTCATGTTTTTATATATGGTTTAAATCTCAAATTTGAAAGACGTACGAGATGGAATCATATCGTTATTCATTACAAAAGACAGATTTTAGCGATGGTTTAAACAGACTATGGCAATTTGAAACCACACCCCCCTCCCCCAAAAAAAAAACCCTAAACGATCGACGGCAGCGTCTAGAAGTGCAGAAAAAGCAAAAGTAAAAAAAAAATTGAAAACTAGAATATATTGGTAGGCATGGACCAAATTAGGGAAGCCCCGATGAGATAGTCAACTAACATATATATGAATAAAGCACTTGTAATTTATATATATATATATATATGCACACTTGCTAACCATATTATAATTGATTTTAGTGTAATATATATTGTATCAGGAGTGGATGATGTTGATATAGACATAGGGATGCAGAAGGTGACAGTGATGGGTTGGGCAGACCAGAACAAGATTTTGAAGACAGTGAGGAAGATTGGTAAAAGGGCAGAGCTATGGCCCTACCCGTACAACCCTGAGTACCATGGCTTCATTCGCCAATACAGCACCAACATTAACGACAACAACTATGAGAATAGTTATAACTATAATTATAATAGTTATGACACCAAATCTCCTTCTGTGACCTCTTACTCTGCGATCCCTTCTGCTAATAAGGCTTCCTCATACAACTACTACAAGCACGGCTATAATAATGGCGACGACTTTGGCTACTACCAAGAGGCAATTGGTTCCACCATGGTCAATCACAAAGCCATCACCATGTTTAATGATGATAATCCTCATGCTTGTTCCATTATGTGACCCCCCGAACCATATATATATATATATATATATATTACATTTTTGTGTCACCTCTTGGTTTTTTCCCGCATTTGATGGCGCTATCTAGGATGTATCATGGCAATATATATGTGTGTGTGTGTGTGTGGATATTTGTGATGGAACACTTCTACTGTTGAATATCAAGTGTTTATAATATATGTCAAATTTGAACTTTGAAGCTTAATTTATTAGAGATGCATGCACCAATACAGGTGAGTTGACTTTAAACAATATATAATCAAAAGTTAATAACGATAAGATTCCACGGTGTAAACTAATTTTTTGATGTGCATATACTGCAATTGTTGATAATATCTTTAACTACTATAAAAAAAAATGAATTCTATGTTACTGTGGCCTAAAAAAAAGATTTATATGTTACTAATGTATTAAGGTGCTTAATTAATTTTAACTTTTTTTCATTGTGTTAGTAATGAGATAGAGAATACCGCCATGTTAGTCACTCAGCCCTTGAAAAAACAATTATCAATATTTATAACAACGTCAACAACAATTATATAATTATTATATCAACGTCTATTAAAAAAATCTCGATCCAATGAGACTAAACCATCAGTTAAGGTCAATAAAATTTAAGTAAACTTACGAGGAAGAGGTATATTCGTAATGTAAATTTATATTGTAAATTGATCATAAGAATTAATTTTTATCAATAAATAATTATTAAAATAAATGAAATATAAGTAAGATACTTCCTTTGATTTTAAATATATGATATTTTGTCTTAGTCCTAATTATAAGACTCTTTAATATATATTAAAAAAAATTTCTACTTAATTCATCCTAATTAAAGAGAGAGAAAGAGATTAAATAAGGATAATTTTTTAAAAATATCTTCATTTTTTGGAAAAAAAGGTAGTTAACTTTTATTCTTAATTTGTATAATTCAATTAATAAAGTCTTATATTAAAGACTATATGAAGTATAATATACAATAAAAATATATATACACACACGTGTTCATGAACAAACAATGGTTAATTTTGTTTTTCTAACTCAAGAGCAAACAAGAATGAATCTTTAAAATATATATCCCGTATATACAACACACGATGGAACCAGAGAGTTATTGGTCATATACACAAGGTGGGATTCGCTGGATCGTAAAACTTTCCATCCAAATCTAAATCTTGACAACCATTAAGAAAAATAATTTCAACTTGTGCTAATCCAAGAGTATCAACTTCAATTAATGGTTATGGGAGAATAAATATTTATCATAAATAGAAAAAACTAACTTCTCTCATAATCACTTATTTAAGACATAAGTATTTATTAAAAAGTTAATGTGATTGACAACATTATAAAATAAGCAATTATACTCTTCCACAAATAATTATTTCAATAGGACCACCTTTTTTATTTTTATTTTTTTATGAAAAAGCCTTTTTTGTTTTAGATTTATTTTCTGATCTTGGGGTTGTTTTTCGTCCATTTTGGAAAATTTTCCTCTCCCAAGAAAAGGTTTTGGAAATTTATTTTCTGATCTCGGGGTTGATTTTCTGGCAATGCTTTTTAAACCAGGATATAAGAAGATATTTTAAGAGACAATATGATCGTTGGGGGTAGATGGGATGTGTTTTATTTTGGTTGATTTGTGTATTGGTTTACTGTCCCGTAATTAAGAGACTGTTTTATAAAGGTATATATATGGAAAATCCTGCCTGTTGTAAAAAAAAATGCAAACTCAATTATGTTAATTTCTTCTACTATGTTCACAAACGCTCTGCGTCTTCCTATCTGCATTTATTGATACATCCATATAACGAAATGCACACTTTTTTTTTTCTATTACCAATGTTGCCATGTAACCAACTCGATACATTTGCCAAATAATTGGATCCTATAAAGATATTGAAGTTGAAAAGACTTTAATAATTTTTATACCTTGAAATAATTGATATGTTGTTGGCTGTGGATATTTACTCGTGTTATATATATATATATATATATATATAAATATATATAAGACCTTGCCATGTTGTTCCAAAAAAAAAGAAAGCTTGCTATGTAGCTCATGAAAATTTACCCCACAGTCTCTTGGGAGCTTAGCTTCAGGTATTATATTGAAGCTCATCCTTGATTTCTGGCGCAACGTTTGTTCAAATTTGCGTTTGGATGAGAACGAGAAAATTCTGGGCGACATTTTTTCACACTTGAGCTAAATAAATGTAAAAATTAAGAACCTTTTCTGTTCCTTTTACGTGGCTCTGAGAATGACCGCGAGAACTGAAAGTTACACCAGCGGCTCGTGATATACGTGTTTATTGAATATCTCGATGGCGATAGCTAACGTGATCAAGAAGTTGAAGGCGGGTTACCCATCATTATTTTCATCCGAATCCGATCCTTCTTACACTTATGACTTAACGCGACCCGTAGCATGGTTTCCAGGCCACAACCTCTCATTTTCCCTCTGCTTCCATTGCTATTACACCAGGTATGCGATGCCCCTGTTTATGTCGTCTTTTTCTCAGAATCACAGTCTTTTCTATTTTCCAAACATTGTCGTTTGCGTCAAATTCAAGATGTAGCAATCTTCTTGTGAAAATGACAAAAAAATGCAGAAAATAGAATCAGCCATTAATTGTATTCCCCTCACTGAACAGAGCCACTCACCCTGCTGGAAGAGGAGAATTAGTATAGGTTTCCGGTCAGCTGTGGTTTGATCGGGCAGGTAATGGTGGCGTCTTCTATGCAGACTTTACTTGCAAAATTTGAAACGAAGTGAAATAACTAATAGGAATTAGGGTCATTGTCCATCTGGAAATTTCTCTCTCTGGGTACAGTGTGGGTTAGCTGTTAGTAGACATAGGAAAAGTATTTCTTTGTATATTAATATGGCAACAGCCCGTTTGGCCCACGCGCGGTGTGGTTTCTGGTGGAGAATTGATAATACCAAGAATATCTCGCGAGGTCCAATAGAGGCGTCTTCTCTTGCGTCATCGTCGTCTTTGCTGCGTTGTTCTTCATCCTCTACCTCCAACTCGGGTTTGAGTTTCCCTTCTAGTAATTTCTCCCCCGTTATCTTGATTCTCAGTTCTCAAGCTTTACTTACTTCTCCACTGTTAAGTTGCGCAGATTGTCTATTTATATAACTGGACTTGGCTGATTTTTACTCTCAGGCTCTTCCATTTTTTTTAATTGATTGGATTTTGCGGATTCTTTTAGTTTGAAGAGCTTCGCTTAATCCCATATGCGGTTATTTATGCGCACTTTTTCTGATGGCAGTTCGACGAAGTGACTTGAAGTTCGATTGATGTGCTCTTTTTACTTTTGTACAATGGTTGGTTGGGGGTACTTGGGTGGCTTATGCTTAGTTTTCTGAATTGGCTATTATTTTGCCCTTATCAACAGCTGCGTAAAGTTTCTATTTCTTTTTGAGAATCTCTAGTCTCTAGTTAAGCTACACTTCGTTGGGCCCTGAAAATTAAGTTCATGTTAGTGCATTGAATAGTATCCTCATCTTGTAACCTTTTCAGGCCAATGACTTCTCTTTGACACATTTACAGCTCCCCATCTGCTGTCAGGATCCTGGATCCACCATGGATATCAGAGTGATTTCATCTGTATATTTGCTAAGACTTTTCTTGGGGATCATTACAGATTACCATGGTTTCGTTACATTAACTCTACTGTAAAATCATCAGTTTACATCAATTTTAATTTTTAACTAACCCCACTAAATCACCGTCAAGTTGTTTGATTGAAAGAACATAATTGATAGGATATGGATATGAAACTTAAAAAGCATTGACTGAAATCCTATCGAGTTATTTGAATCCTTTAAGTCTTACTGGCATCACTAGTTGTCAGTTTTGGCCTCTTGGGTACAGTGACTACTGCAGAGCTTCAAGATGTAAATTGGATACCATTCTGTGTTTTTCAATGTCTGAGTGACATCTGATGTTCGTGGAGATAAGAAATATTATTTCTGTCATGCATCAAGAAGAACGGGAAAGATGGCAGCTGACTTGAATTCAAGTGTAACACTTGACTTATTTTAGATTTAGAGGAATAAGGAGTGGGTTTTGCTCAATTCTAAAAATTGTAATTTAAGTCAGTGATGCAAAACAATTGGCGAGAGATTGTTGATATCTCAATTGTGATACTGATCTAGAATTTTAGATATGACGCAACACAATTTTCTTCCTAATCATGATTACTAAAGAGATGCAATTTTGTCTCCCTCATAGTGTCAAATTACTTGTATTCTCATAGCAGTGATTATAAACTTCAGCATCATGTAGGACAGTATGCATCTTTGGTGTGACTTCTGTGTGTTTAAACCTTGGCTTTCTTCTCCAACCCTCTCTTTCTAAATTGTTATTTCCTGTGAAAAGAACATATTGATATTGGTTTCAGGTATAAAGAATATATTCTTACTTTCGAAAATTTCCCAGTTGTTTACACTTTACATTAAGGCTAGTAAATAAACTTGTGTAGGTACAAACAAGGGACAGAGATACCAAGGTTTTAGAGCTAAAGCTATGGGTGCCACTGCTACCACCCAAGGAAAGTCTATAGCTAAAAGTACTAGGAATTTGGATAATGACCCTGATCATCTCCTCATTCTTGTTCATGGTATCATGGCTAGGTACTATATTTAATTTTAAGAAAATGTTGCTTGAATAATTCGATGTCCAAATTTGAGCAGAAGTATGTTGTAAAGCACATCTGCTTAATGCTTTTACTATGAAGTGGTGTATCTTTTTAACTCTAAAAATGTACTGAGATTCTCCTGTTGCAAATAATGCCACCAAGCATAGGTTTTGTTTCTTAAAAGTTATTATATCTAATGTAATTTTTCGATTCCAAAGGCTCTGTTGTGAAGGAGAATTGAGGGTCTTGGAATCAAATATTGATTATTTAATACAAGAAATAAGATCCCTGTTAAGTGGATGACCAGTTTCTGATTAGTTACTGCTTTTTTCAGTTTTCCTGTCAAATTGTAAATCTGCTTCATAAGTATGGGAAATATTTATAATTAGTGCATATTCATTTGGTAAGGAGAATATGACCAATGGATTAAAAAAATCTTTCATATTCATTCATTTGAAGTTTTTCCTTTCAGTGTTAAGTTTAGAATGAGTATTTTCAACAACGTTCATGCCTTTTTCATTCTTTTGGCTGTTGCTCTTAAATTTAGTTTGTATGTAGTTGACTGTTTTTTCAACTAATGCAGCCCAAGTGACTGGACGTATGCAGAAGAGGAGCTGAAAAAGCGTCTTGGGAAAAAATTTCTAATTTATGGTATCTAGTGTTAACATTGATTTTACTTGTGGTTCAATACATTATCTTTGTTTAGATTGAACTGTTACTTTTGCGAGACACCTGGTTCTAGAAAGTCTTATTAGATTGCAAAATAACTAAAGCTCTCATTTAGAGGTAGTGGAAAGTGTGTGTATCCCATGCTTAAAGGTGGCCAAGCCTAAAATGGAACCACTGAGAAACTGAGAAAGTCCGAGAATGGTTTTTTAATTGATTGGAGCCAACAAAATAAGATATTTTAGCCAAGTCAAAACATAGTGACTTTTATTTAGCTGGACACTGCCAAGTTTGAGTTGGCTAGCAAAACCATATTCTCATTCATGTTGATCGTTTTTCTTTTTATAATGTGCCAAAGAGTCTTTGCATATCTGTTGAATAGTAGTTAGCCTATTATGTAAGCAGTGATGATAATTGACCTACAGTGTGTATATATGATATTTCTTTAAAAGAAAAATTGTTTAGTGCTTCAATTAATGAATACGATATCAATAGCTATGCAGAAGTCCTAATACTTACTTTGATGACTGCAGCAAGTTCTTGTAACACTTACTCCAAGACATTAGTTGGGATTAACGAAGGTGGAAAGCAATTAGCTGATGAAGTGAGTCCTTAAATATATGAAAACTAATATATCTAGATTTAGGACCTCTGATTTTGGTTCTGATAGCTTTAGGTGTGTTTTCTTTACTACAGGTTGTATAGTCATCATTTCTTATTATTTCAGGTCATGCAAATTGTACGCAAGACGAAGAGCTTAAAAAAGATATCCTTTCTAGCCCATTCTCTTGGTGGCCTGTTTGCTAGATATGCAATTGCTGTCCTCTATTCATCTAATGCCTGTAATACCGACCAACTTAGTAATAACAGCATAACGGAAAATTCACAGAGAACAAGCTTTTTGACTGGAGGGTTGATTGTTGGATTGGAGCCAATAAATTTTATTACCCTAGCAACTCCACATCTTGGTGTGAGGGGGAAAAAGCAGGTTCGTCCTGTACATTATAAATTATGGTGATACTTCTTTTTTCTGGTGAAAATTATGGTGATACTGTTGTTAGTATACGAAAGAGTTTCATTAAACCATGCTGTTGAACTGCTGTTGTTTGTTCTCATTTGTTTATACTCATCATCTTACATTGTTTTTGTAGTTCCAAATTCTAATGTTCTAGAAAAAATAATTGATGCTTACATTATGGTGGTTGGGTTATGTGAGACCACGTAGGGAGCACATTTATGTTGCTAGTGCTTTGAGGATGCATCTTCCCTCCAAACACTTCAACGGCATTCAAAATTTTTACCTTCAAATCTTTATCATTTTCATTAATATGTCGAGGATAAAAATATAGTTTAGCCCCCCCTTTTGCTGCAGTGGCCTTTTCCGTTCAGGTTGGCACTATAGAATGCTAGCTATAATTTCGACTGCTGAATAGTTATAATTTTGACTTAGTAGTATTTATTGCTATCTATCTTCATGTTGAAGCTCTTCAGTAAGTCATTTCATTACGGATGTAGTATATTCTAACTTTTATTTCCGATTATTTTTTATATATTTTCCTATCTTTCTTTCCTTCTCTTTCTCTTGCTCTATTTATATTTATACTTTTTCTTTTTATTTAATATAGCTGTAGCCTCTCAAGTGCTGGTTTTGATCAAATTCATGCATAATCTCTATTATTTCCTTAATATCAGTTTTTCCTCCAGAAAAATTTCCCCTTTATTTTGGTGTCACTTTTATCAATTCTGAGCCGAGATGTGACAGAACTTTTCTATTTCTCAATCTGTGGATCTGCTGGAAAATGAAAATTATTGCTTAGTTCTTTTGTTATTTCATGCTTTTTTTTTTATTTCTTTAATGCATCTATATAAGATTTTTGGAGATAGACTGAAGAATGGAAAGTGGAGAAAATGTTCTTAATTCTTGTACAATATCAGTTCCAGGTCCAGCACTAAAAGGAACTAAAATAGCACCTTTTATTTTTTTTTTGGAAGTTTCTAAGAAACCCTGAACATAAAACTGAAGGAGTTCATTCTTGCAATTGCGGCCAGAGACAGCTAGAAAACAATGTTAATGTTTTATGCTTTTAAACAAGCAAGGCTATGAATGTGTTGAATATCTAGATTATCCTTTCTTCAATCCTTCTTATGGATATTGCATCCCGCTAGTATATGTGTAAGATCTTGACATTGGGTCATAGATAAGAGATAAACTGTCCATAGGCCTGCTGTCATATAGTCCAGTGTAGCTAAGATACTCGACTACCTGGCTATAAATAGCTCTGTACTTACTCTGGAATAGATTGAGATCGGATTCATATATCATCTTCTGTTCTGGATACTGGCACATCCTTACTTGCACTTGCTTTTGCATGCCCTCCATGTATCTTTTATTATATGGAAAATATAATACACATTACAAAAATTTTGACTGTTTGTGTGTATATTTTTCAGCTTCCATTTCTGTTCGGCATTTCAATCCTTGAAAAGCTTGCTCCACCTTTAGCTCCTTTATTTTTTGGACAAACTGGTAGTCAGCTGTTCCTCACTGATGGTAAACCAAACAAACCACCCCTTCTATTGAGAATGGCTTCTGATTGTGAAGATGGAAAGTTCATGTAAGTCAAAAAAATCTTTCTCTACATACTACAGTCTCAGACTCTGTCAATCTAGTTCTTATGAGACTTACTGTTTTGTAGATCTGCGCTAGGAGCATTTAGATGTCGTGTGGTTTATGCTAATGTATCATATGATCGTATCCTCTTGAGCCTCAATATTTTATATCTTTATTAGCCCTCCATTTTGGTGATTTCTTTGACTTTATATAGACATGGTTGGGTGGCGTACGTCCTCAATAAGGAGGGAAACTGAACTTGGTAAGGTGAATATGAGAATTCTTTTTTCGGATTTTTTTTCTTTTTCTTTTGGTTATTAATCTCTGAACCTGCAATTTCACTTAAGCTATTTGTATTAAAAATTAAAAAAAACATCTAGTTGGATTCTCGGTGTTATTCTTATGCTCAAAAGTTGAAACTGCTCTGTCTAAGCTCTGAATTAGTATGTAGCTTTAAAGCATATATATTTTAATTTTAACGAGTATGAATATAGTATAAAGATCCCGTTTCATGGGAGGCCCAAAATGGGGTTATCCATAGTGCCGTACTCCAAATAGACTACATATCAACCCGAGAAACATAGTTATGACAAATGAAGTAGAGTGCATGACTATAGAACTTTCACAACATACTTTGAGTGGCGCATTATTGAAATATTGAAATACAACAGCTGACAGAACAAAGTAAGAAGGCCCCGCCACACATGACTAAATGCATTTGCTTTCAAATTCCCTTGGTGGCTTTTTTTATTTTTTATTTTTTCACTTGGAAGAACTTTACTGTTTTAACCTTTGACTGTGGCCTTGGCGTTTTAAATTGTCAAGAGGCTTTTATAATTTTAACTCTCTTGCTCAGTTCATTATAGTAACCTGTCTAATTCGTTGGTCAAACAAAAACCTATCTTGTCCTCTTGCTTCTCTTCGGCTTCAAATGCTCCCAGTGGAAGAGTCTTCCACTACAGAGGCACAGCTGTTGGCAGAAGATACTGTCCTGGATCAAAAACTATATGATACGTTAGTTGTATATGTATGAATAGATCTATCCATGCATTGCCAAGGCTTTTGAAGATTAGAAAAAGAAAAAAAATATCCTTTAAAAAGGGTTTTTATAGATCATGGATGGTGTTGGTACTCCTATTTGTTTAGATGGATTGTGTATATCAAACAGGAAAGTGAAATTATTGGATGAAGTAGGAAAAATAATATTACTTGAAATTTAAGCATCAAGAATGTCTAATCTCTTATGTTTCATTGGCAGCCTCCTAACCAATCTATCGATGGATACGAGCATGTTGTGAATGTGGAATATTGCCCCCCGGTTCCTTCTGATGGCCCCAGTTTTGCTCCCGAGGCAGCAAGGGCAAAGGAGGCAATGCAACATGCACCAAATCCGCAGAATGCTATTGAATATTACGAAATTATGGAAGGTAATTACTATTAACAAGGAATAAATTGCAGATCAGAAAAAGTCCCAGTGAGGTAACTCTTTCTATACCACTAAAGCTGACGTGTGTTCTCTGACAGAGGAGATGATACGTGGATTACAGCGGGTGGGATGGAAAAAAGTTGATGTCAGCTTTCACTCATCACTCTGGCCTTTCTCTGCTCATAACTATATTCATGTATTGTATCCGCTCTTAAGTCCTCTTGTTTATAAACTACAAGTAATATTGAATTGAATTAATAATAATTGAAGGGATATATAAGCATCTTAAATACATTTTCCTTATGAAGTGTTTATGCTTGGCTTGGAATTGTGCAATGGTTTCAGGTGAAAAATGAGAGGCTTCACAATGCTGGAATAGGAGTAATTGCTCATGTTGCTGACAGCATAAGGCAGCAAGAAACATCTTTTTTAGCTATGGATTCTATCAATTTTGGGCGCTAGCTTGTAACTAGGGGATGTAAAATCCACAATTGTGACGGGACTTACTGTACTGTATAAGATGGATTTATATAGGAGGCAATACATAAAATTCATGCAACCTTAATAGAGAGAAGCATTTTCATGACCAGAATGGGAACCAATTAGGCAGAGCTCAGAGTAAAGAGAACTGACTGATGAAGACAGGAAACCTGATTGACATTTACCCCCTCTTTAGGGGAACAGCCAAAGGTTGACTGATTAATTTTGATTGAAATGAATTTAGATTTTTCAAACATGAAAGTATATGAAGCTGATAAATGATCAAATTAATAAAATAAATTTATGAATAAAAAATCTTAAGCTTCAGAAAAACTTGAAACGTAAATTTCAAGAGTAAATGGAGTCTGGCAAAGGGAAAAAAAAAAAGAAGAATAGATAAAGGCGAGGAAAGGGCGGGGGGTGGTTCGGATGGTGGATGGTTTTTTGTTTGGGGGAGGTGTGCTTGTGTTTGGGGAGGGATGAGGGATTAACGAAACGATATTACTGGCCAAAAACAAAAAACAAAATGATATCATAAATATTTATATTAATAATTTAAATTTCAAACTATTTTCAGCCACCAATATTATATCTTATCAAAGGGATTTTCAATATTCGATCTATATCTATAACAAGCTGTGAACATAAAATAATGCAATTCAATTTTCAAATTTCATGTAATGGATAGACACAATACTTAATTGGATCTAAAATATAAAATATATAAGAAGCCCATATTATTTATTATCCATAAAGGTGTGGCTTCTTTTGGATTATGTGTAATTTTTTATTGTTTTAATTTTTTTACATATTTTATTAAGCTTTATAAACTTTAAATTATTATTTCTCTAATAAATAGATATCTAATTATATTTTATTTAATTTTGCAGTTCGATAACCCAAGTCCAAGTTTATGTTGCTCCATTTTTTTGGGCCTGTTACTTTTTTTTTTCCCGACCAAACGTTGGCCTATTACTCGATTGCTGATAATTTGAAAATTGTTGGTCGGGTTTGACCATTATTACAAATCGTGCGTGACTAATGTGGAGCCCAAAAAGTCGCCCAGAATTTATTAAAAAAAATTATGATACACAATGCCAGCTCAAACCCAATCACTTTTCCTCCTTTAATCTCAATCTCTGCCGCAGAACGTGAAAAGGACTTCCATAGCTTTGATCTAACACGTGGACAGATGTGACAGACATCACCCATCACTCTCCAAACCGCGAGTGGGTAT
This sequence comes from Adenanthera pavonina, assembly GCA_026686845.1. Lineage (NCBI taxonomy): Eukaryota > Viridiplantae > Streptophyta > Magnoliopsida > Fabales > Fabaceae > Adenanthera > Adenanthera pavonina. Next base: position 18,369,579 of record JAIVEN010000002.1, on the reverse strand, counting down.
CATCTTCGGCCTGTATCTGTGTCCCCACGGTCTCCGATGTCGCAACCCGTCATCTACCAACCACGACCACCTTCTTGTTACTTTGCCAGTTGCTATAGAGAGAGAAAGAGCGCAAGCGGGCGGCACCATTTCTAGAGAGAGAAAGTTCTGAAGAGATTGCAAGCAGGAAGAGAGAAGGGAGCAGATCGGCCATGGCTTCCACTAAGGAACGTGAAAACTTCGTTTACATCGCTAAGCTTGCCGAGCAAGCTGAGCGCTATGAAGGTCTTTTCCTTACCCTATTCTCATAACGTTTCTGTTATTTATTTCCTAGGTATTAAGAATCTCTACTATGCTTAACTCAACGATATATACGAAGATCAGTTTGTTGACTTTTTCTTTTCTCCTCCGCGGGGACAGTCTTTCACAAGGATCATTGGAGCTGAGGCTGTAAATCTTTGTTTGAGAAAAATGTTTGTTTTTTTTTTTATTTTGCAGAAATGGTAGATGCGATGAAGAAGGTTGCTAAGCTCAATGTGGAATTAACGGTTGAGGAGCGAAACCTTCTCTCAGTTGGGTACAAGAATGTAGTGGGTGCGAGGAGAGCTTCATGGAGGATTCTGTCCTCGATTGAGCAGAAAGAGGAAGCAAAGGGTAACGATCTGAGCGTGCAACGTATAAAGCAGTATAGACAGAAGGTGGAATCGGAGCTGTCAAATATCTGCAATGATATTATGAATGTCATGGATGAGCATCTCATTCCCTCGAGCTCGGGTGGTGAATCGAGTGTATTTTTCTACAAAATGTGTGTGATTTTGTTTTTCTGTTTTCTTCCTTCGAGAATTTAGACTTTTTATTGTTTGACTTTTTACTGTAATGTAGGAAAGGTGACTACTATCGGTATCTGGCAGAATTTAAGTCTGGTGATGAGAGAAAGGAGGCTGCCGATCAGTCGATGAAGGCATATCAGGTCTAATCAGAGTCCTACACCTTATATTTTTCATATGCTTTGTCTGGTATAAAGTATCTTTAAGTTGGTTCACCTCAAAATTGTAATTCGTGATGTTTAAACTATGTGTTTGCTTGGCAATTGGTATGAGTCTGGTACCTGAAGCCAGAAAAGCAAAATGTTGCTTAATGGTATTCAGGTATTTTGTTAATATCAAGCTACGAATATTAATGTAGGTTCAGCAAAAGTGGAGGCAATTGAGGTATTGATGGGCTCCCGCCTTTATTTATCGCAAGTTAATATCTAACTATTTAGTCTTGCAACTCTGATTAGTTGAGTGCTATTTCACAACCTTGCCAAGTATGTGAAGTTCTCAACTTTCAGATGATTTATGAGCCAGAAGTCATTCTTGCTTGGTGAGATCAAGAGAGAAAATAGAGAGGAGTGTTTGCCAAATGTTCTTCATCCTTAATCTGTTTCAACATTTTCTTCTGCCTTCTTAGTCCTTAAATGTTCTCCATCCTTTTGCTAAATTTTCTTCGTGTCAGTGGCTTACCCTTAATAATTTACAAATAAAAACATTTGCAGGCAGCTTCCTCTACAGCTGAGGCTGAGCTACCTCTCACTCATCCCATCAGACTGGGTTTGGCTTTGAATTTCTCTGTCTTTTATTATGAAATTTTGAACTCTCCTGAAAGGTATGTGTACGACTTTTTCGTGACAGAATTTATGGCACCCTCTTTCCCCTGTGTTCATGTTCTGCTTGCTTAAAAATTTAAGCAACATACTTTTCATTTCAGAGCCTGTCACCTTGCCAAGCAGGCCTTTGATGAAGCAATCTCAGAGCTGGATACTCTGAGTGAGGAGTCTTACAAAGACAGCACACTGATTATGCAGCTTCTAAGGGACAACCTCACCTTGTGGACTTCTGATATTCCTGAAGATGGAGGTAATGACTAAATGGAAATTAATTTTGTCAGTTGCTTTGCCACTTTCATCTGCAATGATGTAATTGAAATATATTTTATGCATTATTCTAATTTCCAGTATATTCTTTTGATGTATGGACTATTAGTTGACATTGCCATGGACTATGGTTGGTATCGTTGTTTGTCTCTACTCTCTCTCCATATTGACTTACGGAATATTATTTATAATTGGCAATGCCTTGTTTGCAGTTTTGTTCTGATGACACTTTAGCTTGGGTGGCGTTTATTCCTTTGTTTGTTATCGGTAACAGCAATAAGTTCTGAAAAAATCAGACAAGCTGTTAGTTCTTCATTGCTGTTTGAAAGCATTAAAGCTAATTAAGAAATTTCATCTTATCTATGACCTGTACCAGATCCTTGATTTCTTCATTGCTTTTGTAATTTGAGCAGTTAACATGATTGTATCTATTCCAATCTCATTCCTTTAGCTTTGATTTTTTCTCTCATCCTCCTTTTATTGCGGTGGGAAATTTGTAACTCTTAGTCTAAGGTTGAATGGCTATATTTTTAAGTTCATTATTAGTAATTGGTAACTAGTGCTTAATTACAACACACTGATGATTCATGAAGTCTGACTTGAGTTATATTAATACTTTTATTTAGTGCTTATGTTAGAGTTATTCTGCTCTTGGTATGGGTGTCTTGGTGGGTAATATTTTCCTTAGTCCTCTATCTTTTATACTCTCATTGGACTTAGTTGCTCCCTAATTTCTTCTTCTTGATTCTATTCTGTATCAAGTTGATATTACATATTAATACCCATTTAACTGGTCTGTGTGGAACTATTTCTGTTATGGTATAAGCAACCATTCATCAAGCCATAAAATTGTACTCCTTTCATTCTTTACTATAAGTCACTTTTAACTACTTTATGTGGTTTAAGAAAATTAGTTAAAAATAGGTTTTGTTATTAAATTTGTAAAAAATTACCTCTATTTTCCTAAATTACCCTTAGTTAAATGCAATAACTATTTCTAACCCATCTTAATTACTCCTTCCGGTCCAAAATATAAGTCCTATCTGACTAATTGCCTCGGAACCAAAAAAGGTATTTTTACTCATTAAATCTATCAAAAAAATACATTATTATCCCATAGTACCTTTATTTAATACATTACATTTAAAGTTTGCTATTTCTTTTACATTTAATTGTAGATAAGGGCAAAATAGGAAAAAGAACATTTAATGCTTTAAAAATTACCAAATGGGATTTGTATTTTGGACCAAAGAAAACTTTTGAAAGAGGACTTATATTTTGAATCGGACGAAGTAAATGCAAACAAACAAAGGACATTTGTGGAAAAAACATTAAATGCTCCAACTATTTTGCAAAGTGACTTGCATTCTAGAAGATGACTTATCATAAGGAATGGAAGCAGTATGTTTCCTCTATCTAGAACTCTCTTGCCTCAGCACCAAGGGGTGCTTATTCTATTGTTCTAAGCACATGGACAGCTTCAACATAGGGTATAAATGCAAGCACTTTGGAAGAGATACAACACGATTTCTTAATTGTCAAAGTCAGACTCCTGCAGAAGAGCAAAGATTCTATGTTGAGCTTCCTTCTAAGGTTAAACTAATATCAATAATGTAGAAACAATCAAATGTTCTTTTTAGTTTCCACACATATATTCCTGCAACAGTTTATTTTTTATGCCTGCCATTTTGTTGTTGCATTTCACAGTTTGCTCTTTGAGATTTAATTTAGTTACCTCTGTAGTCCTGCCGACCCACTTCTAATATATGTAATTTGTCTGGGTTATCTATAAATTGAAAGAGTATTTACATTCTGTACAGCTGAGGAACAAAAGTTGGAGTCTTCCCGGGCTGGTGGAGGTGAAGATGCCGAGGTAGGTTACATGACCACTTAGCAGATCTTCGTTGGGTTAACTTTCGTAAGAAAAACAAGGATTTTCTTTGGGTTTATTTTTTACCTTACTGGATATATATATTTTATGCAGTGAAAAGAGACAAAGCCATTGTCTAGGGTCTTGTGACATCTGTACAAGAATGCTAGTCTCTATGCAACTCTTGGCGGGGTTTTTTTTTTTTTTCCTTCTCTTTTCTTTTGGAAGAAAGTTTATAGCTTTACCATTATTGTGATAGAACCTGGAAGTTTTGTGCTAGAAACTTGGGCTTTATTCCCCAATTGACTAAATGGAATTCATTTTCAATATTTGCGATAGGAGTCTCTGATTCTGCACATCTTTCTGAAACTATACCGTGTATTTGAGACATATTTGAATATAGTTTGGCTATGAATTAATGGGTGCGTTATTTTTCCTTTAGACAGTCCAATTGGCGAACCCGTTAGTTACCGATAATTCTGAGAAATTTCCTTTGGAATAAGATAATTTGTAAGATCAGTTGGCTGACCCACAAGGCACATCGCTACAATTTTCTCTTTGTATGCAACTCGTCCGTGTCCGTGAGAAAATGCCATTCAAAACCTATAAATTTTGTCTTCGTAATTTTTTTTTAATATTCCTTGAATTTGTAGAGGGGAAGTCTTGTGGCAAATACTTGATGAAACATAATTTATTGTTTAGTTTGTTAGTCTCCCTCTGGTATTCTTTTCTTTATTTTTTTGTTACTGAAGTAATAGTTCACCTCTGTAGCCGGAACATGAAGACTTTTCCTATATATATGGCCTTGAGTTTTTACAATTCTCTAGTGTCTTCTACATTTGTACAGAATTTGATGAGTCGTAATGTTTGGGATTTGTGAATATTACAATTATAATGCTTCTATATACTCTCTCTGGTATTTAATATAAGACTATTTTAGTAATTTATGGATGATATTGATTACGCATACATGTATTTTCCAACTAGATACTCCATTTGATTCTTAATATAAGATTATTTTAACCGAATCACGTGAATTAAGAAAGGAAGTAAAAATTAATTAATTACCTCGATTTTTTTGAAAATCTCAACATTTTTTTAAAACTATCATTATTTAATTTTTTTTTTTTCTCTTTGAATACATTAAATATGGGTATTTTTTAAAAATATATAATAAATATCATTTTGTACATTATAAAAGGTCTTATATTTAGAATCAAAACAAAAGATTTTATATATAGGATCGGAGGGAGTATTTTAAAAAGACAACCGACTCATTAAATTTTTCTTCAAATATTTGTCTATGAGTGTATGGGCATCTAGATCATTTTCTCATCATTATGTAGTTAGTGTGCAGAAATGAAATCAATAGCAAGTATTATCTCCTGTGAGTTTCTAATTACTTTAAGTAGATTAAAAAAGTTAGTTTTTTCTTAAAATTTAAAAAAATTTCTTTTTTTAATTTTATTTAATATAATAATATAATTCATGAGAGTGTAATTTTTATTTAAAAAATTTAATAATAATTTATGAGAAAAAATAAATAATGAGGATAAAATAAAAAAAATTTTATAAAATTTCTTACAAAGGGATAGAAAAAATTTCTAAGAGGTCATTTATAAAAAAAAATCGGAGAAAGTATATGCCAACCTCGTTGGCTGGTAGAGCTTATTTCTCGTAGGGATTAATTAGTTCCGTATGTGCGAGTTTTTTTTTTTTTTTATCAGTGGCCACATGTGCAAAGTATGCTATAAGAGTCAGGCATATAGCTGAATAAAATATCAAAAGTAAGTGTCGAGTCAAAATGGTTGTGTAATGACATGTATTCATCCATGTGAAAAAAAAAGGGAATATTCATTTTTATTACGAAATAAGTGACAATACTTTAAAAAAATAAGAAATAAGGATAGTAGATATGGAACCACAAATTTCACTTTGAAAGCCGAAATTGGCGTTATGTGACTGGGAGGTTATTGACTATATTAAGAAGGGTACTCATTTGAAATGAATACAAAATGGAAATGGATGACCTTCCAAGCAGACCCGATCGACATTCAAGGGAAAGAGGGGAACCACAGAAGAATAACAGACACCCAGATTAGATGAAGCCATGGAGGTATAAATGGGAGGTCTTTGCACTGTTAACCTCAGCCTTCCCTCAGCATCGAAAGCTCATCTTAAAATAAATAAATAAATAAATAAGGCAAGGAATCATTCATAATGGCAAAGTCAGCCACCACCATCATCCTTGCCTCTGCCCTTTGCTTGCTCTCGTCCCTCAATTTGGCTTACTCCCACGATCGGTTCTTCGTGGAGGGTAGAGTTTACTGTGACACTTGCCGCACCCTCTTCATCACCCGCATCAGCAACTTCCTGTCAGGAGCGACTGTGAGATTGGAATGCAGGGACATAGGGAGCGGGAACGTGACATTGAGCAAAGAGGCAGTCACAGACTGCAACGGTGGGTACAGTGTGGAGATAGAAGGAGACCATGAAAACGAGTCGTGCCAGGTTGTTCTTGTCAAGAGCAGCGATCCTGACTGTGCTGAGGTCAGCCAACCCGCTTTCCTCAATCAGGCTGCTAAGGTCACCATCACCCGCAACAATGGCATCGTTTCGCCTGTCCGCTCCGCCAATCCTCTTGGCTTCCTCCGCAAGCAACCTCTCCCTGAATGCGCTGCCATTTTGAAGGAGCTTGGCCTCCCCCGTGATGGTTCTCTCGACTAAACTCCACTAATAATCAGGGGGCTCTAATCTCATTAATCCCTCTTTCTCTTATTTTTTTTCTTTCTTTCTGTCCTCCCCCAAATCCAATAACATACACCTAATTCACTATATATGTATGTTCTCCTTCCTCATTTACGTATACGAGTTAGAACATCAATCTTTTAATTAATCTTGTATCAACCAATGAAACAGGATCGTAAATTATGACACACGACCGAATCTCCAAAGCTAATTATAACGCACTACCTTCATTTGATAATCTGTTAGTTAATTAACCAACATCTCATTTAGTCACCGTATTAAACTCAGTAACCAAAAACCAAAAAAAACTTGATGGTTTTTCTTTTTAATACTAGACTAGATGGCTTTTATTTTTTCTTTAAATGAATATATATATATATATATATAATTTCGATTTCGATTTGGACTAACGAAAAAAGTTTGTTCGAGGAGAAAAAGGACTGATGAACGAGAAGACAAGATATCGTCATAATAGCTTCTTCTTTAGGTAGAACTAGAAGGTATTATTCTGTTGATGTTAACAAGCATTCGACATCTTTAATTCGTTCGATCGGTACTGAGATTTATAAATGAGCTGTCTAATTAACTTTTGGGGAATATATATATTTAATTTGATGTGATTCCTTTCAATTCTAGAAAATATTGTGGTCGATAATAAGACAAATTAAATCGATTGCTTTAATTTCCAATATGTTATTATCAGTATATTTGACAAACCAAACAAAACCAAGTGTGAACATAGAAGCTTAGAAGATAAAAAAGTTTATAACTTTTGCGTGTGTATCCACAATTAAGGCTTTTAATCATATCACATCATTAATCTGAAAAGCAGTATCTTTATCTAACTTTCATATAACTAACATGGAAATGGATCTCCTTCACACACACATATATTTTCCATGCCTCTCTGTCTCTATATAATCTCCCTTTATTAATTGAAATTGAATAATCGAAAGAAAAGTTTATAAATAGATAATAATATATTTGATTTAATGGTCTATATTTATTATTATAAGTAGAATACTTTTAAAAATATCATAATGTTTAGTATAGTGGTGATTAAATAAATAATATATTTGATTTAACATCACAATTAGATCTTTTACTGTTCAAATTAAATGAATGGTAGAAATTGCGTATGAAAAGAAATATAGAAAAAAAAAGTATGGAAAAGTCTCTATTTCTTGGTAACATATAATAAACATGTATTAAAAATATAATTGAGACACGGACACAAAATTATTGAATATCTTGGAAATCTTATAATTGAAAAGAGACACATAGACACAATAATTTCAACCACGACTATGACAATAAATTTAGAATCTTTCTAATTCTATTTTATTATTATCACCGATGGAAGAAATCTTTCTATTTTTTTTGAGGGAATTCCGAGTTCTTATGTTATATATTGGGAAAATTTCAAAAAAATACCAAGGAGAGAAGATAATTCCAAAAGGGTTAGAGAATTTGCTCAAATTCCAATTTGGTATCTAGGTATTAAAATGAAACTATTTTTTTGATTGAAGGGAAAACAAAACAGAAACCAAACTAATCAAAACCAGCAAGCTAACAATCAGGTGATACCTTCCCTTCTCAGAAAGTCATTCACCTCCAGAGTTGGAACAAGATGAAAACCAAACGGCATCTTAAGAGCCTTCTTCGCAAGAATATCTGCATCACTAACCACTTCTCTGGAGACTACAGTAGGATGAACATTCCAGCTCCTATTCAGCACAGAATGAATCTCAGACAAAAGCTGGAACTCATGATGAAGCTCAGAGGGATCATTGACAAGAAGAGATACAGCTACAGATGAATCACACTTCAAAATAATCTCCTTCAACCCCAGTTCCCAAGCACGCTTAAGCCCCATAAGGCAGCCCCATAATTCTGCATTCAACGCATCAACTGGTTCTACATGTAGCATAAAAGCTTCCAAAAGTAAATTATCATTTGAAAAAATCATACCACCACATCCAGCTAAATGGCTTATCAAAGAAAAGGCACCATCAACCACCACAGTAGCCTTACAGTTTCCAGGATCAAGTATGCCTGCGGAATTCATCCTAGACGTAAACATCAACTTATTACTCATAAGCTTGGAGGCTAAGTTAAGCATGCAGAAAAGAATAGCTTTAGCTTCGGCAACCGCCTCATTCGGCCTTCTCGCAATCTTATCAAAAATTCTTTGGTTTCGACACTTCCAAAGCACCCAAATAACAATAGCAAAAAACTCACTCCAAAGTTCCACTTCTTCACTAAATTTCCTGGTCAGATTCAAGTGTATCCAATGTAACAAATTAGCATTGAAAAACCCCATCATCTTACTTGGTGAGATAACTTGCCTCCATACTTCTTTAGCAAAGTGGCAATCTCTGAAAACATGAAGAAAATCCTCCATCTTATCAGTACAAAATTCACATTTACCAGACTCATGAAGATGACGACGCCATTTCTCTTCGTTCGTAAGTAATCGCTGGTGATATAATTGCCATAGAGTAAATTTACAACGTTGAGGAATCTGTAGTTTCCAAATTCTACTCCAAGCTCTGTCGTTATGATGGTTTTCCCCCATATACATTCTATAAGCAGATTTGAGTGAGAAACAACCATTACGTTCATGTTTCCATCGAGCTCTCACTTCACCCGAGGAATCTTTGATCATTTCAATCCCAGATACGACTTTCTCCCAAACTCCCTTAATACCACACCAAGCACGAGAACCAGAGGTGGCATTATTTATTACAGGCATCAAATCATTACCACATCCATACTTGTTACGTATCACCTTAGACCATAAAGAATCTCTCATGTGAATAAGACCCCAACCAAGCTTCATCATAAAAGCTTGATTTTGAGTCTTAGTATGTCTGATTCCAAGCCCTCCTACTTTCTTTTCCTTACACACCTTATTCCAATCAATAAGATGTATCTTCTTCTTATCAATAGTATCTCCCCAAAGAAACCCACGGGCCCGTTTATCAATCTCCTCGCAACAACTAGCTGGAAGAAGAGCAGTTTGCATGGGATAGAGAGGGATAGCCGAGACAACTGAAGATATCAAAGTGGTACGACCAGCTAGAGACAAAAGATTAGTCTTCCAATTACTAAGCCTATTTTTCACCTTATCCACCACGTAATGATAAGTTTGCTTCGTAACTCTCTCATGGTGTAGGGGAACACCTAAGTATTTACCAAGGTCTGCAGTCCTAGTGAATCCCAATTCCTCACTGAGTTGGGTTGCCACCTGATTCTTAACATTTTTAGAGAAGAAAACCCGGGTTTTAGAAAGACTAACCTTCTGACCTGAGGCTTTACAGAAACAATCTAAACATTGTTTAATAATCTCCACATGTCTCATATTCGCCTCCGAGAAAAGAATAATATCATCTGCAAAGAAAAGATGTGAGATTAATGGTCCATCCTTATTTAGTTTGATAGGTCTCCAATTGTTAGTAGCAATTTCCCCTTGGATAAGATGAGCCAGTTTTTCAATACAAATTACAAATAAATATGGTGAAAGAGGATCCCCTTGTCTGATTCCTCTAGTAGGAAAGAACATCTCTCCTTTACTACTATTCCAAAGAATCTGCATCGAGGAAGAAGAGATACAAGCAAAAATAATTTCAATCAAAGGAGTAGGAAAGTTAAGCTCCTCCAAGCAATCTCTCAAGAAATCCCATCTGAGTCTATCATAGGCTTTTTCTAAGTCAATTTTAATAGCCATAAAGCCTTTCTTCCCCTTCATATTCTTCATGCTATGAATCACTTCCTGAGCCACAATAATATTATCTGAGCCAACACGTCCGGACACAAAACTACACTGGTTGGGAGCAATAATATTGGCAAGGAAAGGTTTGATTCTATTAGAGATCACTTTAGTGATAGCTTTGTAGATAACATTACAAAGGCTAATGGGGCGGAAATCCCTAATCGTCTCCGGATTATCCTTCTTAGGAATAAGCACAATGAAAGTGCTATTAATAATTCTCACCAACGATGGATTTTCAAAAACTTGCTTCACCATCTTGATAACTGATGGGCCAATAATTTTCCATTGAGACTGGAAAAAAAGAGCATTAAGACCATCTGGCCCAGGTGATTTAAGACCCCCCATGCTAAAAACGGCTTGCTTAATCTCTTCCTCCACAATATTACTCCAAAGCCCATCTCTTTGAACAGCATCAATAGGAGGAAAAGAAACCAATAAATTTTTAAGATCAACATAATTCCCTTCTTCTTCAAAAAGACCCTTAAAAAAAGAAGTAGCAATTCCCTTAATCTCTTCAACATCGAAAACCCATTCTCCCTTATCATTCAATAAAGCTTCAATTCTTTTGGCTTTTCTCCTTCCATTAGCTCTATTATGAAAGTAACGAGAGTTTTTATCTCCCATCCCAAACCAATCACAATTAGATTTTTGAGCCCAAAGAATATTCTCTTGAATCAAACCCTCCTCCAGTTCCAGCCAAAGCTTCCTTTGCAGCTGTTCAATGGAAGAAGAACTACCATTTTTTGAGATATCCCTATTAAGACCTTCAAGCCTATTTAACAACCGCCTCTTTCGCCGATCAATGTTCCCAAAAACCTCTTTACTCCAAAGCTGTGATTTGGACGTAAAACAATTAACATTTTCATTCCACTCCATATGCACATCCCAAGTATCATTCATCAGACGTTCGAAATCCTCATGCAAAAACCACGAAGCCACAACTCTGAAAGGTTTTTCTAATCTCCCATAATCAATATGTTTCTCCATGCGCAAAAGAATAGGCCTGTGATCCGATTTGTATTTATATAAGTTTGTCACCAAAGCTTCCGGATACATTATCGAAAATTTGTCATTTACTAAAACACGATCAAGCCTAGACTCACAATCCTTATTACTCCAGGTAAACAAAGGACCACAACAACCAAGATCAGAAAGTCTCAAAGAATCATACCAAGCAGCAAACTCACGATCCACTCCAACAGGTGAACGAGCCGAAGACTTCCTTTCATGACTAAACAGAGTACAATTAAAATCCCCTCCTAGACACCAAGCGTCATTCATAGATTCACCAATCTTCAATAACTTTTCCCAAAGCAACCTTCTTTTCACCACATTAGGACTAGCATAAACAGTGGTAATATAAAATCTACACTCACCGTTCTCCACACAAAAATGCATAAATTGATCTGAAGCCGTAATAAGAGAAATAGTCCACTTCGAATTATTCCAAAGTACCCATAGACCCCCACTAAAACCACAAGCATCAACAACTTCAAAATGATGAAAACCAAGAGAATGAGCAACTTTATGAGCTTTAGAGCCACTTAAACGGGTCTCAACAACTACTAAAAAATCAACCCGAAACTTAGAAGTTAATTCACGAATGAGACCTGGAAATGATCGTGCTCCAGCTCCCCTACTATTCCAAAATAAACAATCCATTAACAAACTTGATCAGGATGAGGTCCCTGCCTCTCTTCCTTCATCGGCAACACTACCGTTTCCATTCCTACTTCAGTCCCCAATACAGAAATGACTTCATCATTCACCATGTGCGCTTCTCTTTCCACCCTAGACACCATACTGGTACTGTTCACAAGGCACTGTAAGTCATCTTCTTCAGGCTTACGAACTCCTGGGTCCTTAGATTTCTTCACTGTTTGCTTGAGTGCCTCTATTGCATCCCTAGAAAGTTGTTTCCCATTCGCCTTCTTCCGAATACTTAAGTTTCTCATAAATGATGACTGAAGACGTTCTCTAGATGAGGTAGTTCTAACATCTTTCTTTCTCGGAATTTTATTCTCCTTTCCATGCATGTATTTCCCATGTTGGGTATTAGACTTGTCCATAACGGTTAGCTCCCTTCTCTCCACAAATGAAATATCCTTCAAAACATTCTTAGAGCCCCCGTTCTCAACTTCTCTCACCGAATCAGACTTGGCTGCATGTTTCATCATTTTATTTGACGGCATCGTAGAGATGTTCTGCTCTGTTGCTGACATCATAGTGATGGCCTTCACGTCAGAATGGGTTTTCAATTTTTGCTCAGGAATATCCACAATAATAGGTCCAGCAATCTCACTAGAAGCCTTTTCAACAACAACAATTTCAGTTTGGGCCTTAGCCCCATTTTTTCCCATGTCCACTATCTCCTTACTTTTCTCATCTAAAAATAGCTTCTGGGCCTTACCCATTTCTTTCTTTAAACCCATCACATCATTGACCTCTACTCCTTTAGATTCATTCGTAGCACTTGGCCCAACTAAGCTTCCTTTCACTACATATCTTTGAGTAATTGTGGCCCCACTAAATTTATGGCTCTTTAAAGCATGTGAATTCACCACCTCATTCTTATTCAAAGATTTTGAAGCTTCCGCCGTTGATTTCTCTAACTGCACCTCAGGATTTTCCTCATAATCAAACAAAATATTATATCTAGATCCATTAAATCTGCTAGATTCCCTTAACTGCATATCTTTTCCTTTCTGTTTCCAATTACGTGAATTTTGCCGTGAATGAGGCTTCATCCATGTTCCATACAAGTTCGCCGGAGTAGTCACCGGAGCCTTGCCGTCGTTTGGAGTAAAAGAAAGGGCCTGAACAATCTCAGCAGATTTCGCTAAGGTTTCATTTGTTGTCATATCTGGACGAACTATACTAGATTCCTGGTTCTTACATTGATCCTTTGAGTGTCCATACTTACCACAACTGAAACAAATCAATGGGAGTCCTTCATATTCGACCCCATAAGCTTTCCCATCCACTTTGATAAATGGAACCAGAGATTCTGATAAATCTATAAGAACAGCAATTCTAGCATAGCGCCCCTTCCCCTTGGCTTCTGTAGTATAATCGATTTTGATGACATCCCCCAAGAGTTTACCAATCACACGCAATGTATTCTTATGATAATAATTAAAGGACAACCCCGGAACTCTGACCCAACCAACAATCTTGGAAACTTTTGACGTTAAAGGATCAAAATCTACAGTCCATGGTTGCACAGTAAGATATGCTCCAAACACCATCCATGGACCCTCCGTCAACACTTTCATGTAATCCTCTTGAAGGTCAAAAGAAGCAAGAAAATAATTTCCCTCAATGTCTGCAAGTTTGAATGATCCCTTTAGTGTCCACATCTTTTGAAGATTAATCAATAATTCACGGTGATTAATGTATTTTCCAAGAAGCTTCAATACCAAAGTCTTCTCCATGTCCTTCACAAGCCAATCGCGAACCTTCTTTGAAAAGACCACTGTAGGGATTATCCCCTCCTTCCCTATCTCATAGTCATCCTCTGTAATTCTTAATTCTACTTCTGCCTCCCCTTTAACTTTCTTTTCCTTCTTAAGGAGTATATCACGAAAGGAGATAGGATTATTACTTGGATTCACCTCTTTTTTTTTTTTTTTTTATTAAAATGAAACTATGCTATTGAATGAAAATGACAAATTTGTTCTCTCTATTACATTGGAGAACTAGTCAACTACCATTGGAGACTGGTTGATTAATGCACATATGTTAAATTGTTATGTGTGTTTACAACTCAATACGATACATTTGCAAGTTAAATTGGAAGATTTGATGTAGGATGATGAACTAGTCGACCATCAATAAAGGCCGGTTGATCAATGCATATGTATTAAATTATTATGTATATTTGCAATTCTAGATAGTACATTTGCAAGTCAAATTGAGAGTTTTGATGTAGGATGGTAAACTGGTCTATCACCATTGGAGACTAGTTGACTGGTGCATATATGTTTAATAAAATAGATTTGCTTTTAATCAATATAGTTGGTAGCTATTCATGATGGATACAATTTTGATTTAATAAAATGAACTTGCTTTTGGTTAACTTTTTTTATTTTTAATTTTGGAAGTGCCTCAACTTATGTGTACATTGACTTGTGAAATGGTTGCATTGGTTGAATATCAGATGATGTTCACATTAATGGTCGACTAGTGCTTCCTCTGTCAATAGGAGTATATTTGCAATTGACAAAGATGAATTTGCAGGTGCAAAACGTGCATACCATCTGAATCAAGTGTCCCTTGGAATTTACACGAATGATTGGCCAATTACCAAATGGTACTCAGGTGTCTCTTAGAATTTTATCATACCATCTGAATCACATGTAATAGACATACATTTACTATGTAGATTAGTGCATGTGCAACTTCAGTTAGCATATTTGCAAGTCAAATTAAGAGTTTTGATATTGGAGGTTAATTTTTTGACCAACAATTGAGACTAATAAATCAATACACGTGTCAAATTATTATGTGTATTTACAACTTCAAGTGGTACATTTGCAAGTCAAATTGAGAGCTTTGATATTGGAAGTTAACTGATCAACCACCAATTGAAACTGGTGGACCAGTGCATATGTGTCAAATTATTATATGTATTTTGCAATTTTAAGTGGTACATTTGCAAGTCAAATTGGGAGTTTTAATGGAAGATAATGAATTGGTCAACCACCAATGGAGATTGGTTGACCAGTGCATATATGTCAAATTATTAAGTGTATTTGTAACTCAAGATGATATGTTTGTAAGTCGAATTGATAGCTTTGATATAGGATGGTAAACTAGTTAACCACCAATAGAGACTGGTAAACTGGTGTACATGTGTCAAAATATTAGGTGTATTTGCAACTCTAAGTGGTACATTTGTAGATATAATTGAGAGTTTTGATAAATGAATGGTCAACCAATCGACCACCACGGGAGAGATTGGTTGACTAGTGCTATTGTGTTAAATTATTATTTATATTTGCAACTCCATGTGGTATATTTGCAAGTCAAATTGGGAGATTTATGTAGAATAGTTAACTAGTTAACTAACAATGGAAATTGATTTACCGATGCACATGTGTCAAATTATTAGGTGTATTTGCAATACACACTTATGTATTTACATGTGGGTATGGTGTATTTACAAGAATGATTGGTCAATTACCAATTAGCACCCGAGTGTCCCTTGAAACATTATTACACCATCTAAATCACAACGTAATAAGTATGCATTTACTACTTAGATCAGTGTATTTGCAACTCCAGATAGTACATTTGCAAGTATAATTGTGGGCTTTGATAAATAAATGGTCAACTTGGTTAACCACCACTGAAGATTGGTTGGCCATGCTCTTGTATTAAATTATTATGTATATTTACCAGTTAAATTTAGAGATTTGATATAGGATGAAACTAACATTCAATTTTAATCAATCAAAATATAAACCAAGAAATTAGGGCAAAAACTATAAATTTAATTCAATTGCCATTATTCAAGCCAAAATTACATAGTACAACCTTACATAGGAAACCACTATAATTCTCAAAGCAACAACTCACATCTACAAAGTTTATTTCATTACAATATTTACTCGGCTAATTGTCATTACTACCTAGAATATAACCTACAACAATATTGTTGACAAAATGTTGTCAATTTCTTGCACTTTTGCTTTTGTACAATGCCACAACTTTCTCGGGTTGTATTTGTATCCATCTCCCTCATCAATCCTTTACTTGCTTGGGTTGCATTCCATTTTAGCTTTTTCAAATGCCTGATAGTCTCAACAAATAGAAAAGCTTTGTCCATCTATAAGTAAGTACAAAAGAATAGTTTCATAAGGAAAATTTCATCCATGTTTATGAACATCAAAATAATAGTTGGTGAAATAGTAAAAATGCATAACTAGAACAAGAACATGGTTAAATAAACACTTAATCAAGTTTGAACCAAATCATGCATAGACAAGCAAATAATAAAGATAGCATGGCTCATTTAACAGCAGAATTCTTTTGTTAGTAATTTTAATACATTTTAGCTTCCACAGTGGGATAAATCCTTTATTACTAGTACTATATAGAGGTACACGTTAAGACAACTGGGTTGAAAACCTTCTCGGTGTCAATTCTCATGATACACATAAAATTAAGAACCACAGCAAAATACGGTGCATGACTGGGTAGGTACATGAATGAAGACCAAATAATGTAAATTCTAGAAAGAAAGGTAAACAAAAAAACAAGATTTTGAGGCCAAGGTTACACATGCTATACAAATAAACTCTAGCATTCATTCTCTCCTGTACCTTTCAAATAAGAGTAATTTTGGCACAGGTAGGATTCTTAGGTTCTATCTTGCCACAAGTTCCAAGAAGGCATTCACTGACTGTGAATGAAGCTATTTCATCCTTCAAAGCATTTATTGCTATTGGGTCTAGTGTTGCCAAGTAAAAGTATGGGATGCCACAACCTTTGTTAGGTAGTCCATCACTAAACGATACCACATTCTTGCTAATAGACAGTACAGTATTCAAACTAGCTTCCACAATAGAATATAGAGGAAATTGTAGAGTACTGTTATGATGGAATATATGGCAAATAGTTGTTAGAGATATATGTCAAATCCATTCTTGAAACTTCTCTTGCTTAAGCTGTTAGGTTGAAATGATAATGGATATGGGATACTTATAATAGTTCTTGTCCTTGAAATTAATAATCATAATTGTTCATAGTATCTGATATTAAAAAATGAAATTTTAGAAACCATGTGACACTATGTAGTGTTATAGCCGGTCCCAAGCCTGGATAAAGGAGGAAGGTTGTGTTAGACCCTTGATAGCTAACATAAAAATTTCTTAAATCTTTATGACATGGATCAGGGATATATTTGTGCTAAGGCTAGGTCGTTACCTAGAACTCTAGAAGTAACACTCTGTATGGCTCGAATTCAGTGTCAAATGAGCTAGAGTTGCTACATAGGTGCCCGGGTGTAATGTTAAATAAGTAAGGGTTCCCACATCATTTTGGATGGATATGGGTAAAGAAGTTAGCCCATGAGAGCAAGATTTGGTTCAATTCTTGGAATATTGGTACTCTAACAAATAAATCTATGGAGGTAGTGGATACTATGATTCAAAAAAGATTTAACATATTGTATCTTCAAGAAATTAAATGGGTGGGAGAAAAGGTTAAGGAGCTAGACATTACGGGATTTAAACTTTGGTATATAAGAAATGTCAAAGTAAAGAATGAAGTTAGTATTATTGTGGACAAAAATTGTAAAAAAAACATGGTAGGAGTTAGAAGAATTGGAGATATGATCTTATCCTTAAAATTGACTATTGTGTATGATACTTTCAATATTATTAGTGCTTACACACCTCAAGAAGGGTCGGAAGCACATATTAAGAAAAAATTTTAGGAAGATTTAAAGGGCTTGGTTCGAGATATCTCATAAGAAGGAAAAATCTTCATTGGGAGGACCTTAATAGTCATGTGGGAAAAGAGACAAGGCAATATATGGGAATTCATATATTGCAATTGCGTAATAATGATAAAAATTGAAAATATTATCGGTTGGCTAGAAAGAAGACTAAGAAAGCAGTGAGCAAGGTTCAATCTAAAGCTTTTGAGAAATTCTACTAGGATTTAGGAACGAAGAATGATGAACGTAAGATTTACAAAATTACTAAAAAAAGGAAAATAAAGTCAAAAAAATTTGGACCAAATAAGATGTATTAAATATGAGGAAGGAAAAAATTTTGGTTACAGATGATATCAAAGAAAGATGGAAAATCTACTTTTATAAACTTTTCAATGATGGATTGGGTATGACTATTGATAAAGAAGAATTAACAACTCATGAAAATGATCTAAATTTAAACTTCTATCATATGATTCGGGTTGGAGAGGTAAAAGAAACTTTTAAAAGAATTGATAATGGTAAAGCTATTAGTCATGATAGTATTCCTATCAAAGCTTGGAAGTACTTAGGAGAGAAAGGAGTTTTGTGGCTCACTAAATTATTTAACGAGATTTTAAGATTCAAGAAAATGTCAGAAGAATGGAAAAAAAGTACTCTAGTGCATATATACAAGAACAATAGAGATATTCATAATTGTGCAAATTATCGGGAGATAAAACTCATGATTCACACCATGAAATTTTGGGAAAAAGTGATTGAGTATAGACTAAGAAAAGAGTTTCATATTTTGGAAAACCCATTTGGATTTATACTAGGATGGTCTAAAACAGAGCCTATTCATTTATTAAGGGGTTTGATTGAAAGATATCATAGTAAAGAGAGAGATTTGCAAATGGTTTTCACTAATTTGAAAAAAGTATATGATAGAGTACCAAGAGATATGTTGTGGAAAGTAATGAAGAAGAAAGATATTTGTGTGGCTTACATTCGAGCCTTAAAGAATATGAATGAAGGGGTAACAATGAGTGTGAGAACTCTTGAAGGTGAAACAAAGGACTTTCTTATAAGGATAGGTTTACATTAAGGATCTTTCTTAACTTCATACTTATTTGATTTGGTTTTGGATGTTCTAACAGAACGTATACAGGAGGAAATTAAAAAATATATGCTCTTCACAGATGATATAATCTTAATTAAGGACTCAAGAGAAGATGTCAACTTTAAATTTGAGTTATGGAGATAAATTTTGAAATCAAAAGATTTTCGTTTGAGTAAAAGTAAGACGGAATATATGCATTGTAAATTTAACAAGAGGCCAGTTAGATATGATTTAGAGGTAAAAATTGGAGAACAAACCATTCTAAAAGTGTCAAAGTTCAAATATTTATGGTCAATTTTACAGAGTAATAGTGAAATTAATGGGGATGTTATACATAGGATACAAGCTAGGTAATTAAAATGGAGAAAAGCATCAAGAGTTATTTGTGACCACAAGGTACCTACTAAACTTCAAGGAAAATTTTATCGAACAGTTATAAAGCCAGTGATACTATATGGTAGTGAATGTTGGTCTTTAAAAGGATAACAACAGCATAAAATGAAAGTAACAGATATGAGAATGTTGAGATGGATGTGTGGTCATATAAAACTGAATAAGATATGAAATGATTGTATACGAAAAAAAATCAGAGTAGTACCTATCGAGAAGAAAATAGTGGAAAATCATTGAAGGTGATTTGAGCATATACAAAGAAGAGAGCAAGAGGAGTCAGTGATGAGAGTTAATCAAATAGTTTAGAGTCCAATCAAATGACGTAGAGGAAGACCAAAAGAACACTAAGGAATGACTTCTTAATAAATGATTTATCTGAGGAGATACTATTTGATAATACCCATTAGCGTCATATGATTCATGTAGCCGCCCTCATATTAGTGGGATTAAGCTAATGTTATTGTTGTTGTTGCCGTAAAAATCGTTTAATTCAAAAGGCTAGTGATGTAGAATGAGGAAATATTAAAATAAAAGCAATACATCCTTACCCCAAGGGCACTCCACCCAGATCACTTGAGATGGCATTGCAAAGAAACAAAGAAAATAAAATTATAGCTTCATTATTTGAGTTTCACATGAAGAAAAATATATGAAAGAGAAATGAGTACAGACTACAATAACTTGAGTTGGAAAACTCCTGGAGGATATGCAACTTCTTTGGTTTAACTATGAAATTGTTGAAGGATGATTGCTTTCATTGTTAATCACAAATTACATACTGAGCATAAGATGTGATGTCATTATGATTGGAAAAGCATACATAATCACTAAGTAAAATAATAAGCCATTAACTTGTTAATTGAAAAGGTGAATTAAATTCCGTCTTTGAACTACATCCTCTAGGAGGAACTAACTTAACCAAGACTTCCAGCAAGGAGATGCTTCATATGCCTCACGAATTCAACTGGGCTAAAACACGAAGGCTGAGATAGGAGTCAACATGGAAGGAGATATAATTCACAATTTATCAACTCTTTAACCCACTCCAATGTCACTGTGATGAAGCACAAGTCAAAACACTCAATTACGTCATTATTTAATATCTTAGCAAATAGAGTCGAATCTGTCCTTCTACAGCCGAATCACTCCACCTATGGTGCTTTATGGCGCTATAAGCTTCGAATTAGGGGGACGAGTAGTGATGGAGGGTAAGATAGGACTCAAGTAGATCATGGAGAAAGGGAAAAGGAAGACTAATTTGAGCCACCAGAGGATGAAAGGCAACAGTGAGGGAGATATGAGAGACAAGCCGCAAGATGAGGATGAGGCAATGGAGATCAACCAAAAATAGAAGGAGATTGAAGGAAAGAGGACGAAGTTGCACAGAGGAAGGAGATGATGGAGGAGTGGGAGCACGCCAGAGAGATTAATGATCTGTTTAGTTCAATTGGGGATTGAAAGGGAGGAAATTGGAGAGATTTTTAATTTGGGGGATTGGAGGGGAATGGATTAGAAGAGTTCTAAAATTCTCTTATTTGACAGGATTGGAAGAAAGGGGATTAAAGGAATTTTAATGAAATATTGTTTGGTTCGATTCAGGAAGGGATTAAAAGAGATTGAATAATAAATATTCTCTCTCTTAAAAAAAACCCCAATTTGAGAATTTAATAAAGGGGTGGGGGAGGGGATAATCACCTCTAATATTTTGAGCCAAACAAGGGGAGGGAATTGAATTCCCTCCAATCCTCTCCTCTCCCTTTAAAAAATTCCTAAAAATCTCTAATAAAAATGGTCTGTTTGGTTCAACTGAGAGGATTGGAGGAGAGGAGATTGGAGGGATTTTTCATGAGAGGGATTAGAGGGGAAGAGATTGGAGGAGTTTTAAAATTTCCATTTTTAGTAAGATTAGAGGGGAGAGGATTGAAGAGATTTTAATAAAATTTTATTTGATTCATGAAAAAATTAAAGGAAATTAAGTAATCAATACTATCTCTCCCCCCCTCCCCAAAAAAAAAAAATTCAAATTTGGGAGATTTTAATAAAGGGATAAGGGAGGGGATTGGATCCCCTCCAATATTTTGAGCCAAACAAGGGGAGAGGATTTAATCTCCTTTCTTCCCTTTAAAAAATCCCTAAAAATCTATAACCAAACACATTTATGAGAAAACTTAACTTAGAGCAAATAAGATATTTTACATCAAATTTTTATTTTCAAT
This sequence comes from Adenanthera pavonina, assembly GCA_026686845.1. NCBI lineage: Eukaryota > Viridiplantae > Streptophyta > Magnoliopsida > Fabales > Fabaceae > Adenanthera > Adenanthera pavonina. The sequence continues at coordinate 18,348,140 of JAIVEN010000002.1, read as the reverse complement.
TTGATACCTTGATATTTTTTAGTAATTAAGGCAAATTTTGTAAGCCTTTTAAAATTAAGATGTTTCCTTGGTATTTTTGTGGAATATTCCCTATATTGAATTGGTAGTGTGGATAATAAACTGGCCGGCCTCTAGAATGATGATGATGTTCACAGGAGGCCTTAATTGTCAGAAGAGAGACAAAAGAAATCATGAAATATAATTAAATTAAATCTCACATTAATTTAAAATCAAAACCACCTTTTGGGTTAAACTGAAAAAGACTCAATCCATTTTAAACAAGGTCCCAAGTTGGATGGCACTTAGAACCCCATTCCACTTTGCCATTATTATTGACTGTATTCTTAGAGTTTCAATTCAAGCCCTCTAATTAAGAAGATATTATTTTCTTATTAATTAAATTAAATACTTGATGATTATTGTATTGTGCTTTTAGTATTTATATTATGATTTTTGATCAAAAAATTTTAAAGTTTTGTGAATAAAAAAAAAGGTCATGTTGATATGACTACTCCGAATTTAGTCCCCACAGTACTCAAATATAATTTGGAAATATGATATGCGAAATAACTATTTAAAAAAAGTCAAAACCGTGTGTGCTTTATTCGTATTTTCACCATATATCTGCTTGACCATTTCCAGATTTGTACACACATAAATATATTAAAAACTGGCTTTCGTGGATCGCACTCCTGTCACAGCCAACCACCCCCCTTTCTTTATCCGTAATTAACCTTTCACATTTGGGAAAACCCTACTTAAAATTATAAATTCAAAATATATTTGTAGTATAAAAAATTAGATTATATAATTTTGAAAACATCATTGATTAGCTATATAACACCGATATTGGGTACATATATCAGATATGATACAGCATGATATGAAAGATACGGTAATTTTTAAGACTTTAGGATACAGATGTGAAAGATATTTATACATATATAATATTATTTATATAATTATTTATATGTATAATTAATAAATTTACCTATTAAGATAAATATAGGTATTAAATATTCTAAAAAGTATAGTATAAATATTAAAATAAACCATAAAATATTTATAACAATTTCAAATAATCCTATTTTAATGTAAAAATTTAAAGTGATACAGATGAGTACAAAGTGGTACGAATGAATATGTATGCATAAGTATGATATAAGTATTATATTGTATCATGTATCGGATATGGATGCGTATACTTTTTTTAAGTATCGGTGTTTTATAGCTGATTAGAAATGATAGATTATAATAGTGATAATTTTAATTCTTTGTAAAAAAAAATTGATTTATAACGTATTTAAGAATAATTATTGTATATATGTCATATCATGAGTTATTAAGCAAAATTTTCCCTTCAAATTTTTGGTTACTTTTTTTTTTATTCCAACACCCGGTATCCTAGGGTATCCTGAGTTCATTACCCACCCTAAATTAATCTGAATCCTTACTGTGTGGGGTCTGACAGTGACTCACGGGTACTGATGAAAAGACCTCTTTAAGACCTTAATTTTTTTAATACTACTGCATCCCTCAAGAATCAAAACCTTGACCTCGAGGAATGCTAGTCAAATCCTTGACCACTTAACCAGGCGCCCATTGGTAATATATAAGAACTACTACCATCCATCAACATTTAAAATTACCAATATATAATTCTAGGTTTTTTATTGATTGCCTGTATCTCATGAGAATGAATTTGATTTACATATAATAACACGGAAGAACAATGTATTATGTTTTTGAATAATTTAAGTGAACAATTTTAATTAGAAGACTTGATTTAATTTTCTTAAATTTAATTATATGTTATTATCAATTTATGCCAAACAATTTCAAGTCGTTATTTACTAGAAATAATTACTTTTTCATTTTCACTTTTCAGTACAAAGTATAATTTTAACATGTTTTTCACTTGGTCCATTCTTAAAAGCAAGTTTAAATATGAAAAACTTACTCTACTATTTACACTATTGTAAGATTATGTCTAATTAGACATACATGATTTTAATATAAAGTATTTGTGAAAAGAGCTGTCTTGTTCAAGGTTCGTGAATAGTATGGTTTTCGAAAATTTTTAATGTATATATATTGATTGATGATTATTGAATCATATTTCAGTGGGAAAAAAAAAGAGAGAATTATATTTCCATAATACTATTAGCGACAAACATCATTCATTGACTTTTTCCCCTCATTTTACGGCGGCCTCAATTAAATAATTTATTATTTAAGCAACAAGTTTTGGACCTGCGTTACTAGCATTAAGTAGCGGAGCGGCAACATCAAACAGTTCTTCCAAGATATTTTTAATTATTTGATAACTTTTCAATATATTTAAAAAAAATACCAAAGCAACCCAATTATTGAACATCAATTGCCCTGACTTATAAAACAATTATTGTTCCCAAATACGTGGTGTATTTCGTTATCAGTCCTTCAACGATGACACGTAATAGAATTTTTTAAACCCTAATCGTCTGTAATACCAAACTACTCCCTCCATTCCAAATCATTTACACAAGGTTATACACACAAATTAAGAAAAACTTTAATGATGTAAAAAATATTACATGAGGATTAAAATATCTCTATTTAATTACTCCCCTTTTATAGATGAGAGAGAAAAATTGGGATTAATTAAATAAAAATATAATTGAAAAAAAATTAATTACTCCATCCAGTCTAAAATATAAGTCTTGTTTTAGAATTTTTTTTCTGATCCAAAATAAAAATCTTATTTAGATAAATTCAAAAGCATTGATTACTTTTTTCCTAATTTATCTTTGTCTTTAATTAACTTATGAGAGAGAAAATTATATTAAAAATTATTTTTATTAAGAATAATATTAAAAAATAATGTAAGTTTTTTATAAGTTTAACTCTCTTTCTTAATTTACGTGCAATTAGTCACATATAACTTATATTTTAAAAAAGAGTATACGTTAAATTTCTAAAAAAAACAATAGTTTTGAAATAAAATAAAAATTCCAAAATAACAAAAATTTGAGACCGAGGGAGTATTAAAACATCTTAAATGTTTGTATTAACAAAACTTTTGAGCATAACTTTAACATATTTATTACCAGATTTTTTTAGATGAAAATATATTAAGATACAAACATTATTTCTAATTAATCGCATTAATTTTCTCACATTTACCCCTTTTTCTCATGCATCTAAAGCTAGTCCACCTAAAAAATTGCAGTTAAATTTCTTTCCAACTGAAAATTTCTCATAAGAATATGCCCCATCGATTTTGATATGGAGCATTTTTTTTCCTTTTTTAAATATTCTCATATACAGGAAATAAACAGGGAGACAGATAGAGAGACAAAGAGGTTACAGAGGTTGACTGGCGACTACCCTCGGCCGTTTCGCCGGTAAAAGGTTCCCAAAACCACTCTGAGCGATCGCAACATGCCACTCGTCCACAATATTCATCCCCTCTTCCAAACCAAACTGCCGGTGACCGCCATCAGTGTAGCCACAGTCCTCCGAGAACTCAGCAGCCCCACGGCAAGGAGGCTTGGCCTTCCTCCGGCCAGCACCGACGGGCACGTTCCGGAGTGCGCCGCCGGCGGTCCAGTACCTCTGGCACCCCTTACAGAAATGCCTCGGCTGGTTAACGTTGTAATTGTTGAAGTAACAAAACTTGGTGTCCATACTCTTACATCTGGGACACGGTATTATCTTGTCCGGCCTCTTCTCCGCCGTCCGATCCTCGGCCACCTTCTGATCCACCTGTCTTCCACGATGCAACGTAATCGTAGCCCCAAAAAGCTTTATCCCTTGATTGTCTTTGCCGTTCTTCACATCGGCCATTATTCTACGCACAGAAAAATGTTATTATCCTTATTTCTACTGATCTTAACGAACAAGGCTAGCTTTGGTTAAGGGTTGATGAAGGAAAACGAAGGAAGTGCTTATATATATGCGTAAGGAAGGGGAGAAAAAGAAAAAGAAAAAAAGTGAAAAGCGCTTAATAGTTGGTACAATCAAAAACAGTTTCAGGGAGGGGGAAAAAAAAGAAACGAAAAGAGGGAGAAAGTGCATGTGAAAGGAGCCAAGCAAAAGCAAATATAGAACTAAATGGTATATAACGTAGGTGGAGTATAAAGTGATGGCTTGGAAAAAGGGCAAAAAAGTGAAATGCTATAGGGTTGAGCTTTTTGTCCACATCAGATGTCTACGTCCTGATCATGCATGGGTACGTGGTGGGTCCCAATCCAGGTAGGTCTCTCGCAAAGTGAATCAAAAGGCACAGAGAAACGGCAAAAACTTTGGGTTGTTACAGTGAAATTCTATCATCAAAAGTTGGCTGTCTTAAAGAGATATTTCCATCAGTTTAAAGCCAAAGAACCGCACTTTCTTATCTCTTTTTCTTTTCACAATTGGAAAACTTGTGTAAAGCTATGCCCCTATAGTACATCATTTTTGACATTGGACGTCTAAATTCATATGGGTACATTCACTTTTGTAAATACATCTGTACAATATTGCCGTCAAATTAAATTTTATTAAAAAATTATTTAAATTAATGGGCTAGTACTTACCTATAAGATTGACACTTCAAGGACTTGACGCGGTAACGGAATAAATAATTCTCTCAATGTTGATCTCTTTCTCAAAGCATGTGTGAACCCGAAAAATCAAGTCTACACTTATATAGCATATAATTTTTTAACTTCTACTATGTAAGTCAACAACTTATGGTTCGATTGAGGTGAATTTGATATGAATAACTTAACCCCTACTTTTTCTTTTCTTCTTTGTCACTTTCTGCCTTCAAACCTTGAAGCTTCTCTTTTAGGCATGTTTGGTTCACCCAGGAGATAGGCATGTTTGGTTCACCTAAGAGAGGGGAGGAGAGGAAAGAAATTTGAATGGAGGGAGAAGAGAGATTTTAATTTTTTCTTATTTATGCTTGTTTAGGAGGAGAGAAGAGAAGGAATTTACTCATTTTTTCTCTAAATTTCCCAACTTTTGAAGGGAAAGGGTAGGAGAGGAGGGGAGCGAACGGAAAATTTATTAAAAAATTTTTTTCCTGTTATCCTACTTATTGAACCAAATAAGAGAAAAACTAAAATTCCCCTCCCCTCCTCTCTCCTCCAAATCTCTCCAACCAAATATAGGGTAAAGGTTTTGGTAATAATTTTTCACATACATGCCTAATTAACCTCAATCTATCCAATTGGCTAGGATGGGAAAAAGATCGCACAGTGAAAACTTTTTGTTGCAAAGAATAAAGAAACATAATTGCTCATGCTCATGCATGGGAAACCAGTGGCGACTGAGTCATGTGAAAGAGATTCGATATATCCTTTAAATAAGATTTTTTGTTCATGGACGATAAAAACTACTCTAGGAGAGTCATCCTTCACTTATAAGATCCGACTTGATTTAAATTCAAATTGATTAATGGTACCAAATATCAGATACAATAATAAAAAGAAAAAGAACTATATACATATAGGTGGGTCACGAATCATTTATAAGATGGTGATTAATATTTATAAGTGGATATTGATGTTTAAAGTTTCTTGTTAGTGTAATGGTATTTGGTATTTACTTTTGACACGAGAGCCAACTAATTTCCAGGTTCCAGTGGATTTGTTGCTAAACTTTTTGCTTCCTTTTGCATCAAATAATATTCAAGGTGGTGGGGTTTGGTTCCCTTTTACTACGCAACACTTTGATTTAACAAATATCTGTTGATATGCCATTTCTTTACCAAAAGGAGTCATTATCATTATCATTATATTATATTAATTAAATTGAAAAGTGAGCTCATCTCCAACTCATTCCTCAATTTCTTAATGTGGACATTGCACCCTCAATTTGCTTTCTCTTATCCTAAAAGATTGCACTTTTTCTTCGTGGTGCTGCCAAAGTCTCCCTTTCATTTTAAAAAGCAAAGACTTTTTCCAACTTAACTAGCTACATAGACACTGCCTTCTTTTTATATATAAATACTGAATAGACTATTTTTTCTCTTTTTAATTTTTCGTGGAGATTTCACTCTTTCTAATATGTTGAATTGTTAAACCATATATTAATCAAACATAAGCTTAGAAGTTGTGTGAAGACAAAGAAATGTGCAAAGTTGTGTGAAGACAAAGAAATTTTGCACATAGATTTTAAAAAATCATTTTCATCAAATTGAATATATGCGATTCCAATCAATCTAGATTTATTGAAGACTTCCAGATCAAAAGATTTAATATAAAAGAATAATTTATTATATTTTAATTTTATAACCAAAAACTATTAAGGGATAATTTTAAGAATTAGAACAAACAAATTATCATAATTAATTCAATGAATTAATTGGAGTTGATAAGAGAGCGGCATGTTGCTTGCTGTGATGGGTTTTGCGGATCACCTTGGCATAATAAATAAATGAAGCAAGAAAAGTCTTTCCTGTATCTTTTCTTACTTTGAGATTTTTTTTGAATAGTTAATTCTTATTTTTTATTCTCAATTTTTTATGTGTAGTTGTTCCTCAGCTGGTCTTCCCTAGAAAAAAGATTAGTATATCGATAAATTAATTAATTAATAGGTAATCATGGTGATAAGTATGATTTGACTATCATAATGGTTTTCTTAAAAATTTTACAACCACCTTACATTTTTACTCACCTCTTCTTAGCCGCTGAAGCTGTCAAGGTAGACTCGTGATATTTATTCTCTTTTTTTAGGAAAAAAAATTGTTTAGAAGTTTAAACCAAACGAAAATGCCACCAATTTTTTTTTAAATTGTAATTTTTTTTTGGTAAAAAATTGTAATTATTCTAAATATGAAAGTTATTGAACAGTTGTAAGAATTTTATTATTAAATATCATAAAATTATAATTGTAAGCAATTTTAATAATTTTTTTTTGGTAAAATATAATAACAAGTCTTCAAGAACTTAGTAAAAATTTAATCCTTAGAATATATAATTTTTTAAAATTCATAATGAATTTAGCTTGATTTGAGCTATTAAGTAAAATTTTCCCTTGTGGGTTTCCATAATGCCGGATACATAATGTCATTATAAATTTCAATACAAATCAATATCTAATAAAAATCAACCAATCAATTAATAAGATAAGAAACAAAGCCCAATATAAGCTAAATACATCATATCAAGACATTATTCTTAATGGTTTTCTATGGCTCTTTTATTATACTTCCTCGGGTCTTTATTACAAAGACCCTTCTAGAAGTTTTGTATAGTCATTATTGTAAGACTTTATGCATTTTATAAAGCATATTAATTTATTCTTCCTTAAATTCTCTTAATTTAATATTATCACATTTAATATATTGAGCGTTCTCTCATGAGTATATTATTAAGAGTTCATAAAGGGTAATTTAGGAGAAGTTTTTAAAAACTTCTACAAATTTATTAATTTTAACTTTTAATTGATTTTCTTAATGTTTATAATTTAGTTAAAAGGTTTTTATAATAACAAGAGGGAGTGATAGATTAGGCCTGTTACTGATGAATTTTAATATTACGTATGACCAATTTTTTGAATTTCAGTTGGTTGGAGAAAATAAATGTGAGCAGTAATGCAGTAATGCAGTATGAGTATGTATGTAGATAAAGATACATACTTACTAGTTTAATATAAATAAATTCTACTATATTTATTTTAAAATATAAGTCATATTTAATTACCTCATTCTCATAAAAAAATAGTTAAAATTAATTGCATACTTTAATTTTTTAAAAAATTACCATAACTTTTCAAAATTATCTTCATTAAACTATCTCATCTTAATTACTTCCCCTAATCTTATTTATAAGGGAAAAAAACTATTTTATGAGTATTAAGAAAGAGAGTTGAAGTTAGTTAAATATAATTAATTTGTCTCACGTTTTTTATTTTTTCTAAAATTATACCTACTTAATTAATCTTTCTCTCTTAATTTCTTCTAAAGATACATACACCTCATGACTCTCAATAGTATTAATAAAAAGGGTAATTTTGGTAAAAAGAAATTAATGCAACATTAACTCTTTTTTTCCTTATAAATAAAACAATCCAAAGAGAAAATTTTTTTCTTATAAAGAGGATAGGAGGGAGTACTACTATATCTCTTAATCTAGCTCTCTCCACCATGACAAAAAATTAAGTATCCACTTTAATTGAGGTATATCATAAATGGAAACAAAAATGGAAAAAAAATATTAAATAGTTGCTAACTCTGATAAAGTGACTTATATTTTGAAAATTTAATCCTCTAAAAATTCACTCTATATTTTGAAATGGATGGGTATTAGATTATAATAATATAATACTCCTTTCTTCAGTATTTTGTATAAGTCATCTTTTATAAGGGTTTTATGATCCTAAATATAAGCTGCTTTGCAAGAATTTGTTGAGTGTTAATTATTTTATTCCAAAAGTACCCTTCTTAAAAATTAATTTATGGAGCATGAATTGTTTTAGAAAATATAATATTCTATTAAATCTATGATATTTATTAAAATAAAGATTGAAACCAAAATAATTTTAAATAATTTTATTGATACAGTTAACTTTCCTTGGTTTTTAATAAGATTGATCCAAGGATAGGTGTAGCTTTCTAATATTAATGGTAACCTTCTTTAAAGAAAGGAAATGAAAAAGTAAAGGAACCACAACAAACACAACAAGAACAGCTTGCCAAAAGCAAGCCCATAATAGATCTCAACGCGTGCCATGTTCAACTCTCTCTTTGCTTTGGGGGCTTGCGGCCAATGACTTCTTAAAAAATATTTTATATATTACTCCCTTCGTTTTACTATATAGTGTACTTTTTTGATAAATTTATGTTTTAAAATATAGTACACTTTACAAATTACGTAATATATTTTTTCTTTTCTTTTCAAGATTGCCCATATTTAATCGGTCTAAATATTTAATTTATTATTAAAATATTTCATTTCTAATTTATTTGAGAGTAATTTAAGAAAAGGTGAAAAATTTTTTTAGTTACTAATTATTGTCTTGATATGTGTGCGATAGTTAAAAGTGCATTATAAACTGAAAAGGAGGGAGTATTACATATATTAATTTAATATAACACAAATTTTCATAAAAAAATATTCAGAATAATTTTATTCATAAGAAATCAAATACAAAAATAACTATATATGAAAAGTTGAAAATAAGTTTATAAAAAAATTAAATTGAAAAATATTTCATACGTGAAAGACCAAATTAAAAATATACACTCCTGCAAGTGATTTGACTGAGACATACTCCATTTATAAAGAATTAAAATAAAATTTTAGCCAATCATCTTTCAAATACTAGGAAATCTAAATAAAGTCTGTCAAAGAACAATACCATTGACACACACCTCATAAAAGTACTGTAAGGCTATAAAACACATACTACGTTAAATTACTAATTTATTATCTCAAAAATAAAAAATAAATATGATGTGGTAAGAATTATCTGGCAAAAGGATTTGGTCAATTCTTTTTTTATTGCATGCAGTCAATAAATTTTCCAGCCTCTTAACCCAACAAGAACTTCGTCTGAAAATAAAGGCACTAAAAAAAAAAAGAAAAATCCAAGACTCTCAAGGGAAGGGAAATAAAAACCTAATAAGAATGTTGGAAAATGGAATTTTGTAATTCAAAATTATCATATTTTCTGGCATTATGCATAAATAGTGCCTCGAACTGTAATCTAATCTAAGAATACATTGGCTTAAGCTTGACCTGATTACCCAGCTCAAAACCTTCCAAGTAAAATCAACTAATGAAGGAATCAATACAAATAAGCGTAAAACTATATAAGTTAGCAACTGCACTACATCTAATTACAGATAAACAACGTTTATTCACACATACTTACATAACATAAACAAAGCCTCATGCAACTTCAGGTTAGAAGGCATAGATGACTGTTTCTTGCAGTTCAGCTGGTATGACCATCATACAGATCAAACGTCACTCCAGTTATCATCATCTTCACCATCATCACTTGCAACAACCTGAAGAGTTTCCCAGTTATAAATTATCAGTTGGATATGATAAGAGAATAATATTCAGTCACTAGACTCAGAACAAAAAGTGAATGATGGAAGAAACAGAAAGAAGACTGATGAAAACCTGACGCATAGCACTCGCTTTTTCCAAAATTGCAGTAACTTTGTTGGTTGTAGCGGGACTTGTGAGATCATTTGAGTTTCCTGCTACTGTATGCTTTAGGTTGAAGGACTGTGACAACAACAACAACAACGAAAGTTAAGAAAATGAAAGTAATCATCTTCAGCTTAAATCATTACGAATAGATAATGACTACCCACTTTTGTTCTGATTTGATGAAGAAAATCTTTTTCATCCATGCCCTTTTCAATTCCCATTTGATTTTCTTTCTTCTGTTCATTCATGTGCTGCTGATTTGTCTGCAGGACAGATTGAATTGATGAACATTGGTCAAATTCCATATCCACCATGGTTGCTTAAACATAAAGCTCTAGAAAAAGAATCTATAAAGACCAATACCTTGTCCTTCAATTTACATGGAATATCGTCATAAAACTCATGATCCTTGTGATCAGTTGGATTTTGCGCCACTAGGGAAGGCCTAAGTTGTAATGTAGATTCTGAAATATTTGGATCATTAATTTTTTCAGTATCATTTGATATACAATTTTGTTTTTCATTCATCACATCCGACTGCTGATTTGAGAGCCCCCACAACTGCTTCGGAGGAAGAGGCAGTGCTGGTGGTATAGACTCTGAATGACCTTGCAACTTGGGATTATTATAGTAATCAGAATGCTTGTTACCTTCTTTTCCAAGTACAGGTTTCATAGTATCAAAACTAGGAAAATCAAGTAAATGCTCAGATAAAGAAGGCTCCACAATATCCTGAATTTGCGTAATATGTTCACTGTCCAAATTGACATCAACATTGGTCACTCTGATTTCTTGGCAACTTGACTTGGATTCAATTAAAGAGATTCTGTGAGATGAATTGCACACCCCACGGCCACTGATATCAGGAGTGTCATCAGACTCCCACTGATCGGAATTACAGTCAGAGTGAGGACTAAGACAGTCATCTGACACAAAAGGAGATGATCTACCAAAAGTGTCATCATCATCTGAGTTGAAGCCTGAATCATCCAGAAGAATGGAAGGCTCTGGGACCAATCGGAATGAAGGAAACATATCCCTTGTACTCTCACTAAGGTTACTCCCATCAGGAAATTTCAATTTTAGCTTGAAGGTCTCAAACCCATTAACAGGACGGAAAGATATTTTCATATGTTCAAGTGGGGGAGAAGGAGGTGGTGAGCATATGGGATAATCATAACTAATTTGCTCTTTTAAGGTTGTCTCGGGATGTGACTGTTGTACAATGCTATTTTGTCCACTCTGCTCCAATATGCCAGTTTTCAAAGAATTGTCAGGTCCAGATTTTTTGTCAAATGAAACTTTCCGACCAAAGTTATTTATTAGTAATTTATGCCCAAGTCCAAACAGCAGAGGTGAATTTAGGCCACTTCCCTTAATAGGCTCAGTACAAGATGTGCAGGAAACCGGGACAACAGTTCCAGCAGCCAGTACCCTGTTTTCATCCAAATCTTCATCATCATTTTGACTGTATCGACTACTCTGCTGAAGACAGTCGGATGCCTTCCCAGAGATACAAGCATGATCATCACAGCGTGATAGGCATCTAGAATTTGGTTCCTTTTGATTTAGTTCGGCAATCTTTGCTGATAAATCCTGTTCCTCTTTATATCCATTGCTCTTAGGCATTGAATTATGATTCAAAACACCATCTGTCTCACTTATTGAAGTCATAGACCCTTGATTTAAAGAATTTGAAATGATAAAATCAGGAGGTTTTGACGGCTCAAGTCCCAATAAACCACCATTAGTCCATAACCCAACAGAAGGATCACTAGCAGGCTCTGAAGGAGTCTCTTTACTTTTGCAGATATTACTGTCAATACTATCTGCTTCACTGTCTGGTAAATCAGAACTTTTAGAACCAGATGATATATCAACTTTAATGGATGCTGACACTGTATCATGGAGAGTATGAACATCTCCCAAGGGATTGGTGCCTCCCATGCAGTTGAAAACAGAAATTCCACTGTTGTGATGCAACTGTTCACAGATGGTATTTGCAGAAACTTGAGAATCAGCTAAATTTATGGTCCTTTCAAAGTTAATGGGATCATCTGAAGGATCAGTTTCAATGGATGCTGATACTGAATCATTAAGAGTGTGATAATCACCCAAGGGATTGGTGCCTACAGAGCAATCAACAGAGTTTCCACATATGTGAGGCGCCTGTTCACGGATGGGACTCTCAGGGGTGTGAGAATCAGCTAAATTCTTGGTAATTTCCAAAGTAACAAAAACCTCTGGTGGAATGTTCTCAACAGATGCTAACACTGAATCATTAAGAGTATAAGCATTGCCCAAGGGAATGGTGGTGCCTGCAGAACTGTCCAAGACAGAATTTCCATAAATGTGAGGCACCTGTTCACAGATGGGATTCTCAGAGGCAAGAGTATCACCTAAACTCTCTGTCCTTCCTCTGTTAACCAGAACGCTTGATGGAGCAGCATCAATGGATTCTGACAATGCATCATCAAGAATATGAGCATCGCCTAAGGAATTGGTGCCTATGGAACGGTCCAAAACATAAGTTGCAGGTATGTGAGGCTCCTGTTCACGGATGGGACTCTCAGGGGTGTGAGAATCAGCTAAATTCTTGGTAATTTCCAAATTAACAAAAGCCTCCGGTGGAATTTTCTCAATGTATGCTGACACTGAATCATTAAGAATATAAGCATTGCTCATGGGAATGGCGGTGCCTGCAGAACTGTCCAAAACAGAATTTCCATAGATGTGAGGCACCTGTTCACAGATGGGATTCTCAGAGGCAAGAGTATCACCTAAACTCTCAGTCCTTCCTCTGTTAACCAGAACACTTGATGGAGCAGCATCAATGGATTCTGACAATGCATCATCAAGAATATGAGCATCGCCTAAGGAATTGGTGCCTATGGAACGGTCCAAAACATAAGTTGCAGGCACGTGAGGCTCCTGTTCATGGATAGGGCTCTCAGAGGCATGAGAATCAGCTAAATGCTTGGTAATTTCCAAATTAACAAAAGCCTCTGGTGGAATGTTCTCAATGGATGCTGACACTGAATCATTAAGAATATAAGCATTGCCCAAGGGAGTGGTGGTGCCTGCAGAACTGTCCAAAACAGAATTTCCATAGATGTAAGGCACCTGTTCACAGATGGGATTCGCAGAGGCAAGAGTATCACCTAAACTCTCAGTCCTTCCTCTGTTAACCAGAACACTTGATGGAACAGCGTCAATGGATTCTGACAATGCATCATCAAGAATATGAGCATCGCCTAACGAATTGGTGCCTATGGAATGGTCCAAAACATAAGTTGCAGGCACGTGAGACTCCTGTTCATGGATAGGGCTCTCAGAGGCATGAGAGTCAGCTAAATTCTTTTTACTTTCTATGTTTACAGGATCACTTGATGGAACAGTTCCGATGGAGGCTAATACTCTATTATCAAGAAAGCAGGCATCATCCAAAGGATTGGTGCCTACAGAGCAGTCCAAAACAGAATTTCCAATGTCAGGAACTACATCATGGATGGGACTCCCAGAGTCATGAGAAGCAACTAAAATCTTGGTAGTTTCTATGTTAACAGGAACATCTGATTGAACTGGATATCTTAAACTAGTTACATGTCTCTCTGATATGAGAGGAGGAATTTCTTGCTGGGTTTCAGGGAAATCCCCACTTATTTCTTTGTTTAAAGAAACACAAGATACAGTCTGAGAAAAAACATTGTAAAATTCATGGTCTAGTACAGTGGATGTAGCTCCAACTCCATTTTCCATGACTTCACATGTGACATGAGAGGTGAACTTCTCCACTTCTTGTTTTGTTTCACAATCAAGGTCATTTTCCGATTCTGATTCAATAGTGTTAAGAGCATCCAAATAATTATCAGGTTCACTATCAATTTCATCTGTTTGGACCCCGCTTGAGACTGGTTTCAGGTTTCTTTCCTCTCCATATAAGAAATCACTTCGATCAATATTTTCCAGGGCAATAGCTTCATTTTTGTGCATGTGTAGGTTTTGCATTTCATCAAGGTCCTCTGGAGTTTCATCCCTATCACACAGTTGACTTTTAGAATGCACGATCTCTTCCCTTTCATCCCAAGTAAGACCAGCTGAAGTAGAGGCAATTTGCTTGTCAAATGAACCATGGGAAAAGTTATAATCTATAGTAGGAGATGCCAGCTGAAGAGTATCAGTTTTCTGTGCCAACCTAGAAGAGGGTGATTCCTTACATTCCTGCTCATCAAGTTGCACGGAATTACTCAGCTGAAAAACACATTCAATGTAGTCAGCATCAGCTCTTGAGTGAAAAGAATGAGAATGATCCTCCGGATCTGATTTCAGCACCATATTGACTGTTTGTGAGGAAGAACTTTGCTCGTTGACATGAGAAGCAAATTGCATTCTGTTTAATCATACATCACCAACATGTGATTGGTTTCTAAGAATTAGTAACATGACATATATATATATATATATCTGCAATTCATAAATGGATGCAGTACCTGCCACTATTGCTATGCATATTTTCACCCTGCAGAATTTCTCCATTCCTCCGTGACAACCTTTTCTTCTGTCCAACATTTTTCTCATAAGTACCAAGAAATTGATTGTAGACTATCTGAATGAAGTATGACAGGAATGCATCAAATAGTGAAGTACCTTGCTTCTACTGGTTTTCCTAGCTCTTTCAGTTTTCTCAATGTATGCTTCATCTGAATATGCTGATACTCTCTTGAAGAAAGTTGGGTCTGAATATCTTCTTAAACAAGATCCTGGACCACCAGGATCAAATCTGAATGATACAGAGGAATTAGTTCATCAGCTAGAAATTGAACTTAATTTTAGCTGCATCACTTGACTCTGTTGACAGTAGTTACCACTTTCAAACCCAGAAAAAGAATAAAAAGGAAAAAGGAGAAAAAAGGGACCGAACAAGTTTCAGGGAAATGAGTAAAAGAACTGAACATATTAGCGTAATTGTTCGCCGTCTAGTAATTGGAAACTGACTCATGATGTAGTATCAAACCATACTTACCATGTTCAAACCAAAAACGAGAGGTGAGAGAAGTAAAAAAAAAAAAAAAAGTGACATACTTATCAAGCAAGTGGAGGCATGGAGGATCCCAGCATTCTTCATATGAATCCATAATAAATTGTGGCAAGTCATTGTAAATGAAATGATTTTGTTCAGTTTTTGAGTGACGATGCCATTCACAACCTGAAAGGCAAGTGTTCTCATTAAGTTCTCCCATATTATCTAGACATTAAAATGTTGATCAAATTGCATACTGAATTTCCAAAGAATATACTGGGCTAAAAAAATTCAAAGAATAAATTGAATATAAAAGTCCATGAGCTAGAATAGGTAAACTATACTTAAAATTTGTCAATAGAAACAGTGTAAAGTTATCCTACTGCCACTTCATTATGAGCTGAACCATCCAAATAATAATTTTAAGAGGCTCAAAAGGTACAGTTTGAGTGATATAGTCTGCTTTACGGGCAAAACTTCACAGTTTGAGTTTTGGCCTATTGCCCAGTCGTTATATACCTTTTGGCTTCCATAACAACAAACCAAAAATTACTAACAAGTGTTGATTTATATTCTAACACACAGTACCTGAAAGTAACAGCTAAGTAGCTAACTAACTATTTAACAACGAACACCTACCTGCTTAATTCTTATTATTCCTAATGACACATAACAATATCACTTGGAAAGGAAACACAATTTTCTACAAGAATAAAAATTCCAGCATAGCTAATATAAATTAGATCGTGATCATTCAACAACAACAATAATAACAATATTAATCTTATCCCACTAAGTGGGGTCGACTTATCTAAAAGAAAAGTTTATGCCAAGTCAGAATCAGGCAAATGCAGTCACAACTCATACAATACATACCAGCTGTGTAAGCAAAATGTATGTGGCTTGTTTGTGCCAATATGGCCTTTTCCAGAGGAGGAAGAGAAGCTTCAATGTTTTGAGCACGAAGCATCAATTTATGGTTCCGAGAAGCTGTGGTAAGTACTTGCTCCTGCAGACCATGGAAAACCTCTGCTGCAAAGCTACATGTAAATGAAGCTTTCAGCACAAATTCCCAAAAGAAACACTAGAACTACATGAGATTAGATTGGCAACATAAAGTTAATAGCAGAAATAGATTCCAGGAGCACAGTACAACCCTTCCATAATGATAGAAACTGTTCGTTTATAATCATACAAGAAACTGAGGCATATTCTGGAAAAGAGATAAAGGAAACTGATGAAGGAAAAGACTGGACATGAGGAGAGAGAACATGGAGTGCAAATATCCAACACAAAATAAAGTCAATTATTCTGCTCAATATACTTAACTAAATTCATAAACTTTTAACAATTAATTATCAGATAAATATTCATATAAAGAAAATAGCCTTTATTTGCTTTATAGATAGTAGAGAGTAGACAGTAGGCAAAGCTTTATATATGATATTAGAGCAATACACAATCTACCTATCCATGAATTCCTGCAGGAGAAATACTTGTACAACTAGGATCTAGCAAGGAAAAGTGTAAAGAAACTGGTGTAAAAGGTTCCACATATGCTCTGCTCCATTAAACTCAGAATCAAATATTTTCAAATTGCTTTGAGGTCCAATCTGATGGGCTACTCCAGCCAGAAATTCTGTGCATCACACGGGGAATACACACAAAGACAAACCAAAATAGATTGGCAGTTCCTCATGTAACTAGGATCACCAGATTTTTTTTCTTTTTTCATTTAACAGGTGCTTTACATGTCCATTTATGAACTCTGTTTCTGTGCCAGTTCTTCGTGCTATCTAATTCCCTCCCATTTGCAATACACAGCACAGTGTTACTCCCACCTAAATGGATAAATCAAAGTGTAATTGCACGGTTTCCTTTATTCTTCCTACTGACCATTGCCTCCACTGAACCCCGAAATTGTTTAGAGACGAGAAATAGATAGTGCTAATCCAAGTGCAACCAAAGTATTGATGTAAGGATATTTGAACTTATAAGTCGTCGAACAAGTTTAAGCCCCTCCAATGACATAGGTCAAATAACTGTCTACGGTTTTATAATCATCTCAATTGAAATTTAACCCAATCCAAAACAGATATCAACTTCAACGACTTAAGTGACTTCTTAGTTCCTCCCTAAATAAAACCTCAACCATATGTGCTAGTAGCTAAACTACCTTTCTCATCAACCCGTAACCTACAGCTCAATAAAGTCTCGAAATTGCAGAAATTTATGAACTCGTTTACTAATTAACTTCCAAAAGGGTTCAAATTTCAGACACAGTGCACCCATTTGAGCAAAAAGAAAATTTCACAGTGAAGATTGAAGAAAACATACTCAGCAAGATCACCCAATTGCCTCAAGATCCCCACGAGGCCAGCTACAGCCACACCATCTAGCACAGGCTTAGGATCTTCTGTGTTGGTTCCTTTGTACAACTCTGGCCGCCCCAGACCGTACTCATTCCGCACCTGCAACCTCACTAGCGGCATGTTCTCCTCTCTCTCTCTCTCTCTCTCTAACTGAAGCAGAGAACTTTGCTAATATCTTGTGAGTTAATGAACGTAAGTTGGCAATAAATGAAGAACGATGTGGGAGAAAGAGAAATTTTTCACACTTCAGAGAGTGAAACAGAGAGTAGGTGAAGGAGGGAGCTGGAGCAGCTTATTGGCCGCCCAAGAGAAGGACGAAGAGTAGAAACGGGTTCCGTGAGGCAGTGCGAGAATCGGTTAGCTAGACGGAGGAGGAGATTGCCAACTCCGCAAGCCATTCTTGAACGGAAATCGCAATTAGTACAGTGAGACCAACAGTACCTTCGAAAGTACCAAAATACCCTCAAGCTTTAGCAGAATGACTTTGGTGTCCGGATGTGGTGGGCCAGCTTTGAGTTTGAAATGACGGTTTAGGTCAGGAGGCTTTGTACAGTTCCGGGGATAGCAGAAGCGAGCGACGGCGGCATCACAAACTCGAGGGTTTGGTCAAAATGGTAAACTGACATAAACGAAATAAATACAGTATTGATAATTTAAAGACAGTGATGTTTGTTAAAAAATAAAAAATAAAAAATAAAAAAAAGATAGTGATGTTTATGAACATTAAAATAAGGGGCTTCCCGAGACATGTAGAAAGATGAGTCGGATAAATGTCATTCATATATACACACTTGGGAATGTTACAGATAATTGAAAGAAAGTGATGTTTATAAGCATGGAAATAAGGGCCTTCCAGAGACAAAGAAAGAAAGATATGTTTGATAATATCAAATTCAGTGACGATTTTTAAATACAAGTGTAAAGAATCTTATTTATTAGAGCCATTTTTGGGGAAAATATTTTTATTACACAAATTAATATAATCATAACCTTTCATATATCATGGCTCCTGAACTCACTTGTTCATTTGGATTTATAAATATATATATATATTGACTCTTTCATCCAAAAACAAAAAAAAAAAGCATAACCTTTCATAAATAAGCTCCAAAAGAAAAAAGAAAAATACCGAGGCTAATTAAGACATTGTACGGCCATATGTTCAACCATGATTTTTTCGGTCAGTCAATAGGATTTGACAGACAAATGCAGGAATCAAACCTTTTGTTAAATTAGGTTTGACTTGGATATATTGAGTCGTTTGGAGTCTTTGGTTGCCATTAGTTCACCCAAACACTTAAAACCCTTCCTATAAAACATTATAATTATTTTGCTAACAAAATTATGATACTCATTCTTATCATTAATATAAGATCCTTTTAACCGAATCATATAGATTAAAAATTGAAATTAAAATTAATTAACTATCTCGATTTCTCTAAAAATCTTAACATTTTTTCAAAATTACCCTTATTTAATCTCTTTCTCTTTGGATACATTAAATAGGGGCATTTTTTAAAAATATATAATAAATACTACCTCGTATATTGTAAAGAGTCTTATATTTAGGACAATGACAAAAGATCCTATATATAGAACCGAAGGTAGTAATATTTATAGAATCATATCCGCAATTCATTTAGCCTAATTCTTGTAGAAACTACTTCCACGCGTGCAATTATATTATATGAATAAGTATGTTAACTCAAAAAATAACCTAAGTATGATAGTTATTTGAGATTAGTTATCAGTGTAGAGTGTTCAATATTCATATTGATTAAATTATTATTGAAAAAATTAGTAACATAAAAATTAAAAAAAAATACTTAAATATATTTCGATCATCTAATTTTATAGAAAAATTATTTGTTTATTGTTATCTAAAATTTAATATAAAATTTAGCATCTTGACTTGAAATATGAATTTGAGTTAATTATATCAAATAAATTGATCAATAAATAAACAATGTTTAAAGTGGGAAATTCTTAAATTTGATGCTAAAACTATATATGTATTTAAAGAATTATATCCTTGTAGACGGAAAAAAATTCACATTAATTGGTATAGTTATCCCAATTGGACTTGACACTTGGATTTGATTTGATAATACCAAACACATATGGTTATATTAAAAAAAAAATTATACTGTGAGTTGTTCAAAATAGTTAACAATATAATTATTTTTCTTATTCTATACAAAGTTGATCTAATTTTGTAGAAATTATAAGAGACTGTTTGGATAAAAAATATAATCAGTTATGGAAGAGTACAGTTGCTTATTTTGCAAAGTTATTAAGCACATCAGTTTTTTAATAAGTATTTATACCTTAAATAAGAAATTATGGGATAAGTTGATTTTTTTCTTATGATAATCAATTATTCTTTCATAATCACTTATTTTACTTCTTCTTCTCATTATCCATCAAATAATCATTTAAATTCCCAAAATTCAAATACATTTCTTTTCTCAAAATCACTTATAAGATAAAAATATTTAAATATAAATCACTTTTGATATAATCACCTATTCTCATAATTAATTACAAATAATCACTTATCATCACAATTAATTATTAATAAGCTAATCCAAACACACTAAGATTAAATTAATTAATACTTTTTTGGGTCATCAAATTAATCAATATCAATACTTTAATAAAGCAAAAAATTAAAAAGTACTACATTCGAGGCTTAAGAAAATGCTAAGATTGGGAGGACAAATTCTCTGGAATCTGGGCAACATGCTGCGAGGTCCAATAAGCGGCGCAGTGGGAGTTCAGGCAGCCGCACTGCATCACTTCAGTCAATAAAAAATGAAATGTAGATCTTTGTCTTTTAATTAATTAATTAATTAATTAATCTTATATTATTATTTTGAACTCATTATATATCTTAGAGGCTTTAATCACTAATAAAAGAAAATCGAAGGGCATAACAATAACAATATTAAAGGACAGGGTGTGGTGTTAACAGTAGTATTTAGGAAGATTCGCCATGATTAAAGGTTTTGCCGACTGCTAGGAAAAAGATGAATTGTATTCTATATTCATACCTTCCCACTGACAACTCTTCTCTGGGCATGATTCAAACACAGATGGAATGGAGAACTTGAATGTGCTAGTATTACCTTTTATTTTCTTTTCGTTTTTTCTGTAGCCTTTAATTACTGTCTGAATCTTTATATATATATATATATATTTTTTTTTTTAATGCCATAAGAATACATTGTTATCGTTAATTTAAAAATACTGAAAACTGTAATGCTATTCCTACTCATATATATTTTAATAAATAAAAAATTCAGAATTTTTACATAAAATTTAATATTTAGCTTGATTACGCTTTAAAAATAAATCACATTATTTTCATAATAAAAAAAATAAAATAAATCACGTGATAAAGTATGAGTGTAAAAAATGACTATAACAGATTATCAATATTATGAGACTACTACAGGTGCACGTAAGCTCATATTAATAATATTATGTAAAATCCTCTTGAATATTTAAGCATACAGGAAGGCTATGAAATGTAAAGGAACAAACCAAGTGTAGCATAAAGTTGTCGACAAACTCTGTCTTTAATTTTTTTTGTTTCTTATTGTTCATATATATATATATAGATTAATTGAAGGCTGAAATTGAGGGAGAAGGTTGGAGAAATATTGCATAACATTTGTGCTTAATTACTGGTTAGTGATTGGGACTTGGATAATATGCGATACCCAAATCTCATAGTAAGGAATACTTAATAAAGTATTTAAGTGTATTGATTTTTTCATCATAATAATTAGATTTGGGGGAGGGTTTTCCCGGGGGGGGGGGGGAGATTTTCGAGACAAGCTGGGGAGGGAATGAGAATCCCAAACAGTATACTCCCTAGCAGCAGCAAAATTGACAAGCCAATGGGCAGCCGAATTCGATCTCCATGGACACCAACGGAAAGAGCAGCTCCATGGACACCATCGGAAAGAGCAGCTGGTCGAAGAACTCAAGGAAAGGATATCTTCAACAATAGAGGATGATCTACAAGGTGGCCCAAGAGAGAGATTCTGAAGAGCAGAAATCAATTGAAGGTAACATTTGACAGCTTCAAATCAACAACGAGCCGCACACCAAAGCTTCACTCATGAAGGCCGAAACAGCAACATCAGAAGAGCATTTGGCTCTTAAACAAACTCCCTCATGATATCTCTCTCCAATAATAGCTCCCATACTTAATGGTTCAAATTAAATCATCAGGAAAGTAAGAATTCAAACATGCATCTCCGGATTCATTTCATTTCTTCTTCCTTTATCTGCAACATCACAATTCTCGCTTACATTATAGCTCCTAATTAATTAATTTAGTCTGCAAAGACTTCTACTTTTATATGAATGTCAGTGAGAAATCGAATATAAGATTACGTACTCTTACATTCAACAATTAAAATATGAGATAATATATACTTCAATCTTGAGGTGTTTTCACTCAATTAGGCTAATTTAGAATGAGTTCTTTTCATGCTCAAGTCGCTTCGCTTAAATGGGCATCCACTCTTTCCAATATGTTCTCAATTAAAAGTGTACGTCATAAATGGCGATGTCAGTATCAGTATTTGCTTAAAGCTAGATTACATGGGCTCTAAGACTTTATAGCATGATAAGAATATTTTAAGGCCCAATTACAATTAGGCCCAAATCACATATAAAATGTTGTTTTGCTTGAGAACTAGTTGTTGACTCATCAGGATCAACCAAAAACAAAAAAAGCCACATATTGGAAAAGGTTGCTTAAATCTTAAAGGGGTCCAGAATCCACCAAAATGAGCCATTGACCTATCTTGGACGTCAGTATGTAATAATATGTCTATGTTATTAGGTAATAATTAAAGTATAAGATGACACTTTCAGTTTTAAAAAACTGTATCAGAGCGGCAAATCTTTCTGAATTTTTTTTTTCATTTATGACATCATATCAATGTTCAGTAAATAAATTAGTTACTTACAACTCTAGTGACTACTGAACTATAACTAACAATTTTATTGGTATAATTCTACGTTTGGATAAAAATAAGTACTTGGGGCGACTCATTAATTTGAATGGGGGGTCCATTAATTTGAATTTCGTGGACGTTTGTTGATTGTCTTTACTTTATTATGTACTATGAAGTGGTTGGGCATTCCTACGGTCGAGTTGTGCATGTGTTGTGCTTGAAAACCTGTAAGTTGATTATATATGTACATATAAATAGGAAAAGGCCTATTTTAGGGGAAGATTTTGTTTGGAAGAAATGATATATAATGATGACACAGACATATATTCCTATGATGCAGAACATGCACATGTTTCTGAAAGATAAGGCACTGCAACATTTAAATTACAATTGAGTTTTGTGTTTTTCCCTTTTTAACTCACAAACCAATATATATATATATATATATTGGAGAATATACAGCACTTTAATTATACGTTTGTAATGTTACAAATGGAGCTTTTGCCTTTTGCTTTTCTCTCTCTTTGCCAATTTGAGTTTCCGTTATGTTTTTCCTTTTCACCTACTTAATTCTTATTTTTCTTAAAATAATATTCTCTCCTCAGGGATATTATTTTTTTAATTAAAGGCTATGGAAAAAACATACTCCCTCCTGTCCCTATTATAAGATATTTTTAACTACCGCACGTGGATTAAGAAAAGTTGATTACAGTCTAAAATTGATTGAAAAAAAATTTTGACATTCTCATTTTACCCTTAAAGAGAGAATAAAAATATATTAAATTAATAATGATGGTAGGAGGAGAGAGAAGTTAATTGAGACTTGTAATGAAAGCATTCAATAGGGGTAAAACTGAGACTAAAATTAAATTTATTACTTAACATCTTATATTTTGGACTAGATAAGTTTTTTAAATAACATCATATAATAGGGAGCGAAGGGAGTATATACCATGGAATCATACTACTGTACACTCTGCCTATCAACGTCAATGAACCTCCTTCAGGCCAAAAATACATTAATGAACCTCTTACACCCTAAAAGAGGATTAATAAAAGTCAAAATATGAACGTTAAGGTCACGGGCCATCCACGCAAACTTCACGATAAATATGTTCAAAGATAATGTTATCTTCTTTTTTTTTTTTGGTACACAGGAAAGAAAAAAGATAATTTATTTAGGGAAAATTACATTTTAGGACCAAAAGATTCAATTAATATCATTTTATTATCAAAATATTTTAAAATGACAGAAAGAGATCATGATCTCAAATTGATCAAAATTTAAATAGAAAATGACTTAAATACCCTTGTTAAAAAGTTTGACACTCAACTTCCGTTACTTATTATTTTGATTCCACGATTTGATATTAAACTTTCCTGATTTTACACTAGATACATTATAATTACCAAAAAATTCAACTGATCAATTTCAGCATTTGACACTCATATCTCACTATTTATTAATCAATTTTCATGATTTGACACTGAACTTTTTTTATTTTACACTGGACACATTATGATCATCAAAAAATTTAACTTATCAGTCCTAGCGTTTAATACTGAACTTCCCCGATTTTGCACTAGAAAATTATAATTATCAAAGAATTCAACTGATTAGTCTCAGACTTTGATGCTCAGCTTTCGCTATTTACTATTTAGGTTCCATGATTTGACACTGAACTTTTCTAGTTTTATATTGAACTTCCTCAATTGCATTTTTTTCATGACTATAATATATCCAATGTAAAATCGGGAAAATTTAGTATTAAATCATGGAGTCTAAGTAGTAAATAGCAGAAGTTGAGTGTCAAATTTTTTAACAAGAGCATTTAGGTCATTTCCTATTTGAAATTTTGATCATTTTAAAACCATGATTTCTTTCTATTATTTTGAAATGTTTTAGTCTTAAAATGACATTAATTGAATATTTTGATCCTATAATGTCATTTTCCCAATATTATATAAAGATGTACTAAATTCATGCAATATAAGATGAGTAACATGATTGTAATTACTTAATCAAGTTAATCATATATTTGCATTTATATAATATACTAAATATATATTTAATCCCTATAAAATAATTTGTTATGTTTTTTATAAATTAAATTTGTCGACATGCATAAAAGAAATAATATTAATAACATAAAAGTTTAAAAACATATTTTTAATGTAATTTTTTATAAATAAAAAACTAATATATATAATTCTCCAAAGTATTTTAGTGATCTTTAGGCTTTGAGAAAATTTGTGTACATTTTTAAAACAAAAATAGAAATGTGTAATTTGAGGATCTCTGAAAAAATAGTAATCCACTTTCCTTATTTCCTAATATAAGTCATATTTATCTCACACATAACTAGAAAATTAGTTAAAAATCTTGATGTTTTAAAAAATTATCCTAACTTTTCAAAATTACCCTAATTTTCTAAAATTATCCTC
Organism: Adenanthera pavonina; assembly: GCA_026686845.1. Lineage (NCBI taxonomy): Eukaryota > Viridiplantae > Streptophyta > Magnoliopsida > Fabales > Fabaceae > Adenanthera > Adenanthera pavonina. The sequence goes on along the minus strand of JAIVEN010000002.1, from coordinate 18,323,191 downwards.
ATTAAATTATAACACATCTTAAATGTATCTCTCTTAATCTCTCACTATTATAACTCTTATGGGTATTTTCAAGAAGGATAAATATGAACAACAAATATTAAATAATGCATAAATTTCATAAAATAACTTATATTTTTAAATTTTAATTTTCTAAAAATATACCTTATAATAAAAAACAAAGTAAGTACTTTGTGTGTGAGTGAATGTGTGTGTTCTCATATTAGAACTGTACAAATTAATTAACCAGGATATATGACATTAATTTCAAACAAAAAATGAGTGTGAGAGGGAAAGTTGGGTAATGTAGGAAGAATAAATTAAAGAAAGTGTTGAAAATAAATAGAAGTGTGTAGAGTGAATGTTGATGGAATTGGAGACAATGTGGTGAAGAGTGGGGGCCATGTCACGTGGATTTGCCTATATATTCTTTTGCTGTGTTAAGAGGTTTAAGATTAAAAGCATCTAACTAAATCAAGGGTGTAGATTCTGAATTGAATGGCATCACCCGCCCTTGTTCTTTTTCTTTCTTTCTTTCTTTTGAAAAAAAATAGAATTTTAATTGATAAAGCAATTCATATTCAGTGCATCACACCCATATGCTTATGTCTTGCTTTTCCATTTCAAGGAATAGTTCGACTCTCTCCACTTGACTTGACTGTGTTATATGCTAAATAAAAGGATGTTAAAGCGTTAATTTGAGAATATAACAAAATCTTGATATTTGAATTGCAATTCAAGCAAAGTAAATCTTGTGCCGTTCATTTACTTTGTTATCATAACACAAGAGCAAGGAATTAATGAACCCAAAATATATATAATCTGTTTTCAATTTAAAGTTTAAAATTATATATATATATATATATAGTGTGCTTAATCATAAAACTTACCAAAGGGTGATTACAATACTCAAAAAGCATGGAACTTAGCTGGTTGGAGCTATGAATCTACTAATTCAATCACTTCTAAAAGTCAATCGAGTCATAAAAACAGCTAGATCAGTGCATTGAATTGGCCTTTGGGTTGGTCCTTCACTCCAAAAAATTTCATTATATATATTCGCAAGCTGAGGACCTAACTGACTTGTATAATAAATATTTATTTTAATATAATAATAACATATTAAGAAAAAAGACATAAAATTGATGTGTTTAACTAATTCAATCAATGTGATGAAATAGCTTTATTTAAAAAGTATAATAAAAGAATAAAAATACTGTGATTTTCCCCCATGGAAAGGAAGTGCGATGGCAAATATAGAATAGGCCAATGGTGACAATATCTCACATTAAAAGCTTAAATTAGACGCGAAGAGAGGGGCCCAACTTTAATTTCGAAATAGTCAACTGCTATATAATATATAAATATACTAAAATTACAGTTTGAGGATTTCAACTTTTTGAATATATATGATTCATTGAACACTAATGTAATGGCAAAAACTTTATTTCCTTGCTTGGTACAACCTAGACATTAAATTTATAGCAAAAGGTTCACGGACTTATATATTGTCCACTTAATTTTAATCATCATTTCATAGGAAAGGCCTCTCATCATACTCCTACTTCCATGTAGTAAAGGCTAAGATGAGGCTAGCTATATATATAATTAAACCTATTCTTAAACCAGCCCATAAATAATGCAAATTGTAAATCAACTTCACATTAATCTTTTAGGCCTAACGAAGTAAAAGTTTATTCATTAATTAATTACACCCCAAAGGGGTGAAATGAAAGCTATTTACCGAACAAATTAATTAAAAAAGGAAAAGGAAATTATCGAAAGCTGGAATATTGTGCTACATATACTTGGAAATAATTAAATTATATATATATGGACAAGAAAAACCCATCCCCCATACCACTAATTATTAATTAATGGTCATGGGTTGGAGATTAATTTGAATAAACAATAATGATAGTTTTGGTACGAAAATAGTAGTAATTGTCAGCATCAGGGGGTAATTAATTAACGAAAACAAAGTCAAAATGAACTAATATTGTGTAAGCAAGTCTTCCCAGATTTTGCTGAAGCTTGCCACATAATTAGACACTCAATTCAAGTCAATGTTGTTTCAATCTCTACCCTAGAAAATTCAATGAATGATATACGCATAGCCAATTTTGCCCAACACACCCTAATCCATATTGTTCAGAAAACCTAGCTTGACGATGCAAGGATATATATATATATATATATACACAGATGATTTTCATAGTTAATTCAATTTAAAACATGTCAATTAGTTATTTTTATGTTGATTAATTCAAGGAGTTCTTTTTGTCTCTAGGAGATGAAACATAACCTTATTTAGAAATCGTGATCCATGATATATTTATGTAAATTGCTGTGTGCTTTGCAGTTCTTGCTTTAGCTTTTGCAGAGAATACTACTGTTGGATGCGCGTGAGATCGATTATACCCCCACACACACACATATCACATCTCGTAATAATTAAAATACATATGTAGTGAAACGATAACGTGGGGAGGAATCGATGAGGATCTCTTAATTGAAATTCATGAATTGCAGAAAAAATTTTCGATTTTTGGTTCGCTTTGTTCGTCGGAAAGTACATTTATTCCATGGGTAGGCCAATATATATATTAACAAGGGAGACAAAGAATATGTGAAAGGCAGCGTCCAAACTTCGACGAGCACCATAATGCCTTAGGGACACCAGTGGGAAAATAGTCATATGGACCCATCTCACAAATATATATATATATATATATAATTTGTATACATATTTATTTTTTCAGTTGTCAGCTGGTATACGTATTTTCTTTAATGGTTGGTTTGATTATAAATACAAGTGGAAGGTTTTTAATTCTTGTTTATAGTATTATATATCCTCAATCACCAAGTGTTTCTCTTTGCAGTGAATATTGGAATAATTTTTTGGCTTAATTAATTAATCTGAGTAGATTAGGTTTCAGCCTATAGTATCTTAATAGCGACGAGGCATACATAGGTCAATTATTAGGATCAACACACACAAACACCCATACGGATTAATTAAGGACAAATACCACGCCAAAAAAAAATTAAGGACAAATACCAACTTTCAACTACGTACTGATATTTCTAAGATTAATTTCATGTGAATCTTTGCCAAAGCATGCCAACTGAATATGGTTTATTTATGAACTCAATTATCCTCAGAGTAGAGATCTTAATTGGTTGAATATATGTGGCATTAGTTTCTCTAGGGGTCACTGTACTTAACCACTTAATCCTTGCTTTTAATTATAATGTTGTCCTTAATTTATAAAAAGTCACAATTGACCCTCTAATCCATTGGCTTCATTGTAATTATAATTATAATGTGATCCAAATTGGACATCAAATCAAATTTTGAATGCATGAAAGAACTATAATATTTTTTACTGCCTATTTTGCCCTTCTTTTTTATCTTCTTCTCCAACTCTCTCTCTCTCTCTCTCTCTCTCTCTCTCTCTCTCTCATCATCAAATCCCCCGTCACTGCGGCAACCCAAACTAAATGGTGCACTAAACATATATATTATCTATAGTTTTCACTTGAAATAAATTTCATAGCAAAGCATATCTCTAATGATCTTGGCAGTGCACCAATAATGCTGCACCTAGATCAATTTGCTTAAGGAATATTTTTTTTCATTTTTTCAATATTTAGACAGTACATATTTATTAAAAATATTAGCCGTTTATCTTTAATGAGACCCATCGATTAGATGGTGGAAATTAATTTACTCAAAATGAATTATTTTCTTGACTAGAACTCCCAGAATTTACTATTCCTCTGCCATTGGAATGAACATGAAATTCCGAGTCCAAAGTGCCTAAGCAAAGGAAAAGAGCAATGTCAGCATTTCTTGCAATTATTACTATCACGCGTTAAAATGAAGCTTCACCCAAGCACCATCCTCCTAGTTTCTACAATTGCTTTATTTATGTAGAAAATAATTTTGGGGTCAAAATATTTAATTAATAACGTATGTAACAATACCATCTAATTATTTATCTACGTTTGTGACGGGCATGCAAGGAGAATACGGCGAAAGAGAGAAAGGGTGGGTGAAGAAGAAGAAAAAGGTTATCAGTAAATAACAAAAAAAATATTAATTTTAGGAATTTTGTGACTAATTAATATAGATATTCAAAACTAATATAGATGAAAGGGGAGATTATAATTATATTGAGACTAATAAACCAGTGGGTCAGATGCAACATCTTAAAAATTAATTAGAAATGACATTCTAATTAGAGACAAAAAATTAAGGCAAGTCATCATGGCGAAAACTTTTTGTTCAAAGACTAATTTTCAACTTATAATATTTTTCCATCCAAAAAACAAAAAGAGAAAGTAATATTGTTCAATTATATTATACGAGACGATATACATACTAGTAAAATATATATATATATATATAGCTTATTTTCCAAACAAAGTACAACACAGGATCAAATATATATATATATATAGTCAAATAGCTTTCAATATTTTGAATGCAAAGTTGAGCAAAAGTTAAACTTTCACAGCTGGTGAGGGAATAGTAGTATCTGTGTGATTTAAAAAGATTACCACTCACATGTTTTGGTGATAATAACCCAGAAGTCATTTTCATGCATGGACAGGTACTCTCAAACCTGACATTTAGAGCTTAAAACCCACAGACAGCATTCAAAGTTTATCTCTGTAACCCCATACGTTTTATACTGTTTCAAGCAAATTTTGAAAAGCGCCTTAAAGATTAGGAAAACATCTATCAACTAACAACGAACCTCAAAATAATGCTCACCATTAATTACTTTTTCTTTTTTCATTAATAAAGTTTAATTGGTTCGTACAGAAGCTCTCAACTTTATATTAGATCTAGACAACTTTTCATTTTTAAAATTTAATATATCCAATCTTCCATAATTTTTAAATTTATATAAATAATATTTCACCGCATGTAGCTATATAGTTACCTAGCATCAATGCAGTATATTATTTTACTAATAGACATTTTGAAAATTGAGTTATATATGCAAACAATCCTTAAATTTTAAACCGCGATCATATATATATATATATATATAATCTTCTAATATATAGCAGGCCCTATTAATAAAAATAATAGGCTAACTAATAATCAGGAATTGTTTGCACAAATTGAAAAATTCAAAATATATTTATTATCAAATTTAAAATATCCAAAAATCATTTATATGAGACCCAACATTCAAGAATTCTATGCAATCTAGTCCAACAATATATAACAATTAAGGAATTAATTTCACACATTTAATTATGAAACACATTAGTTAAATATTATTAATTTCTTTTGGCGGGCCATTATATCCATTTTCCTAGTGAGAAAAATGGTTGGCCATGATTTGCTAAAAGAAAAGATAAACCAATTTTAGGTTTAGAAAAACCCCTGATTTGATTGTCGTATACATAAATTGTTTATTATGAGGTCACCCCTCCGTGATAACGATGTATAACTAAGAGAAAATTAGTGGAACAATATGTACGCTTATCAATGCTTAGATCTCAAATGAATTAATCCCCCTAATCGAGTTAGACTTGGACTAAAAGCACCGACTAATGAGTCATCTATTTGGCTCCCATCCAATTAGAGACAAAAAACCAAACAGCATAAACTCCTAATCGTACCAGGTGTGTCACCATATATATATAATATGCCTATTGCCAAAGCAATTAACAATGATTGTATTAATATTCATGATGCCAAACATCCTTATAATATAAGAAAAAATTTTACTTTTATGTCACAATTTTTTTCTTAAAGAATAAACTATGTATGTATAATATCATCAATAATTAATAAGCACTTGAAAAAATGTAATCAATTGTGTAGTAGTAGTAGTAGAAAGAATGCTTTTAAAAATATAAATAAAAAAAATTAAACCTTTGGCTGGTAAAAGATGGAAATTAAATAGATACAAATACGAGACTAGTGAAGAAAAGGGGAACAAAAGCAGCTTCGTTGGGCCCCATGACATGTCCTCTCAAAGAGGACGTGATTTTCATCTTTCTTCGCTGCATTAACCTCATTCTTTCACCTTCCTTTTCTTCCCCAATTGTCATTTCTATTATCCCCAAGCCCACTTGATTAATATCTCCATCCATTCCATTCCATTCCAATTACCTTCTGCACGTATAGCTAGCTACCATGTCCGGCGAAATACAAAGTAATTGCGGTCAAGGCTCCTCCTCCTCCGTCAAGCGAGCTGTTGTCGGCGATCAACAGGAGAAACAGCAGACGCCGTTGAGCCGGTACGAGTCACAGAAGCGGCGAGACTGGAACACCTTCGGGCAGTACTTGAAGAACCAGACACCTCCTGTTTCGCTCTCTCAATGCAACTTCAACCATGTTCTAGATTTTCTCCGATACCTCGACCAGTTCGGGAAGACTAAGGTCCACTTGCAAGGCTGTGTGTTTTTCGGCCAACCCGACCCGCCTGCCCCTTGCACTTGCCCCCTTAGGCAGGCTTGGGGTAGCCTTGATGCCCTCATCGGACGTCTACGAGCTGCCTTCGAAGAGCACGGCGGCTCACCGGAGAGTAATCCTTTCGGAAGCGGAGCTATCAGGGTGTATCTGCGTGAAGTGAAGGAGTGTCAAGCAAAGGCAAGAGGAATTCTCTATAAGAAGAAGAAGAAGAAGAGAACCCAAATTAAGGGACCTGATCAGACAGCCAAGACTCTCAAGCAATTCGCTTCTTGAAAAAACTATGCCTCAGCTTTCGTTTCAGGTATATTTCTATATATTCATATCCATTTATATATTCATAAGCTTACATATATGCATATATAATCTGCTTCATCCAGATGAACTAAAGATTTCTTTACAAGTGAACCCAAAATAATGGAAGATGAATAGAGATCAGATAATTGGGAAATTTGAAGTATATATGCGGATTCCATTTGTACTGTAGTGTACGAAACCCTAGGACCAGGGGTAAAAACCCTAATTTGCATATTTGCATATAGTAATTAAATAAAAGAGAGACTCAGAGTTTTGCCTAAACAAACATCTTACAGGAGTAATGATTAGACTAAAAAGAATTAAGAATACTCTCTCCCACCCTCACTTTCTCTCTCCTATCATTTAAATAACTGTTTTTGCAGTTTCCTAATTAAATACTCCCTCAGGGTGTTCACTTTATACTGAATTTGGGCCTTTTTTTCTGATTCTGCTGGATTTATGCTCCCCATGTCTCGTGTGACCCTTGACATATATCATACGTTGCATGTAAATTACACACAGATTGAGGTACGTAGAAACTTCAGTATACTCCAATTCAATTCCCATTATGTATTTGAAGCAAATTTGTGTTAAAATTAGTTAGTGTGTGTGCGTGCGCGCATCACTTGTAATTGCAAATACCTGTTGGAGCAGGAAACTTCTTAATTATATCCCTTCACTCTCCCCTTTCTTTTCAAAGCCAACACAAACTAAACTGATGGTTTAGACGTTGTTCCAATGTTGGTCATAAAATACCTTTAAAATGCTTCATTTTATTAATTACTAACTTAATTAGTGGATGTGAAGAGGGCAAGCTAGCTAGTGGCCTAATATCTTTTTTTTTTTGTCTGGTTACTTTGTCATTTGATTGTCTCTCTTATTGTCCAAACTCCAAAGTATACGTGAGTCCTCTTTACAATATCTATCGTCAAATATATTAATATTGGGTGAATTCCTTATGAGAATGACTAAAAAAGCTCCAGAATACTAAAGACAAATTAATGAGAAGGAAGGGGAGAGATAGTTTAGTGAAAATCATTGTCTCATTATTGAACAAAATAAAAATAATACATTTGGATAGATTTGATGAGAATGTCGGATGTAATAAAAGGTGAATAGATTTTATGTTTGGATATATAGAGGGATCAATAGCAACCTGTATAGCTAGGTGGTTTAATATGTGAAGTTCATGCAATAGTGAGAGAAGGATATGTAAATGACCAGGTAAGTTGAATATCAAATATGCACATTTACGTTTGACATTAAAGGGTATGAATGATAATGTATTCATGAAAAGTCGATTCTTGAATTTTTTTTCCCTTTTGAATTTGTTTTGGTCTAGAAAATTGATAGATAATATATTTGAACTCATGCAACTTATCATTTTTTGTGTGTGAGAAAAGGTTATTGATCAAGTGTATATAATTAGAATTAAAATGTTAGCACAAGATACACACACACAGTCTACTCAACGTTTAAGCTTTTAGCTCCTCGCCCTCATAAGAATTCAATTTGCCAACCATCTATGTCTCTGTCTAATATATATATATATATATATGTATGTGTATATATATATGTGTGTGGCTGGTGCTTTTCTTCGAAAATCTCTAGATGAATATATTTTTCTCTCCATTTATAAAGCATAAAAATCATCATTTCATAATTGACTTTCTTTGCGCACGGGAAAAACTAATAGCTAATCAAGCTACTATATTAAATATTTGGCAGAAGTACTTTTGTGGTGGTAAAAATCTGATGTCAGTTTTAGTTTTGTCATAACTGTTTAGTGTGAATCACTTTCATCTTATACATGCATCTGCAAAAAATTTTCAATGTGCTTTTAAAATGTTATTGTTTAATGGAAGCTATAATATGCATGACCTTGCTAAGACACTTGAAATTAGAAGTGAGTCTCAATTAGGTTATGTTAGGAATAGGAAAATTAAAATGTTGGCATTTAGGGGCTAGCGTGATATATAGGATAACATAATATTTAAAATAGAAATTGTAATTTTCATGTACGCGCGTCTGCATCATCTAATAACTGTCTAATAATGAGTCCTCCTGTTGATTAGCTGATTCTGTTAAGTATATAGAAAAAAAAAAAAAACCATTGATAATTTTTGAAAATATATAAGATAAATATTTAGAGGACGAAATTAAAAATGGTTCTAAACATGCATTATTTTCTTATTTTTCTTATAAATTAGTTCTTCACTGATGCCATAAAAGCTTAGATTGAATGAGTAGTCGTCGCTTCTCCCCACTGCATAAACTCTTGCCCCTGCCTATATTGCATCAATGGGTTTATATAGATAAGTTCGAATTATAATATTCCAAATTTTGTATCAAAGCAGTGAATTAAACTGATTTGGAAGAGAATTTCTTGAAATATTTGAGGGTGAAGTTAAAGAGAGATAAGAGCTACATGAGGCTAGAATAGGTGATAAAAATGGAGTGGGTAAGGTGTGAATAGAGGTGCAAGATTCAAACCCTTTAAATATAACTAAAAGAGAGAGATGAGGAGAGAGGGGTGAGGCCTACCTTTGCAAGAAGCACATGTGTATAGGTGAAACTCACTATCCTTTTTTAATCTCTATCTAACTTCATCCTGCAAAAAAATATTTCAAATTAGAAACTTTTTAGATGTGCTGGGTGAGCGTGAGCCAATTACCAAAGAAAATTTTAAGTTGTCAATTCAGATATTACTGAATTTCAGCTCAAAGGAATGAGAAGACCCTTGACATGTCAGCTAAATGTCAAAATGAAGTAGGCACATTTATACTAATCAGATATCAGTGGCAGCAGATACGTCAAGGGAGACATGCATTAATACAAAATATGACTTTTACGAATTTTGAGTACGAAGTACACCTAGTTACTAGCTAGAGAACCAAATTAAGGAGAACTAGTAGCAATTAGCAATATTGCTCACTGAACTTGAAGTGATTTATGCTTGCTTGGGTAACCTTACAAATGCACAATAGTGAAATATATATTATTATAAGCATCGACTGAATTAAAAGGGAATTGATTATATAAGAAGAATTATATATAGGAAGTCAAGGTGTGATTTAGTAAATAGAGTTTAGTTTTATAATGAAAACGGAAAATCAGTCTTCATGGAGGGCCTTTTTGCATTCAATAAACCGTATCACGAGGTTCTGGAATTGGAAAGTGCACTTGCATTCTCATGTTGCTTTAGACAATGTTATCTAGAGTGTGTGTGTGTGTGTGTGTGTGTGTTATATACGTACCCAGACTAAGGCCAAAGGCTATTGCTATAAATAAAAATTAACTTGCAAGCCAGTTTAAGTACTGTCTGGTATTTACTTTCATATTCTGAGGATATATAACACACACATACACACGCTCATATAGAGCAAGGAATATGATCTCACTTTGGCGAGTATTATATTGGTTGCATGCAGGCTGGGGCAACGAACTGGATTTAGCAGAACTGTCATAGAGAAAGAGCATTCGCCCAAAGTATCTTCTGTGCTGCTTCAACCGCATAATCTGCGCAAAGAGAGGGGAAAAAACAAAGTAGTGTGTCCTAATTAAGTTTTTAGCTATATAGTCCTCCTAAAGCCACCATAATTACTCTCAGTAAATCCTATATATATATATATATATACACATCAGTAATGTATGGTTGTCCTCTTTACTCTAGCTTTCCACGAAAAGCCTCGATAATTTTTTTTCGCTTTGACCCTTCAATACTATATCTTAATTCTTGTTCTGTCTGCTCATATGTACGTATGTATGTATATGGTACGCACCTATGAATAGGCTACTGTTAGCTTTAACATATCTTAATAAAGGCAAGTTAATAGCTTCTCCGTGACTGTATTTTCATATATAATGTTTTGTTTGGTGCTAAACATTAAATTGTGGGGGCTAGAAAAATATGACAAAACAAAACATACAGTTAGGTACAGTCATTACATGTCTGATCTGGTAGTAACAATTTGACAGCCTGATCTAGTGGCTTCAATGCTTCATTGCTTTGAAGGGTAAAATAAAAGCTTCAACGCTTCATTTTGATGCTTGATATATATATGAGATGCCACAATCGGCAATGGAATGGCGATAGTTTATAGTTGGATTGATCCCTTTTTTTTCCTTGCCTATTCAACAAATTTTGGTCTGTCTCCTCAAAATTGTAATTGGATTACAACTGATATGTTGACTAAATCGTAACCCTAAGAAATCCTGATCTGTTATATAACTTGGCTAGAGAATTGAAGTAAAGTGCATATTTTTTCAGAACTGAAAACGGTCAAGTAGAGATCCAAATATTGGCGACTAAGAAGATTTTGAACATTCGTCTGGCCATTTCGTACGCTATAGCATGGGCAATTTTGCGCGTGTATTTAGAATTACCCTTTGTTTTGTTTTTGATTTGATTTAGAACTAATTATAAATGTCTGACGTTATATTTTTAATGAGAAATAAAGCCTGATTCATAAAGGTAAATTTTACCAGACTCCGATCACAAGTGAGTCTCAATATTATTCCGATCACTTTTCACCTTCTCTTTTTTATAGGACTTCTTCCTTGATTAGAGATGATTCCAACTAAACCAATTCACGGAATTGGGTATTTATATTGAGGATTAAACAAATGAATGAGAAAGAAGGATTTATTTTTTGAGGTCATTAGAAACATGGTTAGAATGAGAAGGTAGTATATACGGATTGAATGAAAATTCAATGAGATAACAAAGAATGGGAAAGCGAGAATAACACAAAATACAATATTTAAAAATATCTTTTTTTTAAAATAAATCTTTGTATTCGTTGGCAAATATATATATCTCATTATACTATAAAGTAACAAAATTATTCTTCATATAATTATTTCATTAGCTCGTCTGCTTGTGAGGTGGTGGTGATGATGAAGAATATTATTATTATTACCCTTCCATCCATAATGTTGCAAAAAATTTTGCCCCATCACGCTGCACTTTTTTTTTTTCCTGTCCTTTTTTCCAGTTGTCCGTCTTTTGGAAATTTGGTTGCCTCATTCCTCGCCTTGTCATTACATTATTTTAAAATACAGTCTAAATTTTCAGAAGACATTGTGGGTAATGGTCTTGACTTGAGTGAGGTTTGTTGAATGTTGCTAATACAATTTTGACATGTGGATTTGTTTTATAATTTTGATATTACACTTGATTTTTTTAAAAATAATTTTTCGTGCCACTAATCTATAAGCCTTGAGCAAATTAGACAAGTTAGAGCAACGTAGTGGAACTCTTCTATTTAATAAGGCGAAAGCCCAACAGAAACAACCAACACGCGGTGCAACTTTTTCCACAACATGTTAAAATGGTGCCTGTATTTGAAGGTTATTAAATGGTTAAATTAGACAAGAACATTACTTATACTTTGATTACTTTCCCTTCAACTTTTCGAAGAAATTCTATTTCCCTATTAATTATGTCGGCATACTGGGAGGGTGAAAATTTGGTTAGAAACAGAATTGATCTATATTAGAGAGATTGTATGACTGAGCTCAACTTAGAACGAGTACAGTTACTGGAATGATGTTATAAGAGAGTGGTAAGCACAGACCAAATTCCACCTAAAAGAATCCAAAGTTATTACTAAACAATTTTCACATTGTAATTATACTTTACCAGAGAGGGTTAAACTTGTAAAAACAGGATGCCAAAAGCGTCTTCCAGTCAGAAACCATCATCAAAGCTTTGCGCACTTCACTAGCTATACATATCTGCAGCAACGAACCAGTTTGATCTATTATTTGTCAAAACAAGAAAATTTGAGGCAGGTTTAGTTACAGCAGTAACAGAAGTTATCATCAGCAAAATCTAATTCAAGAATTCATTTAAACTAGAGTGATTCTGTGCAAATGAAAACCGGTGCTTGTCTTATTAGTATTGTTCTTCGTAACTTTAGCTGGTAAATATAAGACTTGAAAAAAGCTACGTCCTTCACACCTTTAGGGGCCAGTTACGATTATGTCTATCTGATTTGCAGAATCCACGCAAGAGTTCTAACTTCTATTCAACGGAATCAAGAATTCACAATATCTCCAGTAGGTCTTTTAAAATAAAAATTTATCAAAGGGACACAAGCATACCGTGATAACTGATAAATTCAATCTCAAGTAATAATGCATAGATATTCTATTCTCAATCACCATTGCACAGATATACACAATTCACTCTTTCTTTCATTACAATATTACTATACAAGCTCCTAGATAACAAGCTTAAGGGTGTTCATATTATTATTATTATTATAGGGATAAAAACGAGAATATTTCTTCATATGTTCATAACTGTCTAAGCATTAATCATAAATCCTGAGAGCAAAATCATCACAATTTTTTCTCAAATCTTTTCATAGCAACAACTCACAAAATGCATCGCCTTTAAAGAAGAACACATGAAGAAACAGAAAGTAAACTGTATCAAGAGCCAAAATGCAAAGGCCCAAGACCAAGATGAAGAGAAATTCAATATGTAACATCCACCACGGGTTGACACAAATCAGTATCTCAAACAATGCAACTTAATTTTTATACCCTTACCAACTTCTTGACATCAAATAGAGGCAGAACAAATAAGGACATGAGCAACACGTATTTTGAAACAATAGAAATATAACATCATTCAGGACTCAAAAAGGTAAAATAACTCAACCATATTAAACATAAAAAAGCAAAAGCTAGTTAATTTACCGTCCTAGATTCCTATTAAATACCTAATAAAAAACCAACAGTAGCAACATCAACTGAACTTAGTGCAAGTACACACCAAGGAGCTAACGTCCAAATTCAGATGACGTTTCATTTCTCCCAGCTTCCCAATATGCTGTCATGCAGGATATCACCTAAAAGACAAAGACTACAGCAATTTCTTAATGACCATTGCTCTTATGAAATTTCAAGCTTCATATATAAGAAATGTCTACTCACTGCTGACTGCCCAGTTGCCAGACTTGCTGATCCAATTCCACGATTCAAAGAAAAATAAAAGAAAAAAAAATCATATTGCACCTTGATATAATTAAAACATTTGAACACCATCATTTTATACATCCAAACATCAATTCAACCTAGAGTTAGTAATAGGTTAAAACTCACAACCACATTGTAAATCAAGAAGACTTCAATACAATATAAAAGATGTCACTTCATATTTTAGTCCAAATTAAGAACATATGCATACACATACTTAAAAGTGTAAGCCAAAGCAACATCAGTTTTGAAACAAGGCAGAATTTGAGGTTGCCACATCAGGTAGCCTCAGTTGAAGCAGGTTGCATGATGCAGTGGTGATGAGCTGCTTTTCCTGCGATGCAGATTATAGGGCATATCTTGAACTTTTAGTAAAAGTACATCTTTGTCTTCATTTTAATCACTCAAGAGCCAAAGGGCATCTAAAACAAAGGGCAAGTGGAGTCAACTATGGAAGTTTGAAGCACATAATCCTAAGGAAAACAGCCTTCAATCCTATCCTTGGTTCTGCTAGCAAAGCTGTGCACTATTTTAGACCTAAGGCAGCTGCTATATACTTCTCGCAAGAGACAGAAGCTGAGATTTACTACTAAGCAGATGCATAAGCTGTGTCATAAGTTAGTCTTTCAACATCTCTCTTTTTCTCTCTCCTTCGAGCTGAACTAAATCACTCTGCTCCTCTATTTTTTCACCTGTACAACACTTCAAGTCAAGCAAACCAAATTATATATACTTCATTTCCCTCTTTTTTTATTCATTTTATTTTATCTTCACAATTCATCATTTCAGCTTCTCTCCATCTCCAGTTTTGTTTATAGCATACACATACTTGATTTACCGTGACAGTGTCCTCTTTAATGCTCTGTCAGGATTTTAAGCCTAGCAATAATGTAATATGTATTAATCTCTGGCCAAAAAGAAAATATGTATTAATATTTGAAGCACAAACAAGTCAAAAATGAAGCCATGTCCATATCAGTATGAAGTATCTGTTTCAAACACTCACATTAAATACAACAAAAACACTTCATATTTGGCCTTAAGGCAGTGTGCATGGCCATGGTTTTTAGGTCTTAATAATTAGTTTTTAATGTCTTTATTTGCATTTGGTTGTGTGCAGTTAAGTTTTTATTCTTTTCATATGACTACGCATTACTTTTATAATTTTATAGTGTTGATACATTCTCATGACTAAATTTGCATTAACTTATAGTTTTCCATTTATAAATTTTAGTTACATAAATCAGTTTTCTGATTTGTTTAAATTGGTTGTCTCACTTCAGTGATTCGGCTACCCTGCCTTGTTGCACCAGAGTTATGAGGTCTGAGACTGAGAGCCTGCTGCCTCAACAGGCCGCCCCTTACAACCTTCACGCACAAGCAAATATTCCCAAAACAGGAAGCAATTAAGAGATATGCTTTTTTAAGGGAAAAAATGCAATAATTTTCTTGTAAACTTCACTATTAATAGATATAAAATGAAGTAATGACCCTCACTTTGCAGTCACCAAATGCCAACAAACGCTTACCGATATAGACCCTGTGAAGAAACACGTAAAAGCTAGAAGAAAGTAGCTTTTTTTTTAATAAATATTCAATTCATGGCCAAAATAAATAAACTACGAACTCTCTATAACACTGTCAGAATGCGCACGAGCACGCACGACAAGCTTATTTAATTAATTGTAAAACAAAAATAACATAGCATAAAATGATTGCTTTTCCATATCCAAAATCTACCCAAAAAAATCAATTTCTCCCTCAACAAACAATCAACCGGGGAATCCCCTCGCGACCAATAGTCAATAACTTCGATTTAAGCTACTTTTTTTTCTTTTTCAACCACCGATTTAAGCTACTTAATCCATAACATCCTAACAAGATAACTAAAGTTTTGTTTTGGATAGCAGATAATTATAATTTATGCTATGCCATCAACCCAATACTTGAGTAGAAACAGAGAAAGTTCTAACTCACCGTTAGACCCAGATCGCTTCCCGCGCTTGATCCTCTCTAGCTGAACCTGCGTGTCCATATACATCTGCATCCGTTGCACTTCCAGATCTTTAGTAAACTGCATCCTCTGTTTCTCCAAATCCACCATCTGCCTCAATTTTTGTCTCTCCATTCTTTCATACACTTCCCCGAACCTCTCTATTGCCTTTGCCAACTGCCTCATCCCTTCCTTCTCCCTCTCTACTTCCGCAACCTCGCTTCCCCTCTCTTCTTCTTCATCTTCCTCCTCCTCCTCCTCCTCGTCTTCATCGTCATCAGACTCTGCCGCAGCTGCTGCGGCTGCCATAGCCGAATAATTCCTCCTAAGGTATCCATCCTCTATAAACGCCGCCGCCAACCGCTTCTGCGGTAACGCCACGGCCATCGACGGCACCGCAGATGCGGGGGATGGGGTTTTACGATACTGTAAAGAAAGTGCCACCGGAGGCGACGGTGGCGCCTTTTTCGCATTCAGAGTGGGCCCAATCAAAACGTCTAAGCGATCGAAGAAGGGCCAAGTGGAAGGAGCCCCGTTTGGGGAGGAAATTCTATTCTTCTCAACCTTATACTTCTTCTTAACGGTATCGATGCGGTTCTTACACTGAACATCTGTCCGATGCGTCTTCTTGGTATGACCATGGAGAGCGTTGACAGCGTCAGCTACGTCCTGCCAGTCCTTCTGACGGAGGTTGCCGCGGTTAAGCTCGATATAGCGGCGGCCCCAAGCGTCGACGAGGGTAGAGGTAGCTTCCTCGCTCCAGCAATCTTCTCGGACGGGCGTCGAACGATTCGAATGGTTCAGCGGCGGCGCGAGAGAGTCACGCAAATCCCCCATCGGAGAAGGAAGGGCGATTAGCCGGAGAGGTGGAAGATGAAGAAGGGGTGAAAGTGGGGACGATGAGAGAGTAAAAGGAAGAGGAGGAAGAAGAAGAGAGAGAAGAGTGGCGGACGCATGAGAGAAGGGAAGGAGTAGGGATAATGCGGTAAGGTAGAGCCGTTGAGTCGCCGGGGAAGGGCGCGTGATGTTGAGGGGGAACCCACTGAGATGGACTGTGGGGAGTAAGTAGCTGGCGTCATGGGATCGGCTCGGCTTGACCGCTCCATAGTTTTAGTTTTTACAATTACGACATGAAAAATTATTATTATTAAGCAAAAAATGAAATCGTGTGTTTTGAAGAACAAAAATTATTATTTAATTTTTTTGGTGATAAAAAATTGTTTTTTAAATATACATATATGTATCATATGGGAGATTGATTTTGATTTTGAGGATTCCAAGGGAAGAAGAAGATGGTGGGCAGGCATTGTATTAGGATTATGGTGCTGGTCCCAGAGGCAATGCAGTGGCACACATAAGTTTTGCTTCTAACACTTGATTATTATTATTATTATTATCAGTGGTAAACTAAAAACACATGGTTAGTTGGTTATTTTAAGGCATATTAATGTAAGCGTTACCGAACATCTTATTTATTTTAGCTCCAATTTATTGGCATTTTTGTTTTCAGTTTTTTTTTTGTGTGGATTCAGGTAATTATTTATTGTCTCGAAATTAGAATCTTGACAAGTTGATATCATTGTTAATGTTAACACTTGAGGGTACAATACAACAACCATAACGATATATATGGTGGGGAGGAATAAAAAGTGATAAAGGTTATCTACCGAAAAAAAAAGTTACAAAGGTGGTCAAACTGTGGGGCTTGGTGTATATCGTGGGTGAAAGACTCGGCTGATTATTTTTTTTTTCTTAAGAATAGAAGGACAGGAAAGAACTTGAAGGAGAAAACGAGAGACCGCTGATCAAGTCTCCATACTAAAGTCAGCTGAAACCATCTCGGCACAGTCATGGGGAATGTCCTCAAAAAATCAACATGTTGCTCTCCGCATAATGAGCGCTAATTTGGCCAGATGGTTTGCACATCTCAAAACCTTCCCCCGCGGCGGCTCTTGGGGCGGGGGAGCAGCAGTTGTCCGGTCTCCAAAATTTCTTTCCTCCATGGGTAATCTTGCACGCAACCCCTTGAAATGAGGTTAATTGCTTCCAGTGAATCTGTACATAATAGTACGTTGTTGAGACCTCTTCGTTTACAAACTTGCAAGCTCGTTTTCATAGTGCTTGGAGGGAATCCTAACTTGTGTTTGAAACCAAATAACCATATTCTGTTGAGATCTCGAGCTACACCTCCAGAGGCTGCATGCGATTGTGGATCAACAAAGCCATCCACATCCACTCTTGTAATCCCTTGTGGGGGTGGGATCCATCTGACGTCTTTAGCATCTTCAACTTGAAAGATTTGTTGCTTGGAAGTTCCTGTTCTTTGCATCCTCGAGTACTCTGAAGAGGCAGGTGTTTCGTATATCAAGCGGGATAATTTCCAAGCTTTCCATAGCGCGTTTACACTTTGATGTCCAGAGGATCCAACACATGAAGCCAAATACCTTTTTCCAAGGCCAGTTTTGCACACGGTTTGAGCCTGCTTCATGAGAAGTATTCCAGTCCAACCAAACCTGTAAATCTCCACAGAAAAAATCATGAAAATGGTTATCTTTTAGGAAGTCTCTCATGGCATACTTGCCACATAAAGGTTTTGATTTTTTCAGGAAGAGGCCATTTCCAGAGCTTCCTCCACACCGGCCTAGTATGTCCCACACTTTGGCCTTCTAAAAACCCACAGGCTAATTTGATAGTGAGATTCCCGTCTGCATCAGGTCTCCAGTAAAAGCTGTCTTCTCCATGTTCACTTGGGGTCTTGATCCTTTTAAGGTGTTGTATCACCCATAATAAAGGCAAGACTAACTCCCATTTATGTACATTCCAATTGCCATTAGGAAGTAAGAATTGTTGTACAGTTGCTTGAGGATTGACAAGCCATTCATTCTTGTTCACATAGTTAAGCAGTGGCTTGAGAATCGGCTAATGTTATGCCATAAGTACCCTGCACTCTCAGACTTTCCGTCTCTGTTAACTGATTCAAACAAGCCCTTTTTTTACTCTTCTTTAATTAAATTAAATTAAATTATCTTTTAAATATTTTTAATTGGTATATTTTTTTAGAATGTGATATTAATATTTTAAATAATAAATATTTATATCAAAATTTAGTTTAATTCGAATATATATATACTTACAAGTAAATTGGGCAATCCCTCATTGTCTATTTAAGAATAAAAATGGAAATAAAATTATATTGAACTCTTTACTATATCATTATTAGTTCAAATATGATAATAACTGGTTGTCGAAGACTATCTCATGCCATAAGGATGGAAATGAAATGAAATACTAATAAAGATTTAGAGTTCAATAGATTTGTTCGGAGAAATTTCACTCCTTTTATTTGTTGTGAAATGAATCATTGTTAATAGTTTTCCATTTTCAACGGAAGTTATGTAAAATTTAGAGTGTGAAAAAGATGAAGATACGATGATTAATCTTGATTGGAACGGTCATCAAAATTTTCCAAATTGCATTTTTTTAATTTTTCATTAAAAACTGCATTCTGGGGTGGCACCAAACACGTACTTGAATAAGTTGAATTTGGTATCTATCTTATTATTTATTTTTATTTTAATAACTTTTGGTATTCCATCACTACTTTGAACTCCGACTAATCCAAATCGAGTTATGGTCAGACCCATTCGAGAGAGTTTTACTAAAGATATTTTCTACATTCAGATGATCTTAAATCCAAAATATCATACCTGGCTTATTCCACTATGACCAACACCTGTTGATTAATATTTATCTTATTATTTACTCTTTCTCTCTCTCTCTCTCTTTTTTTTTTTTGAATTAATTGGACTTAGGAGAGTAAAACTTCCTCTCATCTTATATTGGACTTAGGAGAGTAAAACTTCCTCTCATTTTAAATATAAGAGAATTAGGGTAGATTTATTTTGGTTTAAATTATAAAACATAATTATAAATGTTTAGTGCATTAAAAAAATATTTTTTCACTACTGTCAGTTCATTAAATATGTCAAACAATTACAATGCAACCTTTAATTGATAAAAAATTTAAATTGGGTATAAGTTTACCCATTTTAATTAGAGGTATTTTTTTAAAATTTTTTTAATTTATTTTTTTGTTTTAACTATTTTTATTAATATTGATAAATAAATAATTAATTATACCTTATATTTAAATCGGATATAGGATATAGTAATATTTAGAATGTTGAGAAAAAAGTGTTTTGAGAATGAATAATCTATCGTTTTCATGTTATTAAATTTTTTCATAATATTTGTTACTTTAGAATATTGATGAAATATTAATTACATTTTTCACTATTTTACCTTTCATCAATATTCTTAATTCTCTTTTGATATATGTGAAATAAATATAAATTAAGGATATTTTAGTAAAATATTATTAAATTTTACAACAATTTATATCATTAAATGAATTTTTAATTTGTGTGAAAAATTAATGACACTTTTTGTGAAAGAGGAAGAGAAACTTCTATATGAATAGTCATTTTTACTCCCCTTATCCTATTTTATTTATCTTTTAAGGTTTTAGTATAAGAATAAAGAAAGACAATAAATAATATGATGAATGGTGTAATTTTACAAAATTATTTTTAATTATTATTCATTTACTATTTATACTATTGATTTCCTAAAACAATATAATATTAAATATTTGAGAGTATAGTAGAAAAAATAATTAATTTTTTAAAATGATAGATAAAATGAGATATTTAAAATTTTTTAAAATGACACATACAATAGCACGAGAGAATATTTGTTTGTGCTTTTATTTTTAGTAGTGTCTAATAAGGGGGAAAAAAGTAGCAAAACACATAACAAAACAAAACAAATATATATATTAGTTTTGTTACTTAACTATAGCAGGATTATATTAGTTTTTATAGTATCAAATAAGGTGTATTTTCGAAGGAAAAAAATTTATGATGTATTTTCAACTGTATATATATTACATTATATTATTATTATTATTATTATTATTATAGCCAAAAAGAATATATTATATTATATTATATTACCCGTTGTCTGTTTGTTGGGTGGGCCTCCAGAATCGGATAAAAACACCGGCATGATGCGGGGCAAAACAGTGGTTGGCCAAAGTGATTTTTCCCCCTTTTCAGAGTGCAGGGCAGAGGGTTATAGACTCCGTCTGTTTTTTCTTTTTTTTTCTTTTTTGAGAGGATCCAAAATATATTCGAGAGCAGTAACATAGAGTGTAAAGCTACTTAAGAACTAGTAATATATTGAGGTTATGAACTTTCCCTTTCGTTAAAAAGAACAAAAAAACAACTTAAGAGCTACATAAAATTAATGCTTTCAAAGAAGCTATGACCTTTCTCTTTCGTCCAAAAAAAAGACAACTAAAGAAACTCAACTAAAAGTTCCCAGCAAAAGAAAAACTAAAAGTTAATATTTTTTTCCTTAAGATTATATTATATACCAAATACACTTCCTTTTCGTATCTTTATCTCCAGATCTCCACTGTCCATCCTACCAAGGACCAATTACATTATTATGCCTATTTTTTGGCCTGATATGTTGTTATGTGTAGTCATCCAATAAACATGACAAACTAATAGAAACTAGATTATTCCACCCGTGCATTGCACGTGGTAATGAATATTATTTAGTTATGTAATTCTTTCTAAATAAATTTGCCACTCTTAATTTTTTTTTTAAACTTTGAGCCCAAGTAAAGAAATTGTTTTTTAGTTTATTTCTATTTGCCCAATTGTAAGTAAGTAATTAAACAGTGGCCAACAACATCCATTTAATTGGTCCACTATGTTTCCTTTATATTCATGAGGAATAAACGAACTCATTTTGTTAATTAAGTGGCATGTATTTTGTCGCCAATTCATCTCCTGCTAGTAAATGTCAATTGCACAAATCATACTTGAATCCTTTGAAGGCATTAATACAATAAAAGAAATGAAGAAAACAGTGGATACCTATCATGAATAGTAGTATCCCTTCGTTATTCTAAATGTATTGCACCATTTTAAGAGTATGATGGAATTAATTAGTTAATTTAGTAAATCCATAAACCAAATCATAATCTGATTTGAAATACCATAAAAACAAACTTATCTAAATATCCATCACCTCAAGTCAAGTGTGAATACTGGATTTTGTCCAGACATTTTAATAAAAATTAATAAATAATAAAATATAAAAAAAAAATAGGAAAATAATAATGACATAATAAATACTTTAGATAATTGGGTTTTGAGACAAAAAATAAGATATTTGGTTTTTGGTAGTAAATTGATTTTTCTTTGAAAAATAGATTTTAGGTTCAAAAAAAACTGTTTCACACCCAAAAAGGTATTACCTTTGATCTCAAAAACTAAATATCTTTATTTTTTGATCCCAAAAAACTAATTATCTCATAATACTTTCTTTTTTCTTAATTTAGTAATTGGCATGCAAATTTTCTGAAGTTGAAAAACCCAAAAATCACTTTCCAAATCTAATCCCTTTCTTTAATGATTTTCAAAAAATAAAAAAAAAAGCATATCCCTTCCTTTTAGTTTTTATTTAAAAAAAAAAAATCCACTCCCTTTATTTTGGAATTTTCATCCAAATCCTATCTCTTTCTTTTAGGATTTCCAAATCAAAAAAAAAAAGCAAAAACCCTTTTTCAACTAATACAAAAAAATATCTTCAGATTGGTTAAATATCCTTTTTAAATTGTTTCAAAAATCTCTTCGGGTGTTGAAAATTTGATGATTTTAGTTGATCCCTTTTAAATGAAAATGCAAAAATTAATGATTTTAGTCAATCATTATTGCACCCGAATTTTCACTTTACAAAATAAAAAATAAAATAAAGTAGAGTCATCATCAAAATTTAAAAAAAAAATTCTGAAAAACCTTTAGACAAAAACATGGTATACAAAACAAAAAATATTATTATGTCATGGGGAAGGTATTAGACACTCCATAACACCTATTCATAAGAACTTTAAGTTGATTATACAAAATTAATTAGATTTTAAAATTATTTTAATTACCTTTATAAAACTCATATAAAGAAAAGAAAAAATAAAAATAAATAAATAAAATAGATTTATTTATCAAGACGGATTTGACTTAGAATAAAAGTCTAAAGCCTATGTGCCTATGTACCCTAATATAGGAATCAAAATCTATATAGTTCATGTGTAAAAAGTCGTGTCAATAAGTTTGTGTTTTTTAAGAAAAAATATATTTTTCTAATAAAATAATTTTTGAATTGTTTCTTTTGTTATTTTCAAAAATCAAATTATTCATATTATACATATATAAATACATGAAAAGACTATTTAGCTATTTATTTATCGTTTTGATATATCCGCAGAGATTTTCAAAATCCCATATGTTAACTAACTGGCTTATATACTTATAGAACCTCTAAACACCTTACATAGGATAACTTAAAAATATATTATGAAATTATGTTTTTTAAAAAAATATTTTAATTAAGATAGATACAAAACTTTATCAAATTTGAAAAAAAAAATTATTAGTTTGATTTCAAAAATATTTTTCAAAAAAAAAACGCATAATTTGATAGAGATACAATACAAAACGTGATAAATTCATTAATCAAAATGCTTATGGAAGTTCTAAAAACCTCATGCAGTACATTTTTTTTTTAAAATGTATTAGAAAATTATTATAAACAAAGAGAAAAATATTTCATTTATGATAAATATTTAATTTCAAATTTAAGAAATCTTTCATTTGAATTTCTAAAATAACAACCATGAGATCTAAAAAACGTATATACATTTACAATTAAATTGGTATAACGGACAAACTTATGCTGCACATAAAAAATCAATATCTACAGAAGTTTTACAAACCTTATATAATGATATTCTAATAATAAGCATCAATCTCATAAATGGTGATTGTATGATAGTGTAATATCATTAGAAATAAACTATAAGTTAGAAATGAAAGAGCTTTGTTACTGAAGCTAAGAAAAATAATGCAACGAACCACACAATCTCAATGGTTTGATATTGTATAATATTCACAGCAAACATGTTTTACCTTCATCTACAAGAATATAATTCCAAAGCCATCGAAAATTATATATATATATATATGCATACAAAAAGGAGAAAACATTGAACTATATAGTCAAAATGAAAAAATCTTTCAACTAAGGTATTACGTACATTCACCGATACTCATTATTATCCATTATTTTTTTTTAGAAGTAGCATCAGTTGTTAATAAGAATTATATTACCTCACTTTATTGTTTTTTTCTCAAATACAAATAGAGGCATTATAAGCAACCCAGGTTATTAGTCTACACATATAAGAATTTTGTCTCAAGGCTGTAAAATAAATCAAATAATAAAAAAAATAGTGTCACCATTACTCAAAGTTAATTTTAAATATGAAATCACTAGTTTGGAGTTGTAGATATAATGGAAAATAATAAGAAAAAAAAGTAAAAAATAAAAAATAAGAATGGCTCTCTCTCAGACATATAAAGTATGTATTTTCCTCTATTAGAGATACTATTGAGTATGGGTGACCATCTCAAAACATAACTCATAATAAAGAGAATATAAAGGAAAAGAAAAGAATGATGATAGATTCTAAAAATGACAAATAGGCAAAGTCACATTCTTTTTTTTATCTCCCTTAGTTTCCCCACGTTTTCCTTTCTTTGCTTCTCCAACTCTCTCACTCACTCTTTCTTTCTTTCTTTTTCTTCTTCTCTCAATCACTCTCTCCGCCTTTTTTTCCTCTCTCAATCTCTTTCTCTTGATCTTTTTCTTTCTCTCTTTCTTGTTGATGATTCTCTTCTCATCTTGCCTTTATTTATAATTATAAATGCTAAAAAGAAATTATTCAATTAATATTCCAAAATTATAAATATCCCTTTTATTATTTTTTCTTTGATATTTATATTAAAATTGATTGATTTGCTTTCTTTTTCTTATTATTACCTTGATATCAAATCTCAATCCTTGATTTTTCTTTTTTCTTTTTTATTTTTATTACTTTTTTTTATTTTTATGAAAATTAAAAAAAAGAGAGAGAGAAAATACTCTCCTTTTTTTGTTTCATATTTATAAAAAAAATATTATTTATTATTTTTTTAAAGGGACCTGGACAAAATATGGTGTTTACAATAATTAATTAAAAAAAGAGGCTAAACACTAAAGGAATTAGTGTTTGACCTTGGCTACCCTCAAGGTTTGTTTGGTTCAAAAGAGAGGAAGGGAGGTAAGGAATTTTAATGAAAGGGATTGAAGGGATTTTAAAATTCCTTGTTTTGAGTGATTAGAAGGGAGGGAATTGAAGGGGTTTTAATGATTTTTTGTTTGGTTCAGGAGGGGAGGGGAGGAGAGCTAATAACAAATTTACAATCCTATCCTTGTATGTTAGATTCTTTATTTTTTCTGTCTCTCCCCTATAAAAAAATGGATGACGGCAAGTACCTGATTACTGGGACGACAGTGAGAACTTAGCAAAAATCCTAGATCTAGCAAAAATGGATCAAAACCCAAATCTATCTCACAAAAACAACAATAAAATCCAAGAATTTCAGAGAAACTATGGAACCACAGGTGCTTTCGAAGAAACTACCAAATCCAGAAAGAAAGAAAGATGACAACAGAGAAGGGTGGAGTTAGGGACAATGATGGCAACAGCGATGACGCAAGTTGGGTATGGAGATGACATGAGCTATGATAGCGACAATGACTACTTGGGACGGTGATGCCACGACAGCATGAAGGATAAACGTGGACAACAGGGGCTAGTGAGTCAAGTGATAGCAACAACGATGGTTGGCGATTCTAGGCGGCGACACGAGATGGGAGACAGAGGGAGTGTACAATGTTGGCTAAGGAAGGGGGTGTCAAAATCAAGGGCATCATTGAGATATTATAAAAAAAAATAAGGGCAAATTGGTTAGAAAATTTCATATTATACTCTCTTCCCTTAAAAAAACCTCAATTTATAGAGGAGTAAAATTGAGGATTGGAAGGGAAAGGGGGAGGTAAAAATTCCCTCCTCTCCTCTCAAAATTTTATATCAAAACAAGAAGAGGGGAGGGGTCCCTTTCCAATCTCCTCCCCTCCCCTTAAAATACTTTGATCCAAATAGACTATTAGGTCTAAACATTTCCTCTTTCACAATAAGTTGCAGAGAGGCAGGGCAGGAATAGGGAGCCAGCAAGCGAGCGACCACCTCTCTAAGTTTGTCTCCCATCGTTGTCTAGTGAATTAGAGTGAGGAAGGCATCTATCTCAATAGGTAACGCATCTCTCCAATTTGCTTTCTTCACATTGGTAATAGAGGATGCGTGATGGTGGGATAAAAAAGGAGCAGTGTATCAGAAAGTCAAATACATGAAATTGAAGAACGGTCGAGGGTTTCATAAATAAAGGCTACGATTTATAGCATTAAAATGGAAGATACATCTTGACTTATACCAACAAGCTAATCAATTCAAGGTATGCAATTTTGGTCTATAAATAGGAGTCTCTAAACAGAGGATGAGGCATCGGAGAAAGATTAAGAAGCGAGAGGAAAAAAAGGAGACTAGTGGAAGATTGGAGAAAAATCAAGAAGCAAGAGAGAAAAATAAAAAAAGAAGAGATGCGAGATTAGAGAGAATCTTGTAAGAGAGACCGAGAGGGAGTGGAGTAAAATGAAGGACATAGGCACCTGGAGAGGGGGGAGTGATCTTGGCTTGGGGGTCGTATTGGAAGAAGGGGCCTTTGAAGTAGAAGCTAGCAAAACAAGAAAGTTTGAAAGACATCTTATCTTCCTACTCCTTTGTTGAAAGTCGTCCTCTTCTGTAGGTTTGAAATCATTCTACTCTGGTCTTTTATATTTTTAAAGAAGATTTAATGCTTGGTAGATTCTGAAAGAGGTCTTAATACTTTATATCCCAAAGCAAAGGTTTGGGTTATTAGTATGTGCTGTTTGGGTGTGATAGCACAAAATTGATCTCTACCTGCTTTACCTATGTTTGGTACTCCATAAGGTCTTCCAAGTGTTTGTTCCATAGTTTATATCATTTTGTTGATTAAAAACTTTCTGTTGAAGATTTTGTTTTGAGTGATATTTTAGATCTTGAATCTTTGAGGTCCCTTGTGTGTCTTACTATATGATGTCTCTGCATTTGGTTAATGGCAGCTGGTGGTTTTGGTATATGAGTAAGTTTAGAATTTCTAATCCATTTAAGTCTTCTCGCACCATTTATGTTAGGGAACATTTAGGCATCTTTTGTGTGCATTGCTTAGTTATTCAAATCTAAATAAAAAGGGGTTTTAAATGAGGTAAATGTGTTATTATACATATACATATACATATACATATAATGGTGTACAACATTGAGTTTGTGCAAAAATGAGGCATATTGTGATGTCTCTGACATTTTTCTTGAAGACTTTGGGTGAGAGTCCAATATGTGTATTATTTTTGTCTTCATCTAGCTAGTCACTCATAAGATATTATGACCCCACGCTAATTCTCCCTTGTCTTGATGTTGAAATAATGACACCTTTCTTTTGGATTTTGCCATGGGACCTTTGGAGGGTGAAACACAAGTGCCCTGTATTGTTTGAGGTTTGATGATTAAAGTACATGAGTATACTCTTAAATATATATATATATATATATATTTGAGTTTGTTGCAAAGTTTTTTAACTTTTATAGGTGCCTTGGGTAATTGCATATCGCCCGAGACTATAGGGGTTCTACAAGTGTGTCAATTAATCCACGCTTATATCATTTAGTTTTTTTGTTTAACAAAAATGTTTAAGCCAATTAGCAGATAACCATATCTCAGAGGTTCTTGAACTTTCGCAGGTAATTTTGGTTAACCACATTACCGTGTGGAATAATGAGTCTAGCTAGACGTATCAGTCAAGTTGTATAATTTAAGTTTATAATAATAATTTATAAAGTGGTTTTAAAAATAAAATAATAATATTTCAAAATGCTTTAAACAAATATAATAATACTTTCTAATTCTTTGTTTTAAAAAATAATAATAAAAAATAAAACTATTATATTGTGAAAAATAATTGGTTAAATAACCACACCTTGGAGGTTCTTGAACTTCCATAGGTAGTTTGGTCAACTACTTTGTCGCGTGAGATGGTGAGGCCATATAGATGTATCAGTCAAGTCGAGTGACTTGAGTTTATTAAAATGAATAACAATTATTTATGAATTTTTTAAAACAAAAAAGTATTTTAAATATATATAATAATATTTTTAAAATCATTTTTTAAAAAACAATATATAATGAAACTTTTATATTGTAGAGGTTTTAAAACTTTCATAGATATTTGAGGAAATTGGTCTATTAGGCATGACGACGAGCCTGCAATAGATAGATTAACATATATTTATAAAATAAACATGTAAATTTTCAAAAATCTAAAATTAAAAAAATAAGTTTATCCAAAGTTATTTCCAAAATAATTTGGTTCATAAGATAGTAAATATTTTTTTTATCCAATTCTTAGAACTTCACACTGCTTTAATGTAAGCATATTTAAAAACAATAATAAAAACAAAAAGTAGAAAAATATAATGATAAGAGTAAGTAAGTGAAATTAAATTATCTTTTATAAATTAAAACACATCAATCTAAATTTTAGAAAATCATTTTATTTGTAAAATGATAAATTATTTTTAATTAACTTTTTCTTATTACAAAAATTATAATAAAAAAATATCAACCAACTTGCATGTATTTTTATCCCAAATTATGTGGATTTTAATCCCTATTATAGGGTACGTGAGACTCTGATTCTGGATCAAATATGTCCTTATAAATAAATAAATATTTTATTATTTTTTAAATTTTCTTCATTTTTATAATTTTTTTTCTTTATTTTTACATATGAGTAATAAAAAAATAACCAAAATAATTTTAAAATTATATTAATTTGTTCAGTAAATCTAAGGCAACCATTCTCAGAAATAAATATAGTAAGGTATTTAACATGTTCCTAAAACATAATCGACTTCAAAATACATCTCTATTTTCACATACTCTCCTTTTCATCATAAAATATAATGCTTTCAAAGAAACAAAAAGGTGTAACAACAAATATATTCCAAACTCAACTAAAAGTTCCCGGTAAAAAATAAAAAGCTAATAGTTAATATTTTTTCCACAAGATTATGTACCAAGTACACTTCCTTTTCGTACCTTCATCTATTCGTCCTTTTCTTTATCTCCAGTTCTCCACTCTCCATCCTACCAAGTGCCAATTACATTATTATGTTTTTTTTTTTGCCTGATATGTTTTATGTGTAGTCATCCAATAAGCATGAAAAACTAATAAGAATATAAATGAAAAATAATTTTTTTACGAAATTTTTTTTCGTCATATTCATTTTGACTAACTAACGAAACTTAGCCTGAATGATACAACGTTTCATTGGCAGACCTCAAAAATAATAATTTTTGGTGACTCAGAAAAGAGAGTTTTAATTTGCTTTATTTTCTCAAATGATATGTTATAATATTATTGCCATAAAATATAAAAAATGTAAGGGAATTGTACTATTTATATCTTAACACAGGCTTACTCTGATTTATGGGAAAGAAAAGGAAATAAGAAAGGACAAAACTTATATACAATTTCTTATATATTTTTGGTATAATTCTCCAATAAATTTGTGACATTTGTATCATTTAAATATATATTAGATCCAATCATTAACGCTATTAACTCACCTGTGTCTCATCTCTCTGTACCATTTACTGAGGAACCCAACCCAGAATCACCTTATCTCCCGCACTTTTTCTTTGTAACTTCTCTTTATACTCCCAACAATCTCACCCCATAAATGCATCGGCTACACCTGCTCTCCTCCCCGTTCCTCAACATGATACTATCGCTACATCACACTCCTATGTATATTCATCAATCATCCCTGCAACCCTCAAATAACACATACAGTTTTGGAATGAAATCGATTAGTAGAGCCCATTGCTTTGTTGGCTTCAATCTGGATATTGTGTTTTGGATCCTTCGTGTGGATACAGATGTCAGTGAAGGAGGGAATTCATGGGGCACCAACAAGCGAAAAGTTAAACAATTTGAAAAGCAATGGTGGGGCGGCCTCGCTGGAGAAGGGGTTATTTGTGTGGAAGAAGCTAATGGGTTAAAAGGTTAAGGACTTACGGCTAAGAAGAATCCTGACGCCATGGGAAGAATGTGAACGATCGAGGAATGGAAGGTTAAAGGGGTTACGGGGTTACAAAGTTAACTCCGTTAATGACTACGATGATGATGTGTTAAAATAATTACATATGTCATAACTTAATTGGAGAACCATACAAAAAGTATATAAAAAACTCTATATAAGTTTTGTCCAATAAAAAAAGCATATGAAAATCTTAAAACCTATCAAACTTAGCGACTTGATTCATCTGAGTGAAGGTTTGAAAAATTTAAATGATCCATTTCACGGAAGCCTCATATTTTTAAATTTGGAGGCAAGTTTATTTCCATTGCAGGCAAAGTAAAGTCTGAGTTGGATAGTCAGTGAGAATTAATGTAGCAACGCTTAATCATGGGCAAGCTTGGTATGCTTCCGCAGCATCACACAGCTTCCTTTGATTTTCATAACCATTTCAAATAAATCGCAAGTAATCTTGATATTTTCACCAAAAGGAAATGCAATCTTGCATGCTGGCTAAATTTTACAATTCTAATTTTTACTTTATAGTTATGACTTTATGATCTACGCATTCATGGTTGAAAAAATGGTTACCTTCTGGCTAATATTCCTCTACCATGCCAGTGGTAGTATTATTTTTATTTTACGTTCAATTTTATTATGTTAAATTGGTGTAATTAAATATTTATTTATTTCTTTTATGTTTTAAGGCACGAAACTTGTGGAAAAGGACTCCCATTTTTATAATTTTAATATTTCACTTTTAATAAATAATATAGCTTTCATGATTAATACAAATGTTTTTTTTATCCAATTCATAAAAGGTTGAAAAAAAAACATTTGTATTTATTTCAACATGACAATTTGAGAGATAAATGATGAAAATTATTACAAGATTTTTTAAATAAGAGATATTTAGTTAAAAGCATTAGTTGGGATAAAATTAAAATATCAATATTTTACCAAAAAAGATTAAAATATCAATAAAAATATATAACTGTTGAATTGTATTGGAAAGAAAAGTTTAGAGTAAAACACAATAACATCCACCCTATTTTACTTTAATTACATAGACCTCTCTTTTACTTTAGAAACCTATATATACTTCCTCTGAAAATAAAAGTTGTGTTATACTAACCTCTCCTGTTTTTAAGTTTTTATTTCCATCCATCCTAACTATTAATGGGGTGTTGAATAACCTAATTTAATTTTTAAGGATCAAAATGCCCTTAATAAAAAGGTTTATTTAATAATTTTGTTAAAGACCTTATTAAGACAACCTTAACAACACTGTTTCTGTGGAATGCAGAAAGTTTATTACTTTGAATCATTCTAGAGTTAACAATAATTAAGAGTTAGAGCTTGAATCGTCAAAGGTATTCCAAACAATAGGTAAATCAGCAAGAGTAGGGACTAGAGGCAAATATATACGAGTTTCAGCTTGATGCGGGGTATTCATGGTGTTGATCGTCATTGATTAAAGCTGTTCATTATCCTCGCCATTAATGGTGGAACTTTTCTGCGTTAACACAATTATTGGGATATCGGGTTTGCGCTAGTAATTGGAGATTTTTTGTTAAAGGGGTAGATTAGTAATTTTAGTGTTATTTTAATATAAAATTTTTCAAACGAATATTTTAGAATCTTGAAAAGAATATTCCTGACAAAGTCATAAATTGGAGTGAAGTGTCGGTTTTAAAAATAAATGGGTGGCTCCTGTAATTAAAGTATTTTGTATTTTATTAAAAAATTTATTAAGTTATATATAAAAATAATTCTTTGCTCTTTTATTTTTTATATCTGTTCTTTTTATTATATATATATATATATATATATTGGGGGCTTTAGGCGATTGTCTTGATTATCTAAAAGCCCCACAGCCTTACATACGGAGCAAGAGATCAAATTCAGAATTAGACCCCATTATTTACAAACTATTTCAGATTTTGTTGGTGTATTGTTTAACTTTAATACCTTAATTCAAAATATAATAAACAACAAAGTTTTTCGGGCCAATAATCCTCAGAAATAGAATCGAATAAAAACACTGACATGAATATTTTTCCTTAAGATTACTTTAAAAATATATTTCCCTTTAAAAGGGATTTGTAACAAATAGACTTCCTTCTCGTATTTTCATCTCTTCCTCCTTTTCTTGATCTCCAGATCAATTACATTACTATATCTTTTTTTGTTGGTATGATATTATGTTATGTTTAGTCATCCAATTTTTAAAGCATGAAAAAGTAAAAAGAATATAAATGAAAATAAAGTTTGTTAAGTCATTTTTCCTCATTTTCATTTTGAATAACTAACCAAACTTAGCCTAAATGATATGTTGTTTCATAGTGAGATTTTTTTAACATTAAATATATTTTCTAATTAATAACTGAAAATTAATCTCTTCGAACTTGTACTCCTTGATTTGGCAAACGCTTGAAAGCAATGGAGTCCGGAGTCAACGCTAGAATCAGAGTTCCAAAACTTTCCAGCACTAGGATGAAGGAATGGCATTGTAGAAACTGAAATCATAATCAAAATATCTAAAATACCCCTATTTCATTTTTTCCGGTGACCCATACCTTTTCTTATCAACTTCACACACCATTACCATTGAGATTTTGGAGTGACGGCGTCTTACTCTTCTCTTCCTCTCCTCCATCTTGTTCTCTTCGTCATGAACCATGGCCGATTTAAAAGACATGTGTAACCAATTCACCCGTCTTTTCTCAGTATATCTTATGAAGATAAGGGTTGGAATTTGTCCCACTCCATCACCCACCATAAGCAAAAGGTATCATCTTCTTATTAGGTGGCATCCATTCCAACGACTCCTTCCACTTGGTTGAGAAACCATCCAAGTCCAAGATGATCAAGCCTTCAACTATATAAATTTGATCATCCTATGCAAGTGGTATTATAGTATTTTAGGACAAAGAGTAACATAAACAAGTGTACAACATTAATTTTATTTATTTATTCATACTCGTTTCAATGTCTTTTCTTGATTAAAACATCATATATATATATATATTAAATTAATTAGTTTACCGCTGATGATTTTAAAAACAACTTTATCATCATTCCCGCAGCAGATGGCTTCCCATTTTATGAAGCTCTCTATTCACCTGAACTAATCACCATCAAGTCTCCAATGTCACATCAAAGCCCTTTTTCTTACTCGAAGATTCTTCTTTCTTTCACAACAATGATTCCAAATGTGTTTGTCTCTTGCAGTGGAAAATTAAAATTCCTAAGGTTGTATTTGATAACATGGGAGCATTTTTAAGGGAAAAGAAAAGTGAGAAAGAGAGGAAAGAAATCTTTTATGGATGTTTATTTTTCAAATTCAAATCATGTTTGGTATGAAGGAAAAGGAAAGATTCTTTTAGTTGCAATAGGGCAATTTGGTAGAAAGGTAAGAAAAAAATAATATGTTTCAATAATATATTTTTCCATCATCAATTAATGAAATGCACTATCTAGGTTTCCTTCATTCTTTATTTTCAAATTTTTATTTCTCACGTTCTGTCCCACGAAAACCATACTTTCATATATTTCAGTAAAAAATGATGCATAATTTTTTTATTTGGCCAAAGATGATGTTTTAAAGTAGTTAATGATACATTTTTTTGCCAAAATTTATGCTCATTTTATAACATTTTCATTAGTAATTTTACTAATAATATTTTTACTTTTCATTGTTTTATTTCACAAATCTAATCAACATGTTGATCTTTTTTGTCAAATATAAAATATAGCAATAATTGTTTAGCTAAAAAAATTTTATATTTATATTATACCCCAAATTAAAAAAGCTTATCACTATAAAAGTAATGTTGGGCTAAATATATATGAAAACATATATTATAACTTACACAAAGAAAAGTAGAAATTATTAAATAATAAATAGTCACAAAGATTAGGTTTTATGAAGGAAAAATTATTTCCAAATGTCCAATAAAGAAAGCTAACTTCCATTAAATGAGAGAAATAGTGATTTTTTAGGAAAGTAAAGTAAGTTGCTGTATACCAAATATATTTGATGAGACTTTCTCTCTCATTTTTCTTTTTTTGAAACTCCATTCCAATATATTAACCTAAGCTAACAAATTACTGAATTAGAATTAATGTCATGTTTGGTAAGAATGAGACATTTTGATGGAAATGGAAAAGGAGAAGGGAATTGAGAGAAGAATTCTATAAAAATATTATATTTTATTCATAAAAAGTTTGAATGATGTATACCAAATAAATTTTATAAAAATTTATCTCTCATTCTCCCTTTAAAAAAAACCCCTTTTATTTATATAATCTAATTTCTCCCCTAGAGTGGCTTAAGCCTTTGTCACGCTTTGACTTGGAACATGTTTGCGCCACCTCAAACCATGTTTTGGACCCGGAAACGTAAAAGCAAGTTCTCCATTTTAGATCCAAAATGTGATTTGGGGTGGCACAAACACGCATAGTGATTAGAGAACCTCTACAATATGAGGTTCAAAGTTGTTTTCCATTTGTTGTTTCAATTTTGAAAACTTATCTACTAATAATTTATATTTATAATATTAATAATTAAGAATTTGAGAATTAAAATTTAAATAAAATTATAAAGATAAATTATTTTCATTTCTTCCACTTTTTAAGGAGTGTCATTTTAGGATTTTTCATATAGATTAAAGGAGGTCATTAAATGATTTAATTATTATAAAATTTAATAGTATTTTACTAAAATACCTTTGACTTAAATTTGTTTCATATATATCAAAAGAAAATTAAGAATATTAATTAGGAATAAAATAATAAAAAATGTAATTAATATATTATTGATATTTTAAAATAATAAATATTATGAAAAATCTTAACAATCCTAAAATAACTGTTTTTAAGAGTCTAAAAGCATGTTTGACAGTGTTTTCTATTTTATTGTTCTTAAAACAGTTTTGTAAAACTGTTTTCGAGAACAAGTTTTGGAAATAAGAAAATGAAAAAAATCCATTTCAATAATTATTCTCAAAATCATAATTAATATTTTCACCTTTTCTTGTTTTTAGAACAAAAACTGCAAAATACGTTAAAGATGTTCTGAGTTTTCTGTTCTTTTATTTTTCTATTTTTTAAAACATTTTATAAAAAACAGATTTACCAAATAAGTTTTTTAATTATTTTATTTTTAAAAATAAAAAAACTATTTTGGAAATACTAAGAGTATTAGGGTCGGTTTGACAGTGTTTTCTGTTTTATTGTTCTGAGAATAGTTTTGTAAAACTGTTTTCGATAATAAGTTTTAAAAATAAGAAAATAAAAAAATCTGTTTGAATAATTATTCTCAAAATTATAACTAGTGAGTAATAGATGAGTTATTCAAAATTTATAATTTTACCATTAATAAGGTGGATATTTCTCACATTTTCTTGTGTTTTCCAGAATAAAAATTACAAAACACCTTAAAGGTATTATGAGTTTTCTGTTCTTTTATTTTTTTATTTTCCAGAACAATTTATAAAAAACAGGTTTACTAAACAAGTTTTCTGAATTTTCTATTTTAGAAATAGAACCAAACATGCCCTTATTAACTCTCCAATCTTAAAGCCACGTTCTCTCTAACCGTACCTCCAATTTTCACTTGGAAAATGCCTCCACATATTTGCTCGAAAGCACAATAGTAGCAGCACTCACAAAAATAGCATAACAGAACATATTAATACATTCTGCAATTGAGACCAGAAAAAGGTTTTATGGTGTTTCTGCAAAGCGTCCAGCGATGTAGTTCCGGAAGACAGAGGGTGAGAAAAAGGAAGGAGACAAGAAGATTAATGAGTTCACCTTATGCCTGACCCACTAATGGACCTGACAAGCCACGAGATGAACTGGTTTTACAGATTAGATCACATTAATTTCAATGATTCTTTCATGCACGAACTTGTCTGTCAACTTTTTTGTTGACTACAGCTGGTGCTGGGGGCCTTCAAGTGTAAAACCCATTTACTACTATATATGTATATATACAAAGTAGAATCACAAATCAGAATATCACAGCCACAACACACCAGTTTTAAATCCTCATATATAGCTCTGATTGATTTGATTTCCCTTCTATCCAATTCTTAAACTAGAGTTCAAACTCAGTTGTGTCGTATAAGATGCCATATCTGTGCAAAACTAGCATTATATTATCATTGTGGGGATTTTTCAATTCATTTTAACTCACTTTGGGGCTTTCTCGATTCAGCCCCTCATTTGTTCTTGCTCTAGTTTTTAACTTTTGAATCGATCCAAGCTCTCTCCCCACTATTTGGAGAGCCAAAATTTTTGTTTTTTAAACAAGATGGAGAGAAAAAGTCTACTTGAATTTAATGCTATACATTACGATAAGAACTGAAATTACGGATTATAAGGGAAGTGATGGAAGCACTGGGTCAGCTTTTGGCGTTTGAGAATAACTGACACCGACAACCAACGCTCCGTGACGATGGCAATGAGAGAGATTCTTTGTGAGTTCTGGGATTTCTTTAAATTTTAATTACTTTAATAATTACTATTTTTAAACAGAATTTATCTCTGAACAAAGATTATTCCAATGCTAGCAAACATTAACAAAAGGATTATGTCGCAATCATCTTTCATTATGATTACAGAATTACAAGTGCCCAGATAATTACTGACACAGCAGCAGAAGTGGGATCTTTTATACCCATGCATGCACTACTCCATCAAACTTCTTCCCCACGAACAATAAATCAAAACCAATATATAAAGTTCTGGCTTTATATCTTTCTCACGATTACAAATTGATAGCTCCCTTAATTTGATCTCTGATCTTTGCCCAACTATGCGAACGTAGAACACACCAGATATCGTAAAAGCTCAAAATCATTTCTGCAAACCAAACTGACCCAATATTTATGGCCTAATTTGATTCCAGAATTATCTACCTCTAGCTCTTTGGCAACCCAATTTCAAAATCCATAACTTATTTGTTATTAGTTATTACATCTTTTTATACTACCCTTTTCTATCTGTAAGCCTATGTACAGTGAAGAAGCAGTGGCAGATGAAGAAGAAATTTAATTTTCTTTTAAAGTTCAAAAAATGGGTTGAAAATATATATCTCTTAAATAAACCCTGTGATGTATCAATTAAAGGACGAGGCTTCGTTGAAATAAAAAAGATTTTCCAACAAATCAAGAACCACCGATTACAGATCAGTCGGGGACTCTGAAATGCTCTCTAGGTGAGGCCTCCACACTGCAACGCGCCCTCTTCTTCTATCCCTCTGCGTCGAGAGTTTCTCCAAGAGTATGTCCGTCAAGTACCGATCGGAGGAGAGAATCTGCAGATTAGCCATGGAAATGGCGGTGGGGTTACTACTGCTATTACTATCTCTGATTGTCAAGCCTCTCTCGCTCTGCTCCTTCTTCCTCTTACTCTTCGGCGCCGACGATTTCGGCCGGCTCTTCTCGGCAGGCGTCAGGAAGTAAATCTTGCCGCGTTGGAGTTCTGCATCCGGAGGAACGATCACGATCCTGGGAACGACGTTGCCATCGTCGGCGGACGACGGGGAGGAGGGTCTTTTGAGGACGTGCATCGGGTGCGCCTTCATGACGTCGCTGGCTTTGACGGAGCCGCTAATTTCTTCGACGCGGCCATTGGAGTGGACTATGCGGATCACATCCAGCGCTCCGCACGGGAGAATGCAAGAGATGCAACACCTTATGGTGTTCTTCATGCCTTATCTTCCCCTGCTTATTCCTCTGTATTATCTCACAAAGGAAAATTGAAAGAGAGGAGCTAACTTATATGGAGAGAGATTAAAGAAGGAAGAATGGTCATTTTGGGTAATGAAGATGCATGTTTTTATTGGGAAGGTTTTTTAGTGTTGTGGGTTTTATTTATCGCTCAGCTTTTTGGAAAAGAATGAGGGGAATATTGATTATAATGAAGGAAGCTAGGTAGGTAGATTGGAATGAAATTTATGGTATGAATAATTGCACCACACTCTGTACTTGGGCTTTTCATCCATTATTCAGGGGCCCTCAGGTTAGCCCCTGACCTCACACGAACACACACACACACTGATATGAGTATTCAATAATATGAGGCTGGAGGAGTATATTCAAAGGTGAGACACATGTACAGTAGATGATTGGGACTGCCTATCAGGCAAAAACTAACAAGAAGAAAGAACCTTTGGATGGGGAATAATTTCAATTTTCTGTATTTATAAAATCAATTAGATACATAGTGTATATATGGTCTTTTATTTTGTTTTTGAATATACGTAGGAATGAAAGATTGTAAACTGTGAATAATTTAAAAGGTGTAGCAATCAGAAGTTGACAGTTGTGGGCTAAAAGTTGAAAGAGGGAAACAGTGAATTGGTTAGGGAAGTAGGGAATATGAGGAAGGAAAGAAAAGAGAGGGTAGAAAGGATAGAAGAGATCTTGGGGGCGATTGTGATATTTGAAAGAGGGGGAAGCAACATCATGTGGGCTTGTGGGCAGTGAGGGTCATGGGAAAGGCAAGTGCCAAGGGATTCACACTTTTATTATTACTCCATATCCGATGCCCTTTTAGGTTTGTGAAGTGCTTTGACTATCGCCAACGTATTTGTCTGCTACCAAACACAAATAGTCCATTCCCCCCCTTGTCCCTTTCATTCCCACAATTAGCGTTTCCCTCTTCCTCCACTCACACACGCCAATGCATACACATAGGATTCAATTCAATTCAATTCATCTGCATTACCACCATTTGGCCAATACAACACATTTCACGACATTGAATTTTGATTTCAAGTTCTTATATACTAATAGTATTTTTCTTTTCTGAGAAAAAATCTTTTTTCAGTTGAAAAGAATTAGGTCGATATTATTGGATATTGATTACCAAATTGACACTTTAAAAGTAGTTTTGTGAGAGCCTTTCCGAAGCTATCTGGCTTGGGCAGTTAAAAGGAAAAGTGTAAAATTTAAAAGTTGAGATCATTGCATCAGGGAAAATGCTTGTGTTAGGGTGATTGGTATGATTTGCTTGAATCCATCATGATAGGGAAGTAAAGTGGACCCATTAATTCCATATCTAATAAACCCATTTAGCATAAAAACATAGATACATGAACAGTTCTCAATAATTTTTCTTCCACTGTATTGTGGGAACAAGCTCAATATATAATATACTGGCTCTGATCCCTTTTATAATAAATTTGTAGCCCAAATTTTTTGTCTATTTTTATAAGAAACTAATTTTTATTGTCCAAAGTACTCTCTCTAGTCCAAAAATATAAGGGGTTTTCTAGAATTTTTTTTTGTCCATAATATAAGATGTTATATAATTTTTAATAGTTATTTGTTTTTTTTTTCCTATTCATTGATGACCAATCTTGTAACTTGTAATGGAAAAGAGTGGAAACAACTTTAATTATTGATAATTAATAAGGGTAAAAATGGGATGTTGAGTTTTTTTTTAGAAGTTTAAGAGTGTAATCAACTTTTCTTAATATGCGTGAAGTAATTAAAAACCTCTTATATTTTAAACCGAAGGGAGTATTAAATAATAATTTCTTAGTTTACATTTCCTTAATTAGTATTATATTCATGATGCATTAAATGATTAATTTGAAACTCAATTAAATATGGGTATTTCTAAAAAAAAATTTCATATTATGACATATTAATTACAGTTAACTATTTTTTTATTTTGATAAATTAATTATTTATTGCTCATAAAAAAGAGTGAAAATAATATATAATAAAACCTGTAATAAATTGAGTTGTTCATGGGTACTGTTATTTATTTCTCATATTTCCCAAAGTCTACACCTATTTTTAAAGTAAAATTACTAATTAAAATGCCATACATTTTATTTTTATCTTTGTTTTGATTCTCATCGGAAAAAAAATCCTGATATTGTAGTGTTAGATATGTTGGAATTAGTAATTAAAAACAACCGGTATCCAGAAACATATGATAACATACAGTCTTTAAGGTGTTATTTGCCCCTATTAGGTTTACTGCAGGGATCCGACAAATCACCCCTAGGAGTTATTCTAAACACCAAAGATATCTGACAGCAACTTCAGATATCTTAAAACACAGAACAAAACAAAGAGAATGTGAGTAATTCTTTTAGCCTCTAGTCTGACCTTTTTATAATAGTGAAAAACAGAAAAGTGAAACGTTGTTGATAAACCAGTTCATTTTTTAACATTGTAATTGAAACGTTCAGAATATCAAATAACATGTTATTTCATAATATCGTTTTAGAACGTTATTATTTAAAATTCCATTTCTGAAAAATAATTAATTAAATATATTAATCTCATAGTTATACTAGACCAGGTTTCCACCGTTAGATCAATCCAACGATCACGACACGTCACGTGCTAAATGTTTTAAATATTAAATAAATAATATTAAAAACTATTTAACATTTATCTTTCTATAATTATTTTAATATGATTTGTCTTTTTTCTCTTATATATACTTTATAAGTCTTATTTCCATATAATCTTGGGATTCAAGTTTTTCAAACTAACCATTGAAAAAAAAAACATTTCCTTTTTTTTATCTAAGCGTTAATAATGTTTCATGACATTCATAAAGAATTATTTTTGCAAGACAATTAATGATATAGTATGATGGAGGAATTTCATAACGCGCGAATAAACAACAAAGGAGTTAAGTAATTAGCTGATGATGATGATTAATCATAATTACACAGTGCAATAAATAGATCAAGAAATATTCACTTGTTTTTTACCAAGAAAAGAAACGAGATATGAAGTTATTCCTTTTTTGGTTTAAAAAAAAAAAGTACCCATTTAGTTATTGGTGTCCCATCGTCAATGTGGCCCGCTCATTCAGACGCAGATGTTAGTGGGAAGCAAGTGACGCTTGGAGATCCATCAGGTCCATACCTGAGCTTTCTTCTTATTCTACTCCTCTTTTCATTCATTCTTTTTAATCTCATATTATGCTTATTCGTTCATTTTTTTCAATGTTCTCATTAATCTGAACAAGCTAATCGATCAGATTAACCTGTCAACTTAATTTTTAGCAAATCAAAATTTTTTAAGTTGATCTTTATTATGAATGGAAACAATCATCTTAAAAAAAACTTTTATTATATATACTCTGACTCAACTCAAATCTATATTAGTTGGTAATATTAAATATTAGATGATTTATACATTTGTTAAAAAAAAATGAGGAATAAACCTAGTCAATTGCAAATAAATAAACATATATATGTATATATATTTTAAGAACTTCTAATTTGTTTGCATGTTGTCTTATAATTATTGGTTTATTATATTTTATTGAGTTAAATTTATTTTAAAAGCTCCCAAATTTTAGTATATCCACAGCTCAACCATGAGTATTTGACCAAACCTGTTCAATTATATTGCTTTTGTGCTATTTTATACATATATTATTGGTCTTCAACTTGTCGGATTGTATTTGACTTACTTCATTAGGTTTTTGCTATCAGGTGGAAGCGGAACATTACATTTACACTTTATCGCAAAACGATTTGTTCGACACATTTTTTTTTTTGGTTTGAAAACTTGACCACGTGTGTTTTTTTAAGCCAGTGAAGTACAGATATATATTATTCCACATAACAATTAAAGTACAACATTCCATGGCAAAAGAAAAAAAGAAAAGAAAAGAAAGCAAAGTACAACATACAATCATAACATTACAATAAATTACTCGGAGAACTCTCGCACACCACTATAACACAAACATCCAACCATGCTTACATAACGTATAACGTACAGCATAGACTGCAAAACAAACAAAAACTTCTATGTAAACCATATTATATAGTATTATTTATAAATGCTTTAAAAAAAAGAATCTGAGATATAAATGAAATGGAAAAGATAGATTAATTACACTATTTTTTGTGAGATTTAATTGAATCATATTCAAATATAATTTTATTTTAAAAATTATATATACTAACTTCTATTTAATTTATTTTTGGATTCGGTCAACAAATTTAATTTTCAATTCAATATATTTTTCAAATAATAAATTCATGTTTATTGTAATATCATGAAATAAAGTTTGAGAACTGAGGTGCCTGGTTGGTTCAATTACGGAATGTGTATATGTAATATAATCCTCATTACATTATCTGATTGGCTTGGTTGCGCAAAATTCAGGTAATAAGAATTACATAATAACCTTAAATCATGTAATCCCTTTCACACTTAAAAAGTTATATATTGGGATCACATGGCTATAATCAATTGTCAAAAGATAAAACTACCATTCACAAAACCAAAAATACTCATCCCTCATTGACCGCCCCACTGTCGCCTTCACTGATCGCAGTCTGCCACTACCACCGCCAGTTATCAATAATTACCACTACGATTGATTATCAGTCACCAACCATCACCACTAGTCTCCAAATGCCACCGCTACCATTGGTCGCTAGTTGCCATCACTATGGCCAATCACCAGCTGCCACCACCACTACTAGTTACTTGCCGCCGCCGCCGCTGCTGGTTGTCGATCGCCACTAATTTTGTCGACCACCGATCGAGCACCACCACCAATGGCGTTTCCACTACTATTGAGCATCACTATTTTGAGGAAAATTTAGATTTTTTATAATTATCTATGTTTAATTAAATATAAAAAATAAATTTATTTCACACACATTCAATATCAAACCAAACAACACACTTGTATAATTATGGTTATATTATATTACACTACATTATATTATATTATATAATCCCTTGTAATTGAACCAAACAAGAGGTGAACAAACATTACAGTTAAGGGGGTTGTGGCCTCTCCCAAACTCCTTTAACCTTTATATATATAATTAATATATAAATTAAGACAGTCAAAGAAATTTACCACTTTGCCCTCTCCCCCACCCCTACAAAAACCTAAATTATCCTATTCTCTCTTGAAACTCACAATTCCTTCTCTTCAAACACAATAAATATATAAATAAACTCACATATATAATTCATTTTACACTTAATTGTATTTAATCTTTTAATAAAAATATAAATATTTTATCTATATTTTATTAGTTTATTGAAATGTTTATTTATTAATTAATATGAACTCTCTATTGATAAAAAGAAGATTTATATGAAGTTATTATAAATGATTACAAAAGTTGAGAAATTACATAAATATACATTTATTTTTCATTTAATTTAAAATAATATTTACGATTATTTTAATTATATTAAATATATATATTTTTTAGATTTTATATAATATTTGAAGATCTATCCTAATTTTGAAATTATCAATATACAATGATATATAAAAATGTAATAAAAATATGAACATTTTATATATTCTTCATCACTTCTTTTAGAATTAATATATTAAATATATGGTTTTATTACATATATTTTTTATATTTTTTGTATCATCATGCATCATTTTTATCTTATAAATTTTTTAGGTTATAAAATTATTTTTAAAAATTATTACCATTAATAATTAAATATTAAAAATAAAAATTGTAAAAGAAATTTGGCCCCCCTCCAATTTGTTGCTGCGTCCGGCCCCTAACCAAACGGACCCTTCGGGTTTGTGGGTCAACATTAGGGGCCCACAAAGCCTTTGCTCATGCCAAACTCCGCTTGTTGCTTTGTTATGGTGAGCTGCTTTCCTATATATTCCCATTATATATAATTACATTTCAACCCCCTCTACCGACTAGTTATTAATATCATATATATGTTATGTGCATGTAGTCTTCAACAACTCCAAAACACAACCAACAAATGCC
Source organism: Adenanthera pavonina (assembly GCA_026686845.1). Taxonomy (NCBI): domain Eukaryota; kingdom Viridiplantae; phylum Streptophyta; class Magnoliopsida; order Fabales; family Fabaceae; genus Adenanthera; species Adenanthera pavonina. The sequence continues at coordinate 18,279,526 of JAIVEN010000002.1, read as the reverse complement.
AGAACCAGACAAGTATTACAACCCAGACATGCTTGGACATATATACCCACACACATATATTCACATCATTAATTCACTGTTACTCTAAAACAACTCTACCTATGTATATGTATGGCCTAAGTTAAACAATCTATTTTTTCTTCGCGTGAGCACCCAGTATCCTGGAGCCTGCCTCATTTGAATTGTGAGGATTTTAACATAGTCCAGACCAATCTGGATTCAAGGTTTGACAGGCACCACAAGGGTGGGTACTCTTTCCACTCCACGCTGTTGTATTTCTACGTCTCGAATTTAAGACCGGTGATTAAGTTGGAGTGGCTTTTACCAGTCAATCCAAACGTTCGGTGGTAAATTAAACAATCTATTATTATATCATTATTCAGACACTGATCTTATTCCTCACTAAGTAATTCTTATTGGGGCATGCCAGTCAAATTCTTTCTTTTTTACTAGCATAGTTTCGTTTTTTCCCCCTTAGAAAAATGGTGCACAAGGGAGAACATTAATCTAAGTGGTCAAAATATCAGTAACATGCTTATTAAGAGAGAAGCGCAACACAAGTCCGACTAAAAAGATTACCACTTTATGATTATGTACGGAAGGTGTATGCTCAAAGCTTAGGAAATCTTACAAACATTGTTGATAATAAGAGTTTATAATATTGAGAAAAATCAGGAGAGGAAGAAGAAGAAAATGATATATATATATATATATATATATGGTTTTCAGGATGTTTGAGATTAATACAACATTAATAAATTAAATGAGTTAGATACATAGAGCCATAGAAGGTGTAGGACGTAATAAAGTCATGATGTAGATATATGGATTGAACTCTGTATTCTCATATATATATATATATAATTATAATGGTAGGGACTGATGTTGGGTATTAATATCGAAGTGTCTGGGGGGTGAGGAGAGAAGGTCACACATCAGGTAAACAACACAGAGACAGGTGAGCTAACAATAAACAGAAGGAGGAAGGGGAGTATAACTAGAAAATGTGGTGTGTGAAATGATAATGGATGAGAGGAGACCATGTGGACCATAATATATATATATATATATATATGCATCATGTGGATCATATAATAATGAAATTAATAGAGAACATAAGGGGATTTAATTAGTATTAAGATGTGACCAACATGACCATAAGCAAACACCATGATGGTGGCACTGGCACTAGTTTGCATCAGTGAACCTTATTGGTTGGCATTTGTGTCCACCGCTTCTGCTTGCCTCTCTCCCTTCACTTCTCTCCTTATTTTTTTTTTATTATTTACTTTTAGCTCCTTTTGTCTTCCTTTCCATTCCTATCCATCTTTATTTTAATTTCATGTAGTGTTGTAATGTTTTTTCCCTTTATATATATATATATATTCAATTTGGTAAATCCCAAATGCGCCTAATCCAACACAATGCGCCTCACCCCATCTTAGCGGCAACATGATACAGTAATAGAGAACAGAATAACTTCTTTGGTATCCAACGGGCATAAAATTCTAATTTTATTCGGACAAAAATGAAATATTCATAAAATTTAGTTTTATTCAGAAAAAAATGCAATAGTTATATATCTTTTGTTGTTGCTGTTGTTGTTATTTAATATCCTCCATTTTTAAATTTTTTTGGTAGGAACATGAAATTGGTTTTTTCTTTATTTGATATCATACATATATCAAAAAATGAAATAAAAGCATGTGGCGGTACTTAATTTCTAAATTTTTAAGAAGAAATTCTATTTCGATTTAGGTTTCTAATTGGGCCAAAGTCCATCTGGAATTGGGCTCTTTAGATTCGACTCATGGCCACCACAACCCCATTCGTTCCTTCCACGAGCATGGCCGAGGAGTCCACCCTGCCGACTACAATTCCGTTGGCCGCCATTCTTCCTTGACCTCTTCTAGGGACCACACGTGAAGCTTTGAACTACGGATCCACCCGCCAGCGTAATAACCTCCAAAGAGGACGCACGAATTCGATATACTGTCTTGTGATTGGACTCAGTTCGACGATTGTATCATCGCAACGGCTTTGTGGATATGTCAATCACTCCTGTAGCGGTTCTAAATGGGCACGGATACGGAGTGAGGAAGCTAAAGTTGTCGCTGCATATGAGAAATTTGATGGTGTCTCGTGAGTAGATATGATATGATCATCATTCTGAGTTTCGCTTCGTTTTTTATGTATGTTGTCGTAGTTTATAGTGAGCTCTTACAATATGATGGATGAAGAAGATACGATTCTTGTTCTGTCATTTGAGTGATACTCTTGTTGAATTTATGCTAACGAGGAAAAATATGTACATCCCTTTCATTGGTTACGAGGAGCAATTAACCTGGTAATGCCTTGTACATCCCTCTTTTGGAAACCAAATGATTGTTCTGGGCGATGCTTCCTGATTCCTCAATATTCCTGTATTCGGTTAAGTTGCGCATCTGATAAGGACTAACCAATCATCACTTCAATAGGTTTGCTGTATTCATTCAGTGAATGAAGTAAATATGCGCGCTGCATTATTTACAGTATATATCTGTATACTTTTAATCTTGGTCTTTTTTTGTGAATTTTCTGTCTACCTTTCCTCCACTGCCTCTCCAAAAATCTTAGCCAGAAGGGGGAAGGGTCACTTGCTCTCTGTTAAATGGAATGAAAAAATATAGATGCTTTACTTGCTGTAGTTTGCAAATGCTGATACCACTATCAATTTGACGATTTGGTCCTACAGCTAAAATAAGTACCTCAACTCATCAATCTATTACGGAGAACTTTCGGTTGTCCATATCCTATTTCAGTTTCAGGACTTCACCTTTCTTTAATCTTAAAACGGGTCTGGACATAGTATACCTAATTTGCATTTTTTATAGTTGTTGAACAAGTATCTAATCCAAGAAAATAACAAAATGATAAATAAAAAATAGAGTTGCGCGGGGGAAATGACATCTTCTTTAAACAAGTCTTCGAGGAAAGAGTTTGTTTTTTTCGAGACGGTGGTGATGGGCATTGTTTTTTGTGTGTTTTGGGTGGTGGTGGTTTTTTTTTTCCCGGGGGGGCGGGGGGGTTGGGGGTGTGTTGGGGTTGCGGGGCTTATATTGAGAATAGGATAGCCCCTGCTAATAAGTACTAAGTATTCATTATTATGTTCATTGCATATGAATTTGAATGGGATTTACTGATTAAGATGTGACATTGCATGGTCGTTGTTTGTATGAATTTTTTTTTGTTTAATAATTTCTTACCGGACCTTTTCGCTTCAACCACAGGCACCACCACAAACTATACTATGAGAGGACACCTCACATTTCCTTAGTCCTTCCTTTAACCAAAATCTACAAAATATATGGAGGAACAAGAACAATATTGTAGAGGCTGGATGAACTCACTTCTCAAAGTTGTCAAATACCCAGTTCATAATTTTCCATGTGGCCTCACACTGTTAATGTTTGTTAGTCTCTGAACTCCTAAGACCCAACAGATTAACCAGGAGGAAGAAGCTTGTTAGGTCTATGAATTTGTAATTGATCATTTGGACATCTTAAATCTTTAGTTCATTTATTTTGTACTGGCAGTATATATTTGAGTTCAAATCAATGGTACTGCAGAGTGGAGGAACTCTGAACATGCCAATATTTTATAGGATTTACATATTTTCTGATTCATGTCGGTTCCTCTTAGTGTTATTTCTAATATTAAGTTGATTTAGCTTAGAACAGTTATGTGAGCACAAACTCTCTGGATATCTTTGGGTACTAGATATTCTATATGGAGAATTCGCCAATGCTGTTGAGTACATAATAATGGTGTTGCATAGCTTGTCTCTGGGCCATGATTCTAGGTGCATAGAGGGTATTCTATCCTCTTGTTTGATTCTTACTTTTTTTTTTTCCTTTATTGATTGTACTGGGAAATTTTGTATTGGAGATCACAGTGCGTGCTCACCCCTGCTTCACCTCCCTGAAGGAAGAACAGATTATCTGGTCCCCTAGAATCTTAACGTGCATTTTTACTTGGCCTTGTTAAGACTTATTGCTTTTCTTTTTACTTGAAAAAGGATTCTCTCGTTTTCCTGATGGGAAATGACTCAGATGAACTCTTAGTAAGTTAGTTAATTAGGTTAGAGGAACTACAAGTCCATCTTTCAGTGTCTTCACTCTGAACTACAAAGCCACCCCCCCCCCCTTTCTTTCCTTCTTCTCTCTTTTTCTTCCACCAGAAAGAGAAAAATCAGAATCACTTAAAATGGTCCCCTAACGGGGTTGTTTTCTTTCTCTCAAGCATATTGTATCAGTGGTGCCAACTTGTTGACAGATATTCCAAGTTCACTCATCTCTCAAGGAAGGCATCTATGAAGTTTAACAGAGTCAAAGAGATGCTGCAATAATTTACTCTGTGGACAGAAAAGTCAATCATAGCCACACTTCCTGACCATAACCGACAGGGACAAAAGAGGATAACTATCACCGAAATATTGAATGGTCTCACCCAGAAAGACTCCAAAGTACTAAAATGCAGTCCCACCGACCCCACTGCTAAACAATCCAACACTCCAACTTCACTTTCTCCTCTTGATGAATCATTTACCTCGTAAATCGTAACCCTCTCTCTCTCTCTCTCTCTGTAGAACCCTCACATAAATACACACACCCAAAAGTTCCTTGAGATGACTACAATAAACAGATTAAAGTAGAGGACTCTGAAAACTGGATGCTCTGTAGCCAAAGGTCTCCAAAAATGCTAGCCATGCTGAGCCGCCATCACACCACTCCCAACCTCTCATCGAATCAGTGTGGCTCGAGTCAGGTTCAGATCATGGACGCACCACTGCCTCTGGTTTGGTCCCTGATCAGGAGATTTGATCGCCCACAGAGCTACAAGCAGTTCATAAAGAGCTGCAACATGCTGGTTGGGGATGGTGGGGTGGGGAGTGTACGTGAGGTTGTGGTTATGTCAGGCATGCCGGCCGGAGTTAGCTTGGAGAGGTTGGACAAGCTTGATGATGATCAGTATTTGATGACGTTTAGCATGATCGGAGGGGACCACCGCCTTCTGAACTACAGATCCACCATCACTGTGCATGAGGAGGAAGGTGGAGGATACGAAGGGAAGACGGTGGTGATAGAGTCATACGTGGTGGATATTCCGGAAGGGAGTAGTGGGGAAGATACTTGCTCTTTTGCCAACACCATCGTAGGTTGCAATTTACGGTCATTGGCTAGAACTACAGAACAGATGTCTTGTAAAATTAACTGAGGTTTTTGTTTGCTTTACATACCTTTGTTGTGTTTTTTTGTATCTATCGTTACCATGTGTGCTTACCAATGGATACCGTGCGAGTTCCTATGTAGAATTTATGCATTTGCCTTGTTGTGCACAGTTATTGTACGTCTTTATATGTATATATATATATATATATATATATTCTTTATCCCAAATATAACTTACCTTTTACTAATTATAAGTTACTTTTTAATTACTTCATATAAAATAGGGTTAAAATTAATTAGAATCCTTGATTTTTTTAAAAATGATCTCTATTAAATTCTAACCATATCTTAATTATATCTCTATCAATTGTTTTGTATTTAGCTCTTTAGATTATTTTTAAAAGAAGTAAAAATGAAAAAAAATTAAATGTTGTATAGATTTTATAACAAAACTTATATTTTGAATACCTTAAATCTTAAAAATAGAGAGAGTAATAATTTGAAACGGAGAAGTATAATTTGTGATTTCCAACAAAATTAAACATAAACGATGTTTTTAATATCTATTTTGTTTCTGTTGATGAAATCAATGTATCAATAACAAAATGGATAATAAAAATAAAGATGGTGCAGTACTAATAATTTATGAATAATGTGGTTGATTTCTTTAAAAAAAATCCAATTTAAATGTCAAATTATATCATGGAAATAATAGTTTTTTTATTTAAATTTTTGGAAATAATAGCTAAATAGATTGAAAGTAAAATATCTTTTTTTGTAAGAAAAAATGTAAAATATCTATCTTGCAGTTCCTCTTTTTTTATCCAAACCTATCTTACAGTTCCTATTCTTGGGTTAGGTACTTTATTTCTTTTTTTTTTTCATGGCTTTATGGAGGACCCACGTCTAATTAAGTTAGATAACCCATCCAATTTAACCTATAATAATATTTTCCATCGAAAAATATTGTCCCCACTTTTTATAAACGTAGCAACTCTAATTTTTTAATTAAAAAAATGACTAAAAGTGTTTCATTTAAAAATTAAAGTTATCAACTGTAAATTTGATTAACTTCTTTCTCTCCACACTCCATGATTCCCTATTTTTATGAAGTGGAGTATAATTTTTTTCTTCCCATCATTATAACTTCCCTTTTCATATTTTTTAAAATTTTACTTCCCTGTACATTAATATTTTCAGAAAGTATTATTTTATTTTAAATTTTTTACTTCTGTATATATTAGATTTATTTCTCATTTAATCTCTTCTAAATAATATGTTCATATTTTTAAATTTTAAATTATTTTAACCTTTTTTTTCACAGTTCTAAGAAAATTAAAAAATCTTAAAAACCATTTATGATCTTAATTGCATTCCATTATCTTAATTCTTTAAAACAAAAAAATGTAAATCTCCTTCAATTTAAATCCCGTTTTTAGATTTTTTTCCCAAATATTATAATATAACAAAATAACAATTGTATTATAAATCTGAATTTTAGTTAATAAATCTCCTTCTATATTAAATTAAGCATTTATTTTTCCCTAAATTATGCCTTGCAAATTGTTAATTTTTTCCTCCAAATTTTTAATACTATTGAAATTGGTTTTTCCTGAACATAAACATAATAATAATAATAATAATAATAATAATAATAATAATTATTATTATTATTATTGTTATTATTATTATTATTATTATTTAAATTCAAATTTTAATAAACAAAACTCATTCTATTAAGTATTAAATTGTTAATTTTTTTAAATCCAAATAATATTGAAATTGGATTTTCTGAGAATTATAATATAATAATAATAATATTGATTATTATATTTTAAATTTGAATAAATTACAAATTGTTAATTTTTAACAACTTGTAATTTATTAAACTTGCAATGAAAGGAGAATATTATTGTCACGTTGCTTATTTAGTAATTGACTTTTATTATCTACAATTCTTAGTTTCTACTCTCATAACATGTTTGTTGTCTATCACTATATGTATGGAATTAAATAACATGTGTTCTTTAAGAATGAGTATTTATATGTGTTAAAAATAAAGTTATTGTTTCAAATTTAATATGCTTTAATTGTTATACTAGCTGAAAACTTAATACCTACTTTATTATATAATTTCTTTTTCAAATACTAAATTAACAAGTGGAATGCACGGTCCAAGAATTGTAATTTATGTAAAAAAAAAATTAAAAGAGGACACTCACACAAAAAAAAAGTTAAAAGAGGCACAACCATCGATCATAAGATTCCAAAAGCAAAAGGCTAACTGCTAAGGAAATTTGTGTCACATTACAAGTTGCGATATTGTATTTTGGATTCTCTATCAACCAACTGTGGGAGAAATACTTATGTACAACTAAAGTATATATCAAATTTACTTTTCTCATTAAAAAATAGCAACTCATTCACTTTTTAATCGTACCTGTTACTCACTTAATTTAAATTACTTAATATTAAAAAAATTTCTGGTGCACTCTTCATCAGCCTTTTCATCATCAATTGCAAAGTTCTGTGTCCTAGATTGTCGCTATAAAAAACAAAAGTAATCATCTAATAATTTTTCTTTCTTTCGTCCCTTTCGTTCTCCCAACTCCCAAATATGGATATTATAAAATTGGGTAACGTGACAAGCCATTATAGAAAAGAAAAGAATCAAAAAAGTGATGAACCGCCTTTAACAAAAAACAATTAACAAAAAAAATGTCACCTTTTTTTTTTGAAAAAGTAATTGTTACAGGTGACAATGCTTTGCAATTCTCCTTTGCAAAAGAACCAATCTGTGTAGTAGGTCAAAATGAGATTAGTTAATCTAGTCGGTGGCAGGTAGTGCTTGGGCAATTGAGTGAATCCGTTTTTCTTGGCTCATGAGTGTGTAGATGAAAATAAAAGGAGGGCGGGAAAAGAGAACGATGCAGAGTGCACTAAAAATTTTTTTAATATTAAGTAATTAAAATTAAGTGAGTAATAGGTAGGATTAAAAAGTGAATGAATTACTGTGATTTTAGTAAGGAAAATAAATTTGATGTGATACTCCAGATGTACATAAGTATTTCTCCAATTGTGGCTATTATACTTTAGGAATATAATACTTTCTCGTAAATAATTCCACCCTCGATCCAACTATTTATTTGTCTGTATAAAAAATTTAAAACTCGATTATATAATTAATTTGCATGACAATGTTTCATTATTAATTTTGGTCAATTTTGTGCTTGTCAAAATCAACTTTGAGATAAAATCAACATAAAAACGGTAAAATTTTAATTTATTCTGATATAGTATATCATATATTTATAAAAAGTGATGTAAAATAAAAAATGCATATATATTTAAATTTTTTAGTTTTCTGATCTCTTTTGAATACACGCAGTATATATTGAAGATCAGATCCAAATCAACTTTTAGCAACCCGCAACCCCATAAATCCATTTACAAGAACACGTTTGATGGTTCAAGGTTTTGTTGGACCACACGTTACAAGGGTAGATTATTAATTTATTATGCAGAAAATGAGCATAAAAAAGATTATCAGTTAATAAATAAGATTTTTTTTTGGTTAGTGACGCACTTGCAGCCATTGTTGCTTTTAAAAATCCAAGTACCATTCTTGTCATAGGCTCAGTGGCGGACCGACGTTCAAGCTTGTGGGGGCCACCCCACAATCGACCTCTTAGCATTAGGGGAAATTTTCATATAAAGTCTCCTAAAATTTTCACCTGTTCTTTTAAAAATTTCAGAGTATATATTCTTTTGATTTCAAAATATAAGTTGTTTTAAGATTTGAGTAAGAAAATATAATTAATAAATGCTGCATCAAACTTTTAAAATATTATGTAGAATAAGTGTATAATAGAAAAATATCGATAAATGATGTATTAAACTTTCAACCCATGCACAACGGCAATGTTAGCCCACATGAATATAGTGAAACAAGATGTTACATTTATATAGGGCCCACACACACACACAGACACACACACACACACACATATAGACATTATTTTTTTCTTTTGGTAGGGAAAGAGGGCTGAAGCCCAAAGTAGCTAGTAAGTTAAGCCGGGGACAGAAGCCCCGTAAACATGACAGGATGTTATATTTTGATCCTTGCCCATTTGGCTATTTTGCACTCAGCAAATTGGCACAAAAAATAGTAGGCAAATTCGGCCTACCATATGCATGTAGCACAATAAGTTCGATTCCCAAAAAAAAAAGCACATTTCTATGTTTGACATAATAAAAACACGCAGTTTCAAATACAATAGGGCCTTCGATTCAGCAAGCAATTTATTTTGGGGTGTCACTGTGTGGTTGTTGTGGCAATGGAGGAATAAAATTATTTGATAATTTTGCCACTATAAGGTTTGGTTTATTTTGCATAATCTCTAGCTACAAGTTTGTTCCTTCACCTTTGTGCTCAATCCTTGAGGACTCGCATTTAATCCTTGTCCTTCTACTATTTGGATTCCACCTTCTTGTGGCTGCTTTAAACTAAACTCAGATGGCTCTGTCGACTGTTGTGATGGATGGGTCTAGAGTAACTTGTGGGGGTCATTGTTGATGGCTGGCTTAAACTAAACTCACGCACATTCGCTTTTCTAAATATATGATTAATGATAATTGTCTAATCATACATGAGAAATCCCCTAATCTCATTGTCAAGAGATACAATTAAGATAGCCTATGTGGGAAGTGGGATTGGTTCATTTCTTTCTTTTGTTTTTTGGATAAGCAAATAACAAAGGAAAAAAAAAAAAAACAATAGCCTATTCACCCCCCAGGTAGGGAAACGAAGACCTTGCATCAGCAAGAAATTCATGGGACTGGTTAATTTCTATACCCTAGTATACTCGTTGTTAATTAAGTCAATCAACCTATAATTAGTATCAAATCTAGATTATGTAATATCGAACAAAAGTATAATACTCACTCTCACTCTTCTCTTCTCTACAAAAAATCCTCTATTTTTTATATCAACCATGACTTAAATTCCATTGAATTAATATGATATATAGTTGCACTAATAGTTTCAAAAAATAAAAAAGCATGCGCATATATGTTATATTTGGATCCTCTCCATACTTTATTTTAATATCCATCACTATATGCAATCTCATATATTGATTTGATTTTAATAGTAGAAAATTACTGATTATTTCTTTAAATTGAATATATTATTCATTTTAATAATAACTATAAATAAATATTGAGTTATTTTTGAGAAAATTCTACTTATAATAATAAATATAAACTATTGAACCAAATATATTTTTCATTTATAGTCTATTTTCTCAATTATTTGATCTTAATTAATGGAGCAAATTGAGTATAAAAAAAGGTATAGAAAGAATTAACCTAAGGAAAAGATCCAAATTCATTCGAGTTTCCTACGTACTACAAGTTTATAAGAACGTATTGAGGTGAGGTGGCATTCGAACAAATGAGCCAAAAGTGAATACAAAATTTCATTGTCAAACGCAGGCAAGGCATGCTAGAGTAGCCCACAAAAATAAAGTGGAAAATCCAAAAGCTAAATATTCTCATCACCTATGCAATCCCGTGAACTCTTCCATTTGTTTTTCGCGTCTCACTGTAACTCTCACACTAGTCTCACCGGTATAGAAAAATCTCATATTTCTATTAGCTAGTTAAGGTTAAAATATTATTTGAAACATATACATTAAAGTAATTTTTTGACATTCAAGGCCCATTTCTAGGGTGCAACATTACCGAAAACCTGAATAAAGAAGTTTCTTATATATATAGCGAAATTTTCAGTTCATCCGATTCGTATGAGGATAGAAATAGGAAGTGGTTTGGAAGATTCTATCAGTTTTGTGGGTTTTATATATCGCATTTTAAGCTTGCTATTGATAACAATATCTTCAATTAAAACTTGTAGAAACAGTATGTAGCGCAGCATGACTTATTTAATATTAACTTCAAAGCACCGCCGGAAACACGTACGATACGATATGGAGCTGATACATAATTATTTATTGAGAGAGAAGACATAAAAGTGACATGTCAAACTCTGATACATCAACACAGAAGTGTAGGATACATACGTGATACATTACATACGAAGTAGTATAATTCTTTAGGCCTCGAAGACACCATGAGAAGTGGGTGACGAAGTATCCTGCGTTGGGTAACCAACAGCCCAGTTAATTCCACATACCCCATACGGCCACCCAGCGTTCCTCTTTATCCTGATGTACCCATTCTCTCCCCATCCTTTTCCCCACGTGTTCTTCACTATCCAATAATCTTCCCCGTTCTCTGATCCATATCCCACTATTATAACCACCAAAGTAGTTTTTGTCGAGTTCTTATCGCAGTGGTCACCCTCATAGATTCCCTGGTCATCACATGCCAAAACACAAAGCAAAATCAATACTCTTCTCAACTCCCAATCTTCGTATTACTACTACATAAAGTAAAGATCACTTACCCCGGTGTATAAATGGAAATCGACAGCATTCACACTTGTGATGACAGGTTGCTGAGCAACAGTGCACAATACTCCATTTTCTGTGCCATCTACAACGTACAGGTTACTGATACTAACAGCTTTGATTTCACTCTGCTAGCTTGAATGGAAAAGAAGGAACCCGGAGTTTAATTTAGATTCGAGAGACAGATCAGTGAGCTTGTCATTAACAAGGCAAGGCTAGTAGTAGAAGGAGAAAAATCAGACCTTGCAAGTACCGTTTGCGGCTATATAAGGATAATCGACTGCTGCAGCTATCCCACCATTATTTATAACCCAACCAAATGCGTTGAAGTAAAACCCTCCGGCACAACCATTGCTTGCTGGGTCACAGTCCACCAGCTGTTGAGCTGAAAGTTCGATCAGCTTTCCTGTGTTTATCGCATTTATTCCTTCTATGGTTCCGGCCACTGAGAATGCCCAATGGCTTTCTACAAGTAAAGTAAATCAGTGATCAAGAAATAATGTGGCTTAATTTGCAAGACAAAAAGAGTTATCACGATATTAAAGCCGGACGATTTCTATGGAATGTATGAAAAATATAATTATGTATGATAGAATCATACCACAATCGCCTTGGTCCTTAACTTCAGTGACAGCATTCTTTTCTCTCCAATCTAGAGAATTAGGCACGTCGCAAGGGTCGGCGCTCTTGAACTTGGCAAAAGTATGGGAGGGCATGTTTGTGTTGTGCAAGTAGGTATTCCTGAACTCCTCGGGGCTTGAATCAGCAAACTTGTTCAGACCAAGACGAGACTGAGAGGGAGATTTTCTCTTGGCATTGACCTCATTGACATACTTCAAGTTGCTTTGGAAAATCTGGAATCTCTTTGCCTCTTCTTGTGGGTTTGGGTAGACCCGTCGGTGATGCTTCTGCCATAGTTTGAACAGTCCGTAGACTTGCTCCTCTGAAGTGAACTTTGGAAGGTTGTCATGGTGGCTCAATATGGAGAAGCCAGTAGGGATAGCAGAAGGGAGAGTTATAAGTGAAGCACAGAAGAAGCAAAGAAGGAACAAGTTAGCCATCAGGGAACTCGCCATATCATTGATTTTCTCTCTCAAAATATGGAGTTGTATGTTATACTTATGATATACCATCCTTTTATAAATGTGTCCCTTAAGTTTAGTGATAAGGCATTTGGAATCGAATGATCACAATCTTTTAACATGTGAACGGAATTGCATATAGAAACTAGAAAACAAGAAGTAACACCAGAGAATGAGAGATATTTTATTGGCATGAGTTTCACGCTGGAGTAGTTTTACCATTAAAAATTAATAGGGCAAGAAAAGCTAGAGGATACAAATCTATTTGTATTTGGTAGACTGACATTTCATAACTTTTGTAATTTTTGTACAAATTTTTGCACTATTAAAAATGGTCAGTACAAATTTTTGTACGATTATATTTGATACGATAAGTATTACTATTATTGTTCACCTTGTATTCATTAATTAATATTTTAGAAAAATATTAAAATATTGTATATATATTAATTATAAAGTGTGCGTAGATATACGTATGTGTATATATTAATATATATTACTCACTAATATAAATCCAAAGATAAAATTGATGTTGTCTACGTATAATATTCCTTAGCCGAGTTCAAAATATCTTTGCCTGTTGTCTTCTTCTCTTTTTTTAATACACGTTGCCATTTATCTTTTATAATATTTATTATTAATATAAAATGCAAAAAATATAGAGAGTGGCACTATTTATAAATCTTGAATTATACGGTTTATGATAAAAAGAAGGATATCATATTATTCATTAGTTATTCATTTTGAATTCCGTACAAATGAATAGGATATATTTTAATTTATAAACCGACTCTTAAACGTGGGAACCAAATTAAATAAGAAAAATAGAATCAAAGAATAATTATGAAAATATACACAATTAATTGGCATTGGCCGTTTTTTTTTTCGAAGTCGATACTCTATATTACCGGCTATACAGCTGGCGAGGTCTTAATAAAATACAGTTTGATCGCGAATAATGTTATCGGTTTCACGTGCAAGATGAGAGACGGAACAATTTATATATTGGGCTACGGCCCATATATAAATGAGGCTGTTATAGCACTAGTTTTTGGCCCAATTATAAAAGCATTCAGGTACAACAGGTTTTTGCTAATGTGACTTAAATGGGCCCTTCTTTTTTGCATCTATTCATTGGTATTTTGCCCTGTTACCACTTACCATTCCAATGTACTACCCCCAACGTGTTTTCTTTGCTAACATAGTCGTCAGTCGTGAGACACCTGGTCCCGTGGTCCGTATGGGTATGTACGGCGTCTGTCCCTTCGCGAATTGCGCCTTTGAATTATTTATTCACCCAAAAGTCTGTTTTTACTTATTCCCTGGTTGGTTTATTGGTTCCAGCAATTTTTCATTCTTCAAAAATTGTTGTTCTTTTTTCGCCACATTGGTGAGAATTATTGTTCTAAATACATTGCTTATTAGTGTCAAACAAGTAGTATACTAGGAGCAACAACATAAGAGAGACAGATAAACAACACAAACAAGCATCTTGCTATCACTTGGTTTGTCGTGGGTTCCAATCTGCAATGACGAAGAAACTCAAACAAGTAACTTGAATTCTTTTCTATGTATGTACCTGCTATTGTATCACCAAGTCTAACCATCCAAATTAAATATGGGCTTTTCAAATTTTATATGTAATTTTCTTAAAAATTAAAAGAAACATCATGAAAAATAAAAATATTTTTTTAATTATGATTTTTAGAAAATAATGGCTACACATTAAAATATATAAAATATGAACCATTTAAATTTAATCTTAACCGTCCAAAGTTGCTATTAAAATAGCAGCAGACCCTAAAGTTGTATTTTTTGGGATGAAAAACTTCGTCTTATATGCATTATTATGTTTTACTTGTCATTGAACACTGTATTATTATTATTATAAATGACATCCCAAACCATGAATGGGAATTTTAAATTTTTGTATGGCATTACCATTTGGGCATGTATAATTGCGGTCTTATGGTACGAAGTTAGGTGCCACCAATTAAAATAAATAAATAAAAGATACGCACCAAGTCAGATGCATTTGATATTTCTTTAAATGAAAACAGAGCGTTTCAAGAAAAAATAAAAAAAGAAAGAAACATTGCCCAAGCATCTGTAAATTCGGAGGTTGAACAACTAGTCCAACCTCCCTTCAAAACCCAGATTGACTGTCAGATTACAAGATCTTTCGTGCTGTAGCATTCAGAAAGTCAGGTAGTTTCGGATAAAAGGCTATTGGAGATGCACCTAAATAATTTGATTCCCCCAACAAAAAAATATCACATTAAATTATTCTTGGCTACTAAGTTAGCCCGTTGGTCAATGACATGTGAAGCTTTTCCATGTCATTCATGTCTCTTCGCAATTCCATTTGCGCGGGAACCAGATTGCTTATTAGTTATTACCCTTTAGCTGACTGGTAGGCTTGGTCATGACTTGTGCGTCAAATTACTCCCTTTATAATGCAATTCCCAGACTGTGGTTAGATCAACAACACTTGCTTGTAACCCAGTAGAGAAAATGAGTTCCCAGATAGTTCAGGCGTGTCTTCTTTTCTTCATCTGGGGTTCACTGGCTTGTCTCTCTTACAGTGTCCCTAGTGAGTACTCCATATTAGGCCTTGAACTTGACAAGCTTCCTTCGGGGGAACGAGTGCTTGAGCTGTTCCAACAATGGAAGAAGGAGCACAGAAGGTTTTACAGACACCCAGAAGAAGCAGCTATGAGGTTTGAGAACTTCAAGAGGAATCTGAAATATGTTGTAGAGAAGAATGCAATGAGGAGTTCTCCCAGTGCGCACCGTTTGGGACTGAACAGGTTTGCTGATATGAGCAATGAAGAGTTCAAGAGAACATATATTTCAAAGATGAAGAAGCCGATTAATAGTGTCATGAATGGAGGCTTTCATGTAAAGGATGAGTCCTGTGAAGATGCGCCTTCCTCCTTAGATTGGAGGAAGAAGGGGGTTGTTACTGGTGTCAAGGACCAACAAGAGTGTGGTAAGCTTCTATTTTCGCTGTCCCAATTAGAAATTAATACTGTTATTAGCTTTTATCTAATCGCTTTCCCTCCTACTGATTGTGACATAGCACATTGTTATTTTTTATGTCCTTCACCTAATCCTGTTACAAAGCATACTTTCTAGTGCATCTAAAAATCTAAGCAATAATTATTGAGACACTGTGTTTCAGAGTGCTTACAAGCAGTTGTGGGTCTTCATTAAATTAAATTTTCATACTTACGTGGAGTACCACCATTTAACTGGGCTTGATAGAAGAGGCCGAACCAGTTTCTTCTTATGGGCAACCACTATTAACACACTCTATTGAATCTGGTTTCTCTTTTTTATTTACTGAGATAATTTTCTTCTTTCTGGTTTTAATATTTTGGCCCTTGTATTAATTTATTAGAACATATAATTTTATGAGGTATTCATACAAGTATCACTCTTTAATATGCCTCTGATTCACTTTCTTAGGAAGTTGCTGGGCATTCTCTTCCACCGGAGCCATAGAAGGAATAAATGCAATAGTCACAGGGGACCTCATTAGTCTCTCAGAACAAGAGCTTGTGGATCGTGATTCCACTAACGATGGATGTGACGGAGGGTACATGGATTATGCTTTTGAATGGGTTATAAACAATGGTGGGATCGACACAGAAACTGATTATCCATATACTGCTGTAGATGGAACCTGCAACATCAACAAGGTATGATCTTTCTACCTATCCCTAGGTTCTGCTTATAGAGGTTATGAATAGATATGTTTCTTTTGGCTAATTTATAGAGCTTTTGGTGAATCAGGAGGAGACCAAAGTGGTTAGCATCAATGGGTACACAGATGTGGCACAAACAGATAGTGCTCTTCTGTGTGCAACTGCGCAGCAGCCTATCAGTGTGGGTTTGGTTGGCTCTGCAATTGATTTCCAACTGTACACTGGTGTAAGTTGAATTAGTTACTCTGATATGAATCCATGAACAAAAAGCAGAGGATGAACATGAGTTTGATGAACTAGAATTTATTTTGTGATTGTTTGAACAGGGGATTTATGATGGAGAATGCTCGAGTGATCCAGATGATATTGATCATGCGGTTGTGATTGTGGGGTATGGTTCAGAGGATGGTGACGATTACTGGATTTGTAAGAATTCTTGGGGAACATCCTGGGGAGTAGACGGCTATTTCTTAATTAAAAGGAATACTAATCTGAAATATGGAGTGTGTGCAATCAATTCCATGGCTTCGTATCCAACCAAAGAGTCTTCTGCACCATCCCCAGCTAGTCCTCCACCCCCACCATCACCGGCCACTCCTCCTCCACCACCGCCGCCTCCTCCTTCTCCTTCACCAAGCCAATGTGGAGACTTCTCCTATTGTCCTGCAGATGAGACATGTTGTTGCATCTATGAGTACTTCAATTTTTGCCTAGTCTATGGTTGCTGTGAATACGAGAACGCCGTTTGCTGCAGCGGGACAGATTACTGCTGCCCAAGTGATTATCCCATTTGTGACGTCGAAGATGGACTGTGTCTCCAAGTAAGAGATACTATATTTATACTTTTATTATTATCATAAAAACATGTCGTGATTGTTCATTTCAAAGTGATAAACTCTGGTAATTTGTGATGTAGAACCGGGGAGACGTGATGGGGATAGCTGCAAAGAAGAAGAAGATGGCAAAGCACAAGTTTCCATGGAGTAAAATTGACGGAGGAGCAGGAAACCGAAAGACGTACAGTCCGTTGGAGTTCAAGAGGAACCCATTTGTTGCTGCATTGCGTTGAAGATGAAGGCTGATGTGCGGCGATTCCATGTCAGTAGTATTTCATTTTTTGTGTAGAAGCAGCATATTTAATGGGTGTTTGTAGTACAGGTGACGCAAGCCAGATTGAGGGTGAAGAGACGAAGCTATGGTTTATGCAGATCCTGTATCATCTCATCTATCCATGTCATACTACCTACTATGCTTCAACGGAATGTTGGTTATTTTTGTTGTTGAAACTGATGGCGTCTCCTGTATTCGCAACCCTACGATTAGAGGTCATGTTGTTGTTTTTATCGATATATAAAGTATTTCTGAATGAAGTAAAATTTTAATGTTAAAGGTGTCAAATAATCACAGGGAAATCTTTCTCTGCAGCTTTGATATTGTTGGGATTTATTTTTGCCTTGATCAACTCTAACAAATCATAAAAGATGAAGTATAATAATAACAATTAATATTGGTAGGTTAGTTTTTTTCCTTTTTCAAGAATAAATAAAATAGATAAGGGGAAGAGGGATAAGCAGGACAAGCTCGTTAGTTTTGGCAGCTTTGTGGCAGTGAGCAGAGTGATGAAAAGCGTCCGGAATCCGTGAGTGGAGGCGATACTCACATACTATGCGTCTTGGGTTTGAAAATAAGTACAAATACTGGGCTTTGTCTTGGGTTTGAAAATAAGTACAAATACTGGGCTTTGCTAAATAATACTCCGTTTTATTTCATCTGAACTACAAAAAAGACAATAACTTGGCCTAATATATATAGGCCTGTAAAGAACAAGAAATATCCTATAACTATCCAAGAAAAAAATAAGAAAATCAATAACTCACATAATACAAGGCATTATTTTTCTACACTCGCCCTCAAGTTAAGACCTTATAAATTCAAGATCTTTAACTTGCTCAACATTCTCTCATGATCTTTCTTTCCTAATGCCTTAGTAAGCAAATCTACCTCTTGATTCGGTGATCTAACATGCATCAGAGTTTTGTTGTAATTTTTCTTAAACAAAATGGTAATCTATCTTTATATGTTTTGTCTTTTCATGAAAAACTGAGTTGATAGCAATAATTGCTGCCCTGCTATCACAATAAACCTCAGCCAGTTTACTTACATGAATGCCCATATCAAACAATAAAACTTGTATCCATACCTCAGAAACAGCAGATGCCATTGCTCTATACTCAGCCTCTACAGAAGACCTTGAAACTATACTTTGCTTCTTTGACTTCCAAGATATTATTGAATCCCAATTTCAGTAAATACCCAGTAACTAATCTTTTCGACATTGGACATGCTGTCCAATCTGAGTCACAAAAATATTTCAATTTTAAATCATTTAAAGAAGACAAAATTATATCAAGGGATGGTGTCCCTTCTAAATATCTAACAACTTTTATTGCTACGGTCATATTCGATTCCTTTGGCCTTGCCATAAACTGACTCAATACCTGCATAGAAAGGCATATGTCAACGTGAGCCATAGTTAAATATAATAATCTCCCAACAAACCTCCTATATACACTGGGATCATTAAGAAATTTATCCTCCTCACTTTCCTTATCAGTCAATCCAAGATTCTATTCCATTAGGACTCCTAAAGGCCTTGCTCCACTTAACCTCATGTCACTAATCAAGTCAAGAGCATACTTCCTTTGATTCAACACAATACCCTTATTAATTTTATTTAATTCCAACCCCAAGAAATACTTAAACACTCTTAAATCTTTCATCATAAACTTGTTGTTCAAATAAGTTTTTACATCATTCATGCCTTCCTCTGAATTACCTATGATCACTAAATCATCAACATAAGCTAAGACAATTATTAAAACTTCCCCTTGACTCTTAATAAAGAGAGAATAGTCATATTTACTTTGTCTAAAGCCCCCTTCTAATAGAGCTTGGGTAAGCTTGGCATTCCATTACCTAGATGCTTGTTTAAACCCATATAATGATTTAGTTAATTTACATACTTTATTCGTTCTATTAGTTTTATTTCCTTGAGACACATGCATATAAACTTCCTCATTCAAATCACCTTGCATAAAAGCATTATACACATCCATTTGGTACAAGTCCCAATTATGTATAGCAGCAAGAGAGATAATAAGCCTAATAGTTACCATTTTAACCACAAGAGAAAAAGTTTCATAGTAATCTATTCCTTCCCATTGGCTATAACCTTTTATCAACTAACCTGGCCTTATATCACTCTACACTACCATTAACCTTGTATTTTATTTTGTATACACATTTACATCCTATTGGTTTCTTATTAGGAGGTAAGTCTACAATTTCCAAGTTTGATTATCTTCTAAACCTTTGATTCCTTCCTTCATAGCCTTAACCCATCTTTCGTCCCTTTTTGCTTCATTATAAGACCTTGGTTCAATATTAGAATCTATGCTAAATATCAATCCTTTATGCATAGAATTAACATGGTCATAACTCATATAATTATGCATAGGATATTTAGCATGTTTTCTAACATCAAAACAAGAAACTTGATTACCAGGCGGGCAAAGCAAAATTTGAGATTGAACAAAAAACTCATAATCTTTGAGCCAACTAGGGGGCTTTCTATTTCTGACAAGCCTTGCATTTTCCTTTGCAACATCTCTTGGCTCCTCATTCTCTAGTTCATTTTGCTCCTTTGTTTTTGACTCTGATCTTTCTTCTACCTGTACATCACGTTTAACAACTATAGGCTCTTCATAATCATATAAAACTTGTTCTTTTAATTGTATACTTACTCCACCTTGATTATTATCTTGTATGTCCTTAAAAGGAAATTTCTCCTCAACAAGCCTCACATGTCTACTGACCAACATATTTCTGGTCTTTATATTATAAAGAAGAAATCCTTTCTGTGTTGTAGGGTACCCCATAAAAACACAAGGATCAACTTTTGGCTCAAACTTGTTCTTAATATTTAAGTTTGTAGAAAAAGCAAGACATCCGAAAATTTTTAAATGACTAACATTAAGCATTTTACCATAAATCATTTCAAATGGTGTCTTATTTCCCAGAATCCTAGAAGGAATCCTGTCTATTAAATATGACATAGCTTTAATACTCTCCTCCCAAAATTTTAAAGGAACATTTTGCAACTTCTAAAAGGTGCCTATACTTTCTTTCTACAACCTTATTTTGCTGAGGTGTATATGGGCAACTAGTTTCATGAACAATCCTCCTTTCATTTAAATACCTTCTCATTTGAGCATTAACAAATTCAATATCACTGTTACTCCTAATTCTTTTAATTTTTACAAAAAATTGGGTTTGAATACATGCAATAAATGACTTAACATGTCCAACAGTTATTTATTTATTTATCATCAAGAAAACCCAAGTACCACTGGAGAAATCATCCACAATAGTCAAGAAATATCTTGATACATTAGTATTTTTCACATAGACATAACAGGATATACTTGATACATTAGTGTTTTTCACAATATTCAGATATTTCAAAACACTCAAAGAGGCATGTCCTAATCTATAATGCCAAACATTGTGATTATTATCAACAAAAGAACAATTCTGAACAGAAAACAAAGAATCCAGGGCCTTCTCTTCATGAGCAACATACAAATCATTGTCTATTCTACCAATCCCTTTGATCTTCCCAGTTGTCATATCCGACAAAGTGACAAAATCAGGAAAGAAAGATATAATGCACATACAGGTTTTAGATAACTTGCCTATAGAGACTTGATTAAAACATATCCAACCCTGGCACATATAAAACACCTTCTAGCACGACATAATTTAGAATTGTCACACTCCCTAAATGAGTTACACTAACCCTTGATCCATTTGGTAATTTTACAGTTTTAGGCTGACCATTATAGATTTCAGACTTATCATATAATTTTAAACTACAAATAATGTGACAACTAGCACTAGAGTCCAGAATCCAATCAATCCTGTACATCTTAACTGAGAAAGAATTAGCCAAACCTTGTGGTCGGGACGTGAAATCATGATATGGAGAAACGCGAGGAAGCACGCTTGAGAGAAGAAGCAGCATCTCAAGGTTAGGACGCAACTAGAGAGATTTGGATTCCCAAAAAGCAACGGATAAACACTTTGACTTGTATGGGACTCGATGGGTTCACATTGGCTTCGAAGTAAGAAAACGATATCTTTTCTGCTCCATGCACTGTTACATCTTATATTTAGAAACATTTTTCCATGAAAATCGCTTATTTGATGTGTGAAAATATTTTTAGACAAACTCAAACCAATTAAAATTTTAAAATTGTACAAAATTATTTTCGCTACTTTACAGCTCATTGCGCAGCGATTTTTCAAAAATCATAACTAAATGTAGAAAAATCATTTCTTAGTGGTTCAAGTGTCTAAAAATCGTGCATATCTTGAATTTTCAGGGAAAAATAAGAAACTGGGAAATGAACGTATAAATTGGTACAATTTAATATAAAAATATTATTGTTCATTTCCGCATCTCTGTTTCTGTCCGAAATCTGAATCTTAACTTTGAAAATTCATTTCTCTTAATATACAAAGTCATTTGGTGCATACTTAGCACCATCGGAAAGATTTACTTGTCTACTTTCTAACCATATTTTTTTCGTACATTTATTCTACTCCTACTGGTCAGAGAAGCAATATATGTCATCTGAGGTAAGAAATAATGTCTGCTGGAGCAGTTTTGGTAAAATAGGAATAACTACCATTATATAGCTCCAAATACATCCAAACCAGTTCCATTTTATTCCTAAGACATAGATTTATCTATACATATAGACCACTGAATTTTTGGAGATATGTACAATTTTATACAGTAGCCAGAAGCAGATAGTATATAAACAGAACATTAACAGCTTTCAGTAAGGTTCCATCACTTTTATTTCTCATATTCCACATACTTTCCTTTTGCCATGACTTGACCCTAACATTGGTTAACTATAGGGTGAGATTGGGAAATCTCAGTAGTCAACTTACACATGCTATCATGTCATCACAAAACATTTGAAAACATAATATACTTTCATTAAATTATCAAAACTTCCATGTTGTCTAACAAAATTTCGGCAGCATAACGTCTTAATAAATGGGCATCCCAGGGCTTAGTCTTAGCATAAAACAGCCACCAATCATATAAAAGTATTCATAACAACAACATGATATCATTTACAAATCATTATAATATATACAACATTTATAAGTAATAACATTAAGTAAGGGCAAGAGACTACCTTGGAGCTTTACTAACTTTTCTTTGAATCTTGCTTTCACTTAGTTTTAGATCACTTCCTTAACTTGATTGAAGCCTAAAGTATCATTAAACCTTACTTAACAATTTGATATTATCATATAAATCTAACTCAACCATAAACTATAAACTCTTCCCTCAAAATCATATTTTGATCCAAGTAGAGGAGCAAGAGGGAGGAAGAAAATAACTTAAACTATAATTAATCTTAGACTAAATAAATAAAGAGAAAATCTAGAAGAGATTTTGAGTATGAGCTTACCTTATAAGATCCCTACTTTTCTTTCCTTCCTTCTTTCTCTCTCTCTTTTTTCTTCCTCTTTTCGTCTTCCTTCTCTCTCTCTCTCTCTCTCTCTCTCTCTCTCTCTCTCTCTCTCTCTCTCTCTCTCTCTATAGAGGCTACCATTCTTTTCTTTTTCTTTTGCTTGCGTGAGTGAGTTGTAAGCAATGAGGGAAGGGGTGGGGGTATTTATAGGAAGGCTAATGGATATAGACTGTCATATCAAATTTAATCCGATGGCTCACAATTATTCTCATATTTAATATACTAATTTCCCATTATACCCTTAGATATTTTTGGGCTTGTGAGAGAGTGGGGAAGGGCAAAAATGTCCAACTTTTCCTTCCTTACTTTATGTCAAATCAGAAAAAGCAGATATTGTACTTTTTACTTTTGTAGATAAATTTAGCTCTGCTTTGAGTACTTTTTGAAACGGATTTTCTAGTATACTTCGTGTCCTTCCTATTTACTTTATATAGGGGACCCATTATCTTTCTCTTTTACTTTTTCATGTAAGATCCACCTATCTTACTTACTTTTTACTATTTAGCTCCTCCGGTATTTACTATTTATGTGGGATCCCGTGTTTTACTGGATTTATACATTTTTTCCTCTCAAAGCCCACATAACCAGTATCACTTGTATTTTTAACTTACATCGGAGTATTTAAAATATTATTTTCTTTATCTTATTATAAATAATATTTTTTTCCTTTTTAAGCCCCTTTTTATATTTTAAAATATTTTGGACCTTAAACTAATTTAATTAAATATTATGGCCTCCCCAATCATCATAAATTAATTCAGAACATATTATTTATAATATTATCTGGTCATAATATTCATACATACAAAAAATGATGATGCTACATGCACGCTGTCTGATGATTGCCCCAGCGCACCGAATGCTAACGCATGATGGAAAATGCTAATGCAAATTTACATACCAACCTAGGGATAAATAAACGCTCCAAGTAAAAAGTTACTCTTTTCGTTTCTTAACATAAATTTTTTTTAATTAAATAATATGAATTCAAAAAAAATAGTTAAAATTAATTAATTATCTAGATTTTTCTAAAATTATATTTTTTTAAATCTTTTGAGATAAATTAAGTAAGAATGTTTTTTAAAAATATATTATAAATACTACCTCATATTCTGAAAAGAGTCCTATATTTAGAATTAAAACAAAATACCATATATTTAGAATCAGAAAAATATAAGAGGAATGTTAATTACTCCATCTATTTCAAAATATAAATCATATTTAATTATCTCATACCTACCAAGGAGACATTCATTCTTTCAAAAATTTATTTAACTTTCTAAAGTTATGCTCATTAAATAAGGATAAAAATGAATTATTTCTCTCACTATAATTTTTTTTACTCTTCTTTCTTATAATTGAGTACTATGATAAATAGAAATAATTAAAATTAGAAAAAAAGTATTAAATATTCATTAATTTTTATAAAATAATTTATATTTTAAAATTTTAATCCTCTAAAATTCCGTGCTCTCTATTTCAAAACGGAGGGAATATATTTTTGTTTTTTCTTTTGGCCCAAAATTATTTATATTATTGTTATTAAATGGAAATACGTCCTGAACCAATTAAAGAACCTCTTCAATTTGCCTGGTAATTAATACTCCCTCCATTTCGCTATATAGTACACTTTTTTAAGAAATTAATGTTTCATAATATAGTGCACTTTACGGATTACGTAGTATAATTTTTTTCTCTTTCCAAGATTACCCCTAATTAATAAACCCAAATATTTGTTTATTATTAAAATATTTTATTCTCAAAGCATTTAATGAGAGTAATTTGAGAAAAGATGGGAAATTTTGTTAGTTATTAATTATTATCTTGATCTGTGTGTGGTAGTTAAAAGTGCACTATAAACTGGAACAGATGGAGTATAAACTTTTTTTTTTTTGGTGAAAAAGAGACTGGCGTAAGGCGTTGAATTATTATTGCATATTTGCATTCGAACCATTGTGGAAGTGGAATTTTACTTTTTTGGTCTGTGCCCTTGGAGAGTGGAGGGTAATAATTTGGGTTTGCCTCCAAATTGAAATGATTGATAGATCGTAATAAGAGACGCATGGACTTGGTCAAGCACACGGAGCGGTCAGAGATAAATGTCAACTGCATCAGTGGGGTCCACTTCCTTCCCACTTTGTCTTCTCCCCTCTCGTCTCTGCGTAATCCATTCCCATCACGTGATTCACCCCCTTGTATTTTTCTATTTTTTATTTCTTTATTTTATTCATCCATCCGCATTTTTATCCGTCAGGTATGCCCACCAAATCTAAAACATAAATTATATTATTTATAATTTATTAATATAACAAAACACTTCATTATAAATTTTATTAATAATATTAATATTGATATTATATATCAATAATAATGGTTCTACTAATTAATTAATAGTATTACTAGTTCAGATATTTTAAATCTGAAAAATAATCATATTTTAAACTTCACAAAAATTAGCTAAACTCATCCCACAAAAGGTGCTTAGCTACTCCATCTTTTTTTTTTATCAGCTTAGCTATTCCATCTAAACTAACACATTACACAACCAAGTAAAAACTGTCGTCAGCTTGGTTTACAAATCAATACTGTAATATAATAAAATAAATTCCTTCTCATTGTAAAATTATTATAAATTTATTTTCATTTTCCACATGAATATCTTTTATTTTCTTCTTTTCAATTTGCATTCAAATTTTAAATCTCACTATTTGATTGAAATGGTGAATGAAGTGCAAGTCCCCCAAATTATATAGATTTAAAGGAATACAATTTAAAAAATAGTTTAAATTAATAAGTAATTTGTATATGAAATATCATTTAATTAAATAATTAATATCAATACAAAATATAAAGTCACATGAAGCTGAACTATACATAAATCATGAATAATAAGTAATAATCCTTTTATAAAAAAAAACTTCACGTGGCTTATTTTCAAAGATATTTCTTCATATATTTTGTTGACTTTATTGTAAATTTATTTTTGACTTCAATTTGTTTTTAAAAAGTAAATGTTATAAATTAAAAAAAATATACTCAATTTGTTTTAAAATCTAAGTTCTCTTTCAAAAATTTTTTTATAATTTTTAGAATATTAAAATATTTCTTATTTTATCTTTATCTATAATTAAATATAAAAGAGATAATAAGTTTTAAATATAATATATTAAATAAGAGTACTATTAAAAAATAATGTATTTTTTATAAATTTAATCAGTAAAAATAATTTTCTTAATTTTTATACAACTAATTAAATACAACTTATATGTTATAGTAAAGGCTAATTTAGTTAAAAAAAACTAGGAAAAAGCAAGAAAAGTCCAATAAAGTCGGGGCCATTGTCGTTTGGATATACGAGCACGACTACACGAGAACGTTTTACAATTGAGATCACTCTGTTCGCTGGCTCTACTTTATATTTCCAGACAGCTAAAACGATATCGCAACATACATTGAAAGCAAAAGAAGCATACCTTCTGTCTCCATCCCCACCCCCACCCCCCTCTGCTTTTCTTTCCTCTTACTCATTCCCTCCCCTCTCATCTCTCCTCCATCGCTTAGCAAACCTTCCATTCTCTTCTGATCTCTTCATGGCAGCCATATCTCATCGTCTTCAGGCAATGCTCACCTCCTCTTCTTTTATTTACTCCTAATTTGATGACTTTCTCTACTACTTGGTTTTGCATTTCGTCCACTTTTCCGGTTTTCTGGGTTTTTGTGGCTAAGTTTGTTACTTCGTAACCATGTGAAATAGTTTAGTCTGAAACCAAAATCCTTCC
This sequence comes from Adenanthera pavonina, assembly GCA_026686845.1. Classification (NCBI taxonomy): domain Eukaryota; kingdom Viridiplantae; phylum Streptophyta; class Magnoliopsida; order Fabales; family Fabaceae; genus Adenanthera; species Adenanthera pavonina. Next base: position 18,252,655 of record JAIVEN010000002.1, on the reverse strand, counting down.
GCTTTGTTGCCTTGCGCGTCGTTTGATATCGTTATTTTTATTGAGATGGTTTTGGCTTTTTCTTCTTTAGAGCATGATACATTTTTTTTTTGTTCCATTGGTGTTACTGTTAATACTTAGGTGGTCCTAAGATCTAACCCGTGATGACAAAAAATTTTGTTTTTCTTCTTGTTCAATGTGATACTGAGAGATGTAAAATGTTTCCGTACGCAATTTTTTTCATCTCTCTGTACACCTGAGAAATCAAAGCTCTTTATCCAGTCTTCCAATACAGAATTACGACATTTTCTTTCCCTCCCTGTTCTCAGTGTCATGTTGGTGTAAACCCTGCTCACTATTTGCATCTTCAGATCTATGTTTCCCTCCTTCCTGTATAGAACCTGTTGCTTATACAGTATCGTGTACTTTTAGCCAGGAGGTTTGGAGTTGTTAATAATCTGATTCTTCTTTATTTTTCTCTATCCAGATTTTCATGGTATGACTAGCTATTCTTACCTGACATTTTCTGAGTCGCTGCTGTTACTGTATCTGACCTTGTCCTGAATTGTAAGGTGCTGCATGAATAGTTCAATTGTTAGACAAGATGGACGAGACAAGATTGAATATTGAAGCCCCTCTCCTGTCTGTGAGACGTTCTGCTACATCCCCGAAAACATTGGAGAAAAAGCACACTCTTCTATACCCTAAATCAGACTTCACTATGCGTCAATTAACAGAACCTGTTACTGTTCCCTTCTATTGGGAGCAAATCCCAGGAAGATCCAAGGGCAAGGAGCCTCCTGTTACTACAACGTTTAGCAAAGTAACAAAGGATGATAAAAGAGGGTCCAATGGGGACGATGATGATGTTTATTCCGATGCCCTTGATACGATGTCGACTCCAGAATCCTTCTTGATGAACTGTAGTTTAAGCGGGATAAGTGGTTTAGAATTAGATAATTTGAATGCAAACAATTCTGGAACTTTTAACACGGACCAGAAAATAGACTTCATGATGAACCGATTCTTACCTGCAGCTAAAGCAATGACTTTACAGACTCCTCAATACGCTTCAAGAAAGCAATCTGTGGCGGTAGAACAGGCTAGAGAAGTCAACAGATCGCTTCGTGAGGAAAAGAAGCTTCTGCTTAAGAAACATATCTCTGACATCATACAAAGTTCCAACCAATGTCAGACTGAAGAAGAAAGTGAAGATGATAACCATGATTCTGCAAGTGTTTCAGCAAAAGGTTGTGGGCTGTTTCCCCAATTACGCATTAAGAATTCACTGTGCTTGTTAAATCCTGTGCCTGGCATGAAAATGAGGAACATAGTTCCCATGTCTTCTTCTGCCTGTGAGGTTGGAAAACCAAACAAAGGTTGTCATGTTCGATCTTACAGCCCCGCTCCGGCAGTAAAAAAGGTAACAACACACACAATTTGAGAAATTCATGTCTGAATTAAAATGTTGTATTCTCTCTAGTACAAGTGTCTGATCCATGTCTGACACGGACATGTTTTGTTTTGTTTTTTTTTTTTCTCAGTGTTTGTGTTTCAATAGACTTACCCGCAAAGATGCATGATTTCTGCAGGCCATTGATGCTATTTATAAGAACAAGTCAAGCTCTGAAGCTGCATCTCTGGACATAAGGGAGGTGAGGAAGAAGTGGATGAGTCAATCATGTAGGTTTACTTATAACTCAGGTGAATCACAGCAACAAGATAGGTTATCTCCATTCCGGCGTTCAAGAGCTGCTGCTGCTGGTGTATCTCCATGTCGAAGCAGACCTCAATATCCCCTTCGTGGAGCAAAGTTGCTTTGTGATTCCAGAGAAGCTGAGAATATTGGTCAAGCTAACAGATTGAATTTCCAGAGCAGAAGCCATGGAAACAATCAAGAAAACAATTCAACCATCGAGAAGACATTGTATATAGATTCTGCAAGCACTGTAAAACTATCATCTTCTTCCCGTTCATTTTCTCCAGACTCTTCTGAAGATGTAAAACAACTGCAAGCTTCGGAAGAAAAGAACACGTTGGATTCAAATACCTGTACCAAGGAAATTGTAATAGCTGATTGTGGTTCGGGAAATGGTGTTGGTGGATCTGTTCTGTGTCCTCTTCCCCCGCCATTACCAAAATCGCCTTCCGAATCATGGCTCTGGCGTGCCCTGCCTTTAGTTTCAGTGAAGAACCCATTGCATCATTCAAATTTAAGTACTCATTCCCAATCTATAAACCACGATTCTTATACAACATCCAGCAATCATACCAAGTGGGAAACAATAGTAAAAACCTCAAATTTGCATGATGATCATGTGCTCTATTCTCAGGTGATGTAACCTCATTTTTCATGTTTAGGTCTTCCTTGGTGTTCAGGTAGTGAGGAAGATGAAAGCTCACGTGTAATTTTCTATACAGGAACTAATAACCACCCACATAACCCAGCGTTTAAAATCTTGAGTTATCGAACTCCGGCATGGTCATCATGTTTTGGTGGTAACACATGTCGATTACTCCACATGACATTATAGGTGAGTAGATCTGCTAGAGTGAATTGATTCTTACTTTTTATAGGTTTGCACTCTCTGTCTTTCCTGTCTGTTTTTGACGATCTTAATGTTTGTATTGCATAGGGAGCAGTCAAAGTGCTTTGGTGATCAATAAAAGCGAAGCCTCTCTGATGTGAAGAAAATTGAAAAATTCATACATTCGGGGTGTTTCTTATGATATTCAGTATCACAGCAACAGGGCAAACCGTTTTATATGTGTATACTATGTTACTTGTATGTTTTTAGGCTGATGTGTATGAACGACCTTCATCGTCTGAATTCCAAGCTCATTTACAATTTTTTTTCATTAAAAAAATTTAGCCTCTATATTCAAGGTGCTTTCAATGCCTGATGCTCTCTGACAAAATTTGAATCCCTCCATGTTAATAAATATATAAGGAAGCCAAATAATGTAGTGACGAAGAGTAAAATGGAGGTATCGGAGAAAGTGGACCCGAGGGCAATGAGAATGGTAGAGGCATTTTAAAAAAAAGTCGATCTGTTTCTCTATGTTAAATTGTTAATATTGCTCAAAGCAATTAAGAGTTCAAAGTCTACAGGTTTACTTGAGGGTTTGACAGTTAAAACCTTTGAATTTTGTTATTGTCAATTTTTATGAAAAATTATCAATCATTAAAAAATGAAATTTCGAACTATTGTAGTAGGAGAATGTAAAGGGGAAGTGTTGGAAGAAAAATTTTATGACGTTAACTTATGACAGGGTAACAAAAAAAAAGAAGGGAATCTGTAATGAAAGCAGGTGGGAAGCAATAATGAAAGCGCTGGAAATGGCGGTGATAAGGAAAAGGTGATGGTGACTGTGATTACAGCATTGTGTGGAAATAGGGGAGCCGTTGAAGTTGATAAATGAGCAGGAAAATTTTGTTACATGAAAAATTCACATAAATAATAAAAAGAATATAATAACAAAATTGCAGTTGAGATATTAAATCAAAGATATTTTCAGTCCGACGGGTTTTTATCTGACGATAAATGTGTGACTATATGCAATTGACAATAAAAATAAATATTGTTGTCAGCAGCAATATTTACAAATTACAAATACAATTTTATTTTAAATTCTATACAATACATAAGATCTATTATTTTAATTGTAATTTATAACATGCGTTGAAAGAATATTGTTTTATAGTTAAAACCTCAATATTATTTTATATTTATTTTATTTGAAATTAAAAAAATAATATTAGATTGAAGAATAATAAAATTTAGATTTAGATTATCTAAATTAAATTAACTAGACCCGTTTTGGCATCTAAAATCTGATACATGCTGTTGACAAACATATGTATAGACACTTTTTCTCTTTGTCAATAAGATTTTATTGGATAAATTGACAAAAGAAAAAAATATTAAAAACTTTATCCAAAAAATTAGATTTATAAACCGTAGGAAGTTCATGTCCACGCTTAAATTAAAAATGCTTGGTAATGAAAGAGGTAAAAGGGTAACTTGAGCTACACTAAAAATAGATTAATCATCACTACTTGGTTCTCAAAAATAGATAAATTCTCAGGAAATTGAAAGTCTGGATAACTACGGAAATAATTTCTTAAGTATAATTTAAGGAGGTTGTATTTCCTTAATGTTTTATATAATATTTTTTCAAACTTACCATTCTAAAACTTTTAATTCCTAATTAATAAGGGGAAATTTATACCTTTAATATTAAAATATCATACATGATTATACTATATACAACTTTTTAATTTTAGGAGAATTATATTGCGATTAAAATTATTGCTTTAACTTTTCTTAAAATTTGATTCTGGCAAGAAAATTAAATAATTGTTTTGATTAAATTGTTGACCACAGCAAGATGAATTCTCGTTCGTAGACGCTAGGTTTCTTGACACATTAACTTTAATTATATTATATTTTTTGTAGGAATCTAAAATGTTATGTAAATTATCTCCACCCTTCACAATGACACCACCCCATACATATTTAGTAGCTTAACTTCCTTTTGAATCCACACACACACACAAACACACACACACTCTAGCTAGTAACAAAAAGAAAAATCATTTTAAAAAAATGGCACCTGTGCTCAAGGGAAGTGACTTTCAATCCTGTTCCGTTTTATTTTACGGTAAAAATCCTACGTAATAACAATTAAAACAAAAGTCCTATATATATTCTACCAAGCGCATACTTTGGCCATGTAGCGACACGTGTACCCATGTTTTTGGTCAATGTTTGGGTCGTAGTTTGTGATTTGCATGTTGCGGTACGTACGTATTTGCAAGTGATATTCTAAGAAAGTGAAAGCTCTGTACTAATTATTTCTGGGGTTTCTGTGCCATCACCTTGACTCAACCCTAGTTGCAAATCAGGCAGCCATTGCTTTTCTTCCCGCAGCATCGCTTGATTTAACTGCATATATATATATATATATAAACACATCATAAAATGAATATAACGATCGATCCAATTAATCTCGCAAAAACAAAATGATGAATTGAAGAGCAATTAATATAGTATTACCTTGATCAGAAACGGGGGTTCAAAATCTAGGTTAAGTCTATTGGATTGGTTGCGAGAGTACTCATTGAAGTGATCTGATTGAAGTGGATCTGGTTTTGGGCCAGCAGCGTTATTACCCCAAGCAGTGTAATTGGTAGGTAACCTTCTGAATTTCCATTGATGAGGGTTCATCATTTCCAATGGAGGCCTCCTTTCTTCTTTCAGAAATTGGCTTCGTCTACTCATGGGTGCCATCGCTTCGTTGACTCTTGTGAAACTTGGTCGATGATTCAAGTGCCATTGTATGTGTTGCTGCCTATCACATATGATCCAAAGAGTTTACATGGCTTTACTTTAGATCGATTCTATTGGCATGAAATGAAATGAACCGTATATTTATACATGAGGATAATTAACAAGAAGGGCTTAAATAGTGCATGGGCTATCTAAAAGCTCTTCGAATATCTCCATGGGCTCAATTATATATGTACCTTGAATCAGTAACCTTCTCATGTGAACGCGATTGGGAGTAGGAGGGCTGAAACAGACCTTGAACGAGACTTTGCTCGCAGCAATTACTTGATAGAATGATTCCACCGTTTCCCATCGTAAAATATTGACCATGTGATATCTGAGAAATAGAACCTTTTCGGGTTGATCTGTATGCTCGACCAAGAACTGCTGTGCACAATCATATCCCCACTATATTCATCAGAATTGAGGGATTTGATTTGTTAATTATTATAACCTTAACTTACCTACTACACTCTTTAATGGAAGTTCCCAACGTACTGCTTGCCTCAAGTGTCAACATTAATTGATAGGTCCTAATTAAATTAAAATTAATTACATATATGTATATGCGCGAGCATGCTTACTTGATAAAAGAATGTGGTATTTCCATGCTTACACATGTTACTATGTTAATTGTTGCTTACTTCTTCGTGGACGATGATTCTACTCAAAACTCGAAGTAAACGTAAAGAAAAGAAAAATTAATTACTGACTAATTTCTAAATAGTTCATTTTGGATTTTTGGGAATGCATGGGCCCATTTTAACTATATATATGTATAAGATCTACGTACCTATTATGGTATGTATACCTATCGTATATATGAGATCTACGAAAGAAAAGCTGATTAATTAATTGGCTTAATTAATGTAGGCTAACATCGTAAGTTGGGAGAAATAAGCAGTTTTCTTTCCTTTTTTTAGGTTAAAATGTAAATAAAACAAAAGCAATAAAAGGAAAAATGATTTTTTTGGCCAAAAACGAAAAAGGATTTACACAATCTCACCTTGCCCGGCCTCATCAAGTTTCTTGCTTCGGTACATCTGGAATAAAATTTCATAAACACAGAATCACTCGTAGAGAAGAATAAAAAACTCAAAGCCAAAGCCAATCCAAGGAGATAGCACTATCTTAATTAATTTATCTTTTTTTTTAGACCAAACTATCATAATTTATCTTAAACCGTCCTTTTAATTACTGTTATATATACCTGCAAGTGACTCTTGACATGAGCAATGCTAAGCCCTCTCACGTTCATTAGCTGAAGCACCAACTTGGGGGTAGCTCCTGCACCAGTTTATGCAGAAACAGTAAAGCAAGCATTTTATAATTGCAGAGAAAGCTTCTTTTACAAAGACAAGATTTAAGTTTTTTTAAGAAAAATCCTTATTTAAATATTCAATTATTATCAGATTTGATTGAAGATGTTCAAAAACTATTGATGAGATACTTACTCTCTCGGTTGGCCAAAAAAAAAAAAAAGATACTTACTCTCTTGGCCTCCAAGCCTTTCAACAGCTTGAACAAAGGAGAGATGTAGTTCAGGAGTCCACCGAAGCCGAGGCATCTTTGATCGAACATACTGTCTCACCCTTCTTCTTTCATTTCCTTCCGTCGATGTACTTCTATTAGTGGAAGTACCTTCATCCTTTGCTTTCCCGTCGTTCTTATCAACTGTCATCTCATACATTTCATTGTTGTCTGATCCTGTGCTAGCTTCTTCATTCAAGTCAAAGGATGAGCCTATCTGAGAAGATCCCAGTGAAGTTTCCTCAGTACTCCTGCTATTCTTCTTGTCTTCAATCTCGTATTTTTGATCTGATGACATTTTCATTATTCTGCGATGCTCTTGGTTAGCATTTCACTGAAACACACAGGAAATAGGACATAATATTTATATAAACACCCACATTTAAGAGTTTTCAAAATGTACGAAAAAGTAGACACGCACAGGCTGTAGTTGTTTATGTTCAGCATATAGTACTTTTTAATAGTATAGCACCTACAACAATCGTAAACTTCAAAATACTTTATAGGTGCATTCAATATTCCGCTACAGAAAATGCTAGATGGAGATGGTAGTCATTTAAAGAATATACCTATTACGTATACATGTATAATATCATTTAACCCTACAGAAAGCAGTGGTTGAGTCGTTCAAAGATAAAGAATAATTATAGTATAAAGAATGTAAACCAACTTCTCTACCCAAGAAGCTGTTGCTAATTAAATTTCGGGTGCAATATATGGCAGATTCATATATACATATATATATATATATATTTGTGTGTGTTTAATGATGCATAATTTGTAGAAAAGACTATAATTAAGTTGTAGAGAGAGAGAGATGTTGTTATCTCTATCAACATATGATAGTTCATTTTTTTTAGGATCTTTTATATAAGCACTAGCTTTTCGTACAAAAGGATCAAGGGTCACCGATTTTGTATTCATTTGTTCTTCAGTGGACAAATTCATACGTAAAATTACTGGGTACCCTAAAGGAAAGATTATGTAAATCAGGCCAGAAAGAAAATTAGAGGAAAAAGTTTATAAGGAAATTAAGATCATATATAGGACGTGAATGAGAAATTTCCAAAAACGTGGTTGTCTGTGGGGAAAAAATTTTCAAGTAGCTAGCTAATTAATTTCAGTGTTCCGTTAAGTGTTGGAAGAACCATCTAGAGTGAAAATAAATAAACTAAAGATAAGAAAGTTCACCAACCTAGCTAGTTGGAAACACACCTAAAAGGGAGGTGAAGAAGATGGGGAAGAACCCCAGAAACACACGAAGCAACATGATCTAATATCCCATAAGCAGAGCTGCGCCCAGAAAAGCAAAGAAATCAAATAACAAAAAGCATCGAATGGTCTTTTGAAATCATTTATGATGTTGATGCTCCTTCATTTCTTTCGCTTCCAACCCTATAAACGATCGTATATGTGCGATCAGAATCTAACCCTACAAAACCAGGAGGAACGGAGGAGACAGAGGATCGTATAGAGCAAGGAAGGGAATTATTAGATACCTGCAGGTTTCTTGATTTCTTGCTGATATGATTCAGAATCACAACTAGAGTATTCGTCAAGTTTTAAGATATAAGAAAGACTTTTATGGTTCCGGTGGCGAAAGAAAAACACAGAGAGAGAGAATTAAGTAATCAACAATATTATTCGGACAGGCTCCTTGTTGTGTCTTTAAGTTGAAATAAAATCACATAATGCATACAGATGCAAATGGTCCCTAGATTGTACGGTTGGAGATCATGTGACAACTCCTACACCCTCCATTGACAGTTGTAAAAATCTCTTGCTTCCTCGTGATTATTTTAATTGCTCTTGACCCTCTGCTAGCTAGAGACTTCTTTCTTTGTCATTGCGATGTGTATATATACATTTTGACAATTTCACCAAACTAGCTAATTCTGATTAATCTCAACACAGTATGTGTATGTATATTGTAGGGTCCATTCCCTTCGTCAATCTTTCAATTTCTTCTCACCTAAACTATGACTTTCTTTCCATATCTAAATCACTATTTTCTTGTCTCCACGCGAAATTTCGCAGTACGATGCCATTCTTTCCCCTTCTTTTAATGTGTTTTTTTAGCCCTTTTTTATGCATGCGTAATCGTGACGTCTATTTTTTTGGTCAGTTTTGAAGAATATTAGCGATTGAACAACCTTAATAATGGAGTAATCTGTGGGGAGCTAGGGGGGGTTGCATCCAAATAGTCAATTTTGGTGGGATCGATATGTGCAAAAACAGGGACATTATAATTTAGCTTTTGCGGCACTTTCAAAAAGCCGCTTGTATATATGTCTATATATATATATATATATATATATATGCATGCAAATATTGAATTAAGAAAAAAAGTTGGAGTCCAAGCAATGTATCATTCAGTCAACTTAATCTAGTATTACTTAACTTTGCACACGGATCAGTTGTCCGTAGGCAATATTTCACTTTTTACCCCCCAGAAAATCTCGAAAGTTGATTGCTGTAAAGAGAATGAATTGTGGGATGGGGACTTCATATATTACCTACTTGTTTGACAATCGAACTTATCCTCTAAAGGCATAGCTATAAAAGGAGAAGGGGGCTGGAGGAGTTGAAATTTTCATCAACTTTATTGACTTGTAATGTACCCAACTTTTTTAATTTCTTGAATATCTCACCCTATATATACGACGGTGTTTAGATTAACGACGTCTTTGTCATAATTCCCAGGTATTATTAAAGTGATTTCTACTGATCAAGCCTAATTAGTTTGTTACAAATTTGCTCAAGTTAATTAAATAACAGTTTCATCTACAGCATTCATGTTTTATTCTTTTGTCTGACTTGCAATTAATATAAGCGGTTCAGGCATGGCGTTTGAATGCAAAGGTTCCCTTTTTGGTGGTGTATTGTGTTGAATGTTGATCCCCATCGATCTGTTATATATATATATATATGTATGTATGTATGTATGTTAAAGCTCAAAGCCGGAACTGTAGGAATCATTAATTGTTATACGAGTTTGCTGATAGAAGATGGGAAAGGTTGATAAGCCAGACAGGAAAAACTCGTCTCCTTAATTTAGTATCTTGAAAATTTTTAGGGAACAGCGAAGGAATCAGTTCTGGAATTAGGTTTGGCTAAAACACACCAAACTCTAAAGAATTTGATCATTTTGCGTGACACTTGTAATTCCTGAGATTAATGTTATTTAAGGGTCGGAAGAGAGAAAATTTACTATATACGTAGAATTAGGGAAGGGAAATAAGAGTGCTTATCAATGAGATTAAGGAATTGATTATACAGATAGCCCCAAAATACACAGTAAGGTCGGTTTTGTCGCCTAATGAGCACGAGACATCCTTAATTATATTAAGCCAACCTTAAGAATCATTCAAAGAATTGGGTGTCTTAATTTTCTAGTATTTCATGAATTGAGGACGTCCCACGTGGCATTTTCATATATGTATACTTTAGAGTTCAGCCATCTACGTACGAACGGAAAATGTATAATATCTATACATTAGTTAAGTATAATATTGCATTGACCCTAAAAGGAGAACCATGTCTGATATTATCGTTAATATATATATATATATATATACATATATATAGAAAATATGCGAAAGGATAATATCCCCTTTATCATTTCGTGATTGTTGTTGACATCGTGCTTTGATAAAGTCAAAGGAAAATTATGTATGGTCAATAACTATTTTAAAGAAAGTGATTTCAGGAGTAAACTACTATTAACACCACGAAAAGATTGGAGATTTGTTTAATTTATATTCTCTAGTCGTAAATGCACATACATGCATACAGACACACACACACACACACACATATATATATGTACAAAACATATTGACTAACAGAGAAGAAATCAATGGATATGCATTTGACCGAAACAATGTACTTTTTTTATTTGTTTTTGGCCAATGAAAACATTGATGTGCTTATTATTGTTACTTTCCTGTGATTTTTAATTTACAAGCTCATTTAAGTTCCCCTACCCAAAAATAAATAAATAAATAAAACAATGTCATGCAATATCTACCCATTCATATTTATAACTTTGCTAGCTTTAAATATATATATAGTTATTAGGACTTGACGATGCATAAGAATTTTGTTAGGAACAAGCCCTGCTATAAGGGTTTGTTTGGTTAAGCAACTACGTACAGTCATATATAGTACAACCTCGATTATTAGTATATTGTAGAGAAAATGGCGCAGCTAGCCCCAAAATATATACATATATGTAAGGTTGGTTTTGTCGCCTGATGTGTACGTACGACCGCGATCATTAGTAATTAGGCGTCTTAATTTTCTAGTATTTCATGAATATATGAGGACATCCCACCTTGCATTTTATATATGTATATATACTTCAGTCGTCTGCGAGTAGAAAGATGAATAATATCTATACATTAATTAAGCATATTGCTTATACTGACCCTAAAAGGAGAACCATGCATGTCTGATATTATCATTTATATTTTATATAAAAAATGTGAGTGTCACACCCGAAAAAAATACAACTAGAATGGCTCGAGAATAAAGATAAAGAGAGATAATTGACTTTGGGGATCAACTTAGGAGGAGTGCTACCAAAATTTTAAGCAAAATTTTGGAAAACCAATAAAAGAGGAAAAAGATTGTCTGCAAAATAAAATTGGGTTTGAAAGTATAATTGTAAATAGAGAAGGTGTTAGGCACCCCCACAATGCTCGTTTTTTAGTATGATTACCTTATATTAATTGCATAAATTAATATACCTTTAAAAGTATTTTGGTTATCCTTTTGTCATTTATATGCTAAAGAAAGAAATCAAGGAAATTAAAGAGAATTGGAAAACAAAAAAACAAAAAAGAAATTAAGAAAATGAAATTGAAAAATATTTATTTATTTATAACGGTGAACTTGATTCAAAATCAAGGTTTGAGGTCTACGTACCGTGCAATAGGGATCAAAATTCATGTAGTTTGAGCTAAAAACGCGTGTCAGTTGATTAATATTTTTTATTATATTTTTGTGAGAAGAAAAAACTAATTGAAAATAATTTACTCTTTTAGAAACAGAACAATTTTCTAAGATTTAGATTGATATGTTTTAATTTGCGAATTAATTTAATTTCATTTACTTACTCTCTTGTTATTCAATTTTGAAAATATTTTTTTGAGTTTTTTATTTTCTTTAATTTCTGAAAATACTTTTAATTTTTGGCTTTTTGAAAATATATTTTCTTTTTCTTTTTCATTTTGGAAAGTGTTTATTTATTTTATAAAAGTAAAATTAGAGCCAGCAAAATGGGTCAGACTTTAAAATCAGAAGCCCGAAAGGAAAATGGGCTTTTTGGGCCTAACCCGATTGGCTCGTTTTCCTTTTTTTTCTTTTTCTTTTTTTTTGTCTAAAATATCAAAAAATGTACTATTTTATTAATTAATGATATATAAATTATAAAATTTAAATATTATGTTGATTTTTTGTGAATAATAGTGATAATTAGTTGTATTAATTTAAAAAATTATATGAAAAAATTTTGTTAAAAAAATATGAAAAATATTTTTAAAAAATATATAATGAAACTTTAATATTATAAAAATGATTAGTTAAATAATTAGACCACATGTGATTTTCGAACCCACGTAGGTACGTGAGTTAATCGTGTTATCGTGTGAGACAACAAGTCCTCGTAGGTATATGAGTGAGGCCAAATAACTTAGATTTATTAAAATAAATAACAATTATTTATAAATTTATTTAAAAAATATATATTTTAAAAGGTTTTAAATAAATGTAATAATGATATTTTTTGGTTCTTTAAATAATAATAATAATAATAATAATAAACTCTTATATCTTTGAAAAATAATTGGCTAAGTAATCATACTTAGAGGTTCTTGAACTTCCTCAAATATTTTAGTTAACCATATTGTGGCGTGAGATTGTGAGTCCATGTAAACATATTGGTTAGGTTACGCGCAATTTATTAAAATATAATGACTATTTATAAGATTTTTTTTAGAAAATAATAATAAAATTTTATCTAGCACTTCGTCTCGCTCTCACCCTCAGAGAGATCCTGGCTCACAGTTTCTCCTCGTTTTTGAGACCAGCTTCCTCTCTGGTTCGCTCCTGGGCCTCAGACCATGCTCCCTCTATTCTGGAACTCATCCACGAGCCAATCTGATTTGGGCCTTGTAGGGTCTTTTCTTTCGGCCTGAAAAGCTGTGTTTCAGCGTTTTGGGCCAAAATAGATTATTATTATTATTATTATTATTATTATTATTACTCCATCCGGTCCTTTATATAAGTCACTTTCTAGAAAAATTCTATAATCTTAAATATAAGTCACTTTACAAAAGTTTGTAAAGTATTAATTACTTTATTCCAAAAATACTCTTTTTCAAAATTGTTTTATGGAGCATTAATTGTTTTAGAAAGTTCAAATATATTGTATTAATTCGAGGTAAGGATAGAAACCAAAATAAAAGTAAAACAATTTTATTAATACAACTAACATTTCTTGATTCATGTGAAGTAGTTGAAGTACATTAAGAATCGAAGGGAGTACTTGTATTTGGGTAGGAGCATTGGGGCCCTGCATTTCAGCCCAATAAACATGTGCTTTACCTGCTAAAGAAAATTTTATCTTTTCTAAAAGCAAGTAACAAAATTTTTAAATAAAATTGAAAACAATTTTAATTAATTTAATTTATTCCAAGGTTAAAGCAATCCACTTGAATCAGACACACATCCAATGACTCCATTTCTGAGTGGAAGGAAACAGCAATTTCATAGAGCATACAAACATAAGCAGGTAATTACTCTCAAATTCATCAAAATGCACATAATAGCTAGAGAAGATAGAAATCATAATAGCCCAACACTGTTCGATACAAGATTCTAATTAACTATAAAGACAGAGCACCTAATCCAAAGTTCACGACAAACAGCATTCGAACCAGAAATATGAACCAATTGCGATAAAAACTCAATCCATCACTTGAGAGCTAAGCTTACTAGTTGAAGACCCAAATCTCCTTCCTTCTTCCACAGCTCTATTTTTTCTCTGCTACTAGGGATTTTCTTAGTAACTTCCTCATTTTTTTCCTTTTCTTTTCTCCCTTCGCCGCATCCAAGTCTGCTTCCCTTAGGTCTTTTTTTTAAGCTCTCTTCTCATCTCTCTTTCTTTCTGTATGGTTATTTTTGGCATGATCAACTCTCAAGGGTTTCCTTCTGTGGCCTTTTATAGGTGTGCATGTGGGTGGAAGACGTAGGAATTAGGTGCATGAAGGCTTCCTCCCTCATCATCGAACGCGTCTTCCTCATAGCCTTCACCTCCAATATCTCACCATACTAGGTACGGAGCAGTGGAGGGAGTCCTTTGTCATTTTTGCACCTCATTTGCTTTGCTCTCTCTCTCTTTCTCTCTCGCATACGTTGTGATTGGAACCCTAGCTCACCTTCTATCTCACAAATTTCACACTCGCACTTCGTCTCGCTCTCGCCCTCAGAGAGACCCTGGCTCACAGTTTCTCCTCGTTCTTGAGACCAGCTTCCTCTCTGGTTCGCTCCTGGGCCTCAGACCATGCTCCCTCTATTCTGGAACTCATCCACGAGCCAATCTGATTTGGGCCTTGTAGGGTCTTTTCTTTCGGCCTGAAAAGCTGTGTTTCAGCGTTTTGGGCCAAAATAGATTATTATTATTATTATTATTATTATTACTCCATCCGGTCCTTTATATAAGTCACTTTCTAGAAGGATTCTATAATCCTAAATATAAGTCATTTTACAAAAGTTTGTAAAGTATTAATTACTTTATTCTAAAAATACTCTTTTTGAAAATTGTTTTATGGAGCATTAATTGCTTTAGAAAGTTCAAATATATTGTATTAATTCGAGGTAAGGATGGAAACCAAAATAAAAGTAAGACAATTTTATTAATACAACTAACATTTCTTGATTCCCGTGAAGTAGTTAAAAGTGACTTACATTAAGAATCGAAGGAAATACTTGTATTTGGGTAGGAGCATTGGGGCCCTGCATTTCAGCCCAATAAACATGTGCTTTACCTGCTAAAGAAAATTTTATCTTTTCTAAAAGCAAGTAACAAAATTTTTAAATAAAATTGAAAACAATTTTAATTAATTAATTTTTTTCTTCTTCCTTTTTTTTGTTTTTTAACTTTTTATTAGTATTATATTTTTTAGAAGTTACATTTGTCTAGGGATTGCAAGATGTTTGCTAACTTACCCAATTAAAAGGGATTTTTGTTTATGTTGGTTTTCTATTATTTTTAATTAGTTAGCTTTTATTATCACTTTATTTTTTTAATTTTTATTTATTAAATACTCACGGAATAGGGTGTTTACTGTATGACTAATAATTATATACTGTTGATTGGCTGACTTTGAAACACGTTTCAATTTGATGAATATAACTTGCTAGCTTGAAATTAGGACTTGAGGATGTTTAAGAATTTTGTTAGGAACAAGTCCTGAGGTTTGTTTGGTTGGGAAGTAACTACAGTCACAAAATCTGCAGTATTCTTGAACAGTATTAAATATTAACATTACTCTCTCTCTGTATATATATAGACACGTCAAAGTTAACAATAGATCAACTGAATTGCAGAGTCTATTTAATTTTGCTGGTGATGACTACACGAAATTGCTCCCAACACAGTCATGTGCAACAATTATTAATTTAACCATACGAAATTACTTGACACACTTTTTCTTTTCCTTAAAGTCCATTTTGTCTTTATCTTCATCTTTCCCACATGTATCTATGTATGTATGACCTTCAAACTCTCCCAAATAGAGATGTTCCAGAGAAGTCTACCTTCAACATGAATCTATCATTTAAAAGTTTCCACTGCAAAATGTATCAAAATCTTCTTTTTTCTATTTATTTATCATCATTAGTTTAATCCATCCATTTTCAATCAAACAAGGGTATTAACTATGTGTTTGTCTTTTAGTTTTAACATATAAACCTACTACCATATATGTTTACTCCCAAAAAATAACGTGTGTGAATTGGGATGGAAACTTTTTTTTTTCTTTAAAAAAAGGAAAATATTAATTGAGGAGAGAAAATCAACTAACATTCATGATGATCATGGATTGGGCTAGTCATTACATGTTAATTTGTGGATTATTTTTTTTATATAATTATTTAAATTAAGAAAAATACTTATATATTTTTTCTTATATCTTTTTTGTGTTGTTTTCCAATTAAAAGTTAATTTGTGGATTATTTTTTAATACATTATAGATTTAGTCATTAATTATATATTAAAAGTGGTAACTTCTTAAATATGAAAAAAATTAAAAGATCTATATGTTAAATTTTAATTAGAGAATAGTATGAAAAATATATAAGAAAAAATATATAAGTTTAGTTCTTAAATTAATACAACTAATTATCATTATAATTGATCAAATATTAATATAATATTTAAATTTTATAATTTATATATTAATAATTAATAAAATAATATGTATTTTTAATATTTAAATAAAAAAGGACTTTTCGGGCCGGCTCATCACGGGCCGGGTCTAAATAGAACGGGCTCAAAAAGTCCAAATTGTATTTTTACACTAAAAATTAAAGCTCAGCCTGCTCATTTTTTTCAAGCCGGCCCATCAAATTTGGCCTGTTTTGACAACTCTATTGACCAATGGCCAGTTATGGCCTATCTTGGCCCATTACCAGAGCTTTCTAAACAACTATGCTTATTCTAATTTAAACATATAATCAACAAAATTCTAACACAGTTGCTAAGTGGTAAATAATTAAATTTCTTATATATGTTATTTTGAATTTAATCATTAATGGTATATATGAAAAATGTTAGGAATACTCTAAAGCTTCAATTCCTCTTCCATCATGGGTTGGAGCACAACATTTTCCAACCTTTTCTCTATAATTAGGAAATTTATTTATTTATTTTTTATAAGACGGAAAACAATAATTAGGAAATTTATTGATTTGGCTTGTTTTGCCCGTAAACCCAACGTAATGTGGGACATTATCAAATTTACAAGACAACCTTTCTAGCTTCTACTTCTTACTCAACAGATAATCTTAAAAGGATTAAAACTCTAATATCCAAGGCAACTCTTATAATTTTTTTTTTTTGGGTGGAGGGGCTAAAACTCTCACAAGGGTTAGTTCACACGTTCTTACAACCTAATACTTAAAGCAAAACTTTATAGGCTTAACATTTTGTTTTTTCCTACAACCTCTTAATCTGCCGATTTTTCTCACAAGGTTTTTAAAAATTTAAAGGAGAGATCTGACGAAGGACTAATTGATCAATATAAATATAATTTAATTTAAAAAATAACATTTATATTTATAAATAGAAGCATTGCTATAAAATCGATAAAATTTGAGTATAAATTGGTCTATCATTAGAAAGGAAAAATAAACATTATTGGAAATTAAGAAATATATATACCAAGTTTTACATTCTATGAAATAATTAAATACTGTATTACTTTTTTGAAATATTTTATTCAAAACACGTTTGTGTTCATTTTAAAAAATGAAGCAACGGTATAACGTTAAACTCTTTGAAAGAAGATTGATATACCATCCTATTTGAACAATACATAAATAATTACATAAATTTCAACTTCTTTTTTCTGGTATAGTTTGGAAATTTTCAATAATAATATTAATAATAATAATAATAATAATAATAATATTATTATTATTATTATTATTATTATTTTGTTGTTTTTTGGATAAACAACTTTTTTTAACACTAAAAATTAAATTCTCAGCTAAAAATTAATTTATTCGTGAGTTAGAGATTATTAAAATGAATTTTATCTCTCCAAATAAGATCTTTTAGATACATAGATACACAAATTCAGTAAAAAATGATGATCTAGATAACTTAAATTAATTATGTTTTGAGCTGAAATTAATCCATTCATGAAAGCAATTAATTAAGGAGAATAGTTAACAAACATTGTAAATGTTGGTGGTCAACTAATGGCAAATAGCCAACGACCAATGTGGTCTTTTGTGTTGGCAAAGAAGCCAAACGGATTTGGATGCTGGGCTGGGTTGCTGTATGCATTAAATCTGGACCATTTATATTAAATATGAATAATTTAAATTTTATTTTATATTTTTATTTTATTTTTATTATTAAACATTTTTTTTGAAATATTAGAATTAAGAAATTATTTTTATTTTTATTTTTATTTTTTTTAAATTAAAAAATTATTAAAATTTAAAAAATAAAATAAAATATGGAGCGTCTATATTTAATTTGGACGGTCTACATATGCTGGCACAGCAGCACCGGTTTCAGCAGAGAACCCAAATCCAAGCCAAACAGGGACGCACGCTGGCAGAGACATAAATACGCGAGCGCGCGAATTGTGGGACGCTAACAATTTAACGTACAACAAAAGCGCATCCGACTCTCCGACTTCTTCGGAAGTGGTCCCATCTCCTCCACTCTTTCTGATCCCTCCCTCCTCGCCGCCGATCACCCCTTCGATGACCGCCGATCAAAGTCTTCCTGTGGAGCCCGCCTTACTCTAGCACTCCTTCCAAGGTTAATTCTTTGGGAGCCATCACTTGCTAAAAGAAAATTCTAAAATTTATTTAAAGAAAAAAAAAGAAATGAGATGGAAAATTTAACACATCTTCTGGAGGGGCTGGCAGGGGTGATGAGAGAGAAGCGAGGGGGTAGGGGAGAGACAGAAGCTCAGAAACCCAGAGAGAATGCCCAGGTGATGGTCTAAGAGAGGGTCCTCTCAGATCATCGTGAAAAAAGGCAGCAATTTAAAAGATTTTTTTTTGAACTCTTGCTGCCTTTTTGTTGACTCTCAATCACCCCCACCGTGGCTGCATTGCATTATCTTCTCCTGTTTATTCATCCTCATCGTCCATTATTAACGTCCAGCATCAAGTGCAACACACGGAGTCATTTTCCCGCACCTTTCTTTTGCTTCTGCATGGTAATCTAATCCCACTTTCTTTATCAATGGATTCGTACCATACCCACCTTTTACCCCTTTTTTTTCTTTTTTTATTCTGATAACCAGAAACTTTACTTGGTAATGAGGTTATTCCTTCTTTCTTTTTTGTTATGGTATTGTTTGGTTTCTGACTCTGCCTTCTTAAGTATTTTTTCCCTTCTTTGGTAGAAGTTCATTTCATTTGGCTAATTTCTTCTTGTGGGTGAGATTTCAGCTCCAACCATATTGCGGAGGGCCATTGAAAGGAAGATTTTGAGCCGGGTTATGCCTTTGTTGAAGAAGTTGTAGACGAAGATAATAAATATAATCATGAGGGACCCTGATGTGTTCTTTGGAACCAGTTGCCTACATTTCTTTTGATTTTTGTAAAATAGTTTGTAGTTAGTTAATTGTTTTGCTGGTTGCGACGTACGGGTAGATTGAAGGGGTATTTGTGTAGGTAAAGCCTCGCGATTTTGTATGCTTTCTCGTCTGGCATATTGGCTTTACAAAGCAATGGGGTCTAGATGTTACTCATACGTATTTTGGAGCAGAGTTTATTCTGCTTTTATTCTTCTGTGGGGTATTCGTGCATGTTGGTCACTTAATGACGAAGGTGATTTTTAGATATAATCCTTTCATCTGCCTTTTCCAACCAACATGTATAGTCTTTTGACCTATAATTTTCATCTTATCTGGAATGAAAATACAGTAATGGCTTTATTGGAGTTCCGGGCTAGAATAGATTCTGATCCTCATGGTGCTTTGGCTAACTGGAGGAATGATCTTGATCATTGTGAGTGGTTGGGTGTTCAATGTGTTGACAGCACAGTACAAAAGCTGTAAGTTCCTTTTGTTTTCCCCTAAGATTTCTGGCAAGGCTCGACTATTTTTTTATGGAATAGATATACTTCTTGTAGGAACTTAAGTGGGCTATCTTTGGAAGGTACACTGGCTCCTGAGCTTGGGAAACTAACCAACTTGAAAGCTCTGTAAGGATTCTACACAATTTTCCCATGACTCTGTTTCTAAAGTTTTGATACCTGAAAGTATGTCATGAAATTCTTTACATTTTCCAATTCCCTAATCATGAATATCCTGTATTTCCTTTCATCTAAAAATGAAACTTCAAGTTTCTGCTATATTGTAGTTTTTTTATATTATTAGCTTGCCATAGACTGGTCCCAATAAACAGCTTTCATTTTATGTTATTCGGTCCTTTTGCCATTTTGCCTTTCCTTTCCCATCTTCCTTGTAATGTAACCTTTTAAGCTTGCATCATGGCAGTTTCTTTCCTTCAATCATGTAAAGATTAAAGCAATTACTATTTTTGAATCAAAGAAATATAGTTAATTTGCATTAGCTTGTTAATTTTGTCAGTGCTAGAAGGATGTGCATATGAACACTTTTGAAGTCCATCAGCTTACTTATTTTGTTGGACATGAATTATGTAGTCTGTCTATTTGATTAATTCAATTTTCTTTAGACCTTAACAGCATATTTCCTCTTTTTGTGACTGATTCTTCAGATAAAGATTAAATTAAAGGAATTTGCTAATGATATTTCATTTGCCAACAGAAGAGACGATTTAAAATTAGTATTTTCTTTCCACTTCTTTTTTCCTAATTAGCTTCCTCTATTGTTCTGAAAGAGTATTATGCAAGAATAAGTTTTTTGGCACCATTCCTAAAGAACTTGGAGACCTAACTAAGCTGGAGTTGTTGGATTTGAGGGACAATAGCTTGACTGGAAGTATTCCAGCAGAAATTGGCAGGATGTTGCTCCTAAAAGACTTGTAAGCTAACTTCTTTTTTGTAATCTGCATAACTATATTTCTCCGAAAGCATTCGTATCTTCAATAAAATTATATGTTACCCCAGGTTTCTTTTTGGCAACAACATTGAAGTCAATGTTCCTCAAGATCTTGGGAATCTTGAATTACTTTCTAAATCACTTGTTGACAATCGTACATCTCATCAGACAGCTGAAATTAGTTGCATGAATAGAAAACTTGGACAATGGTAAGCGTATCTTCATTTTTATTTTTTTGATTAACTGACATAGTGACCTTTACTGTTTGCCCTGTTCTCCAAAGTCATTGAGACATGAGAACTCTTTTCTCATAGATACGGTACATAATGTGCCTATGAAGGAAAGATGTTTAAGATTTAGGGATATGTTCAATCAAAAGAAGAAACATCTCTGAAAGTCATAGGGATGGGTTCAGATGTGAATATATTCAGTTTGAGCTCACATATCATCATAATTTACTTGCTAACTTTCTGCTTCATGTGGATTCTCTAACATCCTTAATAGATATTGGTCTTTTGCTCCATTGAATCTTTTCGTGCAAGATGTTATATAGAGAACAAAACTCAATTTGGCAATGTTTGATGGAAAATCAAAGTATTGGTTACTATTTAATATGTTAGTAATTGATGAAAATCCAAACTACTAATCATGATGGCTAGTGAATACTCATGGTGCCCTTGAGCCTTCTAAACTTAAACAGAAAAATATGGGCTTAGATGTTGCCATTTCCTTTGTGGAATAGCAGCCTCAACTATGATAACAATTTGATTTATTCTTATATGAGAAGTTGCAAGTTGATAGCTAAGACATGGCTGTAATGAGCAGTCAAAATAAAATTGAGTTGTATTAGATTTTTCAGGAGTTTCATTCATTGGAATACATGATTTCACCTAGTTTGTTTCTTCCTATATGGTTAACCAAGTTTACATATGGTTTTGAATTTGCATTTTCTGGAGCTTATGATGCATGACTTCAGCAGTGTGTGGCAGAGCAATTTCAAACTATGGAACATGGGACAATCGCTTGTCATTCCAATTAAAGGGGCAATTTCGAAATGCCTCAATTCCTTGACGCTACCATTGTGCGTACATAAGTTTGGCCCCAGCTTAATCTCAATAAGCATCCATATGTTTTGTTCTTTCGTTGTCCTGTAATTATTAAAACTGTATGCACTATTTTCAAGGTTCAAGCTACAGAGCTGCCATAGATGTGAAGAGAATTGCTTTGACAATCAGCCAGGTGAGTGGGAAATTCTTGTCTGAACTTTGGTCAATTGAGTGATAGAAATTTACCATACTTATTGACAATATAAATATATCTTGCATCGCGTATGTTCAGATGAGTCAGCGATTGCTCCAGATCTACTTGACAAATTTGAACGTCGTAAATTACTTGAACAATCCAGTAACCTCCCAGCTGCACCTTTTAGTGGCGGGTCTACGAAACAGATCATTAGTCTCCCAACTACCCTGAGTAGTGGAGCTTTTCCAGCTGTGTTAAATGACACTAGTAAGAATCAAACTCAGTCACCTGCACCATTGCCTTCACCTACTTCTTCTGGAAATGAATCGAATCAACAACCTTCAGCTAAAGTTGAGGCCTCTGGAAATGCTTGGAAGTACATAATTATTATAATAGGTGTGCTTGTGTTGGTCATCATTGCTGTTGCCATATTTTGCCTGTGGAATAAAAGAGCAGTAAAAGCAATTAGGCCATGGAAGACAGGATTAAGTGGACAATTACAGAAAGCTTTTGTGACAGGTAATTTTCTTGTGGGTGAATAAATATTACAATTTATTACATTGAGGTACAGACAACATGTAGTTAAGTTGAACTTGCAATTAAATGCTTTCGTCTTATTTTTCGGGCTTATCACCTGGTGCAACTAAGTTATAAGTGTATATTCCCTCATGTTAGAAATCACTGTTTATTATGGTGACAAGTGACAACTCTATTGTTTTTTTCATATGTAAACCAGGGGTCCCCAAGCTAAATAGAGCAGAGTTGGAGGTAGCCTGTGAGGATTTCAGCAATATCATTATAAGGCTTCCTCATTCCATTGTATACAAGGGAACCCTGTCTAGTGGAGTCGAGATTTCTGTTACATCAACTCTGGTTACTTCTGCCCAAGATTGGTCAAAAAGCATGGAGATTGTTTATCGAAAGAAGGTTTGTTTCTTCTAAAGTCAAAGGAAAAGAAGATTCAATAATGAGTCCTAATTTAATTGAGAACATGAATCTGAATTCTCAAACTCTTTCTTGCTAATTTTCTCTTTATACACTGTAGATTGATACCTTGTCTCGTATAAATCATAAGAACTTTATCAATCTTATTGGCTATTGTGAGGAACAAGAGCCATTCACTAGGATGATGGTGACTGAGTATGCTCCAAATGGATCCCTATTTGAGCATTTGCATGGTAATATTCTTTCATTTACCTTGCACAGAAAGTCTTAGTATATTTTTATTCTTTTTACTAAATGGCCAAGTTCTGTGGACTATCTGTTCTTTTAAAAAACAAAATCAGTTGAGGGACTTGAACACCTTGATTGGAGTGGGAGGATGAGGGTTATTATGGGTGTGGCTTATTGTCTTCAATACATGCACCATGATCTGAATCCACCAGTAGCTCATAGCAACCTCGACTCACATTCCGTCTTGTTAACAGACGATTTTGCTGCTAAGGTATACCTATTTATGTCTTCCCTCTTTCTGTTTTTAGGGCGATGTGCTCTTTCTTTTCTTGAGATGTTATTACATAGCTCTTTCCTCTATTTGGAAAATAAAGTGCTTCTCTTCTTAGAAAGATACACTACACTGTATCCTATATAATTGTACTTATTTTGACCAGAATACTTTTATATCTATTATTTATATGATATAACAAATACTACGTGTGTGTGTGTGTGTATTTTACCAATATAAAATTGTCAGTTTTCTCTAAATTTTTACGAATATTACATTTGTTCTTGAAAGTGTTCTGGTCCTATTCTAGTTTTAATGGATAAATGCATATTGCAATGCAAAGGAGAAGACTGTAATTTAAGAATTTATATCTATATATAGAATAAAATTTATAGGAAATCACACTTTTCATAAGTCATGAATAATATGACTCTTCTCAAACTTTGTGTCAAGTATGGACACACATTTTAGTTTTTTTTCTTTTTTTGGAAAGGAAGATTAATTTACCCTTTCCTTGAATATTTTCATTATATGTTGGATCCCAAGTAATTGTGTATTTTCCATTCAATTGTTCCCTCAGGTTGTACTGGTCATTTTTAGCTCATCAACTGAAGATAAACCAAATTCAAAGAATTCTGAATCGCCACCCAATGCTGATCCTGAAAAAAACGTTTATTGCTTTGGAAAATTATTATTTGAAATCATTTCTGGGAAATTACCAGACTCTAAAGAGCAAGAACAACTTGAGAAATTGGTAAGCTTTAAATACATCAAATGATCTTTTTCTTCTCGTTCCCATTTTTAGATCTGCTTTCTAGTTAAATCTAAATCTACGTTTATCATTGTCTCTGTAATAAGTTGATTCTCATTAACTTCAGGCTGGTGAATTTTCAAACGGTAAGAGAAGCATCAGTTATATGATCGATCCTTGCCTTGAATCCTTCAAAGAGAAAGAACTTGATGTGGTTTGTGAGGTGATCCATGAATGCACCCAACCTGATCCAAGTTTGAGACCCACAATGAAGGACATAACTTCCAAATTGAGGGAAATTACTGGTATATTACCTGACCAAGCAGCCCCAAGACTTTCCCCACTCTGGTGGGCTGAGCTAGAGATCTTGTCAGAGGAGGCAACTTAACTTCTGTTTTACTGCTCACTTCATTGTAGTAAAGTTAAGTGACCGGAGTCCAATCCATCTTCCCGCTAGTGGTACATCAATATATACACATGCGACCAAAATTGATTATCTTTGTTCTTTCCTAAGTCCTTCGGGTTCACAACATAGCTACTCATGTTCTAATGGAAGCGTGTTATGTTGTTTACAAAGCGGGGTGCTTTAAAGTGTATTTTTTGGTATTTAAGTTTGGAATGTAAAAAATGCTAACAAAAAGTTTTTGTATAGGTCTGTTAATGGAACTGATATGATTATTAAGCTAGTGGTGGCATCCCCGAAACGCACACAAAGAAAGACCCATAGAATATAGGCGCTGAAAATTCTGCATAATGTGTTTAGTTACAGAATTAGGTTATTTGGTCAAAACTCAGGATGTTGGTAATGAATAAGATTACTTCCAGAGTCCAATCCAATCTACGATTGTCTATGTAAGAGAATTACTCATTCTGTCACGCCCCATAGACACAGAGTTGTCCCAGAAAATGAGGATTTAGAATCTATTTTCTAACGTGTTAGTAGCATCTTACACAGATGAATTTATAACGACATCATGTCTCTTCAATGACGTCAACATGCATACAATACAATCGTCAGTTATTTTTGGGCAAATCCTTTAAACGACAGCTGGTTTCGAATCCTATGCTCCGCCGGCTTGATAGTGACTTCCACATTGGTCAATATACAACACAACTGCTTCTGTTCCATCACGTCACAGAGCCAGTATTTGATTTGATATGGATATGGAACCTAGCATGGAGATTTTTTTTACTTACTAGCTTACAGAAATTGTGTACACTAGGCCAATCACCAATTATCATTAAGGTGTAATCAAAATTTGATTTCATTGAAACTAATTAGGATCGACTGTTTCCAGAAGGACGATATTCCAAGCTTTTTCTAACCCATTACTCTGTATCTTCTATTTCTTCTTCCTATTTTTATGATATGGCCAACTGAAACATAACCAGCAAAACCAGAGCAAGACTGATTAGCTTGTTTCAGCTAAAGCCTAAATATTTAAAATTGACTGTATAACGATCACTTCACTTGTCTCAATATTTGTGTGCAGCCATGTCAGTGCTGACCCCCATTGCCTGAGACGAAGATGCAGAGAAAGAGTTGCAGCTAAGAACTGCACACACTGCAATGGAGTCAGCACATCCAACGTCCCCTTCAGTGTCTTGAGCCTCGCAATCCGCCGCCTTCATCACCTTCTCTAGCCCACACATAACCCCCTTCAACGCAACTTCCACCAGCCCGTCCACCACTCCCTCTGGGCGGCGGCTCGACAGCTTTGCCAGCTCCGCCATTTGCCGGTCAGCTATGGCCACCTGCAGCCTCTCCATCTCCCTCTCCACCTTCTCCTCCTCCACCCTTATCCTCATCCTCAGCTCTTCTATCTTCCTCCGCTGCTCCTCCCTGATGGCAGCCAAGGTGGCACCGGGCTTCCTGACCAGAGAGCCGAGGAGGTGGAAGGCGGAGGAGGGCTTCCACCCGGTGAGCCAGGAGGAGTAAGCATTCTCCAAAGGGGTGAGCCACGTAGGGGAGAAGAAGGGGAGAACGTCTTCACGAGCGGAAGCCCATTTGACAGTGTATTACTCCTTGAGATGGGTTGTGACTTTGGAGACCAGAGCTCGCAGGTCTTGGTCGTTCTTGTCCACATGGTTCCTTTGTTCAGACACCTCCACCTCTGTGAGCTGATGAAGGATGTCTTCAAGTTTACAAACCCAGTTATGGTAGAATTCAGAGAACCTGTGTTCCGCCTGCGTTTTCATATTCGATATCACAGATATTATGTATGATCAAGGGTGATTTTGAAGAGAGATTTAACCAAGCAGCTACTCTGTGTGTGTTTAGGGGTAGAAGTCTGTGAAGAGGCGAGAGGTGATGAAGGAAAGAGACCAGATGGAGAGAGGAGGAGAGGCCACGGTATGAATGGGTGTGGCTGGGTAATTGGTGCTTGGATTACTCGCAGCAATTGCCTTTTTACTCATCTCTTACAAACCAACATCAGGATGAACATGTAGTTCCGATATAATTTCAAGATTCATGCAGATGTTTATTTTAATTTTTTTAAAAATAATAATTAATTCAATGGATGTATGTCAATTGAGCCCATCTTTTTAGGGATAATTAGAGCAGCGATAAGCATACAGTTATACAGCAACGTTGTCAATACAAATTGGCTTATAGAGGAGAGAAAACACAGACAAAATTTTGGTAGTCCATAAAGTTATGCAGATTGGAATGTATTTAGCATCAAAAGTCTGTAACGGTGGTCATTTCTTTTCAAAGAGATGTCTTGCCTCTCAATTTTGGGATCTTCGCTCTTCGCTTGATTCTATCTCCTTCCTTCCTCCATTCTGGTACATTGATCTTCGTGTTGGAGTTTAAACATAGATTCTATGGAAGTATCAGCTGGTGCTGGTTTGACAAATAAAAAAAGAGTTATTCATTGACGTGTTACTGACATGCTAATCCAGAGAGCTAGTGTATGCCCTTTGCATTATTTTTTTCACTCAGGAGAAAAGAAAATAAAACAGAGCAGCTTTAGTGTTGAGCCAGAAATAGAATCCAGATTGCAATGCTAAGTGCTTACACCATTCACCTGAAATTTTGAGACGTCTCTCTTTGGGAGCAACTTGATATTCAACGTGGAATATGAGGCTGGGCTGTGTCAAGCTTCCTCCTCACTTGAAGGAGAATAGCCAAGTAAAGTGTAGAATTCAACTCAAGACATCTGTTTTTTCCCCTTATTTTTTTTTAATTATTAGCATTCAAATTCAGTTATTTAAGACTTCTTGTTGGAATGTGTTTCACAAGGCAAGTCTTTGGACTTAAGTAGATTTTGAGCTTTCTACTCAATAATAATAACAAACGAGGTAGGTTCTTCCCCAGGTTGAGTGAGTCTATTCACAGGCAAGTCACGGACCTTGAAGTATGATTCATACGTCGATGCATTTTTTGTCGCTATAAATAAATCTCGTTTGAGAATAAATATGTCATGCGAAGGAGCTGGCTATGTCTATCTGCCGCTCATAAACCTTAAAACTTTACAAAACACAATAATTTCTTAATCAGTTAAGGAGGCACTCTATGTATATATCTTAATCTTATTCTAATTTGGGTTCTGGCTATTAATTGGCAGTGTGGCGCCACCGCCAATCAACCTGGAGAATGCCCAAGTGATGGAGTTTCAATGACGCCAATGCAAATGTCACTCACAGTGTCAAGGATTTGTGAGGAGGCCAAGTTTTAATGAGATCGATATCTTTATATTTTCATCACACACGTACGTGCGTACGTGGAGTTGTGTAATAATATTCTTACTCCATGAAATTCTGTTGATGTGTGGATGAAAATGCACCAACTTATGTAGACATTATATTTTGACACATTGTAATGCATGCACCACTTAGATTCCCATGAATTGACACGTCGCCATTTTCTAAACGTACGCTTCTTTTTTAATTTTAGAGAAAGAAAAAGACAGAAGAAGAAGAAGAAGAATATTTGTGGAGTTATTTTTATCCGTTATAAGTTTAATTTTCCTGGTGGAATTTCATTATGACAGTTGGTCGACGGTCATCATTTTTTCCCTCTTAAATCTATACTAATATCAATCTGAAATTTGTTTCTTCCACACATGATAAAGCATATATATAAGTATCAGTCTCTCATACATTCAATATACCATCTCAGAACTAAAATGAGCTCCACGAAAGCGACTGATCATCCCTGATTCTTCTCTTAAATTAAGAGGATGCATGTGAACTGTTGTCTATAAGAATTCTGAATCAAATATTAATAATGTTTCTCATAACCTTTCTAAGTGACACTTTTGGGGCGTGCCCAGATGGCCTTGTGCTTATTAGGTCACTGAACAACTTGCTATTACCAAATCCAAACTTGCTCTCAATTTCTGACAGACTAGCTAGATGTTTCATTTCTCTCATTCTCTGAGTAATGCGAATTGTGACCTTGATCTGCCATGTGGGTTTGTTCTCTAGCCCACGTGGGATCCCCATGGCCACTTATTATCCAGCTGTCTTCACTCTATTGGAGGATACTCTGTTTCCAAACCTGCTCTCAGGCCCTAACTATTTGGTCATTTCTCAGAAATGGCAATTCGTTGGTTGTATAATTCCAATTTATCTTGCCACATTTGATTACTTATTTCTGAACCTCTGATTCATTTGTACAAGATTATTATAATGAAAAGTTAGTCAGATGGTACAGCAGCACTTGCCAACCAGATCAATCTGCACATTGATATGTCATTTTTAGGTTCAAAATTTTCCAAATGAAGAAGCTGCGGTTTGATTCCTCATAGGCGCCCAGTGATATAGCTATCATTAGGGTGAGAATTATTTGGGGATATAATATTATAATAGTCCGTTCAATCATTATTAAAAGCAATTATCAGATGTTGACTATTTACCTTAATTTAAAAGCGATATAGACAAATTCCAATGGAAACAGATGAACCGGAAAAAAAAAAAAATCTCTAATCTGAATCACCCAATTCTAGTACGTCAAACCCTGCAATTCATTTACTTAAACACAACTTGAAATGGCAAATTAACAACTAGTAGCTAGATTTAAATATATACTCCCTCTAGATATTAATATATCACCCTTTAAACTGAATATATTAAGATAGGAAGTTAAAATTAGTTAATAACTTTAATTTTTTTCAAAATTCACAATATTTTTTTTAAAATTATCCTCATTGAAACAAGTACAACAACAACATTAACTTTATTCCACTAATTAGGATCGGTTACATAAATAAAATTATTCTTACCAAAAATCAATAAATATTAAATAAAGATATTTTTGATAATACATAATAAATATTACATCATTTTCAAAAGGATCTCATTAAGATGAAATGAAATATTATAAGATGGATTAATGTATGGCAGTTCATTAGTTAGAATCAGAATTATCCCAAATAAAACCAACTCAAAGATGAGTAGTTGATGTTCTATTCTAGTGAGACAATCACCAGAACCAAACGTACTTAGAGACGGAATCTGAATGTAAATCATTTTAATGAGATGCAATAATAATGTTAATTGAAGTCAATCTCTCCTCCACTAGCTTGTTTCTCATCTACAAAAAATCCCGGAAGAATTTTAGTAAATTCCTGATTATCCCCAAATTGCAGAAGAAATCAATAAAAAATAACTATAACAGCCTCCTATTATTTAACATAAATAGAATAAAAGTGGGATAAACGAGAATTTCTTAACCTGCTTAAATTTCCATATACGTGAGTGAAGCTCTCTTGTACATATATAGAGCAAATTCTTGAATTTGTCTTCACTACAATGGGGAATTGTATCGGACCTTGACATTTTGGTAGGTATGAAGAAAGTTGTGTCCCAAGCTAGAAATAAAGTCAGCCATTGCTTTGATCTTTCGCAGCACAAGAAATGGAACAATCCCTCCTAATGGGTATGTGTGTGGTTACAGAAAGAATGTAGCCTCCGAGGCCTCGGGATTTCCCCTCCAATTCGCTCCTTCTGCTACAACATACCCAGGAAGGAAACGCAGAGCTGGAGAAATGGCTTAGTTTTTTCTCCAAAGCTTGAAACCCATTTCTCCGTTCTTGCTTAGCTTTTATATATATATATATATATGGAAGGAGCAAGAATGGAGAAACAAGGCAAATTTTTTATGCAGAAATATGAGCTTGGCCGTTTTCTAGGCCAAGGCACGTTCGCTAAGGATTACCACACCAGAAACTTGAAAACTGGGCAGCCTATTGCCATAAAGGTCATCGATAAAGAGAAGATCAAGAAGGTTGGCTTGATCGAACAACTCAAGCGAGAAATCTGTGTGATGAGCATAATGAAGCACCCCAACATTGTGCAGCTTCAGGAAGTGATGGCAAGCAAGACTAAGATTTATTTCGCGATGGAGTACGTGAAAGGTGGAGAGCTTGTCGCTAGAGTGTGCCAAGGGAAGCTCAAGGAAGACTTGGCCAGAAAGTACTTTCAGCAGCTCATCGGGGCGGTGGATTACTGTCATAGCAGAGGGGTGTATCACCGTGACCTGAAACCGGAGAATCATCTGCTAGACGAAAATGGGGATCTTAAAGTTTCAGACTCTGGACTAAGCGCGTTGTGGGAATCCAGAAAGACCGACGGGCTTCTCCATACCATGTGTGGCACTCCAGCTTATGTAGCCCCTTAAGTGATCAACAAGAAAGGCTACGATGGAGCCAAGTCAGATATTTGGTCGTGTGGGGTGATTCTCTTTGTTCTCCTTGCGGGGTTTCTTCCTTTCCAAGACAAGAATTTAATCGCAATGTACATGAAGATCTGCAAAGCGGAGTTTACGTGTCCACAATGGTTCCCACCTGAGGCACGAAAGCTTCTCTTCAGAATCCTTGATCCAAACCCAAGAAGAAGAGTAACTATTTCCAAGATAAAGGAAACACCATGGTTTAGAAAGGGAGATAACCAGATTAAATTCCCTCAGTTACTACTATCCCCTAATGTCAGCCAAGTTGAATCTGTCTTTGATTCATCAACTTCAGATGATGACTCAATGCCGAAAAACGAAGCAGAAAGCTCCATGAGACCACCTAGTTTCAATGCATTTGACATTATCTCTCTGTCTTCGGGATTTGACCTTTCTCCTCTGTTCTAGAAAGATAAGACTACAAGACAGGATGCTAGATTCACCACCACGAAAGAAGCCTCCACGATAGTATCAAAACTGGAGGAGATAGCTCAGGTGGACAGCAAATTCAAGGTTGTGAAGAAAAATGGTACAGTGACATTGCAGGGTAGCAAGGTGGGGAGAAAGGGGTAACTTGGCATAGATGTTGAGATTTTTGAAGTCACGTCGTCGTTTCACATTGTGGAGGTGAAGAAAACAGCAGGAGATACATTGGAATATATGGAATTCAGGGACAAGAACTTGAAACCTTCTCTAAAGGATATAGGGTGGGAATGGCAAGGAAGTGAGCAGCAGGAACCTTAGCTTCTACCAAGTGTTAGGGTTTTTGTTTTTTCCTGGAAAGAAGCTCCCTTATTCTTCTATCTAAATGCATGCTTTTGAACTTTCTGCAAAGTCGTTAACTGGCATCTGCTAGTTTGGATAGCGAAGAGAAATCTCTGCAGTAAGAAAGATAGGGACAGAATTGAAATCTGGTTTTCGTTGATTTGGTTTGATCAATTTTATGGAGAGGTTTTATAGGTTTTTTTTTATTTGAAGCAGATTAGATTACACTGTGTTGGAGATCTATGCTTCAGCTTATCCCATTAAAGCGTTCCTATCCATGAGACACCTAACAGTTTTGTTAAGTTTGAAGTTGTGTTGATTCCTGGAGACATTGGAGAGAAACAGTAAATCTCTACTCCATTTAGACACTTCAGTTTTTACCTTCTGGTTGTGATAATTTTTTGGTGTATAAGAGTAGAAAAGAAAAGAAAAGAGTTCTCTGTTTTATATCCTTTTTTTTTTCATTTGCCTTAATTTTTGTACATCTTTTGAATGTAAAAGTTAAACCTGATTGCATTTTTTTCTTAATCTCTTATTTGGTTCACAAAAACAAGTTGATCTTTCTTTTAATAAATCTGGAGCAGTTTCGTCTCTATTGATCTCTGAACATCTTTTTTTTTTTGGGTGATATACAAAATAACAAAAAAGAAGAGTACCAAATTTTGAAATTTGGGAGACAAAAAGGACACAGGTTCCTAACATTTCATGAAATATGTCATTTGACAGAGATCAGCGCAAGCATGTCTCTTTGAATATGTGTTTGAATCACCAATCTTAAATAGTATTATTTGGGAAAATCTCTGATTGGGATTTACTCTTCGTTTGGTTGATCATTAAAAAATAACTATAATTAATTAAGCTCAATGGTGAAGATAAAATAGGTATAGAAAGGACAAATGAATTCCTAAAGTTTGCATCATCCAACTCAAACCCATCACCCTATCTATCAGTAACTAACGTTGCATTAAAAACTTGAGCTTTTCTACGTTCCATTCTACCTAAATCTGAGGAAATTAATATTCTGCTTTTCTTTTAATCTCATTCAATTTGAAAACTGCATAGCTCCAATCATCTTTTGACGGATTAAAACATATTGGGACGATCCCCCAACCAAGAAATTAAGAAGTTGCAGAAGATAATGGACGCACGCAAGAGTCTTTATCAAGTTGCCTAATCATGTGATTCACCATCGTGCCAGAGCAATGGG
This sequence comes from Adenanthera pavonina, assembly GCA_026686845.1. Taxonomy (NCBI): domain Eukaryota; kingdom Viridiplantae; phylum Streptophyta; class Magnoliopsida; order Fabales; family Fabaceae; genus Adenanthera; species Adenanthera pavonina. Next base: position 18,219,944 of record JAIVEN010000002.1, on the reverse strand, counting down.
AAGACATGAAGATATAATGTAAAACCTTGCACATCATTGGACCACCTAGCTGCCTCTGACCCAACACTCATCTGTTTCTTGTAACCATGTCACTTATCCCTTCATTTCTATCCTCAGGGAAACCAGACTGGTTTGTCTCTCCTGAGGTAATCCTCATCCATCTTTTTTTTTCTTTTTAATTGATTTGGACGGTGGGATTTGAAAGTGATGGATGTTAAATTAAATTTCAAAGATGGATACTTCATCCTTGTTTGGCATACACCCATAGGCTCATCTCAATTAATCTAATCAAATTAAACAAAGATATTAGTATTAAGATTATCTTAATTATATAGTCAAGTTTGTCCTTTCCACACTTATCTCTTCAATTTTGAACACTTTTCTTTCTTCTGTCACATAATGATGTGTTAGTGGTGGAGTATGAGTATCTATAATCTGTGTCTTTTAGCTGCAAATTAGTCAATCAAGCAGCACAATCAGTGGGCAAATGCAAGAACATAGATAGGATTTGCTTAAAGTGGTTGGCATTTTCGCTTATGACACTGATGATATGCAAATTGACAGAAAATGACGATTAATCGACATCTTTGATCTGCAAATCCTGACACGACAGGTTTGTTATCAGATAGTTTATCTCCTCCGTTATTTATTACCTCCCACTTTTGATATGTCCTTTTTGACAGAAAACTACACATTATCCCTTAGCTTCTAAATCCAATAGATGTTTCGCCCTTCATTTTATTCAAACATCACCATGAGTTCGAAAGTTTCTTCTATTATTTAACGCAGAGGGATTCAAGGTTGGTGTGGTCTTTTTCATCCAGTACGAGAAATCAGGCTTGATTTAAGTGATGTTCTTCTTATAATATACTCCCTCTTTCTCATTTTATTTCTCATTTTAAAATACTTCAAATGTCTCAAATTATCTATTATTTCATACTATCAATAAAACATTAATTATCTTCTTTACTATTTTATCTTTCAATGAAAATAGTACTCCCTCTGGTCCTTAATATAAGACCATTTTAACCGAATCACGCGAATTAAGAAGGGGAGTTAAAACTAATTAACTACCTCGATTTCTCCGAAAATTCCAACATTTTTCCAAAACTACCCCTATTTAATCTCTCTCTTTTTCTCTTTGGATACATTAAATAGGGGCATTTGTTGGAAATGTATAATAAATACCACCTCGTATATTGTAAAGGTCCTATATTCGGGACCAAGACAAAAGGTCCTATATATAGGACCGGAGGGAGTAATAGATAGAGTACAAGTCATCTTTAACGTTTATAATATATTTGGGAGTTTAGTACGGAATAGAATGGAACAGCCATTAATGAAACGGAACGGAATATAATAGAATGAAGTATGGAAGAAAACATAATGTTCCATTGTTTGAGAGTTTTAATAAAGGAAGAAGCGATTCATTTAACCATTGTTTGAAGTTATTATAAAATTAATGGAACGGAATAATTTATAATATTTTCTTTCCCATATTATCCTTATAATTTAATTTAGATAAAAAATATAAAATTAGTTCAAATTAAAAAAGTATAAAATGTTTTTAAATAAACTTTAAATATTTTTTTCCAAGTAGTCTCTCCATAATAAGATTTTTTTGTTTATTACTCTTTATAAGTATATAAGATTACAATTACAATTTGTTAAGAAAAAATATTATTCACCATTTTTAAATTCAAAGTCCCTAATGAAAAAAAAAATCCTCACACTATAAAGAGATTAAGAGAATAGTTCAATGTAGTTGAGAGACCAGGGGATAATTCTATACAATGAAGAAAATAAAAGTGATGAAGAAGAGATCAATGATAAATATTATTAGAGATAAATGTATTTTAATATGAATTGAGGTAATTTTATAAATATAATATAAAACTTAAGTCATTCCATCCATAACCCCCCAATTTTAGAGAACAATAAAAATTTAATTTTGGATGATTAAAGATGGCTTGGGAGGCCCTCTCTTGCCATTTTATTCTATTATAAGAAAATTCATCCAATCAATAGTCTACTCCATTTGGTCATTCCACTCCCTTCCATTCCATAAAAAAAAAAAAACTCTCAAACATAGTATTAAGTTTAAGACATTTTAGTAAAATATTATTAAATTTTACTATAATCTAGATTATTTAATATTTTTATTAATTTGTGTGAAAAATCTTAAATCCACACATACAATAGGCCGGGGGAGTACTGTACATAAAAATTAAGAACTCCGATATTCAAGGTTCAATTCCTATTTTATGTCCCTTTCATCAAATAAAAAAAAATAGTTCGTCATGTAAAGAAAATTAGTTAAATGAGAAAGAAAGAATTATGATTATGGTTAATTAAATGCGGGATGCTTAGCATTTATTTTGTTCACATATAGGTTGTAACCATCAAACTTGACTAGTTTGTTCGATACCTCTTGTTTCGGTTATGCAACCTTACATGTCCATAAATGTAATGAAAAGGCCGAGAAAAATTGTAAGTGGAATTTGTTTGAATCAAAATTAAGAGGATTTAATTTACAATTAAGATAATTATAAATGATTATGTTATGTATTTTAAGAATATATTTTAAGTAAAAACACTAATAGTTTAATTTTGAAGACGTCAATTTCCGTTTAATTGAGTAAGAAGATACACAAATAAATAAACGCAAGATCTTCTTCATAATAGAAGATAGAAAATAGACAAAAAGATAAGATAGGAACTGAGCAGATACATAGTAGGACATGCTTATACTTGCATTAAGGGAAAATATCATTTGAATCAAGTAGTATTTCAGATTAAAATGAATTAGAGAGAGAGAAAGATTCATTTTTTTGGATGTTTGAAATTTAAATATAAAAAAATTATCATAACTTAACTTTTGATCATTAAAAAATGAAATAGTTATCATATAAATAACTAACTTTCAAATTGAGAAAATTTTAAAACATAAGGGAGGGGTAAGTTATACTATTTAGAAATTCTCCAACTAAAAGTTCCCAACTCATGAAACGATTTTCTTTTTTTTTTTTTTTACCTTCACTCAAATTCAAACAGAGCCAAAGAGTTCATTAATCCATTTTGTCGTTTGTATTTTTTAAAAAAATTGAAATCTATAAAATCTCTAAAAAAAATAATAAATTGACTCCCACCTGTTAATAACACGCATAAAATATATCTCATTTCACAGATTTCAGACTCCCGCTGTCACACAAATTTGATCAAAAAAATAATAAAAAGAAAAAAAAATAAAAAGGTACTCCATCCGATCATAAATATAGGCATTTTACTTAGTCTTAAATATATATTTTTTTTAAATATGAAGTAATATCTCTTACATATTTTTTAAAAAAAATACTTTTATTTAATTCATCATGAAGAGAAAGAAAGAAATTAAATAAGAAAAATTTTAGAAAAATATTATAATTTTTGTAAAAAATTAAAATAGTTGACTTACTCTAACCCCTATTATTAATTCATATATAATTTGGTTAAAATGATATAAGTAGAGTATTAAAGTCTCCCTAATCCATAGCCTCTGCCAAAATATCGGCACTCTCCTCGGCAGTGTAATCTCAGTCATACGATGCTAAGATTTAGACTATGCTGGGCAAGTTTGCCTGTTCCAAGATAAGTCACAAAAGTGGCCCTCACTTCACCTCTCTGATATCTGTTTGGCTACATGTTGTATTGGCATCAGCTGTTAGACTCTGAGATGGACCAGTCTGGAGTGCAGGACCACACCATCACATGAACCAGGATCATCTCATTTTGAGACTTTTTAATCTTGTGAGGTTCATGTTTATCACGAGAACCTAAGACTAAACAAAACTCTGTTTTGTACATAATCAGAACATTGAGCTCTATTCATCTTAGCATCCTGATGCGCTTCCTTTATTTTATTGACTTTTATTATCTTCCCTCATTGTCAAACTTATTGGATTGAATCACCTACACTTGTTATCATCATTAAGTTTTGAAGATGCCCATGATCTAGCTGTAAAGTCTGAATATCAGTTTCATATATTGAAACTACGATTGACCTCTCGTGCCTCATATATCAGATTAAAGAATGAGGCTACAAAATTCAATATTCACTGTTTAAGAGATGTAGTTTATTCTCAGTTGGAACTCTAAGACTTGGCCAAATTCCACCCTCAGCATGTTCTGTTATTCTAAAAGCGATTCGGTGGTGATTTTAATGGATCACCAAAATGGCATACTAGCGGGACCTTGCGCTTTGCCAAGTAGAGTCCTACAGCTCAACATACTCCTACCCCTAACATTTAATTTGATCTTTAAGATAGCTATCCAAATACTCAATATTCTATTGCCTAAGTAAATTACCCAATCAGGTATTCAGGTTCAAATGTCTTTTGTCTCACATGTTCAACAATTCATAGCTTCTGTGTAGAAATTAAATAGAGAACATCCTTGGGTATTTGACGTCTTATTTCCTCCAACAATGGAGTTTGTTCCCCAATCTACAATTTCAAATTAAGACGCTAAATAGCAAGAGCATTCAAGCCAAACCCTTAGCCAAACTTCATGGATCAGCAGGAAAGATCATTGTTATTTAGTGATTACAAGAAATGAGAAATGGAAATAAATTATGAAAGTAGTTATAGAGCAAAATGTCAAGACGTTTAGAAATGTAATCCATGCTCTATAGTAAATTAGCTTTTCTTCGTACAATTTTAAGGCATACAAACAAAGTAGCATCTAATGCTTCATTTTCGGGGCAAGCCAAAAAGAAAGAAAATCTTGTAGAAAAAAAAAATTAGCATACACAATCTACTAGCAACAAAGGGAGGGAAGAAAAAGAGAAAAAATAAATAAAACAAAGCATACCCCTTTCTCCTGTTCTACCACTCTTTACAACCTATTCAGTATCAGAAGGTATGTAATGTGGAGGTTCAATGTCCATAGGTAGATGAGAATGTTCAGTAGCAGTATTGGGAATTTGGGAAGAAGTAGCAAGTTCCTCTGTCATCAAATTCTGCAACCCATGCCTCAATTCAGTGTTACAGAATTGCTCGTACTCTGTTTTATCCCCTGCTTTTTTTTTCACTTCCAACACCACCAAAGAAGGTGTTAATTCAAATATCTCTGCAGCAATTGTTAATGGCCCCTTCACGCCTTCTCTAGAACCCTCTAAACTCACTCTGCAATCTTTCTTCCTCACAGTGAATCTGACCAATCTAGCAATTTCCTCCAATTTTGATATTATCTTTGACACTGGTGCGCCAGACACAAACCTCGCCTCATCCCCCTTCTCCTCAAACAACCCAGAAAGATCAAAACCTGGAGAAAATGATATTATGTCAAATGCATTCAAGCTTGCAGGTCTTGGTAGTGAAGCATTCCTCCTTCTAGTATCTACCTCAGAGTCGGATTCTGATTTCGAGTAGTCAGACACTGATTCTATATCATCTACCTTGTCCAGCTTATCATCAACATTACAAAGTCTATCATTCTCCACATAGAACTTTATCTGTTTGAACCCTTTCTTGAACCACAAGTTCTCCATAATCTCTGGAATGGAAATTCGGGTTTGCGGGTTGGTATCCAGAAGACGCGTGATAAGCCGAAATAGATCTGGTGAAAACCACTTGGGACACCGGAACTCACCCCTGTAAATCTTTTTATACATTGCCATGATATTCTGGTCATGGAAAGGTAAGTACCCCGCCATCAAAACAAACAGAACAACCCCACAAGACCAAAGATCAACCTTTGCCCCATCGTAACCTTTCCTTGCCAATACCTCAGGGGCAACATAAGCAGGAGTCCCACAAAATGTGTGGAACAATCCATCTTGCCGAATTTGATCAGATACAGCACTGAGTCCAAAATCAGACACTTTGAGATCCCCATTTTCGTCAAGTAACAAGTTTTCAGGCTTAAGATCCCTGTGATATACCCCTCTCGCGTGGCAAAACCCAACAGCAGAAGTCAATTGCTGAAAGTATTTCCGGGCACTTTCCTCTTTCAATCGCCCTTTAGCGACCTTATTGAATAGCTCCCCCCCACGAACATATTCCATCACAAAATAGATCTTGGTCTTTGTGGCCATGACCTCGAATAGCTGAACGATGTTGGGGTGTCGAACACGTCGGAGGATGGAGATCTCGCGCTTGATGTGAGCGACGAGGCCGCTCTTGAGGATTTTCTCCTTGTCTATGACCTTGATGGCAACCCCTTCGCCGGTTTTAATGTTGCGGGCATGGTAGACCTTGGCGAATGTTCCATGACCGAGGAGCTTCCCGATTTCAAAGCGACCCAACAACAGGCTATTCCCGCCCACCTTCTTGTTGCCGCCGCTAGTGGAGGGCTTGGTGGAAACGAAGTCAGCCATTGTTGGCGAAGGATGTGGAGTTTCAAACTTGAAACTTGTAATCTTTGTTTAGAAAAAGAGAAAGAAATGAACGGAGGGGTCCTCTAATGACAGGCCTCCACCATTGAAGCTGTTATGAAGAGGGTGTTTGTGTGTGTCAGTGTGTGGCTTTTATTTGTCGATGGCCATTTTTCGGGTTAATAAATGAGGAAGCATTTGGCCTAGAGAGAGAAAGAGGAAGAGATGCGTTTATAGCAAAAAGAATATACTGTCGTATTATTGTTTTCTCTGTGTGTCTACTTTTTTTCAAATTTTTATGATTGCCCAATGTTCTTGAAATTGGATTGGACAGGCCACTAGTCTGGTCCAAAAGGGTTACCGGAGAACGTGTGAATCGGCTAAAAAAAAACCAACCCGGTCTTAAACGTATCAAACAGGTGAAGTGATCGGTTTAATCGATTGAAGCTTAAATAAAAAAAAGCCAGACTTCCATAGTGAGAAGAAGAATCGCGGATTAGGGGGGGAAAAAAAAAAGAAATGAGCAGAAGAAGAAAGAAAGAGGAAGGAAAATATACAGTTAGGGTGTGTTGAGTTTAATTACGGGCTAAATCTCTCCAATCATTTTTTTTTTAATTTTTTTCATTAAAAATTTTTCCAATCTCTTCCAGTTTAATCTCCTCGGTTAAAACAAACTGACCGCTTTAAGGAAGAAGAAGAAAGAAGAGGATGAAGATTAGAAGAAAAAAAGGAAGAACAGACGCAGAGGATGGGAGAAAGAGAAGACAGATGAGAGAGGAAGAAAGAGGAGGCAGGGATGAGATGCAGGAAACAATCATGTCCTTGCCTTCTCAAATTTGAAGCGTCTCAATCAGAGCAATAATTACGGGCTAAAAGCAACCTACTATCTCATATTGTTTTCAACTTTGGATTCTCCCTTTTTGTCGTTATCCTTATATTTAAAAAAAAAAAAACTCTTACCTTTCTCTCTCTTTAATATTAACGTCGGAGTCATGGCCAAAAACAAAAATGTCAAAGCTGGAGTCATTTACCATCTGTCTTTACATATGTACCCATGCATAATTTTGGGAAGCCAAAAACTTTATTTATTGTCACACTTTTTTCCAAAATTTTTCTGATATAAAAAGGCCATCTGAATTATAAAAAAATACCTTCCCCACATTTCTCAAACTACGCGCCATTCCATCCTTCGTTGTAATAAAAAAAATTTTTTTTTACTCCCCCATGTGTTATATAAAATATTTTATTTTAATTTTAAATATAATATTTTTTATAATATATAAAAAAATATTTATTATATATTTTTAAAAAATATTTCTATTTAATGTATTTAAAAAAAATAAAAAAAATTAAATAAAGATAATTCTAAAAAAAAAATTTAAAATAATTAATTAGTTTTAACTCCTATTTTTAATTCACATAAATATAAAAGGAACTAGTATATGTAATTATTTTTTTATTTTTTAATCTTTGGATTCTCTTATTTTTTATTTATTGTATTATTATTAGTTTTTTACCTATATTATTTTTTATTTGAAATTTTTTTTATTTTTATTTTAAATAAAAATTAATATATAATTAAAATATATTAATTTAATTATAACTAGTTTAATCAGATTAGACAACCGGTTAGATCATTAAATTTTAAATCCATGTTTGGTTCAATAGTGAGACCCAACTTTTTTAACATTAATAATTACTTACTATTAATTTAAATCAATGCCATCGAAAAGGTTAAACCTTTCTCCTATCCTTCAAACAAATCAAACCTTTTATGTTGAAAAAAAAAAGTTGCCTCAAGTGAATTCTCGTGCATTTTAGAATTCTCCCATTTTTTCTTATTATTTTTTTGGCCCACAATTATCATTTCTTATTTAATTTGTCTCCAATTGAATATTTTTATTAATCCAAATAATCATGACCAAGTATGACCATTTTTATCACACTCAAGAAATTACTGCCTTTTGTTGCAAACGAGATCTCTTTACAATTTTAGTAGCCGTAAAAGGAAAAATAAATAGAATTACTAGTCTTTAGCTTTGAATTATCAAATTTTAAAACATGTAATGCTTCATTTGGATGAAAGTAGTATTAGTGGGAAAAAAATTAAAGAAAAAAATAAAGAGAAACTTATACACCTTTATATCTAGATTTTTCTTTACTTTTTCCATAAGTTTTTGTCTCCCTTTATTTTTCTTCTTATCTAAAGGTGTGTTTGGATTAGTTTATATATAAATAATTATAGGGATAAGTATTTATTCGTAATAGATTATAAAAATAAGTGATTATGTAAAAAATGATTTATGTTTGGATATTTTTATTCTATAAGTAATTTTGAGAAAAGAAATATGTTTAGATATTATGGGTTTAAATGATTATTGGATGGATAACGAGAAGAAAAAATGAAATAAGTGATTATTATAAGTAGAAAAAATCAGCTCCTTCCATAAATACATATTTAAAAAATAAGTATTTATTGAAAACCAATTTACATTTTGAGAACTTTCCCATATAATCATTTATTTTCTTCCATAAGGGTTTATTCTTATTAACCAAACAGTTACTAAACAAATGGTATAGGAATGGCACTCTCAAAATGCTACAGAGACTATTAGCATGATATTGGAAACAACTCCGCTTTTGTCTTATTTGCCTTAATAATTTACATAAATTTATTATTTAAGTCTCCGACACTCAAAGTTAGAAGCTTTATATTATTACACACTCCTATATTGTTCAGGGAAAAAAAATGGAAGCTTTACTTGAAATCTAGTTGGACTTATTTGGGCAATTGTTAATTATATACCGTCAGCCGTCCTTTTCACCAACCCCCTCTTTTCACACTGTAAGTTTTGCCTAATGAGTATCGGATTGGTTTATCATTTGCCAAATTAAATAGTGTTATGTAAATATCAAATTTTTTATTTAAATAGATTTATGATAAATATTAATACTTAATTTATTTGTACGTAAACTTTATTTTTATATATTGTGATTATTTAACTTATTTTTTTACAAAATTGAAAATCACTTAATCATCAAGTAAACAATTGACATCTAGTTATGTCAATTTATTTTTACTTTCTGAAGCACCTCTTATTTTATTGTAAAAAACTTCAATTTTGTACACGTAAACTTCGTTTGCTGTGAAGTTCGTCTTCATCCCATAAACAGCTCAAGTTATAACAGGACAAGTAACCTTTGCTCTAAGATTTCTAGGGCTATGATCAGCAAGATTCGTGGAAATTAAGATCATATTCTAGAACAAATTCTTGCCGACATGATGAAAATTGTTGCAAAAGACAATGAGTTGGACAGGAGAGTTCAAAACAACGGCTATTTCCTTGTTTATTGGATAAGAGAAAGAAGCAGGTAGAAGCTTACGGACGCAGGGGGAGTTGTAGGTTGTTATGCTCTTCGCTTGCACCGAAACACCCAACACCTCTAAATGACCTCCACGTGTACCTTACTCTGCTGACGTGTAACAGTGTCCCTAGGGTCGGTTTGAAAATTTCAAATTGCGTCGCTGCAACTGTTCATCCTTGCATGATGTCATATCATAGAGTCATCACGCGCTTGTCGGAGCTGTAAGTGCCGCGAGATGTTATTTAAATGGAAGGTCCTGAGTCGGTTAGGTTATTCAACGCAAAGTACGAAGTCAACATGATGGTCGGTGAGGATTCGATCACACGCATGAAAATAAATTAAGGATTTTTCGTTTGGCGAAAGTGGTAAACAAAATGCGGATTTGTTTAAATAAGTGGGTGCGAGGTTGCTGAATTGGTGAGTAGTATACATGATGGAGCAGCTTCCAAATGATGCTTTTTATATGAAGAAAACAAATTTATATTTACGGCCAAGGATCAATCACTTTATAAATCATAAAGAACCTAAGAGTAGTAGTTCTTTCGTAAATTATGAGATTCGATTAAATTTTTAAGATGTTATTAGGGTTTTAAATAAAATTTAATACTAGAAAAATTGATATTAGTGACGGATAAATTAATCATTAAATAATAAATTTTGTTATTAATTTTTTTTAATATTTAGAACTTTATAATCCGTCCCTAATTGGTTTTTTTTAATATTTAGAACTTTATAACCTGCATTTAATAATTATTATCCTCCCCTGTATCAAATTTATTATAATTTTATACTCCAAATACTCCTATTTTGTAATCCCATTATCTCTTATATGCTTTTATAATTATCTATATCCTCTTAAACTTGAACCTGTGACCTCTAAGACCCATGACTTGCCTATATGCTTTACCAGTTGAGCTGCAAGAAATATTCAATCCTTATGCTTAAATTTTATATACACACACAAACACACACACAAAATATTATACAATATCAAATAATTTATGATTAAGTTAAATAATATATCTTCAATTCATTTACCCAAATACTAAATTTATATTTATTTATTTTATTTTCTCATTTGTATAAAATGAAATTTTATTTATATTTTTTATTTCAAAAGAAAATAAAAAATTATATATATGTATCATTTTGAAAATGTTTTTGGATAATATTTTATTAATTTTGATAAAAAAATATCTATAACTAATTTGTCACTAAGATTAGTGACGAATGTAATGATCGTCATTAATTCATTAATAAGTAAAACTTATAGTGATGACAAGTTGTCCATCAATAATTATATGTAAATTTTATAAAAAATTGATGGGCTTCAATATCCATTACTAATCCATTACATATATTTAAAAAAAATTGATAGATATTAGTGACAAATTTCTATTTATCACTAAAATTAGTAACAAATTTAATAGCCATCACTAATATGTTACTAATTTAAAATTTTAGTAATAATTTTTAGTGTCCATTTTTAATCTGTCACAAATTTAATAATTTTTGTGATAGAAATTAATGACGAACATATATATCTACATCCGTTACTAAATTTATAAATTTTTAAAAAATTGTAACAATTTTTACTAATTATTACTAATCCGTCACTCTTATTTAAATTTAGTAACAAATTTCATTTTATTGCAAATATTTTGTCATTAATTTAAATTTTTTTTATTAGATACACAAATTTATTTTATAAATTTTTGGGAAACAACATGCAAAAGCCTACTAAGTGACTTTCTTTGTTTTCCTTGTGATGGTGCAAGTTGGAACTTGCTAGAATCCAGCTTTTGTAAGTCTTGAGAGGTAGCCAAAAAGCTCCCTGAAGCCGTGTCCACTTATTGAGCTGGAACCCCTTCCAGTATATTATAAATATCTCTGATGTATCGCTGATGGGACGAACCTGCATTATTTTTTCTCTCTCTTTTATATATATACTATATTATACACGTAAAATTATTCATATTTGTAATTAAAAAAAAGCACACAGAAAACACATTTTTTTTAATGGAAAATGTGCGTCATAAATAGACAAAAGAAATACGAGAATTTACATCATCCTCTAAGGTGAGTTTTGGTCGAAGGTAGAAAATCAGTGTTACTGTATTAGTATATAGTAAAAGCACAATTGTTAGCTGAGATTAAAAGAATCATTCCAATTCCTAAGGAACAGCTAACAGCAGTTTGGGTTGGTTAATTAAGGGCTTGTTTGGTTCATTTACAGTCCCATGTAAAAATAATAGACTTCACATCATCTAAGTTTTAAGCGTTTGGTTGGATATTTCATATGTGATATGAATTGCTTAGGGAATCCTGTAGAGGTGATCCAAATTACATAACATTTTGCATATAAAAATCTTTATATAGGTACAATGAGATGCAAAAAAGACATTAATTTTCTTATAAAAATAAATATTGATAAATTTACTTCTAGGGTTAAAAATAATAAGGTCATTTCACTTTTAATTTTTATTTTTTTAATATAAAAAATAAATATTATTATATCATTATTTATATCCTACCAAGTAAACTCATATGTAATAACTATTTTATCATATTATATTATATTTTATTACATTATATTATATTATCTTTATGTAATTGAACCAAAGGAGCCCTAAATGTTGGTATGGGTGATCATTGCTTTGCCATCTTGACAGCAGGTTGACGGTTTCAGAATTTTCAATAAAAACTTTGATGCTTCTCAGACCTTTTTCCCAGCTAAAAAGATCACACTCAAAATATCTCTCTTACTGCCTTCCTTTAATTTGTTTCTGTGTCTCTAGTTTGTCATTTCCTCTTGTTCTTGTGTAGACACAGCCCGTACATATGCTCGTTAGGTAATTCGCGGTATGGTAAATATTACAATTTTTAAAGTAATGAGGGCTAATCTCCGCAAAACTTGGAGGATCACAATATTTGCATGGAAGAAATAATAAATAAAGGGCATATATAGGTGTAACTTGTCGACCTCACGTGGTTAATTTTTTGTATTTTAGTTTTTTTTCCTAATGTAACTATAATAAATTTGTTCCCTTTGATCCATACACATTATCTTGATATTGGAATATTGGGCTCAAGTAGCCCAAAAAAACTTCTAAAAATTTCTAATTTTTTCACTCTATAGTTTTAACACAATTGAAAAATTGAATAAAATTATATTAGAAAATAGATATATAGTAGGTGGGAATATACCTACAAACTTATATATAGTTTTGAGTTAAGTAGTGTCAAGCTTATTTATATACACATTATTCTTTCAAAGTTCAATCCAATAGAAGATTCAATGAATTTTCTTGGTATTTGAAAAAAATAATAAATAGAAAGAGGATAAATAGCCTATTTAGATTGATAAAATAAGCACTTATAGGGTCCATAAGTACTTATGAAAAGAACTGATTTTTTCAGCTTATGATAATTATTTATCCTCCCATAATCACTCATTTCATTTTTCATTTTCATTATCCACTCAATAATCACTTAAACCTCAATATCCAAATACATTTCTTTTCTCAAAATCACTTATGAGGTAAAAACATCCAAACACAAATTACTTTTGACATAATCTCTTATTTTCATAATCACTTATAAATAATCACTTATACATAATCTAATTCAAACACTTATAAAGTGGCACAAAGTGAGAAAGTGGCAAAGTGGCGTACATACTTCTTATTAGAAACAAGGAAGTGGACTAGTGGAAAAAAATGGCAAGTTTGAGCCCCAAAATTGTGGAAAATGGAGAAAGTGAATGTTTGAAGAAGAGGCTAGGCAACACCTATATATATAAAGGGAGGGAGGCAAGCAATGAAGGAAAGATCATGCACATATACTTCCAACGTGAAAATACACCCCAACAATGATAATCAACTTCCAGAATCCATTTATCTTAGTCTCACGTTGTTTTATCTTGCTTCCATAGGACTCTATCATCTTAAAATTTGTTTGTTTATTTGTTGTCCTTATTCGACTTCTTAGGATTCAAGTGTACACAAGCTTATACAATATCAGGTCCTAACTTTCATATCGAATTCATTTTTCAAGCTTCGTTTTATTTTCTACTTAGGACAACTCCTAGAGTTCTTAAACTTGTTTTTATATTTTAGCATTGATGAATATATGTTCCCATTATTATCATAACTCAAACCTATCTCTTGTTATCTTAAATGTATTTTATTTTGTTTTTTAATCTGTATAAGGAAAATTATGATAAAAAACCTCAACCTCTCTTAAGTCGCTTGATTTTGAAATCATGTTAATTTCTTAGCTGAGGATAATTCATTTCGCACACCCACAACCAAAAAAATGTAGCCAACAATATTTATATGTTGAATAATACTCCTTTCATCTCATTTTATTTATTGTTTTAGAAAATTTTAAATATTCCAAATTATCTATTATTTTACAGTATTAATAAAATATTAATTATTTTTTTTACTATTCTACCATTTATTGAAAGCACAAGTCATCTATAGTATTTAAGTTTAGGACATTTTAATAAAATACCACTAAATTTTACTATATTCTTTAATATTTTTATTGATCATATAAAATGAGACTGAGATAATATCTAATTATCTTGTAGTAGCTGTCTAAACTTTAATAAAAATTCAATAACGGTATTTGAGGTTCTCTCGATTTCAACAACGGCATCAGAATTCAGAGCCAATGTACAATGAGGAATGAGTATGGAAATGATGATACCAGTTGAATAAAAACATGTATTTGTGTCTATCTAGTAATTTACTGATTGGGACTCTTTTGGGCCTAACACATTCAATATAATCGAAGGTTCTTTTTTTTTTTTTTTTGCGTTGTTCCATAGATTTTCTAAACAGAGTATGAAGAAGAAGGTTTGGGAAAAATATTAGAAAACCATAAGTATAGTCCAAGCTAAGGCGGAAAAAAACAATATTTTGTAAATGAAATACAAATTGGGTCATTCTTTTCGGCCTGAACATATTGGGTTCTAATGCAGATATATTTTTAACAAATAGTACAATCATCGATGTGGTGGCGCGGCGGACACACTGGCTGTGTATTGATTTTTAACCTTTTTTTTTTTTCTGAATCCTTAAAGCCTCCAAATGAATGCGAAGTCAGTATTTTTCCATTGGGCCTGAATTTGGATCTCTCAAAGGATGATTAGGCCTCCATGTCATACTCCCATTCCAACATGTAGCACGCAGAAGTTTGTATTAAAAAAAAAACGCAGTTCGGATACTTTTTCTTCTTTCATCACCCAAGTTGTCGATCCTGAGTCAGACTGACGTGCAAGAGACGTTAGAAACTCAAATCTTCTAATAGAATTAAAGAACTATAATAATTATATATAATTAAATACATTAATTACATAAGAATGCCACTAATTAGAGTATAGTAATGTCACGAGTAAATTATATATATATATATATTTATTTTTCATCGCTCAAAGGAGTCAAATGTGTGATAATAATTCATTTCCAATAAAAGTGAAAAAAAGAAACTCTCAGAACTTTTTTTTTTGTTTAACGATATAAAAAGAAAAGCGAGAGTTAAAAATTTATTGCTAAAGAACATGTTTCAACAAAACTTTTTCCTCAAACTTGGAATAGTGTATATTCAGGTGTTGAATTGAATTTTGAAAATCAAAATGAGTAGTAAATATGGATCCAAACCGAATCCTTTAATCCCTCCTCAGAGCCTACATTTTTTAGATAGAGGAAGCTGGGGGGTTACGTGATTATTAATTCCTAGCCGTTTCGATATGCCACAAATAAATGTGTGTCAATCCATGTGGCTCATTATGGGGCTTGGAATTAGCTTCTTCGTCCACCATTTTATTATGGAGAGGGCTTTGTCCATATAAACATATAGTCCCTTCTCTTTTTGGCGTCACCATCTTCTTCAATTAACAATATTCCATGGATCCATCAGTCCCACCTTTGACCGCCATAGACAGGTTCCTATGGGGCCATCAGGCACAGAATTACAAGATTAACGTATGGCCTACCCCTGAGGGATCGAGTTTTATTGATGGGTTATTGTTAGCAAACGAGGAGGCTTTGAGCTGGCCGCACGCTCATCAACTGCCTGCATTGTGCTGCAGAAACCAACATAGTACTCAAGTTTTGAGGAAGCATGATGAACATATTGTGGGAAGGAGACTTGGTAAGAAAGGGTTGTCTCGTGTATCTTTGATCAAAGGACAGTGGACTGATGAAGAAGACAGGTACCTACAACTTTCAAGACTTGTTGTGTCTGTTTTATCAATAATTTGGCATGAGTAGTGATATATTAATGTATTGTTTTCTGTGGACAGTCTTTTCGGAAAACTAGTGAGATGATTTTTTTTTTTTTCTTTTTGGATTGGTGGAAAGGAAACTGATGAAGTTGGTGAAGCAATATGGTGAAAGAAAATGGGCTGAAATGGCTGAGAATTTGGATGGAAGAGCTGGGAAGCAGTGTCGAGAGAGATGGCATAATCATTTGCGCCCTGATATTAAGGTTTTTCAATTCTCACTCAATAAATTCCCTTACGTGTTATTCTCTCACTCACGGTTGTATGGTCAATTTGGATCTTGTAATATATATATATATATATATATATATAGAACCTTAATGAAGAGTTTGGCACAGATTTCCAAGATTACCTTATTTGTTTCATTTCCCGCCAACAAGAATTTGACCTTTTCTTAACTACGAGAGCATGTACATATAGATATGCCAAGGATTCATCTTAAATTGATATGATCTTCAATTCTTCCTCTCATTTTTCTTTGAAATAATTATTGCTGAAAGTAAAATTAAAAAGTATAAAAGAATGTCTGGTTGCCTTTTACATTTTCCCAATTAATCCCAATTATTGCCTATCTGATTCAGTTGCTTGCTCAAACCAAATCTTTGTAAAAATAATTCAGATTATTTACACTTCAAACGCTTAATTATATCCTATCATTAAGTAACGTAGCTACTGCTATGATTTCCTTCCATATAATATTATTTGCAGATAGTATTCTACAAGCAAGTAAATTGGTTGGCACCTATTGCTATCATGCTGAACTGCTACATGATGTCACGTGAATTTTGAATGCTTTATAAATGTGTCGTTATTGTAAAAATTAAAACATATGAATCATTTATCTTCTTCATTGTTCACCTGGTTTTCAGAAGGACAGTTGGAGTGAAGAAGAAGAGAGGATATTGGTAGAAACTCATGCCAAGGTGGGGAATCGTTGGGCAGAAATAGCAAAGAGCATTCCAGGAAGAACAGAGAATGCAATTAAGAACCACTGGAATGCCACTAAAAGAAGGCAGAATTCAAAGAGAAAAAATAAAGACACACACAAAACAAACAGAAAGCCACATTCCACCATACTTGAAGACTACATCAGAAGTATAGCCCTAATAAGCAACACTGCCCATAAAATAGCAGAAAACCAATCTGAGCCCTCTTCTGAGTCTTCCGTTATTAATGGCAAACCTATAATAGCTGAAACATATGATGACGAATTGCTCTTCTTGCAAGGTTTCTTGACTGAGAATCAGAGTCAGAAACTGTCTCTTGCTGGTGCTGAGCACTCTGAGAATTCTTCAACTTCCTTCCTGTTGGACTTTTGTCCAACTGATGGTGAACAGGATCTCATCACTGATGTGACGACTGAGCCTGGATTTGTGCATTCCATTTCAAACCCAGATAACAAAATAAACTCCTATGAGAGTCTCCTCATCGCTGAGGAGGCTACCGCTTCCATCAAACACTCCCATTCAGATCTTTATCTCTCTCAACTGCTTAATGGACCACCCACTTCATCACTTTTCTGCGGGTATGGAAATCAAAGCCTGAAAGTGGATTTGCATATGGGGTATCAAGATAGTTCAGAAGGAAAGCGAGGGATGGATCTGATGGAATTGATTTCTTCTTCCAGGTTTTCTACAAGCACCAACAGTAGCGTCTGAGTTCGAGTTTACGGTGGTTAAATCTAGTTTTGTTCCGTAGGCATTATTACTTCCTCAAATGCTTTTTGACCACCATTTTATTTTCAGTATTCTCTGTGATAGTAAACAAAATTAAATGTTAGTTTAAAATAAAGGACGAGTTTGAATCGTTGAGTGATACATGGAATCACTAGTGAGGGCCACATGGGAGATTCAAGGAAGCGTGGGCATGTGACAGTTATATAATAATCCCAAATCCCAGTGTCTGAGTTTGATATTACAATACGAAGTTCGAGGTGTCATTTGAAATGGAATTTTGGGTTTGGATGCTAATGGATTAGGTGATACCATCCACTTAACATATTTAATAATCACGAATCAAACATATAAGGATAGCCACTAGCATTTGGAATTAGTGGAGGAATCTACTTGCCAACTTCCAAATCCATCATCCCAATATGTAGTGTTGAACCACTCTTCCTCTGGGTCTATTCTTGTCCAGTTTGTCGTATAAATTTTAAATTGATGTTACCTTACTTTGGCGCCTAATTTGTCCTCATGCGAAACAGGGGATGTGTTTGGCTTGACTGATTCATGTGAGGTAAATTAATTCCTCTTGAATTTTATTTAATTTCATACCTTGAAACGTCTTTCTTTGTTTTGTGGACATAGATTACAAGAGAAAGGTGCACGAAAAAGCCATTCTTGACTAATGAGGACTTAAAAGGTGAAGTGGAAGACTGAGCATTATTGACTCAAGGTTGGCACATGATTTGTTTGCATCGGAGAAATTAAACGGTAAGAGGGAATGTCCTAATTTGTGATTGACCCTTCACACACTCACCTCTCTTATTTTTGTATTGATTCCCCGGAATTACTAATGGGTCAATTTCCTGTTTGTTTCTTCTCCTAGCAATCCCAATCAATCAACGAGGCTTAATTTTACCCGGAAACCTCACTCGCTTTGCCGAAATACCCATTTCAGCCCTTCAAAAAATCAAACTCAGAGTATCGATTATTCTGTGTTTTGCCATAAATCCTTCATTAATTACGAGGGATTGAATGTTCCATGTTTAGTATTGGGAAAAAAACTTAGCTTTTAGAAGGCAGAGGTGCTCGTGTTGAGGGAATCATTCCTCTCCTGATATTTTATACTAATTGTAATTTTCGACAGAGTTGCTGGGATAGAACCCCAGTCAGAAAATTAAATAATTGAACCTCGAGCATTTCATAGAATGCATTAAAGAATGGGTGTGAACCAAGGGAATATATTGCCCATTTTCTTTGACACTAATATTATTATATCATTATCCAATTTGAACTGGGTGACTTTCTCGAAGTAAATGGAAACAGCAAGAGTTTACTTGAAATAAATATTGAAGAGTGGATGCAATTAGCTAAAGTTGCTCTTCTCCATTAACTCTTGTTTCTGGTTTTGTTCATACTCTAGTTTGAACTACTAATGCTATATTGAGGGCTGAGCTATTTTTTGCAATGCCTTATCTGCCCTATAAAAAGAGAAATCGAAGTATATGTATGTAAGTCACTAACTATTCATATACGAATAATTGTAAGACTTTATTAAAGTGTAAAAAAAAAAAAAAAAAAGAATCAGACGTATGCTTGAGCTTTATTCGCATGTATTGTAGCTCCTTTCCTATTAAAAGATAAACACTTTCGCAAGGAATCCACCCAACAATAACAAAAACAAAGATAGTTCATTAAAAAAAATCATCAAAAGAAAAAGATCATTCTTGTTGAATGTACAAAATACTCCTCCCTCGTAAGTGTTTGTAAAATTTATTCATTTAATTTTTGGGCATAATTTCTATCTCTATATGTCTCCTCGGTGATTTATTCAATAATTCACTGAAAAATTTCTGAAAAATGCTTTTACTCATCAATATTAACACTATCAATATCAATATAAAATGTATAAAATGTTGCATTATTATAGTGAATAGCACAACTGATTAAGCTTTCAAACAAAATATAGCCCCACCTAACTGATTATCAATATCAAAATCAATCAATTTTCATTAATATCAAAATCATTAATATCAATATAAAATATATAATTTAACATATTATTGGAAGTATTTATCATGCCTTAGACTGAATACAACGTATGAGATGTGGTTAAAAAAAATACAGTATATGAGACCAATCTAATTAAATTAAAAAATATATTAATACAAAATCACTGTAGGTACTCATATTCTGGATTGGGGAATAAAAACCAGTTGGTAAAATCTTGTAAAGGAAGAAATAGAAAAAATCACAATCACCGCATCAGCCAGCGCGATGATATTAGACTCCCACTGTCATAGGTCAGAGTCGTCGTCAGTTCGGGTATGCTGCTCAGGTTCATTCAGCAGTCAACCCGATTCTCTGTAACTCCATCTTCCATTAAATTCTCCCCCTCCTTCTCCCTCTTTTGCCGCTCTTCTCTACCTCCAACATGACGCACTTGCTTCCCGCTTCCACTACTGTAACCTCCAAACACCAACAACACTAATAAGCCTTCCTCTTTCTCTCCCGCCCCTGCTCCAAAGTATCTCTCAGAAACAGGGGTTATTAATTGTGGGAGCTATGAATATTAACTCCTACTTCTGTAGATTCTGGATTCTTCTGGCATTGTTTGCTATTGCGGAATCTTCGTGTAACAGTGCCGACCAGGAGTTGATCTCCAATGCCTTTCAATCGGTCGCTGGCTTCGATGCTTCCTGGTTCCATACGCAAGGTTTAAACTGTTCAACAATACAGCTTTCTTCCAAGAATCTGAGTGGGGTTATGTCATGGATTTTTCTCAGGAACATGTCCAACTTGCAGGTTCTCAATCTTTCTGGTAATTCTCTCCAAGGCCATGTACCGCGCTGGTTCTGGGGGTGTCCCAGCTTATTGGAAGTCGATCTTTCCAATAACAAGTTTGGAGGTAGTATTGAGTTCGAGTCGATCTCATCGGTTCAAAGGCTCAATCTCTCTCACAACAGGTTCACCAATTTGGTTCAACTCTCTGGGTTTTCAAACCTTGAAATTCTCGACGTCTCTCGTAACAATTTGGGGACTCTCCCCTCCGGATTCCGAAACCTCACCAGGCTACACCACCTCGACCTCTCGAGCTGCCATGTTGAAGCAAACGTAAAACCCATTTCTGTTATACGCTCACTGAACTACTTGGACCTGTCAAACAACGCTTTCAACGGTAGTTTCCCTTCTGATTTCCCTCCCCTGGAAAGCCTCAATTTCTTGAACATTTCTCACAACAACTTCACGACACTAGCTCACTTAGACAGGTACAAGAAATTTGGCAAATCAGCTTTCATTGACGCCGGTAACAACTTTACTTGCAATACATCCAAAACGCCCAATGTTCATCCTTCTCCATCTCATTCTATAAGAACCCCAACGTATCACCACAAAAACAAAACTTTGGTCGTGGCGGTGTCCTCTGCTTCAGCATTTGTTCTGGTTCTATTGAGTATAGGGGTGTTCTGCATTTACAGAAAGAAGAAGCGATTGGCGAAGAAAAAGAAATGGGCAATCTCGAAGCCGGTGCCGTTGGGGATAAAGGTGGAGAAATCTGGGCCGTTCGCATTCGAGACGGAGTCAGGCAGCTCGTGGGTGGCGGACTTGAAGGAGCCATCGTCGGCACCGGTGGTGATGTTCGAGAAGCCGTTGATGAACCTGAGCTTCAAGGACTTGATCGCGGCCACGTCACACTTCGGAAAGGAGTCGCTGCTGGCGGAGGGGAGGTGCGGGCCCGTCTACAGAGCCGTCGTCGTCCCCGGTGATATCCACGTGGCAATCAAGGTACTAGAAAATGCAAGAGACGTCGATAACGATGATGCCATCGCACAGTTTGTTGACCTGTCCAAGCTTAAACACCCCAATTTATTGCCGCCTTCCGGTTACTGCATTGCAGGTAGTTGCCGTACCCGTACCGAATTTTCAGACGTTTCAAGTTTCAAATTTGTTATTTTCCGCAGCTGAGTCCTTTGAATTTTTTTAACTCTCTCACATTAAATGGCCTTCTTTTGTCTTAATTTCCTCATTGAATGTCATACACAGTAACCCGGTTGGATAACCAATTTCACCTAAATTTTGCTCTGGCTATTGATTACGTCTACAAAATATCCTAAATTGAGGAATCAATCAAACCAAAATTAAATGAAAAACCTAAATGTAGATGCCATTTGTGTTGTCTATTACAAAAGTTGCATAAGTAGTTTGGTTTCATTTTAGAAATATACTCCTCTCAGGTCTCAAATATAAATTATTGGAAAAAAATTTTAACGATTTCAATACAAATCATGTTTAAATTATCAAATAATTTTTTTTAAAATATTTCTCCTAAAGTATGTTGAACAAAACTAATATTCTCTTTTATTCTTAAAAACTACTATTGTTTTAAGGTTTTTAATCATAACATTTAGTATCATTTTAGAATATTAACAAAATACTGTCAATATGAATAGTCATTTATTGCCTTGTATAGCGCTTGTTAATTGTTAAGTTTGTTCTTTTTCAATGTCAAATGGTTGTTCTAACTTCAAACACATTTTTCATATATGTCAATGCCAAAAAAAAATCGAATTGTATTAGTTATTAACATTTGTATATTTTTTTTAACGCAAATTTAGGTAAGGAGAAGCTGATTTTGTACGAGTTTATGTCAAACGGCGATTTGGGTAGGTGGCTACATGAGCTGCCAACGGGGCAGACCAACGTGGAGGATTGGACCGGTGACACGTGGGAGATTCAAAACGGCGCCGGATCGCAAGACTCATCCTCGGAGAAGATGCTGTGGCTAACACGACACCGTATTTCGGTCGGGATAGCACGGGGGCTAGCGTATCTTCACCACGCAGGGTCGAAGCCCGTCGTCCACGGGCACCTAGTGACTTCTAATATCTTACTCGCCGACGACTTGGAGCGCCGAATCGCCGATTTTGGGATCCGAAACATCGGGAAGGAACCACGGAGCCCGAATTGCACCACAGAGACGGACGTTTACTGCTTCGGGGTGGTGCTGATGGAGCTGCTGACGGGAAAGCCCGGCACGGCGGAGACAGTGGTTTGGGCGAGGAAGGCGGTGAGGGAGGGGCACGGTGAACGCGCGTTGGATGAGAGAGTGAAACTGAGTTGCGACTCGGAAAGCGAGATGCTGGAGAGCCTACGAGTGGCGTACTTGTGTACGGCCGAATCACCCGGGAAAAGGCCCACCATGCAACAGGTGCTGGGTTTGCTCAAAGACATTCATCCCCACCACCCGAGTTGACTCGCTCCCCAACTCGGTTGCTTTTTCAAGTTCCAATACAGTAATGAGGGGCAACGCTCTTTTGGAAGCGTTTGGGGCGTCGTCTCGTTAAAGTAACTAATTCCTCGTTGCGCGGGGGGTTGTTTGCACGCAGAATGAGTTCGCGTGGGATATTGCCTGTGGAGTTTTGGATCATTCCGGTTTGTCTGTTATATATAAAAATTTTTAAAAGAAAAAAAAAAGGAGGGAAAAGGGTTAAAGATGAACAAAATGAAGTTGGGATAGGAAGGGAAGCAAAGATGATAGATTCTCATAAAACAAATGAAGAGAAAGAGAGAGTTGTGCAGCAATTTTTTTTTTTGGAGGAGCACAGGATAGAGAAGGTTGCTTCATTGTTTAAATATTGTGATGCACTTTCACTTTGTTTCTTTATGCTTTATTGAGTGGGTAACTTATTTTTCATGTGGGCAAGGGAATATCCTATCCTTGCCTTTTGTCACATAAAGAAACAAATACAGGTCGGTCATATTTGGAGTTGCAGGTTGTACGTTTATTTGCCATTGAGCCAGAGGGAACAATAATTTATATGTCGTGTGCTGGTGGTATGGGGGTTTCGTGTAGTTTTTTGAGCAAATTCTTCTTCCCCGTTCAGATTTGTCAATAATGTAGGCTAATTTGATAGTACTTGTCAGTTGGTCAACCAAATACAATTGTCCAGCATTAGGAAGAAGGTCCTAGCTTTGAATTCTTTGGATGGGAGAATGGGAATCGGATCTCAAGACGCCTTGAATGGGGTCCTCAGACGCGGAAAATTCCGTCAAATTTTTATATGTAATACATATATATATATATATAATCATTTCAGGTGTACCTTTTGCATGAAATTAAGCGGTATTTGTAGCAAGTAGTCCCATAGGTCGCCTCTAGGAGTATTCTATGGCGCTATGTATGTCAAGATTTTATGGTTTTTCTGTGACTTTCTAATTCTAATGGCGCGTATCAAATTAACTATGATAATCTATAACAATAATTTAATTTCAGTAGCACCCAATCATTCCCTGTAAGTGGCAACCTTGTCTCCCTGGTTGCTTTTGAGATATTGTAGTATTTTAAATTCTATGAAATTTAAAATTCTATCCAGTTGTATGGTTGAGATTATTGTGACCCAAAAAAAAAGAATGGTCGAAATTCAACCTTTTAACAATTTAAATTTTTTGCTATCTAATACTAGATAAGTGGTAATTAAGACTGAGGTAAATATACATGGGTAATGTTCAAGATTCAATTCAAACTTTCTAGGTGTAATAAAAGAAATATTTTTTTTTTACTAATATAGTAGTTAAAATCTTATGATTATACTCTACATATGTACATGTACAAAACAATTGTGGATGTATGATATATTGACATATAAGTGTGTGTGTGTGTGTGTGTTTTTTTTTTTTGGGAGGGGAGGGGGGAGAAAGAGAGAGAAATTAGCTTGAAGTTTTCCTAAGTTGAGTTTAAAAAAAATAGAAGAAAAAAACTTGTTTAAAATAATTTAAAACAACTTTAAAAGATGAGAAGGAAAATCTTATGGAGAATTCTAATTTCCAAGAAATTATTTTATTATTATTAAATATACTTTGAGTAGATGGAAATACAAAACACACGGTGAAAAGGGTTAACCAAACGTTGGTGTTAGAAAGGGTAGGTATAATATTATCTTCAAGTTAAAATAATTATTATTTTTTTGTGTTATTAACGATAACTATGTGTATGAAAAAATTTTATTTTAAAAAATTGTAAAAATTACTTTGTTAATCTCCATACTCTAAAGAGTTTGATTGGGGATATCTGAAAAAAAAATTGGGACATTGAATAATCGACCAAAGCAACGTCTAATGATTGGAGAACATCGGATTCTCACACTATTATAAAAAATAAAAAAACAGTCGACAAAAATTAAAGAATATTTCTTTTTCCTTTTTATTTTTTGTGACGTGACGTGTCCGTGTTGAGCTTTTTAATCTTTTCTCGTGGGATGAGGAATTCCCAATTATCAGTGTATGATTAGCATTTTTGGACGTCATTATCCACTTGCATTCATCTTCTTTTTCTTCTCAAGTTAGTGCAGCACAAGGAAACAAAGTACTTCAACGTTAGAGACTCCAACATAGAATGTGAGTTTTATAAAATTAAGGGGTTCTCCCATTCAATGCGTTAATCTTTAAGGATTGACTTTCCCTTAATTTTGTGTTCATAATATTTATACTTTTATTGAGATGCTAGCACCACATAAGGAGTTATAAGTCCGAGTTCTTATTTGGGAGTTATGTCAATCAGCTAATTATACTAAATTTATAGAAAATCAAATTATACTGCTTAATTCATGAATAATATTTTTGACCTATTTAGTCTAACTGCTTGTATTTAATCATTTGAGTGATGAAACCATTTAGATTTTAATGATCTAAAATTAAATATACTATTTATCTCAAAACTTTTTTGTATAACACATGAATCAATCAATTATTTTAATTTAAATAGTAGTAATAATATGATTTTTTATATTACTTAATTAATTAATTTTGTCATAAGCAGCATGAGTGTTTGCCAGTAAATACGGCTTGAAATTTGTGAAGCCTCATAATTTAATGCTGACAAGGTAACTTTTCCTCTCATCTTTTTCTTTGTTAGCTTTTTGTATTTTTGATGAGCAAATTTGGATGATTGTTTCTTTTAATTCTCTTTTCCAAAGCTGAGCCTGGCTGCCACAATGTTGATTCTCCAAAAAAACACTCTCACCTCTAGAGTTGAGAATATATGTTAAGTTTGATGGGCTGACCGTTTAATCTGAAAAAAATAATAGGTTAGGTTAAAAATTAAGAAGTTTTTATAAGAAATAAGTTTTTGAGCTCAAGTTCATTTGACCCGGTCAAAAAATGGGCTAACTCACATGGGCCGCAAGCCGACAAGTTTAGCCTATTTTCTTTTTTTTGTATTTTTTTAAATATTTTTTTTGATTAATAATTTTAGTAGTAATGATGAATAATGATATTGATAATTAATATATATTTAATTTTAATTATGTTGATTTAAATAATTATGTATATGAAAAGAAAATTTATATTATTTTATAAATATTAAATTAGATTAAAAATTAAAAAATACGGGTCCATAAGCCGACATGTAACCCCTTAAATATGGGGTGAATTTAAAAAAATACAATTTATTTCATAAATGAGCTTTTGGGCCTGACCTGTATTAAGCCCGGCCTGTGATGGGCTAGCACATATGGGTTGGGTCAGACCAAATTCCCACCTCTACTCACCTATGTTGCTCCCACAAATTTTTGTTCCTCCATCACATCATAGCAAATGTTTTTTAGTCACTTTTTTCTTTCTTATTTAAAATAAAATATATTTATGAATCAATTGTATTTCTTTCTCTTTTTATTTATTTTATTATATTTTAATTTTTAAAATTTGTTACTATATTCTTTAGTTTTATTTTTATTCTAGTTAACTTTATTTTATTAAATGTGGGCTGCGCAATTTGAGAAGTTATGTGTTCCATATTATTAGATTTAATATATAAAGAATATGTTACAAGGGATGGAACTTTGAAGTGTAGAAGAAAAAGAGATTGGAGAAAAAGTTGTGCACAAATCTTCAAGGCGTGGGCAACACTTTCCTTTAGGCTTAATTCGCCCCCACCAATTTCCAAATCTTGGGTACAACTTGGGTTAGTGACGAATTTCCTGCAGGATACAATGAAGACCCTTGAGTAGGTGCTGTACTTCCAAAACTCAAGCCTAGACAACAATGGCTTTTACAAAGTAATAATTTGCTTTTTATCTTCTGTGCACTAAAGATAAAGGCAAGTGAGTTTGTATATGTTGAAACAAGTGTGGATGAATAAGAAATTGGAATTCTCAAATGATGAAAGATTATGGACTATTTATAGGGAATGAGAAGACACCTCTTGAAGCAACATAACTCTTTCAATAAAAAGACACATACATTAACTAATGTATGTACATTGTAATGATTCATGAATTTAGATAAAAATCACATCCTTTCATATAATTAATGTATATATATTGTAATGATTCATGAATCTGGTAAAAGTCACTTCCTTTCATATGATTAATGTATATACATTATAATAATTCATGAATCTAGGTAGAAGTCACATCCTTTCATATTTCATAAATCTTGTAATTTTTCATGAATCATCTCAAGAGTCATCATTAATTCATAAATATTTTAAGAGACACCTTTTTATTTTGAAAATTTTCTTACAGAATATACCACTTTATTCAAGTTTAATCATTTACCACTTTATTTTAGCAACTTGCGCAGTATTAAAAAGAATATATTTTGGCAGTTTGTCAAATGTATAAAATAAATCAGGAGATTGAAATTGTATTTTTACCTAATGTTGACAAAATATCGTATGTCTTTCGAGAGAATAATAAGTATAAAAAGAAAGTTGGGAAAAATGTTCAAATCCATATCCAAGTAAGACTCTAAGACATGAACACTTGTAAGGAAAATAAAATAAAATAATGAGGGAAATGATATATGAATTTGTAAAGAAATCTTATTTGAAAAGAAGAAAAAGGACGTAAAAGAGGGTTTTGGTTAGTGGTATATATCAGATATATATTGGAAGACTCTGAGAATTATGGTTCTTTTACCTTTTGCTTTATGCCTGTTTCCATATTTGCTGCAAATTTGACTCATACTTATCACATCCTGTTTTTTGTAAAGTTCATCATTAACCCCTTTTGACTCTGATTTGCTTTTCAGCTTTACCTATGCCAGTAATTCTCTTTTCTTTTCCAGTGAAATGGAAATGAAAATAGAAATGGAAAATTACGTAACCATACAAGTAAGACAATGCAAGCAAAATGGAAAACTACTAATGTTCAGTCCGAGTTTTCGTACCCAGGAGAATAGTAGATATACAGAAAAATGTATACCCTGCAGGATGATCACAGAATGATGATTATTTATTTTATTTTAATTAATTCTTTATTAAATTAAAAATAGTGGTTTCCGGTTTGTTTCAACTTTAAAACATGCGAGTCGCAACTAGGAGAACGAGGATTCAGGCATCGTTGGAGTTTTGATGTTCGTTCGTTTGGTATGTGACTGAGTAGCATACGAGCTTCTTCTTGCCGGATATCACTGTCAGGAGTGAGGTTACAAAACATTCACAAGCAAAGTTTAATAATTTGTTTTTTTTTCCCCTCCCCTGAAATTGGTTTTTGAATTTAACTTTACAGATAAATCTGATTTAATCTAAAATTAGGAATGGGATTTTGATGCTGCTGCTTCTTCTTCTTCTGATAAAAATATTATAAAATCAACCTCCCCTTCTCACTTCACTACTAGGGTGTAGAAACTGGGCATGCTAATAAAGAGATCATAGTGCCAATTTGGTTCATCTTTATAAAAAAGAAATTATAATTTTTTTAGAAAATATTTTTGGTTAAACATAAGTTATATTTTTGAAAAATAAAAAGTGGGTTAAACTGTGATTTTGGAAAATGAGGAGAAAAATTATTTTTATTTTAACAAAATGTGATTTTGGAAAATGAGAAATAAATTTACTTTATATATTATACATCTAAAAACACTTTTAACCCTTATCATCTAAACAGATTTTTTATCAAACTTACTTTTATAAAAAGAATATCCAAACATAACAACTTACAACAAATTTATTTTATCTAAATTTTATTTTTACAAATTTTATTTATCTTAACTTAATTTTATAAAATTGAGAATCAAACGGACCCTTAATCTTAAGAGTTACGTAGCCGCATTCTAGTTTGATAATACTTATTCCTTCAATTTTAAATTGTTTCTTACTAATCTTAGAACACTTTTCATACATACCAATAAAATATTAGATAATGTAATTTATAGTCAAATATGATTTTTACTAGTACTTCTTTTCTTATTTAAGGTTATTTTGCACAAACCCATAAATCATTAATTATGTTAAACTTTATATTAAATATTTAACTAAACTACCCTCATTAAAAGAGATCTACATTGAATTAAATGAGAGGATGGTATAATTGGAAAAAGTTGATAATGTATTGAAAGTCTAAAAATAAAAAAAAGATTTGAAACAAAATTAAAATTCTAAAAGTTAAAAAAATGGAACAGAGGGAATAATATTTTATAAAATACCTTAAAATACTCTTTCACTAATTTAACAAAATACTATTTTGAATACTCTATTTCTTCTTCTTTCTTTTTTTAAATTGAAAGACAAAATAGGAAAAATTAACACTTCATTAAAATTCCAAAATAAAAATCATTTTAAAAATCACAAAATTTTAAAGTGAGAAACATTTTAGAAAGAAGGTAATAGATTCAATTCAAATTAAATTCTCAAAACTAAATACCAACTTCTAGTTTTTTTTTTCTTGATGTCCATTTCATCTTCTAGTTCATTTGCAGCCTTAATCGTTTTGGGCGTCGCCCTAGAAATTCATGAGTTTTTGGGCCAGAAAACTATATGAGTAGGCTTACAAGTTAAATAGGGGCCGAACGACGAGTCTAATGTATCTGGCGGCCCATCATGAACCCTTCGCTTGTCTTCCCGCTTCTGGTTCGATTTCCCAACCCTTGTCGCTCCCTCCCGTTATCCTTCTACAATCTTCTCAAAACTTACTTCCGATTTTTTTTTTTTTCCAATTTTAGCTTTACAACTTAATTTCTGTCCTTCAATGTCCTAACCTTTCTTCTCTCTTACTTGCAAACTGCATTTGCACACCTTCAGATTGATCGTAGGAACCCTAGCTTCCAATGGCATCTAAGAAGAAGCAATCCGAAGGGATTGCTTTGTTATCCATGTACAACGACGAGGAAGACGACTACGTGGAGGACGTGGAGGAAGATTTGGCGGCTGCTGGACAGGAGGGAGAGCAACAAGTTGATGATACACATGCTGATGATTTAGTGCCTGATACTGAGAGAATGGTCGTCTCTGATTCTACTGTCCTTGATGCTCCGTCACTTGCCAATGATGGGATGACCCCGGAGAAGACTAAATTTCAGAGTTCAACGCCGCAACAGCCTCCTGTCAATGCGTCGGTTTCGCCGCAGGAGCAACGGGCGGTGTCTTCGGATTCCAGACGGACTAGGACAGGGACGCTTACGATAGTGGACTATGGTCACGATGAAGTGGCAATGTCACCTGAACCCGAGGTACTCATTCCCTGATATTGTGCCCAACTCATACTTTTTCTGATCTCTAGGCCGGATTATTTTCATTAAAAAAAATTATTTAAGGCTGAAGATATAATGAAAAAGTGGGAGTTCCTCATATCTTATCTCTTTTCCTTTTTATTTAAGCGAAAGTGATAGCTGGTACTTCGATGAAACTGGAAAATTGATCAGTCATTTGATGAAAATTCGCATGACCTTTGGCTTCAGTGGGCATTATAGTTAACTCATACCTCTGCTCATTAGAGAAGTCGGTTCAGTGGTGAAGGGGAAGCTACTTGCTCTTGGTAGCTTGGTATTGCCGTTTTATTTCGAGTAGTAATAATAATAATTTTAGTTGGTTTGATCGCAGGAAGGAGACCTTGATGGTAGTGGCCAAGTTACATTCGGGGATGACCTTCAAACAGCAAATGGTAAGTAGGATTTGTGTTGATGATGTAGTCATTTCACGGCAACTTTGGATTGATGTTCACCCCACTTACCTCATTCCACTTATCTGTTGGGCATAATCTCATATTAGTCCTGATTAAGCTCAGTGTCGTTCAAATATAAAACCTTCAAATTAGAATTTTATAATGATAATAATTTTCTATGGAATAGTGGGACGCATGATGGTGAGTAGTCTATTTTTCTTCTCAGTCATGTCTCAGATAATAAGTGAATATGAACTAATGTTTCACTTTTTAGCTACTGAGTACTTGTAAAGGTGATTAGGTCAACGAACTAAAATGTTTCAAATTATCTATGATTTATTTTTCAATTATGAGTAAAGGTCAAATTCATGTATTTATGCAAACTTTTTTGCCTGTAATCTACCAGTCTATGGAATATTGGAATGCATGACAATTCACTGATGAATATTTGTTTAAAAAAATGCACAGTTGTCCCTATAAGGATAATTCTTGAGAATAGGTTAGAGGAAGTGAAACAGGATAATTCTTGTTCACTATTTACCGTGCTAATAAATGACAGTGTAAACAGGAAGGGAAGGAAAATGGCCTTATATTATGCTATTGCATTTGTTTTTGTATTTATGTATTTTATTCCATGGTTTTGCTCTAGCAATAGATACATTGTATTTTTGCTTCTTACTCTATAGAGTGTTTTCTCATAGGTGATTTGCTTGGTAGAACATCATCTGGAACAGTTCAGGTTTCAATATCTAACAATGATGCTAGCAGCCCTCAATTTTCTGAGCCATTGAAATCTGATACCATGAACCATGATGCCATGGTTGGATCAGATAATTCAGAACATGGAGGAGCTGTCCAAGAAGAGCAGAAATTTGTTGATCCATTGAATAAATTTCTCCCTCCACCCCCAAAAGTTAAATGCTCAGAGGAGTTGCAAGTAAGTTCTATTACTATGGCTTTTTAATATTCTGTAA
The DNA here is from genome assembly GCA_026686845.1 of Adenanthera pavonina. NCBI lineage: Eukaryota > Viridiplantae > Streptophyta > Magnoliopsida > Fabales > Fabaceae > Adenanthera > Adenanthera pavonina. Next base: position 18,188,418 of record JAIVEN010000002.1, on the reverse strand, counting down.
TTTACAATATAGCATTTATTGACTACTCTTTTGATACTTTGTAAAGGATTGTGTATTTATTGAATTAAACTGGTCTGTTTTGTTCCTTTTCTCTTGTTTGTATGTGCTAGCTCAATTTTCTTTTTCTCCTTTGGTTAGTTCAAGAGCACCATTTTAAATTTTAGTAATTGTTTTTTATTATTAAAATTACCTGAACATGAGTAATTCTTAGTTACTAACTCCTCCTCGACCCCCTCCCCCCACAAAAACAAAAAAGAAATCACACATTAAATTTGGATATTGAGAAACTGTTTCATTAATCAGTAATTCAGTAATGATTGGCATTAATGTGGTTATCTTTGCTGGCCTAAAATATAGAATGAGCATATTAGTATCTAGCTCGCTAAATTTTAAACTGCTGTATTTACATTAAGTTTCCATTTTGGCTTCATTTTGTTCATTTTGACTAGCCAGAATAAGTCTGCTAAGGATGTGGGTGGCATCAGCTGTAAAATGGGAATGCCAGTGGCTAGTTAACCTATAGTATGGCAATAGTATAAGCATATATTAAACTTATGCAGTATGGTGTAAATGAGGTATAGATATGTATCACTTCTATTTGGAAATTAACAATAGAGAGAGAGAGAGACCATGATTGCTGTCTGTAGAATGGGTTAATGCTTAACACAGCAATGAGATGTTAACCCATGGTTTTGTTTTTCCTTTTTTATTTTTCATGTTTCTAGCTTTCTCCTTGGTGGCTAGTAATTTTTTGTGAGTTGTGACAATTTAAATCCAACACTGATTGTTCCTAAATATTGGGAAGTAAAAATAACATGCTTTTAGCCATGACACATTTTTCTCTTGTTATTCTTGATTTTTAATTTATGTTATCGCAGATGAAAATAAATAAATTTCTTCATTATAAGAAGGCTGGAAAAAGTTTTAACGCAGAAGTTCGCAACAGGAAGGACTATCGGAACCCTGACTTCTTGCTGCATGCAGTGAGGTATCAGGATATTGATCAAATAGGGTCTTGCTTCAGTAAAGATGTATTTGACCCTCACGGATATGACCCAAGTGACTTCTATGATGAAATAGGTCCTTAACATTTTCATCTCTTCATCTATCTTATTGTGGTTCCCCATACTCATGCCTTTTTGCTCATATGTACTGATTAATTTCATTCAATATGCTGCTATAATTGCATTGTTGCTCTATGGTTATGTGTATGTTGGAATTTATTTTGCCTTGTTCTGTAATGAGGTTATACACTGTTTACCAGATGGTGACAGTGGATTTAAAGCATGTGATTATTCAGTCTTCTCTGGATTCCAGTGTTACATTGATAATTTATTTTAGGCTTGTGCTTTTCTCCCTTCAAGAACTTTGATGGTGTTATCATTTTGGCAAAAATGTTTGGCTAACTTATATAGAAATGTGTGTGGCTGCATTTGTTACTCTACCTTGAAGCTATCAGTGTTTTGAGAGTTCTTTTCAGCATTTCCATCTAATATTACTCCATTCTCCATATCTTTTTTCTTCTACAAAACAGAGGCTGATATGAGGCGTCAAAGTGAGAGGAGAGAGCAAGAGAAGAAAAAAGCACAAAAGGTTGAATATATTTCTGGTGGAACGCAGGGTGTAACTGTAGCTGGTGCTCCCAGGATCAACCTACCTGTTTCAGGTTCAGAAACCACTTAGTTCACTAATGCTGTGATGAAGCTGTTTGTTAATGTATTCCTTCTTTATTAGATGTATGATGTTTTCATTTTGGCGGTGGCTTAATGACTTCTTACACAGCTTCGTCTGCTGTGACTGCTAGTGCTTCGCATTTGGTGCCATCTACAGGTGATGCTATCAATCATGACAGTAGACAGAATAAAAAATCAAAGTGGGACAAGGTATTCATCTAAGTAAATACATTTGCAGCTTGCATGTCATCCTTCATTGTGCTTACATGATTTTAGTGAATCACTTTGTTTCAGGTGGATGGTGATCAAATAAATCCTCTGCCCTTTGTGGGGCAGGATTCTGTATCTACTGTTGGGGCCCATGCAGCAATTTTGTCTGCTGCTAATGCTGGTGGTGGATACATGCTATATGCGTAAGTTTATTTTATTCATGCATTCTACTCTGTGTTCTGATTCTGATATGGCAAGTGTTTTAAATAATGTAGATATTTTAATTTTACATTATCTCTATTTGTACACATCTCAGCCATCAAAAGAAAACTAAAATCTAAAAATTGTGGGTGTAACATATGGAGACTTCAATATTTTTTTCCCCTTCCTCTACCCCTTTTGCCAAAACATTTACTGTTTCTTCTTCTGTAATTGGTTTGGCCCTGTGGTGTGTTTCTTTTACTCGACATATCAAACATGTAATTAACTATTTCTCTAAAAAGTTCCAAGATGAGTATGTATATCTAATACAACACAACAAGATAGAATAATTTCTAAAATTTTAGGATACAAATATGAGACTATACATGTAACATACTAACAACTAAGAAGTAAATAACATAAAAGAATATAGAGTTTTAAATAAGCATTTCAAGCGTAAAATAAAGATGTCTATAACAAATTACAAATAAAAGCATAAAATGCCAGAGTTTCCATTTGAAAGTAAATATCAATCTTCATTTCCATTGGCATAATTAAGATTCTTTAATCTTAAGCTATTTCAAAGCATTTGAAAATTTATCAGAGCGTTTTGAAATGTATTGAACAGGCGAAAAGGGCCAGCAACATAGATTTTGGAGTAAAGTATGCATATTGTATCGGATATGTGTTCAATATGGTTATGTCTCCTTTTTTGGGGCTTTCTTTTGCAGTTTTTTGCCATGTAAGAGCTGTCTTGTGATTTAATTGTTCATTTATTGTCCCATCAGTTGCTGTAATAGTAGGGCATGTAGTTTTAAGTGATTAAAAGGGCTTTTATTAGTACCATGATATATTTGAGGCAGCTTATAATTATATAACAGGTCTCAAGACTGGTCAGTTTTGACATAAGGTACATTGAAGTATTCATTATGCTTGCAATTGAAATAACTGTTGATAATTTTAGATCAGTAAAACGCATTCTTCTTCTAGTGGTATAGCTGCACAAGCATAGGATCGCCAATGCCGGTCTGCTTTTAAGAAGGAAGTTAGGAACTGTTTGGGTGAAAAATGTACAGAGTCCTGCTTGCTTTTGTATGGTCAAATATTAATGTACAAATTTGACAGTCAAACTACTTTAAAAATATCCTGCGCACAAGATTGTTTTCTGAAACTGACAATTTTGATAATAGAATAATTTATGTTTAATACAAGGACTATTGAGATGCCAAGTGTGACTGTTCTTTGGTTGGACAGGCAGCAAAAACGGCGAGAGGCAGAGGGGAAAAGATCCAGTAAAAGGAAATCGGAGAGCAGATCTTAGCATTCTTTCAAGTGTGTAGTAACTAGTAACTGATAACATTTGAGGCCCCACCCCCCAAAAAAAAAATAGGGGGAATGACAATTGGGATCAAAATTTTGAATTAAATACAGTAAAGGACCTTACAGTTTTTTTTACTATTGAACATCACGAATTTACTACTGTCTTGTATTGTATTTGCTACTGGAAAACCTGCAAGATTCTTTACTATATTTAATTCAAAGTTTTGGTTCCCAACTGTCATTTTTCCAAAAAAAAAAAAAACTGACAACGTTTACAAGACAAGAAAAGATCTTAAGCTTTATTTTTGTTTGTTTAGGAACATATTCAATGATCATTTGTGCTGTATATTATCAAATTAAGAAATAAAATATAAATACATCATTGTTAATCCTTTATGACTGCCAGAGCTTATGTTTTCGACTCTGCTACTAAACTTGTTAGCAATAAGCTTGGTCGGGTTCTTTGTATATAATCTCACTATTTCTTTCTTTCCTTTTTTTTTTGGCCAACAATTATTTCTATTTGATTAATAATTGCACTCAAGGTAGTTTATGAAAAAGTGATGTGCTTTGCATTAGACATTTACCTATCCTCTGTATCATGGTATCAGTGAGACTATTCAGGGGAGAATTTTTTATTTTTTAGTGAAAGGGGAATTCATTCAACAGGAATCACAGTACACTATGGGGAGAAAGTTAACGGAAGGGCATTGATTCGTGTTTTAGCAAACCATGTGAAGAAAAACATTTAGGCCTCGTTTGGTTTAGTGGAAAGATTTTTAATGGATCGGATATGGAAATGGAGATAAGAATGAAATAGCTTCAAGTATGGAATTCACTCACCGAAGGAAAAAAGATATAGGTGTGGAATTTGGTATGCTTTGGAAAAGAAATAAAATATTTATCCAGGTAATGTGTGGTGAGATTGAAATAGGAAGGGAATGGAGATAAATAAGATTAAGATGACCATAAGACCCTTATGAAATGTAAGATTAAAATAGGGGTATTCTTGACATTTTCTCTTTGATTCCGTGATGAATAGCGTCTTTCGAGCTTTTTAGCTATGGAATCCACAATAGCTTAGATTCATGGCTGGCTCCATGATTGACTCCCAAGCTCACACTTTCCAATGTACCAAACCATGAATGGATACACAGTATTTTCCTTATTTTCACCACCTTGTAGGCCATAGTCAATAAACCATGTTGATAAAAAATACTAACGATTGACTCTTATAACTATATGAATTAAGAATTGAAATTAAAATTAATTAATTATTTTAAATATTTTTTAAAATTTTAATATTTTTTTAAATTTTTTCTTATTTAATCTCTTTCTCTTTTTCTTTGGATACATTAAATAGGGATTATTTTTTAGAAATATATAATAAATACTATCTCATATATTGTAAAGGATCTTATATTTAGGATTAGGATAAAAAATCCTATACATAGAATCGGAGGAAGTGTTTAAAAAAAGAAAAAAACCACGCTACGCATTGGAATGATAAAAAGTTGATTTTTTTTAATTTAAAATAGAAGTTGTAGGAACTGGTGAGAGGGACTAGAGAAAAGATGGGTAAAATGTGAGGTAGGATGCTTATTTTACTGTTCTTTTCCCCCAATAATTTTAATGGGTATTAACTACTTCATTATGCTTATTGTATTTTATAGCTGGCTTTGAGGAACAGGAATATTCGATCTCTTAAAAGGGAGGAGATCACCGTTTGGTAGGAGGGAATGAGGATGAAGAAATGGGAATGGGTGTGGAATTCTTAACACTTGCACTTTTGGCACCAAGTTTCCGTTATTCTTGGGAATCATCAAAAGCTAATATATGTGGGAATACCAAAACCTTAGGGGGATGTGTGAATAGCCGAAGACCATGGCAAGGGAAATGTTGTAGGCAAAAATACCCAAATCTCTTTTAAACTTGGGCTCACCAGCGACTGTCCTTTTTCTTGGTGACGGCAATCTTCCTCACTGCCACCAGCCTTTCCTCTTTCTTCCCCACCAAAGTCACCATCTCCACAATCTCGAAACCAGATCTCAATGGCAACCAGTGGCGCTTCCCTCTTCTTTCCCTCCCTCTCCGTTTCATCTTGCCCAATCTAGTTTTGGACTCAAAGACACCCACAATCATGTGCCTCTGTCTCTATTTTAAGAATGAGGGTGAACGCTAGATCTGGTTTGAGCTTCAAATCTTGAAACCCATAGTCGTTCGCCTCTGTCTTTGTTTTGAGCTTAGAGACACCCAACGTCGGCAATGAAAGTTTGATGGAAATGGGAACCTTTGCATCTGATGGATTTTTTTTTAATTGGCTTCTCTATTGTTGAGAGTTGTAAATAGAGAAAAAGTGGTGGCCGTGGCATTGCTGGTGGTGGTCAGAGAAAGAGGAAGGAGGGGAATTTTTTTTTTTTAATACAGGACCATTTGATTCATTTTTTATTTTTTTTAGTCAATTTTTTTTTGTTATTTTCATCATATTTTCTTCATATACAGTACATGTCCCAATCACATTTTTATTCCTATTTTCATTTCCTTAAAAATTATTTTATGTACCAAACAGAACTACAATAAAAAAGAAATAAACATATAATAAAGTGGGTTTCATTTATGACATGTGAATTATATATAACATCCATTTGTTTCTTCATTTTACAGTAAAGTACTTTAGAAAGTCCAAGTTAAGCCAAAACTCTACCTGAAGCAATTATGAATTGCTAAAACAGTCATTTTGATTAAACTGCTCTCCAGTTCTTTCCTTTCCCGCCCTAGCTCATCATCAATAATTAAGGCAAGCATTGTACACAAAACGAGGTTAATCCAAAACAAATTAAATCACATGTTGCAGTGTAGCCGTGTTGAAAAAGTGGCACCAAGTTGCTGCTCTCCAGCTATGTGCTCTCTCTCTCTTCTCTCTCTCTCTCTCTCTATATATATATATATAAATTACATACTGCTCCCACCAAGTTGCCTCTCTCCAGCTATGTGCTCTCTCTCTCTCTATATATATATATATATATATAAATTACATACTGCTCCCACCAAGTTGCCTCTCTCCAGCTATGTGCTCTCTCTCTCTCTCTCTCTATATATATATATATGTCTATATATATTACATACTGCTCCTCATTAAATCCCCACAGCGCCATACCCTGCACTTGTTTGTCATAGTCACTTTAATAAAAGCATACTCATGTTAAACTGATAAGAACAGATTAGTATGCTACTTATCAATTAACAATTGGCTACCAGAGAGCGTCAGAGCCATTCTTATTTCCATCCCAAACCTTCAAGTGAATACTTAATCTCTTAAATTCCCTTCACTATATATATATATATACACACACACCAAGCCTACCTAAAAGATGCAGTAAAACAAGTTTCAGAAGACCAAATAAAAGTCAGTTGGAACTTGTATATATTTCTGCTGTAGTTATCCTGTAGCAAAGTCAAAGTTTCATGGAACCTGACCATCAGATTCTGTAACCAGTCTGAAACATTAAGTTGCTTGGAGTATCCCTGAGGTAATACAGTCAGAAAAGTGAAGAGCTGAAGTGAAGTGGGGAAGATGGGACCAATTATTATTGAGGGAAAACAGCCGGCCCTTGTGGTTCAAGTCAAAAAACAAATGTTTGCAGTTTGCCATACCCTTAGTACGTACAACAATTTCATCTTTTATCCGTCCTAGCCCTAAAAACAAACATAATTAAGGGAGGGGGAAGCAAGGACCCACCTTGTCATCTCCATGCCTATCCGTTAACTTTGGAGTACCATAATCATGCATCTTCTATTCTTTTATGAGAGTATCAGGATGGATGCGTGCTTGGATATTCCATCCACAATGTTCATCATGATTCCCTTCTTGCTTTATTGGTTTAGGCCCATGGAAAAGTAAAGACGAGATCTTTTCATTGTAATCTTGGGGTAATACATAATATGGCACTAAGAACCTTACTTTAATGGCAGCTTTAGCAGTGAATTCTTGGGTCTTAATAGGATATACGTAGGCATTGTGCCTTTGGAGATAACTTAGGAGCATCATTTTGTATCTTTTTAGTCTCAAAAAGAAGGCTGACTGTACTTTCTTGAGGCCCCTTTTTCATCATGTGGGATGGAATCGCATTATGCTTGCTAGGCTAGCTAAGGGATAATGTTTCTTCTTTGAAGTGTTTTAATCAAATTTTGTTATCCCTTCACTATTAATTAATATTTAAAAAAAAATGCATGTGAACACAGATTTACTTCTCATGGTTAGTACATTTCAGACATAAATTAGCGAGTGTTATTGAATATTCTCCTCGGAGTTTTACTAATAAAAGGTTCTTTTTTTGTTTTTACTTTTTTGGGTTTTAATTAATGTCCTGTGTTCTTTTAGCCAAAGAACTTTAGTGGGTTTAGTTATTTAGTTTGCTTAGAAGAGGAAAGAATAAAAGGAAGTTTGAGTATGAGGTCTTTGGATCATAACTGTTTAAGTTATAGGGTATGAGGATGGATGAACATTTGTGATTCAGAGTCAGCCATCGGTGTAAGGGGTGAATTGGGTAGCTTCTCTCTAAGACAAAAATATCATCTGCACACACATATATATATTTGCGTATTTTTCTCTTTATATATATAGAAAGAGAATGTAATATTTTAGATTCAAATATAAATCTAATTATAGTACTTCTACTTTGATTTACGCATACTTTATAAAGATTAATTTACAGAGAAATTAAATTCCGGAGTGAATGGTTTACCATTACTTGGTTCGTATGAGTTGAGTTTGAACAAATTAGGGGAGAACAAAGGGGCAACAAAAAAAAAAAAAGGTTGTCTTCTACTTAATGGGGTTCTCGAAAGTGATGATGATAACACAAACACAAACATGTTTTCAGATTTTATGGGTTTTATTCGTCCTCTATAAATCATCCATCAATAAACTAGTCGGAATAGTTTATATAGCACTCCAAATTAAAATTTTGAATTCCAGCATCACTCAAGTTTAATGTTTGAACTAGTTATTTGATAACACTCCTGAATATAATAATTTAAAAAAATATAGTTATTGTTTTATAACTTAATTTGTCAATTAACTTGAAAAAAGATGACTCGAATCATTGAACTCGATGCCTAAGAAGTTTTTTTTTTTTGTAATTCTGTGTTAGTGTTATAGTGTATATTGTATAACTAAATCCACTATTAATTCTCAAATATTAACAGTTTTTTTCCCCTTATGTCTCACAAATATTGAGGGTTACTGGTTTTTTTGGTGATTGGCCAGAGAGGGTTATTGTTGGGGGAAAAAGTTTAGTAGAAAATGATGGGAGTAGAGGAGAAAGAAATGGAGGGACACAATAATCAATGCAGATCTTCTTTTTACAAAGTGAGAGTATACTATGCATTTACGGATTATAAGAATAATAATGAGATAGTATTAATCTCACAAGTTGTTATAATTTTTTTCACTTTTTTTTTTTAAGGTGAAACAATGAGGGTGATTGTTTCTTACTTTTGTTTCAAATATTAAATGCATAAATATAACAATTCAAATTTAATTAACAAGTCATATTATTTATAATAATTTATTTTTTTAAATTCCACCTAGTTAATAATAATAATAATACTCCATCTATTTCTTTTTATCAGTTATATTTTTTTAAAAAAATTTATTTCTCTTTATTTATCTTTTTAAAATTTTAAGACAACATTAATTGCTATTTTTTTATTTATACTCTAATATATTATCTTAAAAGTCAAAGATAACATTAATTAATTTTTTTATGTATTTCCTTTGATCTATATTATAAGATATTTTATATAATAAGTTTTTGTTTAAAATATAGGGTATTGAATATTTTTCTTCTCATTTTACCCCTATCTTTAATGCTTCCATACTTCTCGTTTATAACACTACCATAATAATAGAATGAGATATTTAATAACGATAAAATATAAAATATAGGTACTTTTTGTATTAATTTCAGGTAAAAAATAATTTTTTTAATATGCGTATAATTAATATAAAATATCTTATAATATGAATTGGAGAGAGTATTTATTTTTCTAAAAATATATTAGTAAATTTAAAAAGAGTCCGAACATATTAACTGTATTTTTTTAATTTATGTGATAAAATTTTAACTGATACTTAAAAAAGGAGTTAGTAATAATGAGGGGTTCAATTCAAATATCGACGTGGCTTGTCTTGCCTCTTATTAGAGAGACGTTGGAGTCTTGGAGATTCCTATTCTTTTTTTTTTTTTTCGCCAACCGGAGATTCCTATTCTGTTCCTTCACATCTTGGAACTTATTCACCTCCCCTCTTTATTTTCCTAACCTAACTCTTCCCCATATTCGGATACTTTACCCTAATACATTAAATATATATATATATATATCATATTATTAAATAAAATATAAAAAAAGAACGAATATAAAATGGATTGGTACTGTATTACTCTGCAGTAATTGATTTTTTTTCTAACTTACCTACATAAAATAAAAAATAAAAGTAAATAATAAAATTAAAAAATATGTAGATAGTGTTTTGAAATATTGGAGTACAGTGTCATGACTTTTATTGTTTTTTTATATTGTATGCTATTTAATTTCTTTTTTATAATTATCTTATATACTAGTGAGTCAAATCCGACCATTCTGAGATCCAAAATAAATCTAATTATGAAATCTTGACAAAGATATCCGACATGTAACAAACATTAACTTGTCAATTATATTTTATTTTCACAATAATTTAGTGCACACAATATATTTTTAATTTCCACCAAAAAAAATTGAGAAGATTGTCTGTTGAGCGAATCCCAATCCAAAATTTCTAATTTTTCTCACTATAATTTATTGATTATTCATAATTATTTTTCATATTTTAAAATACAATAAAAATATGCCAAGGCAAGGAAAATGTGATTGCTACCTATATATATATATATTCAAATACTTTGCATAAAAAATTTCATTTTTTTCCATAAATACACATTAGAAATGATAGCAAAAACTCTCATCATTTTCTTTCCCGGTCTTTGTACCCAGATTTGGTAAGAATCTTGGGTGCAACAATTTCACAATTTGGTAATACACGATAATATTTATTAATTTTTTAAGGTCAATATTTATATACCCTTGCAAGTGGCAAAAGCAACTTTTTTACAGCGATGGAGTTACTAGCGGAAATCAATGGGATCAGTGTCAGTGAGGCAGTGCAACGGTAACATTCAGTTTCAGACTTTTGGAAGTTCCTTAAGGGTAGTTTTGGGATTATGGCAAAGTTAACGGAACCCTTTTATTAATCAAAAAGCATAAGAGAGAGTGATCGTGATGAACAAGCTACAAACCAATGCGAAGATCTCTCACTGCTCACTAGTGGGTTCCAAGTGAAGATCTTTCATTTCAACTCTGCTCTCTCTCTCTCTCTCTCTCTACTTTCCCTGCCTTTATTTTCTTCCTGCTTTTTCAACGTCACTGTGAACCTTCTTTCTCCCTTTCTCTGTCAGGTTTTGTGACCTTCTTCCTTCGTCTGCCATTGAATCAGCTAATATCTTCAAAAAGACCTCACAGTTCCTGAGAATCTTCCTTCTTCTCTCTTCTTCTCGAGTTGTTTTTGTTTCTTCTGCTTCACAAACTGTAGGATTTGGAGGTGTAAGGAAAAAGAGTAGCACAGCGAGCTGAGATTATTATGGCTGCTGTGAAGCCAGAAGAGATAAGCCACCCCCCAATGGACCAACTTCAAGGTTTAGAGTACTGTATAGATTCAAACCCATCTTGGGGTATGCCAAATTTGAATCTTTTCGATACTTTCTGCATTTTCATTTTTACCTTTTTCTCCTTGCGAGTGATTCTGTGTTTGCTCTGTTCACAGGGGAGACCATAGCTCTGGGTTTCCAGCATTACATTCTGGCCTTAGGAACTGCGGTGATGATTCCTTCATTCCTTGTTCCTTTGATGGGTGGAAGCGATGTAAGTAAGCGATTACCAAGTCGATTCTTTTTCCTTCTTTTTCATTTTCATATTCAAATGCCAATCTGATAGATTCATTCTGGCATAACAAAACCTTCAGTTTCGAACATTTGTATTGATTTTGTCATATGCTTAAATGAGCTGGGTGGTCCCCCGAAGTAGAAATTTGGATATTCTGAAATAAATGTCTCTTTGGTTTGTTTTGTTTTGCATTTGATGTCTCAGGATGATAAAGTGAGGGTGGTACAGACTCTACTTTTCGTGGAAGGGATTAATACACTGCTGCAAACTCTTTTTGGAACCCGTTTACCGACAGTGATAGGAGGGTCTTATGCATTCATGGTCCCAATCATATCAATAATTCATGATTCTTCACTGCAAAGGATCGAGGACCCACATTTGGTAATAACTATATTTCTTCCAGCTAAACACGTTTATAAACGAAACAATAGATAATGATCCTTACTTCCAAAAACACCTTTGTTGTGTATGTCTTAGCTTGAAAAACAATTTCACGACTATTTTTGCATATCATGAAGTTGCTTTCTTCGCTTGCCAACCAGATAACGCGGGAGTGTCAGAGCAAAAACTAATACTTTGATATACCTTTATGCAGAGATTTCTCAACACTATGAGAGCAGTGCAAGGTGCTCTGATCGTAGCATCAAGCATACAAATCATTTTGGGGTATAGTCAATTGTGGGCTATCTGTTCCAGGTATGCTTCTTGTAAAAGAAGGGAACTACGGATATCACATTCTACAAGCCAAATATTTAATCCATTTCACTTTGCATGCAGGTTTTTCAGCCCACTTGGAATGGTTCCAGTAATCGCATTAGTTGGTTTTGGATTATTTGATAGAGGATTCCCTTTGGTATGATAACATCAATCCGCAAGTCACTAATTCAGATTCTCGGACTTCCTAAATGAGCGAGCTTGAAAGTATTTCTTTCATGTTAGTACAGCTTAATATACTGTTCCTGAAATTTCTTTCAGGTGGGACATTGCGTTGAAATTGGAATCCCCATGCTTATCTTATTTGTAGCCTTCTCACAGGTACAAATTAAATTTATCATCTTGAAGTTTGATACTTATGTTGAATCAAACATTGCCCTTTGATATAAAGAAAGAAAGTAGGACATGCAGGCTTTCTTTTTGTAACATGATATTTGTTGTCCACAGTACCTGAAAAATTTTCAGATAAGACAACTACCAATACTAGAGCGATTTGCTCTGCTCATATCAACCACAGTGATATGGGCATACGCACACCTCCTAACAGCTAGTGGAGCATACAAACACCGCCCAGAATTAACTCAAATACACTGCCGAACCGACAGAGCAAACCTCATTTCTTCTGCTCCATGGTGAGTAACAAAAATATCTTTTAAATTTCCACAATTGCATATACTTTCCGTTACCTAATGAGTAGATTGCAACACTTTTGTTTTGACATAAACGGCACAGAAAAAAATGGTACTCCTGTAACAGTTAGATACATTTTTCAACTAAGAAGTCACTCAATTTTGAGTTTATTGTGGCCAGGATAAAAATTCCATACCCTCTTGAATGGGGTGCTCCTACATTTGATGCTGGCCATGCTTTTGGAATGATGGCTGCTGTTTTAGTCTCGTTGATTGAGGTATTGTCATGTCACATTTGCGCAATGAATCCATTCTGTATTGAATTTTATTGCTGCTCACTGATGAAGAAAAGTAATATTTTCTGTGACAGTCAACTGGGGCATATAAAGCTGCATCGCGTCTAGCAAGCGCCACCCCACCTCCTGCTCATGTTCTGAGCCGTGGTATTGGTTGGCAGGGAATTGGAATCTTGCTAAATGGGCTTTTTGGAACAGTGACTGGTTCAACAGTCTCTGTGTAAGTGCTTATTTCTTCCTGTTCTTAGCTTTCACTTCTCATGGAACATGTCACTGATCTTTTAAGGCCTTTGACAGGGAGAATGTGGGGCTTCTGGGAAGCACTCGTGTTGGAAGCCGCAGGGTCATTCAAATTTCAGCTGGTTTTATGATATTCTTCTCAATTCTTGGTTAGTTTCAAACTAGGAAGTACATTGACTTGGGTAACTTCGTAATAATTTTAGCTCAATTATAATTTGCTTGTTACTGCAGGGAAATTTGGAGCTTTGTTTGCATCAATACCTTTCCCTATTTTTGCTGCTGTTTACTGCATTTTGTTTGGTCTTGTGTGTGAGTACCCCTACCATTTCCACCTTTAATTTATTTCAGCTTCCCTTTGCTTCTTCTTTCTCCATACTAACATCTTTTTATGTTCTTTTCAGCTTCTGTGGGGCTATCATTTTTGCAATTTACTAATATGAACTCAATGAGGAATCTCTTTATCACTGGGGTTGCCCTCTTCTTAGGTTTGTCCGTTCCTGAGTATTTCAGAGAGTTTTCAGCCAAGGCCCTTCATGGTCCTTCTCATACCAGGGCTGGATGGGTGAGTCTGATGCTTCATCATCTTCTTTTAATGTACTTTTTAATTTTTTTTTATTTTTGAATAGTATCTCTTAAAGGGCATACTCTAACTTTTATTTTTGCTATTTGTCTTTTGCAGTTCAATGATTTCCTTAATACTATCTTCTTCTCGTCTCCAACTGTGGCATTGCTTGTTGCTGTGTTCTTGGACAACACACTTGACTACAAGGATAGCGCGAAAGACAGGGGAATGCCATGGTGGGCTAAGTTTAGAACATTTAAAGGAGATAACAGAAATGAAGAGTTCTACACCTTGCCTTTCAACCTCAATCGGTTCTTCCCTCCATCCTAAAACTGTTTTTACCATGAAAACCAATGTTAAAGGAAAAGCATCATTTCCAGATAAGATTTTTAATGTGATGATGATCTGTTTGAGAGTGAAGAAGAATGAGAAGAATATTTATGTATTTTCAGGTTGCGGAGGAATGTTATCCTCTGCTTTCTTTTCAATTTGTATTTTATAAAGCTGAACTGGATTATTTTTTCCATATAAATAGAGAATTTATTTGTTCTAATCATCTTATTTTCAATTCATTTGTATTCAATCTCTCATGAAGTTGTTACCCCCCTCATGATCAATGACCAAAAGTTATCGTAGTTTCTGACTATCAACACAAAGCAATTGAATGCCTTCACTGAAACAAATTCAATTCCAATTTCTTTTTGGGTAAAGATTTAATTTTTGATATGTCGATAATGATGATGTACAACAAGAATGCTCATGCAAATATTAGAGACTATGAAATTCAACCTCAGCAAACTCCATATTTTTAGAGGCTATTGGTGCTTGCACATGCACTCTGGGCACCTTGGCTGTCGATAAATGCTTCGGCCATACTTTCTCATGCCAGCCTTCTGACCTTCCTGGATCATCTTCTTTATTCTGTCTTCAAAAGTACTCCATCCTACAGTCCCATTATCTGACAAGACTGCCGCCAGCCTCCTCTTGTTCGGCCTCAATGTAGAAGCATGACCACCACCATAGTAGGTCCTAAGTCCCGACACCATTGATGAAAGTTGGCTTCCAGAGTCGGTCATGGCAAATACATCAGCAGTTGCACAGGCTATAAAGTCCAGAGCAGCCAGCTGCATTTTCATTCACATCACACATTTTTTACTGAGACAACATACTTCGCATGAATCTGGGATTTGCAGTAGCTTCATATCAGATGAAAACACTAAGATCTTTTAGGACATCATTATCTTTACTTTTCTTGGTATTTTAGATACTATTATGCGAGATATGGTGATAGTTAGGATTTTCATCATCAAATTATCAAAGTTAAACTTTAAAGATGTGAGATCTTTATGAATTTTGAATCATGTGATATATCATAATTAAAATAATGTTGATCCTGAGTTCAAGCATTGTAGGTGAAAAAAATCATATTAGAAAATATATCCTCTTTGTTTAAAGCCTGACAATGCTAAAACATTGACTATTGATTAGTTAGTAGTTTTAAATATTAGATAGCTGTCACAAAAAAAAAATGTGACCTTATGCTTCGGATCTTAGATGCCTTTATATGTGAATGAAAATGATAGTTTAACATATTGAACCCCTTCTTCACTCAAACTAGCCAAACATTGGCTCTAAAATTGTTGAACACTAGAGTAGGATATGAATGAGAGAATTGACAAAACTTTTAAACGAGTGATGGCCTTTGTTGCACCTAAAATACATAGAATACCTACTTACCTGGGAGGAAAAATTCCTGAAAGGTTCTAGTTCAGTGGATGAAAGCAGATTTTCCTTTGTGACTAAGTTGGGATAGAGTCTAGTAAAGGGATACATCCTTGAGTCTCCTCCATATATATGAGAACCAGCCAAGTATATGTATGTTCCACGTTTGAAACCAAAACCAGCTAGCACAAGTGCTGCTTCTTCTGGTGTTAATGGGCATCTTCCCAACTTCCTCAAATCCATTGGAGATATAGGGCTACAGAGATCAATATTACTAGCTAAAACATAAGTAAATTATAATAATCAAAACATAATGTTATGAAAAACATAATGAAGAAAATGAGCTTGAAACATACGATGATTTCTTCAATCGCTCAAGAAGCAGAGGGAAATGAGTTTCTCTGTAGGCTCCAAGTTCCCTTCTCTCATCTTCCCCACCTCCAAATTCACATAGGGAATAGGCTACCATGTCAACTTCAAATCTTAAGTGCAAGGCAAGGTATTTGGTTGAGCCTCTAGCAGCATCATGATGATCTTCACTCTTCTGGATGAACTTCCCCAGCAACTGTGTATCTAACTTGCTTCTTGCAGCATTATATTTTCTAATCCTTCTGACCAACAGCGAACCAGCTTTTTGGATTTTTGGCACAAACTTCAGAACATGGAAGTTGCATTTGCACCTTAGCCTCTACGAATTTTTCATTCACAAGCACAAGAGATTCCTTAAGACATTGATATATGACTGGTAGTCAGGCTTCCGATAAACAAGTCACAGTTTGAAAAAACTAAACAAACAAGGATACTTTACGACCTGAATATCAGAAGGAAATGGATCAAAACCAAGTCGGTTTCCATATCCAAGGAAGTGAACGACTCCATTTCTTTGAAGAATAGGAAGCACAATTTTGATGTAGTCACTGGCTGTTGCCTCCTTCACAAGATCTGAATCTGTAATCTAAAATGCAAAGTATATACTTTGTTATAAAACAAGTGCAATTTGTCTTGACATTCAATTATATGTAAGATGCTGAACCTGGCTGCCAATTGCTTCTATATCCAATGATTTCAAATGAGGTGGGAGTTCCTTCACAATATTGATTTCATCCTTCATCATGTTCATGAAATAATCCTCCCGATATATGTCACCAAACTGGCTGCGTATTGTGGATTGAACATGTGAATAAAAAACTGAATGAGTCACATGAAAATGGATATTTCTCAATTGAAATGCAGCATTACTAGATAGGGAGAAAAATAAAAATAAAAATACTTCTCAATCAACTACTTAGTTACTCAAGGGAAAGATTAACAGGAAAATAAAATAAGCTATAATGAATGCGTTTTCAGCTTTTATTGTAATGTTAGACATGATATCATACCTGGGATCATTCCATACATTGCTGTAAAGAAACCTTGGAATAACTAGGGTTGCATTTAGGAGATATGCCACAGCTACAGCATTGCAAATCTGTAGTTACTTTGGCAGTCAAGTCAATCCCATTACTGAAGATACTGAAAATACGCCTCAATGAAAAGGCTAAAAGCACATAGAAGATCATCCTATAGAGTAAATACCCACACGCATAATATCTAGAAACTCTGGTGATCAGAGTCTTCAGAGATTTTTGTTATTCAGGATCCGAACTTCAGTGTATGGGACTCCATAGTCAAGAATTATTATATCCAAAGTTAGAGATTTTTGAAATCCCTGCAAAGTTAGAGGATTTTTCCTCTTGAAATTAAGTTGACGATGCCTAAATTTGAAGTTAGTTTAGTTTATGGCTATTGTCAAATGTTCAATTTGATTAGTGTGGAGCCTGATCAGGAATGGAAGCTTTTTCTGTAGTTGTAATCTTCAATAATATGCAGAGTTTATTTCTGAATATGAAAACTAGTGCACACTAACTTTCAATCCTTCTGTTTTTTGGCAAACTACTAACTTGCAATACTTACAGCAACTCGTTGTTGATTGAGACCTCCATTTGCACTGACCAAGATGTAGCCATTATTTTTCACTGATTTCCCTGTTTCAGAATATTAATTCAATATGGGTAATATAGCGAAGGGAAATTGATAATAACTTACTATTCAAACACAATATTTCTACATATAGCAGTATATAGATGACCACATATTGTAAATATCTGAAGAAAACGATCTAATGTTTAATACAACGAGCAAAAAGGGTTCATATACCGCGATTACTCAGAACTTTTGTGTCTGAACAAGGTTCCCATGAAGAAACCTGCCGATATGGTTCCACCCACAAATTTGATGACTCTTGCTTGATCTCCCTCTATAGTATTGAAAGTTTCAGAAATTACACTAGCTAAGCCAGGTGGAAATGAACTGACAAGAAGGTGTAACTTTATCCAAGAGCCGACATGCATAAGTAGAAGATTTTGATGCAAACCTCTGCAAGGGCACTGGAAGCCAAGTTTAGAAGCCGATCATACATCAGTACTGGTGATTGTCGCTTGTCAATGTATGAACTTCGATCCTGATCATAGCAAACAATGCATCAGATATCATATATTATGACAATGTTAAATCTGGTAAAATCACTCTTTCTGAAATAAACAAGGTGAAGAGAGCAAATGCTAACATAGTCTAAGGCTCAGTTATATCACTATGTTCTGTGATGAATATGGTTAACAGAATAAATACCAACGTAGATAGCTAATCTGCTGTTGTACCTGAAAGCCACTTGAGTTATTATTGGCAGTACCGTGCTGAAGATTTGCAAAATCAAAAAAGGAGACCATAAAAGAATCAAGCAGGAAAAGGCAACTCATGAATCCAAATATGACAAGAAGGGTCCTAATATGCTTTTGGAGCCATAAATGTTTTTTTCCAACATATAGTCCCCTACAAGAACTGTACTTCGAAGAATCACTTCTCAGCCCATGAAGCAACAGCGTCTTTGAATTCCAACGGCAATCACCCCCTGTCATCCTCCTCCAATTTTCTGAACATCTTGTCTGGTAATCTTTCATTCCTGAGGCTAATTCACCATTCTTAAACTCTGGACGAGGACTTCTGGGAGACCCTTGTTTTCCCATTATACCATCATCTATTATATCAGTGAAGCTTCAAGTAGCAATAGCAACAATATCCAACTTAACGATTCATTCTAGCTTCGTCCTACAGAAAAAAGTCTAGTTCTGGGTTCTGTGTTTCACACTTGTTCTAAAGCCGACCCACCAATCCATTTGACTAGGAAAGGAATTCTTCAAGTTTGGTAGCATAAAAAATGAGACGGAAACGGAGCTTTCTCGTATGAATTCAAATTGAAGCGAAGGAGTAGGTGATGGGGATGAGTGAAATCGAAGCGAAAGCTGAAAACTCAACCATGCATCGCGCAGTAGCCTTATAGGAGAAGGTTTACATCTGGAACAACAACTTCCCACCGAACAGAACAGACGCTGGGGTACCATTTCCTGGGTTTCCATATTTGAAATCAAACGGTCGCAATGGCAAGAAGTATTGAACAATTCCTTGATGAAAAATAATTGCATTCTTGGGGGCTTTGAATTGGTATTTCTTTAATATTGGTTTTCGATTTGGCGGGTTTTTACTCAACCGTGCCCAACAAAAACCGTTAGCCTAATTAATACATTACCTTTTCTTTTGTTTTTTTAAAGGGTATTGGTCGTTAGACAAATATTGTTATTTTTTTGGTGAAAAAGATGGCACACTAGGAGAGAGTCTGGGCCTCCAGATTGTGTCAAATTTGACCCAAATAACAAAACTGTACAATTTTTCACGTTGAATGATTCATTTGTAGAATTGGACAAAAAATATTTACCATATAAAAAAACTGAAATTCATATATTATTTATTATTCAGAATAGTGATCATGTGCAATGCATGGAAAAAATGTGTTATAAATTTGTAATTCATAGTTCATGAACAATACAATCCATGCATATATGGATAAACATATACTCCCTTTGTTACGCTATATAGTGTATTATTCTGGAAAATTTATGTTTCAAAATATAATGCATTGCGCGGATTACATTGTATTTTTTTTATTATCTTTCCAGTATTGCTCATAATAAGTAAGCTTATATATTCTATTGTTATCAATGCATTTAATGAAAAATGAAAAATTTTTAATAGTTTGGTCAAACCATAAATGAATGAAGGAGAATTTTTCCCAAAAGTTTCACTCTTCACAATTGCCAATGACCCATAAGAACTCGGAAAAAAGAATGAAGGAGAAAATGACTGCAATTTACTCCCTCTGTTACGCTATATGATGCACTATTCTGAGAAATTCATATTTCAAAATATAGTGCATTGCGCGGATTACATTGTATTTTTTTTTATTGTCTTTCCAGTATTGTCCCTAATAAGTAAGCTTATATATTCTACGATTACCATTGCATTTAATAAAAATTCTTTAATGGTTTGGTCAAACCATAAATGAATGAAGAAGAGTTTTCCCCCAAAAGTTTCACTCTTCACAATTGCCAATGACCTATGAGAACTCAGAAAAAATAATGAATGAGAGAATAATTGCAATTTATTAATGTAGGAAATATTATTAAATAACGGTAATTTGAGAAATAATAGAAAAAAATTTCGATTACTAATCATTGTCTTGGTACGTGTATGGTAGTTAAAAGTGTACTATAAACTGGAATAGAGGGAGTATAATTTATACTTCTTTTGATCCTTAATATAAGGTCATTTTAACCGAATCACGAGAATTAAGAATTGAAATTAAAACTAATTAATTACCTCAATTTCTCCAAGAATCTCAATATTTTTTCAAAACTACCCTTATTTAATCTCTTTCTTTCTCTTTGAATACATTAAATAAGGGCATTTTTTGGAAATATATAATAAATACTAACTCATATATTGTAAAGGATCTTATATTCAGGACCAAGAAAAAATACCCTATATATAAGACCGAAGAGAATAATATATATACATATATATATATATACACGTTGGCAAAAAAAATATACACACACATATATATATATATCATATATTAATTATTTAATTTTTGAAGCTACAAACTATGATATTCGATTGTTAAACTTCTTCATTCATAATTTTCTTTTGTCATAAACTAGAAGTATCACCACTAGGAAATAAAAGCTAATATCTCTTGAAGCATTATTGAAAAAAATGAATGGTAGACCTTTTCACATGAATTTTCTCTGTACTTAAAGGTTGGGAATCAAACCCTTAAAATCACTTGTTTAAAAGATTAAAACCTTTATTACTTATGCCAACTTAAGTTAATTCTTATTTCATTATTTATTAATTCTTTATTAATCATAAGGCAAAATGAAAGTAAGATAAATATGTAGGTCATTTCAATGTCTAAAATTTATATGATTTTTAAGATTTAAAAACTAAAAAATTCAAATCAGATATCAATCTGATTCAGCACTTTTCTCCAAATTAAATTTTAACTGATAGCTCTTAATAGGTAATGCTGACATAAAAATTGGGTAGCAAATATGTATAAGGTTGAAATACCAAAAGGGAATTTGGTTGGCAAACTGATTTTAGGATTTTTGGGGAATTTTCATGACAATAATATTGTTTCAATTTTTGTTGGTAATAATTTCAAAGTTTTTTTTTACATGAATAATTTCAAATCTTAGATACAAGTTTTCAAGAAAAAGAGTGGTGAGATACATTTATGGGAATCCACCGTTCATTTACCCACCCCCGACCCCACCAAAAACAATCCAACACTCTCAAAACACCTTGTTTGCCCTTTTTCCACCATATATGTTTTTCCTTTTCCGATTCTGAAAATGACAATGAAGGGCATATTTCACAATCTGCTGTGCAAATAAAATTGATCTTTCACTCTAAATGAAAAATGGAACACCCGTGATTTGCATTTCAACTTTCACAATTTCCAGTTAAACTTTCAGATTTTACAACTCAATTATATCATAATCTGAAAAATGAGATTTTGGATAATTTATGATTCCACTTTCGTGATTTAATTACAACTAAAGTTTTCATTATTTCCAGCTAAACATCCTAATTTTACATTAAAATACAAAAATGAAATTCCAAATGAGTTTCTGTCATTTTTAACTGAATTTTTTCATTGTTTCAAGCTAAACCTTCTGATTTTACAACTCAAGGTCAATTTCATCCGCGCAACTTTTTTTTTTTGAAAAAAATTCTTTATTATAAGTTATTTTCTATGAAGTTTTGATGCTCTTATTATAGGTCACTTTATAAAATCAAAATGTTGGTAACATTAAATTTTTTTTAGATTTACCCATATTTAGTAAATGCACTTTATCAAATTGAGAAATGGATAAATAGAGATAGTAATTAAGATGGACAGTAAAATTTAATTAATTAATTAAATGAAAAGTAATATAAAAAGATGTGATAAGTTTTAAAAAAATTTGAAACCTTCAACTTATATAGGTTATCTTCAAGGAAGCTTTGGTGGCCCTTATTACAAGTTATTTTACAAACTCAAGATGCTGGTAGCATTAAATATTTTTTTTTAATTTTATTCATATTTATTAAATGCATTTTATCAAATAGAGAGAGGGATTAACTGAAATAGTGATTAAAATGGGTATTTTAATGAATTAATTTATTAACAGAAATAGTGATTAAGATGGGTATTTTAATGAATTAATTAAATTAAAAGTAATATGAAAAAGATGTGATAACTTTAAAAAATTTAAAATTTTTAACTAATTATAACTAATTTTTAATACACGTGAAGTATTAACTTCTAATTAGAATTGGGAGTATATTGTTGCCGAGATCCTCACTATCATTTTCCATGAAATATGAGATAGTACTTTCGTCGAAAGGGTAGAGTTTCGCCGGAATGAGATAGGACTAATCTTCAACAATGTTAAAAGACTATTTCGCCCATCCATATCTTAATAAATTTGAAAAAGCAGTATATAAATATAAATTTTCTTTGGTCAAATATCACATGAATATAAATATAAATATATAATATAACAAAAAATATAAAACAAATGATATTATTTAATAAATTTGAAGACGCTCTCACACTCTAAGTAAATGGTTAAGGGTTTGATTTTCAATTTTTATATATAAAATAAATTTAGTTGAAAAGAATTTAATTTTTATTTTTATTATATGAGAGAATACTCCCAACTTTTAGCTTAGGACAAAACGAAAAAAGGAAATATAACACGTACAAGACAAAATGATACTAATAATAATAATATGAACATAAAAAAAATAATATAAATATCTAAAACCTTGATAGAGGTATTTAAAAAAAACCCTTTTTTTTTTATAAAAAACTACCCTTGATTCTTAATAAAAATGCTACATTTTGAAGGGATGGAGCAAACTGGTATCGGAACCATCTACGATGAACTAAATAGAAAAAAAAATTGATATTCTTACAGATATAATTTGGGAAATACATTCTCATACATGTGATCAATGTTCTAATTTTTTCCGAGCCAAACACTTCTCAACGAACTTGGACTCACTAATTTATCTATTTTTTTATTTATGAATTGTGAAGTATTAATATATTTTTATTTAAGCATTTTTTAAATTTGTCATCATAAAGTTATAGAATAATTTACTTTTAGTTATCCTTCTTAAAGTAACGATTCATTCTTACTATATTTACATATAAATAAAATTATGTTAACTAAGGAGCATGTAGTTGATTGAGGGATGTGTTAGTATAATTAATGATCTTGTATTTTTACGTGACTCGATACTAATTAGCTCTACTGACATGATTCATGGGGCCTATGTCTAGTTTAATTTTATAAGTATATTTTTATTAAAGAGAAATATGATATTTTTTATCAAACAAACATGTGCATAATTTAAAATAAAAAATTATATAAATTCGATAAAAATGAGAAATAATTTATGCAATTATAAATAAATTAATGAGTTATTATGATAAAAATTAAACTAAAAAATAAATAAATATAAAATAATATTTTATTGATAAAAGATAAAAAATTAAAATAATAATATATAATAAAAATTTTTATATGGTAATAATAATAAATAATAATAAGGGCAGAATGTCTTTCCTAAAGTTGCCCAACGGAACCGAATATAAAGAATATCTCTGGGTAAGTCAGGTATCTGTTCTAGTTCCAGGGCACTACATTCCAAATCCAAGTCCCCGTCTTGGTAATTTGGCGTAATTGTGACCAACAATGGAGGCCCTTTCCGTCAATGTCAAATAGAGTAGTTAAAAAAATAAATAAATAATAAGCGCTCAGACACAGACATAATTTGTTTTTTGGAACAACCACAGACATAATGGATTGGCGAAGAAGACCGAATCGAAACTCAAATGCCGTAAACGAAAAATTTTACATATATTATATTAATTAACTAATTATTTAATTAAATTAAATAAAAAACAAAACGGAAAGGAAAGGGAAAAAGAGAGCTGGAATCACATGGACTTGTCTTCTCCTGCTGGGACCTCCGTTTCCTGGTTCTCTTTCACACCATGATCTTCTCCTTCTCCTTCTCCCTTCCTTAGATTCCTCTTTCTTTCACTCTTCCCTCCGCCATGGGCGACGATAAGGTACTCTTCCCGATTTTCTTTAGCTTTTTCAAATGTTGATTCTTGCTTTCTTTTACTTACAAAGCTTGAGTGATCGTGTGAAAACAAAGAGGAAATTCTTGTATTTTTTATTTCTTAGAAGATGAATATAGAGTATGTGCAAAATTAGGATTTTTGTGTTTATTCGTTGATTCTTCATTTTCTTCTCTCAGCGCAGCAAAGGGGACGTTAGGGCTTTTTTTGGGGTGGGTGGGTGGGTGGGAATTCAGCTATCTTGTTGACATATTTGGTTTTTTGGCTTAAAGGAAGAATCACTTTGATGACTAAGCCCAGTTTCTCGTTGATCTGTGGTTCTCCATGTTGTTTCGAATTTTGAAGCTGTGAACTGGGCTCTGTTCTGGTTCCTTGTTTGATGCTCAATTGCTGATGCTCCTATATTAATTCATGGTTATTGTACTGATGTCAAATTGGGTTTAATATATTCAACGTTGTTAAATGATTAGGGTTAGGAACTGACCGGATCGCGCTTGCCCTTAATGTAGCCCATCACTTTATTGTCTTCAGTTAATTATAATCTGCTGATAGTTGTTGTGTATGTCAAGATTGGTTCTCAATTTAAATGCGTTGTTTTCCTACAGGTTATAGTTCTTCCAATCTATATTTTTGCTCTAAGATTGTTTTATGAAATTAGTGTTACTCAAGTTCTCACTTTAGATATTTTACCCCATTTAGTTTTTCGACTATAGTTGTTTTATATTATCATCATCTTCTGCTAGTTTTTTTCCTAGTATTCCTCATGGCATGTTCTAAATGCGACACTGTTGGCAGGAGATGTCTGCCTCTGTTGTCAATGGGAATGAGTCACTCACAGGTCACATCATATCTACAACAATTGGTGGCAAAAATGGGGAGCCCAAGCAGGTACTTTTCTTGTGAATTCCATTTTTTATAATCTAATTTATTTTTGATATTTTATGAGTTGTTAGCAACAACTGGTTAGAAACGCAACTTGTATGTTTACATTTTTTCTTAGATCTAGATGATTATGCTTGAGACTTTGCTGAGTCTTGGATTGAAAGTTCAATGGTTTTGTTCTTATGTTTCTTGTAGACTATTAGTTACATGGCAGAACGTATTGTGGGAACTGGATCATTTGGGATTGTTTTCCAGGTATGCTATTACTATAATTCATAGCAGTTGCTGACTCCACCTACTTTTGCTCATGCTGATATTTTCCCTCTCAGGCAAAATGCTTAGAAACTGGTGAGGCAGTGGCAATAAAGAAGGTTTTACAAGACAGAAGATATAAAAATCGTGAACTACAGTTAATGCGTGTGATGGATCATCCCAACGTGATCTCCCTGAAGCATTGTTTCTTTTCCACTACAAGTACAAACGAGCTATTTCTTAATTTGGTGATGGAATATGTTCCTCAGAGCATGTATCAGGTCATAATGCAATATAGCAATGCTAATCAGAGAATGCCACTTATTTATGTAAAACTTTATATGTACCAGGTATGCCTCAAATCTTCTGATGATTGAAGAACTTCTCTGATGTATCACTTCCTGATCAAAATCTGCTATGGGCTTACAGATTTTCAGGGGTTTGGCTTATATCCACACTGTCCCAGGAGTTTGTCACAGAGATTTGAAGCCTCAAAATATACTGGTTTGCTTAAATATGCTTCTGAATAAACATTGAAGTTAGTTTTATTTTTGGGCTCTAGTGTCATTTTGTGTATTCTACAGGTTGATCCTCTTACACATCAGGTTAAGCTATGTGATTTTGGAAGTGCAAAAGTGCTAGTATGTTGACCTCCTCATTCTACAATTAATCTGCCTAAGTATTTTCATTCTTGTTACGCGATATGTGTATAGTTGTATCCCTCATTTTCCTTACTCTATTTTGACTCTCACATTTTACACTCCAACTGTTATATGGGAATTAGTTATACACCTCCATTATAAATACTGATTCATTCCCAGATAACACCAACCAAGCAGGCAAACATTTAGTATAATTATTTCTACTAATAAGATTTGTTTCTCTTCATTTTTTCACTGAGATGTTCCTCTAGTTATCTTGGATTCTTGTCTGAGCAGGTCAAAGGTGAAGCTAATATATCATACATTTGTTCACGCTTCTATCGAGCTCCAGAACTTATATTTGGTGCCACAGAATATACTACCTCAATTGACATTTGGTCAGCTGGCTGTGTCCTAGCTGAACTTCTTTTGGGCCAGGTGTGTTTCATTGTTTTCTTTTGATTATAATTATACAACAATGACAACAGCTTTATCGTACTAAATGAGATGATTATAATTATAATAATTAAGTAAATGTACTGCAAAATTGATGAGAATTATTGTTTAGAATTTGTCCCTACATATTACCTGATTCAAGGTGGATTTTTTGTAGCCATTGTTTCCTGGAGGAAGTGCAGTGGACCAGCTTGTGGAGATTATAAAGGTGAAATTAATGCTAGAACATATCAACTTTTTTTTTTTTTGCTTGAAGAACATATTTGCTTTCTAGTGGCATGCTATTTTTGTTTCAATAAGTGAGCTCTGTTCAATTCTGTATTGTATCGCAGGTTCTTGGCACACCCACTCGGGAGGAAGTCCGTTGTATGAATCCCAATTACAATGACTTTAGGTTTCCCCAGCTAAAAGCACGCCCATGGCATAAGGTTTGCATTTTAAAATCAAAATTAGTTAGGTATAGAAGATTCCTAGCTTTTCTAATGCTTCATATCTATGTAGATATTCCACAAAAGGATGCCTCCAGAAGCGATTGATCTTACTTCCCGGCTTCTGCAATACTCGCCAAGTCTTCGGTGCACTGCAGTGAGTGTGATCTAGTTGTAATATGTCATTTAGTTGTACTCTTCATATACCAGCCTATTATTTCTCCTCAACTTGATCAATTAATGCCTAAATTATTTAAAAGCACAGCATAGCAGTCTTTGAAGAATTTATTTTTATTTTACAGCTAGAAGCATGTACACATCCTTTCTTTGATGAACTTCGAGAACCCAACGTGCGCCTGCCAAATGGTCGTCCATTTCCAGCATTATTCAACTTTGGACAGGAAGTAAGCCTCTTTTTCTTTATCTTGGAAAATGTCAGCCCCAATAGTTTCAAGACCACAGCATATTCTGATTTTTCTCTTTCAGCATTTCATGTTGGTGTGTTTACAAAAGGCTCACTCGGTTGAGCATTTATTTAATGTCTGTCTTTCCGTCTGTGGTTGCCTAAACTGTGGTTGAATTTATCTTTCATCTTCTTGGAAACATTAGGGAACTAGGACATCTCTATGCATGTCATACTTTTATGATCAAACATCCTACTCTGACAAAACGGGACAACTACATGAAGTTACACTTTTTTAGTAACTGATTGAGTTCCTTACTTCCATATGATACCGAGTAGATTTTTACAGTTACCCGTTTTTGTTTTCTGTTTTCAGTTATCTGGAGCATCTCCAGAACTTGTTGATAAGTTGATACCAGACCATGTGAAGCGGCAAATAGGGCTACAGTTTGTTCATCTGACAGGAACATGATGATAAGTTTTGGAAAGAGATATAAGCTAGTTGATGAAGTCAACAAAGGAGTCCATCTTTTTGTCTAAATTACCATATAGTGCAGCCTGCCTAACCACTGCAATTTCGTTAGGGGACCAAGACCTGGTTGCTGGATGGCTTCAATTGAGCCATCAGTTTTACATATACCTTTTGAATCCCTATTGCTTGTGGTGGATCAGTATTTCCTCAGTCGTATAGCCTCACCTTTACCTTCCTTTACTGTTTCTTGTATACGTCTACTTCTCATAGTATGGTCGGTTGGCGCTGAATTGGTCACATAGCCTGTGTCCGAGGGAACTTGAACTCTTAGCTGGAAGGAGGTCCCAGATGTAAAGGATCTTCATGGTTCTTATGTTAATATATGGCTGACTTGTAATGATGCAAACATGTTCCTTGTGAAATGTAATGCTATGGCTATCTGTTCTTCAATGCTGCATCTTTATTTGCTCATCTTCCATTTATTATGCCATTGCCAACTATGCTTCTGGTATGCGAAGGAATTGTTTCTTTCATTTCTCCCCCTCCGTTTGAGTTATCTTAAAATGTTCTCAATCTTATACTCTTCTTCACACATGCATGCACGCTTCTGCGTTGTTAAACTCGTGTTGTTTTTGCTGACAGCAAAAGCGATCCTAAATCTCCTCCTTGGCTTTAATAAAGTTGTATTGAATTAGAACTCATATCAAGATGTAAAAATAAGATATTTTATATAATAAATTTTTAATTTATATATATTTTTTTAATTTTACACTTCTCATTAATAATAACAAAGTATTTAAAAAGGTTAAAATAGAAAATTATTATATTTTTTTCATAAACTAAGAAAAAAGTAATTGTGTATTTGATATAAAATATTTTATAATATAGACTGGAGAGAGTATATATTTATGTACATAGAGTAATGATATAATACAAAAGAATGTAATCATGTTACTCCCTCCGGTCCAAAATATAGTCTTTTGTCCTGATTTTAAATATAAGACCCTTTACAGTATATGAGATAATATTTATTATATATTTTTAAAAAATATTCATATTTAATATATCCAAAGAGAAAAAGAAAGAAATTAAATAAGGGTAGTTTTATAAAAGTGTTAGAATTTTTGAAAAAAATAAATTAGTTAATTAACTTTAATTATCATTTTTAATTCGTATAATTTGATTAAAAGGATCTTATTTTAAGGATAAGAGAAAATAATCAATATTTATTTTATATATATATATATTTTGTAGAAAGTCGCTATTTATTTGAACAGACTCACATGTTTATATGTTTATTTTTATAAGTCTAAAAAATTTAAATTATAAATTTATTTAGATGACTAAAAGTTTTAAAATCCCATGTAGTGTCGCTATATTTATTTTTTAAATAAAAACTATAAACAAATTTTCAAATTTACCAGTACTAGTGTACCACGAAGTCAAATAGACGACGCCTTCCTAGGCCACCTTCTTGGGCTCCGAGCGTCCCAGTGCGGTAACTCGAATTTTCGCGCCATGTGCAAGCATTCCTGTGCGCCGACTAAAATATCCATTAATTATTGACTTCCGTAGAAATCCAACACTACCTAGACCCGTTAACTACCTCTGAATCACCACCGTTAAGTAGCAATTATGACTCGGACACGAGTATTAGACGGATGTAGCGGATTCAGCCACTACCCTTCCAGACCAGAAAAAATATAACTAACCACACAGAATCATGGCCATCGAGGTTGGCACTGTTGTTTAACCCGGCGACCATGACAATGTCTGCCATGTTCTCAAATCACGAGCTGTCTTCCTGGTCTTGCGATCTTCGATTCGAATTTTATAATGTTCTTAGTTCTTTTCAACTTCATTTCTCTCGAGGCAGCACAAAAAATTTCCAAAAGGGGTTGCTTGTGTTTTGAAGCAAGGTAGAGTAACTGAAAGCTCAACAGTGAAGATCCCAGTAAAGAGTTTCAGACTTTTCGGTCCTCTGTTTTATTTGATTTCTTGTTTCATGGAAGATGTGAAAAGGATTGTATGTTTCGCCTTCTTTCTATGGAATTGGTTGACTGCTACTGGAGACACTGACAGTCTACTTTCTCCAAAGGGTGTGAACTATGATGGTATGGCATTTCAAATGACTAACCCATTTCTTGCTTTTCTTTCTTTCTTTCCCACCCGTCTCATTATCTGCCGTATGGTTTGATGGCAAGTATTGGTTTATTTGTAACTTGGTTCGACTTCGCATTTAGTTGCTGCTTTGATGTCAATGAAGAATAAAGTGAAAGACGAATTGCGTGTTATGGATGGTTGGGATATTAATTCAGTTGATCCTTGTACTTGGAACATGGTCAGTTGCTCTGCTGAGGGCTATGTTATTTCCCTGTAAGCGTTTACCGATTTCTATTCCTTAACATTAGCATGAGTAGAGTTTAATTTTTATGTTTTCTTGCTTCTATCATTTTGTATATTTGACTTGTTAATTACTAGCATCTCTTCTTCAACATAACTTGATATTTTTCTGATGTTGTTATTCATGGTAATCTGCCATTTTGGCAGGGACATGGCCAGTATGGGTTTATCTGGAACGCTTTCTCCAGGAGTTGGAAATTTGAGCCACCTCCGAACATTGTGAGTGAATTCTCGTCCTACTTTTTTACCTGATTGCCACAGAAGAAATGGTCTATATGAAAAATCATGTGGTTGTTTTAATTACGCTGTTTATGAATGATTACTCCATTGATCAATATCAAGATTTCAGCTAACCAGTGACTTCAAGGACAAATGTCCCCTTTTATTTTCTGTGGGAGGGGTTTGGAAAATTTAAAGTAGCTATTTATTCAAAATTCATGTTTTAACTATCATCTAATGCCAAAGGCTGATAGACACAAGTCATGGCTGCTTAGAATCTTCTCAAGTGCATTTTGAGGCAGTAATGCTACTGAGCTGGTGGGCTGGTAGTGGTGGCATAGTTGCTTAGCATTCATTGTGGCATGGGTATGATTGGTTTACTAGATGATCAGTCGGTTAGATTTGGTGTTTTTCTAAGTTAACCTATGCACAACCCCTGCATGGGTAAACGAGACACTTCTTCTCTGCTTTTGCGAATTTCAGTTTGCTTGTTTTCCCTCCTTATATCTTTTGGGGCCGTCAGAATCTATGATAACTTAGAAATACCATATATTGAAGAAGTCCAGTTAAGCCTTTCAGGTGCTTATTTACTACCTAGCATCCTTAAATTTTCATTGTGGACAGTGCCTCTTGTTATTTCTGTAGTTTATTTCCTCCTAAGGTGGTCTTGTTGACCTTCATTTGTGTTGGCCATGGCCACCTCAAATGGTGGAAGAGAATAGTTCAAAAGAACAGCAATAAGCCTTTCACTAATTCAGCATCCCCAATTCACTGTTTTAGGTTATTGCAGAACAATCAGTTATCTGGTCCCATGCCTGCTGAGATAGGAAAGCTTTTGGAGCTTCAGACTCTTGACCTTTCTGGTAACCAGTTTGTCGGTGAAATCCCTAGTTCTCTGGGCTTTTTGACCCGTCTAAGTTACTTGTGAGTGTTGCTTGACCTATATATAGGATAATACTATTCTTATTATCTGTTTACTTCATTATTTTTACTCTAACTCTGCGCATCCAAATCTATTCATACTAAGTTTTTCAGGAGGCTCAGTAGAAATAAACTATCTGGGCAGATTCCTCAACTCATCGCAAATCTCACAGGCCTTTTATTCTTGTATGTGCTCTACTAAAGTTGCATTATCTTTTCCCTCCTGGATTCTCTCAGTAAGTTTGATAAGATAATTATGCTTTCTAGGGACTTGTCATTCAATAATCTCAGTGGTCCAGTTCCAAAAATTTTAGCAAAAGGTTACAGGTGAGAAAATTTTACATTTCTCTTTTCTTTTTTAACGGGATAAAATTGGTAACTCATACCTCAGCAGACTCACACAGACACAAGTTCCATTTACTTAGCATGAATTAGTTATATTTAGCTAGACTTCTGTTAATGCTTTTGGAAATCAATTCCCTGTCATTGTTAGCAGGACCTAAGATTGGAAGTACTAAACTAATTGTAACACGTAAAGCTGATTAATAAAATATCCAACCTCTCGAAGCCCATGGCAAATCCTTGAGGCCAATGACTGCAATATCCCTCGTAAAGGAAACCTAGAAACCTGTAAAATATATTAACTGCTAAATTGTTGTGCAATTTTAAGCTAGTAATGCACTAATTTATTAAAGCTTAATACTAGATCAATGATACAGCCTTGAGTTCCATGAAAAAAATAGAGCCATGAGAGGATTAATATTTATTTTCATGTGAAAATAAATCATAGATTAATTTTTTTTAAATTTTTTTACATGCACAGGACTTGTTTCTTACATTGTTTGGTGCTGTACTTGTTTTAACATAGTATTTCAGGAAACAACTTCCTTTGTGAATCTTCATCAGCACAAATATGTGTGGGTGTTTCAAATCCACTAAATGGTAATATATATATTTAACACGTGTCAAATCAAATTCAAATAATCTGTTGAATGGAATACAAATCAGTGACAATTTAATTGCAGAAACAGGTTCGTCACAGGAATTTGGTAGTCATCGCCATTGGGTTCTTTCTGTTGCTATTGGCATTGGCTGCACTTTTGTAATTTCAGTAATGCTTCTTATCTACTGTTTGCATTGGTACAGATCACGCATCCTCTATACATCTTATGGTACTTCCTCAAATAAACTTATGGTAGTTTTTTCATCTAAACCTGTATATATTTTGACCAAATCTAATGACTGAAATATGCAGTAAAGGAAGATTTTGAATTTGATATTAGTCATCTGAGGAGGTTTACCATCCGTGAATTGCAATCTGCTACTTGCAATTTCAGTCCAAAAAATATCCTAGGACAAGGTGGATTTGGAGTTGTTTACAAAGGATGTCTTCCAAATAGAATGATGGTGGCAGTAAAGAGGCTGAGAGATCCCAATTACACTGGAGAAGTGCAGTTTCAAACTGAAGTTGAGATGATTGGCTTGGCGGTGCATCGAAATCTCTTACGTCTCTATGGATTTTGTATGACATCTGATGAGAGGCTACTTGTTTACCCTTACATGCCTAATGGCAGTGTTGCTGATCGCTTGAGAGGTTTGTATCTTGTTGATCCATGTCTCTACATGGTTATATAAAAGTTTACTGTCAAAGTAGGTATCTGCCATTTGACAGTTTGAAGGATAAGAGAGCTCTTTCTTCAAAACAATGGCATTTAATTAATTTGATTTCATGAAGTCAGGATACAGATTTTCATGTGTATTTTGATAACTAAGTTGGTAATTAGAGTCAAAATCATATATCCCAACAACTAGGTGGTGACGTAATATGATCTGAGATAATTGTTAAATTGTTTATATCTACATATAAAAAACAATCCTGTTTAGAACTCCAGAATGCATGCAGGTTCTCTGTTGAACACACTTGTTAAAATCCTCACATATGAAATTAATTTTTCTCTGGATTTTACAGTTTTGCTTTTGTTTTTTTGACTGCAACCTAATTTGCAGACACTTGCCGTGAAAAACCATCATTGGACTGGATCAGGCGAATGAGCATTGCTCTTGGGGCTGCTCGTGGGCTTCTATATTTACATGAGCAGTGTAACCCAAAAATTATCCACAGGGATGTTAAGGCTGCAAACATTTTGCTAGATGAAAGTTTTGAAGCTGTGGTGGGGGATTTTGGGCTTGCTAAGCTCTTGGATCAAAGAGATTCACATGTCACTACGGCAGTACGAGGTACCGTTGGGCACATTGCCCCTGAGTATCTCTCCACCGGACAGTCTTCTGAGAAAACTGATGTTTTTGGATTTGGCATATTGCTTTTGGAGCTCATTACTGGGCAGAAGGCATTGGATGCTGGAAATGGTCAGATCCAGAAAGGAATGATTCTTGATTGGGTAATTAGCTTTTCAATTTTGTTTTTGAGCTAATAAGCTAATTTCTATCCTAATGTTTTTTATTACACTGGCCAGTTTTTGAGCAACTACTTGAACTTCTGCAGGTTAAAACCTTATTTGAAGAGAAACGGCTGGAAGTGCTAGTCGATAGGGATCTAAAGGGACGTTTTGATCCAATAGAGTTGGAAAAGGCAGTGAAGTTGTCTTTACAATGTACTCAATCGCATCCCACCCTCCGGCCAAAGATGTCGGAAGTCTTGAAGATTCTGGAAAGTCTAGTTGGACAGGGGCAGCCGGAGGAGGAGCCACACGGTGGAGGTAGCCTTTATGATGAAAGGAATTGCAGTTTCTCTAGAAATTATAGTGATGTTCATCAAGAACCTTCATTTGTTATTGAAGCCATTGAGCTCTCTGGACCTCGGTGACAATGAGAGTTTGGTTTGTTCCCCTGTCAAAGCAGGCATTCAAATCCTCTACACATGGAAATGCAAAGATTGCGTTAGCCCTTTTCACCATATTGGATAATTAGATAACATGCATATGGGAATCTCTTTGATTTGTTTCCCCCGTCCTCATTTCCCTGTGTTTTGTCAACTTACATCTAAGATTTGTCCTTGAAAGATGTATGTCCAAAATCATGTCTAATTTTGTGCCAAACAACAAACATAAGTACTTGACACTGCTTTCAACCCCTTTCAAACATTGACATTACCAAGCATGTAATTTGTATATAAACCTACGAAGTGCCAATTGTACCTGCCCCGTAACATGATCATGTGGAGTGTCTGGGTATACTTGAATGTTTGGGAACA
This sequence comes from Adenanthera pavonina, assembly GCA_026686845.1. Lineage (NCBI taxonomy): Eukaryota > Viridiplantae > Streptophyta > Magnoliopsida > Fabales > Fabaceae > Adenanthera > Adenanthera pavonina. The sequence goes on along the minus strand of JAIVEN010000002.1, from coordinate 18,154,002 downwards.
AACAATATCTGAAGTTGGCACGAGAATGACAGCTTTCATTTTTGGAAAGGTCGCACAGACTTATTTCTGTGGAAACTTTGGACTGGTGATAAAGAAATGGTTTACTAACATGACCACAAACACAGGTAGGCCAACAATGATTGTCTCGTTCCTTAGGATACACTGAGTGATTTCTTTTTTGGTTTCTTTTCTTTGTAATTATAAATTTTGGTAAGTTAGGTTTAGGGGTTTTCTACTATCAGGATAAATCTTGTGATTCAAAAAATACTTATAAATTATTCACTATTTAAGTTTTCATATGAACAATGAGACTTGAATTTGTCTTCATGAGAGATATGGGATTGATTCCTACTAAGTTGACTAGCTATTGTTAACTACAATCTGTGATTTCTATTCCATCAATTTACTTCAAGTGCGTTTGTTCGGAGTAAAGTGAACCAATGGAGGAAAAAGAAGAGATGTTTCCAGCGTGTATGTACGTTGGCTGAAAGATTTGTTTTATTGTACTGTCACTGTATCCCTCATATAAGGCTCTGTTTGGTTTAATTCAGGAGATTAGAGGAAATTTAAGGAAGGAAATTAAGGGGAAAGATATTAGAGAAATTTTAAAATTTTTTTATTTGATGGGATTTGAAGGGGAGAGATTAGAGGGATTTTAAAATTCCCTTATTTGGTGGGATTGAAGGGAAAGAAATTGAAGGGATTTTAATGAAATTCTATTTGGTTTAGAAGGGGATTGGAGGAGATTGAGTTATAACCTCAAAAAAAAAAACCCTAATTTGGAGTGTTTTGAAATGGGGAATGGAGAATAGATAATCCCCTCTAATTTTTTAGTCAAACAAAGGGAGGAGATACAATTCCGTCTAATCCGCTCCTCATCTCTTAAACAAAAAGTCCGTACCAAATAGAGCATAAGGAAACATGTCACCTTTGTTTTGCTACTTGGGGTAGAAAGGTTACGCTCGTGCTGGAAAGAAGCGTTGAAAGACTAAAATATCCTCATCCCTAAATTGTCAAGCTAGATCCCTTTATAACACTTCAAAATGACGTACCATACAGGTATCATATTTCATCATACTTATTATTACTTCCTTTTAAGAAATTCCAAAATGACTTACAGAGTTTAAAAAAAAATTCAATTTTTGATTTCTTATTTTAGATAACGTTATATTAATTTTAAAATACTTGTTTAAAACTTAATTTATATATATTTATGTATTTTTGTATGTGTTAATTTGTTGCATGTATATAATTTTATATGTATATACATAATATAATATGTATATATTTTATACCCATATCTTAAAATTTTTAAATTTGTTGTATCTAACATAACATATCATGTTATATCAAGTCAGGCCTCTTATTACACTTTTCTTTATTTTTTTTATTTCAATTAAAAAGGATACGGAATTTTTAAAATGAAAAATTATTATTTTGTTTTTACTATTTATGACTAATTTCTCATTTTATTATATTTTATTAACAATAATTGAAAAAAATTTTTGAACACATTTTATTATTTAGAATACTTAAAATGATTATTTTATCATGTTTATAGTAGGAGCGTGATGCTCGTTTATTATACTTTCCTTTCTATTACATCACTGTTTTCATCCAACTAAATATAAATTTATTCATCAAACTATCTTCCTTTTCATTACCTACCAAAGGTCGCTTTTTATTTTTCAAGTAGGTTCATTCATTTTCGTTTTTTCCATCAATTTATTTTCTGTAAACCAAAGGGCCCCTTGGTGTGAAGATGACAAATATGTGATTCATGGAATTCCAGACACCGCAGGGAAGTTTGTGGTTGCAGGCATATGGGTCAACTTTCAATCTCTATCTAATAGCATTTGGGTCTCATTAACATTTAGAACCGACGAGACGTGTTCGCCTTATCAACAGTTGTCTTCTTAATGTGGGCCCTCGCATGTTGATATATGCGTGTTGAATTGTCTATGTCCCACTCATCCAGTCTCAAACACGGTTATCAAAACTCGAATGGTTGGTTCGGCTGGAAAACCGGTGAGGTGAATTAGTAATTGGTCCGGTTGGATAGAGGGGATAACCTGGAGTAGGTGGAAACCCATCAAAATCTAGATAAACTGGTATTGATAGTCTGTTTGGATAACAAAAGCACTTATATCTTAAATAAGTATTTATGAAATAAATTAATTTTTTTAATTTATAATAATCACTTATTTTCTCATAATCATTTATTTCATTTTTCCTTTTTATTATCCATCCAATAATTATTTAAACCCCAATATTTAAACATATTTCTTTCTCAAAATTACTTATGAGGTAAAAATATTTAAACACAAATCACTTTTGACATAATTACTTATCTTCATAATTACTTATACATAATCTAATCCAAATACACTCATAAAATTAGTGTTCTATTAGCTCAAAGTAGTTCAAAGACAATCGCTAAAATAGAAGATCCACCACATCTCAAATCTGAAACTGAAAGGGAACCCTTTCTCAATGTGAACATGATGCTTATGTATAACTTCCATTAATAATAATTGCATGTCAAAAAAGAAAGTTCAAACTATTGCAGCATACCATCAATTCACAGGTCCCATGTGCTTACTAGTTAATTATTTTCAAAAATAAATAAATCCAACTGAAGCCATCTGAGCATATTTTAATACTCAGACATGTCTTCTTTGGAAAAATGTCCATTAGAAAAAAAATGCCATGTTGTCTAAGCCCAAGTAAAACAAATTTTGTCTTTACATTTTTGTGTTGGTTAACAAAAATCATTTAACGGGTCAACCGCTTTATACCCTAAAACTGCCACGTTTATGTATTAAAACAGGGTTATATGGATATTGTCTAAGTAGTTTCTTTCTCTTTTTCGCTTTTTTTCGCTAAGGATCTGTTATCTATATTTTAATTCTTAATTTAAAGTTAAACCACCTGGTTAAGGTATATTCGTCAAAACTCAGAATAAATATTCTTAATTTCGTTTGCTTGCTTGGATGGATTTCCTACCATTTGATTCTTCAATTCTATTTACAAGAAATAACAAGTTGAAGTAAAATATGTTCTCCGTTGATTATATTCTCACGCTTATTATGTAGCTTGTATTCTTCGTTGTCACTTTAATCATAATTAATCACAATAATAATATCTATAGAAAGAATCTGGCGCAGGATTTTTTTAAGGTTTTATTTTGCTATTTTTTTTTTTGGATCTAGTTTTTTTTTATGCATTCGTTATTCTGAACTTTTATTTTTTCAATAGAAAAATTTATCAAGTTCAAATTAATTTCAATTAAATTAAGCAGAACCAAAGAGGACGACAAGCCCTTTGCACCAAGTATTTAATGTTTTATTTTTTTAATCTATTATTGATTAATAATCATTGTCACATGGTTTGCTGAGCTCAAGAAGTTTTTTATTCAAAACATAGTTTCGATTTGGGCAGAAGATTGTCGACGATTTATTTTTAAGAATTTTATGACAAATGGTAAATAGTCTGAATATAGTTCATCGTTTTTCTTGGTGGACTTTTTTTACTCGTGCTTATCTTAGTTTGACCCATACATTGTTGACAAATTCCAACTTTCTATATGACAAATTTCAATTTGATTTGTTTTTAATGTTATTAGAGACACTTTCCAACTTGGGTTTACGCTGAGCAAAGAAAATATATAGCATGAAAAAAATCTATATATATAGAAGATAGTGATGAGGTGCCATATGGAGGAATATCTACTTGCATATCATATTAAATCTTTCCATTTATAATACATTAATCATCACCTTTTTCCGTTTCCATAATCATATTGCTTGGAACAGTGTTCTATTTTTTTTTAAAAAAAATTGAGAATCTACAAATGAGAATAATCTTGATTATACATTATCACAAAATCACCAAGAAGAAACTCACTGTCTTATAATTGTTTCATTATATTATATAATATCCCATGCAAAGATTCTTTTTTCCCAGCCATACCAAGACTTGCTTTAAAACTTAAATTGCCAAATCTCTAAAAGACACACAATTGTTATTTATATCTTTTTTAATTACATTTTATCATGATTCATGAAATTGAATGTTCATCCGGTAAAATTGTGATTGAGTTATAAATGCGTGAATTTAGCAAATAATAATAAATTAATACCCATTATAGAAAATTACTATACAGAGCAAGCAAGCATACATAACTTATACCCCATGCACAATTAAATTAATAATATATTATTATTATTATTTTTAAATAATCATATATATATATATATTTTGGATCACATTAGAAAGATTCCAACATTTAACCATTGCACATACCCCACCTCTAGCTTGTCTTCTGAGCTAATAACAAATTGTTATATAATCATATGATCAATATATAATTAAAAGGTAGGAGGACATATACTCTGTATTAGTCAAACAGTGTGCCTTCCTTAAGTTCCGTGTCCTTCTTTTTTTTTTCTTTTTATTTGAGTGAGTTCTATTTTTCCTCCTTTATTATTTCTTTTTTTTTTATAAGTGGAGTCCATTTTTTTTTTATTTTTTAGGTACACCTCACATTCTTTCCTTTTGTTTTCAAATTCAATATTTTTTAATTTTAAAAATTATATTAATTTTAAGTAATATCATTTCACATCTATTTCTTTAAAAATAAAAAAAAGTTAGTGATAAAATTATTTTTTAATTTAATATATTTTAAAACTAAATAAAATATTAGCATGTTCCTCTGATGGAAAAAAAATCTAGTTTTACTTGTATCAGAATTACTGAAATTATTGTGACAATAATTAATATGTTTTTAATAAATTGATAGTGTCAGTGGAGACTCCTCAGTAAAAGCCTAAATATAGGATCCTCCTCCTGCTGGGTAGTTCAACTCTATTTGTTACGGTAGTAACGGCATCAACAAGAAGCAGATAAGCACTTGAAGATTTTCCATATTTTTTTGGCTTTAATTAGCAGATCTTGATTCATGAATGTGATAATTAAGTTTCTGCAAATAAATATTCAGATTTGCACTTTGCATCTGAATCCTATGCTTTTGTTACTTTAGAAGGGTTTTTTGGGTATTACGGTCCAATAAAGACAAAGCTCAATTTCTGATCCCTTGCTTTCTCTGCTCACTATACTTGGAACCCATTTCACTGCAGGTGATTCAATTGCACTCAATCTTCTGTTCTTACCATCCTCTCAGTTCCTTTCGTCACCTAACCTTTGCTATTTCCCTCGAGATAAAAATATTCCTTCTCCCACAAACACCAACATGGCACAGTGGTTAAACGCTGCTGGGTCGGATTGAAAAACACGCCCTCTTGTTCTGTTTCTGTCAGAATTTTATATTTGTAGTAAACGCATCTCCTATCGGTTGATTGGGCCTCGTTTCCATGGGATTGAGGTGATCCTTCGTATCGGTGGGAATCCAAATTTTCGTATTTGAAAAATTGAGGTTTTATGACAATGTTTGAAAGTTTGAAGTGGGTCTTTGAAAACTTGGGTTTGCAGCTTTCATTCTGTCACATTGTTCATTTGATATTATTTAAAGAGATAAGTATTTGGGTTTAATACTTGCGGGTGTTTTTGCTGCTGAGAGTCCTTTTTCAGGTTTGAAAAAATTTTTCAGTCGACTAGATCGTTATAGGCCTGATGGATCAGGCGAGAAAGCAAGGAAGTGATGAGGTAGTGGATCTTGTCGATGAAGGGACAAGAAAGAAATCAAGTCATCCGGTTGAAGGGGTTGCAAGTGATGCAGTACCTGGGGGCAGCTTGGATGGTGGTTCTATTGTAATTGGGGATGTGACTTCAGAAGAGATGAGTAATGATCGGGGATTGTATGAGAAACTAAAGGAGGCGCCTGCAGAAGCTATGGATCAGGACATGCGTGATCAGCAAAATTCTAGTGACATATTCCACGTAGTTGATCAAGGAACAAGTTATAGTTCAAGGAATTTGCTTGATAGGGCAGTGCATGAGACCGTGGTTGTAATAGATTCTGCTGAGACAGAGTGTGTGAATGGAGATAATAGGAAGTTGGAAGCAAAGGTCGATGAATCAGGGTTGAACAAGGTCTCCAAAAAAGCAACAAAAGGGCCGTCTGAAGCGGACAAAAATTCATGCGTGATTAATATAAAGTCTGGCAGCTGCCAAGAGTTTAGCGAGAATTTGGAGGGTGAAAGGATTTGTAGGATTTGCCACCTGGCTTCTGGGCAAGCATCAGATTCAACAGTTGCTAGCACTACAAACAGTGCTACTATTGGAGATTTAATTCAGCTTGGCTGTGCGTGTAAAGATGAGCTAGGTATTGCGCACAGTCATTGTGCTGAGGCATGGTTCAAGCTAAAAGGAAACAGGTAACTGATTCTTGCAACATATCAGTTTGACTGTTGTTTTTAGATTAACAGTAATGTTAATTTTGAGGTTTTATGTTGAATTTTGCATCATTGACCATGTTCCTGGTGTTTGTTTTTTCATTACGGTTTCATGATATCTTCTCTTCATTATTCATCGCTCAAATATCCATTTTGGCACAATTTTTGGAATCAACTAGGTTTTTCCTTTTAATCTTTTTCATGAGGATTTTGGCACTTGTGATTTCAACTATATGTTTATTATACCTTTACTAAAGATGAAGGCAGAAAATATGTGCCTTAAAATTTGAAAGATTTAAGATTTTCAACAATAATAATGGATATATTTCATTTTGTTATCATTCCATGCCTAGTCTTGTAGAATAATTGGAATTCTGCCGATGTGGCATATGATGCAATATGAGCATGAACTAGGAATTCATAAAGTTACAATATTATTTATATTTGCCTAAGATCCAAATTAGTGGCAATTGCTTTTGCCTAAATTTTACCTTGATAGGGCCTCAAATTTGAGGCCATGCTTTTTTGAAATGACTTAAATTGCTCATCATTTGTGAATCAGACAGTGGAGTTCGTAGCTATTTTGCTTTCTACTTCTTTACCTCTGGTTAGAGAATCACTATCATCACAATTGCATGTTAACCTTGCTGTACCTCTGGCCATCAGAATATGTGAAGTTCCCATACCTATTGGAGTTCAATGTAGGATGGGTTTGGACAGCTGCACTTAGACGCCCTCTGGGGTTTCTTTCTTTAAGATGGAGGAGTTTGCATTAGACCGCTTTTGTGAGCTGAGGTTTATTGGCATTAATATGATGGCATCAAATTTTAGTTGGGCAATTGACTAACAGTTGGATTTAGCTGCCTGTCATATTGTATGTTCATGCTGTGTGAAAAAGTTCCCTTCAGGCAGAGAACTTTCCTTACATGTAGTGCACCAGTCTGTTTTGCATAAGAGCAACAGGAAAATTCTGTCAGTTTAACGATCATTGCACAGTCAAATCCTGGTCCTAAAAAAATATCAAATTAACTGTCCATTGGTTCACTGCAGAAGTCACAACTCTGCTACAGCCTTTATTTCATTTACTGTTTCTTTGTTCATAAATGCTTATTCAGATTATCTATGTGATGCAGAACAATAGATGGAAAGGGAGGAGAGGAAGGAGAAAGAGAGGTAGGAAGGAAGCTGGGAGAGAAAAATGACAAATTAAACTGATATTTGAAACTTACACTACTGTCAAGCTATTCATAAGGAGCCCAAAACTTAAGAAAATAAGAGTCACAAAATAAACAGACAAATTAATGTTAGAGAATACGTAAAACTAAAATATCTCTAAACTAGAGTCTCTCACTTGTAGAATAAATTTTCCACAATTTCTCATCTTTTCCCTTAAATATTCTCTTCCTATTCTCCGTCATTCTTGCCTGATTGGAGAAAACTCGAACTTGAGTTTTAAAGTATGGAATCAATAGAATAATCCATCTTGGCTTGTTAGGTTGGGAAGTGGCTAACAACTTTGGGCTCTTCAATACGTTTGGATGAACAAACTTGACCAAGTGTAGTAACTTAGTTGGTTGAATCTGAATGTGACATTCTGCAACTTGATGCTTAACCTCTAACTGTTGTTTAGAATTATCATGAACTTTGCATCCTAGATTTACCTTCAACCGTTCTTCAAATTGGTCGGATGGGCAACCAAAGGGTTCCACTATGATATCATAAGGCTCTTTGTGTGATGGTTTCCTCTATTGAGTCATGATGTGGAAGATATTTTTCTTCAGTCTTACCATGAACTCCAATAAAATCTTCCAGATTGTTGTCTTTGATTTGTCTACTTAGTAGACTAATGGCATTCATAAATTCCTCAAAATGGCGTTCAACACTTTCTCTATCAACCCTGTGTCCTTCCTTAGATTGTTCTCAGGCTAATTTGGATATTTTGGGTACTTTGTTCCATGATAAATTTCAAAAGAATGAGTGTTTTGCTGAAAAGGTTCTTACCATAGCAATTTAAAATGGCAAATTTAGTAGAAATACCTCCAAAATGCTTCCAAATGATGATTATTTGCAGCTCAGGTTGAATGGAATAAAAAATGGGATGAAAAAGGTTTTGAAAATGGATATTGGAGCATCTGTGTGGGTGAAGCCTACATACGGGGGAGTTCACAAGTGCGTGGTGATAATTTCCAGCAACAGGCTTCCTTGGATGGGCTGTGTTCAGTGTTTCAGTGCTGTGGCCAGTGGGGTGGTCAGCTGGTTGATTCTGTGGCCAGAAGTGTGATTTTCTGTGCTGACAGATGCAGTTTTGCAGTTTTTTTGGTGAGATTGGTGACTTTTGAAGATGGAGGCATGATTGGAACAAGGTGAACCAAGCCCTAATACCAAAATGATACAAAAGAATGGATGAAAAGGTGGGAGAGGAAGAAGCTAGAATGAGAAACTGAGAGAGAGAGAGGCAGGAAGTTGGGAAAGAAAACTGTCAAAAAAACTGATATCTCCAACTGGTCTGAAACTTAAGCTATTGTTGAGCTATTTGTAAGGAGCACAAAATATAAGAGAAGAAAATAAATAAAATTCAAAAAGTAAACAAACAAAAGTTGGAAAGAAAAAATCTGAAATATCTCTAAACTAGAGTCTCCTGCTCCTAAAACAAGTTTTCCATAATTTCCTGTCATTTCCCTTAATATTCTTCTCCTATTATCCATTACTTTGGGCCATGGACAATTACGTATATACTTCCTTGTGCAAAAACAAGAAAAAAGGTGTTAAACCGCCAAAGAAAAAGACAGATGAGATATGATTGCAAGCTAGATTTCTGTCCAACTGTGATGTTGAAGGTCAGTTTTGAGGTAATTCTGAACATAGACATTTCACTATTAAAACTTTGCTTCTGGTTGCTCAAGAATCTCTGCTTGGGTAGCACTAAATACTTTTGCGACTTTGACCAGGGCAAAATCTTAAATGATAGCTTTTAGTTAGTTTCCGAACTTTATGCATTCTATGCTTTGCCATATATCCTAGGACATCCTCACCTTTACTTGAATGGATATACTTGGAGAAGCTATTTAGGTTAGCTTTCAGTCTAGAGCTATGTCAGCGTCTCAATCACTGTTTTCAGTTTTGTTTCATTTTATTATGTAAAGACAGCTGAGACAGATTTCGTGCATGACATTTCCTCTCTTTGCACACCTTGTTTTTTTCCTCGAAATTTTGTGGTTCCTAGTGAAGCAAGATTTAAAGTTTGTTTTAAAATTTCTCTGTAGTTAAAATTACGTCCTGAAAGGGGGAACGAGAAGTTTATTAATTTTGAAGTTAATGAGGTGATTACTCCATGTGGCACTCAATATTTGCAAGCTCCTACAAATGCTGCTTATATTTTATTCTTCTTTGTAATTTGCAAATCTGTATTGTTATAATGAATTGGAAGAAAGGATGGTTGAGGAACTTCTGTATGCTATGCATTATAGCATACATTCTGCCCGTTTGCAATGTTCAGTCACTTGGATGATAATGAAGAAGCACCAATCATTGTCAAGCCTAATCCCCACATCCTGGGGATCTTTATTTTTCTGTTAGTGACTTAATTCTGTTGGTTAACTCCCGAAAATTTTTAAATCAGTCCCATTCTGACATAGTGCAGTCTTAATTACTTGTCTTTCAATCTCTTATCAGATGAATAACTGAACTACCTTTCATAATCACAGATTGTGTGAAATATGTGGTGAGACTGCCAAAAATGTTTCGGGTGTTACTGATCATGCATTTATGGAAGAGTGGAATGAGAGAACATTTATTGACAGCCGTAGTGATTCATCTGGCATTTGTTGTGGATGCTGGCGGGGACAACCATTTTGTAACTTCTTGATGGCATGCCTGGTAATAGCTTTTGTTCTGCCATGGTTTTTCCGTGTAAATATGTTCTGATAGGGGAGTCACTCTATCCTTCCCTTCATCAATTCTTCAAGCCTGGGTATGCTGTGGGTGCATGGTGGATCCCTTGGCATACTTTGTGAGATGGTATTGCTTAACCACGTCCAAGTTGATATTTCTCAGTGTCTGCTCTGAAGATGTGAAGCTTCGGTTTGAGGAACGGAGGAAGTTGCACCTTGACTTGTTATCGCCAGATTGTTTTCCTATTACATTCTTTGGATTGTGGGTGGTGTTCTGGGTGTATTGATTCGGGGAAAGTATGTTCTCCTTAAAAAAAAAAAAAGGATTATACTTATGGGGGCATAGGTAATACCTTTTCTTTGTTAGTTAGAATTAGGAAAACAGGAGGCTTCGGAACCCTAAGAAAGAGCTTATCCTCATTGTTCCTTTTTCTCCTTTTTCATCTGTCTTGCTTTCTTTTCATTCTTGACAGTTACAGCATTTTCTTGGCTTCTACCATTCAAAAGTTTCTGTTGGTCATGTGTTGGTTATTAAAGGTGTCAATTTCTTGTGATATGTGAAATTCCCAAAACTTCTTTCACTGTGAATATTATATATTGTAACTCATTTGATTAGTGGGAGGAAATCGAAAAGATATATTCAAAGTTGACTGATACTGGAAGAGATTGGGGATGAGAAATGTTATTTCATTCTAATTCTTTTCAAGCAAATTGAAGGGAAATGAGAGATACTGAATTCAACTTTCGATGAGAATTGGCGAAGCTAGGAATAAATTTATGATGGATTTTTTTTTTTTTTACTTTGTGGCAAATATCAAAATTTATGATTTCATTTTGGAATTTAGTTCTCCATTTGGTTGGAGGTTTTGGTAGGCAAGGTTTTTCGTTGTATGTTTTTTATTGTACAATTTGATGGGTCTTCTGTAATATCCCTATACTTCATGTATAAATATTATGATCAGATAATATTATAAATGATATTAAATTATTTTGAATTAATTTATAATTGAGTGGAGAAGCATCAATATTTAATTAAATAAGTTTAAGGTTCAAAATTTTATACAAATATTAAAAAAAGGCTTAAAGAGGCAAAGTAGTAATTTTGTCAAGAGGTATAGGTAAAATGGTCATTTACAATAAGAGAGAGAAAAAATATTTTAAATATTTTAGTGAAAGTTAAAGGTACAAGTAATACTGACTATGTAGGTAGGTCCTGGGAGGAAAAATTATAAATCTGGTAAAAGGCGAGTTCCACATAAATAGTAAATGTTGGGGAAGATAAATAGTAAAAAAGTAAGGAAGATAGGTGGACCCTGCATGAAAAAGTAAAAGAGAAAGATAATGGGTCCACCAGATAAAGTAAATAGAAATGACATTGAGTATAATAGAAAACCTGGATAAAAAAGTACTTAAATCAGAATCAAATTTATCTGGAAAAGCAAAAAGTACACTATCCCTTTTTCTTGATGTAACATAAATTTAGAAGGAAAAAGTTGGACATTTTTACCCTTCTATACTCTCTCACAAGCAAGGTTGCTAAAACTCGTGATTCTAGATAAACTCATAATGGGATAGGTAAACTCATAACATAAACTCGTATCATAAAACGTAAACTCGTATCATAAACTCGTAAGAGTTTACTGTTATTAATAAATATTATTAAAATATATAATTACATAATTAAAACATAATTCAAATCATACTAATTTAAAATAAAGTCATCTCTATTTCATAATTCATAGAATTTGATATAAAAAAATTCAACTAAATCCATACATAAAGTCATTGAACATAAACAACTATAAAACATATAAATAAAAATTCAACAAAGATCTTTAAATGTTTGATTATTATCATCTCCATCATCTTCAGATTCTTTAGCATCACCAACACTATCTTCACCTGCATTACCACCATTGTTATCACCACCATCATCCAAAGTCATATTCAAATTATCATCACCTAAATTATCAATATTTAAATCAACATTTAAATCAACCTCAAAATAATTATCAAGCTCTATCTCTGGCTCAAGACTATAGTTATCAATGTTCTTGTTATTTTCAGTAGGTTAATCAATCTCATCATCTTCTTCATCTACATTATCTTCATTTATTCTCCCTTTGGTTATCCATTCATTATCAAAATGAATATCATCAAAGTCATAAACATAAAACCTATTGTTTTCCTTCCTCCTTAGCTTCAAATTGCACATCACAAATGCTAAGTCATTCATCTTTTTTTGGTGCAAACGGTTTCTTTTCTTGGTATGAATCTAAATAAAATGGAAAAAGGAAATCATCAATATTCTAATAATGAAAGTGATTATAATTTATAATGAAATAAAAATATTCCAAAATTTATTACTTACTATCTCAAAAGCACTCTAATTACGTTCATAACTAGAAGAGCTGCAACATAAGCTAAGAATGCGAATTGTAACTTTTTTAAGTTCTAGGCATTCATTTCCACAGGAATCCCACCATTCTGCTGGATGCATTTTTTTTCTTAATGCTTGTGCAGTGTCACGTCCAAACATGCCTCTTGCATAGTGGAAGTCGGTTCATTGAAGCTCAATTTTATTTCTTTCATCTTGGTCTTCAACCATTCTTGTTAAGCATTCATACAATCCTTGTTTAATCCCATAATCAGGTTTGAAATCAGTATTATAGTGAAAATGAGGATTGAGATAGTATGCAGCAGCATATAAAGGCCTATGTAATTGAGCTTCCCATCTCTCATCAATTATATTCAAGATTTGTTCATAACTACAATAATTAATAAGAATCAAAGTTAAAATATAAGTAATAAGAAACAAAGTCAAAATACAAAATTAAATGCAAAAACTAAATTTACTATTTACCTCTTTTTGATATTATTGAAGTTACCAATAATCTTTTGCTTTGCACTTTCCATTGCTTCATATATAAATCCCATAGCTGGCTTTTCATCTGAATCTACCAAGCGAAGAACTTTAATGAGGGGCGCAGCAGCCTTAAGGCATAATATAATATTCTTCCACAAACTATTATCCAAAACACTTCTTGCCACTTCTTTTCCATCTTTGATAGATGAAAATTTACTATCCTTCCATTCCTTAAAGCTAAACAAATTTATCAATGCTGCTTTATGTTCATTAAGGCATGCTAATGTCAAATATGCAGTAGCAAACCGAGTTGTAGCTGGCCTAATTAAATCTCGCCCATTTGTAAATTTCTTTAAAAAGCTAATGAGTATTGTTCTGCTATAAATATATATTGTGATTCTTCTACTCCAGCTTATGGTTTCGTGATGCAACATAATTTTTTTTTCAAAATCCTCCAACATCAAATCGATACAATGGGCTGCACATGGTGTCCAATACAAATGTTTTCTCTTCTCTATTAATTTTTGTCCAGCTACTTTGTAATTTGCAGCATTATCAGTTATTATCTGTACCACATTTTTCTCCCCCACTTTCTCAACAACTACATCAAGCATATCCAAAACTTTGTCAGCAGTCTTGGAGATATCAGAAGTATCCAATGAATACAAAAATACTGTTCCTTTAGGACTGTTCACTAAAAAATTGCAAATTGATCATCTTTTTCTATCAATCCACCCATCTGACATGATAGAATAATCTGTTGTTGTCCATTCCTTCTTGAATTGCTCCAATGTGGCCTCTATGTTTTTTACTTCCAAATTTAGGTACTTCTCTCTAATCTCATGATAAGAAGGAGGCTTGAATTAAATACCATATCTTCCTATAATCTCACACATCTGTGTAAATTCCGGATTTTTCACACAATTAAAAGGAATGGCACTTGTGTAAAAAAATCGTGCTACTTGTTGACTAGCTTCTTCCCTCAAGTCTCTTTTGAACATCTGATTAATAGTTGATTGAGAGTTATCTATCTCCTTATTATTATTTTTTGAATTTTTCAAGAAATTGATGATTCCTTTATCTTTTCCTTGCGACTCAAGCTCTACTTGTGCATATTGATCTTCTTCACCAATATCAATCCATTGTTTTTTTTCTTTTAGATGATGTGCATTTGGTATCGTAAACATGTTGCAACATTATTTTCCTTATATCATCAGATACATTTATATAAGCTTCAACATCTATTTTAGTACTAGCTAAGTGGTGTTTAAACCTGTAGATGCCTCCACTGACAACTTTGTCACAATAGTTACATTGCACTTTTTTACCATTCCCATCAACGTCCTTCCCGTAATGCCATCCTATATTAGACCTATTACCAGTATAATTTTTCCTTGCAGCAACAACCTTTTTGCCAACAACCCCACTTGCACTTGAAGACATATTTTCTCTATATATTGACTACTAATCAAGTGGTCAATATTCAACAAAACTTCTAAAATAGAAAAGATAACATAATTAACAAAGCTAAATATACAAAAGTATACTAAACAATATAAATCTAGAAAAATAGTATATACAACTATACAAGTGATAAAAAATTAATATTAGTATTATCAATTTTATTTAATTTAGATCAGGGATCCCACCAACTATTAACTATTTTTTATTTAAATTCATCAAATTTAAATTACTTATCCTTAAAATTTATGTGAAAATTGAAAAACATTCTATATGATATTTTGTCTTTTTGTAATGGCTTAAAGTATGAAAAGTCAAAATATGGAAAAACCATTCATGTCAATCGGTTTCAACGTACTTAAGCTTACCAATTACCATTACTTTCTTTCTTTTATCTTTTTGCAATTCTTTTAGAGGTCTAAATGCAAAAAGTCAAAAAGCAACTACATATGAAAAAGAAACCTGACCTTCTCAGTAAAAGCTTCCCAATTGCCAATTCCCAAGTTCTCTCTCTTCTTCAATCACGTGATGCTGCTAGCTCTTCTCCCCAAGGCTTAAAAAATAATAGGCGTATCGTGTTGTTAGTTTTCTTCTTTCTTTTCTTTCCTTTCAACCTTTCCGTTCACTCTTCAGCTTCTCTACCGTCTTCTTCTTCTTCTGGTTTTTCTTTCCTCAGAGATGATAACACACTTATCAATGGTGGAAACTGGAAAATGGCTAAATAGAAAACGCACAAGCAACGAAGGCGGTGAGACTCGAGAAATTATAACAAAGAAAAGGACGGCGCTTCACAATATTTTTCTAGGGCAAGCTAACGCTTCTATTTTCACTTTGGTTTGGGCTTATTTTACTTTTTCTGATTGAATCTAATATAAATTCCTCAACTCGCCTAACTCGGTTAAAGAACGACGAGTCCACCATTTCTGTACGAGTTAGGAACGAGTTTCACCAAGTCACGACTGCATTCGAGTTTGTAGCTGACTTGTCTCGTTTTCATCTATTAGACACGTTAACTCGGTGAGTGTACCGAGTTGACTCGCCGAGTTAACAACAATGCTCACAAGCTCAAAAATATTTAGAGGTATAATGGGTAATTGGTATATAAAATGTGAGAATAATTGTAAGCCTTCGAATTAAATCTCGATTTGATGGTCCACAATCCTTAGCCCTCCTTATAAATATCCCCTCCCCTTTACCTTTTCTCACACACACACACACACATACACGCCCACGGTGAGAGGAAAAGGGAGCGTGAGAGAGAAAAGAAGAAGCCGAGGGAAGAGGAGAGAAAGAAGAAAAAAGAAGAAAAAGAAGAAGGAAGGGAGGAGAAAGGAAGGGAAAACAAGTAGGGGTCTTCTGAGTAGAACTGGCAAAACAGGCCAAACTCGACTGACCGGCCCAAAAAACCCGAAAAAATGAGCAGTCTGAACCTCAATTTTTAGTGTTAAAATACAACTCGGGCTTTTTGGGCCCAGCTTGTGGCGGGTTGGCCCGAAAAGTCCGTTTTTGTTTTGTTTAAAATATTAAAAAATACATATTATTTTATTAATTAGTTATATATAAATTATAAAATTTAAATATTATGTTAGTTTTTTATGAATTATGATGATAATTAGTTGTATTAGTTTAAATAATTATATGAAAAAATTTTATTAAAAAACACGAAAAATATTAAAAAATAAAAAAAACCCGAATTTTCAAGCCCGTTTTCAAATCTGGCTTTTAGGGCCGGCCCGATTTGACAGCACTACTTCTGAGGTAAGCTCCTACTCTAAATCTCTTCTAAATTTTTTCTTTATTTATTTAATTTAAGATTAGTTAAAGCTATTTTCTTCCTCATTCTTGCTCCTCTTTTTTGATCAAAACATGATTTTGAGGAAAGAATTTGTGGTTCATGGTTGAGTTGAGTTTATGTGATGATAATAAATTATTAAGTAAGGTTTAATGATGCTCTAGACTTCAATCAAGTTAAAGAAGTGATCTAAAGCTAAGTAAAAGTAAGGTTAAAAAAAAGTTAGTAAATCTTCAAGGTAGTCTCTTGCCTATGAATGTTTTATATGTTATGATGATGTCATGTTGCTGTTGTGAATGTTTTTCTTGATTGGTGGCTATTTTTTGTTAAGGGCTAAGCCTCAAGATATCCATTTACTAAGTCGTTATGCTGCCGAAATTTTGTTAAATAATATAGAAGGTTTTGATGACTTAATGAAAGTATGTTATGTTTAATATACTTTCAAATATTTTTGTGATGACATGATGACATTTGCAAGTTGACTACTGAGATTTCTCAATCTCACCCCATAGTTAACCAATGATAGAGCCAAATCATGGTAAAGGGAAGAATGTGGAGTATGAAGAATAATGATGATGGAACCTTGCTGGAAGCTGTTGATATTTTGTTTTGTATAATCTGATTCAAACTATTGTATAAAATCAAATATACCTCAAAAAATTCTGGTGTCTACATTATAGATAGATCTATGTCTTAGGAGAAAAATGACACTGATTTAGCTATATTTGGATTTATGTAATGGTAGTTATTCAAATTTTTCTAAAACTGCTCCAGTAGACATTATTTATGACCTCTAATGATATATGTTGATGCTCTATCCAGTATAGTTAGAATAAATATGCAAAAAAAAATATGGTTAGAAATTAGACACATATAACTTTTCAAAGATGCTAAGTATGCACCAAATGGATCTGTATGTTAAAAGAAATAAATTTTCAAAATTAAGGTTCGGTTTTCGGATAGAAACAGAGATGCAAAAATAAACAGTAATATTTACTCAATAAACTATATGAAGCTCTGTGTTCATTTCCCGGTTTCCAATTTTTCCCTAAAAATTCAAGATGTGCACGATTTTTAGACACTTGAACCATTAAGAAATAATTTTTCTATATTTAATTATGATTTTTGAAAAATCACTGCACAGTGAGCTGAAAAGCTGCAAGAAATAGTTTTAGGAAGTTCTAAAGTTTTAATTAATTCAAGTTTTATAAGTCTATTTTATTACATTAAAACCAGACATTTTTTATGGGAAAAGTTTTAAAATGTAAGATGTAACATCTTCTATGTCAAGTAATTAGATATAATAAAATAAAAGATGATGACGTAAATAAAGTCACAACAGTAAAAATTAGAGCTTTGAATTTTCTTTCTCCATGTGATGTTATGGAATTGGGAATTGCACAGGATAGATAATAATCAACGTTTAAAATACATAAAAAAATTCTTCCACAAATTCTATTTGTCTTCATTTGGATGGGTTGACTGATTCAATTGGTTGTGCTAAGAATCAATGTTAGGTCCAATTCATACATAGATAGCAACCAATTCGTACATACATAGCAATCAGTCATTCTCAGAACCGATGAAAAGTTGGTCGAACTAGTACAAAAATCGGTTGAATCGGTCAAATTTTTTAATTTTTAAGATAAAATAGTATTATTTTTAGTACTAATAGTATTATTTTTTGTATAATTTTTCTTTCTATATTATAATATTATATAAGTATTATTATGATATATAATTATTAATAATGATAAATTTACTTAATAAATAATATGAAAATAGAATATTGATTGGCTATTTTGAATTCAAAATATAATTATAGATAAATATGAACTTGTTTAAATTTTAATATTAGGTTATGAAACTTATTAATAATGTTTTTAACTTTCTATATAGCATATAAAATTGAAAAATTATTAATTTTATTACTACTGGTTTAATTTTGATTAAATCACAGTTAAATCATTAAATCTTGAATCAGTACTTTAACCGATTCAATATCCGGTCTAATTTTTAGTAACTTGATAATAATCAATAAATTTTTGAAAGATTTTATTTATTTTTTAGCATTTAAATTTTGCTAAAAATGTAAAAAATTTTAAAAACATATATATGTGTGTATGATTTTTGATAGAATATGTAAAGCAAAATTAAAAGATTAAAAAATAAAAAGAAATTGACTCCTTATAAATTTTATATTTTATATTGATAATTTAGTATGATAAGAAAATTATGGATATTTGTATCAATGTGACATTTCTTTAATCGTTGTAAATACAAGTGGGCTTGATTTTTATGGAAGATGAATCTATAAGCTTTAAGCCATACATATGTGTGTGGTCTGGGGGAAACATTACGTACAAATAATAAGATCCTACGAAACTTGAAGAGATATTCGATGATTCTGAATTGCAAAAAACTATTGCTGACTATCATGATGATGACATGGTAACTAGAAACGGTAATAGTTTAGGCAACGAGTCCCTCGAGACACTCTTGCACAAATTGCAGCTACTAAGATTGAGCTCAACACTGATGAATCTGCTTCACGCTATTGGAATCATACGAAATCTGAAAATCTAACAGTTGCCTCAGCCTATAATTCTAGACAGGAGGAAGGAAAATTGGAATGAGTCGAGCACTAAATGGATCTCAATATGGAAATGGCCAGGTGCACAAAGGATTAAGACTTTTCTTTGGCTTGCAGCTAGATTCAGATCCAGATCGCTGACTAATTCTGAAAGATGTCAAAGGCATATGACACAACTGCTACATGTGACCTCTGTTGACTGTTGTATGAGTATTGAAGACTCAGATCATGTGTTAAGGAGGTGCCCTTTTGCTCTTGTTCCATATCAGCATCTCCATAATTCATGAGAAAACGTTTTAAGATTGGTTATTTGGTAATGTTCATCACAAGTTGATTGATACTTGCAGAATTGCTTTTGGTACTATTACTTGGGTATCTTTGGCAAACTAGGAACAGAAGACTGTTTGTATGGGAAAATACCACTCGAGAAGGACTTCTCTTACAGATTGCCTCCATGGTTGGGCATATTCGCAAGACCATGAGCTTATTAAGCAATTATTTTTTACTCGGCTGAGTTTAGTTTTTGTCTTTACAGGCTTTTGTTTTGCTTCCTGTACATATTCTTTGCTATTTTTGAATGCTAAAAAAAATCCTATAAAATGAAATATAGAAACTCGTGTTCCTTCATTAATTTGCAATCTTTTAACAACTCCATCATAATTTAATATTTTTTTGCAAAATAATATCTTGAAATTCATAAAAGTTAAACATGGTAATCGTCATTACTTAAATATCTATCAATTTGTCTTGGGCCCAAACTAATCTATCAAGTGATTCTTCAATCTTCAATGTGAAATCAAGTATTCCAACAGTTTAGGATATAAATATTCCTATTTTTATCAAAAATAACTTTTTTGGTACAACTCTCAAAAATACCTTTAATTATTTTTTCTTTTTTCATTAAAAATACTTGCAATTCAAGAAAGTGGAAGAAATATCAATGTGTCAAAATATGAGTCTATATATAATTATGCCTCTTCTAAAAAATCCGTTGTAGTCTAGTGGGTTAGAATAAGATATAGAAGATCTCTCTCATCATCTCGTCTTCTTCTTCCTTGGCTATATCAGCCTAGGATTTGATTGGTAAATGGATCAATCCTCGAATGGCCAAGGCTTGGAGGGTTTCAATTGAGGTTTTTTTGGATTCTAAGGTTTCTGCTTTTGCTTTAGCAGGGTTTGAGGAAGTTGGTTTCTAGATAGATGACTCAGTTTGAGTTTGTGACTCAAGGTTTTAGGTAAAAGATCTAATTGAAAATTGGGTTAATAAACGTGCTATATCCATCTTTGCTTTTCCCATGTCTTTCCTTGAAGGTATTGTAACATTCCCTGCAGAAATTCTTTGGTGAGATAGTATAAAAAAGAGTTTGTATTGCTTCTTATATATTTATTATAAAAAATCAAAACCACTTAATAGGGCATGCCATTAGTAAAAAATCTGTTTTGATGCAATGGTTTTAATATCTTTTTGCAAAACATTTTTTATAGATTTGCAATCAACTCTAACTAAAATTTTTTTATTTAATAAATCACTTTGAAATTTTGTAATACATAAAATAATAGTTAAAATTTCTTTTTTAATAGTTGAATAATTTTGTTGAGTTGGATTCCAGTACTTTCATGTGAAAGCAGCAATGCTTTCTTTCCCATCAAGGCACTGTTTGAGGATTCCTCCAAATCTGATGTTGGAGGCATCAGTTGCCACTATTTTTAGAGCACGTCGGCTGGGCAAAGTAAGGCACGGAAGCTCTTTAACTTGTGATTTGATTTGTCTGATAATAGTGGTGAGGATGTTTATCCACGCAGGTGGATTTTTATTGAGGCAATCATGAAGGGGTTTTGACAAGATTGTTTAATTGTGGAATAAAAATCCTACATAATTTAGTTAGCCTAAAAAAAGTTGTAGTTGAGTTTTATTAAGGATTTGGTTAGGAAATTTGTTTGCTAACTAGATTGCTCAATCAATATGAGTATTCATACATTGAGAGATATGATGTCCTAAAAATCATATTTTTGTTTGAAGAAAGGCTAATTTTTGTTTTTAAAACAGCAAGACCGTTTCTTTTGATTGCATTTATAAAAATATAGATATGTTTAAAATGTTGATCAATGATTGGGAAAAGACCAAAATATCATTAATATAAATGATGATAAATTTGGTATAAGGGTTAAAAATTTTATTTATAATTCGTTGAAATTCAGGAGGAGCATTTTTTAATCCAAAAAATATGACATTCCATTCATATTGTCTAAAAGGGACAGTGAAGGTAGTTTTATAATAATCCTTCTTGGCTATTTGAATATGCCAAAAATCGGATTTTATGTCAAATTTAGAAAAGATTTTGGCTAACTTAAGACAGGTAAGAAAATCTTTTTTGTTTGGAATAGGATAATCTTATTTTCTACAATAGCATTCGTTATTTTGTATTTTATTCCAAGTGGACTACCATTGCAAGCAATAAGGCGCTCTTTGGTTTTTTCAAAATATTTGGTTGGTACAAGACCTTCTAAATACAATTAGAGGCGGTTTAAGTATCAAATAAGGCTATTTCTTTAAGAATAAATTCATGGTTCATAATTATTTTGACCTTCATGTCAAACGTTTGGAATTTTATTATTGATATTAAATTAAGGAATGATTCAAAAAGTTTTTTCTTGTTTTCTTCATCGGATTGGGTTGGATCGTCAGGTTTTGTAAATTTTATTTGTTCAATCATTTGGGCTTGTTTTTCTTGTTGGAGCTTAAGATTCTTAATCTCTATTCTAAGATTATTTATTTCATGTTGGAGGTCTTATAGAGTAGTAGGCTTGGGAGTTTGATTAAATCTTTTTAGGGCATCAGTCCCGCTGTATTTGTTGTCAATTGTAGGGAGTTTTCAGGTTGAAGTTTGTGATTTTGTATTTTCTTTAAATATTTCTTTTAATCTATTAAGATAATGTCAACTTTTTTCATAGTCAGGTAAGGCACAAATGACTTCTACTAAGAAGTCTTGTTCTTTCGTGATCATATTAATTTCTTCATTTGAAGAAGAAATGTCATCACTCTGAGCTTAATTAAAGGTTTTGGAAGGTGAAGATTTTTGAATTGTATTAAGGTTATCAGAGGATTGGTCATCACTTTCTTCTTTTGAAGTGTTTATCATTAGATTGTTAAGTTGTTAAAAGACGGTTTCATCAAAGTTAAGGGTTCTAATTTTCTTGTTTAGCCTACAATATTTAGATATATGCCTAGATTTTTCACACCTATAATAGGTTATTTGTTTTTTAGGGAGGTCAATTGGATGTTTGGATCTAAATTCTCCTTTCAGTCTCCAAGCTTATATTTCTAGTATAAAGGTTTTCTTGATTTTTTGTGATAATATTTTTGTGAAGGCTTGGATTTGGACTTATGCTTCTTACAATGAGCAAATCCAAATTGCTCACAAAATTATCTTAAATCTTTTTTATTTTAGGCTCTTTCTTTGGCTAATTAGTGGTTAATTTTATCATCTTGACAGATTTTCAAGGCAACCTTTTGAATATAAGCTATAAGATGGCCATAACTTAGATGCACATAAGGGATTATTCCATTGGCTTGGTTTCTAATTTTCTCTCTAACTTTATCCCCTAAGGATTTTGGGAGGCCAGCAAGGAATTTTTCTTTCCAAAATGGTTGTTGACTATCCTCATGAGTATAAAATCTAATTAAGAAAGTATCTCTATACCACTTAAAATTGGAAAGGGTTCTACATTTAAAGTTTGAAAGGAGTTTGACCGATTTATCTTTCTATAAAGAAGGATCTCTTATAAAATGTTCAAATATGGTAAATATTAATGTGTTGACAGTGTTAGGGATATATTTTCCATTTTCCCTAATTGTTGTTCTGGTAGGCTTAACTTTTATGGCATTAAATATTTGAAGTTTTTCTTTGGGTGAAACATAATTATCCCACCATCATTTAAGTTGTCCAAAAAATCTAGCAACAAGGATGTTGACAATAGCTTCTTCAGAATAATTATGTGAGGTTTGATAGATTGTATTGATCATGGTCATGTGTTGGAGGATGTTTAAGATATTGTATTCTGTTTGACTATCAATATTCCATTCATAAATATTGTTGGCTCTAAAATGTTGTATTATATATATAGATATATAATACTTACATTTGCCTCTAAATTAATTACAATATAATTTAAAGTGAGTTTATTTATTAGGTTTTACATTTATTTCATTTTGGATGCATTTCAGAACTCATTTGGAGGGCATTTGGAGATAAAAGGTTACACAAATCATTAATGCTGGAAAGTTTTGACACCTGTCAATATTTCAATCATAACTTTCACATATGATGTCCGATTGAGATGATTCAAGATGAAAAGTGAAAATATAAAGGTATAACGTTTATATTTTGAGTTTTTCCAAATTACAACGTTATCATGGTCAAAATACGATGTCCAAAGTTTCGGCACATACATTGGTGAGTTATCGAAAGAGTGCAAAGGCAAGAATTTGTATTAGGCCCTCACCTGATGTCAGATAAAGCTCAACTAGGTTAGTTCATAAATGATGAAACTATGCTCCCCAAATTCACCTGACACGGTTTGTCATGGTCTGTAGGTTACCTGGCCCTCGATCAGTCACCAAAAGGCAAGAAAAAAAAAGCTTTTGACGTATAAACTAACTTGAAAAGCGAGTTTTCTTTAATCATTATAAATTGGGGGAGTTATAACAATCTTGGGCATCCAAGGTGTGGAGCGGCAAGTACATAGAAGTTCTTTCTTCTACACTAATAGTTCTTCTCCTTATTCTTTCTTTTCATGTTTTAGGATTTTGGTATTGTGATTGTGTCTCTTATTTTTTATGGCTTGCTAAACTCCCAGTTAGGGTAGGTATATAGCCAAATTAGGATTGACAAGTTTAGATTTTTTAATTTCTCTTGGTTTAATTCGGAAACTCATGCATATTTATTGAATTTCAATTTATATTTTAAAATTATATTTGTCTCTTGTGTTTCATATTGATTCTATGACTGATCATCATAGAGTTTAATTACTGAGAAATGAAGAGTAAATTTAGATTTAAAAAGATAAATACAAATGACTAAATTAGAGATAATTTACAAGTTTGTACTAACTTACATTGTGGTTTCATTGTTTGGATAGGAGTTTTAGTTGCACGATAGTGAATTAGATCCTAATTAAATAAGTACTACATAATTAAGGGGTAATTAGGACACATTAAGAATAATAGTCAATATAATTGCCAAGAATAAAATCAAGTAAGAGAAATTAGGCATCCCATAAATTGAACCCCAATCCTCTAATGGCCACATTGATTGAATCAACTTAGTTCCCTTTTATCATTAATTATTATTTTTACTTAATTATTCTTCTCAAATTTATAACTATGTTTGGGATTGAGCCTCCATGTGGATTTTTTATTCAACATCCTAAAATATTCTAGAAACTTTTCTATATTGCGATTGACCCTTTACACTTGTAGGACAAACAATAAAATTCTATGAAATATAGAAACTTATGTTTGTTAATTTACAATCTTTTAACAACTTCATCATAATTTAATATTTGTTATGAAAAAATACCTTGAAATTCATAAAAAATTAACCATCAATGTGAAATTGGGTATCCCATTTGTTTAGGATAATAAATGATCCTAATTTTCTAAAAAATACATTTTTTGGGTACAATTATCAAAAATACCCTTATTTTTTTCCTTTTCTGCCTATTTAACATACCTAATAGCTTGTTTGGTTAATTCACAAGGGGGGTTAGTCCTCATATGACACTACATGCTACATGCTCTGTTTGGTTGCTCCAAAATCATGAACACCATTTCATAAGGTAAACCTATTCACCTTAATTAATGTAGTTAGCTTCACTTCCAATTTACTATATGAAGGTCCTCACATTGCTGCAAATGGAAGGAGAAATGACTATATTACCCCTTAAAAACATCACACAAACCTAACAAAACCAAACTCGTCTTCAACATCGCATAAGTGAGAGAACATAGAAGGCAGATCTTGTCAACGCTAGAGGAGAGTTCATGCTGATGGCAAGGTAAGCTCACAAACTCCATAATCTCCTTTGCTTTGATCTTCGATAGTTGCTCTGTCATTATTTTTGTTTGATGATTGTAAAGGATTTATGTGATACCGCATTGGATAACAATTCCACCCAGCCTTAGAGATGGATGATGATGCTATGCTCTCAAATGTTGGTAATGGAGCCAATGTGAACTCACAGGCGGAGGGGCGCAAGTGATCTACTCTAATGGTTCAGCTAGGGCACAATGTGGACTAGACGAAGAAAAAAAATTTGGGCTTATTTTTTATGTATTTTTCTTTAGGGTATTTTTGTCTTTTTATACAATATTACATCCCATTACATTTCATTTTTTTATCCAACCAAACAAATTTTCAATTTAAATCTTTTCATTTCTCATGATTCACCAAATAAACTCATGTAATTATTATCGTCATAGATCCCTTGATTTCCTTTCTATCACACTATCTAATCTCCTTTGTAATTGAATTAAAAGCTGTAATAGAAAGTTAAGAAAGGTAAAGCTCGCTTATTATCGATGCGGTGGTTATGGAAAATAGGTGATGGGAAAACGTCAATGCAAATAAAATAGTACAGATAATATATAATTACACAATCCTCAAGCAATCCGTTGTAGTCTAGTCGGTTAGGATACTCGGCTCTCACCCGAGAGACCCGGGTTCGATTCCCGGCAACGGAAATTATTTTTGGTTTTTAAAGGGGCATTATTGTCTTTTCAATGATCCTCGCAGACGAAAACCCTAGCAAGCGTATACGCATATATATATATATATAGATATATATCTTGCTGTTCTATAACCCTTATTTTGGTCACCACCACACTAACCTTCCTCAGACCCAGCTCCTGCTGCATACCGTGTCGGCTGCATAGCAATGGTGTCTCTTTCACTCTCTGTTTCGAATATTTTCTTGTGGGATCTATGTGTCTGGTTTTTATTCATTTGCAATTTCCAAGTGATTGATATCCATGCGTCTGTGAACAGGCTTCAGAAAAGAAACTTTCCAACCCAATGAGGGAAATCAAAGTCCAGAAGCTCGTTCTCAACATCTCCGTTGGTGAAAGTGGTGATCGTCTCACAAGAGCCGCGAAGGTTCCTTTCTTTAGCTTCACTTATGTCTGTATTGTTTGGTGAAAAATAAATGGCACAAATGGGATTATCCACTTCTGGTATAGAAGAGAACCAAGAAGTTATTTTCTTTTTTGGTTGAAAATGTAACATTTTGAATCGGCTTAATTGTTAGAACGTTAAGTATCTTTTCTTTTAGTAGCTTGTCAGTGAATGTCCTGAAAACGATGACAGAATTTTCTTGACATTGTAATCTCAGCTGGTTGAAATTGATTAGGCTCTATATTTTGAATTTTCCTTACTTCTATTCCTCGGTGTACTAGCATAAATTAATCTATGCTTTTGCATAGAAAATTACAAAACAGTATTTCTCTTCGTCTTACATAAATTTAATTGTCTATTCTATTCTCATTCAAATTTTAACTGTTATGCCTAGGTATTGGAACAATTGAGTGGCCAGAGTCCAGTTTTCTCCAAGGGTAGGATTTTTTGGCTGAGTGTATGGGCTTGTATTGTGTAAAGAAAGTGTTATATTAATATTATTTATTTATTGTTTTGTATATTCGAACAGCTAGGTACACTGTTAGGTCATTTGGAATCAGGCGTAATGAAAAGATAGCTTGCTATGTCACTGTAAGGGGTGACAAGGCGATGCAGCTTCTTGAGAGTGGATTGAAGGTGAAGGAATACGAGTTATTGAGGAGAAACTTCAGTGATACTGGTTGCTTTGGGTTTGGTATTCAGGAGCACATTGATCTTGGAATCAAGTAAGTTAGATGCATCATACTTTGTCATCATTGAATATAATATTAATTATATGAAATAACGGTATTTCAATTTGGAAACTGGATTCTTTCCTTTTTTGTTAAAAATAATATTACTGCAAATATATTATTTTCTAGCCTCATTGTCAGAACTCAGAAAGATAAAACCTTGAAGTGTTTAATTTTGTTTTTGTTTGAATGCTTGGCACATGTGTCTGGCCCAAATTTTCAGTTAGAAGTTTAATTATTCTGCCGTTGTTCATCTAGGTTGTAATTGGGATGCCCAATTTTTTAAATTACCCATATGCCTGCTTTACGACTATGATATTGTATTCAATGAAAACTAAAATCATACTTCTATGAAGCTTGTTCTCAGAGGGTTTACAATTATCAGTGATCTTATGCTCTTTTTTTTTTTTGGATGAGTGACAGTGTTAAGTGTCTTCATGAATGAAAGATAATTTTCTGAGTGTGTTTTTTAATTTGCATGTGTTACATATTCGTTGCGGTATTTAAGATGGAGATCACTATTTAGACCATATCTCTTTCTTATGGAACCCCAAATAAATTGATGTGTATATTTGGACAGTTGAAGGACTGTTGTTTGTCCCACTTTTTTGCTTGAACATGTTAGTTTTTTTAGCTTGCGTTTCTGTGTCTGATGCACATCAAACTGTTTTTCTGGGTTCCATATATGGATTAATGTTCCATCTTTAGGGCTTTGTCCTTGTTCTTTGAACGCCCCAAAAAAATGGTTGCTGAGCTTTAATGGAGCCTATTTAATTATTCAATTGAACTCTTTTAAGGATACTAATTTGGGCTTGGATTCATATCAGTTTGCTGGCCGAGATTTGTATGTATTCTGTCATGTCTGAAATTGACGGACTTTTCTTTATTTATTTTTTTGTGTACATTGACCTTTTCTCGTATCATCTTCATGGTAGATTGTGTTACGGTCCCTCACTCGGGATCTAGTTTGGGTTCTGTAGGAGGAGAAATAGAAAGGTTTTTTCTTCATTCAACCTATCAGATGCAGTAGATTCAGGCGCTGGATAGGGAATCTGATAATCTCTGGAGATTAGGTACTTGAAAACTTTCTGAAGTTTGAAGTGAACCTGTTTGGTTTTCTGATGTTTTAAGTACAGATGGAGGGAGGAATAACCATTATTTTCCTCATAAAAGAAACAGAAACTGAAGTTGGTGGAATACCTTCCTTAAAATGGGAACCGCTACTGCATAAATTCAGTGGAGGAAATAACTCGAAATAGAACTGAATAAGAAATAATTAACAGAAGAAGCTGTCAAAGATTAATCTTTGACTTAAGTCCGTGCCTACCTTAGGGCCCATGAGTGTGGCTTTTATAAATCTGAAGGGGCTTTCTAGCATATTTATTTTTCCATTTCATCTCCTACTACTTCAATTTACTATGTGTTTATGCTGGTAAGTAATATCACAAGATAGATTTGTTATTCTGTCACACTTTTGAAGGATAATCTCTACTAATACTAATTTGGATCCTCGTTGACGTCCTCGGGGCTTAATATTATATTACCTTGTTTTTCAGGTATGATCCTTCAACTGGTATCTACGGAATGGATTTCTACGTTGTCTTAGAACGCCCTGGATACCGTGTTGGGCGACGCCGAAGGTGCAAGTCCAGGGTTGGAATTCAGCACAGGGTGACTAAAGAGGATGCAATGAAGTGGTTCCAAGTTAAATATGAAGGTGTCATTCTTAACAAGGCCCAACAAATCTTTAATTAAACAAAGAATGCAACATTAGGAGTTTTACGCACCATCAATTGAAATTTCATCAAATGAGGAGATTTATGTTTTCCAAAGGGATTTTGTTAATCCTAGTCTTCCGCACCTTTCTGAGTGATATGGTTTTGTCTCGCTTTCTCGAATATACTGTTTATTTTGACCTGATCGTTATTTTTTAATTTTGATTTTTATGTTTTGAAGAAATCCATGTAGTGTGATTGGCACACGATGGTGCTCTGGTGTTTCAAATGCATTTTCTAACTGTCCATAAATAGTGTAGGGCATAAGCTTGGGGAGGGGTGTTTATTTTTGGGATATTGTAGGTTCCAATGGGATTCTGTATATCATTTCAAAAACGCTTGATTGATATAGAAGGGGGAGAACTTACAGTCAATCAAGTTAAGAAAATATTATTCCCGTGGTAAAATGGAAATGTACCATCATCTTGTTGCTTCCAGTGCAGATTGAAAATTTATGGATGATGAATGGCAAAAAAAAAATCTAGGAGAATTACGCCGGAATTAATTATAAAAAAACCTTATAATTAATAAAGAGGTAAACATGGGAAAAATATAGTAATAAAAATTTTATTTTATAATAGATTTATTATTCAGTTCGTGATTTATAGAAAAAAAAAGTTATAGATGACGTGACCAGGATGACCGATTTCTCTTGAGCCCACTATCTTTCAGCTGCAGATGTATATGGAATCAATAAATAAAAAATCAATCTTTTCTGAAATCAACAAGTCCGGCTTTTTGATACGTCTGCAATCAGGACTAGTGTCTAGGA
Source organism: Adenanthera pavonina (assembly GCA_026686845.1). Classification (NCBI taxonomy): domain Eukaryota; kingdom Viridiplantae; phylum Streptophyta; class Magnoliopsida; order Fabales; family Fabaceae; genus Adenanthera; species Adenanthera pavonina. The sequence goes on along the minus strand of JAIVEN010000002.1, from coordinate 18,124,597 downwards.
CCCAAGTATTTCGATGAGTTCACCTTTCTTAAGTTTAGTGTAGCCTCTAATTTTCCTTGACTTGGCTAGTTCTTTCAATTCTGAAAGTTTCATTTTCTCCAGTCTTTTCTCGGATTGTCCTCCTTGCTTGTCTGGGGATGCTCCATCGTTCAGCACAAGCACCTTCGCTCTCGGTGCTGATAGAGATGGAATCGTGGATTTCTTTACAAATTTTGACGGCAGTCTTGTCAGCCTAAAGTTTGATTCTTGTCGATACTCCGCTACCTCTTCCTCTGTCCTGGACACGCCTCTTGTCTTCCTCACAGCCTTATTTCCTGTCGTCTCGTTTGAAACTTCATCTGCAAAATGAAAAATCATAAAGATGGGGAAAAGAAATGCGTAATATGTGAATGTATGCTTCCAAGATGGTAGAATTCGGCAAATCTTTTAGTTCAGCTTAATCTCTTGATTTTATCACAAATTTCACTGCCCTTTCCAAACATAATCTTCAATCTATATATCATAAACCTCTGCTTCAAGAATGAAAAGAAACCACATACTAATGATTTCTACCTTTCGCTTGCTTGCCCGAGTCACGAAGAACATCTAGAATGGATTCAACTGAGGAGGGCTTAACCTTACGTGGAAGAGAACTTCCCTTTACTGTGTCTTGCGAGTCCCCTTTTGATATTGACAACTGAATCCGTCTGAGAAGAGCAATTATCTCTTCCTGGTCAGATGACTTGGATTTCTTACCATCAAATGTTCGACGTCTCTGGTTTTCATTTCTTCCAGAGACATGCTTTCTCTCATGGCCTTGACCCCTCATGTCTCCATCACATCTTATATTTGATGAGATGGTAAACAGATTCAAACCCTTGTGGGGCACAACTGGTGAAAGTCCAACTGCAACCTCTGTCAAACTCAACAAGCTGCATCAAAGAATGATCCTCTCAGTCTCTAGTCCACACCGTCTCTAGTCTAAGAATCATAGCAAGCTATATGGTGATTCATCTTCTGAGAAAATTAGATTTTGCTAACAAATGACACAAAACATGTTGAGGGATCAAACACCCCGATTTTCGTATGAAAATATCAGAACAGTAACCATATACTAAGTAACAAATTGCAAAATACATTTTTTTCTGGTCATCCCTCAAGTCACTATCGCTCTTAACTAATTTGGAAAACTTGAATATCATTCAGAATGGCACTAAAAACGGAAAGCACTTAAAGAATAAGAAAACTGAGAAAGGAAGCTCAATGATACCTTTCAATGATAGAGATGATTTTCCTAAATACCACCATTTGTTGCAGAGGGCAAACGTGGGAAAGCGAAGGACAGGGTGAGAACAGAAAACACCAGCGTACATGGTTCCCGGGAAATTTTCAGATTCTCATATCTCGTACATACAAATGAATTACAATCACAGACCATCCTTCCATTTCTTATATTTTCATGTTTTGTTTTCTGATTTACCCTCAAAATTGCTGGTCCACAATTTATAGTGTCGCGTGAAACCACGCGCTAAATCTGTAGCTCGTAGCTACAATATTAAATTAATATAGTAAAAATGAAATTACAGTCGCCTGCTCATGTCGTCGGTTTATCGTTTCGTTTGTAATTTGCAGTGTAAATTTCCCTCGCTCTCCTTCCAGACCTAGGAACAGAGCAGTGTTGACCATGACTAAAAGCTTGCCAAACTTCGGCCCCTCCTTATCTTATCAAAGCCATGGAAATAAGTTAAGCTGTGCGGAATTTTCGAACTGTTTCATCTACTTCAGACAATCTTCCAGACCATGTCTGTTCTATTCAAATTTCGATGTTTCTTGTACTAGTGTTGGTGCCTCTGCCTTGCTTGCGAAGACTACTGACGACACGAACGTGGATGTAAATGCTAAAATTTGCGAATTCTGTAAAGTGGGTAATCTAAGAAGTGCGGTAGATTTACTCAGCAGGTCAGAAAAGTCCGAGCCTGAATTGGAGACTTATTGTTCTATCTTGCAGCTATGTGCCAAGCGAAATTCTTTGCAAGATGGTAAAAGGGTTCATTCGATTATCAATTCCAATGGCATTGTAATTGAGGGAGTTTTAGGTGCAAAACTAGTGTTCATGTATGTGAATTGTGGGGATTTAAGAGAAGGCAGACGGATCTTCGATCTGATTATGAATGATAAGGTTTTTCTCTGGAACCTTATGATGTATGAATATGCAAAAGTTGGTAAACATCGGGAAAGTATATATCTGTTCAAGAAAATGCAGGACCTGGGCATTGAAGCGAATTCTTATACATTTTCCTGTATTATAAAGTGTTTTGCTGCCTTGGGACAGGTAGGAGACTGTGAAACGGCGCATGTCTATGTTTATAAATTGGGCTTTAGTTCTTATAATACTGTGGCTAACTCTCTTATTGCGGCTTACTTTAAATGCGGGGGAGTTAAGAGTGCACACAAGTTGTTTGATGAATTGGGTGACCGAGATGTTATCTCTTGGAATTCTATGATAAGTGGATATGTTCAGAACGGTTTATCGGAAAATGGACTAGAGATTTTCATTCAGATGCTAATTTTGAGGATTGGCGTGGATTTGGCTACATTGATTAGCGTTCTAGTAGCTTGTGCAAATATTGGTAAACTTTCAATGGGCAGAGCACTTCATGGTTATGGCATTAAATCATGTTTTGACAGGGACATCATGTTTAGCAATACTTTGCTTGACATGTATTCAAAATGTGGTGATTTAGATGATGCGATTCAAGTTTTCAAAAACATGCGTCAAACAACTGTTGTATCTTGGACTTCGATGATAGCTGCTTATGTGCGAGGAGGTCTATATAATGATGCAATCCGGTTATTCGATGAAATGGAAAGCGAACATATTAAGCCAGATATTTATACTTTGACAAGCATTCTTCATGCTTGTGCTTGTAGCAGCTCATTGGAAAAGGGTAGGGAGGTACACAGTTACATCAGAAAGAACATCGGCTTAAGCCTGTCTCTCTCTAATGTTCTAATGGATATGTATGCAAAATGTGGAAGCATGGAAGAAGCTCATTTAGTTTTTTCAGAAATTCCGGTGAAGGACATTGTTTCATGGAACACCATGATTGGAGGTTATTCAAAAAATTGTCTTCCCAATGAAGCTCTTAAACTTTTTGCTGAGATGCAAAAAGAATCAAAACCTGATGGCATTACGATGGCTTGTGTCCTTCCAGCTTGTGGAAGCCTAGCAGCTCTAGAGAGAGGCAAGGAGATACATGGGAACATCTTGAGAAATGGATATTCGTCTGATCTCCATGTTTCCAATGCACTTGTTGATATGTATGTAAAGTGTGGGTCACTAGTTCTTGCGCAGTTACTCTTTGATAAGATTCCCAAAAAGGATCTGATCTCGTGGACTGTTATGATTGCTGGCTATGGCATGCATGGGTTTGGAAATGAAGCAATTGCAACTTTTGAAGAGATGAGGAGTTCAGGTATTGAGCCCGATGTGATCTCCTTCATTTCCATACTTTATGCTTGTAGTCATTCAGGATTACTAAATGAAGGATGGAAATTTTTTAATTCCATGAAAAGTGAGTGCAACATTGAGCCCAAGTTGGAACACTATGCCTGCATGGTGGATCTTCTGGCTCGTACTGGAAAACTATCCAAGGCATACAAGTTCATTGAGAAAATGCCAATTAAACCAGACGCTACAATTTGGGGTGCCTTGCTTTGTGGGTGTAGGATCCATCATGATGTGGATCTAGCAGAAAAAGTAGCAGAGCGTGTTTTTCAGCTAGAGCCAGAGAACACGGGATATTATGTTCTTCTAGCAAACATCTATGCAGAGGCAGAAAAATGGGAAGAAGTGAAAAAGTTAAGGGAGAGGATTGGTAAGAAGGGACTAAAAAAGAGTCCAGGGTGTAGTTGGATAGAGGTGAAGGGCAAATTTAATATCTTTATTGCTGGGGGTGCTTCACACCCTCAAGCCAAAAGGATAGACTCACTTCTGAAACAGCTCAGAATAAAAATGAAGGATGAAGGCTACTCTCCAAACATGAGGTATGCCTTGATAAATGCCAACGATATGGAGAAAGAAGTGGCTCTATGTGGGCACAGTGAGAAGTTAGCCATGGCATTTGGTATATTAAATTTACCACCTGGACGGACAATTAGGGTCACCAAGAATCTACGAGTGTGCGGTGACTGTCATGAGATGGCCAAGTTCATGTCCAAGACAGCCAAGACGGAGATTGTCTTGAGAGATTCTAATCGGTTTCACCATTTTAAAGAAGGTATCTGTTCTTGCAGAGGTTTCTGGTGACTCATTGGAGAAATCAATTGAGAAGAAGTTATAATTTTGTATCATTATATTTATCTTTGACTGAGACAAGGATGGTAATACGGGTGCAGAATCAGAGGATGTATACTCGTTTAGGAATATCCCCTGGTCTGTCAATCACGGATGACCCATCTAACTTTCACTGGAAAAAGCCTCTGCTGCAGATTCATAGTGGTGGGGTGCTATAATTTTTATGAAAGGTCTCAGCTTACCTTGAGATTCTGATCTCCATCTCTGATACGCGGCTGTATTTATCAGTCTTTATTGGGGAAACGAATTAAAAATGGTAAAACAAGTTCTATTGCAATACTGGGGAATTGCAAATTTCAGCACTGCGCCTTGAGTTTGAAGCAGGGCTATCGCAGCATGTGGGCCACGCAAGATGATCACTGAGTGGGTGAGGTGCTTTTGTGTATTTCAAGGGCATCTTATAAGCAAAAAGCTATCCATTATGAATCCTTCACATTCACCGTCATCTTTTTGTGTGGTCGTTTTCAATAAGAAATATGAACTGTTAATCGCAAGTCACAAATGTCAAAACCTTCTGATTTAGAGTAAATTTGCATCACCATGACAAATTCCTGGTTCCCCCCTTATATCATCCTTGATAAGCTATATAACTAAATGGGAGCCCTGTACGATATACGAAATTTAAAAAATAACTCACATTGTGTGGATGTATTTATCGTTACTCTTTCACCTCCATGAGTTTCTGGAAAACTTAATTGTTTTCCCTTTCTTGTCTGATAATTGGAGGATGGGTTGGAAAACTTCAAAATCCGAACAGAACTTCCTAATCCCTATAGATGACTTCTCTTTTAATAAATAGTTTTTTTCAAAGAATGACAAGGACAACTGATCTAGATGACTTAACACACACACATTTTATCCAAGTTGAATGAACGATTAGGTTATATTTAGAACTACAGTCTTGTAATTTTTTATCACAAAATTAAAGAATTCACTTTCTTTGAAGTCACGTGCTTTGCACACGCAATGAGCAATCCACCCCATCCATCAGCAGAAATCTTCAAGTTCAAAGCAATAACTAAGGAACTTTTTTTCTCGAGGGACCAAGCTCAATCCTCCAAACCAAACATATCCTAGAAGATTAGTATCCGGGTAGGCTCACGCTAATTGGATGAGACTTGTTCGGTCCTTAGGCTAAGATTAATTTTAATAATAAGTTGTTGATAAAAAAAATAATAATAAGTTAGGTTGATATGGTAGATGATAACCACCACGTTCCTCACAGGTCTTTCAATGCAAAATAAAAGAAGGGAACAAAGGAATCTGAATGGATATAGTTAATATTATTTGGACAGCTCTAATGTTTACGAACTTCTGCACGACTGTCTGAATAAAACTTCCCACCTGAACTTGCAAATTTCTGAAGCACACGCACTGTTTCCACTGGTCCAAATATTAGGAACACATAATTAACTGATTAAGAAAACAACATCTAAACCTTAAAAAATAAAATAACAGTCATCATAAGATGGAAGATACGGTGTCACCATATATGCCGATGATATAAATCTGAAAACTCCATTAAAAGAAAAGGAACGATAAGGAGGAGTCTTGACTCTTAAAATTGACGTGGACAAAGAGTCTAAAGGGGCAATATCATGAATTGAGTTAGAAATAATGGACATTGCCTTAAACAGGAGTTAGATATTCAAACAAATAAAATTTGATGTGTCCTCGAATCTAACCTCCAACCAACACATAAGTCACATCAGTATACGTAGATAAGTGGTCTTATTTAAATACAGATAGTTTTACAAACTTCTCTCTTTTTCTCCAACTGTGACATTATTGCCTGATATTAATTAGGGATGATTGAAACCTTTTTATTTTTGGCCGTTGAAAAGGACTACAAAAACAAAAAAACAGATGATAGAATACCACCAGAAACTGTATGGCCAATTTTGAGCTAAAATATTTTGTAAGGAGCATTGCTCAATCCGGACAAGATCAGAATAGTTGGCATATGATGGTTCATGGATAGAGTAGTTCGTTTGAGTATTTCCCATCTGATGTGAAAAAGAGAATTGAATGAAAGCTAATTTAGGTGCTTAATAAGTGTAGGAGAGACAACTCAAGTGCAATTATCTAACATTATCGTATGAACCATTTTATTCAACCAGACATCCATACCCACAAACATTCATTATTATTCTTCACTCAGCTAATCATATCATCAACTATGATATACATGGCTGATGTCGCTGAATGAAAACGAAAATAAAAAACTATTGTTTCAAGGGCAATAAAAAAGAAACATATTGGACATACAAATGAAAATGATTCTCAAGTTTTTATTTTGGATGTTACATTGATAAAATCAAACGAGGGGAAAGCTGCAAATGAAATGGATGGCAGTATACACTTTTCATTTGGTATAAGCTGTAGATGGCTTACTCTTATACTAGGGCTTGTATAGAATATAACTAGACACAATATTTTTCCAGCAAGGCTAAGTATACCACCAAAGAAAGGAGGAAAAAGATCAAATGCAGTAGTGCAAAACACAAAAGAGAAACTGAAAGTCAAATGAATGAGAAATCAATGCTCATATAGCACAAGTAAAATATATCTTTCGAGATAATACATGCACCACCTCCCCTTTTACCAAAACAACAAATGATACAGTTACAAAGCCTAGAATTCAAAGTAAACTTATTGCAATGCACCCAGTTGATCCAAGCAGCTAAAAATAGAAAGCCAACTCAATAATTACCCCTCTCATTTTTCATCTTCATCTTCTATTGGACACTATTCATATACCCCAAAAGAATTGATCAATTTCAATTTTTTTCTACTTTGTTTTGACAATCACCTGTCATCTTTTCTTGTAAAAGGACACACTCTCCAGTGTATAATAAACATATCAAACAATGCTCCACTTAAATTATCGATTGTCCTAATCTAAACTGTAAAGCGAGATAGCACATATTTCTTCACCGACAACATTTCGCGCAGAGGATTAAGAAAATAATCAGAAAGACAATGGAAGAAAGAGCAATTGCCACACCGAGAACGACCTTGTTTGGGCCATGGTGATGCTCTTTCTTGTGCTTGTTGTCACCTTCGTCACTGTCATTGTAATCACTGCTGTCATCTGCATAGGAGTCCTTTGCTGGTGGAGGAGACATCGGCATTCCATACTTATCGCAAGGAGCAATGCCAAGCTTCAATTTCGAAGACAGAACCGTGTGGTTATAGCACAGATTGCTGTTTCCACCCACCTTGAGAACTGTCAACCTCTTTATAAAAGTGGAGTTGAAAGGCACAACCCCATGAAGGTTATTGCTAGCCAGATTCAAGTACTTGAGGTTCTTCATATGCGAAATGAACTTGGGAATCGTCCCATTGAGCTGGTTTGAGCTCAGATCCATGTGAACCAAACCCGGTATAGCCGATATTGAATCCGGTATAGATCCTGAGAGCGAATTGGAAGCCAAAGAAAGGTTTTTGAGCGAAATCAAGTCTCCTATGGAAGCGGGAATCTCACCATGGAGCGCATTGGAGGAAAGATTCAATGACTCCAGACCATCCAGCATGGTAATGGACGTGGGTATGCTTCCTTTCAGCTGATTACCAGAAAAATCGATGTGAGTAAGATTTGAATGGATGTACTTTGGAAGGTAGCCAGTGAGATTGGTGTGGGAAATGGTGAGAGACTTGAGCTTGTTCATGTGCCCAAGTATAACATAAGGACCAGAAGCTTTGACTTGGACATTGGAGACGGTGAGATCGGTGAGGTTCTCAAGGCGAGAGAGCCAAACGCCGGAGACCTTGCGGAGGCTTTTGACGCAGGTGAAGGAGCGAAGAGAGGCAACGAGCTCAGGAGGAAAGCGAATGGGAGCGAGGGGGCAGTTGAGGAGCTGAAGAGATTGAAGGGTGGAGAGGGATTTGAGGGCAGTGTAGGAGAGAGCGACATAAGTAGAACAGTTGGAGAGACGGAGAGAGACGATGTGGCGAAAGGGTTTGGCGGAGTCGCAGAGAGTGGCATTGTGGAAAGAAGGTTGAGAACAAGGGTCTTTGGAGGTAGGGATGTTGAGGGATTGGAGGGCTGTGAGTTGCTTAGGGTCGAGAGAGGAAGGTGAAGAAGGAGACGAAGAAGAAGGAGCAGAAGGGGAGGAGGTGGGAGAAGGGGTGGGGGAGAGAGGTAGAGAGGCAGAGGTAGTAATGGAGGGGAAGAAGGGGAGGAGAAGAATGAAGAGAAATGGCGACCGAAGTCTCATAGCTCAGAGATCAGAAACACAGAGAGAGAAATGGAGAAAGAGGATTTGGGAGAGGAAAGGGGAAAGACACAACGGTAGAGAAGGAAAAAGGAAATGAGATTGTAGCTGTAGTTCGTATGCAGACAACAACACAAGAACATAGGTCACACAGGTCCACGGGAGAGTAGAGGAGAACCTATGCTATGGCACTTGAGAATACTTCTGTTCCTTTCGATTTACAGATATTTTACACACTACAACACTACCATCCCTCCATGAAATTTATTATTCGTCTTTGCTAATATTTCCATTAACCTACTATAAAAATAAAAACTATGCCCAGCGTTAATTTTCGCCATGATGATTACAAGTTGTAGTAAACAGATGGGTTTGATTTGTAAGTCTGTTTTTTGAGGCTGGTAGGGTCCAAGTATATTATGTTGTTTTAAGTGTTAACTGACATGTTTCAGTAAGCATGTGCGTTCCTGGCCGTTAAAACTAAATCTAATTAACCTCAAATATTATCAAGTCAAAAAATGAGGTAGCTGAGTTTTACCAATTTTTTTTTATCTTAAATGGCCCTCCATGGATTGCCTTGTCTTGGAATTAAGGGTTCACATGGTATGTGTTCTAATTATATGATGACTAGGTAAGAAGCACATGTTAACCTCATGTCAGCTTCTTTCTTAAGTGTAGCTTGGCCAAATTTAACATCAATTTCTATTGGGGCACAATAAATTAATGAACACAATTTAAAAAATCATTATTTTCAAAAAATTAAATTGAAATAAGAGTACCCTTCAGCACACTATAATCGTTAATTTTTAGAAATGATGATATTATAAACTTGAAACATATTGTAAAATCTAATTATAAGCATGACATAATAATTATTAGAAATAAAAACACTTTACTAAATATATCGTGTTTAATTCCTTGAATTATCAATTTACATGATAATTAATAATTCTTAATAAATTCGATTTACTTTTCATATAATTAATCAACATAATTATAAATATAATAAAATAGATAAAGTATCATTTAATATTAGATAATTATGACGTCATGATCAAAGTATACAATGATATAGATGACCGATGACTTTAGTATTAAAATTAAAATTAAAATTTGTATGTTTTGCCGATGCTGAGACTAATGTCTTGACGGCGAAATTGTTATTTAAAAGGTTGATTTCATACGTACGAGGAAAGAAAGAACAAAAGATGAAGAATATTTTTTGAAGCTGGATTAGAGTGGCATCCAGCTCTAATTTGGTGCCTTATGTCATTTTCTGGAGATTAATATAATTACCACACTTTACCTTTTTTTTAATGAGAATAGCCACACTTTTTTTTTGGTGAACAAGAATAACCACACTACTATTGGGTCTTCTTCACTCGCACAACAATAGGAACAAGTACTAGATCAGGTAAAAGAACCCAAATATAATCTTTTCTTTTTTATTTCTTATTCCAGGTGAAAAATATTTGGCATTTTTGTTTCCTTACTCTTACGCTTCCTTGGTCCTTTTTTTAAAAGTCACATCTAATAATTAAATTTTCATTTTAAGAAACCCTTGTAATTGACCTCTCTTACTTGCTTCTCTCTCTATATATATACATATAGATGGCTACTTTATCGATGGTGAAAACTCTCTCACCTGTTTAAAAAAATATAAAGGTCGAAAGAATTTTTACTTCATGGTAATTTCCTATATTCTTACTTTCTTTATGAAAAAGATTTCTAAGTTCCTTTACATAGCATAAAATACCTTCCTTAAATTAACTTTTCAATTTCAACCACTCATATTCTTAATTTACATAATAGAGTGTTACAAGCTTTATGTTAGAAAAAAAAAAGATAAATTTTTCAAAAAAAAAAACTTCAAAAGACAGAGGCCGCACAAAATTCTCAACTTATTCCCCGGCAAAAAATGTTTGGCACAGGATATCCAATAATATGATATTTTGGCAAAAACAGGCCGAAGTATCTACAATATGATGCAAAGTCAAGGAATTTCAGAAAGTGGACAGCTAGCCACATGTGTGTCAATCATTTTTTTCTATTATTTCAATTTCTATAACGAAACGAAGACACTATTTTCACAGTGATATATACTCAATCCAATACTCGATCTTCATACACTATATAGGAGTATGACACAATCACATCTCCAATGAAGAGAAAAAAATTAGTACAGATTGGGTCTTAAAATATTGCTTCTCAGGCTTCATCCGTAGTATTAATTCAACAATCTATATAAATGCAGGTCTGGGAGATGGTTGAACTGTCAGCTCTGTTCACAAAAGGGTTAATCTTGACCCATACAAGAGAGAAAACAGAGGCCAAAAGTACTGACCAAAGAATAACAATGGTTGGAGTCCGATTCTGGCGACCCATGAGACCCTTGAGGAATGGGTAGAGATGGAAAATGACCCAGAAGGCGAAGAACACTTTCCCAAAGAGTGGTCCCCAAGATTCGTATCCTCCACTGAGAGCATCAGAGAACCCAGCAACTACACCAACCAGGTTTACCACAATAAGGGTCGTTGGAGGGATTAAGACTGTAGTCCACTTCACTATGTACAGTTCACCAAACTCTGAATCATCTGCTGCCTTGGTAGTGACTGTGAAGTTGGTATCGATACCAGCTAGCATCTTCAGGAATCCCTGGAACACAGCAAACAGATGTGCTGAAACTCCTCCAATCACCCAGAACTGCTCGTTTCGCCACAAGTCTTCGATGCTGACACCACTCCATCGCAGCTCAAGCACACTGGTTGCTATAATGGACAGGAAAAGTCCAAGGAAGAGTGCGCTTGCGAGGTTGGAAAGCTGTATGGAATCATAAAGAATAAATTTTTAGCTATACATTGCTGACAGTGACACTATGTTGATAATGCTTTTCTATAAAGAAGGAAATTAGTCAATTACGGTTGGGATGATGAATTTTCCAGTGAGAAGGCAAATTGCTGGCAAAGAGCAATAGGCAATGAGAGGAAGGGATGTGAATGGGTAAACAATGGTGTTTATGTAAGCCATTCTTTGCAGCCATTCGAGGCGGCCTCCGGCGAAACCATACCAGAGAGGGCAGTGTCTGCTAAGGAAAATTTCAACTGATCCGAGAGCCCACCGGAGAACTTGGTGCAACCGATCAGACAGGTTGATGGGTGCTGACCCTTTGAATGCAGGCCTCATGGGCATGCAGTAAACTGACCTCCATCCTCGACAATGCATTTTGAAGCCCGTTAAGATATCTTCTGTGACTGAACCATAAATCCAACCAATCTAACCAGACAGAAGAAAGTTTATAGTTTAAGTAAAAAGTTAGAACTTGGAATTGGAAGTATCATAATGAGGAAAGAAATTAACTTGCTACATGATTAACTAATTTGCTTGTGCCAGACCTCTTTTCCCCATTCAGTCTTCTCCTCGTAGCCACAGCTAATTACATGAATGGCTTCCTTGATCAGTGTAGAGGGGTTCACAGTGTCAGGCACTCCTCCATTCTCCATAAGGGTAGATTCAATGAAAACAGAGGACAAGCCAAATGTTTTCTCGAAGCTCATCTGTGAAATAAGCATGGACCTCTCGTACTCATCATAATCTGCAGCAAAGAAAAACAATTCAGAGGAATATTAAGCATCAAGAAATCAGCCATACGATTGAATATCATTAACAAAATTAACCGGACTTACTCTCAATCTCCCTGAGATTAAAAATGGCAGCTTCAAGTTCTTGCCGCTTTACATCTTTATAAACCTCTGAGATGTCTTTGGCGGGTTTCTTGGAGGGGCAGCAACAGCATGATGATGAAGATCTTGGTAAGTTGGGCATAGAAGGTGGGCTATAGCCATAAAGTGCTTGTCGATTGAAAACACATCCAGTTCCGACATATACTGGTCCTTGAATGCCATCAAGACCTTTCATGTTAACCTGCAAGGGATGAGTAATAGATTCTTAAAACTCACAAAACTCATGATCCATCAATGTGATGAGGTAATTGTTGTCTCAATGATTTTTACATGCAGGCTTGTTAAGAAGCGCTATTACACATATGCACCAGATCAATATTATGCACAACGTAATAAATCTGGTTTTAGGTACAACAAATTGTGAAGGAATCATGACTAGACAGAGTGATCCTATCAATGGTTGTTTGATGAGTGGACTTTTCCCACATCCAAAATATTATTGAATTTAGTAAAAATCATAGCTTTAAACTTACATCAAAGAACACTGTGTTTCGATTGGCATATCGATCACTACGGTCAATGCCATCAAATCTCTGGGGGAACTGGACATAACACAAATTCAGACCTATTTGTGGATCCATCAGAAAACACATTGCTTCACGGACAGCCTTGCTATTATTAACATAATGGTCACAGTCAAGGTTGAGAATGTAGGGAGCGTTTGTAAGAACTGCAGACACCCTCACCTGCATGAATCCAGATAAACATCAAGCATTATAAAATCTTAATTTGATCATATGAATTGCTATGTTGAAGTTTCAAACCATACCAGAGCATTTTCAGCACCAGCTTTCTTGTGATGTTGGTAGCCAGGTCTTTTCTCTCTGGAAACATAGACCAGCCGAGGAAGTACATTGCCTTCTAAGTCAAGGGCTCCACTACTTCCAAGGAATACCTGAAAATGATGAATATAAGCTTCTCTTAACAATTCAAATTTTGCTGAGTGCATGGCAGCCTGTGAGAAGCATATAAAGGTCTAGCATGCAGTTGGACCAATAATTGATCAATAAAACTGGTGAATCTTACTAAAGAGAGCAGAAAAGGAATCCACAAAGAAGCATTCAAGAAGTCCTCTTCCCTTTGCCATGAACAAGAAAGTTGCATGGTGACTCAAATGATACAAGGACAATTAACTGAATATCTGAAGTTTTAATGGAACAACTAATATGAATAGAAGAAAAGCTAATAAGAAATCTTGCAAAAACTGAAGAAGTGAATGTAAAGGCAGAAACTAGTGAACTTGACAGACAGCTAATGAAAATTTGGTCAATTTGCAGTTAGTTTCATAGGATCAGCAACATTTGTTCCTTTCCAGAAACTTCAAGTTACAAGCATAGATTAGGCAGTTGACCATGTCTGTGGCATTGAAATTTGATTACATCTTGAAAAAGAGATGTACCTGAATCATGCCAGGGTGATCACGTGGATTGTTTCCTGGCCAGTGTGTTCCATCACTCATAGTCCATCCTTCCTCCGGTGTCTTTTGAGCCTTTGATACCAAAGCATTAATCCTCACTTTAAACTCTTCATAGTCTCTCTGAAAGAATTGAAAAATAAATTAGGGAGAGGGCGATCTAAGAAGAAGACTGCCCAATTTGTATGTTAGAAGTCATAGATAACGAAGCTCCAGATGGTTACTTTCATTGCTCTACGCTCCTTCACGAAAGAAGGTTGCACTTTGTCTTTCAGATAGTCAATTTTCTGAGAGAAGTAAAACTCAGGTGCTCGTGGTTCAATAGCATACTTTTTGCAGAAAGGCACCCATTTCCTTGCAAAATCAGCTGTCTCCACAAGAGATTCAAACGTCAGCATTGCAGCACCATCATCTGATACATAACAGGATACTTTATCCACAGGGTAGTCCACCGCAAGGATAGAAAGCACTGTATTAGCTGTGATCAATGGTGGTTCTTTCATAGGATCAACTGTACTGACGAAGAAATCCACAGCAGCAAGCTCAGAAGGTTCACCTTCTCTTTCATACCTAGCATGGCATTATAGAAGTAAGCATCACTATCCCAAGCACAGATTCAACACCAACTCCCAATTTCCAATAGAAAAAGAGATGGTAAAACAAATTATATTGCTTCTGAAATCAACATTACAATATTGAAACTCTGATGCTGATATTTTTTCAAAAACTAAAAAGCATGGTTTAAATGAAAACTCTGATTTTATTCATTCTAGTAAAAAATGATTTTTTACGTTCAAACCACCCTTTAACTTACAAAGCACAATGTGACCACATTTTTGTGCTTTTACCTTGCAGACAGTCTGTCAATGTAAGTTTCCCTATTGATGGGAGACCATTTAGGGAACTGATCTAGAACCCAGGAAAATGCAAACCAGATCTCACAGATGATAGATGTCATCCAAAGACCATAAGCACTATCCACTGGATTTGTAACTCGATAATGGAAGAAAAGGCCCAAGATTATCAAACGCAAAATAATTACTGTCCTGTATGGTGAGAGTCTGGTTTTTGGGATTGGAATAACTTTCGAAAGTGGCTCAACAGCATCTGAGGGCCTGCATAACAAATCAGCAAGTAAATTAGTATATGGACTTACAATTTTACCAGTAACAACATTATGAGAAAGTAAACCATTAACACTGCACTCAGTAGAACATAGAGAATTAAATATGCTAGCAACTGTTGTATGTGATTATTTGTAACTGTCTATTATTGATGGAAGTAACAGGGAAAATTACATTTTTCTGTACATAAGGCTAATTTGGTATCTAGTTAAGATCTGGAAATTTTGCTTTTCCGTTATACTTATTCATTGGCCACTTTGGTGGAATTGCTCTATTTCTGATAGAACTTACTGTTGTTCTTCCATCTCCTGCGCTTGTGGAATTGGGGGCCCATGTTCAGCCTTAGGTGCCTCCTTTTTCTTCTTCTTCTTCTTCTTATCCTTTTCCTTCCAGCTCTCAACTCTATTTTTCCAAATTGGATTCCCATACTCATCAACTAAGTCTACAAGAAAAACCAAGTTATTATGATGATCAATAACTATTTCTAAAATAAATCCGTACAAAAAACTGTGCGCTATGTTCTATCTCTTTTACCACTATCCACTGTGGACACTGTACTGACATGCCTAGCATGGAGTCCAACATCCTGCAGAATTCAAGGTAAGACGTAAGTGCAAATATTAATATACTTAATAATATTTCAAAATGATAAGAATATGTCTTGAGATTCCTTGTTTCCCCTCAAGATTCGTTCTATTCTCCAAAATTAAGTCTTACTGGTACTTGTTTGATAATGTTTTTAGAGTTACAAGCAAGTCATTACCTGAGAATTACTTAGTTCAGTAGCCATTGTGGATCGATTTCCCAAAACGTTTGAATCACCATGATCCATTGTTTTTCCTATAAAATTAAAAAAAAATTAACGGAAGGATATTTCATAGTATCTAATAAAAAAGACGTGCATAAAAGGAACAAAGTTGCCATTTTTATACTTATTTTTGCATTATTGAAGAGAGGAAATCCTTCAGAATAGTGCGCAGGTAATTCAAACAAAGACTTCTCCTTGCCTTCTTTCAACAAATGAACATTAGATATATTGATTAATAGCATATCACACTGTTGAAGGAGTGCTAAATCCCACATTTAATTCAGCCTTAAAGGAGTATAGCGTCAAGAATCAAGATTGAAGGAGCACGAAGCTAATAACAATACCCACGTAGTAAAAGACAAACCTTTGAAATCATACCCTAAAACACAATAAACAAAATGAAAGATTACCTTGATAGGGAGTGCCACATCTCAAACAAACTCTGCGACCCTCACTGATTTCGAAATCAAAACAAGCTTTGCAAATTGGGAAACTGCACTCATGACAAGCCACGAACACCTCACCATTGGCATCAAACCCCACTTGTTCCCCACAAGTGTTGCAGAGCGGAACCCCAGATTCCATCATCTTCGTTGTTCAAGGTCGACCTCAAAATCTGAGCCTCCCCACCACTCGTCTGTGCGATCCTCTGCTTCTCAATCCCATGTCTGAAGATTTTATAAGAAAGGGGTTCAGGCAGGTTCATTTTCGGAGGTTGGAGGGTTGATGTCATTGTTTGATTCGCACACAAAGGCGCGAGCAGAGACAGAGAGAAAGATCAGAAGCAAAGCCTAACGGGGAGATCAGTTGAAAAAGATTTGAAATTTTGCGGGAAGTGTAAGGAAGGTTTCAGTTGGGCGGGGTACATCTTTAACCAACAAGACTTCTAAACGAGTCCACATCTGAACACCCGCCACTCTGGGCTGGCAACCAAACAACAAATACACGAATTATTAATATATAAAAATTATGTATAATCAATATTATTACAAAATTGGCAGATCAGAAATTCAGAAAGTATAATTAAATTAGCCAGGTGTGAATAGGTAAAATAGATGAGAGAAACTTTATCTCTCATAACTTGTCTCCTTATTCAACTCAATTAGCCCGAATTAAATGTGAATTTTAAAATTCAAGAGATTTATAAAAAAATGTACACCTAATTCAAAATTTAAAGAAAAATTAATATTCATAATCATGAATGTTGAATAATGTTAAGAGAATGAAAAATCTTATGGGACTTTTTTACGTCAAATTATTTTTCAAAGAATTCATAGATTTCAGTTCCTCAAAAATTTTTTATAAAAAAAGTACAAAAGATAAAATCGAGGAATAGATGCCTCAACGCTTTCTTCATAACATGATCGTACCCATAAATCCATAATTCAGTATCATGTTTGGAAAAATTTAAAACTGAAAAACCAATAGAACCCCATTCATAGATTCGGTGCTTATCAGGGTGATGAGCATACCACCCTGATGAAATCTGAACCCTTTAGATATGATTTTAACAGTTCAGATTTACAATTTTTTATTTTAATTTTTTTAATAATAAAATTATTTTTAAAAAAAATAACAATTATAAAATTATTTATATTTTACACTCTACATCTATTAAAATAAAAATATATTTAAAATATAATAATTAAATTAAATTAAATTTAGACAATCTAAAAAATTTGATACTCATCTTAAAATATAATAATTAAATTAAATTAAATTTAGACAATCAGTGCTCATCACCTGATGAGCACAGAAGCCGGGCGCCCGAGTGACGCTCTCGTATTTTGTCTTACTCCTGCAAGAGAACTCGGCTAAAAGGGACATATTTGGATATTTCCAAGTTGCTCTAACGTCAAATCACATCCTTCAAAAATTTCAGGCTAGAAATTCCAATGTTCTCATGTTGTGTCATTTTCCCTGTTGAATTTTACCCCCGCCGCCATACTTGCATAACAAGCATGACCTAAAAGAATTTAGTAAAATAGAAATCAAAATTTTATCACTTTAGTCTTTTTCTTACTATCATGAGATGACTGAATTTAAATTCAATTTTTTTCTGGTTTGAATGAAACTATACAGCAAAACCAAAACACCAGACCTCAACGGTTTACTATATAATGACAAGAGGTGGTTGGGGCTTGCAAGGAGATATTGTTAATTCAAATACATTCAATATCCGTTGTTTGCACCCTCATGAATCAGTTGCTTTAGTTCAAGTAGCATCAACTCAGCCCAGAATAGTGGACAAAGCATAAGTAAAGAGTGCAAGTCCAATGACTGATGCGTAACTACAGCCTCGTGAATCAGTTGCCTTTGTACAAGTAGCAGCAACTCAAACCAGAAATACAGTATAATGCATATGTCAAATCACCAATGTCTAGTTACAGGTCCAGCCTCCAATTGTGTCACAAACAAGGCACTGACATCTCCACGAGTCCTGGATATTCATAGAGGCATCACATAAATTAGTATATGAATGTTACAACGCTGTATATAGAACGTAATGATTAGCTGGTGGTCAAGCAAAAAATATATTTCTCTTAAGATTTTTACGCAGAGTGAAAAGTATACCACAAGGTCTCAGTGATTTAAGTCCATTCCAGTTTCCATAAGCCTGAGATAAATTTTCCGTCTCATGTGACACATTGCTGCTTCAGCATCAAGCCATAAGTTTTTATACAGCAAAGCCTGCGGGTGCAAGTGCTCCTCTACATCCAGACTTTTGCCAAGATTTCTCCTAATAACCTGCACAATTTCATTACCTTTCTCTGCACCCACTCCGCTGCTTGATGATAGAGAAGACTGTCCTTTCTCAGCAATCGCTTTAGAAACACTGTTTTGCCCCCCATTATCATTCTGATTATGAAGCTTTTTTGGAATGGCGAAGGTCTCAATACTTGCTTCCTCGATTCCCTTTCTTAAATGCTAACAATGACATGCACATGTTTCAAGAACAATACACGTGGAGTATAATTGACCAGAGATATATAACCAATAAGATCATTAAGTAATAATTAACATCCATATTTGTGAAATCACTATTGGAGTAACACAATTGTGTAAATTTCAAAGCAGGTAAAAATCATAGATGCGTGCAACCTGACATACCTTGGAAAGCTCTGATGACCCACCAAGAAAATCAGGACTGCCTGTATGAGTTGATTGAACTGCTGAAATCATTTGGCCACTGTAAATTGCACTAAACACATTTAGGTTATTGATTATATGCTGGATGGTATCATGATCATGTTGTTTATATGAATCTAATCCGTGATCACAAGTTTGTACAAGCAATTCTGAAATAATAAGCATTGCATTAACCATTGTCTGAACATCAAGTTTTGGAGAACCACTCAAAGACTTAGATACATGCTGAAGCGTTTCAAAAAGATTAGTAACAACACCAGCTTGGGATGATGATGAACTTGGAGTTGGAGAATGGCACTTGGTAGGGAAAGAGCCTCTTATTGACCCCCTAGCCATGGCATCTTTAGTATCCTTCGGACAGCCTTCAACATCCCCAGCAGTCACAGTTGTTTTTTCCATTTTTGAAAAATTTTCAATAGAAACAGGTTGAGTCACGCCAGTAGAATTCAGTAAAAAGCTACATTTTGGACCATTGACCAGGTTAAATGCCATTACACTTTCACTTGTGTTATTAGAATGCAGAAGGTCAACTCCCTTCTTCAATTCTACAGGATGTGCTTCTGCCATAACAGTTTTCATTTGTCTGTTCTCTCCTGGCAACAAGTTAACAGCTAAAGGCGCACTGCATTTGGAAGATACAAAATCATCTTTAACCATTTTATCACCCGGACAACTGCCTCCTTCAGCATTACTAGGAAAGAATTGAGGTGCCAAAGGATTCAAAGTATTATTTTTTCTGAGCTCCTTCTCAAAATAATGCGTATTTACAGACCTTAAATTTTCTGAAGGAGATTGAGAAGAAGTCATTTTCCCCTTCCAGCAAGGAGAATCCAAATCAGAGTCACTGTCGCCTGAACTTTTGGAAGATGTTTTAATAGAAACAACCCCACTGCTACCGTTAGACTTTAACATGACCTCATTTTGGGTACTGGTTGAATAATCTCTAGCATCAAAAGAGACAGATTTGCCAATCTTCTTTAGCTTCTCCGTGTCACCATCATCAGTTCCTTTGCCATCAGCATTAAGTATGACAAAAGAGTCCGCACCAGACAACATAGAACTAGAACAGTTCTTATCATCAATAGTTCCCCAACTACCTGTCAAAAGATCCATATTCCATGAAGAATCAAAAGGCAAAAGAACTGAGCAAGCAATTGATGATCCATGTATTTCAGCAGGAATATTTCCTATCAAGTCAGAAGCAACATTGCTCATAGAACAAGGAACTTCTGAGAAGTATTGCCCATCTGAAGCTCCACTCGAAACAGAAACACTATATGTTACCACTGAAGGTGTATGCTGGCCATGACTATGAGGAATGTTATTCAACTTTGCGGCAGGGGACATATTTGATGCTGAAAATATGAATGGGGCATCATCACAAAGAACAGAGCTTGGTATGGCACCTACTTGCATTTTGCCTCCAGAATTCGACGAAATTGAGTCAGCGCCTTTACTGAAAATACCGTCAGAAGCCTCTTGATAGAGATTCAAACCATTAACAGCATCCTCACCTGCACATATTATTACATTATTATCTCACCTACTTGCCAATGTAATCATGGTTGTCAAAATCGATATATATAAAATTAAAATAATAAATACTGTACATTTACTTTGTTTTTGGTTTGCGTGAATTTTTTTTTTCTCTTTTTTACTCGTGCCTGAATACTCGAGCCTTACAACTGATAATAAAAATCTCATTTGGCTCAGAAGCTTGCAACTTCAAAGAATATCACACCAAACATAAAATCCACCGAAAACTTAGTACGTAGACATATCACGTTAATGACCCATTACAAAAGCCACATCTTAGAAAAATCAATTAATGCTTTCCCCAAAAAAAGGAAAGAAGGTTAGATACATTGGCGGTATTGGACTCAAATGGAAAAGCCAAAAGATCAACAAGGCGATAGAAAGTTTATTGCGATATATAAGTAGAAATAAAGTTATCAAAATCATAAAAAAGCAGAGCTCTAACAAAAATAAAAATGCAAGAAACTTTATAGGCCAGAATAATGACCTTTTCGAGGTATGCTCCCATCAGAAGCTGAACCGCCATCATCATTTCCGGCGCCAAGCAGACCCTCATGATAATCCTTTCCTTGCTTCCCATAA
The DNA here is from genome assembly GCA_026686845.1 of Adenanthera pavonina. NCBI lineage: Eukaryota > Viridiplantae > Streptophyta > Magnoliopsida > Fabales > Fabaceae > Adenanthera > Adenanthera pavonina. The sequence goes on along the minus strand of JAIVEN010000002.1, from coordinate 18,103,690 downwards.
TTCAGTTCATTTCCATTACGAGTGCCATAGCCTAAACTAGTAATGCTTGAACAGCATACGGGCAATGAAAACTCGTTGAATGCATCAAGGTCCGACTCATTAAACAAAACAAAGTCATCATTTCCTTGAAAATCCATCCAAGGGCGCTGCGAAAGGGATTCTTCCTTGGCTTGAGTCTCAGAAGCAGTATCAACACGAAAAGTAGCAGCAGCTGCTTCATGGGTAAAACCCCAGTCACCCAAAGGAGAAGGGAATACTGAGCTACCCTTAGCACCCAGGTTGAAATTAGAAAATGAATCAAGTAAAGAACCAAAAGGGTCGGAGCTACAGTGATCGGGCGAACAGTGAGCAGGTTCCGGGCCTGAATGAACAGGAAATTTCAAACTGGGTTGTTGGGTGCCGCGGTTGAGCGTAAAGGGTTTGGCAGATGCTGACAAACGGGTCGTCGATGATAATGATGCTGCTGTTTTACTCTGATTCATCTTTGATTTCTTTTGCTTCAGGGTTTGGAAGCGAGCGGAATCCTTCGTAACACAAAATGCAGAGAGTAGAGACGTGAGGGACCGGAGGCAGGCAATAACAAGAAAAAGGGGAAGGGTTGCTAAATTTGCTATGCAAGAACAACGATGGAGTACGATGTCCCTTCCTCTTCTTCGTCCTTGACTTTGATGAATGTAACTTCGTTGCTAAGGAGTTTTTTTTCCCCTCTAACTCTCACTAATTTCGAAGAATTTGAGGGCCATTTACTCATTTCAGCTTTCCCAGAAAATTAAGGGAAATTGAAAGGAAATGGATTTTTTTGCCTCCAAGCATCAGATGTGTTGAGTATTGACGGACAGGCCAGATTTTATATAGTATATATTTAAAAAAAAATGGATCATTCAAAATTTTTCAAGTCAAACCTAGGGACGGTCTTGATCATACAATTAAAATTATGAAATTATACATTTAATCTTTAATTTTGAAGTAAATTTTATTTTAATTTTTAAATTTTTAAAAATTTTATTATAATTTTTAAATTTTAAAAATACAGTAAAAAATATACTGAATTTAACATCATTAAATAAATTAATAAAAAATTTACTTAAATACATTTAATTAATGTTATTATACATTAATTAATATAATAATTATAATTATTATTTTTAGGCTCAAAATAAATAATTAGTATCTTAGAAAAATAAAAAAAATATGCTAATTTAAGGCATTAAAAATTATAGTCTTAGAATAAATTATTTTTAAAATATTATGATAAAATATTTAAAATTATTTTATTAAAATGAATAATTTTTATTTATTTTAGACAAGTTGATAAGTTGAAAATTTTAACTTAGAATGTAAAGTATAAAAAATAAATATTTATTTTTTATAATAAAAATATTTTAATGTTTTAAAATAAATATTTAAAATCTAAAAATAAAACTTTTGATTTTAATTTTATAATCATTAACTTTTTCTGTTAAGATATTTTTAAAATAGTAAATATTTAATTCTTAAAATTATTTTTATTATAATTTTTATATTAATTAATACATAATAATATTAATGACATAACTTTTAAATAGGTAAATTATTATTTTCTGTTAGTTTATTTAATAGTGTTAAGAATTAGGAAGCATTTAATTACATGTTAATAGTTAAAAAATTAATAAAATTAAAATATTAAAATTATACTTATCTCAAAATTAACAGATAAAAAATATATTTTAACCATTAAAATTTAAACAACACTACCAAGGCAGCAGCCGATCCATTTACATTGGAAAGATTTTGACTGAGTTGTTAGTCCTCACTTTTACAAATGGAAAACGCCGCGCGATGTGTCCTTTGCGACGCCCGGGAGGAGTAAAACCAAATGTGGATATTCTCTTTTTTTTTTTTTTGGCCCTGAATAATGCAAATACATTAGTAATTAAAGAAAGCAAGGTTCAGGGAGACACAGTAAATTCCTGTCCAATACGAGCATTACACTCCGTAGTAAGGATAAGAGGCAGAGAGTACGGGGGATAAAGATCCCAAACTGGCAAGCAGAGATCCTCAGTTCCCGCTGTTAAAATGACTAGCGACCAAATATGGATATTCAAATGTGAAAAATAAGTTATGTATAATTTGCTTAATTAAGTTATACTGATCAATTAAACAAGTTTTTTTCTGTATTATTCAAAATCTGATAAATAACTTGCATTTTTATCATTATAAATAATAAGATTTATTCTAAATTATAAATTTTATATTACATTATCCAGCCAACAAAATTACTTTAATATACATTTATTATAATTATATATGTTAGGTGCATTTGCAAATTGCATTACTAGTTGACCACATTCAAAGGGTATTATGCCTTCTTTTAGAACTATTTTGTATCTAAAATTACTGAATCAAATTCAAGTATTGTCAAGCACCGAATAAGGGTCAATTATCTCAACATATACTCCCTTCTATTTCATATTATAAGACATATTTTTATAAAATTTATATTTCAAAATATAAGCCATTTTATGAAATTTATACAATATGTAATATTTTTTTTCATTTTTTTCTTTTTTGAAAATACTTAAAAGAGTTATGATTGATAGAAATTATGAGAAATATAATTAACATAAGTTATAATTTAATTAAGATAATTTTAAAAAATTATAAAAATTTTTAAAAATATCAAGACTTTCAAATAATTTTTAAGTATGTGTAAGGTAGATAAATATGATTTATATTATGAAACATAGAAAATATTTCTTTTCATCCATAACACTCGAAATAGGGACATTTTTATTTTAAATTCACCAAATTTTGTGAGAAACAAAATCTACACGTCCTTTTACTAAATTTTTTCTTTTATTTTTAAACTAGTTTTTTTTTTGGTAAAATACTTTTAAACTAGTTGTATCAACCTATGTGCGAAATTAGATGATAAGTAAAGCATTCTTGTACTCATGCATTAGATCCACCTTTAGTTTATTTGGGAAAAAAAAAATTCCACCTTTAGTTTATAAGTAATATGATGTGTTATAAATTTCAATAAATAATTAATAATATAGAAAATATAACTTATAAAATAGTAGATCCAGAAATATTAGATTTCTTTTAGTAAGTGAGATATATATTATGAATGTATGAGATTTTAGAGTTTTATTTTCATGCAAGGTTTGTGGCTACTCATAAAATATTGTATTTGTGTCTTTTTTTTTTAATTTGAAAAGAAATTTTTTTTCTTCCTCACAAAAATTCACATATCCCGTGCAGGGATTTGACCTTACCGCAAGCCGCCAGCCCCAAGCCTGTTATTTTATCCGTACTAAACTTGTTTGCTTTCGTTCTTCCGAATCCCAAGCTTCTATCAGATCACTAGACTTGGCACCAGTTTTGCCAATAACATCTACAAATATCTACATATAATTATTTAGGACAACATAATACAGAGACTAGATTTTTTTTTTTGAAAAAAAAGAAAGTTATCCTAAAAAATTTAAAATAAGCTTAAAAAATCTTACCATATTTCTCCGAATCCTTAAAAAATTTTAGCAACCTTCCCTTGTTATTGCTCTGATGTTTAACTAGAGAAGTACTAATAATAATAATAATAATAATAATAATAATAATAAGGGAGTTAATTGAAGCTTCTACAGTCTGGTACCTATGGAGGTCAGGCGAGTCACTCTGGTTCACCACTCGTCCTTACCCTCCTGGATTCCACAAAGCTCGAAATCAAAGATGAAATTCGGGAATTTTGAATCTAAAATAATCAGATGATTCTCCTATTTCTCACTCATCACCACACAGATCAATTAATACAAAGAGAAAAATATGAGAGCGAAATTGAAACGACGTACATATATACCGGAAAATGATGCAGAGAGAGAGACAGAGAGGGCGACGAGGAGCTTCATGATTAGAACTATTTAAGTCTAATTGGAAGGAGGTAGAATATTGCGAGGGCGAGGAAGGCGACGGAGGATGAGAAAACGAACCCGTCTAGGGAGCGGAGCAGAGAGGAAGAGCTGCTCCACCGCCGTCGACAGCAACGCCGTGTACTCCTCTAGCACCTCCGCCATCACCGCCACCCGTATCATTTCTTCACAGTTCCAACAATCAACTACAGGCTCGGCCACACCAATGTGAAATTCCTTTGGCAGTGCTCTGCTAAAATACCAGTGTGGGCATTTGTCACTGTCACCATGAGAATTCGAGCAGATAATTTAAATAATATACTATACATATATATATTGCATTTTAATGCATAAAGCCATAAACTACCGTTTGGGTCGCGTTTACCCCCAAATTATTGATACATGTCATAACTCAATTAGTTAATAATGAGGCTATTAACCTTAGCAATTTTATTTCACCTTTTTTTGAAATGTATTTACAGCTATGCCATCTTTTAAAATTTATACGACCATAATATAATATAAGGTGTTTTTAGTAATTTCATATATTTTAAAAAAATTATATTCTTAAACTTTTTTAAAAATATAAAAATATTGTTTTTTATTCTAATTTATTTAGTTTTTTTTATATTTTTTGTACAGTATTAATTAAATAAATGAATAGTAAAACAACAAGTTACTACATCACCCATTATATTATATAAAAAAAAAGCTGTCAGGGAATATAAATAATTAGTTATCTTATCTATTCTCAGTTTCACACAGATATCTATGCCTGTGAGCTTGTCATAGGTGGCCCAATCCTGGTACCGAGGCCTGGATTGTTCCTCCCATCTCTCCACAGTCGACACTATCCTCAGGGGTGTAGAATGTGATCTGGATGTTGCTCCTATATTTGTGCCACGTTACCTCGTCAATTTTTATTATGGATCTGACAATTATAGTTTCCTTCTTTTTTCCCCTTATGATAATGGGCCCCCCTCGCTTCTTATTATTATTAATACATCACGGTACATTGCATTATGTACCTTGTATGAAAAGGTTTTTCTTTTTCTTTTTTTCTTTTTTACAACAGGCTTATCCAATGAGTTATTCATTTGTTTTAATTTTGTAATTTTTTAAATTTGTTAATTGTTGATTTTTTATTATGATTTTTTTATAATTCTTATTTTTATTATATTTACGAAAATTAAAATTCAAGAGAAAATATTTTCTGCCATCAAGAACTAAACATTTAAATTGAAACAAATAATCAATCAAACACCATTTATTTATATAATAAAAAATATATAATTATATTATTCATAAGTTATTATTAACATGATCATTTGTTTTTTAGTCTGCATGTAATGTAAAAAAAAAGGGTCCAGCTAAAATAATAAGTGATGGTTAAGGTCACGATTGTTTTGAAGTAATCCAATAGAGACAGAAATGTCAAAGGAATCCTGCAAAATGGGGTTTCGTACATGAGAATAGCATTCTAAAAACCCGTTTCCTAGGAAGCCGGGCTCCATAAAGGCAATCTCATTGACACTATGGAAACGTAATGAAATTCCAAGACTACCCAGCCCGCTACTTGCACGAGATAGTGCCTTTGGGTGGCTTTTTACTTTTTAGTGAGTCAGTTCACAAATGTTGGCGGCATTTATGTCTTTATTTATTTATCTCCATTCATTTTTTATGTTAATCCTGTGAAATATCACAGTAAAATATTTTATTTTGTGTTTGTATGCATACCAAGCATAATTTTTTTTATTTATTTTCATTCCATACTCACCTCCATTTCTATTTTTATTCTATTAAAAATCTTTTCAGCAAACTAAACAAGGCCTATGATTTCATAGAAGTTTATTTATATAATAAAATATATAAGAAAATTTACTATTCAAATGTGATTAACAATTTAGCTCACCCCTTATACTCCTTCCAATGTGTATAAAAACATGTCCAAATAAAATAATAAATGATAATTAAGATTTCATAAAAACTACTTCCCCATTCCTTAATGCAAGGAATATTTGAATGACCTATTTTGTTTCATAATATAAAAATAAATAAGGGTTATCTTATGTATTTAATATTTTTTTCAAAAATACCTATAATTATAATTCATTCTCATTAATTACATAATAAAAATTATTAATATTACATTAGAGTATTTTTTGAAACTATCTTATCTTTTTTATAAATTTAATAATTTTAATTACTTTTACTAAACTGTATAGTTTTATTATTTATCCTTTATATTAAGTAAAGAAGGTAATAATTATCATCATAATTTTTCAGACACGCAATCACATATAACATTCCAAATTTGACTCTCACGTTCTGACCGTCAGAATTAAATCTAGACTATTATTAGATATAAAGAAGAAGCTCCAAAAGATTTTCTACACAATTAAAATGTTAATTCTTTTGCTTTAATATAACGTCATATTAATTAAAAAATAATTATGGTCAACCTAACATTATTGCACTGTATTAAATTATTTGCAGGCCAACCGATCTAATGGAAAGTAATGTCAATACAATTAAATCTATCACTCAAAAATAAAATAATGAGTATGTTTCAATTGGTTCAAGTCAGCCTCATAACACTGACATTGTTAATCTTTCAACCACCGAAAATGAAGATGTTATGGGTGGTGGAGATTCTCTTATCATAAGAAAGAGGCAAAAAACTTCAAAGGATATTGCTAGCTTCATTTGTTTGTTTTATTCCTTATTGTTTGTCAAAGACATTGTTGGAGGCAAAACAGAAAATAAAAGTTGTAGATGAAATTATTATATTTTTTAATCTCTTTTATGAAAATATTAGTTCTTGCACTTATCCTTTTGCGTGTCTTTGAAAGATGGCTGAATATATTCCAATTTGTGTGACTATAAGTCTCATAAACACATTAGTATCATTAGTCTTCAGAGAGTGACATTGAAAATGTAGCTATAGCCTTCAAGTATATGACTTATTTTCATCCTCAAATTCAATAGTTGCTTGCAAGATTAGAAAGATAAGAAAGCACTTCAATACCATTGCAAAAAATATGTCTCCATTGCATTAGTTGAAGAAACATTATTGTTATATTTGCTTTCTCTTTTATCAATACTTGGTGAGGCTATATTATTATGTTTGAGATTATTTGATATTGATGTAGACTTTAAGTAGACTTGTGATGTTGGTTTTAAATAGACATGTATTTAAAATTGTTTAATATTTACATAGGGTTTAAATAGATATGAAGTCAATTTAAAACTTAGAAAGCTTAAACTTAAAAATTTATTTAAAGACCTACTAAAATCTTTTAAATATGTTTCAGGTTAACTCAAGCCGGATTAGGCCTGAATTTAAAAAAAAGCATGATATAAGCCAATAGGCTTAGTCTGCCATGCTTGGCCTGTTTAATCTTGACTGACTGGTTTACGCCCCTATGCACAATTAGAAACATCTCTTTAGAGGCACATGCGTCACAGAGGCATATTAGGTTAACTAATAACGAAGCAATCCTTCTCCAGCCTTTTATTTTGTTTCCCACTTTGAATTAAACAGAATTCCTTAATTGCCATCCAAGTTATTCCATCCACTTTATTCTCCCAGGAAGATCAACTGAAGAAGCTATAGCTGCTGAAACTGAAATCCCTCTTATATAAACGACATTCACACAAGCACGACGAGTACTTCGACTTAAGCTCACACAGCACACAATTCTCGCAAGAAGAAAATTAATTTCATCATTTCACATCCACAAAAATGCCTTCAGAACAAGTTAAACTAAGCCAATCCGCGTCCGGTGAAGCAGAGAAGCACAAGCAGCTGGACAGGGAAATCAGGGAGATGGTGTCCGCCATCACCCACCGGGTCACTGATCTCCACAAATCATCCGGGTCAGGGTCCGCCCAGAATTTGGAGGACGAGGAAGATGGCGGCGTGCGGATCATCACCCTGGCGGGAAACAACACTGGCGCCACTCTGCGAAGCGAGTTGGACAATAAATCAGGGCAATCTCATGGGAGTGAAGAGCCGGAGGAGTTGAGCACTTACGTGAACAGCAATTTTCAGGCGATCAACAACTCGATGATGCTGGGCGGGAGCTACGAGGCGAATGACCCTGGTGTGCGCTTGGACATCTCGGAATTTACTGAGCCACGATCAGGGCACCGCGAGAAGCATGGCAAGAAGGGGAAGAAGAAGGAGAAGGAAGCTGGAGCCGGATCCGGATCCTCCACCACCGACCATTCTGATTGATATCAATTCTGTTGTGGTTGTGGAGTGCCAAAACCATTATATAAATGCAATTTCTACATGAAGACGCTTGGGTAGTTCATCATCACTTGAACGTTTGCCTCTTGGGTGTCCGTTTGTTCCTTTCCTTTTTCATCCCTCGCAATTGTATTTTCGTTTGTATTCATAAATCATGGAGTGATCAGCTCTTAATTATAGTAAGTTTACAACATCATAATATCTCAATAATAACTTAATACTAATATTACTTTAAATACATTTTAATAAAATAGTTAGAAAAATCATAATCTTATAATACATTTAAGTTCCATTTGGTAGAAACGAGTCAGAATTGGAAAAAGAATCATCATCAAAGCATACTTGCTATGGTAGATTTTAGATTCCCAATGATCATAATTTCAACAAATTTACTACAATAGCATTCCATCATATAATCTACTTAATTGTTGGGATTCCATGGAATCTGACATTATTTCACCAAATTGTCTTCCCCAACATAGTTGGCCATACATCTCCGTAGCCACCCAACAACAACAATGACTGGCAATGATGATTGGCGGTGGGATCAACGGTGAAAGAGACGGTGATGACTGGCAGTGAGATCAGCGACGAGAGAGTCGGCAGTGACTAGCAATGAGATCGACGGTGAAAGAGAAGTAGCTTCCAGTGGCACCTTTCTCCATTGACTATTTAGAAGCTTGTAGATTGACAGGCATCTCTCTGCAATCGATGGCAAGATTGCTACTTGTCACCCTTGCCAAATCCATCTCCACAAATATACTTTTACATGGCAGTCACTCCATCAATGCTGTCATCCCTTCCATCATAGTCAATTTCTTTGATTTTAAATTTTTTCTTTGTTCATTTGTGTTCAACTTTGTGCTTAGGTTAAGAAAATATATGTTCCTTTTACTTGTTTTTCATTCTTCTACTTTGTACGACATCTGTAATTGATGGCATGATAGTGGTTGATGATGATATAGTAGTCAACGATGGCGTGGTTCTAGATCTGTGAAGGATTTTTTTTTAAGAAAAAAGACAAAGGCATTTTAGTCTTTTTGTATTTTTTTTGGGTAACATTAGTCTTTTTGTATTTTAAATACACATATCTTATATCTAAGAAAGTAGAAAGTAACTACACGATTTACTATTCACACAAACACATTTTACTGTCCTTAACACTTTCATCCATTCTCAATATTGGCTTCCAAATTCTGGTTGGGATTGGATGAAACCAGCTGGGAATTACATGTGGAGCAAGCTCACAAATGGATTTAACTTCTCCAAAAAGCCAACAATTTGTCTTTTACAACAAGCCAAGAACTTGGCTTTATATTTTGATTTTCTTTATTTGGTCAGAATGCAACTTAGCCGCAATTAATATTCAAGACTTTCTCAATTTGGCTTCCACAAGAAGCCAACAACTTGGCTTCCAATGGCTTTATAATCTCGTTTTGGCTCTTCCACCTCCTTGCAAGTCTCTCTCTTTCTCTTGCTTGCCATCTATTTCAAAAAAGTGTAATGCGGAAATAAAGGATATGTCAATGGCAAGGTTGTACCTGGAGGGGCTATTGGTAGTGACCGAATGGTAGAAGGCTACTTCATTACTTCATTTCCTTCCTTGACCATCTTCTTTCTGGAATTCTTTTTCATTCTCTGTTGAATATGATCTTTAATCTTCATTGTCATTCTTCATTTTTGCACTCTATACTTCATCTTTTTTCTTGGAGGTACTAAAAAATCTCTTTTTAACTTAGATTTTGATTCTTTTCATTTTACCACTCTTCTTTTACAACTTTGAAGAACCTCAATGAGAAGAAGCCAGAGGACTCATAGAACATAGAAAAGAAGACCTAGCCAAAGATATGACACACTACCCATTCCTTGCTGCAGGGGGAGGTGAAACTGAAATATGCAGGGAATGGTGATGATGAAAGAAATGGATTTTTTTTGGCAGAAAAGAAAACTGATAACATATTCAACTATTAAAGGCATATTTGGTCGTGATTTCTAACCATCATTTTTTCCAAAGTTATTCAAACAGGTTTGTAGTAAACTTCTTTACTTTTATTCAAACTTCATTTTCATCCAAACTTCATTTTTGTAAACTGTAATTATTCTAAATGACTTTTTATAAAAAGATAAGCCAAACGGACACTAAATCAATGTACCCTGACCCTTATAGTAGAAGAATATCATGATTGCAAAATGGTTGAGAAAAATAAAATAACTTAAAAAAACTAAAATTACATAGCTGGAGATTTTAGAATAGAATAAGATTGAAGATTATAATGTCTGTACTTCACTTGACCAATCAAAATCAGCAACAAATCAAAGAGGGGCAACAGCTCATAAAACACCCTCCTCCCCGAGTTTGCCATCCTCATTCTTAAACTAATGAGATCAAAATTAAAGCTCGTTTGGTTCACATAAAGAATGAGAAATGATTTTGCCTTTATCTTCTCTCAAAGTGAACCCTAATAGCATGAAGACCTATTAACATTCATTACTTGTTAGCTTCAGTTCTAAATCGTCGATTGAGTAGAAGCCGAACAAAAGGTCGTTTTATTTTGGTGATGCGAGACAGTGAACGGTAATCTGCTACCAAAGGTGAAGCGTAAGAAACTCAAACTGTGTGAGATTGCGAGACGTTGAAGGTTGTCACCAGCAATGTGAGCCTATGAAGCGATGGAGGTCGTCGCCAGTCACAGAGTTGGAGAGATGAGAGAGGCGATGGAGGTTGTCACTGATATTGCAGAACAATGGGTTCCTAATCCTAAGAGAGCAAATTGTGCCGGAGGTGATGTGAAATTGCAGAGGAGGCGAGTAATAGCTCAGGTTTACCATGAAATACAAATAGAAGTATTAATTATAATAAAAATTTCTTTTCTTCATTTTTTATTTATTTATCCCTTTTCTTCAAATTCTTTTTTTTTTGTCAACCTTTTCTTCAAATTCACCTCACCTCCCAATACTATCTACACACATCCCTATACATGTTGTGTGGCTGCATGCAGACCTCCCTTCCTTTTTTTTTTTCGTCTAATTAATAACTTTTCTTTAGTAATTTAATATACTCACTTGATTATTAATAGAAAGAAAAGTACTCTTTATTTTTTTCTCAAAAATCCTATTTATTGATTAATTAATAATTATTTTAATTTAGAATTTATATTTTATATTAATTTGTGATTAATAATGATATACTAGCGTTTTTTCCAGCCTAGACACTACTATCCAATGCATCATAACTGATGTAAAACCAATATTTACCTTATTTTGTTTTACCTTACTTTGTTTTGAATCTTTTGATTTATTTTTCCTCCTTTCTAATAAATGTTAAATTATGGAATATGATTCTACCACAAAAAACATGAGAATAAATTTACTTAAATCTCTTATTAACTTATTCTTAGATTCTTAAACTACTAAACTTTCTTTAACTCATAAATGTTTTATACCGCTAATGTTTTGTTCAAGTAGGAACATATCAAATGTCCAATTTAAAATATAGTTGTTAGATTCTCTAATTTTTTTCCACAAAAGGGCTCAATAAGGTGTTTTGAGTTTTAACTACTTAACCGTGTATACTAAATGAAAATTATATTAGGATTTTATCTATTTTTTTATTTTCTATTTTTATTTTCATTTTTTAAAAAATGTTTCCACTGTATCAAATGGGACCTAAGAAGTAAAGGGAAAGAAATGTGTGGCTGACAATTGAAAAAAAAATCTTTCAATAATATTTATATTATTTTGAGAGTCAAAAGGCATGATATGCTACTATAATGAGATAAGGAGAGATTTTTTATATTTTAATAATATAAAATTAGTCACACTATTCATAATTAGTTGTTCATATTATTATAAATATTATCTTTTTATCCAAACCCGAAAGATTTGGAATTGAAAAACAAAATAATAATAATAATAATAATAATAATAATAAAGCAAAATAGATTTCTCTAAAATCACGATCATTATCATTAATCGAACAATCTCAAATCAAAATTTATTTGTTCAATTTTACTTTATTTGTGTGAAATGGTATATTGTGACAAAAAAAATTTCCTACTTGATACGAATGAACAAAGAAAAACAAAAACAATTTCATTTCAATTCTATGATAGTGAAATGGAATAACACAAAAGATCCCACGAATTAAGCGGGGTTAAAGCTTCTAGTTAAATTGAAAAAAAAACTAAAATTTTATCAACATACCAAACATATTTTTAAAACTCATTCATATTCTATTTCCTATTCTTATTCTTATTCCATTAAAAATCATTTTAGCATTTCAGCCTAACAAATGGGGGGCCTTAATTTTGGTGAGTTTCACGTGAAGATTTCATGGAAATGGAGTCATTACTTTCTTCCTATCCCTCTTTACTTCATTATGACATTTCATTGAAATATTTCAAGTGATCTAAGTGTCTAACTTGGAAATAGCTATTATAAGTATTCTTATTCATTATATAAAAATTAAATAAGTTATATTTATTAGCAAGTAATAATGGTGGGTAATGGTGAAAGGTTCAAACCCTCTTTGTAAAAAAATGATTATTTACTAATTTAACATTTTAAATATTCATACAATAAAAAGTTATTTTATCTTCAATAATTATTCTTTAATAATTAAAAATTCTTTTCGAAAACATAATTTTATCATTGTGTACTGTGTGCTGTTGCTCTTGATTTATTTTTTGGATGTAATTTTCGTAAATAATTTTTAAAAAGGTCATTTTTCTTACATCATTATGAGAATTAAAATATTATATGTCGATTCATTTTTAATATCTGAAAATCATATACCTTTTTCCCTTAAACAATTAGACGGACTTAGCACTGCAATTATAATGATTGATTACCGAATTTAAAAACGACTTATAATTTTTTGAACCATGCAAGATATTTCATTAGATTTTTGTTTAAAACGAGAGGAAAAAATTCACTGAATTTTGTCCTTTTCTCTTTTAAGGAGTTGTGATTGAGGTTAACTTTCTGAGAGAACAATGTTATCGCATGGCAAGTTGGTGTGAAAAAAACAAAAATGAAGGACCCCGTTAATCACTGGACACTATGATGTGTTGTACTTGTATTTGAGGTTCTTGTTCCTTGATTTCTTCATCTTGTTGGTGAACCCTAGTCTCACTCAAATGATTCTGCACCTCCTTGTTCTTACCCCATAGCAGAGTGTACAATCCCATCATCACCAAAATGGATCCCATCAAACTGCAACGCCAAAATCAGATACATTCAATCACATACTTCATAATTGTTCATATTAAAAGGCTAAATACTTTTGAGTCAGAAAAGTTATTTCTTTTTTAATACGGTGAACATATGAGTAATTGGTGTAAGCATTCACCTTCCAAGATGAAGTTGCTCGTGCAAGATAGGAATTTCAATCATGGCTGCCATTATCTGAACAAGAGGGCTGAATGATGCAGTGAACACAGGACCCTTCTTCTTCACACACCATGACAGCCCCACAAAACACAACCCAGATCCTACCATCCCCTGCACATCACAGTATTTCACTCTCTCAACATATAAAATGGATTGTATCAAACGATGAATAGCAAAGTAAGAGAGATGCTTCTTGTTCTTGAAGCTTAGCAAAGTAACTTATTGCACTGCACAACAGACTTGCTTTCCATTTCTCAAGCACAAGCAAACTTTAGTTCTGTCTTTAACATAGAAAAAGAAGTACTTACAGAAAACACGACACTGAGGATTTGCATGTTTCCCTTTAGAACCCACATGGACAAGTTCCGGGAAGTGGAAAAGCTAAGAACAGCAGATTGAATGGCTCCAAAGAAGGTCATGATGGCTGTGCTAGAATACTGGCAAGGGTACCTCTTTCCGATCTTTGATTGCAAAAGAAACCAAGATGACCAAAATAGAGTCCCCACTACCAGAGCTATCACACCAATGGTCCATCTCCTTGTGTTCCTGGGAGAAGAAGCTAGCTTCGGTGCAGAAACCAAATGTGTTAGAGTTGCAGCCTCACCGTGAGAAAAACTGAACAAGCTCTTTCCTTTGTACAGTGTTAACAGCAATGCTCCCCCAATGCACACCACTGTGCCAAGTATCTTTGCTCTCCCTCTGTTGCATCTTATGTTCACAGTCTCTAACCTGCAGTGGAACAAGCTTTCCTTGTATCAGTTGACTATGCCTGTTGGACCAGATTTTTGTTCAATGAATCTTAGAATTGTATCGGTATAATACTTGAATTCATTTGGCAAAGACATTAAGTATAGTCATGAGTTTATATGAATGGGGAAAGGGCTGTGCATTTTTATTCATACCCAAATGGTAATGCCATGATAAATGTGAACACAGGCACCATGTTAATAAAGGCGCAAGCAAAGGTAGCAGAGGTGTATTGAATTCCCAGAAGGTAGAAGTACTGTGCGACTGATGTCCTGCAAGTTAGCACTGGTTAAGTGTTTCTTCACCGTGAAGTTGCTTTCTTAGCTACAAAACACATCATATGATAGACAGTAAAATGAGGAAAAATAGCAGTAGAGAAATGGAATGCTGACTAACCCAACTATGGCACTGAGGAAGAGGTAACATAAAGTTCGAAACTTGAGCCTCGGCCTATCATTTCTGGAAACAAAAGGATATGGTTATAAGATTTCTGACTTCTCTTTGGGAATTGAGTTTAGGGAACAGAGAAGGCTACTGAGTTTGGCTGTACCTTTCCCAGAAGCAAGCAATGGGTGCTAAGAAAACGCAAGAAATAGATAAGCGGTACGTGATCAGAACCAAGGGGTTCATGCCGTCCTCCAGGACTTTCTTGAACAGAATATTCACAACAGCGAATGCGAAATCAATAGCCATCATTGCTACAAAAGGTTTCCATTCATCAAAATTCATCATCTTCAACGGCTGAGGATGGGCCTTCCTCCTTCAGTAGAAAAAGTTATGCTTGAAATGCAACGGAGAGTGAGGTGAAGGTTTTATAGTGACTCAAGGAAGCAAGATTAAACACTGCAAATCACATCAATCACAAAAAAGCACCCAACTTCGACAAATGGTTTTATATTTATGCTCCTCTTTTTAGCTTTCTTTTGACTAATGATCCCATTCAAAATGCAGATAATTGGAGAATCTTTTATCATGATCGTAGAAAATACATTTAAGTTGGTTCAAAATCCATGAACCTAATATCATTGGGCCTGATTTAGGCCACGGGTTTTGCATTTGCATGGCATCAATGCAGAAATTAGATTATAGCATTTAAACCTTGTGTGACGATAGGTGGTAAGAATCTCGTAAGTGAGACTGTATGAAAAACCGGTGCGTCTCCCCTCTTAATAATGTGTATGGCATCTAATACTTTCATGACCATCTGTCTCTCCGAATAACACTAGTAACATCTTTCACGTCTTCACATGGAAACCAGAACAAAATGTCAGATCTGGATGCTGAAGAAGCAGAAGACCAAGAGAATGTTTTGATCAGAAGTAGTGGAAATTTTTTTCGATCGCTATGTTGTAGGCAATATATGCCCTTAACTCATGAGTTTATAAGCTATGGGATTCTGATTCATTTATCATGTCATGTCTTCTTTTAATTCACTTGGTCATCTTTTCAGTATAAAGTTCATAATTGAAGAGAAAATTATATGATTTAAACATCTCTTTAAAAAAACTAATTTCCCCTAATAGACTTAATTTTTCAAATAATTAGTAAATTGACATCCCTTAACAACTAAGTTAATTATCCAATTGGGCATGTCAGGTGCATGAATCTTATCTTTTCACTTTAATGTGCTTAAAGACAGCATAAGATAGTGTTAAATGAATTTGCCATATGAAACAAAATAAATTTATTCTCTGACTCAACAATTTTCGCATGTGTAAAATCATCCTGATGTTTAAAGTAGCCCGTACTATACACACATGAATTCGCGAACAGTATTTGCTGCCGATCATATATTGGATATAAACAGAATAAATTCTTAGTATTCTTATTTTATTTTCCCATAGTTTAGATCGTAAGTATAAGATAAGAAGATTATGATATTCAGAGTTTTGGGTTTCAGCTTTTCTGTGACATGATATGTTTCTCATGATTCTTTATGATTACTAAGATGTCCGGGGGATAACGAGGACCGTTCATTTTTTTTCAAGGATCATTAAGCATAATCACTCAACAATTTGATTCTGAACACATGAAAAAAGATTGCAGCATTCAAAAACCCTTCTTCAGTACTAGCCATAGATTGTGCCTCTCAACTTTTTCATGGCTCCTACTCTACAAACAACCACCACTATTTCAAAGTAAGTACCAAGTATAATTGGGAGACTAAGGAAATTCCATGCATGTTACAGGTGTTTTGACCCATAATATTATAATAGCAAATGGGGATGTGCTAGTTTAGTAGTTTCGTGTTGTATGCAGCTGTACTAAATATTCATAAGAAGAATTTTACTATTTTTGTGGTCCTAGCTACTCAATTGAATTTAGATTAGTTAAGTTTAATATAATTTTCGGATATCAGGTGGTTTAATAAAAAAAAAACGAAGTAATCATATTAGCTCCATTCTGTTTTAGTAGGGTTAAAGAGCCTAAACATGATCCGTTGGGGAATTGATGAAAACAGTGAAGCTTGAACTGTTTAATTGTATTTTGAAGGGACAAAGTTAAGAGAAAAGAGAACTTATCGAAGGAGGTTGTGGTGGATTAAATGAATTGTTGGACACGAAATTTGTTTTAAACCAGGATGTTCTGCATTGGAATAGACATCTGGAAGATAATTTACGTTATTACTGTAGCAGAACTTCATTTTAGGTTATATCAACTGTGGGACCTATCATTCGGAAGAGACACCCCCCAACACCAAAATCTGTCGAAGTCTCCCTTAACCTCACTTTCCACAGCATCATAAGCTTTCTCATCTTGGAAATCAAATTTTTTTTTTGAAGAATTTATAGGCTTGTAAAAGCTTCTTGTCCTTGACACATCTTTGGGGAAGTTAAAAAATAATATCCGGTAGAGAACCGTCACATCCTTCCTTACCAAAACAAAGTATTATTACAACGATCGTCAAACGTTTAATAACTTATTTCCCAAAAGGATTTAAAGAAGAAAACTTCATTCATGTCATTACGAATAAATTAATCAATGAATTACAGATGAAAATTTGGGTTACATATCAGAACAAATCCAGTGTCTTTATTCCCTAGAAAAGTAAAATGTCAAGTACAGAAAGAACAAATTAAAAAATGGGACTAATAATAAAAGTATAACAGGATTGTTTGAATAAAAAAATCTTGAAATGTGTGCTTTCCTTTTGCATCTTCATTTTATTCTTCATGTGAAACATATAAACAAACAAGTTAAAAGAATTATTAGCGGATCAAGATTCGTTCGTTTGACTTTTTAAACACTAATCAACCTTCCTCGGAAGAAGCATAGGGAAGAGGATCCCAAGAGCTACCGGAGCTAAACCAACTGTTGTTATCGCAGTGAACGAACTGTTGTAGATGAAGCTGATCAGGTGTCCAGAAACCCTTTGTTGTTCCACCAATTTGATTCAACTCTAAGCTCACCACATTCGTTTTACCACTAATATCACTATTGGATAAGCCATGATCTGAACATGTCAGGTCAAAGGCCGACTCAGGCTCAGCCACCCCAGAAAGTGGCCGCGCAGCCGTGGCTCCCCTAACAGCATCGGCAAGCAAGCCACTTTCAGAAACCTTATTCGTCTGCGACTGCCATGGCAGTCCATATGCTGCATCGTTGGACCAACCCACGAGCATCATGGTCGTGGCTTCAGGATCTACAAGTTCTGAAACAACCACACTCTTAGCTTTGGTGGGATTTGAGGATATTGATATTTCTGTGTTCCCAGAATGGTTACGTGTAGTTGAGCTCGAAACCACACTGAACCCCACATTAGGGGGAAGCTTCATCGATCCCTTTCCCTTATCATCACACAGCTTGGCCCTGAGAGCACCAAGAAGTCCATCCGCATCTGCACCAGCGTCAGGCACATCTTCAAACGGGAAGGGCTCCAAGTTCTCTGGCGCGTACTTATAACCACCAGCGGCGACTGCAGATTGAGTTGGCGGTTCAAAGTTGGTGCGAGCATTGGCACCACGCAAGGCTCGAGCCGCGGCGTCATAGGCTCGAGCTGCATCTTCAGCAGTGTCGAATGTTCCGAGCCATAATCTGACCTTCCGAAGGGAGTCTTTGATCTCGGCCACCCATCTTCCTGACGGTCTCTGGCGAACACCCACGAACTTGTTGTGCCCTCTGGGCGATGACTTCTTCGGTCTTCCCTTTGTCTCTTGACTCGGTGTTTTCATCGTTGTTTCTGATCAGTTCACCTCACAATGTTCTCGAACAGTTTGAGGTGATGGCTGGTTGCTTTATGGGGTTGAGGTAAAAGGAAGGTATTTTAAAACTGTGAAAGAGGACGAGGGAGAAGATGACAAAGATAAAATGGATTGATGTGAGTGTTGTGTATGGGGATCGCCATTGCAGGCCGTCTTGTTGATATCGACGTGCATTAACGCAAGATTTCGTACTGGACACGCTGGTTATTGATTCTGTCATAACATCGATTTAAGTTATCTAAATATGTTCATCAATGAGTGAAAAGAATGAAATGGCGAAAGTTGTAAAGATCTCGCTTCAAATGTCACTTCTTTGCAAACGAGAATGCAGATTTGAATACGATTACGTTTGGTTTGGAGTTATTCTTGGTACAAACATGATTTTAACTAAAGCAACGTAAAAGTAGCTTTTGTCTGGAAAGCTATAAAATACACTTATAATGGAAAACGAAACACATCCTTATCTTCTCAGCATCCAAGGCGACAGCAAATAATGAATTACAAGACAAGAACAAATGCGCAAGGATTCAGTGCAAAGAGCTAATCCTTGCGTTGAATGAGTGGTGCAATCAGAGTTGTCCAGTAGATCTACGGTAGAAAACAGATCCAGATTATTAATAAAACGATGTGTAGCGAAGAGGCGCTTATTTCGCTCCAGAAATTGAAGACCCATTGCTTCTCCAACAGATCAATACACAACAATGGCGGATGGTACAGGCGCTGAAAAGTGAAAAGACGTGGGAGGCAATTAGTGTATTATAAAAAAAAATCCGAGGTCTTTGAAGTGTAGTTGCTGGATAGTGGATACATGACACGAGTGATCAACACACTACGTAAACTCAGCAATTGTTCTTCTTATAACGTAGTGTTGCTTCGTATGATCATATCTCACTTATTAAGAGGCTGCATTTGTATTCTAACTACACCCAATCTCCCTCTCTTTTTCTCTGCACAGTCATTCCATGCGTGCATACGTACGTCCAAAAGGCTACAATTTTTTTTTTTAAAAAAAAAGAAGCATGCATGATATATATCCTGCTTCCACGAACTAAGCAGACAGAAATTTTTTTCCGGCAAAATCTTGTTGCAAGATTGCAAGTTCTCAAATTTTTCCCTCAACTCATGGTAGCAAGCAACCATCACGTTCACACAATCTCGCTTCTGCAGAATCCTTTCAGAACCTCTTGATGTTTCTTAGTATAAAATCTTTTATTAAGCAAACAGTGAAGCATATTTATTTTATTTTTTCTCCAAACTTCCTTTATAAATTCACTTTGCAAATATCATTCTCTCTCTTTTTAAAGTTGTGATTAATGTAGATAGTTTGAGAATGTTAAATCATTTTTTTAATAACATTAAGACTCTTAACTAATTTTAACTATTTTTAATATATTTAATTTGATTGAAAATACTTTAATCACATTGAAAGAGTTATATTTCAAATATAATTTAGTGATGTAAATATTAAAAAAAAATAGGAAAGGAAGGAAGGAAGGAGTACATAAAAATTAATATATTTAATCCTTATTGAAAACAGTTTCCATGCGAACCAATAGGCAAACTGACACGCACAGACGAATCAGACATCAGGTACCATTCTAGTGTAAAGCCGACAAGGGTACCATTCTCAAGTGTTTCAGCTTTTCATTTTAACATAACGCAAGCCTAGGTTACTCCCGACTGCTGACAGTTCATTTCCCCCACAATAAAGGTTTCCTCAGAACCTACATCTCAGAACATGTATTAACCTGATTTGCTACTTAATTATAAGCTACCAAGCCAAGCCAAATGCATTTGATAACAAGTCCCCAATATAAAGCGCATGACGCTAATTAATACTCATTAGAGTTGAACAAGATCCACCACAATCAAATTAGACACTACTGCTGGGTTAAAGATGATTTGAAGAAGCATAAAAAGATTACAGATAGGGGGAGAAGAAAAGAAACAGAACATGACCGAACCGTTCTTAATCAGTTACTCCATATCAAATCTCTTCAATTAGTGACCCAGAGATTAATGATACATATATATATATATGGACAATGTAAAATGCTCTGGTTAAAAGAATCAGCTCCTCCCCACCTTATCCAAATTGCTTCATTTCACAATGCATGCAACTGCATAAGCCCATGACTTAAGATGCTCCTTCATTGCCATCTCATCATGATAAGGAAGCGTCCAGCTTGGTCGATCAAACTCCAAAGGTCCAGCGAGCACCTTCGTATCAAACCCAAACTCAACCCGAATCTTTCTCGTTCCGTTCCGCTCTGACCTGTTCCTTCTTTTTCTTCGTTGTCTTCTTCTTCCTCCTCCGTCTTTCTGTGTTTCGGGTTCCCAAGGTTTGGGATTGGGTGGAAATGGAATCACAGTCTCAACAATGTCGTAGTCGTCTTGGAGATTCAGAATGAAAAGGGAATTGGGTGTCTGGAAATCACTTTTGGGAGGCTCCTTGGGTTGGATGGAAGGGGAAGATGGAAGAGTGAAGATGTTGGAGTAGAACCAGAGGGAGTCCAAGGTGTGTAAAACCCGTGAGGCATCCATGAGTAGAAGAAGAAGAAGCTAATCAAAGACTAAAATGTGACTTGGTTTATATTATTATTTTATTAATTGATAAAATAACGGAAGGAGGCGAGGCGTTCTATGATAAGAGGAAGAAGCTTTTTCATTCTGTTGCAGGAGTCCCATTTGGACGGTACGCGTTCGCGGAGCCGAGAAAAGGAGGAAGGATCGGTTCTCGTGCCGTGTTTTTTAGATGGACCAAACTACCCCTATCTAATTCGGTAATTTGTGAAGCATTGATGGGGACAGTTTGGTCTCGTCGGGAAACAGCGGCGGAAGACCGTGGGCGGCCGCCCTAACTTAAACAATTTTATTAAGGTTGTATTAATAAATACAATTTCTATAAATCTAAAATGAAGAGAATGGATTGCAGTTCCACTTCAGTATTCATTTGATAGGAAAGAAAAAAACCAAAGCCTTCAATAATGCCTTAATCAATATAACTAATTGTATAACTATGAACGAGCAAGAGTTATTTCAATTTTTTTTTTATGTCAATGTTATAGAAGTTGAATTGACTTTCATAAGAAGCCCACAAAAAAAAAAAAAAAGTGCCATTAAGTGATGAGGCCATGCATGTGAGGGTTGGAACTCTAGCTCGTAGATGTAGAATTCGGAGGCTATATAGCTTTCATGTGGAAGCTGAAGTCACTTGTAATGTGTTGGCTGATGTACAAGGGATGGAATTCTACTACAAAACGCAATAAGCGCCTCTCTCCGGTCCCCTGTCAACAACCCCACACAGATTAAAAAATATGGCTCAAATTAGTGAATGGCTATAAATTTGTCTAAATCTCTTAAAATTTTTCAATACTGTCCTCTTGTTAATTGCTATTTCCTTTATCTTAAGCGCCACCATGACTTTTGTCGGCTTACCTCACCTCAAGCTATTCTCACATGCAGTTTGAGCTTCAACACTAAATTATGGAGCAATGAACAGATCAAGATTACAAGGATTTTAATATCGAGCCTCAGATTTTAGGTGAGCAATACAAAGCTTGCATGGACCTCAAATCATTGGATCAATAGTTTTTCTTAACTATTATGCACATCCCATTGAGAAAAAAATAATTATGGCACGCTTACCATTTTCTTTTCTTTTCTTTTTTTTGTTGGCCACATAAATAAGGTACGTTTCCCTGTGTCCCAGTCGTTAGAGCAAAGCCGAGTGTTAACACTTCATTTCTGTAAGGTTTCAGGCATCTTATCACAAGTCGTAGATGGAAAACATTGATGACCTTAATGTTGATATATATACACCAGCTGATCATAAAAACATCGTCTTCCCCGGAAATCTTCTGATTCTCCTAAGAATGACTGAAAACACAATCATCCACTTATAAAGAATAAACAAGTGGGATTTTGTCCATTATGTAAAATTTAAAAAATAACTGTTTTTAGTACAAGTACAACCTACAAATTTTTCAGGGGGCAGATTGAGTTTTGTTCTTTAAAATTAAATTATTTACTATAAATGCTAATATCATGATTAGCCATCATTATTGGGGGACTACCCCCAATTTTCAAAACACAAATCCATTCATGAGGACATGGTTTTTCAAAACTATATACAATTACATAGAAATATATCATATATGTATAGTTTTTCAAAATTATATACTTTCTTTTCTTCTTACCAATCAAAATTATAAGCATTTCCTAGAAAAATAAAAGAATTGAGTTTCCAAGATCTTGGCCTTATGTCGCCTGTCGCCCTCATCTAATGGGTGGCATCATTTTAGATTTAAATCTAATCTAGCTAGCCAACCATTTTAGATTTAACTGGAAAACTAGTCACTAGATTTAATTGGACTAGAGCTAGACCGTCCCTCATCTAATGGTCCATATCATTATAGGTTTAAATCTAATTTAACCGACCAACTAGTTCAATCCACCTAATTCAACCAAAAACTAGTCATATGTCCAATTCAAACTCATATATAATTGGACTAGAACTAGACCAATAATGAACCAGTAAATCTGATCAACCAATTCAAAAAACCGGACAAAATGAAAGAACTTACCTACTTTCTTAAATGTTAGAAACACAGAAGCCATACTAGGCCCATCACCCATTCAACCTTATGAGATAACCAATACTCAGCTAAGGCATGTAAATTTTTCACGGCAGCTTTAAGTTTTCGAGGTTCGTAACATCCTTCCATTATATAGGCGAGGATCTCCACCCAGTATCGCTACTCTCACGATGTGGGACTTTGTTCGATTGATCCCTGCCAACACCAACTCCTTTTTTTTTTTTTTCCTGTCGATCTTTGATCATTTTCTTGTTGATTTCCTTAATGTATTTTTTTATTTGAATATAGATCTTTCATTTTTGTACATCAAATTATTTATTTAAATTTTTTTTAAATTTAATCATTTTAATTTAACTTTAATATGATTCCTGAAAGTGCTTGATAATAATGATTTATGTCATTTTCCTCCTCTAGCATTTTTTCTTTTTTCTTTAATCTTTGCTCATTTTTTAATTTATTTATTGAATCTTTCTTCTTTATGTGATGATATCATTGTACTCTTTGTGATACTTATTATTTATTTATATTTTAATTTTAAACTTAATTCTTTTAATTTAATTTTAATGTGGCTATTAAAAGTACTTGATAATAAAGGTTAATACATCCCCTCCTTTAATTTTCTTTTTCTTTTTCCTTCAATCTTTACTATATTTTATATTATTTTAATTTTTATAATATTTATTAATTACAATTGGTCTGACCCTAATCTGACTATTAAACATTGAATTGTTGTCTTGAGTGGTCTAGTGACTGATCTGATTTTCTTAATATTGGTTTATCCACATGAAGGGACGATGGTTTGCTAAATTCATTTATTAAGATTTTGGTTCCCAATTGGTTTGCTTGATATGGATTGTTAGATGACAGTGATAGTCAAGATCTTGGGATCTATAGGATCTAGATTCCAAAATTATTAAGGTCAGTTTGGTCTCAAAAACATTTGTTTTTTGGGAAAATAACATTTTAGGACTAAAACATTCAATTAATACCATTTTAGAATCCAAACATTTCAAAATGACAATAAAAGACTAAGGTCCTACATTTAACAAAATTTTAAAATGGAAATTACCTAAATACCCTTGTTAAAATGAAAGAGACATTTGCCCTTAACTCTCAAATCGATGAATCATGGCCTAGTTTGCTGAGACAGGCGAACCTATTCTCCCAGATGAAACGAGTAGGGTAGAAATCAGAAAAGGTTACCTGTGTGCGAGAGAGAGAGAGAGAGAGATTATAAATAAACCAAGGTTCATCCCTTGCCTGGTTTACATTCATATTATCATGGGAAGCACGAAATTTAAATCAATAAAACAATCTTTAAAGGAAAATAATGCATAATTAATATATTACGAAAAAGGTATATACATGAGTAGCGCTAGATGCTTATATATTATATACATATTATATAAATTCATACGATAGATTCTAAGGTTTGTTACTATGAAATTCTATATTATTTCCATTATTTAACATTCAGTTCTCACTATTTGATACTCATGTTTAACAATTTGACACTGAGTTATCCCAATTTTACATTAAACAAATTATGTTCACTAAAGAATTCAGCTAACCAGTTCTAGTATTTGACACTCAACTCTCTTTATTTGACACTTAGGTTCCATCATTTGACACTGATGTTCCTTAGTTTTACACTGAACAAATTATGTTCACAGAAAAATTTAACTGATCAGTTCCAGTGTTTGACACTTAGCTCTCATTGTTTAACACTCATATTCAACGATTTGACACTGAGTTATTCCAATTTTATATTGAATAAATTATGCTCAATAAAAAATTTAACTAATCAGTTCTGGTGTTTAACACTCAACTCACGCTATTTGATACTCATATTCAATGATTTGACATTGAGCTACCACGATTTTACACTAAACAAATTATGCTCACTGAAGAATATATCATTCTAAGGTACATGGTACAACTAACTGTATATGGGTAGAAGGGTCATTTTCTACATAAATCATATAACATGTATGAATAGGTTTATATTTTTGTATATGTATTGATACTATATCCTTAGGTGTGATATGAATGAAAATTAAGTGCATGTACAAGTTATATTTGCTTGCACTTTATTGAATCTTTTGAAATCCTAGTACACTTTCTTTGTGTTAAATGCGTGAATATAAGTGTCAAATATTGGAGTTGATACAAGGAGTAGCAGAAAAACTATTCAGTATACAACCAGGGAGCCCTAGTGTCAAATGGTTGAATATGAGTATCAAATCTATGGAGGCCATTGTCAAACATTAAGACTAACTAGATAAATTATATAGTGATCACAATTTGTTAAACATAAAACTGGATAACATCAATGTTAAATGGTGTAAACTGAGTATCAAATAGTGGGAATTGAGTATCAAACACTGAGACTGAATTTTTCAATGAATATAATTTATTTAATATAAACCCGAGGTAGTTCAGTGTTAAATCATTGAACATGAGTATCAAATGACAGTAGTTGAGTGTCAAATATTGGAACTAATCAATTGAATTATATAGTGACCATAATTTGTTCAATGTAAAACCAAGGAACATCAGTGTCAAATGATAGAACTTGAATGCCGAATAGCGAGAGTTGAGAGTTAAACACTGAGACTGGCAAATTAAATTATGTAGTAATCATAATTTATTGAGTGGAAAACCAAGGAACATTAGTGTCAAATAGTGGATTATGAGTATCAAATAGTGGAAGCTAAGTGTCAAACACTAGAATTGATTAGTTAAATTTTTTAGTAAACTTAATTTGTTTAGTGTAAAATTGGGGTATGTCAGTGACAAATTGTTGAACAGTCAAATATTGGAACTTACTAGTTAATTTTTTTAGTAAACATAATTTGCTCAATGTAAAACCAGGGAACATCATGAGTGACAAATAGCGAGAGCTGAGTGTCAAATATTAGAACTGATCAATTGAATTTTTCAGTAAACATAATTTGTTCAGTGTAAAATTGAATCAAGATAGTTTAATGTTAAATCGCTGAACATTGATATTAAATAGTGGAAGTTAAGTGTCAAACACGGAACTAATGTAAAATTTTACAGTGATAAGTCGTGTAATTTATTGTATGAATATATATATATATATATAATATAAGCA
Organism: Adenanthera pavonina; assembly: GCA_026686845.1. Lineage (NCBI taxonomy): Eukaryota > Viridiplantae > Streptophyta > Magnoliopsida > Fabales > Fabaceae > Adenanthera > Adenanthera pavonina. The sequence goes on along the minus strand of JAIVEN010000002.1, from coordinate 18,077,492 downwards.
TCTAGCACTACTCATGCATATACCTTCTTCTTAATATATTAATTATACACTATTTTCTTTTAAACATTATTTTATTGATTTAAATTGCATGTTTCTCATGATGATATGAATGTACACCAAGCAACCTTGGTTCATTTATAATCTCCATCTCCCTCTCTCTCACACATACACACACAAGCCTTTTCCGGTTTATGTTGTACTTGTTTTAAATAACTTCATCTACCTCAATAAGCTAGAACTTCATCTATCTCAATAAGCTAGAGCGTAATTCATCAATCTAAGAATTAAAAAGGTCGAGGTCTCTTTTATTTTAACAAAGGTATTCATATAATTTTTATTTTTAAATTTTGATCAGAGTAGGACCTTATTCTTTTATTATCATTTTAGGATATTTAAATGCTAAAATGACATTAATAAAGTATTTTGAACCAAAAATGTCATCTCCTCCTCTTCTTTTTTTTTTTAACTAGACTTCCATGTGTTATCCCAAAAAAAAAAATAGGAAAAGAAGAAGCTTGGATGTTAAGCGGCGCTGAAGGGACCAGTCATCAGCAAGCCTGCTATCGACACTACCTCCCACAGCTACAGCATCTTCCTCTCCTGACCGCTGTACGGCTGCATCGTCATCTTCACCAAGCCCCTCTACGAATTGCTCCGTTTTCTGTTTTCTTCATCCTACATGGCAGTTCAATGACACACAGAACACCCTCCGAAATCAGATTCTTAACATTGATCTGTCACTACCCAAATCTGCGAACCCATCCATCTACACCGCATGGCGCCCTCAATGCCTTCTCCACCCCCAAGCTTTGCGCTTTCTGTCAGGGGCGACCAAATGGATGGCAAAGATCGGGCGGAGGAGAGCAGGTGTGCTTTCCTTGTGGTAGCTCTCTGCCCTTGTCTCGTATGTTTCATTCTACTTTTAATTGCACTGTCTATCGTTCTTGTCGTCAAATTCCATTTCTTTTGCCACTCTCCCCTGCATTCCTTACTCTTCAAAAAAAATTGCTGACTCCTCTTTTGGGAAAAGTTTCTGGGTTACCGACGATTGATAGTACAAGGGTATTTGCAAGTACTACTGGAGGTCATGAAGAATCTGAGGTTGATTCTGGAACTGAGGATGATGATAGTGATCGGGATTGTGATGGTGGCAGAGATATTAAAGCTAAATCTGGTGCTGACCCCGATGAAGTTGATAGGGTATGCAAGGTGATTGATGAATTGTTTGCGTTGGATCGGAATATGGAGGCAGTTCTTGATGGATGTGGGATAAAAGTGTCAGATGATTTGGTTGTGGATGTTCTAGTGCGGTTCAAACATGCTAGGAAGCCAGCATTTCGGTTCTTTTGTTGGGCAGGTCAGAGGCCAGGCTTTACCCATAATTCTAGGACTTATAACTCAATGATGAATATTCTTGGGAAGACTAGACAGTTCGAAACCATGATGGCAATGCTTGAGGAAATGGGTGAGAAAGGCCTTCTAACTATGGAAACTTTCTCCATTGCCATCAAAGCCTTTGCTGCAGCGAAGGAGAGGAAAAAAGCTGTTGGGATCTTTGATCTGATGAAGAAGTACAGATTTAAAGTGGGTGTTGATACTATTAATTTCTTGCTTGATACTCTTGGTAGGGCAAAACTCAGTAAAGAAGCACAGGCCATATCTGAAAAACTGAAAGATAGATTTACACACAATCTACAAACTTACACAGTGCTTCTTAATGGTTGGTGCAGGATCAAAAACTTGATGGAGGCAGGGAGGGTGTGGAATGAGATGGTTGATAAGGGATTTAAGCCAGATATTGTTGCACATAATATTATGCTTGAGGGGTTGTTAAGGTGTAAGAAGAAGTCTGATGCAATCAAATTATTTGAAGTCATGAAAGCCAAAGGTCCATTGCCCAATGTTCGGAGTTATACAATTGTAATACGGGATTTATGCAAACAAAAGATGATGGAAGAAGCGGTTGAATATTTTCACCAAATGATCGATTCTGGGTGTCAACCAGATGTTGCAGTCTACACATGTTTGATCACTGGGTTTGGAAACCTGAAGAAAATGGACATGGTATACATTCTACTACAGGAAATGAGGGAGAAGGGTTGTCCACCAGATGGGAGGACCTATAATGCATTAATAAAATTGATGACAAGTCAACATATGCCCAATGATGCGGTCAGAATATACAAGAAGATGATTAAAAATGGTACTGAACCAACAATTCACACTTACAACATGATAATGAAGTCCTTTTTCGTGACAAAAAATTATGAAATGGGTCGTGCAGCTTGGGATGAGATGTGTCAGAATGGGTGCTGTCCTGATGAGAATTCATACACTGTATTAATTGGGGGGCTTATAAGACAGGGAAGATCGGAAGAGGCATGCAAATTCCTAGAGGAAATGATAGAGAAGGGAATGAAAGCTCAGCTTGATTATAACAAGTTTGTTGCTGATTTTTCTAGAGCAGGGAAGCCTGATATACTTGAAGAGTTAGCTCAAAAGATGAAATTTGCTGGTAAATTTGAAGTGTCCAATGTCTTTGCCAGGTGGGCAGAGATGATGAAGAAAAGGGTCAAGAGAAGAGAGCCTACAGAGTATAGCAGGCAGTTTTCTTGAATACTTGACCGTCTTGCTGGTAGCCAGAACCTCTTTGGCCTAACGTACACTAATTGAATCTAGAATGGTATCTCAGCTTTTTTCCTACATGTTATGTATTTAATGTGCTGGGTGTTTTTCTTCCTATCATAGATGTTCAATGGTGCTTCTGGATGATAAAGTTATCAGTTTGGGAATCTGTCATCCATTGGGCACTCTGTTCTCTTGAAGGATTGCTTGTGATGTTGACACGTAGTTCAACTTGATTTGTGAAAGAGCGAGTTTTTTCTTTCTTTTTTTTTTCTCCAGATGAAAGACAGCGAGTTATTTTATTTGTTCTCCAGTATGGTCAATGTTGAAAGCCAAGTTCATTCTTTGGGTGCGATATCACTTGGTCCTGGTCATTTGTTGTATAATGCTTTGGGAAAACTGACTAACTAGTGTTGTATGATAACAGTATGAGTTTGAACAATAGAGTTGCTGTTAGTTCTTGTATTTTTTTTGTATCTTTGTTTACAATGCAGTTTAGGGCAAAATGAATATCTATGAACATACCAGCGCATAAGCTAACAGCTAGGTAGGAATAGCAATTTTTAGGGTCGTTGGACAATTTTATCCTTCAAATTTACTTTATTAAGATTCTCCCGCAACCCCCATCTCCGCATATGAGCATGTCTTTCTCATTGTGTATAGGCATGTGGCATGAAACGTGGTTTTATCTCTTCCTGCCCGTGAATGCCTGCTTCTGATAGATAAAGTACCCCCTTTACTGTCTTTTCCAACTAGGCTTCTGTAAACCAACTTGAAACTTGAAAGTAATGCCATGTATCTACTTTTACCAAGATCTTTGTAAGTACAATGCATTCAATGGCTCTCTGTTTCTTTAATTTAAATAATAAAAATGCATGTCCATTTTGAAGAAGAGTGAAATGCATGTAAATAATTTATTTATCTAAAACTATCAATTTAGATTTGAGCATTAGATTTAAATGAAAATAATTATTTTAACATGATTTTTTCTATCATAAATTTCAAACTCATGAGTTAATTGGAACAAAAAGATATAAGTTAATTACAAAATAGTTTCAAACTCAACTTTGGTTAAAGGGATATTTACTCCCTTCCATTGTACTCAACCAGTGGCGGTGTATGTAAATAATTGTTTATAAGACAATTGAACAGTTGAATTTCAACAAGTGGAACAGTTTTTTTTTTATTTATTAATTTCACATTCAGAAGAGATCGACTAGTGATTTTACATAATTATGTTCATCCTGAGGAAATTGACCATGTGTCAATTCTCATCCAGTTTTGTTTAACACATTCACTAAGACTTAAAAATTGAGGGAAAATATATGAAAATTGAATACAAATATTTACTCCTTCTGTTATAATTATGAAGTACAAGTTTCCGGAACATGTGGAATTCCGGCAAAAATGAAGAAGGACATGAATTGAAACATCATGGACTTAGTTATTTGACGGTGGAAGCAACAGTGTGAGCCCACCATCTGAGGCTATCTTTCATGTCAATTTCATTGTTCAGAGCAGGAACTCTCCAATTCATCAGGGAGTTCTGCTTCTTTTGCTTGTCCAGAACCTCCCACGCTTCAGATAGGTAAGGTCTTGGAATTGCAGAGTGCTTATCAGAATCTCCTTTCTCATCGTTCTTCCCTAACCTCTGCAACCCAGGAATAATGGAAGCCAAGCCCGAGTCCTTATCTTGTTCTGAGAAAACAAAACCCAAATCCATGAACCCTTTAAGCTCTTCGAATTCGAGGTCCGACAAGCTCTTGTTTTCCCGTTTCTTGCTTCTCCTTCCTGCACTTTTCTTATTACTAGGCGACACCTCAAGATGTTCTTGTGGTGGCTCTTCAACTCGTGGGTCTGTGACTTCTTTTCCTGAAAGGATGGTTTGGAGATTTGCTTGAAGAAGAACGGAGTCTGGGGAATGAGAATCATGCTTGAAGCTTGTAGTGGAGCTCAGCTGGTCGCTCATGGACCTTGTATGCATGGTTTTGATCCTTGCAAGCTTGGGCTCTGATGATCCTTCTTCCATTTTGCGATCTGGGTTTGATAATGAACTTGATGTCTTGCATGAACTTGGGTTTTCCTTCAAGATTTTGAGCTCAAACCAGCAAGAATCGTATAGTTTCAAGACTTCCTCTGCATCCATCAGTTGAGGCTTTCTTAATTGCGAGTTAGCAGCAGTTAATTACCTCTATATATATATTTACACACACACACAACTTTGTTCCTAAATTACCCTTCATGTTAGTCGTCTGAAATTGCAACTAGAACCCAGCCAACTATTTAGTGCCCGATTCTCCTTTTTAAAAATTAAACTGTATTTTCTAACCATCATTTTTTCCTTTTTCATCTAAACAGTTTTTCAGTAAACTTCTCTACTTTTATCCAAACTTTATTTTTGTAAATTGTGATTATTTTAAAAGTACTTTTACAAAAAGACAAACCAAACAGGCACTTACACGTTTTTCATTGGCAATTCTTATAAAAATAATATATTTATAATACACTTATATTTCTTGAGTGGTAATGTTGCTTTATTTTTCTTCTAAAAAATATAGAAGAAGCCTTTATTGATAATAAGAATTATTCTCTTTAGGGTATTAAAGATAAAGAATAGACACATTCTAATTAGATTTGTTTCATACATAAAAAAAAAAAAAAGAAAAGAAAAGAAAGGATTGAATCCAGAACCACTTGTTATTAGGGATAAAAGCCTGGTAATGTTGCTTTTGTTGGAAAATGGAAGTGTCTGGAACCAGGTGGCTTTGGGAAGAGGCAACACAAGGTTGTTTGTAGTATGTAACAATGTATGGATGTTAGAGATAAACACAAAAGCATGGTTGGGGACTAGTTGACATCAATCACTAACGCCTATCTTTTTTTCTGTTCACTTCGATATGGACATTTCTAGGTCACGTCTTTTTTCTTGTTTCATGATCGCACCATGTGTTAATGGCTCTGGCAATAGCAATTATTGTGAGTTGCTTCCAAACTACACAAAATCATTGCTCTTTTGAGATGCCATTCTTCTCCACCTAAAAATGACGCAGTTTTTAACCATTTTGTCTGCCAAATTTGCATAGACATCTTCAATTTCAGATGTACAATATTAATATTAGAATAGAAAATACGTGAATATATATATGTATATGATTTTTGTTGAGAAATGTCATACTCCCTCTCAGTTTGTGGAAGTAAACTAATGTTTTAGAGCTTGTTTGGTTTGTATTTTCACAAACAAAACTATAGTTTCTAACTATCATTTTTTTTTCATCTAAATAAATTGTAAATTTCTCTACTTTTATTCAAATTTCATTTTTGTAAATTATGATTATTCTAAAAGACTTTTTACAAAAAAAATAAACCAAACAGGTACTTCATGATTAGGTTTAGAAGTGGAAATAATCTTAAATTGAATACACATCAGGGTGGTTATGATTTGATATTAAATTATGGTAAACGTGATTAACGAAAGCACAACCTTCTAATAATTTAGTGCTTTCTATGTGTGAACCAAATAGTAGCAGCATATATACTATTTCTCACAATATCGTCTCTTTCTTTAAATTTTGGGCCTTCTTTGTCGGTTGCGTTTTTTTTCCTTTGCGTTCACAGTCATACTCAATCTCAATGGAAGTCAAATGTGGAATTAGGGAAGGCTATGTACACATTCCATAAATATATCTATCGTGATGATATATTTAGCTTTTTCAAAAAAATAATTAAAGGAATCAAAATAATAATTACGTCTATTACTTCTTGTTTATGATAAATTAATGAATAATTAGCATACTTTTTGTTTTTTGGGGATTGCCTATTAGTAACAGAGTGCATTATAGAGAGAGAGAAAGAGAAAGGCCATAAAGGGCATTTTGGTAAATGAACGACCAAGTGGAAGTAGATGAGAGGTTGTCCTCAGCGTCTACCGCCAATGTCAGGCGGGGTCCTTTGTCAACTTTTTCAAATTAATCAAACAATATTTACATTGACCAATAAAAACCAAACAATATATACAAATATGTCCCTTTCAATTCATAACTCAATTAACCTAACCGCCTCCACTGTCTTACAATTTTCACATGGAATCCTCAGTTTAAGCATAAAAAGATTTAAATATTCTTTCAATTTACTTGGTCAAAGTTTTTTTTTTATCGGGTAGACTTGTGAACACTATATATGATTTTTTTTTAAAAAAAGAAGACTAATCAATCTTACACCAAAAATAAAAAAGAAAGCAGAGTATATAATGTTTTCTGTGGGGAGGGAACTGGGGAAAAAATAATAATATGGCCGGCAAATATATACACTTAACAGAACAGTAACAAAAAGGAAGTGTTAAAAATGTTAGGAGGGACAATATAATATTATTATTTATTACATACAGATATATGACACTGATGAATTTTTTTATAAATAAATTACTCCATCAGTCTTATGACTTGAATGCGTCGCTTTTGTTATAAACGCAAATTAATTAATTAATAAAATCATGAACATTTCTCGTTCAATCCATCTGATTTTTTTTTGTCAAATAAAAAATTGGATTTTAAAATTGAAAAAATAAATCCAAGAAGAAAAAGACATTGACTATGATAGATACACAATTTGTGCAACTACACTGGGACTCAAATGTGCAAATAAGAACAAAATTATGAACTCAAAAGGAGTATATGTGTGTCTGTGTATGTGAGAGAGAGAGAGAGAGAACATAAACCACATTGTGCCTAAACGAACATGGCATATCAATTATTGTGTAGGCATATGGAAATATACCTTCGTGGATATAATATATATGGAGGCGTTGAAGTGTGTGAGAAGAGTGTATTGCCGGGCAAATCTTCTTTGGCAGTGAGGTATATATAGTTGTGAGGCTCATGAGTGAGGAGCTCAAGTGACCTTTCTGCCACAGAAGTAATTGCCCTGTAATGCACTCTCCCATCAATGGCTCTTCAGCTTTTTCTTGATGAACAATGTCATGTTCACCATCTCTATATATAATAAGTGTATACCTTCTTACACAGCTCGCACACACACACACTAGCCAATATATGGATATTCTCAGCACATCCACTGCTCTCCAACTTACTAGAATGACTTAAAGTGGTCCATACCTTGTGCCTTCAATTAATCTGACTGAGCCCTTCCACTTTGACTTAGCATATTTTATTTCCTCTCTGAGTTTATGCTGTTTCACATCTTTTTTTCTGTACATTTCTATATTTTTTTTTAAAAAAAAGATCATGTTGTGAACTTTAGCTGTTCTGAAAAGTCACTATTGTTAGAATTTAATTTCTGTTTTCTTATGTCACAGGTCTTGGGATTTTTGTTTGCTACAGTACGTATATACAGTTTTTTTGGCCAACTATGCACTACATACGGATCAAATGGATGATTCCTGATAAAATGCCTCTTTCCTTTCTGGTTGCCTTCTGTTCAAGTGTGGAAGAATATGCCGATTATTATTCGTACCCCACTATCCCGTTATTAGTACATGGTCAAGTTTACTGGAATTTCCTAGTATTTTTTAGCCAGTTTAAGAAAATCGGATGATGTTTAAGAGAACAACTCATGGTCGATCACAATAGCTTAGAGATATAATCATCAAATAATGCACTAAGCCTAGACTGGTAGCAGTAATATATATAGTTATAACAATTAATATATGACTTTTATACCAGTCTGTTCTCTGTGAGAAGATTAAGTAATATCTTCAAAAAGCTTGCCTCCAACAAAATTGTCATAAACACATAACCAAGCTGAAGCATAGTTCAGAAATGATGAGAATCACACACACATTCGTGAGTTTGAGTAGTACTTATCATCAGACAGATGAGGTTAGGGCCTGAGTTGACTTTCAGCAACAGTGAAAAAAACACAACATGCCTTAACAGTTCGTTTTCTTAGGCTAAAAAAGTCGGTGTCCGATTGACTCTTTCCATACTGCAAAATCTACAGAACCATACGTGCTGGTTTTATGTTACATACCTTTATGACTAATGTCGGCATGAATTGAGAGCATCTGAACCAAATGCAAAGAGGAAACAGTGACACAGACAAATCCTTGGACCTTCATAAAGAAGTGATAGAGAGAGAAAGGGGACCATAAAACCATTTGAACAAGAAAGAAACTTGCCAAAGGAACTCTACTAGCATATGCTGCTCCTTCTCTTTTTCAGTGGCATATCCAACAAAAGGTGCGCATCGCTTCCTATATATAGGACTTCCAATGTATCATGATGTCTCAAGACAGAGATTTGCTGTTGAGGAATGACAGTGCAATTCTCCTTTGGCAAAGAGAACATGCACCTTAGCTCTTCTGGTTTGCCAAAGGAGAATTGCCCTGCCATTTCTTGCAGTTTACGATTGATCTATCTTATTTGCTATATTTATGTCTTCTGTTCCCCATTTTCTACTGGAGTCTTGCTCCAGATTCTTGTGGTTGTATGACATGGAATATATTTAAGTTCCCTATATTGTACTAGTTCTCCGTGAAGATAATTCTTTTCATTTCATTGGAACTGTTGACGATGTATGATTCTTCTGAAACTAAATTGTTCTTTGTGTGTGGCAGGAGGTCCTGGAGACAGAAATGAGAGATATAACCTATCTTCCAAAATATCTGACAGTCTCACAAAGCAGCAACATGAAGAAAGCTATTATTCACAATAGTGATGAAATAAATAGAAGTTGAACTTTCAGTTTGTGACATTCTTTTTTTGCTACTTTGCTAGTGTACCATGTATAAGTGAGAATTGAACTCTCATGAAATGAACGAGTTAATTTGTTTCTTTCTAACACATTTATTGCCACAAATAAATACTAATATGTTCAAGAGACAAATGCGTTACGTTAATGTAGCATAATTTAATATCGAGATGCTAGATTTTGATTCTCAACTCAAATATTCAATAAGAAAAGCAAGATAAAGTAATTTGGCAATGCATAGCCATTTTTTATTGACAATAATTAACTAGAACAACAATTTTAATAACAGATTCGATGCATCACGGCGGAAAAATATCTTGCATGACAGTTTTATTATTTCATACTTCTTTCTAAGACACTAGTGATTGCATGGATCACTAATTTTCGCTCTTTATCCCATAAATATGTTATTCATATAATATAGAACAACTTCGTTTTTTTTTCCCCTGGAAACTCACTGATCGATATCCTTTGAAATTACTATTTTGTCGTTCAATTATGCTGAAGCCCCTGGCTTTTCTGAGGGCCACTACTTGTAGTAGACTTAAACCTTTTTTCTGAGTAAAATTTCTAAAATCCATCCGAAAGGAGATATTATGTATGCGTGTTTCTCTTTAGGGTCACTGTTTTGGAATTCTATTCTTGAAAAGGTGACAAAGACAAGAATAAGCTTGTCGGGCAGAAAGATCCAGAGGCATGTTCCCTCTCTCTCACCTTTATGAACAAGCTGAAACTTCTTTTTTGTTTAACTACGACTTGGTCAAGACTAATTAGGGTTTTAAGTAGAGTTTTAATTAATCCTACTTTTATTAGCTTGTGGTACAGTTATGTATGTGTGTGTGGAAGTTTTCAGCTACTGTTAGATTTGATGAGATGGTGAGAGAAGAGAGATAAATCTTGCTTTTTGCTCATTGATAACTCTTTTACCGAGGTAAAAGTATAAATATATTGAATATATAATCTAGAAAAAATAGTCAAAAGATAGATTCTTAATCTCTGTCGAAGTATATATCCAATCATTGGTTCAAAAACTGTAACCTCCACCGCACAAGATTTAACACGGCATACTATGCCTTCTTCAGCATATCCAAAATATTTTTCCCTATTATTTATTTATTGTCGCAGCAAGAGCCCGTCTAATGATAATCAACAATGCAGATATGTAATTAGTCCCTTCTGCTCTCTTCTTTCATGTCAGAAATTATTGATGTGTATAGAACTTGAGATCTTAAGGAGGCTCTGTGTGTGTAGTTGATAGCCGATTAACCAAGGCTTGGGCTTTATTTAGTGGGATTACTTAATAACTTAGTGGATGTTAATTAGTTCATGGTTATTGTTTTGTTACTGTTGTTATTTTATTTTTAAAATTAGATTCTGGTTTAGTAGGGATTAGAGAGGATACGATAACTCCTATTACAATCCTGAGGATTATCGTAAAGGGAGTTTCACAAGGACAGTGAAAAATTATACAAGGATGAAAGACTGATAACACATCCTTGAAATCCTGAGGAATGATCCATGGCATATACCAATGTACTTGGATCGAATATCCATTACTGATATGAGAATAGTGCAGATACTTTGGAAGCTTGGCAACCCCAGCAATACAACCACCCAAACAAAAAATTTCATGCATGTCTACTTTTTATTGGTTATAGACCAGATTTTCGAAATCTTTAACTAATCTATACATTATTCGGTAGCCCTATGTGAACTTATAAGGGCAACAAACTTTCGTGGAGCTTTCAAATTATGATTTTGATGCTACATTCTTTCTTTTTTTTTTTTTTGGACCAGTGGCTCTAAATAGTCCCAAAAATTTGATTTCGGGTATACTAAAACTTCATACTCATCTATTATTTATAAACTCCACATAATCTTTGAGCGGCTTGTTTGACTGATACTATTGTTCTCTATTTAGGTTAGGTTTGATAAGCATAAAAAGAGTTTCATAAAACAAAGAAAAGAGAAAAATCCTTATGAGACATATTTGGCACACGCTATTCAAATTTTTAAGGAATTAAAAATAGCCTTTTTATATAGCCTCTTCTCCCTCGATCTACTCCTTTGCCATTTCCTAAAATTAAAATTAGCTTATTTCTACCAAACCTAGCCTTAATTAAAATGAAAATTCAACAAAAACTCAGTCAAGCTCAAGCAACGACAAGGTTGTCATTGATACCGGTAGAGTGTTAAAGCTATCATTTTATTGAATATGCATGTACTTCCACATCTGATCAACTGTACACAACACAACATAGAACTTAATTAATTAATCTGAATAAATTTTAGAGTTGTGTTGTTTTTCTACTAACTTGTCCTACAATGATCTGACCTTGTCTAAAAGAATGCACAATAGTCAACTGGAAAAGCAAATCCGATCAAATCGGAAGAGACAGTTAATTAAAAACATTATGAAACATATCAACAAATGTTCATACGTACCTTTAGGTACATATAATCAACACAGGGCTTCCATTCCCAGGCTAAGTTTCAAGTTCTATCCAGTCTAGTGGAGTTGAAGCCCGCTTTTACGAATTAAAAATTGAACATGACAAGGCATTCAGAAAACACAAATATGTACAAAGAGGAAAACAAATTTGGTGAAGTGCTTTTTTAAGTTGAGCTTGAAGATCATTAATCTGCAGAAGAATTTCTAAGCGAATCTCGTTAGGCAGGCTGTGAATGCAAAGGTGTTGAAAGTAGACGGTTTGCCAATAGGGAGACTGCTCAATAATTCATCTTGCTATGGCTTGCTGCTATGGAGAAAAGAGAAGAAACCATGGAATTTAAGACTGCAGAGAACAATGTTCATTGTCGCTTTGAGAGCAGGTGTCTGCCAGAAGTTAGAACTGATCCCCCAACGAATATGTCTTTTCTAATTCCTGATCTATTTGGCATCCCCCATGCTAGAACGGAAGAATACGTACAAAAATGCTGCCATTCATGAAAGTTTGTGGAACAGGTAATGACTTGCAGAATCAAGAAAATGAAGGCATGCTTGTCCATTTTTGTCATATCATATATTAGGCAATTAATTAAAAATCAGATCCAACGTTGGATCGAAAATATTACGGGAACATGATTTTTATGGTTGAACCGATTAGACTAGTTGTCAAAGCAGTGATGTAATAATTAAATAATTAAAAATAATATTATTTATAATATATATAATATTAAATTATTAAGAAAATAAATTTAAGTAGTTCAAGTTTATAATAAATTAAAAAATTCACATGCTAATAATATATATTAAATCATTGCAAGTAATATTAAAATATTTTAACATAATAATATTATATGACCATAACATTATAAAATGATTATATAATACAATGAAATTTTTTATTTTTATAATTAGTAATTTTAAAATATAAAGGGAAATAATATTTTTACTCTATAATAATTTTTGTAATTAATAATTTTGGCCAAAAAATTAAATTTAGATTAAATTTTACATAAATTAAAAACCATCCGATTCTCTAAAAACCAGTCCGATTTCTCGTTCAATTTCAATTTTCAACTTAAAAATCAGTTCAAAGCGGTCTAACACGATCCAATCCCTAAAAAGGTCTAAAGTTTAAAAACGGGCTGTTGTTATCTCCGGTTGACGGTCCAACCATCCGGTCTGATCCGATTCTCAAAACATTGATACTAGGAACTTTGATGAATGCAAAACTTAAAAGATACACACACATATATATTGACTGCTTGTTCTCTTTCTCATAATCTTTATGTTCCTCCAAATTTATTGCTAGTGTCACTGCTACTTTTGAAAGTAGCATGAAAAAAATTGTATTTAACAATTAATAGTAACAATAATTTTATCCTTCTAAATAAAGTTGGTTATATGATTTCAAAATATCATTAGATTTAATAAAAAATCATCTATGTAAATATATTATTTATTAAGAGATTCCGTTTTATAAAAAATGTTGTATTTAACATTTGTAACAAATTTTAAGAAATATCGAACCATGTAGGCATGTTAAAAAATTTGTCTCTGTTCCTCACTAGAACATACAAACCCTGGAATTTTGCGAATTTGTTTAAAAAAAAGATTATCGTGATATATGACACAGCAATTAAAATATCCCTTTTTTATTCATGCTTAAAAGGAGAATCTCAAATCCTATTGAAGAGAAAAGGAGTCTTGTTGAGGCCCAACTACACCCATGTCTCTCCCTTCTTCCCCACATAATTTTCTCCCGGCCGGGGTGGAATCAAATTAACGATCACGCTCACTTCATTTCACTACATACTAGCCCCGTTTTTATCACAAGAACACAGGAAGGAGGCAAGAAGAAAATTAAAGACAACTATTAATTAGAAAGATGTGATGAACTTGGGACCTCACAGATATAGGCCTTTAATCATGTTATGAAGAACACAGTGAAAATTATGCCAAGAGAAACTATAATGTTACAGCGGCAAACCATCCGATTCATAATTAGGGAGAGATGGACGCTGTTGAATGAAGAAACCATTGTGTCTACTCTCTAATCACATGAACTATATATATGGATGGAAAAAATTCGAGTTAGTTGCATATATAATTAGTTGTTGTTGTGTCCGCTAGATGTGTTATCAACTGGGGACAAAAACTTCACCACTAAAACTCACATAGAGCTGGATGCATGTAAACTGCCTCTTAATGCAAATTTATTTAATGGTATTTGCATGCATACAATTAATCCCCCACTAATTAAGAATCTCGCATTCTATGGTGGCAGTTTGTTATCATTTGACTATTAATGGCAGTAAAAGCCGACTCTAAAGTCAACTATTAAAAAAAAAAAAAGCACTGCCTCATTACAATATATATAGACTTGTAAATAACTGCAACTAAAATTACTCTCAATATAACAAAACAACCTATATTTATATATATTAATATTCACATGAAAAAATAAATAATCCTTATTATTGACCTGAATAGAAGTGAAAAAGTATTTCCCTTTCCATAAAAAATAGTGAAAAAATCTTAAGTTACTCCACAAATCCAAAATTTATAAACATCCTCGAGATTTGTTTGGAAGATAATGGAGAATAGTCATCATATTAGGTATATCCGCTGCATTAAGAGAACTAAATAATTTTAATTAATTTCAGTAAAATATACACTGAACCCACCCGGACCATGAACAACATTTCACCTTTACGAAAAACCTCATTCATGGCTATAATCGTTCCAAATAGAAAAATTGGAAGTGTGTGTGTGTGTGTGAAATGTATATTGCCCACTTGTGAAAAGCTTGAAGGGTTTGAAGTTAAAAATGGGAGGCTTTCATTGGATCTTGAGATAGCTAGCCGGTCATCTTGATTGAGTGCAAGCTAGAGCAGAACTTAATTCAAGTTGAAATTGAATTCTAAAATTATGGCACATATATATATATATATAGATGTTGGAAAGGCTAAGAAAATAAAGACAGTTAGAGAGAAGGAAAAGAGAGTAAAATTTATGATGAAGAGAGTAGCAGCAAAATTGCTAGGCAAATCCCCTTTGGCAGTGATCACACCAAGTCATTAGCCATGGATGGATGTTAGTAGTTTGTGCTTAGGCTAATTGGTGGGTGCCCGCCAATAGGGAACTTGCCCTGTAATGTGGCTGCCACGAAGCCTTACACACAGCCCTACCCTACCCTCTTCAGTCCCTCTTATTTATTTGTTTTCTCCATTCAGCATATCCTCTGGAACTATCCTATTTCACGTACCTTTTTAAAAATGTGGTCGATCACTTGACACAATTCCAAATATTTACAGCATATCCTCTATATGTGCTTTTCAGTGTCACTCTGTTAATTTTGTCTTCCATCATCTTAATTACTCCCTTAACATGTTTCTCTTAAATGTGTATATATATATATACACTAGCTAGCGCGCGGCTACGTATAAGTCTGTGTGTGCATGAGTATGCATGCGTAAATTGATAAAAATGCCAAATGGCAATATCACTTGGAATATTAATATAATATAGTAAACAACGTACGCAATTAATTAACTGAAGTTGAATGAACACATAAATGTGTACGTCCCTGCATGAACTTGTAAGGTCATAATAATTAAAGTACTTTGAAGACAATGACGCATATTATTGGAATATATGATTTTAGACTGTGTGTTTTCCTTTATGAGGAATCCGATTTCCTTGAAAGTGAGCGAGACAGAAGATGCTGGAGCATATGTGATGTAGCTTAATTTGGACGTGAGGTTTGGTAGGAAAGACACGACCAATAAAATTGGACCCAAAAGTTGCGTATACGTCGAAACTAGAAGCGGCGTTTGATTTGATTCTTTGCTTCTTAATTATACATATAATGGATATGGGAGCATGCGCGGGAGAATCTTAATAATCTTTGGTGCCCACTCTTTAATTAAGAATTAAGAAATGCAACTAATTCATGGGATTTAGATATGGTGCATATCCTTATTGGACTTATTTCCTATGAAATTGACGAAAATAACAAACTTTTGAATATGTGATTGTTCTACAAATAACGCCTTAAATGCTATCATTTGAATAATAAGCTAACTTTATTCAGGTTGGCTTATTTTGAACTCATTTCTTATATTAACAATTTAAATTAATTTCATTTGAATTACACTTTTATAGCTTGAAGTTTTTCATTATTTTATATCTTATTTTATTTAGTAAAAAAATGTTGAAATTTAAATGGTGACGATGATTCATCATCATTAGAAAGCAGCAATATTCATAAACAATCCGGAAGATGATAAGTCAATGAACAACCACACTCATTTCATGTGTGGACAGAATCCATTGATGCAAAAACATAATTTGAGGGACCAATTGTAATGTAAAATGGGACAAATCTCCTTTGGCATGGCATAAGTCAAAGAAAGCACCATAATAGACTATCTTGGAGGAGACCCTATATGTCCTGTAATGCTAACTGTAATTAGCTGAACCTGAATTAAGCTGCAGGGAGATGATGGTCCTACTCACTAGCACCTTTGCCCATTTATTTCCTCAGACATTAACATAAGCATATCCTTTAATTTGTGACAATTACTAACCCCATTCTTCCTTTATGATTTTAGTTTCGACCTCCTAACTTTCCTAATCTGCTGCTAATAATATTAATTAAGGGGATCCACACTACTATCACAGGAGCTATAGTCCACACCTTTTCCTGCTTCCTTCGTTTGTTTGTTTGTTTCTTCAATTTTTAGCGCCCTTCACAACGGGGAAGGGATAACATAGGATCCGGAAAAAGCAGAAATAAGGGACCCAAAAAGTGATATTGCATTTATGCAGTAGCTCGAGGCTGCCACTGCACCTGATTGATTTCATAGTGTCATTTCCATCACATTATGTACCTGTACCACCATTGAAACCTGATAGAATATTGCTATATATACCCTATATCCCCTACTCTCTTATGTATTCTCTGTCATACATCCCTTCTTAGTGCTGTCAAGTGTCAACGTTTTTTCATTACTACTATCTTTCTTACCTTCTCATTTTCACATGATCTCAGTGGAAAATTCACTGAGTCCTTCATAGTGGAACCTGCTAGTTGTAAAACTATTTCTCCTCAAGTGGCAGTTTGTCATTTGACTTCAACCTGCCAACCTCTTCAAATAGGCATTATCTATCACATTATTATTCATGGAGAAGTGAGAGTCATTAAATCTTATGTGACAATCTCATTTCTAAGCATGCTTTCGAAATTTATAATAATAATAATAATAATAAATGCTTGTTAAAAAAAGTCTCATTGGCGAATACTAGTCTTACTGATTCTCCCTTCAGAACTGATACTGCCTCTATCTGACAACTCACGAGCCTGCAAGATGCTGATGACCCCAACAGAGTGAGAGTCTCATTGGCAACTCAATTAACTTAATTGAGAAAAACAGTTTTGTGTGGAAATTAGTCATTAAAAGCTATGCCCAAAAATGTTTGATGGGTTATCAAAATTCCTAAACATTTTGAACATTACTCTCTTTTTCAGTAACCTACTATTCGTTCTTTCTTTCTTATTCCCACTTGAAGCTCAAATAACCATATGAGCCAAAGAAATGTTTTGGTTTGAAGAAAAATTGGGATAACCCATTTTGGTCATGTGAACCTGGAGCGGTGGAGGGAGGAGAAGCAGACGAAAAGCAAAGAGCTTTAGCAAGTAGCCAGTGAATAGATACAAAACCCATGCTTCCTTTTTCCAATTGAGAGAGAGATGTGTCAAGCACATGTGGACAAGAAAAAACAATAGGAAAGTGAGTTTTTTTTTTAACGTCGAAACATGAGAGAGGTAATGTTGTGATGCATAGCTAGGCCCTTAGAAAGAGAGGTTAGGGCGTACAACAGAACAAGGCTAATAAGAGCAATTTAAGGAGACATGCAACTGCTAAATTCCAAAATTTCTCTATGCCTCCGGGTGTTGATGTCTGCCCCTAAGAATGAGATAATTGAAAAAAGACAAGTGTTTTCAATTGCCTTTTTTTATGCAGGCGATGTGCTCTATGCTTGTCCTTTACTGGCTCAAACGAATGAATCCCACTTTTGTTCTTGACTCTGTTTGCTGCAATTCACATTTACAATTAACTACTAATTCTTCAAATTCCATATCTTATCCATTCACATGTGTGGGGCAAAACTATACAGTGCCTGTCCTTAATTATTAAGGGAGCGTCCATCAACTGATCCATATCATCCCAACAAATATTCCATCACTGCTAGCTTCTAGGAATTAAACAAAACTCATAAAACTCTTCTCAATCTTATAACTTGAAGTTTTGATGATGGATGAATTATAAGTCCTCATTTGATGCATAGAATAAAATATAATAAAAAAATATGATTTTATGGACAAAATATTTGCATTTTGAATTAAAATTCGTGAATAATGATAACTAAAATATAATAAATATTATATGTGTCTTATGTTTTCTATAATAAAATATAAATTCCTTTTGATTACAAATACCAAAGAGGGCATTAGTTAATGGATATTCCAATATCACTGTTCTAGTTTCGATAATTGTGAACCCACATTTATTGATAAATGTATTCATTTTGCATTGCTTACGAAGATTAATCTATATTTTATTTATTTCATTCATCAAATTCAGGCTATTTAGATTAGAGAAGTAACTTAATTTTTTGTCAATGAATTTTGAAGTGGAAAACTTGAAATTACAGTGCATAATGTCTAATTATTGAGCTCATGAGTAGGAAAAAGGTGCTTTAAACAAGACAGAATAGAAAAAATGTCTCTAATATGATCAAGTGGGTTCCAATAATTAATATTACTTTAGGAATTGATTGAAGCAGGGTGGAGCCAGCGAATCAGATTGTCCAGAAGTTGAAAAGGGACGATAGAGAATAAAACAGTGGTGGTGTCAGAACATGTGATACAGCTATGGCCACTAGCTAGTGAAGGTTTTGGGTATGGGAGAGGGAGACAAAGCAAAACGAAACGAAAGTGAAACAGAGTCCCGTGAAGAGGGAAGACTGATGTGTATGTACGTATATGTCTCATTGGCAGTCACTGATGAAGTGATGATATTTTCTGATTGAGACCATCCTTTCCTATTGCCCACTGGTTCACTTCCCACAACCCTTCCCATGCAAAAATTTTAACAGTCTCATGATGAATATGACAACTATTTCAGCCATTTTTTTCCTTCTCATTCAATTATGCCATGCCTCTCCCTGTTTAGCTCCTGTGATTCCTTGACCAACCAATCCCCTTTGCTTACTTTTAACAAAATAAACTTTTTACCTTATTGAGAAGCCTGTCCGCTTCACAGTTCACACCTCTTCTTATTTGAATTTCTAAGTACTAAAAAAGGATGTCATTTTGAAATCAAACAATGACAACCCTTCATTTTGACTTGAGACATTAAACCTGAAAGGACTGTCTGTAACTTGGAAAATTGTGATTCAAATTGAACCGAAAACAAATGGTGGGAAGCTTTTTTCTTTCTTCTTTTTTGTTTTGTGATAATTTTTTGTTGTCAATTGTCATTACTAGTAAATCATCGGGTGGCACTTGGCCATAAAAAAAAAATCTCAGGGTGGTACTGATCCCTTCCTATTGATGATAATGCACCATGTTTCAAGCAGTATATCGAAGAGAAATAAAACTAATCTATATAACATGTTTGAATTCTAATTTTGTCAATTTTTTTGGGTCACATTGCAAGGACAATTTTTTGGTCAGTTTTTGTAGTTTTGATGTGAATGGCATGCCTTTAATAAGACCAAATAGATCAATTAATTGAGATTCTCACTAGACTTGTATAAAGAAAATAAGTTATATTGAGCAAATCGTGATCATCTGGGGAAAAAATGACATCACAAAACACAAAAGAAAAATATATATATATATATATATATCCGATTTTTTTGTGGTGACAAAAAAAATCTGATGTTGGGTTTTCAAATTTGTTTCCCACTTGTAATTTCATATTTCATATAAGACAAAGCGATAGTGGGTATGGTTTTTATGGCAATCTGCATCAGAAAATTACCATGAGTTACCCAACACTTAATTCACCGACTATAAAAGGCAAGCCAGAGTTTTGTACTCTCCTCAAACAATATTCACAAGAGAGACAGAGATAGAAAGGCAGGGCTAAAACAGAGGAGATGGGTCTCAGGGAGCAGAAAAGGATGTCACTGCGCAGAAGACTTCACCTTCTGCGAGCTCATATCAACCCCAAATCTGTAAAGCCATGAAACTTATCCAAACCTAATCTCTTTCTTTTCCTTTCATGTTTTATCACGGTTTAAGTCTTTTGATGAATGTGCTAAAGTTTGATAATACTGATGTATGTGTTGAAGGCCAAGAGAAGCTTCATTACCAAGAGCACTGTTCTACAAATGTACAAGCTAAAGGTCATGTTGGAAACAGTCAAAAGAGAGTACGCCAATCTCATAGCAGCAAGAAGAGAATACCAAAACCTTCTGAAGCATGTTCAAGAGCACAAGGTCTTCTCACTTGTCATCTCCCTACACTCCCTTTTTTTTAATTTTATTTTACTCACAGACAAATATCAAACACATGGCGGACATATAACTGAGCATCCTAGAATTAACTATGTGTTAAACTGTGTTTTGATGAAAATGAACAGAATGTGAAAGTAGAGAAGGTAGCAGAAGGAACCTTTGCGCTGAAGGTAACTTGCGAGAAAGGAGGAGACAAGCTGGTTGCAATCTTAGAGGCCTTCGAGGAGAAGGGTCTCAATGTTGAGCGAGCCAGAGTTTCTTGCGACGATCGTTTTTCTATGGAAGCCATTGTGGTAGCTGAAGACCAAGCTGTGGACACTAGAAATGTTGCTGAAGCGCTTCTTAGGGCCATTGGGAAGCAAAGCGGCGAGAATGACTCATGAAAGGTTAAAATATCTTGTGGTTAGAATCTCCAGTGGACTGTATTTGTTCATCGTCTTCTTGTGTCTGAGACTACTTAATACCAATCTCCAGTTACTCTTCTGCATTATACACTGAATTGAGTAATCCCTCGATCCTCCTTCCAACTTGTTTGTTGAGGGATTCAAAACCTTTCACCTTCAGACATTGATTTTGTAAAACAAGGAAGAAAAAAAGAAAGACTTTCCTTTTACAGTTACTTTCTCCCCCCTGTTTGAACCCAATTGATGGAAGATTTTAAAATGTAAATTAACTTATACATTTTGTTAGATAATAATTTTTTCCTTACTGCGAAAGTAAAATGATAGTATTTTGAACTGCTTATGTGAATCTTTCTATTTTTCTTATAATTGATATTGCTATATATATATATAATATTACATCTTCAAAAAGAGTATCCTTTTTATCGTTATTAGTTATTGGGCTCTTAAATCGTACATTTTCAGTTTTTATAAGTTTTAAAATTGTTTCCTGTGCTACTAAGGTTAGCTCATATTATATGAGAAATGATGGAATATTTTTCCTTGCAGCTGAGAAAATTTCACACCTATGTGGTTCAACATAACTCAATCCGCCGAATTAGTAAAGATCAAATGTAAATCCTGAAAATCAATTGTTATTGAAATAAAAAACTATTCCGTAAGTTTTTTAAAATATTATGTTTATCTTGTTTCTAATTATTGGGACACTACCAGTACCAGATAATAAGAAAAAACTTCTTAAAGAATGAATCTTATAATGATAAAATTTAAATGTCAAACAACTAAGACATGTATATTTCAAAAGTGAGAAACAAAAAGTTTAGAGCTTTGAAAAATGTGTGGGAGCCCCCACTAACTTAATAATTCTACTAACTGGCCAAAAATAATTCTATTAATCTACTTATAAAACCGTAGTATCCAAAAAAGAAAAAGCAAAAAACCACGGCTTTTAATTTTCATTAATTTTAAAATAAAGAAACTGAATTGAAATAGAGCCAAGCCAATTACCGAACAAAATCAAGAATGAACTCAAGTAAAACACCTTCACCCTTAGCTCTTAGCCCTTAACAAAACTGAAAAGCCAGTGGACTTTTCTATTTTGGACTACAGAAAATAAAAACGGAATGAGGCCCAATGGTTTGACTGGGCCATCCGTTCCAAATGAGATAATGATAACTACTAACTCTGGCTTCATAATGAACAAAATAAGAAAGGCCCAGTTTCACTTTAAGAAAGAACAGAATCATTTCCCAAAACAATATCAGTAAAATAATGGTAGCCAATTCAAGTGATAAGGACTCTCCACATTTTAAGTAAATTGAGAGTTGTGAATGAAAAAAAATCACATGGGAGAAATACCCCCATTTAAATCTGATAATGCTTAAATCTAAATTAGATATCAGATAATTATATTTAAAAAAAAAATCAATAGAATCATTGAGCCACTACGAGATTCATCCTATAGAGTCCAAACAATTTGGGAAAAAAAAAAGTGCATGAGTTAATATATGGTTTTATTAGTTTCAATGGCATGAGAGAACTCGTGAATGGAGGAGGAGGATAAGAGTATTTTATTGTGGATACTATTGACGTAGTGGAGGCAAAGAATCATATTGTGGAACCCCTAGAGAAGTAATTAAATTAAATTAAACAAATAACAAACTACTGCTTCGATTTTGTCGTCATACTGATCCTTTATCGATCCTTATTTAATACGAAACAATTAACGCTGTGACTTTAACTGAGAATTAGATCCATCAAAGTCTAAACCATCATATTTGTATATAGTGAAGAGAGCAATTAGGGGCAAATTAAAGTTGCATGTGTTTCTTGGGATCGATGATGCATGGACATGGTCCCCTTCCACGTTCAACCCTTCAAATATCATATCCCTTTTGCACATTTGTCATGGTTGTACTTACTTGTAACACATTCACTGAACACTAATTTTTTTTTATTGAAATGTTCTTAAAATTTTATTTAACTGAATTTGTCTTCCAGAACATTGTTAATAAAGCACATTCTTCTATATTAACATACATTTAAAAATCATAAGTTCCGTATGACATATGGGATATATGTATAGACGAATGTGATACGGACAATCTTTGTTTTGCAGACATTATTTCTGTGATCAATTATAAATCAATTCAAAATAATTAATACATCAAGTTAACGATAGTGATTCATACTTTATAGGTATTCAATGTATTTTGCTGTGTTTGGATTGTATTTTTTAAAAAAAAAAAAATCAATCTTTATATGTAAGTTTGAAACGAGATTAGTGTATGGTATCCTTGATTCGTACCATGCCTCAAACTAAATTTACAAAAGTAATAACAATAATACTTGAACTTAATATTAAAGGAAACTTGTCTTTCAACTAAAATATTAATTTGTGGATGATTTTTTTGTTCGAATATTTATAATATGTACACTGAATTGAATGAATCAGAAGAGATTTCATTAAAATGTAAACTTTTTTTTTTCTTTTGGGATATTTCACGGTGAGACTGAATGAAGAGGGACCATATATAAAATATTCATAGATTCGAATATGTGACAAGAAATTCCTCAAAATTATAAGATAGACATGAAATAAAATTGCAAAAACAAAACAGAAAGAAAAGAAATAATAAGACAATAAGTTTAAAAACAAAAAAAAGGTGCCTCTGATCTCACCCTTTGCATCATTCCTATGTCAAGTTGAGGAATGAGGAGTGAATTAAGTTACCAAATATCATTTCATTATTTTAATTTAACAAAGAAACCAATGGCGAATATTTTTTTTCAATTATAAATATCAAATTCAATGCAGTTGTTATACTCTTATAATATTGTTGAGAATGGTGTAAAATAATGGGAAATACACGTTTTTTGGATCTGGAAGTGGAAGACATGTGAATTAAATTGAATTGGCTGGTTCACATGGACAAGAGCGTTGGGATTACTAAACAGTTTTGTTTGTAAGATACACCAAAGATAGGATTCTACTGTTTTTGTCTGTACACATTACATGTATACGTTCCTAGACTCATCCATACTATATGTTGTCTTGTAGAAATTTTTTTATTTCATAATATAAGGTATTATATAATGATTTATTTCTTTTACTTCTCATTCATTTAATGGTTAGTCTTATAATTTGTGTTAAAGTGATAGAAATAAATGGAATAGATAGGGATAAAAAAAAATTTTTTAATTGTTTAAGAAGTTAAAGAAGTAGTAAAATTTTATTAAGATACATAAAATTATTAAAAACACCTTATAATATTATAAGAAGCAAAGGAAGTATATGGTACTGTTTCATTTAAATCTGCGAATATTCTTATCAGCCACCCATTAATAGAGTCCATAATCTGGATATACATACACGTATATATATATATATATATATAGCCCATCATGACTAAAATTAATAAGTAATTAATTGAATTTTTCCTTTAATAAAGCTGTCGTGCAGGACAAGTTTGTGTTGGTTTGGCTATAATTATATATATGTAGATGTGAACAGGGAAGCTTTTGTTTCTTCAAAGTGAGGCAGCCCCTTTTATGAACCCTTTGAATTTGACAAACCCACTAGCATTGAACAAATTTCTTAGTTAAGTATATTTTCCGTAATAAGAATATGTAAAATTAATTTGTCAGAAGACAGCTAGGTGCATTAAGTATTTTTTTTCAGTTAATTTGAACCGTAATATATTCATATTTTTTTAAAAATTCATTTTATATGTATTTTTATACATTTAATTTTTTTTAATGTACGTGATTAATTTATAACATGTAAAGAGATTAAATAATAATAATAATGGTGTAACACTCGGAAATGTGACTTGGACGAATGCGCGAATAGAAAAGAAAAAAAAAATAAATTAGATTTTCAAACGAAAACCGACTTGTAAAGAGTCATTACCAAAATTTTTAAAAAAAATCTTCAAAAATTGAATTAAGAAAGAAAATGATGGTCTACGTAATCAGAGTTGAGTTTGAAAGTTTATTGTGCATGTAGAAGGTGTTAAGCACCCAACAACATATGTTTTTAAGAACGATTACTTTTAGTTGATTATGCAAATTAATATGGTTTTCAAAGTATTTTAGTTATTCCTTTAGGAAAATACTTATATGATTTTCCTTATTTACTTTTTGAGTTATTTTTCAATTAAAAATTAACATGTGAATTATTTTTTAATATATTGTAGATTTAGTCATTTATTATATATTAAAAGTTTTAACTTCTCAAACTTAAAAAAAAAATTAAAAGGTCTACATGCTAAATTTTAATTGGAGAATAGTATGAAAAACATATAAGAAAAAAAATAAAAATTTAATCATATTCTTTAATAGTTCACATGCGAAGATAGGGGTAAAAGAGGAAGAGATTAAAAAAATTAAGGAAATTTGCAAAAAAAAAATAAAGAAAAGAAATTAAATAAAAAAATCAGGGAGATTTGGAATCAAAATGAGGAAAAAGAATTAAGAAAATAATTTAAAAAATATTTATTTATTTATAAGGGCGAACTTTACCCAGAATCAGAGTTTGAAGTTTACGTACCTTATAAATTGAATCAAAATCCACATAATTCATATTAGAAATACATGTTTGTGCGTTAATATTTTTTAGTTAAGATTTTGTGATAAAAGAAAGTTAATTGAAAATGATTTATCCTTTTTTTACAAATAAAACGATTTTTTGAAATTTGGTAGTTTTAATTTGCAAAGGATAATTTAGTTTCATTTACTTACTCTTATTTATTTAATTTTGAAAATATATTTTTTATTTTTTAAAAAATCCTTTTATTTATTTTTGTTTCTTTTAATTTCTAAAAATATTTTGATTTCTATTTTTTGTATTTTTTGATAAATTTCTCTTATTATTATTATTATTATTACTACTACTACTACTACTACTACTACTACTTTCTTACTTTATAAAAATACAATCATTCTACTTGGTGTAGACTCACCATCATGCCCAATAGACCAATTTCTCAAGTACCTACGAAAATTTTAAACTTCGTGATGTAAAGGTTTTATTATATTTTTAAGGTGATAATTTAGGAAATACTATTATTATTTATTTTTTATAAAATATAATTATTTTCTTAAAATGAAAATACCTTTCAAACAATCATCATTTTAATAAATTGTGTGTAACATTGTGAACACCGTATTTTGTCCGGGTAATTTTAAAATATATATATAATAATAAAAAAATGATGAAAAAATAATAATTATTATTATAATAAAGAAAAATAAATAAAAATTAGAAAAAAAGAAGAAGAATTTTTGGACCCAAATTCAGCCTGGAAACAAAAAATAATAAATAAATAAAGCCCAAAATTTAAAAAAAAAAGAAGAGGACCATATTGGGCTGAAATCATTTCAGCCCAATAAGTCACGAGCCCACAATTGGGCTCGTGACCTGGTCCTTTTAGGGCGTCCGGGGGAGCCCTTTAGGGCAGAGGAGAGCTGGGGGGATGGGGGAGCAATGAGCTACAAAAAGAAAAAGGAGAGGGAGGGCCGCGTGAGAGGGAGCTGAAGAAGGAAAGAAAAAGAGAGAGAGTACAGGAAGCAGAGGGAGACCGCGGTGGGGCTGAGAGAAAACCGAAGGAGCCGCAAGGAGAAACCGAGGAGGAGGCCGAGCACGGAGGGAGGAGAGCTCAGCCGTGAGCGTGAGGACGCGAGGAAGGAAAGGAAAGAAGGAGAGGGAACTCGGCCGAAAGGGGAAGAGAGGAGAAGACCGCGGCTAAAATAAAAAAGAGAGGACCAAGGGTGCTATGGTTCTTGGGGGATTAGGGCACAGGGGAATTGAGCGAGAGAGACCGCGGGGATAGAGACGAAGGAAGAGGGCTGGAATTGAGGGCTAAGAGGACGAACAGAGGGAGTCTGAACCAGGAAAGTGGTGGTGCCGCGAGGAAAGAAGAAAAGGAGAGGAGAGAGGGAGGAACAGAGCTGAGAACAAAAGTGGAGGCCGAACTCGAGCGAGGGAATCAGAAAGCGACAAAATATTTCCTTCACAACTCCGTACCAAGGACAGTAAGTTAGTGGTGAGGGCGAGAGCAATGGAGGGACAATCCGGACGAGCACTAATTGGGCGAGGGAGGACATTCGGGGCAACGCACAAAACCAGGAAAGGAAAGGGGCAGCTGTCACGCGTTTGAGAAGGGAGGGGTTCCTTCACTGGCAGAGGCCTATAAAAGGACGCGAGAAGGAACCCAGTGGGGGGGATTTTTGGGAAGTTAGAGACAGAGAGAGATCAGAGAATTTCTGGAGAAAACTAAGAGGCCGAGGAGGGCATCCAAAGAAATAGAGGAATAGTGGAGTTACAGGAGAAGGCAAGGGACTCGGAGGAAAGGACGACTTGCAAGGTTTTGGAATCATCAACTGGTAGCCTTTGTTTTAAAATTCAGACTTTGAATTGAAGTTTTTTTGCTCATATTCCTTGCTGCTTCCTCATCGTCTTTCCTTTCCCTTTACTTTGAAGTCTATTAATTAATTTTGTCTCTTGATTTGGTCATACGAGTTGTTTCGGTACTCCATTTGTGTGGGAGATTATCATTAAACTGTGTTTGGCAGGTTGTGTAGATGAGCTATGTTCCTTTAGGATAAATGCAAAGTGCTCTGTGAATCTATATGTTATCCTTTCATGGATGGATGAATTGATTCTCCGTTGTTTCAGGACATGGGTTTAGTTTTCTCAATTTGTTTTCTCGAGTTATCTCATTAAGCTGGTTATGGTTGTTGTTGTCTCGTGAAATGTCTTTCTGGGCCCTTTTGAAATCTGGATATCTTTTATAATTGTGAGAGATGATAGGTAAATTTGCTCTCAGCCGTGATTGTGATCGATGTGTTGTAGCCAGACCTTGTTGTCTCTGGTCTAGGATTATCTCTCGCAACATATGTGCCCTGAATAGCAGTAAGCAATAGGTTGAAAGGTAAATGAGATGATTCTCTTCTATCTATGGCTTAGGTCTTTCTTGCATCTTCCGATGCACTTTTCAGTTTTTTTGATTCATTGGCTTTAAATCATGCTCAATTTCGAAGCATGTCCCCATTATCAAGTTTTGAATAGTAGGAATGTAAAGTGTAGACTAGGTCTCGCATAAGGGTTTTTTTAATTGATTGTTAAAAATGAAAATATAAGTAGGATTATCACTTTAGTTGTTTTGAAAGTACTATTCCAAGTTTGTTTAAAAAAAAAAAGAAGAAGAGAAAAATGAATTCTCAATTGTTTTGGTTTTACATAGGGAAGTAGGCATAATTTATAAATAAAGAATCATGGAAGCGCAAATAATTTTTAAAATAAATAAATGATATATATATATAACGTAGTAATTTATCCTAATCCTTTTCTTTTTGAGTACTTTTTTCTGTTAAAAAAAAAGAAGGAAAAAAACAATAAAAATAAATACATAGAATGATAATATAAAGAGGTTCTCTAAGTTTTGTTATAAGAAAATAGGTAAAAATAAAAAGATAGATAATATATGATAAATTTTCAAGTTCCTTTTCTTACTTTTCTTTCCTTTTATAAAAATGTGTTGCCATGGCTACATTTATTTTTTATAAGGCTACATTTATTTTTTATAAGGAAGTAAAAAAAAATAATAATAAAAAATAATAAAATAATAAAAAATAATAATTTATGTAGATTTTATTTTTCTTCAATTTTTATCCTTTAAATCGGTTATTTTTCTACTCTGAGTGGTAACACCGGGGACATTTAAGCATTAATCAACAATTTGTGAGTGATAAAGTCGCCACATATGTTGATTATTTCTTTTTAGTAAGGATGGTATGTTAAATTCTTCTTAATGTTTTATTTTTTATTTTTTTATTTTTTTATTTGTTATCTTTTTTTTATTTTTATTTTTTTAATAAGAGAATTTTATCAATTATCCTTTTTATAAAATAATTCTTGCCAAATTATTTATTTTCCTTCCATGTTTTATTTACTCATTTTTATTACCGTTTCATAATAAAAGAATAATAATAAAATGGTTAGAACCAAAGTTATTCATTTCCTTTCAAGTTCTTATCCGTCTCGCTTATCTACTCCGAGTGGTAACACTGTGGGTATTTAAGTATTAATCAGTAACTTGTGAGTGATAAAGTCACCACATATGCTGATTATTATTTTTCAAAACATACGTGATGATCACATTTTTCAATTTCTTTTTTTAAAAATAGGTGTTAAAATGATTTTTGTAATAAAAATGAAACAAAAAAAAAATCATTTGGATAAAGAAAAAGAAAAAAGATTTAAAAATTTATTTTCTTTCGAACTTTTTGTGCCTTTTTGTCTCGAGTAACACTACCGTGAACACTTAGGTATTAATAGGTAAATGTGAGTGATAAAGTCATCACATGAACCAATTGATTTTACTATGTAAAAATAAAATTGTTTTCAAATATTTTCTTTTCAAATAAAAATGTTCAAATCACATATAATTTTAATCCTATTTTTTTAAATTGAGGAAAAACATATTTTCTCTTTTAGAAATTGAAAAAAACACAAAAATAAAATAAATAAATGAAAAGAGCAAATAATGAGAATTAACTTGTCTTTTACAAATTAAAACACACCAACCAATTCTAAAAATTGTTTTCTTTGTGGAAAGACAAATTATTTTCTATAAACCTCTATTTTCAAAGAATATATAAAAAATACCCACCCAGTGACACGTTTTTCTAGTCCAAACTACGTCGACTTTGATCTCTATCGCAGGGTACGTAGGCCCCAGACTCTCATTCTGGGTCAAGTCCACTCTTGTAAATAAATAATATTTTCCTCTTAATTTATTTTCCCCACCTTTTCATACCTTCATTTTATTCTTTATTTTCATTTTTACATTTTTTATACTTATTTTTGTATGTAAATAGTAAAAGGGCAATCAAAATAAGTTCTTTTAAAAGCCATAAAAATTGCATAATCAACCTAAAGTAACCGTTCTTAGGAACGGGTGTTGTGGGGGTGCCTAACACCTTCCCCACTCACAATCGTACTCCCGAACCCAACTCTGATTCGCAGACCAATCCTTATCCTTTTTTATTTCGGTTTCCCAAAATTTCCCTCAAAATTTTGATAGCGACTCCCTCCGAGGCCGGCCCCCTGCCGCGCGGGCCGGTCTCACCGTTTTTCTTTACCTCCACGCCTTCCGCGTCGCATCCTCGGGTGTGACAAACATGATTGAAATATCTACATGGATTTACTATCACACACAACAACACGGTTAACTAAGACAACTACAAAAGTTTCGAAACCTCCATGGTATGGTTGTTTGGGAAATTATTATAGATGATAAAGGTTCTATTGTTTGAATAACTTTTTATTATAAAAAGCATTACATTAATATTATTATTTTATTATATAATATATATTATTGAAAATTTCTACAATAAAGAGTTATTTATTTTAATGAACACAACTCACTCGTGTAACTTATATGTCTACATAGATTCGTAGACTCACATGACAACATGATTAACTAAGGTGTCTGCGCAAGTTCAAAAACCTCACGTGGCGTGATTATTTACTAATTGGATTAAAACCCTCTTTTAAAAATTAAGAAATGGAATTTTGCATAGATAGACCATGGAGCCTACCATTGAGAACGCAAATTAATCATCATACTCGTGTAACCCTAAAGTCTCACATGGCAGTTGGTTACCCTGAGCATCTACGATAGTTCAAAAACCTTCCAGACAACCTTAAAAGCAAACAAGAAGAATATATATTATAATAAATATTTAACAACATGTAGGATTTTGTGATGGTATGTATTAGAGTACATTCTACAATCAAATTCCAGACAACTACCACTATTCAATCACGGAATTTAACAGTGAATACTTCCCTTTGAAGTCCCATTGCTCCATACTCAAATATCACCATGAGATAGCCTCCTCCACTCATTCAAGCGGTTTCCATTGTCCAAGCGATATGCAAATACAAAAAGAAACAAGAGGCTTACAACCATATTTATTGAAATGACATCTCACAAGCTAAGTTCATGTGCACAAGGGTGGGATTATTCTACTTGTAAAAGAAAAAACTAACTTTCAAACTTTACAAACATTGACTCACAACATCATAACAAATACCAATAGGACAGATCTCAGATGCCAAAGACAAACCTCTTGCAAATGAATCCTAACATTCTTTCTCATTCATGCCATTTGTCATGATTCAAGTAATAAACATACACCAAAAGGAAGAGGTGATAAATTTGATATCTTGAAAGTCATGAGGAATGGTAAACTCGATCAAACATTAACTAGCATTCATGGTTGAGAGCCAAAAACGGTACATATAAAACATCAGATCCCCCTGACTTTTGACCATAGGCAACAAGAAAGAACTAACAATGGAATAGATTGAGCCACGAGAAAAAGGGTCACCAAGCTGCAATATATTTTTCCGTTACAATCAAGGTAACAAAGTGTAAGACTTTGGTTATGCATAGCACAACCTAATGCATATAGGCAAGGCAATTTCAAACAACCCCGCACATACAACAATTCTAAATTTCAAGGGACTAAGTGAAACATATTATCAAACCATTAAAGGGCACTTCAAGGGGAACAACTTAGCAACAATAATGGCAATGCAAGTTAGGATTGGGAAAGGAGGAACAAAAATAATAGCCATATCACCAAGATCATCTATGAAACAAAAAAAATCAATCCATGATTTCTCCATAACTGACAGTTGCCCAAATACAAAGACAATATACTAGCTTGAGGAGCTGGCAGCCAACTGATATAGCCACACATAAGCAAAATGTTGAATCCATAGGCACACAGAAGACAAGGAACAAACTAGCAATGCAACTCTACGGCTAGACTTCTAAGACAACTAATATTCATATGCTAGTTAAAGCAACTCTAAATTCAACCATTTTATTGGCATTAAGTAAATCCCAAAAGCGCAGAATGTAACACTATTTTTAAATGGAAATTTCATAGAGTAGAAAGCAACAACAAACAAATGCTCTCAAATCCATCCAAAACTTTCATGGTGGTTTAAGAGGTCACAAAAATCGCAATACAACATTATCATGTACCAAACCTCAATCAACCAGCAAATAAAGAAAATAGAGCATATGATCAGCAATCAAATTATCATTCTTCGACCCTATACATAAACTGAAACTTCTCAACTCATTATTCAAAGTTTGGGCCTAAAAATTACCAGTTCGAGAATCCTTTTGAATCTTGCCACTCGTCCTTCCTCTAAATCTCGTTCCCTCTACCTCGGCTTCTTCTTCTTCCTTTTTATCTCTTAGCTTTGGTCTCTAGGGTTTCTTCAGCGTGATCTCTTAGGGTGTGTTTGGTACGAGGGATGGGAGGGGAGGGATTTTAATGGAAGGGAGGAGAGAAGAGAAGAGATGAGATATGGAGGGAAGAAAAGGGGAAGGAAGGGAAGGGGATTGAGGTGAGGAAAGGGGATGAATTTTAATAATTTGTTATTAGATTTAGGAGGGGAAGGGAGGGAAGTTAATAATCATTTGATCATTTTACCCTTAAAATTAAAGAAGTTTTCTATCATTTTTATTTTAGTAATTATTTTATTTATATAAAAATATTAAAACCTTATTTTTTTAATCAAAAAATTTTTACATTCTATTTTTAAGGGAAAATTACTATTAAATCCCAAAACACTAAAATATTTTTTAAAAAGTTTCAACACTACGAAATATTACACCTAAGTCCCATGGTCAAAATCAGTATAAAATCTTGAAAAATAAATATAAAATCATGGAAGATTAGTATAAAAAATTTCAGTGTTGAGTATAAAATTATGCTTTAATATTTTATACTCATATTCCATGATTTTATATTCAATACTGAAATTTTTTATACTCATTTTTTGGAATATGGGTGTAATATTTTTTTGGTATTAGGACATTCAAATAAATATTTTTATGTTTTGAAATTTTTTTAATAAATTTTTTTTATTTTAAAAAATATTTATTATTTAAAAAAAAGGGGGTCAACAGCAGTAAAAACAATTATCCCCTCCGCCCCCTCAATTTCAGAGGGGACAGTTTGAGGGGGAGGGGAGCAACTCCCCTCCCTTCCCCTCTCAAACCCCTCTAACAAATGGGGGGTTAGGGGTTTTCTGCCTCGTTCAGAACTTTGTACTTGAACTCCCTTCATTTATTTGAATTTCCTCTATTCCTTTGAGATTTCGCATGCCATTCTCTGTCTCTTCTCAATCTCTCCTCTCTTCTCATACTTGTGCTCCCTCAGTCTCTCCTGCCTCACCATCATGCTCTATCATTCTAGTTTACTCCCCTTTGTCTCTTTCCCTGCCACTATACTACAGTGCAAGTATGAATTGAGGGGCGAGAGATTTGTCGTTTCCTCGCCTCCAATTGTCTCTTGCTCCGCTTCTCTGTTCTTCGTCTTTGCATGGATCGTGGCTCCCCTCTGTCTCTCTTGCTCTCTCCTTCACTTTTGGCCCGAACTCCAGCTCCTTTCTTTCTTTTGTTCTCGCATAAGGACCTGAGCTTCTTTGCCTTGTCCATGAGCCCTTCTCAATTGGGCTCATGGTTATTAGGGCTACAATGCTAAATCAGCATTTTAGTCCACATATTATTATTTTTTATTTTTATTTATTTTTTTAATTTTGTTATTTTATTTATTTTTTAATGTTTGGGTTTTGGGATTAGATTATTAGATCACTTGCACTCAACCCAAATTTCATCTCAACTCTACTTTTTCTTTTTTTTATTTATTTTTATTTTTATTTTTTATTATTTTTTGTTTTGTTTTGACAAGATCTAATTTATTTCAAGATCTTTATCATTATTGCTTTCTTTTAAGACTAAAAGGATTTTAATTTTAAATTTTTTCTTTTTTATTTGAAATTTTAGATCTCAAATTCTAAAAGGAAAAATTTGGATTCAAAGAGTGATTTTTAGATTTTGAAAAATTTACCTTTATCTTGAAATTAAATGGTAATTACTAATTTTCTTACATAAATTTTTTTTTTATTTTTTTAATTTTATTATTCTTTTAAAATATCTGAACAAAATATGATGTTCACGCATGATAGTTTGTTATACCAGCTTTCATTAAGTTTAAATAAAAGTATATTATATATATATATATATATATAGTTGAATAGAAATAATTAGGGTAGGGGAATATGAAGCACCAAAAATGCCGTCAGCAAAAGGAGACATCAATTTGGGAATATAAAATATGCTTGCTGGAGATAACAAAAGGTCAAACAATAAATATATAAATATACAGCTGTTACGTTGCTTCACGCTTTTGGAAACCCTAGAAAAAATACTTGTTTTATTTTATTTTATTATTATTTTGACGTAACATACTGTTATCAGATCTTAATCTGATCATATTAAACCAATTATATTCCGCAATTTCCAACTTGATTTCTTTGAAATTTTTTTTAAAAACATTTTATTATTCATGCTTTCACATTCAAAATTAACCCCTTTCCCTTTTTATTTGACCAAGGGAATACGATTCTCATTCAAAAAAAGAAAACCACTATAATGCAACGAGTGACTCAGTCAAAAAAAAAAAAAACAAATGGAATTTGAATAGGCAAGCATCATGACAAATTTATAATACAATATTAAATTTTGGATAGCTTCCAACTCTCTAGAGTTTAGATCTAAAATAAATGAGGTGATTAATATTATTCATATATTAATTTTAAATTAATCACCTTGAGGTGGTGACCGTTACAATAATGTTCCGTAAGTCTTCCATTTTATTTTTAATTTCTTTGTGTCTTCGTTTTTCTAGTCTTATACAATTATTCTTATTCATAATAGGGTGGATATCTCAACTCGGAATATTCTGTTTTTTTTTTTCTTAAAAAGGACAATTATATGCAACTACCAAATATAAAAATGGTGTTACCTCCAAAAATGAAGAAACATATATGGGTTGAGCGTGGAGGAGAGGGAACGGTCCCCATTACTATTATTTCTCTAACAAAAATTGACGAAAACTGAAATCAACATTGATATTTTTTTTTTTGATAGACAGAAATCAACATTGATATTTTAAGTAAACACTAAACGGATTTTTTTTCCTCTCCTTTTTTTTGTGTGTAAGTAAATCCATCTTTTATTTCTACACAAGGGTAAAGCTACTTCAATTTTAGCCATTTGATTACTATTAATTACATTTGGACGTTACATTATATCTGCGGTTGATTTGAGTTTTGATAAAATAATATGCAATTCCATCATGATTGAAAATGACGATGGTAATGCTGATGATATTCAGTTAATATTAAAATATAAATTTCTCTCCTATGGTGATGATTCATGTTATAGATCCCAAAAAAAAATTAAGCATGTGAACGAATTCAAAGAATAGCTTTTCTTTTATTTTCTTGTTTGGGCCTGACTAAGAAATTGCTTTTCTATTGAAGAAGAAAGAGTGAAATCTCATATTCCTTGTTTTTTCTTCTCCACTTTTTAATTCTTACTTTGCAAGCAAAGTGGAGCTAGGATTCCCCGCACCAAGACATGCTAAAATAGGAAGGTTCAGATGGTTTAAATTTGATCGATTTAAATTCAAAATTTTTATAATTTTATTTAATTTCAGTCTCTCTCTTTTTTTTTTTTTTAAAACCACGAGATAATTGAAGACAATCTTCCAACTTCCATTAGCTAAGAAGACTATTTTCATTTTACAACGATTTTCTTTAAAATACAAATATTTGAAAAAATTGGATTTTATTCCATCTAAATTAAATAAAAAAATCAATTTAGTTTAGGGGATTAGCCGATAGGGAATCCAAGTTCGACAAGGTAAAGGGCGGATCTGTCTTTGTCTTCCTCGTTTCTACTGTTGTTTCTAGGTTTCCTTGTCAGCAACAAAATAATAGGAAAATGATTAATTTCTTAATCTAAATTGTCATACCCAATGGAAGATCAATAATTCAGGGCAAAATGGTAACTCTAGTCCATCCAAGTGACAACTACGTTCATCACATGATAGCAGGCCATGAAAGTTTCAAGCCTTCTAGATGCACTATTTATATATACACACACATTAAAAAATAAAAGATAAAACTAGGAGTTAAAAGCAAGCGGGACATACATGGATGGGAAAGTAGGATAAATTATTTTTTTTTAACTTTTTATTATAAGTTATATTTATCAATTTCACATATATTTAAAAAATTAGTTAAAAATATTAATATTTTAAAAAATTACCTTAATTTTTTAAAATTATCCTTATTAAATTATAACTCATATTAAATATATATTTTATAATCTCTCTTTAATATATCTCTTTTAAATATTTCTAAGAAAATAAAAAATAGAAAATAAATATTAAATAATATATAAGTTTTATAAAATAATTTATATTTTAAAATTTTTATCCTTTAAAAATGTACCTCGCAATAGAAAATAGGGAGTGTAATTGGTAAAGCACCATGATATGACAAGAGGGGGTTAGACTTAAAGAACTTAAACTAATCAAATGGGCTTATCCTCTTGGAAAATTCAAATATAATAACTTACGAAACCTCAGGCGTTGCTTTCCAATGACATATTCATATCTATATTATATGCATATAAATTTGCGGGAGTTCCATGGGATGAGGTATTTGCACGCACGTCCTCTAATAAACAAAGGCCACAGAGCTTAGCTAGCCAGCCAATCTGTCCAACGTGAAAGCCCCTGTTTTAAAGGGCATTCCCTATTTCTCTCCCCTCCCCTCCCGTCTCTTATATTCTTCTTCTTCACTGTGCTAACCCCTTTTCCGTGCTTAGCTAGCCACAATCACCATCTTCATCATCCCCATATCATATATACCACAGTGCCTTGTAGTGGGATCAAAGGGTCAATCTTAACTGATCCAACCAAACAGCAGCTTCAAGTTGCGAGAAATGGACAGGAGGTTCAACAACAGCAACCCAAATATCAGTGAACAGGATGACGCTGATATACCTCAAGAGAACATTGCAGAGTCCCCTTCCTCCGCTGTCTTTAACATCGATAGCTTCGTCCCTTCTACTTCTTCCCCGAAAAGAAGGTTAGTCTTGTTACACTCTTTCTACCACCACCACTACACTGGACAGATAATTGATCATTTTGTCTACTCGACGCTAAATTGTGTTTTCTGCAAAATTGAAACTTAAGAAGACACAGCACAGAAAATCTAAATCACTGGGATTAATTGCTTTAAAACGGCATCAACTACCATGCTTTTCAGTTGTTATTGAGACTAGTTTGTAGGCGAATTGAGAAAAATTAGCAAATGAAGATGGGAAATGAAACGTAAACGGGATTTGATTGTAGCAGGCGAGCCGTTCAGAAAAGGGTAGTGCAAATTCCAATCAAGGAAGTAGAAGGATCTCGGCTTAAAGGAGAGAGCAATACTCCACCATCTGATTCATGGGCTTGGAGAAAATACGGCCAGAAACCCATCAAAGGCTCCCCGTACCCCAGGTACATTTTCCAGTCCTTAATCAAATTCACTTCGTTGTTCCAAAATTTCATCATCAAATTAACATGGTACTAATTTTTAGACCTCGAAATGCATCTCACTTTTAGAGTCCAGAAAAAGGAATTTTGTGCTGTTTTTTCCTATTTCTGAGTGAATCTAGTGTGGCCGAATCAATAGGCTTGCTTAGGTTTTTCATGGTGGTTTTTAGCATATAAATGGCAAATCAGAAAATGACAAGGAAAAAGTAAATCAATTTGTCTCGCCTTTGTGATTGGGCAGAGGATACTATAGGTGCAGCAGTTCCAAGGGATGCCCGGCAAGGAAACAAGTGGAAAGGAGCCGAGTGGACCCCACCATGATCGTCGTAACCTACTCTTGCGAGCACAATCACCCTTGGCCGGTTTCTAGAAATCATCATCACCACAAATCGGCCTCCAACAAAGCCGCCGCCGCACCCGAACCCATCGCGAGCAGGGTCGAGCAGGAACCAGAACCAGAACCGGAATCGGAGGAGAAATTCGTGGACCTCGGGGACGAGTCGCTGATCACCACAGCCGACGAGTTGGGGTGGTTCGGCGAAATGGAGAGGACGGCAACGACATCGTCGGCTGTTCTGGAGAGTACCATTCTGACAGGGGACGACACGGACGTGGCGTCGATGTTCTTGCCAATGAGGGAGGAGGACGAGTGGCTGTTCGCGGACCTGGGGGAGCTGCCGGAGTGCTCGGTGGTATTCCGGCGAGTGGGAATGGAGAGGGAGGAGGAGAGGCGGCGGTGTGCGGCGACGTGGTGTGGGACCACAAGTTGAGGAGGAAGAAGTGTTGCTGTTTGACACGTTTCTAGAGAGAGAAAAGGGCGGTTGGTGGCGCCACTAGACGCCAAAAATTTCAGATATTTTTTTTTTGTTAATCATTTTTCTTTTTTAAATTGGGGGGAAAATAGAATGGGATTTGTAATTGGTGAATCGTGACCCTTGAATTCAGCGTAGGGTAGGACGGAAAAAAAAAGAAATCAGAAAAAGACAAGTGGATGGGATAGAAGAGATGCGAGGGAATAAGAAAAGGGCATAATAGTGATATAGTTGGGTTGGGGGAGTTCTGTCAGAACATGGGTGCAATTAGCATCTCTCCTTTGGCCTTCCGTCTTCTTTTAAATTTTACAGCTGGCATTTCCTCTTTTTGTGTTTAGCCAACAAAAAAAAATGTGACAATGCATTAAAAAAAAAGAGTACCCCTTCTGCTTAATAATTATAATAAAAATAATTTACATTGAATAAATTAATATTTTTTTAAAAAATTTTAATGCACATGTAGTTTCTCTCAATGCCACTGTGAATATGTAATAATCTCTGTACACACTTGTTTATTTCAAGAAAAAAATACTAAACAATTAATTATTATTGAAGTAAATTAAAAAAAAAAAAGCATCCTTCGTCAGAACTCTTGTTTAAACAAAGACGTCAGTTGTTCTTTTTTCAGTTTTCTTTAAGGATATTTATGTTTAATCATTTTTGTTGCCTTCTCTTTGTACTTCCTTCTGTGTCAATGTCCTGCCCTTGGTCTTCAGATGAAGTAGATTTGATGCATCAAACACTTCAATAATTGAACAAATACGCTAATGTCAATATTCTCTCTTGTATTTAATTGGAATTTCCACCAAATGCGGGTGATGCTTAGGCACGATTTCTTAGGTATCATATAGATTCTAAAAGAAAAAATAAATTATATTATTTATTTATAATTTATAAATAATATAACCAGCTTGTAACAAATATATATTGACTATTAATTCACCTAACATATTATCTAATTATAGCAGTTCATATGTACTTGCAGGAATTTCAATATGAATTCCACTATTCCCATCACAACTTTTGAACGGAATAACTTTCTCAATTTTTTATACTTACAACTTTGTAAGGTACTTATATCATTTGGATTTTTTCTTAATTTTGTGTTGTTTTATTTTAAAAAAAGCTCTGAGTCTTTATTCTATTTTCATATAATCTCTATACAAACACAAATGGGACCTATCCTAGTGGTTTAAATATCTTAGTAACTTAATTAGGTTCAATTTTGGATCAAATGACAAAATATTGAATACAATAAATTAAATTAAGATTAAAAAGATAAGACCTTCGAAACTATTGGAATAGTGAGTTTTAAGCAATTTGTGGCGTGGTCGTAAATGATAAGCACGGGGTTAAGAAAAACTCCATATCTCATCAACTAATTAAACCAAAATATATACTCCAAAATGTGACGCTCTCTATTATTACAGAATTTCCCAACGGTGAGTAGATGAAGGCATTGGGCTTCACTTATAATTTTTCAATGCATGATGAAATGGTAATACTTTAGTTTAATGTGATTACAAAGTTTCATATATTTTTCTCTTGTGGATCAGATCTACGTATTTTATTTTATTTTATTAGATCTGATCATGGTAATGCCTAGGCCGGCTAACCCCTAAAAGTCAAATCCACATAAAACTTTGACTTTTCATGTGATGATGGCTGTGTGATGCGAACCTAAAGCTT
Organism: Adenanthera pavonina; assembly: GCA_026686845.1. Taxonomy (NCBI): domain Eukaryota; kingdom Viridiplantae; phylum Streptophyta; class Magnoliopsida; order Fabales; family Fabaceae; genus Adenanthera; species Adenanthera pavonina. The sequence continues at coordinate 18,037,791 of JAIVEN010000002.1, read as the reverse complement.
AATGAATTTGTGTTTTTATTTATATATACAACGACTTGTATTGTATAAAAGTCTATTATTTAATTATCCCCTAAAAAAAGCTTACAGATCAAGCAAAGGGAACAAGAAAAGAAAAATAACTTGGAGAAAAAGTCAGAAAGATAGAAAATATGTGTGAGAGAGAGAGAGAGAGAGATGTTGACCTTTAATTAAAAAATGCACGCATTGATTGAGAAATTTAGATGATTGAGGAATTTAGATTTTTCTTTTTTTTTTGGTAACCTGAATTTAGATTTTTCTAATTGGATAGATGATAGAGTATAATTTATACCAGATAGTGATTTTTTTTAAAAAAAAACGAAAATTTGTGTATATGATTTACATTTTTTGCTTCACCACTAACTCTCTCTCTCTCTTAATTATTTTCACTCGGAAAACAATTTACCGTTGATTAAAGAGTTTAGGACTTCTCGAGCTTGAAGTTTATATATAAAGTATCTTTAAAATAACAAAGGGGAGAAAAATAGTGGGTAAAAGAAAATGAAATAGGCTCATATTCATTCTTACTTTTTGTATCACTTTTTCCATTTTAGAGGAACTTCTCTTTTTTTTTGGCCTGAATATTTTAGAGGAACTTCACAAACTTTACATTTTGGAAAATCCAAATTCCCGAAAGATATAGATTAAATAAAGAAGGAATGATTGATCAAATAAAACAAATTTTTTTTTGCTGTTATTCTAATAAAATCTACATTTTAAATTGTTTAAATCAAATTTAGAGTTCACTTGATATAATTTTAGAGAAGTATATTTTTCATGAAGTATATTTTTAAAGAACTTACTTTCCAAGAAAATTACATATAATTTACTTGTTTCACTTTTTACTTATTGGGAAGTTTAAATCAATTTTTTAAATAAATATTATATTATAATGTTAAAGACAAAAACACCATTTTTAATTTGAAAAATCATTAAAAAGTTAGTGATATATTTAAAAAATAATTATAAAAAATTAAAAAAAGCTGGGGATCGAAGTAGAATTTCTCTAATTTTAGGGTTTGCTTGGTATAGGAGAAGTGGGGAAATGAAGTTAAACTTCTCGGAAAGTGGATTGATTGATGTTGTTTGATTAAAAAAAATTTAGAAATTCATGAGAAGTTGAGTTTAACTTAGGAAGTAAAAATTTCTAAGCAAAACTTAAGGAAGTGCTGCTTCCCGAGCATTTTATAATATTTTCCTAAAATAATCCTTAATTTCTTAATTAATTTTTTTGAATAGATAGAATATTTATGTCTTTCAAATTAAAATATCATATATTTATTTAAAAAAATTATTTAAATTTTCCAAAAAATAAAAAATTAAATAAGTAGATTATATATGAACTTTCTTGGAAGTTAACTTTTCAGAAAGTGTATTTTCTAGGAAGTTTCTTCTCGAAAATTATACCAAGTGAGTCCTTAGTTAAAAAGTAGAACTTCCCGATGTGAGACTCAATTTTTCAAAAAATTGAAAATTTTTAAAAACCAAGAAAGACTAAATGGTTTATCCCTCAGAAAATTTAACTTTCCGTCTTTTATTTCCTTATACCAAGTGACTTGTTAGACGTAGGATCCAAGTTGTTGTCCTTATTTTTTTTTTATGGGTATATCTGTAATTTGATGGGTAATTTTTGTCCTTATTTTAATACCATTTTTTGTAAATATAACACAATAAAGGGGAAATAGCTTTTTATTATATAATTATTTGGTATTTAACCAAAATGAAGGTAGTTTTCCGAACATAAATTTTTTACTATATACAAGGCTTCTCAAACTCAATATTTTATTTATGGAGTATTGAGATCCTCACCACTCATCTTAACTATTGTAGGTTAGGGAAAATAACTTTTCAATTACCTAACTTTGCAAAAAATGATAATTGTGTATTAAAAAAAGTAAACGTATACCAATTGAATTAAATCTAAATAATTTAAAATTATTTTTACCTCTTCCTAATAAATTAAATTAGGCTGGATGGATAAGCGCATATATATATATATATTAATTGCTATTATTTTCTTTAATTTTTAATATAAGGTACTTTCAACTATCTTACTAGAACCGAGAAAAGTTTGTTATTTTATTAAAATTATCTTAAAAATAATGATAATTTCCATTTTTACCTCTTAATAAATATCACAAATTTAAACAATTCATTTTATTTTTTATAATTAAATAAGAGTATTTTTTAAATAAAATAATTAATATTTTAAAAATTTTTAAAAAATAACTTATATATAGGATCACACAAAACTCATAAAACGTAAGTAATAAAAATGTTCAAAGGGAGTATTATAGTTGGAATTGATTTTATTTAGAACGAACGAGTAATTAAGAAAGGTGGTTTTTTCCTCATCCAATATCACATTATTGGGTGGTTCAATAAAAAATGGCGGCTTAGCAACGAAGTCAATACAAGGCAAGCCATACATCTCCCAGCGAGATGCTGCTGCTGCTGCTGCTGCTTCATATTTTAGAATCACATACCCTCTCAATTATTTAAATGTGAAATAATCAAAAATTCTCAAAGGTTTTGAGCCTTTTTGTTTATTCCTAATGCAAACAATATATAATAATGCACAGTTTTTGTCATTAATATCATAAAACAATCACAGCTCTAACAAATAAAGACACATTACCTACTATAAAGAAGACACGATATTTATTATGAGAAAATTATTTAATAAATCATACAGTCATATATTAAGTTAATGGAAAATTTATCATTTCATCGTGCCAATAAACTCGTCACATACATCTTGTTTCTTGACTCTTTTTTTGGCATGAGTTTTTGGGCTTATTATATAGCATTATGTACCTAATTATTATTCAAGACTTACACTGAGATGTGGCACAATGACCAATCAAATTATTGTTCCTCATATATCAAGAAAATTCAGTATAAATCCTCTAAAATGTTTCATTAAAATTTGTTGTAAAGTTAAAGAAAAATAAATAAAATATATAGAACTAAAATTTTAAAAATGATTTTTAATGTCAGAAATACATTTTAAATTTTAGCGCTACGAGTTTATAATTTTTTATCTTCAATTTAGGTCCAGAGAAGGCTTGGGCTAGCCTAATTTGTTTTAGCATAAAATATATGATGTTGGGCTTTGAAGAGAGGATGTATGAATACGAAAGAAATCCAACAAGGATTTTTTTTTGCCACCACAAGTCTAACAAAGATGGTTGAATACTATTACTAGGATTAGGATCAACACATAGTCGTGAAATTCGAAGAGATTTTTTTTTATAAACCATTTGTTTGAGTCCTGATTGAGTAATTTGGGATTTTAAAATTAAGTCATGTGCTTTGCATGAAGTCTAAAAAATTAATTGTGAGAGGAACTATACTGTTTAATTAATGTTTGTGAATATTGTGATTTCTTAAAAAAATTTAATACATATTGATTTCGATTGATTTAGGTAATGACACAATATATGTAATTCAATCTATTCAATAGATTTTTGGAATATAATATATAGTAATTGCTATATATTATACGAAAATTAATGTTTGTGAATACCCCTTTGTTATTTCACTTGCATAATATATAGTAATTCAATAGATTTTTGGAATGAAGAGATTTTTGTACATAGCATTCGCTGCCAATTTGTTATCTAGATATTACTATTGATTGACCTCCAACATTAAAATTCTTCGTGTTCAATAATTAAGTACATCTTTGACTTGCTAACTATTTTGGTTTGGTTGTCTTCTTCTTGAGAATTATTAGTTACAATCTATATATCATATATACATACATACATACATATATATATATATATATATACACACACATACATACACTGATGCACTCTGACTGTTGCTTTAATCTGGCATTCGGATTAATAAATCACAGCTATAATAGCGTCAACGGATTTTCAGTTGATGATGCCTACACTTTCATGCACTTGAGGAACCGCCATGGGAAAGTGAAACAAAAGCCCTTATAATTAATGCTCTTATACTGTCACACAGACGAAAATCAAATTTGTGATGAGAATCCTGACTAGCTTGATATTGAAAATTGAATTACTGGAAGATAGTTTCATGTAGAAAAGAAAAGATGAATTAAATGTTTACTTTGTTCCAATACTTATTTTGATTAAATAAGTATTTTTTAATAACAGTAAATATTTTTTTGTTTAGAGAAGAGAACAATCAGAATTACGGCCCAATTTTTTAAAAAGTGATTTTCATATTATTTAAAAAAATATTAATTATTTGGAGATTTAATAAAAATTAGACATTATTTTGTGCTTAATTAAAATAAAAATAAAAGCATTTTCTCTAATTGTGTATAAAAGTGGTAATAGGACATGTCAGCCCAGCCTTGCCTAAATAGGCCAAGCTTGCCATATGGATCTTAGACCTTAACGTAGCCTTTTAGCCTACATAAGACTTTTTTGTAAGCCTGCCTAGATCTATAAAAAACCTGACCTGACTTGATGCCTATTTGAAGACCTATATAACAACATGAAATCAGTTAAAAAAAATCCATATTTGAATAAAAAAAATTAACAAAGGCTTTATCTTGTATATCATTCTACGTAGTAATAACAAAAGTTAATCTTACAGCATTATTCATACTCAAATTATAGCTAAATCTTATCTATGCAACTTGTCAGTTTTTACTTAACCAAAAAGGTTTTTTTTTATGATATTTACTAACATTACATTTCATTATCAAAGTGGCTCCTATAGAGTATGCAAAACTCATTCATCTACTCTTCTGTGAAACCTGCTAGATAAATTCTAAAGTCTTTGATAACCCTTAACCAAGTTTCTCATACTTGATGGAGGCTAAAGGCACCGATGGAAACTTAGCTTAGGTTAGGGTTTGTTCGTTTGAATTATGAGAGATGAGTAATTGAAAGATAAAATTGAAAGTAAATATCTATGTAGGGAGAAGGAGAAGTGAGTAAGTGACTGAAAAAAAAATGATAATAAACAAATTTAATTTATATAATATAATATAATATAAAAAATATATATAAATAGACTTGACCTGATAGGTTTCAAGCTAGGCCTGTCTTAAACAGGTCAGTCTTATGTATTTAAATAGGCTTGATTGTTAGGCTGAGTTTTACTTATTTAGATAAATAGGCTAGGTCAGGCCAAGTCTAATGTAGGTCAGACCGTAAGTCCCTGATAGGGACCGACCTATTTCCACCCGTAATTGTATAGAGTGAGACAAGCAAATTTTGACTTTTTCTGCGCAAACTTTGTTATTTTTAAGGATTTTGTCTATCCATAAATTGCAATCCCATGTTTCCTCCAACGGCTGTCTCCCCATGCAGCCAGCCGCCAGCCATTTTCCCCTGCCATTAGTGGCCCCTCGCAACTAATTATAATCATTTGTAAAAATTAAAATGATTTGCAATAGGAATATTATTGTCGTTGCAAAATAAATGAATTTTTTTCTCCATCTTTTTCCTGTTCATCCTCTCATCATAACAAAGCATCAAAGAAATATGATAAAACTCGGAAACAAATATGTAAATTTCAAATTTTGGGACCATATATTATTTTTCTTCAGAACCCACTCAGGAGGAAGAGAAATTTTTGAAGCAATAACTTGTTCATGCAATTTTCAAAGCTATCTGTTGTACAGCACATATAGAAGACAACCTTACGTCATTCATTCACCATTATTGTCTATCTTTAAACTGATTTTCCTCATACTCACACTGACTCATATCAATCCATTTGATAAGGAGAAAACTCAGAAGCAACTTTTCTGTTCTTCTTACTGCTTTTACCCTGTTGGGAATAGATACTTTCCATTTAATTAACTTGTATCCTCTTTTTTCTTCTTTTTTTTTTCACCCTGAAAAGTGGATGTAAACGAAAGATTAGTAAAAGCCATATTTACATCCACAAACACCAATAATGACTATCAGATGCGTTGTACCATCATTGTGTTCACCCAATGATGCTTCCATTCTCTCCTCATACTGTTTCAATTATCGTTGGAAGGAAAAATTTTAAATTTTATCGTTGAAAATTATTTTTAATTCAATAATTCAATTCAATACTCTATTGGAAAGTAGCTGGTGAAGAATTGACATGTTGCCGACTGGCAAAAACAGAAGTCTGGTGGATCTGAGCATCAGTTCCATGTACGTGGCTTTCTTAATTAAATTATAATACACCAAAATCCCAGCCAGATCTTTTGAAGTGTTTAAAAAGTTCACCGAAATCGGATTAGAATGGTATTTTTTATATGAAGCTAAGAGAGAAATGACTAATTTATTTTTATTATATGCAGGAATAGATTAATGGTGTCCCGGAAATTGATAAGCCGACCTTACCGTCTCTGTAACACATGGTTCTGTGCACTGCTACAACTGGAACAGGAAAAAGGCTTCAAGACAACGAGACATGACATGAGCAAGCAGGGCCAAACCACATTTGACTTCACGTTGTTTGCCTCGTCACACCAATTTAAAAAGCAAAGATAGAGAGACACATATTCTAATACAATGATATATATATTTTATTTGTTGAGTAGAGCCTCCTTTTCAGATAAACTAAAGGGTGAGAGGGTTCATACAAAGTAATGAACTAAAGCATGCTGAAAAATTGAGGCACCAAAATAAGTGAAGAATCTCATATATCGTGCCGCTCACGACCTAATCTAGCTATGATTGAATAATTCAGCCTCGCTCCCAGACCCACCTTGTTCATTAATTATTTACATTTTTAGCTCCCCTCCTTTTTCCAATATTGATTCATCATTCTCAACCTGTATCTTCTGTATCTCCCATGCATCATTTTAAATTATTGCTATTATATATATATATATATGTTTTTTTTTACTTTTGTTGTTACATCTCTGAAATGGACCGAATGGTTGACTGACATCACCATCTTCACAAGTTCCGAAATCTATGCCGGATAGGCTAGCTATGGGAGAATTTCAAAATTTTATATTTTATTAATTAATAGAATAGAAGCCAAAACCTAGCTACATACAAGAATAAGAGTTGGAAAAATCTGAAAAATAGTAAGTGTGCAACAAACTTCGGATGAGTGAATCAAAGAAGCACATTTATAATTAATATCCTCTCAAACTGAGTTTGAGATATACATGAATGAAATTTAGGGTTTTATATCGTAGAATCACATATATACATTAAACTCATGACATTAATTCAGAATGATGCATCGTAAAATAGAGCGGATAACGACAACACAATGATTGCACATACTTTATCTGCTGATAATATCCGAATTTCATTATGTTTTAAAATGGAAATCATAATTATTAAAATTAAACGTTGGAATTAATTGAATAGAAATATATGTAAGCACTTGAGCGATGATGTAATCAAGTAATCAACTCTAAATTGGATCCTCCATTATTGACTAAGAATTACTGATTGAGTTTAATTCATTTATGAGCAAAATTTTATCCATTATCGCATAAACTTTCTTGAACATCGCAAGATGAAATTAAAGACAACAAGATGATCACATGGAATAAATCTTTGCAACATCCAAAATAGTTCATTGCTCCAACTTCATCTGTCCAAAATATAATTTTTTGAGGGCAGATAATTAAACACCGAAATTAATTGAAAATGGGAGAAGGGAATGTGTGTGTGTGTTTGTGTGTGTGTGTGTACGTACCTATGTAATGAGGTAACAAGATCAATAATAATGGTAACAAGTTCTGAAATAGATTCTCCATATATTAACGATCATCACTGATAATGTATAACAACACAATTGTTTCAAAATAGATTTTTTAGAGGTTGGCAAAAAAAAAACCAAAAAAAAAAACAAAATTGATTTTTTAGAGATTAAGATATGCATCAAAATATATATAGATATGTATAGGAACGCGATATTTGAGTCGTTCTTCTATGCTAATTTTCGAGAGAGAGTGAGGGATGTACCCTTTTAGATCTTTGCAAACCAGACGGTGGAAGCTAGGTCATTAAATAAGAACCTAAGAGAGAGCAGCCATTGAGATAATGTAACAAATTATCATTTTAATTAATATCCCCTATATCTTTTTAATTTTTTAAAAATTACTTCTCAAAAATAAAAAGAAAAGAAAAGGCAACATAATTTAAACAAATAAATTGTGTTAAGGGTTTTCTAGATTAAAGATCAATAAAAAATATGTAGGAGTTATTTTCAGATGGTGCAAATCCATTTTCATGGGGATTTTGAAGCACTTTTTTTTTGGGTCCTGGGTTTTCTACCACTTAAAAAGAGAACTTGCACTTGTTTGGTGAGGTTTTAAATTTTACTGTTAACTGAATAAATTTATTATTATGGTTTTGAATAAGTCACTATTTCTAACAAAAAAAAAAGAAACATAGAATCTAAATTATTCAAATTAAGTTTTAACAAATGATTATTTTAATATTATTGCTGTGGCAAAACAATAATGAACTCATATTTACATTTTCTATCAACAAATTTTTTTATTAAATTAAATTGAATTTAAGAAATAAAGACTAGATTTACTATGCTAGAAATATGTTTTATTGATACTCAATAGTTAGCGTTTGTTAAAAAAGAAAAGGTTTTAGTAATTTTTAATACAAGGTACAGATTAAGAATTTTATCCATTGATAAAAAATGATCGATGACTCTTATTCCATTTTAATTCTCCCTTGTTTTTCTCTTGTCATTTTTTCCTTTTCCCTACGCATTTGACCTCTCTCTCCCTCTTTTGTACTATCTCTTTGTTGTCTTCTCCTTCCAGATCTAGGTGTTCTCTTTAGGCATGCTACCCCTCTCTCTCTCTTACTCTCTCTTCATTGTCTTCTCCTTCTAGATCCAACAAGAGAGTAATATTATCTAATAGCATACATTGCTCCTGCTTGCTGATCTTACATTGATGGCAACCCTCTTAGGATTTGCAGTGGCCATGCCGCTCTTCATCCTCTTTAGTCCCGTTTTGGTGCCAGCCACCATGGTCATTGGGCTCATAGTGGGGGGTTTTTGACATCGAGACTTTGTGCTTTGTGCGTTGTTGTCATTCTCGTGGGTTATGAATTACATTAGCCAGACATAGGGGATGATATCGAAGTATCTGAACTCAGCGATGCGACGCATGGCGGACATTGCAAGGCAAGGTTGTGTCTTTTGTGCTTTTTTACACCTCTTGTAATCATAAGGTCGTGTGCTTGTTGTCCCTAGGTTAAGTGGAAGGAAGAGGAAGGTACATATCATAGAGGTTGCTACTCTGTTGATGCTTGTGTCCATTGGTTTAATTGTTGCCATTAGCGTCTTCTCCTTCATCGTCTTCCAATCCCATTGGTTTTATTGGGTATACTCTTTTCTACTTTTTTGATTAATATTATCTAATTATTGCTATTTGGAATTTGTTGACATCCTTTTCTTCATCTCTGTTCCCTCTTTGCTCTAGTGAGATCTATTGAATTTGGGATTTGAATTGCGATGATGTATGGGGAACAATAGGATTGAATTTTTTTTTTATAGGAAAAGTTGGCATTGGTAAAATGCCAACTAAAGCTTACTTTAGTTCGCATTTCTATAAACGCCAACAAAAAAGCCACCCCTTTATCGGCACTCAAATAGATGGCATTTAAAAAATGCCAATAAAGAGGAAAAACAAATGCCAATAAAAGTCATTTTTGTATAGTAATTTTTGGCTTTCTAAGCGGTTATGTTTTGCTTTTCTTAGTGGTTAAGAACCACTTATTATTGAAGAATTAAGAAAATGGATATCTTTTGTAGGTTGTTATTAACCGCTTAAAAAGGTAGGTTCTTTTAGGCGGTTATCCTTACAAAGGTTTAGTTAGCTTTAAAACATTGTGAGCCATGAAAGAGTGTCACAATGCCTATGGAGGGCACTGTGGTGCCCTTAATGTTGTGCGAGGAGGGCACTGCAATGCCCCTTTATAGGCATTGCAACGCCCCAACACCATAGAGAAGCAATATGATCGCGATATTATTACAAAGAAGAAAAGTATTTGTCACCAAAATCTAACAATAAATCAAAAGAAATTGGGAATAAATATTAGCAGCAAACTAAATGCGACAAAAATCTAGATCTAACACAACAAAAAAATTTTCCTCTATCTTCAACCACTACTATCTCCACAACGATGCATACGGTGGCAGAGCTCGACATATTTTACATCATTCACAGATCTAGTCTTAGTGCAAGGTTCTCTGCTAAAGAGACGAGCATCTTTGAGTTGAGCAAGATGCAAATTTGATATGCCATTGTTGCGGATTTGGTACTCCACCGATTATGGATCTTGTATGGTTGTTCAATGAAGATAAGGAAGATGCAAATTTGGTACATCGTTGTCTCTATTTGCAAATTTGAACTTGCATCTAAGATAAAGTGTAGAGGAGAGAGTTAACTCGGAAGAGGAGAGGATGATGTGGAGGTGGGAGGCATACGCTTGGAAGTGAGAGTAGGGGGAGGAGTGTGTGGAGTCACAAGTGAAAGTGGAGGAAGTGAGAGTAGTGGGAAGTAGGTGTTAGAGAGAAAGACTGAAAGTGGAGAGAGGGAGGTTGGGATTAAACGAAGGAGAGAAAGTAACCATAGTCATTGATTTTTTTTAATCAACGGCTATTATAGTGATCCATGACTTCTATTTCTTAAAAATCAAACTTTTGTAGGTGGTTAGCTTCTGTAGACAGTTGTTTTCCTACAAAGGTTAATACCTTTCTTTTAGATAATACCTTTATAGATAATTATTCAAATAACCACTTACAAAAATCAACTTTTGTAGGCAGTTATTCTAATAATGGTCTACAAATCTCCCCATCTCATTTTTGTTGGTATATTATAACCCCAAATTTTTTTTTTGTCTATTGCATATGGTATTAAAATTGAAAAATTACAAGAAAAGACAAAGATGATTTGCAATATATTGATTGCAAAATAATAATCCAACTATTGATTTACATGCTATCTGTAACACCCCTCATGTTATTTTTCTTGGATTTGTGTTCAGGACTGGAGAGAATAGGACGGAGGAAGGCTCAAGTGGAGTCTAGAAGAGCTCCATGCCACGGCTAGAAGAAGGGCCGCCACGGCGAGAAGCTTTCCAGAGGCATTAATTCGGATGAAATTGGTGGCGCCGCAGCGGTATATCTGGAGCCGCGGCGAGAGTCGACAAATTTGCTTAAATCCGGATCAGTTCAGTCGGACGAAAAAGAAAGAAACGAAGGGAGCGATGAAGGGAGACCGAGGAGCAGTGCTAGGGTTCGATCTTTCCGGCTTCTAGGAGTGATTTTCGGACCTCAGGAGCTTGGATTCAAGTTGGTAAGTGTTCCCTACTTCTCCCTCTCCATTTTTTCTTCGATTAAGTTTGGGATTTTCGGTTGTAAGGTTGGATTTCCGAGTTGGGACGAAATCCACCGATTGAAATAGATGATTTGGGGTTAAGGAAGAGTGTTTTGGTATTCTTGTTGCTTGGATGTGAGTTTTGAAGGGATTATATGTGTTTAGAGCTTAACCCTAGGTTGCTCTTGGTTAGGGCTCTTGGGAATTCGAAGTGTATGAGGTTGTGTGGTGTTTGAGTGATCCCTAAGAGCTTATTGATGTATGAAAAGGGTGTTGGAACCTTGGGTTAGATTAATATGGTTGAATTGTGATGTTCGGTTATTTGGTACATTGTGCTAATGGAAGAATTGTGATATGGTAAAGGTTGTTGGCTAATCGAGAGGGGTTCACGCGTATTGGACAGTTCAAGGAAGATTGTGGAACTCGTGTGTGTGTGGTAACGACAATTGAGGTAACCGGGTATTTGATTATTTGTATCGTATTGTATATTGGTATGTATATTATGTATATTTATGCATGTTTCTTTCATATCACGATATTGATGTGATTGTGTGTACTATTTTCTATATATCGTGATATGCACATAGCTAGTGGATAGTTATGATGATTATGATATTGATGATGATTATGATGATGATATTGATATGACATGACATGATGCATACATGACATTATGATATGATGATGATGAGTATATGATGGTACATGAGTATCACCACATGGCATTGTGAGGCCTTGATATATGGCGGATTGGGTGGTGATGATGTGATGACGATATGATATGATGATATATTTTAGGGAGGATAAGGATGGGATCCCTGCAGCTAAATCGCCTCCGATGGCCAGGAGGGAAAGGCGCGCAGTGGACTGCACCTTCCCTAATAACAGCCAATTCGTGGTGGGAAAGGGGAAGGAGAGCCACGGTCCGAACATTAGTGTTACTTTTGGCCGGGTGCACTAATAGGAGGTGAGCTTGGTGATATCCCGGAATCAGTCTTCACCGACTGTTGGAAGGGAGTTACCTATATGAAATGTCCTGTTATGACGATAGCCCGTGATTCTAGCTGTGTGCAAGGGAGACATGCATACCATTCATTGCACATTGCATTCCTGAGTTGTATGGAATATATATATATATTTGTGTGTGATTGTTTCCGGTTACTGAGACATTGTCTCACCCCCCCTCTCCCATAAACTAACCTTTCAGGTGACAGTTCTGGCACTAATCCGAAGAAGACGCGGGAGTAGCTGTATACATGGGAATAGTCTATGTAGTGTGTATTTTGTATGTGTATCTTATACCAAGTAGGATAGAATGGTTTGTAATGGATAGCTTAAGGGAATTGATAAGGATTCATATGGATAAATGTTATGGTTGAGACTGCTTATGTATATATGTTATGTATGTAGTATGTATGGTAGTATGGTTTTGGTGTTGAGAAGTAGCATGTTGGTTGGTTTAAGGACCTGTAGCCTATTTGGTCCGTTGGGTTCCAAGGGGTCGAATCTTAGAGGAACGGTTCTTTTGAGGTGAAACCTCTTTGGACAAGTTGGTTTGGGGGTTTTGGACCTGTATGATTGGTCTGAGAGTGTCCATTTGCCTTTGGTGGCAATTGGAGGTTGTTAGTAGTGAGTTTTGGTTAATAAGTGGTCAAAACGGTGTCAAGAGTCCAGAATCTTCATACGGAGTTGGATGGAGGTAAAAGTGGTGTCTTTGGATAGATGAGAACTAGATTGACCTGTAGGAGTTGGAATCAAGTCAATCGGAGGTCGGAGCATAAAGTTATGCGCGTCGAAAGTTCACCCCGGAATGTTGAATTTGCTGATATGGAATATCAGAAGGGGGCGCCGCGGCGGTACTGTAGTGGCCGCGGTCCCAGTCCAGTTTTTGGTGTTTTGTGAGTCGTTTCCGCTGTGTTGAAGTTCTGAAGTGTTGTTTTAAGGTATCAGGATTGTGTTTGGTCAAGTTTTAAAAATTGAGGTTAAAACAGGAGGTGACAGGAGGTAGGGTGTTACACTATCTAAAGATATTTATTGCATTATTTTTTTAATAAGCTACTCGGACCTTTATTGTGTTTTGCTTTAATAAAAATAACATTGACAGTGGGAGAAAATTATTTAACAAACAAAATATAATGTACCACATAATTATATATTAAGTTAATATAAAATTATTAAGATAAATATTTGATTGAACAAACATTACCCACATCACTCAGGTATGACTAATTTAGATTGCACACTAAGGTCCTAGTGGGTAACTCTCATTGCATTTTTCTTTTATATCTACAAGATTCAAATTCACAGTATTATTTAAGAGGCTACAAATTTCTTCCACTAAATTCAACCATGAATGACTATTTGTCTACTTATTATATATCAATATGTATCTAATTATTTTTCATGACTTAAAAAGCACCTACATGACAACCCAAATTATTATTCATCGAGCCAACTATTAATCTGAGTAGTAGAGGCTCTCATTACTTAAGTAATTGATTAAGAGTTTGATTTCTAGTCTTTATACTTATTATATATCAATATGTATCTAATTATTTTTCATGACTTAAAAAGCACCTACATGACAACCCAAATTATTATTCATCGAACAAACTATTGATGTGAGTAGTAGAGGCTCTCATTCCTTAAATAATTAATTAAAAGTTTGATTTTCAGTCTTTATGTGTAAAGCAGACTTAATTTGAGAGAGTCTATCTTTTTGCTCTTAGTCCTTATTATTAGTGTGACATGTTTTTAGTTTATAACCAATAAAAGTACAAATTTATTTTTGCCAAAATATCTTAAATTAGAGAGATAATTTATTTAAAAAAAAACAAAAGTAGATTTAAGAAAAAACATTTCTCAAAAAGTTTTAACGTTCGGAGTTTTCAAAATTTTTATGCGTATATTTTATTAAAATTTTATTAAAAAATAGATGATTTTTATTTAAATAAAAGCTATTTTTATACTCTTCCCAGCATGAAGTAAAGAGATGTATTAATTAATTAATATCTTTTTTTTTTGTGAAAGACTTGTACACTTCTACTAAACCTCATCAAATTAGAATAGAGACTATCATAGCTTTTGCTGTCATGAATAAAAAAAAAATCATTCCACAAATAAAGAGGATGTACTCATGGATGTTTTGATGATGGTTTCAAGAATATAATGTTAAAAACTGTTAAATTAAAAAAAAAATCACATCTTTTCACCAAGAAAAAAATCACGTGCGTCCATTGAAGACTAAAATAGGATTTTAGTTTGAAGGTTATAATAAGATGTGGAACCCAAGAACAAGAAGGGACCTTCACATTGTTTTTTAATTCTCTCTTCACACATCTCACAGAATGCTTTTTCCCTTTTAAAAAAGATGTAGCTCTCTGAAGAATGATATTTAAAATTTGGCCTCTCACATATGAATATTGTTTAATTTGAATCTTTCACAAATGAAATTATTATCAATTATGTCTTTTTATGAATCTATTATAAATAAACTTGATAACATATAAAATATTCTTTTTAATAAAATTATAAATAAGTCACCGTTATATAATGTGTAGATTGATTGTTATTTTCATTAACAAAAAAATGACAAAAATATACGTTCGATAATAGTTATTAATTTTATATGCGAGTAAACCAAATTAAGAAATATTTATATGGGCGGAAATGAATAAAAAAGAATTATATGAGAGAAAACTGAAAAATGTGTAAGTTGTAATTTTTTTTCAAAAGATTAATTTAATTGAAACCAAAATATATAAGATGTTATTCCATAATAAAATCAATCCTTGTTTTGGGACCAATCTTATATAAGATGTTATTCCAAAATATACCTTTGTGCCATGATGATTTATTCAAAAGGAATCTGAGGAAATTCAGAAATTAATAAATATGTAAATTTCAAATTTTGGGACCAATCTTCTTCAGGACTCACTCAAGAGGTAAAGAAATTTTTGAAGCAGTAACTTCTTGTTCATGCAATTTTTAAAGCTATTTGTCGGACACTGCATGTAGATGACAACCTTATGTCATTCATTCGCCATTATTGTCTGTCTTGAAAGTGATTTTCCTCACACTCACAGACACTGACTCACACGAATCGATTTTGAGAAGGAGAAAGCTCCGAAACACCTTTTCAGCTCTGTTTCCTGCTTTTACCCCTTCTGGAAAAAGATACTTCCATTTAACTTTTTTCTTTATCTTTCCCCTTTTTTCTCCAAAAATGATTGTAAGGGAAATTAAGACTTGTACTATTAGTAATTGTAAAAGCCATATTTATATCTCTAGCCAAAGAAAAAAAAAAGGTAAAAGCCATACTGATATCCACAGACACCAATAATAATAACGAGCATATGCATGGTACCATCATTGTGGTCACCAACTCACTCTGTGAAATCAGTAAAAAAAACTAATTTCCTATAATTTCAGGACAACTCATACTGTTTCAATAATGTTGCACAAAGCATAATCTGAAAATTGAAAAAATATGTCTCACATTGGTATATATATTTGTATACCATCCCCCTTTCTAGCTATTTTACTCTCCAGCCTAATTCTTCTTTTGTGCCTGAACACCAAAAAATTTAAATCGAACATCTAGTCGTTTCTCTCTCTACTTTTCATCACAAAACTTAAAAAGTGAGAAGAGGGAATGAAAGAAGCCGGAATGCAAATTAATTTAATCCATATTTGTTTATCTCCGAAAAAAAAATGGTCAATATCACATACTTGATCTGAACGGAGACGGAAAAAAAAAATTGGCACGTTGCGGACGGGCATATATAATCAAAAGTTTTGGTCTGAGCATCATTTCGATCCATGGGGGTTTTAATTCAATTTAATACACCAAAATCTCACCCGTATCCTCAAAGCGTTCAAACAATTCGCCCAAATATGACTAGAATAGTATATTTCTTATACGGACGGAGCTAACAGAAATGAAAATTTTATTTTTATTATATATATGCAGGATCGGACTGGGGTCCCAGAAATGATAAGCCTCACGTCCCTATAACACATGGTTCTGTGCTCGACTGCAACTGGAACAGGAAAAAGGCTTCAAGACGACGAGACATGAGCAAGTAGGGCCAAACCACATTTGACTTCATGGTGTGCTCCCCGTCACGCCAAATTAAAATGCACACATAGAGACACACACATTTATTGAATAAATATGGTGTTATATTTGATAAACATGACTTAATTATTCGTTAAGTAGAGCCTCCTTTTCAGATAGATTTATTAAGGGTGAGAGGGTTCATACGAAGTAATAAACTAAAGCATTTGGAAAAATTTGAGGCACCAGAATAAGTAAAGAATCTCATATCCTGCTGCTCACGACCTATCTATGATAGAATTCAGGCAGCCATACACGTCCTTATCGAATATCCCTGACCCACCTTGTTCATCATTCGCATTTAGCTCCACTCCTTTTCCAACATTGATTCATCATTCTCAACCTCTATTATTTTCTGTATCTCCCATGCACCGTTTTGGATCGTTATCACGTTTTAATTTTGTTCTTCCATCTCTGAAATGGTAGCTTACCCATCCTCTGCTTCCTCTGAGACTCAGACGTCACCATCTTCACAAGCACAAGGGGTTCAAGTTCAGCTGGTTCCCAAGTCTGTATCGGATAGACTGTTGGACAAGTTCTATGATAAGTCGGAGTTCGACTTTGACTATGCAAAGAGTGGGTTGTGGTCTCCTCCAGTTCGCCGAACCGCGTTCTTGAACTCGCAAGGGAAGATTTTTTCTGAGAAAGAGATGCTTGAGAGATTGGAGAGTATAGCAGATGCACCAGCTGGTGGTGGCAGAGAAAACAGGGTCCGTTTTGGTGTGCGAAAATTTCTGTACTGTTGGTTTCGTGGTTAGAGTTTGATTCCCTCTTCTTCTCCCATTGTCAGGAAATTTGTTCTGATGCTTATTCCCTCAAACCTTTTGTAGGCCTTCTGCTGCTATTGATTTTCCAGAATTGCTGCAAT
Source organism: Adenanthera pavonina (assembly GCA_026686845.1). Lineage (NCBI taxonomy): Eukaryota > Viridiplantae > Streptophyta > Magnoliopsida > Fabales > Fabaceae > Adenanthera > Adenanthera pavonina. The sequence continues at coordinate 18,020,490 of JAIVEN010000002.1, read as the reverse complement.
CGTTTTAGAATCTGGTTAAAACACCCAAGAGAACCAGAATTTCTTTCCCCTGTTCGAATACATCATCTTGTTCACAGGAATTTCGCATTTTCTTCTTTACTTTCTACCCATACCTGATGCAAGTCTCATAAAATTATCAATAGATCCGCATAGAAAAATCAATTTCCAAACTTTTTTCCCCATAGAATGTGAAGGCAGGAAATTCTCTTGATCTCACATCTTGTCGGAGAAAATATACATCTGTCAGGCCACGGGTTCTGAACAGTGAAACAAAGTATCTTCTCCAAGTTCATCACGGGGACGCATGAATTCTGTTCATGATCTTATGTTGCTCCCTAAATACGGGGAAAGTATTGATTTGCATCACTTCACTGGTATTATATGTCCTAATGGCTCTGAAAATAGGGGAAGTTCTTGATTGGAGTTAGAGGCATTAGTGGAAGAATCCGAAGTTATTTGGTCATGAACTAACTATTGTTGTCAAGTGCAGGAAGGAAGCTGTTATTAAATGTCAGCTCTTCAAAGTGGGCATTGGAATTCAAACTACCCGATAGAAATAGCCTATGATTCATACATCTATAATTGAAAGTGCTGTTTGATTGGTATGCAGGATTCATTACTTTTAATACATTTATCAAAATTACTATCTATAATATAATTCTATTCATTGTATTGTCATAATATTTGGGACAAGAATTTTGGGAAAAATTGTTGCGATGCAGAGTTAGTTGAGTCTCTTTAAGAATTCGAGGTAATTAGAAACGAACGGATTTCCCAACAAGCAAAATGATGTTCATAGAATTATGAAGTGGATCGAATCATTTTGGTAATGAGGTTGCATGAGCAATGACAAAGGCAGAGACTGACATGAAATAAAAACAAAATCTCAAGTATACGGCATGGGGACCAGGATAAATATCAGAGATTCTAGAAAAACAGACAAAATCAATATCGAAATTATCCGACAAACTCCTAAGAAACACCATCCACGCTGACATTTGTCCTGAGATAGTCCAAGGATGCAACAGATTCCAAGTATGTCTTACTGTGGTTTTTCTGGACTCTAATCTGCTTAGAGCCAATAGAAAATAGGTAAACATGTTTAGATCAGAGAATATACAGACATGTCGAATGATAAAAATTTATGTCAAAATTGCTCAGCTGTGAAACAGCAGACTCATTTCACCTCTACAATATATACATATGACTGCTATGCAGGAAAATTAGGACTTTGTTGTTGGAGGGCTTCGTTCCCAGTAATGATTTCTTTCAAATTTTTCCGAAGGGGGATTTGCAGGATCCACTGTAAATGGCTCTCTAAATGGAACAGTGCTTTTAACCTGCAACAGACAGAAACACACATGGTGATGCCTGAAACCCAGAATCAGAATTTCCACAATCATATTACAAAATCCATGTTGAAAGGGGAAAAAGTTGAACTCTATATAGTTAGTTAGCTATGCAGGGTTCTGTTAGTATGGTCATAGAGGGAAGAGAGTGTGTGTGTATCCCTCTAACTATCTATCGTTGTACACCTATCTTGAGTTCAATAAAACTATACTTAATTTTCTCTTCTACTTCGTATCTATCACCAGCAACCTCTTCTCTCGATATTTTACCCTGTAATTTTATGCATCAAGTATATGAAATGAAATAAGTGAGACAAACTACTATATTAGGGTTGTGATTAATTGCAGAAACACCAAGAGCAATGGAAACTAAAAGGGATCCATCTTTTGTTTCAACAATAATGTAATATTATCTGCTCGATCAAAGATTAGATCATCTCCAGCAGGTTCCTCATTCAATGCACAAGGCCTTACAATGTCTGCAAAGGAAGAAGAGTATACGAAAATTACAGCAAGTGCTCACCAATCAACTGTATAAGAACCTGCCAATATCTCCTCTCAAAAATCGAATAACCATTACTTAAAACATATGTTCAATCTACGTAAGTTTTTAGGAGCTCGAAGAAATAGAAGCATACTTTAAATCTCACGATTTTAGTTTCGTTGCACTTTTGAAAAGTCGTTCAGCTGGATGAAAGAAAATTGAAAGAAAGGAAAGGAAAGATCAAAGATATAACTTGAAAAGGAAGGAAAGGAGAAATGAAGGGGGGGGGGGGTGTGGAATATTTGGTTGGTAGCAAAGATAAAAAAGATAGGAGAATGAAAACACAAAATATTGAAAATGCCGCTAGCCATAAAATTTTTTTTAATTCTTTTTAAAATTATCAATGATATTAAAATAAATAAAAATAATTATCTTTAATTGTAACTATTAATAATGAATAAATTTAATTAAAATAAGAAATTTTAGTTATAAAAAATAACAATACACTGATAAGGTTTTTTTTAAAATGTTTTAATTATCAATAGTATAATGAAACTAAATAAAAAGCACTTATATTTGGACTAGGGCCGGATAAAACTCAATTCAGATGGGATGGTACACTCAAAAGCCACGCAAGAGCAGGCTCAGGAGGCTTGGCGCGTAACTCTAACTCTGATGGCCATTGGCTATTTATGCCAAAAACTTGATCGAGATCCTACAAACAATCTTGAGAGAGAGAGAGTTTGGAGTAAAAGAGTAAAAAAAAAAATTGAAAACAAAAATAAAAAATAAAAAAAGAAAAATAATGTTTGGTTGCCTCCTAATAAATACTAACTTTAACGTCGATAGCCAGACGGAGAGTGATGTCTTCAAACTTCCTGCAGTGAGATAAAATGAGCCTTCTCCATGAAGTCTCCATCATAGTATATCTTCAAACATTGTCCATTCACTACAAAAGTGCTTCTATCATGCCCTTTGATTTCGATGGCCTCATGGGGCCGCACATCAGTGATTTTATATGGCCCAGACCATCTGGACTTCAACTTCCCAGGAAAAAGTTTAAGGCGTGAGTTAAATAATAATACCTTCTGTCCAACCTTCAATTCCCTATTTAGAATCCTCTTATCATGCCAAGCCTTGGTTCATTCTTTATAAATGCGAGCATTATCAAAAGATTCCCTTCTTATCTCATCCGGCTTATTTACTTGAAGTATACGCTTTTCACTTACATCTTTCAAATCATAATTCAAAGCATGCACAGCTAAATATACACGATGTTCAAGTTCAATAGGGAGATGATAAGATTTACGATAAACAAGTCTATATGGAGACATGCCTAATGTTGTTTTATATTGAGTTCTATATACCCATAATGCATAATCTAACTTAATTGACCAATCCTTTCTTGATGCACTAACGGTCTTTTCCAAAATTCCTTTCAACTCCCTAGTAGAGACCTCAACTTATCCACTAGTTTGTGGGTGGCATGTAATACTAATTCTAAGATGACATCCATATTTATGCAATAGAACTTTAAATTGATGATTTCTAAAATGCACCCCATTATCATAGATAATTGCCCTTGGGCTCCAAACTGAACAAACAATTTTTTCACAAATTTAACTACATTAGCAGCAGTGTTGTTAGGTAACACAAAAGCCTAAACTCCTTTAGTAACATAATCAACAACAACAAGAATATATGAGTTACCATATGAGGGAGGAAAAATGCCCATGAAGTCTAGTCCCCAAACATCAAAGGGCTCGATTTCTAATATACCTTGTTGAGGCATCTTATGTCTCTTACTGATGGAATCCATGCGCTGGCATCTATCACAGTTAGTCACAAAGGATCTTGCATCCTTGGATAATGTGGGCCAATAAAAACTGCTTTAAAGAACTTTCGCAGTAGTCTTGTTAAGACCATGGTGTCCACCGTAAGGAGAAGAGTGGCAGTGGCCAAGAATAGAAACAATCTCTTCTTGTGGTACATATCTTCAAACTATACTGTCAGCACATCTCTTGAAGAGCAACAAGTCATCTGACATATAATGTTTCACCTCAGCTAGAAATCTCTTCCTTTGGTGGGAATTGAGATCCTTGGGAATAATACCTATAGCTTAATCAATAAGTTTCAACACTTCAGCTCTCACAACTTCCTTCATGTGCGAATTGAGCCTTCGTTGATTTTGCACCTTTGGAGTGTGATTTTCTTCCATCAATATCTTGTACACATAGATAAAGGGACTAATACTCTTTATGTCAGAAATAGACCACACAATGGCAAGCCTATGATGCTCTTTCAAATCTCTCAACAATTTGTCCTCCAATTCAGAATTTAATTCAGCAGAAACTATGACAAGAAAAGAGTTAGAATCACCCAAGAAAGCATATTTCAAATGGGAAGGAAGTTGTTTAAGTTCTACTTTAGGTAGTAACTTTTCAGATGAGGGAGGTAATGGGGTTACCTTGTCCTAGATTTTCAAACTATTTAATGCATGGCACATAACATATACCTTTAAGTTTCATAACAGTATCAACTAAATGTACCTCTACTTCCTTTTCATTTAAACTTAATGCAATGCATGCTCCTAAGGGATCCTCATAAAATTGCTTATCAAAATATTCCTGAGCAAGTATATTAATGACATCAAACACTAAAACAAGACTTTTTGAACATAAGAAGATTGACAGCTTTAGCAAATTGAAATTCCTTCCTCTCATTACCTACTCCAAAAATTAATTTCATAACAGGAACATCAATTAAAGCATTAGCAGTCAACAAGAATGATCTCTCAAGAATGAGAAATACATTAATATCATCTTCTAAATCAAGTACCACAAAATCAGCAGAAATAATTAATTTATCTACTTTAACAAGTACATCCTCAACTATTCCTCTTGTGTACTTAACTGATCTATCGGCAAAGGTGAGAGTCATAATTGAGAGCTTCATATATGTTATCCCAAGCATCTTGTAAATAGAATAAGGCATCAAATTATGATTCTCACCTTTGCTGATAGATTAGTTAATTAGATTCTACGCAATTATAATGACAACTATTTCTATTATGTCATAATCACCTCTTAGAGTATTAGTCCGTGTTTAATTAGAGTTGAATTCGCTCTTGTGCAACTCACTCATCTAACCAAACTATGAACCTACAACCTAAGTCACCGCAAATTCCTAGATTCATCTTTAGTCTAGTTATCTACGTCTATCTTCCTAAGTCTAGACTTACTCTTTTCCTTTCATTTCTTGAAACTTGCCCACATATTAGATTTTATGGTGACTAGTCACAAAATCGATATTAAAACAAGGAAGACAAGTTTAATTATAAGAATCAAATATATATATATATATATAATTTAAGTTCAAACTCCAGAGTCATAATCAAAATTATAAAATTGAGTTAATCCCAATCAGGTTATATCCCTACTCTTGACTGGGAATTTAGTAATCTATAAATTTAATCATCTTAACAAGATAAAATCTCAAATCATAAAACAAACAATACAAAAGATGAAGGTAGAAAAGAAGAAACTCAAAGGCTGCTTCAAAACTCTCTAAATTCCTTACTTTCCCTGCCTATTGATCTCTTTTAGCCTCCAGATGCTTGATTGAATGCCCCTATATGTTTCTACCATGTCTCCTTCTATAAATAAAGTTTGGAAGCCCATAAAAGCCCAAAATATCATGAAAACATGTAAAAATTAAGTCAGCTTCTCAAAACGAGCCGGTGCCAAGTCCATCTAATTTTTCTCCACTCGGCGTTGGCTCGACGCATCCTCTTCCCTGGCTATGAGACCACATGGCACCGGCTGGGTGTCATGGTTGACGCGGCGCCAGGTCTTCACATAGAAGTTGTTCCTCTTTGCCTTCTCACCCATCCGCGGGTGAGTATATTAGTAGGGGCCGAGTAAACTAACTCTTATATGTTTTGCTCCAACTTTTTGAATGTATGTAACTCAAAATTCTCATAAATATTCTTATGATGCAAATATACTCCAAGTTATGCAAAATTATGTCAAAAAGTATTAAATTACAATATTTTAAGCTGAAAATATATACAAAATATGAGTATTTTGTACCTATAAAATAAACACAACAGTAGTTGTAGAAACGTCGGAGATCCTGCTCCATTCTTGAAGCTGAAATTTGGTAGTTGTAGAATCTTGAAGACTGTCCAGAAATTAAATGCTCCTTTTCTGATTTTCTCATCTCCGCCACTTCTCTGTCCTCTCTCTGTTTTTGCCGTTCGCAATAACACAAGCGAAGTTCAAATGTAAGACAAAAACAACAAGGCAAACAATTCAGCTATTAAACAACTCTGAAATACTCTCCTTTTTTTGCTGCCGGTCATTTAAACCTTGCAGCTTATCTCTTTCATACTCATTTCTCCTTCCTTCTTTCCATAGCTCTTGTTTTCCAGAGAAATTTGTGTGTGCAACTACAACGATCTGCCGACGTTATCTTTTTTTTATATATAATTTTTTTAATTTGACAGCGATGCATGTGTTTTGGCATGATATGTCAAAAAAAATTGCTAGTTTTCTTTCTCTTGCTCCAAATATTTCTCAGAGTACAATTTATTATTTGTTATTTTATTTTATTTTTGTTATTTATAATTGTATTTTAAAATTATGATTGTTATTTATTAGTATTGATTATTTTCTGTTTTGATATATAGCTCCAGACTTTTATGGCAATTGTCGAACTTTTATTTGTTTCTTTACTTATATTCGCGAGTCTTCCTCCTATGTATCTCACAAGATATTTAAAAGTTTTGCTACTTTGGTATTTGTATTAGTTAGCAAACAACGGGTTTAACATCGTAACTTGTCTTTTGGCTAGCTGATAACTGACAATTTCAAGATCCTATCTTCATATAGCAATTTTTTGGGCGGGTTATCTAGCTTTTTGGGTTTCTATGAATCCTAGAAAACCCCTCTTGAATCAGACAATCTCACTATCTTTATATCTTTACAACTTCTATCACCTTTAACTAAAATTGTTATTTATATTTTTGAACACGTTGTTGTCCGGCAAAAAATCATACACAATTTCCCAATTTTCGACGGAGTTATAGCTCGCATAATGCCCATAGATTCTACAATTGACTTGGTGTTGATGCGATGAGGTTTCTTAGGTCTATCGCCTATGTATCAAAAATTGAGAAATTGTGTATGATGCTTCGCTAGATAATGTGTTAAGAATATAAATATTAGTTTTAATTAAAGGTGATAGAAGTTGTAAAAAAGATAGTAGATAGCTAGCCAAAAAACTTGCTATATAGAGATAGGATTTTGAAATTGTTAGTTAGTCAGTATAATTGGAAATATCTTATTGTTAGTTAATACAAATACCTAAGTAGTGAAACTTCAAGTATTCTTGTGAAATGCATAGAAGGAGGACTTGTAAATGTAAATAAACAAACAAATAAAAGTTCCACAAATGTTGTTTAGAAATAAATGTCGTTTAGAAATATATTATTGCGGCCGCCTTGAAGTCTTAGCTATGTATAAAAAAAAGAAAATAATCAATAACAATCATAATTTTGAAGTACAGTTATAAATTATAAACAACAAGAAATTTATAAAATAATAAATTGTGCCTTGAGAAATATTTTGTGTAAAAGAAAGAAAACGAGCCATTTCTGACATATCATGATCTCATGTCGTAAATCATCACTGTCAAATAACAAACCACGTATACGATATCATTACCCTCTGAAAGCCCGTTAATGATATTGTAGGCGTTGTTTGTTATTTGACAACGATGATTTATGACATGATAGGTAAGAAAAAGAGATGTTTTAGAGATTGGAATGTAAGCTGGTGGTGGCGGAGGTGACAGAGTCCGGTGTGCGAAAATTCCTGTGCTATTGGTTTCATGGTTAAAGTTTAATTCCCCCTTCTTCCATGGTCAACAAATTGGTTCTAATGCATATAACCTCAATCCTTTTGTAGGTGTTCTGCTGCCATTAATTTCCTAGAATTACTGCAATTGTTTTAGAATCGAGTTAAAACACCAAAGAGAACCCAGAATTTTTACTGTTTGACCACACTCATCTTGCTCACAGGAATTTCACTTTTTGGTCATTACTTTCTACCCATTCCTGATGCAAGTCTCAAAATTATCTAAAGATCCGCATAAAAAATCAATTTGCAAACTTTTTCTTTCCCCTTTTTTCCAGAGAATGCTTAGGCAGTACATATTCTTGTTCTCACATCTTGTAGGAGAAAATATATATTGTCAAGCTTCTGGTTCTGAACAGTGAAACTAGGTTTCTTTTCAAAGTTCATCACGGGGACGCATGGATTCTGTTCATGATCTTATGTTGCTTCCTAAATATACTGAGGAAGTATTAATTTGTTCCTAAATTCTGTTCGCTGATACTATATGTCCAAATGGCTCCGAAAACCGGGGAAGTTCTTGATTGGTGTTAGAGGCATTAATGGAATGAAGTGCAAGAATCCAAGGTTATTCTAGTCTGAACAAATTATTGTCGTCAGTTGAAAATAGTGCGTACAGGAAGAATCCAAGGTGGAAGAATCAATATTAAAAGAGACCTTCAAAGTGGGCATTGGAATTCTAACTACCCCATACAAAATAGCTTATGGTTTTTACCTACGGTTTTTAACATCTATAATTGACAGCGCTCTTCCATTGGGCATGCAGAATAGAGTTATTCAAACACATTTATCAAAATTACTACGAGAAGAAAAATGTTAATATCTGTAATATAATTTTATTCGTTGGATTGTCATAATATTTGGGAGAAGAATTTTGGTATAAACTGTCGCGCGATGCCTGAGCTACTTGAGCCTTAAGAATTTGAGGTACCAACAAACGGATTTTCCAACAAGCAAAAGGATGTTCCTAACAATTCCGAAAAGATCATAGAATTATGGAGTGGATCGAATCATTTTTGTTATGAGGTTGCATGAGTAAGATGAAGGCATAGACTGACATGAAATAAAAAGAGACAATGTCAATATAGAAATTATCCAACAAACTCCTAAGGAACACCATCCATGCTAACGTTTGTCTTGAGATAGTCCAAAGATGCAATAGATTCCATGTATGTCTTTGTGTAATTTTTTACGACTCTTATCTGCTCAGAGCCAATAGAAAAGAGATAAACATGTTTAGATCAAAGAATATACAGAAATGTCGAATGATAAAATTTATGTCGAACTTGCTCAGCTTTGAATCAGCAGACTCCTATTTCACCTCTGCAATATACAGTAGATTGCGATGAAGGGAAATTAAACTGGAAGAGGACTTTGTTGTTGGAGGGCTTCCATCCCAGTAATGCCTTCTTTCAAATTTTTGAAATATACGTCGTAGTCCTTTTCTGGAGGGGGATTTGCAGGATCCACTGTAAATGGCTCGCTAAATGGAACAGTACTTTTAACCTGCAATGGACAGAAACATGCATGGTGATGCCTGAAACCCAGAGTGAGAATTTCCACAATCATATTACTAGATACATGTTCACAGGGGGGAAAATTGAACTCAATATTGAACAATGACAGGGACTTCTTGACTGGTATAAAAATTCATTTTTGTTTTTTATCTAGGACAGAAGGCCTTGAAGTAAAAATAGAGTGTTGAGGCCCAAGAATATGATATTGATTTCCATTTAGGACAGAAAGCCATAAAGAGAATCTAATTGCAAAGGAAATTGTCTGCACCTCCAAACTCTACGTTTTTTCTTTTATAAATATATACTTGCAGCCTCCGAACCCCAATGAAGACACAAAACCACATAAAAATATATTAAAGTAGTCTACCGCTAATACAGGTTACACTAATATGAAATAGTTGCATGACCTTTTCAGAGCATTAGAGTTCATAATCCTACTTTGGAAATGACAAGTATCCTGTCTACTGTTATTAAAGCTAGAATTCTTCAAACTCCAACACTAAATGTTCAAAATTCAACAAGTTCACATTGCATTTAGAAAAGAATACACACACACATTATGGAACAAATCCAGTGTAAAGAAATAAAAGAAGGCTGACCTCAAATGTTTTGTCGTTTGCAAAAGGGCTTTCCAGGGCAGCTACACATATACAAGCAACTTCTTCCCTCGATATTTTACCCTGTAATTTTACGCATCAAGTTCATGAAATGAAATAGGCGAGGCGAGCTACTATATCAGGCTTGTAATTAATTAAGGGAACAAAGTATGTGGAAAAAATTCCGTAACTAATTTGATTAACCAAGAGCAACGGAACCATTTGTTTTTACAATACCGTAATATTATCTCCTTGATCAAAGATTAGATCAGCTCCAGCAGGTTCCTCAGTCAATGCACAAGGCCTTACAATTGCATAGGGTATGCCACTTTCTCTTATCAAATCCTCTCCCTAGTGAAATTCACAACACTTACAATGTCAGTTAAAAGGAAGAAGCATAAACAAAAATTACAGCAAGTGCTCGCCAATCAATTGTTTAAGAACTGGCAATATCCTCTCAAAATCCACAGAGACAACGAAATTCCAATAACCCTCATTTAAAACATATTTTCAATCTACATAAGTTTTTAAAAGCTCAAAGCATACTTTAAATCTCACATTTTTAGTTTCTTGTACTTTCAGAAAGTTGTGTTATAACAGCCTACTTCAGCTCTAGTATGATCAAAGTATATTTTCACACATATGTAAAGTACGAAAATTCAAGAAATGCTAAACCAAATGAGTGCTGAACAATTTTATTGAAAGGAAAAAAAAAAAGGATTTTCAGAGGGCTACCATTATTTCAGCGACCAACAATATAAAGTTCAATTTAGTTTCAATTATTATACCTGACTTGATCTTTGGAAAAAAACAAAGCAAGTTTCCCAGATAAGAAGCCAAACAGACCTCATAATTTTGCAATTTGAAAGGGATATTAAGCATTATCATAGAATTGAAGTGCTAAAATGGAGGCCTGCAAATTAATTATCATCTTCCTAAATAGGACGCAAAGATCAGCTTTGTACCTTCAGTTTAAATGTGAGGATAAAACCCAGTTCCTTGTTTAATCGAACAGCAGGAGGCTGTTTAGACAGATCAAGTCCAGGCCTTTCAGGTCTCGTAACTCCTGCTGAGCTCACATGTACAAATCTAAAAGGGACACAACAAATTTTGAATAAAAGACGTAACAGACCGAAGAATGTGGAAGGCATAGAAATCCAAAATATAAAGTTGTACCTAGGTGTTATTGGATCCATCAGATATGCTCGTATGCTCGATACAGGAAGCTCAAAAGGACCTTCCTTAAAAGTTCTATTTAATTTACCATCATATTCAAATTTGCTGAACATGAGCTGCAAAGAATTTTGCATCATCATCAAGAATCATTGTGTGAGATCATTAAAGTGAAGAACAAACAGAAGTACTAACAGCAGAGGCATGCCTGCAATGACATGATATTGCTTGGATCAAATGGTGGAGCATCTGAGACAGTTCTTGCCCGAAACACAGGCCTTAGTGAAGAAAATGGCAATCGTATCTATGAAAGATTAAATGAAAAACAACCTTGTGAGTCGTAATTAGATAATATAAACTGTAAAAAAGTGCATTAGATGTTACTTACTGATTGCCATTCGCCCTCCACAGTGTCAAAGCTTGCAGTGTAACCAACAGTGTCCCAATCACGGCTTGCACGAATGATGATTTTATATCTACGGCCATCACCTTTAAGACGGAGCTTCAAACCATCATATGGGGAAAGGTTCTCAGGTTCTGAGAAATTCTGAAAATTAATTATTTGGCTAAGCACTCTTTCGTAAAATTAACTTATTACATGATTAGGAAGAAGTTAGAACTGTGATTGAGCTGTCTTTGACTAAGAGAAAATATAGAAATAGGAATAGAAATCTTAATTTCTAGACTCTGAAAGGTGATATTACAGTTATCTAAATAAAATATGAATCAATTAGTTCAAAATGTGAAATAATTATGTAAGAATATCTAAATGGTCCAGATTCAGAATCAGGTAGCAAAGTTGCCAGGGAGTTTGAAGCTAAAATATTTTGTGGTTTACCTTAGTTCTGATACTGGCAAAGCCACCATTATTTGTTGTTGAAACCACACCTGAACCAGAAACAGAATTATGTTAGTTTGCGCACCCAAACAAGGATCTATTATTATCTTCCCCAAAAACATACAGTGAAAGATGCACATGCAAGAAGTTGATACAAACCTTTGAAAATCCCAGTTGGTCCACTATTTTCACCACCGCTTGGGTCAAATTGAAAAGTGCTTTCACTAACTCCACCCATGACAACGTCATCTAGAGCACCCCAAGATGGCTGCCTATAATTATCACCTGATAAGCAAAGTACCAAATGAAAAAATAAAAAGAACAGAAAATAATTAATCACGGGATGCATTCAAGTATCCAATGCTAAACTCTAATAAGAAGTTTTATTTCCCTCCAACATATAGGAATCAGATCCACTTATGCAGTGCACCATGCTGCATACACAAAATCAACCTATACAACAGACAGTCTTCTGAATTATGGATTCTTTTAACTCAGAAGACTACCGCAACCAGTTGCAAGCCAAAACCCAATTCAATATTTGATTTATTGTCTTCCTTCTGCTTGAATAATGAAACTTATCTTGAAGTTTATTCGTGTATTAATCTTTTTCCTTCTTTCAATTTGCTTCTTCTGGTATGTCTCACGTAAACTGAAGTATTATACTATGTTCCCCTATTCAGCTTTTACATTTTGCTTTTCTTATTCTTTAATAACGTGTTTAGAGTGACTTTTATAAACACGGTGAAAAACTATATCGAACTGCTAAGAAGTGTAATCAATCACAATCAACTCTTCCAAAGAGGACTAGAAATCTACCTTCAAAACCAAATAATAGTTTTCCCCTCTCAACTCCAACATTCTCCTTCACAGCATTTATCAAATTTCTCATCCCCACATACTCCACTATTTCTGGTGAATCACCTTTGATCTGGTTTCAAGAATCATTAACTAAGAACCAAAAGTTTATAGAATTTTATATCATAAGCTAGCAAACCAAGAATAAAAAATAATTAAAAAAAAAAAAAGCAAATCGCAATCTGGAGATTGCATAAGAAGGAAGCCAAATCAGTCCACTACCTCTGGCTCAAAGAACCTAATTCCCTGCACCAACGACAAATTCACTCTATTAGGGAGATAATGAAACAAGCATATAACTAACACAAATGAGAAGAGCCACAGGCTGATCAGAATTCTACGATCCTAATAACAATACAAACATACTTGGCTGTATTTTGCTCTATCTGGAGTGTCTCCTTCCTTGGGACCAACAATGACAGAAACAGCATTTATTACTTTCTTCACTCCTTTGAAATACTCAGGAACCAAAGTGCTTTCTTTTGTAATGTCTCCAACAATCTTAGTTTTAATGCAGACAGTCAGTTGACAGCATGGGAAGTAAGTAATTAAAAGAAAAAATATTAAGATCGATACAATACATCAGAAGCAACTTTAAACTGAAAATTACATGATTATCTTCCTTCAGAAGTTTTGAAACTTAAGTAAATTTCCTATGGAAAAAGTAAGAAAGAATGAATAGACGAATGGGAATGAATTTATAAGCTCCACCTATATAAAAACATGCTCCCAAGAGCACAACAAACTTTTATTATCACTGGACCTGTCATTATATGCCCATTGACATTTTAATCAACATAATTATAACCAGAAAGCCAAACTATCAAATAAAGAACTCATTTGGGAAGTTTTTCAATGCCATCAGTTAGAAAACTCACCAAGTCAATGTCTGAGCCTAACATCCTTCTTGCCTTCTCTTCATTTCGAACCTGAGAAAAATTGTCATACGGAATATAAAAATTTTATTGTGCATTGAACAATTACCTAAAGTAACGGATTATAGTTTTTTTAGTGCTTTTCCGTTATTATGTTCTTAAGCTCTTTATCTAAGGAAACAACAATACCAATACTCGGACTGGAATTCCTTTCTTCCGTAATATGTCAACCACTCTTCGACCAACCCCTCCAGTAGCTCCAGCTACCAGGACAATATCAGAAGTTTCCATTGACTTGACAGGTTTACTTGGGGAGGGACCGGATAGTTTCTCAACTAGAAAGTCAAAAAACTTCACAATTCAGAAATGATTAATACCCATTAGTTGATCCTTGACACATATATTTAAAGTCATACAAACTAGTAAAAAATTGTACAAAAATGGTGCCAAACCTTAGCAGGAGAAGGGGGTCCATTGAAAAAGTACAACGTTTTTATGAATCTGCCAATATCCCAACCTTGTTTTCCAGCTTCAGCTGATATGGTCGTTCTGTGAGTCCTGGAAGAGAGATAGGCTGACGTTCGCTGTTCAGTCAAGGTCTGGGGTCTATCACAAACTTGAAGAAACGGTTTAGGAAGTCTGGAAGATGACAGACAAGGATGTGAAAATTCGTTACAGAAGTTTCTTCTAGTCAATGCAGAGCCCTGCAGCAAGAACGAATTTTGGTAAATGCGGAAATTAAAATGGCATGCACAGGTAAATATGCTCCCACGCATGAAGCTTCACGGATGATTTTTGGATTCACATACATGTGGATATTACGCCCTTTAAACAAAAGATGAAAATTTCGAATCAGACATCAGTTAAGGGTGTTTTAAAAAGACAAAAAAAAAAAAACAATTAACTTCCTAGAAATTACAAAGAAAAATAACAACAATATTAAACAAACTCATCGGTTTTGGTAGCTTCTATAACGATTCCACATTCAAGGTATTCTGCCCATCAACATTTCACCCTCTATAATGTACATCCATAAAGGTAATTCCTTCTGATTATCAATAAGTTGATTCCAATTATTCTAAAATAGAGCGTGAAACTTTTTTGACGAGCTTCTCTCTTCAACTTTTGAAATTCTAGTTTGTGCTCTTTGCTTGTTTTCGCTCTCTTTTTTTTTTTTTTTTATTAAGGGTACACTATCAGATGAATTATCCGGGATTATCATCGATAGACGAAGAATTGAGCATGGAACTGAGAATTACCCGAAGATTGAGAAGGGAGGACGATGAAGGCGATGACAGACTGGTAGAGTACCACTCCATTTTGCATGCACAAATAACAAGAATCTAGTAATGGAGTTTTGGCTGCAAGTGATCGGATAATACAATGTGAGGAGTAAATATAAGCCACACATACACAACTACTGTCACTTTTGAAATTTCATGTCATCCTTAAAATTAATTTAATTTAATTTATTTAATTGTTACTCTCTTTTTTTTTTCTAACGAAATCTAGAATCTCCTGCAAAATCGTAGGTGTTTACGGATTTTATTGTCCGGCAAGAAAGATTAATATCTCTATCTTAATTCCTGATAGTAATACACCTCTTAAACGCCCAACGCTTCGCAATTGCCAGGACCTTATCCTATCACTTCTTTCTGGTTAAAAAAAAAAAAGAAAACAAATGCGTTTGCCGGGAGTCGAACCCGGGTCTATTGCTTGGAAGGCAATTATCCTAACCGTTGGACTACAAACGCTTCTTGATTGATGGTTAAGAAAAAGTTTAGTTGACTTATTACATGAATATTAAGATAGAACACTAACATGCGTTGCCCATAAAAAAGAAATGTCTGAATGGGAAGAAAAAAGGGTCAATAAATTTTTGTTTGAACATTTTTTATTTAAATTTAAATATATTGAAATTAAACTCAAATAATAATTAAATAATATTCAGTTTTGACTTGGGTGACAGAATAGAAATTAGTTATTATACTATAAACTTTGGTCCAAAAAACTTGTTATATTATAAACTGCAAGGATAAGGAGTTTCATATTCTCTATTTCATACTATGATATGCCAAAAGCAACGAAGAAGTAGGGAGAAAGAGAACTATGGAATACGTATATTTCATCACTCTGATTTACAATGTGCCTCACAATATTTATAACAAGCACGTGAATCCAGTCTGTCCATTCATAAGCTTCTGGTAACTTGATATAACTAATACAACAACTTAACTCAGCAACTAACTCACTATATATATACATATATTCCAACACATAAAAACTAATTCTACAAGGAAAATTAAGACTAAATAGAATCCCCAAATCCTTTTGTAAGTCTATATGTAAGAAAGCACCAATATTATATTTTTTTTAAAGCTCAGTCTCTCATTGTTCTTAAAATTCAACTTCTCAGGGCATGGTATAAAACTTTTGAGAGAGTGGGTGGAAGGGTTCACTTTCATTGAAACTCGCTGCGATCCACGGAAAATCAAGAAGTTTTTACAAATATTGATACCACTACCCACTTCAACAATCTCATATTTGTAAATTTAATTTGGTGGAAAAAATGGTGCTCCTTGTGTTTGAGTGACTTGCAGGTCACGCCCAAACTGAAGAGGGAACCTTCATTGTTAGAATGTTGGGATGTAGATACTAAATCATAATACTTTGAAACGAAAGAGGAACTATGTACCTTATGATAGGAGATTGGAATCAAGATTTTGTCAAATGAAGGGGTATGAATGATGAAGACGAAATAGAGAAGCTCCGGATCCAAGATCAAACAAAGGTTCCAAATTACAATGTTATATATATATATATATATATATATATATATATTCTAGTGTGTCGATTTCCTAGGATCTTTCTTAAATATCATTCAGTGTTTTATAGTAATTAGACGGCCTAGATTTATTTATTATTTATTATTATATTTTTAATATATTTTTATTTTATTTGATGCAGAATTTAAAATAAAAATAATTTTATGATTGATACTTTTTTTTAAAAAAAGAGATGGTATCATATAAAAAATAAAATAAAATTTTTTAAATCTAGATCATCTAAATTAGATTTGAACAATTTAAATATCATTAGAGTGATGCTCATCAATGGGAATCCATATTTTAGAGATGGTTGAGTAGTAGGTTACAAATTTGTAGGAATACAATTATTTATACATTAAAAACTATTATAAGCCAATATCCCAAATAGAAGTTGGGATTGGAGGGGTAGTTTAGTTCTATATCAGTACCTCATGTAAAAGTATACTTAATAATTAATTAATTGCTAGCATGATTGTGGGAGTTATATATATGTGTGTAATTAAGGCACTATTTGGTTCAATAGAAGAAAGAGGAAGGGAGATATTTTAATATTCTCTTACTTGAGTATGTTGGAAAAGAAGAGAAAGTAGGGAAAGGATTTGCCCACTTTCTTAATTTTTAAATTCTCCTACTTTTAGAGAGGAGAGAAAACTTTCCTTTTCTTTCCATCTTATTTAATGAATCAAATGAAAAAAAATATTAATTTTTTTACTTCCTTTTCTTTTATTTATTGAAGAAAAAAAATTTTTTTTTTAAATCCCTCTTACCAAACAAAGATATGAGACAATGAGCCTACGGTAGGAAGTTGAGGACGCTGTAGAAGGCAAAGAAGAGAAGAAAGGATAGGGGTAAGAGTAATTAGAGGGTAATTAGGTAAACAATGTCGCAAGGCAAACACCTGAGCAGATGACGTCTGAATGATTCAAGGGCTCTGTAACCCATTTTAACAACACACTGTGTGGCCTCCGACTTCTCATCGTCTAATTAATTTCATATTCATTCCAAGTCAAAAATATTGACCAACTTGATTTTGTTTTCTTCTCTCTCAATGCGTAGTGATGATGCACACAAGGCCAGGCCTCCATGCTCTCTTGTTTGCTCCTCACACTGTTCTATATATGTATATTATATCATGCTATATAATGTGAGAATCATATATTAATTATATGAGTCTTTTTTAAAATTATATTTCATTAATTAATCAATTAAGAGGTCACCGATCGATGAGTACTATTTTTAAATATTGCGGTTGTTGCCCTTGATGTAGCCAGCATATCGATTTCAAATTTGTTGCTCACTTTTAATTTGTTATACACAAAAAATATAAAGGGCAAAAGCATAATTCTTTAACTTTATACTAAATTTTATTTTGATCTCTTAACTTGATTTTATTTCATTTTAGTTTTTAAATTTTTAAAGTATAATAAAAAAAATTTCTTCATTAAGAATATTGTTAACTATGTTAGCAGAAAATTTAATTCAAATTAATGGTTTAGAATTTGTAGAGATAATAAGAAACATTAAGAATGAAAGAATTAATGGATTGTGCGAGAGCCACAAAACAAATCCTTTTCATTCCTGCATGTTCCTTCCCGTAGTGCTGAGTAAGGAAATTAATGATTGATTAGGCAGTACGTACATTCCCGTTTAAGTCAAACTCTATGCAGGACGAACCTGAGCCTTTTGGCAGAAGTATGAATATAATTATATTTCTTCTAGCAGCAGGAGGATCTTCTATCAATTAATATGTGATTAATTAGTGCCAACGCTTTTCATGATGCAGTCATCATCATTCTTAATTGCAGAATAAAAGAATCTCACAATAGTTAGGTACGGTGCATAGTTTTATTTAATTATATCATTGACCTCCGATTTCAAAGGACTAAGCTAAGCATATATATACGCGGTATGTGTGTGTGGATACAGCTAACAAATTATTAACATAACGATAACTTATAATCACGTATTTAATTATTTGAAATTAATTAAAACATAGGTTGGTGTAGTTCTGGTACGGTCTGTATATCTTTTTTTAAAATATATATATATATATATAAAAGACTTGTTAATTGTTATTCTTAGTTATATCGATTAAGTAGTAGCTAGCTAGTAGTGGCCACCAAAAGCAGCATATATTAATTAAAGCTAAGAGACTATTATTAGACTAAATAATTTTGAGTTTATAAATGACTGTTCTTAATTGATTCGAGTTATATCAGTGAGGTCAGTGGCCAAAAAAACAGAAAAACTATATCAGTCAGGTCACGTATTAAGATCAACTACAATAATACGCGCAGTTCATAACTTGAGTGGATGCAGGTCAAAAAAAAAACTTGAATGGATGGGGTTAGAATTTGACCCAGGATTGAAAACAAGGATTAATGAATATATTTCCTTATCAGAGTAATATGGAAGGGGGTGTGGGTGAGAGGGACCACCGACCAGTTAGGGATGGACCCTTGTGATTCTTGCTTTCCCGGTTTGACTCTCCAACCATATACGCCACTGTAGACAAGGAGGCTCATTTCTGTCTGCCGTCTGCGCCACCATTAAAATTAATTAATGTATATTTGAAGCCACATAATTTACATGAAATATATAAGTGAATATGTTAGTTATATATGTGTGTGTGTGTGTGTGTATTTATTCACATTGTTATATGGCTTTACATTTTCAGTTATATAATTACACCATTAATTACAAGAAAAAATGAAACTAGTAAAGAAGGGATATTTGAGTTATATGTCCTGGATAAAGAATGATCGATCCCATGCAAAGAAAGGGGACTCATTGTAATACATTGTATTAATATCTTGCATATTGTCCTTATCCATACTGGACCATCTTGACCCATGAGATCCAGAATCTGACCCCCAATTAAAAGAGCAATCCAAATCCTCTAAAGTTTGAATGAAGTTGATCATAAAGTCTAATACAACATACTAATAACTCTGCATAGTATATGTAAACTGTCTAGCATATATAATGTAAATTATTAAGATTTTGAGTTGAAAAACTCAAACTACATAGGAGGGGGGGGGGGGGGAGAGAGAGAGAGAGAGAGAGAGAGAGGCATGTGGTGGTGGCGGCGGTGTAGAGGAAAAAAAACGGGGAAAAGGATGGGAAATGACCAAAATGAATGACCGACGCCTAAGCTGAGCTCACACTCTCACCTAACTTTATCCCCACCCCCACGCGGCAAACCTGCCCTCTTTTTCTCATTCCCTTCATTAATCCCTCCCACCTTAGTCAACTTTCTCCTCTCCCTCTATTCCGTTTTTTTTTTTTTTTTGCCCAAACCTCTATTCCTTTATTTTAGACTTTAGTGCCTCCCTTTGCTTCTCATTTTTCTCGCACACTTACCACTACTTAATCCCATCTCAACTTCACTCAAAATCTCATTCAAATCTCAGCTTTCATATTAATTAACAAAACACTCACCTTATACGACTCCCTCCCAAATCACCAATCCTTTTCCTTTACTGCCACAATCTTCCTTTGACTTCTCCACCCTCCCAACCCATGACTTGATCCCCACGCTCTCTCTCCCTCTCTCTTCCTCTTCTCCCTCTTTATATATACGAGTTCTTCCTCCATTTCCTTTTGCTTCATAAACCCTCTCCCATTATTTCCTCTTCCTCTTTCACCAATGGCTCGCTTCATCACCCTTTTGTTCCTGTTCTTTGTGATCTCTGCTTCACTCTGTTCTGTTTCTGAAGGAAGAAAGCTCCACGTGGGCGCTCATAACAAGAGCCGCAGCAATGTTACCCCATCCTCAAGGGACAGTTTGTTTCTAAGTGCCCTTCCTAAGGGCACAGTTCCATCTTCTACGCCTAGCAGAAAAGGGCACGCCGTGGTCGTTGATGAGAAGCTCATTGCTCGTCACCTTATATCCATTGATCGACTTCTGCGATCAGTTCCCAGCCCCGGTGCTGGTCACTAGCTACCTTCCCCCCCCCCCCTCTCTCTCTCGCTCCACACATTTTTTCATTTGTTTAACTTTCTTATGTATTCAAATTCCATGTATTGCAGAGAATGAGATCAACTAGAGATATTTGACTATGTAAAGATAGATATAGTAGTACTAGGATATATATATATATGTCCCTGTTTTGGGACTATCTGTAATCAATCCCTCTTAGATTATCATTAGTGGGGAAGAAAATTAGCAACGGTTCTGAATTTTACATCTTCACGTTCATGTTCTTGTATGGATGCAAATATTTGCAAGGGCGTGTTATTTATTGGAGTTTAATCTCATTAGCCTCTGGAAACAGAGGAATATTAAAAAATCTGATCAAATTCACATCAAGGTGTTTTTAAAGGTGATATACTAGTATTTAACTTTCCGGAAGTAATCATTTCAATAAAAAGGGAAGCCCTTTGAAATCATGTCTATCTGAGTAAAGAAACCTTTGAATGTGTCGGCTGATACCCACCATTTTTGGAGAGCAAGGTGGGTGAGTAGTTTTCAACCTTTAATTAAGTGCAGAGTAAGAAAGAATGAACGGGTAGGAGGATAAAATTCAAAATATAATTAGATATAGATTTGTTTTAGCGTGAGAGAAAGGAAACGCGTCTACGATTACCCAAGTTTTCATGTATGAGGAAGGGTTTGTTTGTCAAAGGGATCACCGTCGTATGTAAACTAGACTAGTTTATTACTTGCACCTTACATTATAACTGTTAATCAGTTAATTAATTAATTAATTAATAGTTAAAAAAAACACATAAGGAATGGGAAGCATGGGTAAACGTGGGAGCTGGTACATGTTGACTTTCGTGTCTTGTATTTGGACTACATATAAGTAACATGGCTCCTGTTTTCTGTGGAGGATATAAACTGGAATTTATTCTCCACTGGGGCAAAAGTTACTAGCTTGATTGGGTTATATGTAACTCATGCTGTCCAAGTCATGGGGTCGTTGCTTCTACCCACTCAAACTAGCAGGGGAATTAAGTTCATGCGTTATAGTATATTCTTGGGTTGGGTGGGTTTGGAGTCAAAGGTTTTCATTCATTTTCGGATATTATTAAGATTTGGTGAATCTAAGAAGAATTCAACTCAGTTACGTATTTGTAGAGTACTAGTATTCTAGCTATTCCGCCACGAGAAATTTGAGTGTGTGGACTTTGAATTCCTTCGCTTTTGCCTGTTTCATTATCAACCCGTCCTAATCAAAACGCAAAGCATACCACGGACTCCTCTCTGAGGCTGCTACTACTAGTCCAAAAGAAATCTCCATATTTATAAATGTAATAAATTTATGGCACATATATAACTATATTCATGAGCTCTGAATAATATGACTTGTGTTTAGTACGTAGATCTCACTATATATATGGGTTGATAATATAATTATACGCATTTTTCAGACCAACCGCGGTATTTATCACCTAGGAACAGTACAACGTTATATATATATATATATATACAACATGATAATATTGAAGGAAAAGCGTAGAAAGTAACGTAAGGAAGAAGATCCAAAACGTTGCAAACATGCTGGTTTCAAATTAAAGCAGCACAAGGGCTCCACAAAACCGCCCTTTGGCTCAAAAGTGTTGCACACCCCATCAAAGGTCAAGCACTGTTTGCGATCGTGCTCCCTAAAATCAAAAGCTCTTGAGACATCAATGGTCTCAAACCAACGATATGTATTTAAGAAAGCTATCCCATTAATATTTGCGTGAAGTATTAAAGTATAGTCAAACTATGAAATTTTACTGTTATATTTAATTAAAATTAATGCTAGTTTGTACTGTATAATTCTTGTCGTGCTGGATTTGGTGTTGCCGATAATTTGTAGGTATATAGTGGTGGATCATTGGAACCTGGAAGGGGTCTCCGCCATCTTTGCAGCAAAAGAAAACCATCCAGAGGGGATTAACCTAGACAAAAGTTTTTCAGAAAATATAATTCTCCCTTTAGAAAAGTTCCACTTATTAGTACTCAGTCCAATTTTAAATATAGAATTCTTTACAGCATATATGACAGTATTTATTATGTATTGTCAAAAAATATCTTCATTCAATTTATGAGAGAAAAAAAGATTAAAAAAATTTAATATGATAATTTTAGAAAGACATTGTGATTTTTTTAAAAAATAAGATAATTAACTAATTTTAACCTCTATGCTTAATCTGTGTGATCCAGTTAAAATGATATTATATATATTAAGAAGAGGGGGAGTATTAATTTAAGGTATTCCATCCTCTAAAGAAATAAAATCGCTCTTAACAATGCAAGTGCTCATGGATTCCCGAAATACAAGTTACTTGGAAATTGAATCAATTAACGTTTATTATGAAAGAGGTTAAAAACAATATAATCATCGATTATATATTGAGAAAAAGAAATTTGAGAAATATCATCTAAAAAGTACGAAAGCAACCACTAGGAAGCTACTATCTCTGGTCCTATATATAGGATATTTTATCTTGATCCTGAATATAAGACCCTTTATAATATACGAGATAGTATTTATTATATGTTTCCAAAAAATGTTCTTATTTAATATATCCAAAGAGAAAAAGAAAGAGAATAAATAAGGGTAGTTTTAAAAAAATATTGGGATTTTTGGAGAAATTGAGGTAGTTAATTAGTTTTAACTCCCTTTCTTAATTCGCGTGATTTGGTAAAAATGATCTTATATTAAGGAGTAATTTTCAAGAATAATCCCTATATCTATGTTTCGAGCTTTATTATTATTATTATTATTATTTGGAAAAGTGAGGCTAATGTTCACCAGTCAATACCTTCCAGTGGCAGCTTCTGTCCCAGGTTAAATGAATTGACTTATATGAGCTAAGCAAAAATTGCTCCCAATTGGACCACGTCACCTTAAAAAAACTCTTCGGAGCTAGAGTTGTACTTAATTAGCGAGTTTTTTTTTTTTGGCCAGGAATTAGCGAGTGTTTATTGCAAAGAAACATTTAGAAGTTTAATTAGGAGATAACTACCACATGTAACAACCCAATCTCAGCGATCCAAATCCTTAAAAGTCTCCATCGTTGACTTTGAGATTAAAATATAATGCAAATCCATCTTTGAAAGTGGTGATGATACACGTTCAAAGGAAAAAAAAAAAAGAATTTATCGTATATGATAATAAGATACTTAGTTCACTTATATATATATATATAACTAAGTTTATAAATGCACACACAAAGATAGATGTGTGTGTGTGTGTGTGTGACATGTAGTTAAGCAACTGAGGCAACACTTAGAAGTATGAATTCATCAGTATGTCAATAGGCTTTCGCCATGGGGTACATGTCCCTAGCTATTTAATTAAAAATATTATAAAATTTTATAAACTCATCGATCATTTCCTTTTGCTCATTGTAAAATCTCCAGTGTGCGTTCAAGTCAAATATGGCATTAATTTCCATGATCCTTCCTCTAACTTTCTTCTTTTCTATTTTCCTCGCCCTTTCAATTCTTTATTCTACCATTCCTTACTACATACATAAAGTCATTATAATTAATTTTAATTCTTCCACTATTTTAATTATGATTGTAGTGGATTGTGGGTCATTCTTTAAGTTTGTCTTATTTTTGAAGAATTTGAGCCCAGGCGCAATAAGTCTTCGTATAGAACCCGAAACCACTTGACTAGTGATTCGATCACCTACTGATCAACTACAACGTTATGGCGGCTAAACTATCTTTTCCATTACTTAATTAATTTTTAATGATATACTTCTTAGTGCCTTTAATATAAAATTATTTTTATCAAATTATACGAATTAAGAATAAAAATTAAAATTAATTAACTATTTTAATTTTTATAAAAATTAAAATATTTTTCTAAAACTACTGTTATTTAGAGCCTTTTTGTTTTAACTTTTTTTTGTGTAAAATTCACTTTTTTCATATAAAAAAATACTTTTAAAATTTTTTAAGGTATTTGTTTAAATTTTTAAAAATAATCTGAATCTAAAAAAAATAATTTTTTTGCTTATTTTAAGAAGCTACTCTAAGTGGCTTCTTAGAAAAAACAGTTGCGGTAGATAAGAGAGAAAAGGGTATAAGAGACCGAGTGTAACAAAGTAATTTTAAAAATTACAAAAATAATAATATTTGACCCCATAAGAATATTAGAATATAAATCTATATTTTTTCTCTATTTGCTAAACAATTTAAAAAGTGTTTTTTTTATTCTAACTAAACACAAAATAATTTCTGCTTTTTAAAAAATCTCTAAATAATTAATCACTTTCTTAAATAATCTGAAAATCAGTTTTTTGATAAACTTAAACAAATGAGCCCTTAATCTTTCTCTCTCTCTCTTTGTGATTGATTAAATAGAAACATTTTTTGAAAATATGTAATAAATATTATCTCATATTCTAAAAAAAAATTTATATTTAGAATCAAGATAACCTTGTATTTAAGACTATAATTTTTTTTATGTTTATTTTGTTCTACATCTCTACAAAGATTTCTAAATGTCTTCTAACTGACATTGGTATCTAAATTGTTAGTGAAATTAACTAACCTATTAATTAATTAGAAGTATCTTACATCTTGACAAAGATTCTCTATGTCTTCTATAATTACGAAAGAGTGTCATTTAAGTGGGTGAAATATTAAGTACAAATCAACGTTTGCATCCTCTGAATGATCACACGTCTAACTAATAGTTAGTTAATTTTGTTAACAAGTTGGATCACGCTAACAATTAGTACAAACATCAAGAAAGGATTGGCATATATATATATATATATATAAGACGGAATTGAAACGAACTCATATTATGGCAGTAGTATGTAGGAGCTTAAAAGTCAGACACATGCATATCCTTTACTTGACAAGTTCGCAAAGAAATGAATCTAGAAAAAAGGTTTATCCGGTTGGGAGCCCTTTCCAAAAATTTGATTAGTTAAAGGCAAAAGAATAGTTCGCTCTGTGCTCACCGCAGAACTCCGAAAGAACAGCCCTTCCCGCAAATTTCTTCTATTTTAGGGAGTCGCAAAAGTAATTCTCAAATCTCAATTAATGTTTTGATGTATCTCTAAGTACTAGCCCAGTCAAACTTGTGTAGATATATATATATATATATACCATATCGTATACATGCGGCTAAATAGTACATACACACAAAATCAAAGCCAAATAATATGCATGCATGGCTGCCACTTTTCATGTTCATGTTAAGGGTGGTCGTGTCCCGCCTTCAGGTCCAAGCCATAGAATCAACCCAAGTCACCCTTGAGTTATGTGCATGCGAAACCAGAAAGGGATTCAGAATTTGCTTCAATATATATGATCTTTAAAGAATAAGAGGACACATTTATTGTTGGAATTTTTTGACCGCCTATTGATGAGCTGATATTTTGATAAAAGGTCCAAGTTATAATTAATTTGTTAATTATTGGTTAATTAATAATCAAATGAAAAAAAAAATTGAAAAAATATTTTCAATTTAAAATTTAAAATATATGGTGGTTGACCAAATATTTTTTCATACTATATGCTTATTTCTTTGTTCTCTGGAAAGTTACCAGAGAATAACACCGACTTCCTCTTCCATTCTCTCTCTTCTTTCCCCTTTTGAAACACGGAAAACATAATCTCTTGCAATTTGGTGCATTTGCTATGAATGGTAATTGGTTTTTTTTTTTTTTGTGATTCCAATTTAAACCATGTGATACAAAAGGATTGAGAAGATTCAGCATACAATGAAACAGTCAATAAATAAATATGTCAAAAAGGTACACAATTCAATCTACTCTATTCAAAAATTGACATTTATAATAACAGGGCACATTCAGTATCTGGTTATGTGATCTTATGAGTATGATCTTTAAATAATAAGAGGGCACATTTCTAATAGCATGAAGATTTTATACCGTGCTCCTTTTATTGGTTCAGATTTATGGTGCAGGAAAACTAACTATCCTTGACGGAAGGAGAACTTTTGACTTTTCTAGTGTCACTTATTTTTTAACAAGTAATTACACAAACAGATATTAAATACCGGTTGGCCTATTAGCTCAGTTGGTTAGAGCGTGGTGCTAATAACGCCAAGGTCGCAGGTTCGAGATCTGCATGGGCCAATTCATATTTGGTTCCTTTTTTTTTTTTGGGACTTCGTGGGCTTCGGTCCATCTTCTATTTTTTTATCCCCTTAACTTTAGATCCCCATTAAGTGGGCCTGATCCATTGTTTATTTCCGTTCACCTGTTTTCCTTTACTACATCTTATTCATTTTCTTTATTCCAGATTTTAAATATTTTACCGACTTAATATTGTCTATAAATTATGAAACTTTCATATCTTATTATTTTTCAATTTTTTTAAAATATCAATTATATAAATTATTAATATACCAAACGTTGAAATGAAAATTTAAACTTGATACTGTTTTATATCATTATTTATGGAGCAAATTTTAGGCAGACCTCAGTTAACTGCAAAAGCAATTACATTATACTAGTGAATGAACTAAAAAGATTGAAGTGAATCAATTAAGAAAAATCAATTCTATATTCGACATACTATAATATATGTATATATATATGGTTGTCTAATATATGTTTTGATAGTTATGGTACAAATTATGGATATACTTTTTGGTGAGCACAAATTATGGATATGTGAATAATGGGTGGACTGAGTTCAAACTATTCGTCTCCGTAATTGTTGCATAACTCATCAAATCAAAGATCTGCCTCATATCAATCACTTGTTTTTTCTTGGTAAGGATGGTTAGGTTTGAGTTTTTTTTTTTCCTTTTACATTTTAGCCAACTTTATTTTATAATTAATTTTGACATCATTCAATTTGGCTTCATGGTGCAAAACTAATTCAATCCAAAATGAATTCACTTTAGGCTTTATCTTTAGAGCTTCAATAATATATCTATATATATATATTGTTTGTTTCCCATTCAATAGTATAATTAATAACACATATCTATAATCACTTTTAATGTGGTTGAATAATTGGCTCAACATGATGATCCAAACTGGGAGATGTGAAGCTGGTGTTATAATTTAAATTTAAATACCCAGCTCATTTTTGTTCCTCCCCCCCCCCCCCCAAAACAAAAAAAAAACATGTGCTTGTTATGGCAAGCAAAGCTACTTACCAATTATAGAATTTACTTTGAATTTATTCACCAAATTCAAATCATATATTATATTATTATATCATCAAAAACATGAGATCAAGAGATGAATTTTAATATTATGTAAGGAAAGCTGGCGCGAAGGACCTCAACTTTTCTAAAAAAGGTAACAATTAAACTGTTTCAGTACTGAGAAGGTGGATGGATTTGCCCAAAAGAGAATGTGTGTATTAGGAGTACAGACCAAGCGAAGAATATATAATAATCTACCCTCCTTCAATATCACCATATATGCGCACAGCACTAAAACACTGTTTGGTCAGTAGAAGTATACATTTACGCATTCAAAAAGAATAAGTGTCACTAAAAGATATAAACTTTATAAGTATCATAATCTGTTTATTTATATACATACATTCATTCTTAAGAAACGCAGTCAATTTATAAGTAACGCAAGTTGATGGAATGCATGTGGGGATAGCAGTCTCGTGAAGGATAGTCAGAGACTCAGAGTCAGAACCTCCTTCTTCAACCTATCGCATACTCACTGTGAGCTACCTGCTACCCCCACAAAGGCCTGCCATGCATATGGGCATTCCCAATATGACTGACCACCAGCTCACTCTAACTTTTGGTTGCTATTTCTATTCTATTCTATTCATACTTTGAGTAAATTGGTCAAAAGAGAACATGAAGTGAAAAGCACTTTTTTTCTAATAAAAAAATTTTAAAAAAAACTACTACTTTATTATTTTTTTATCAAAAGAAATATAAATAACCTAGTATTGTAAAAATATTTAATGATTTTTCAACCACCATTCTAGGCGTATCTTCCTCCTCCTTCTCTCCCTTTCTTCCATGTTCAATCATTGACATGCCTACGTGGCATCTAAGCCACTTGGTTGTAGGAAAATTTTGGTGATCAGGTTCAACTTAGGAATAAGGTAAGATTTTAACTAAGGAAACTACTAAGCTGCAGTTGAAACTAGTATTAATTGGGTATCTCCGAAAAATCAATCTTATTATATTAAATATTAATAATTTATAAATAGTATAGTTTTCTTTATGAATTTTTTACATGATATATAAATGCAAATATACGTACAAGTATGACATTATCATGCAAAATTTAAAGAGATTTTCACAATATAGATATAGATCTCTTATATTTATAAAAATAAATACACATATTGTAATAAAAAATGTATAAGAACAAAGGAATAATAAATATAATAATAGATTAAGACTTCGTATACAGACATTCCTTCTTGCTTGAATTATAATACAAGAGATTTAATTTAGGATTATGTTAGATACTCCCTACCCAACAGCCTAAATTAGTTGTCTAAAATGCCAAAGTAATAACAATACAAGTACGTACAAGTTAAAACCATGTAAATTAACATTTATTTTAACCATATATTCAATGACCAGCTAACTAACTAAAAGACATCGTTCTTCAGAGACACTACAATAGCTCCATTATACATGTAAATTTACACTTGAAATTGCTCCGAATAAAATTAAAAAAAATTAACGGCGTATATACTATATATATATATATATTATATTCCCCATGTATATTACTATGATATGAATACCAGAGCGTGTGATTGGGTTGGGGGCGTGAGTACCCCCACATTCAGTCCAAATGTACAATCCGACTTCAAAAATGCCTCAGCAACTAGCCGTAGAAACCGCCGGAGATAGGTACACCTGACTCTGTATCACCGTCTTTCCGATCTTGAAACCGGGAACCACCGTAAAACCCACCCGAACCTCAGCTTCATCTTCATCGGCGACGGAAGCTTCCACCGAGGGGAAAACTGAATCTTCGGTGACGCATTCCATGTACACCTCGGAGAATCCAGTGTTCTTCTTGACCTGGAAAACGGTGACTTCATCGAATGAGAATGCCAAACAATGCAAATCCCACACGCGCTTAGCCATCTCCCCAAATGCCGCAAAGAAAGCAGAATCTGGAAACCCCCCAGAATTCACGAGCTTCCTCTGGTTCAAGTTGCCGAACAGAGAGCACTCCATTTTGGCATGAACTAGTTGAAGATACTTACACTTTAAGAATTTGGCGAAGGATGAATTTGGGTTTTGGGTTAGGCATTGCCATGGGTTCAAAGACTTGAACTTTTTGAATTTTTCGAAGTAGAGCTTCGGGCTCTGGCGGTGGGGTTGGTGGTTTTCAAAAGGTTCACTTGGGATTATAAAGTTTGGGTAATTAAAGCCTTCAAACATCGTTATGCAGACGAAGGATTCGAAAGCGAAGCTTCTGTGACTTGGTTTGGCAAAAACTGCATCTGGCTGGATGAATTTGCTGGCCGCTTCAAGATCCCAATGAGCAGATTCCATTTCTCTGATCATGAGCTTCACGAAGCTTCTTATCGATCTCATAGTATAGTGAAGAAACTGAACGAAATGGGTTGGATTCAATGCTGAAAACGGAAGATTTTCAAACATGGACAAAGCCCCACTTGAGTTTAGCTTCTTCTCAAGTGATTTATTAAAGGCAAAGCACTCATGAAGCTGGTTTTTCAGCGAAGCAATGTCTAATTCCTTGTGGTCGACCTCTGCTTCGAGCTTCTTGATGGTGATCTCGTAAGTCTTCATTATGCTCTGCTGTTCTTGAATCTCCGCAAGCATCAGAGTCACTTGGGGTGAAAGATCAAGCTCTTTCTTCAGAAACGCACGCTTCAATTCTGAAATAGCTCTCAACTCGTCCACAATTGCTTGATCAGCCGCTTGAATGGCGTCGTTATTGTAAGGATTCTGAGCCATTTGGAGCTCTGCGTAGGCTGCTTTTACAGCAGTAACCCCAGCGAAGAGCCTAGCAATAAGAGCCTCCATAACTGCTCTGTTTCGAGCTTTAGAAGTGCCTTCGTTCTTCTTCTGATTCTGACCAGTGAATCCATCTTCCTTGACTCTGGCCTGCGTTGCCAGCAAGCAAATGCCATTGTTCGCTGCAATTTTCGTTGCAGTTCGGAGGCCAATGACCTTCTGGAACGTCTTGGCCAGCTTCTTGCTCCTTGCGTTGATTGATGATTTGGGCTTCTCAGTTTCCATCTTAGGAAAAACGATTTGTTTGAATTTGAAGCATATAAGGGTTTGAGAAGATCTGTGATAGTAGTCCCTGATCAGAAAACAGAGAAAATCCAAGAAAGGGAGAGAAAATGTTTTGGAAGCAAAGAAAATTTGGTTGGAAAAGCAGACCGAAAATCTTTTGACTGTTAGACTGGTGGGAAATGAGTGGAGCCTGACATAGAACTCGTGTTTATTTTATTTTATTATTATCATTATTATTATAATTTATAACCAGAATCATGGCAGAGGGGGAAAAAAAAGGCAAAAACCAAAGAGTAAAACAAAAAACGCGGGAAAAGAAGGATGGGATAGCTCTGATCTGCAATTTCTGATAAGACGTGGGTAGGAACAGAAGGACTTTGGCACAAATAAGCCATTTGTTTGGCTGTGCATTTATGGTAAAATATATAATACATTACATACCTGTAGATGTAGTGCTCTACACACAGAGAGGTGATAATTTGTGGACCCTACTGTATTTGGTGATGAAAGGCTATGATAGGATCTGATTGCTGACCCCACCCTCACCCTATTACTCTCATGGCCATTAAGCTTGTGTGTGGTGCTTGGCTGGTAGTAGACAGCATGATGATGATCAACGATTGAGAGGCTGTAGGAATGTAATGTAAGTACTGTTTTTTTGTTATTTATTGTCTAATTCAGTTCATAGCTACGTCGTATTTGAATTCATACCGTTACCTTCGCACACGGCATATGTTGAAATCGTATTTTGTTATTTTCCATTTGAAAATAATTAATGGGAGGCTGCAGCAGAAAATGTTGAAAGCTATGCTCAACTGTTTCTTGTTACATTTCCATATCATATAAATATGTAGCATCTGACATGGAACCAAATCAATACTAAATATAATTTAATGATAAATCACGAAGGTAATTCACAAGATTATATGTTTAATTCTTTTCATTTTGTCATGTAAATTATGCATAATTTTATCAATGCAAGTTGGTTCATATGGTAAAAATGTAATTTACACCCCCACATGAATGTGAGAGTGAATCCAATTACCGACTTTGTTGATAAATACTCCCTTCCACCTTTTTTATAAACTGTTTTCAACAATCATATCAGTATTTATTTATGAGAGTTAGTTATATTCTTAAAATTATTAAAAAAATTATATGATGTACCAATTTTACCTTTATTATTAGATTATCAATTATTATGTGAAAAGAGAAAATATTAACAAAAAAATAACTAACCAATAAAAATGAATTAAGGGTAATAATTTACAAGATTGAGAGGAAAGTAGTTAAAGGTGAAAAAGAAATAAAAGATCAAAATATATAACACCTCAGAACTAAACAAACTTTTTAAATGATATCTTATAAAAAAGTACAAAAGGGAGTAGTTTGTAAGTACCTCTTTATAAACGTGTACAAGGCGGTCTTAATTTACGAATAAGACTTGCCTTGACCTTAAAAGCTTCGGATATCCAATTTATATAATTTCTTTTTTCACACATACACACACATAAATTCCGCAACAACATAAGTTTTTTTAGGTTCCGTCTCGTGTTGTCTGTCTTAACATAAATGTTAATGAATGCATATTTCCAAATATTTCATCGTATTTTTTTTTTGTTAACAACCAAATATTTCATCATATAGTTTATGGCATCTAAGAAATCCTAGTTAGGCTTAAAGTCAATGATTTTTCTTTCACCTCTTTGTGCTGTAATTCATTATCGTTGGTCACGTCCGACATGATCAAATTATGGCTTTGTACTAATTAAGCTGATTAAACATAATGCCCAGAGTCAAAATTATGGCACCGTACTAAAAGTAGTATATTTATAAAGAGAGGCTAGCTTCATTAAGGTCCTTGTCTACTATACTAATGTTGTCTTGTGGGACCTATACACCCAATTTTTCTTTGTCGACTATATATCTTTTTGTTATATTAATTAATTAATGTGGCTAGCTATGTGGGAGAAAAGCAGACGGCATTAGGTGGTGGATATATATGGGAGTAGTGTGGAAAATAATTTCATTGGTTGCTTCTTGGAGATACAACTTACGATTAGAATGGGAAAAATCATTGGTCTTAGGAGGTTCAAACCTTATCTTTAATTAATCTTTTGAGGCATGCAGCTTTATATTATATATTCACAGCCTTAAGTTCGATTATGTCGTTAATGATGAATTCTCTGTCAAGCTTTCAACTGTTGTAGGGTTTTTCTACACAATCATCACAATATATATATTATTTGCAGAAGACGGAAATTTCGCGAAGAAGATGGAAATTTCGACAATATAACGTTGCCGTAAAAGCTTTTTTTATTCCTTTTGGCAGAGAGACATCCAAAAGCAGAAGTTATACACACACACACACGCACACATATGCTTATAATTGTTATACAGCTACTCTGTGGGGCCACATGTTAAGAAGTCAAATTTTAAGAAGTATATGATCACTTTTAATACCACTGAATTTTATCGACTTCAATATCAAACCATGGTCTAGTTCTCGTGAATTTACATAGAATTGGAGATAAGCTCTATACTATAATTCACCGCTTATAAACAATACATTTTATATTTTATATGAATAATTTTCTTTTTCTATTTTTTCTAATTAGAGTGGTCCATGCATTTATATCGAGTCCAAGATAAAATGTGCACTAATCACAGTTTATAATCAGTGTGACTCTATATACTTTTTATATTATATATTAATATTTTTATTTAAATTGCTTAGATCAATTAAGTTTAGACAATATAAATATAATAATTTTTTAGTTTGAAAACAAAAGAAAGCAAAATAATTTTTTTGTTTTAATTTAAAAAATAAGATTGAAATGTCAAAGATTAAAAATATTAAATTTCATTTGTTTGTATTTAATTTAAACGGGTTGAAATTTGAGGAACATAAGAAATAATTTTGATTATATATATATGTATATGTATATGCCATTATATATTTTGATTAAATTGGAATATTCTAATTAAAATTTAGCAGGCAAACGTGCATTGGAACAAAAAACGAAGCGATATTGACTTGAAAGAGAGTTAGTACAAAATTATATGGTGGATCCCTACGTTAATAAACGAATGAAAATGATTTGCAATGAGTGGTTGCTCCATGGAAAGGAGTCTGTGTGAAGGAAATGATGACAAATATTAAGTATACATAAATGAGTTGGCGTAGTCATTAATTTCGCAAATGGCAAGCAACTTGGAAAAATATCACCCACTCCTACTCTATTTATATATATATATATATATATATTATTGTGTTGGGTATTCTTGATCAACACAACAAATTAATCATGAAATTAATCCTTCATTAATTCTAGCTAAGAGGCTTAAGGACTAATCCTAATATTGGCATGCATACTTTGGCAATCACTTTCATGGGGTTGATTAAGTTCTCTATCATTGTGGGGTTCACTAGGGACATGTTCACTTAACTATCACTTATAAAAGACAACCTAATCCCAATTGTTTGATGGATCATGTGGTCCTACGTACTGCTATCTACAGAGTGTTATATTTAGTAAATACAGATCAACATAATGTATCCAAGAATTTGGATGCATTGGCTATCGGTTCTAGCTAGCTAACTACATATTCATATTTATGATTTTACATGATATAACATTTTTACGATTTTAAATTCTATATATGTAAATAACTTGTTGGCCAACAAAAATTTATAGAAATCCCTCAAATTCTTTTCTTGTTGCAGAGGTCTGTACTGATATCAAGAATTGAAATATACAAAACTTGTTTTCTCATTCTCACGGCTTGCTCTCTCTTGACTTATTAATTGTGCTTGATCACGCACTTTTGATTCATTATTTCATTATATCATTTGAAAGCAAGTAATTAAGTAAATGTGTGTGTGTGTGTGTGTGTGGAGCTGAAGTAAGTATAAGAGTAGCCCACATGGGTTTTCAACCTTCCAGTGGCAATGAAAAATTTGGTACTGTCTAATCTGATCAGATATGCTTTCTAAAAGCAGCCAAAACTTTGGTAGTGAAACAGGAATTGTAAATTATTTTCAAAATAAAAGAGTGAGGAAAAAAAGGAAAAGAATGAGTAAAAACTTTTTTTTTTTTAAAAAAAAGGGAAAGATCTCATACATATTCTCACTCATTGGATCACTCATTTTCAGAACTACTTTACATAAATTAAAACTGAAAAAACCAACAAGTATAGTGGTTGCTTTTAGGACCCTTGCTTCCTTCTACCCTCACAAGGTGCCCCGAAAACTGCTCGTTCCATATGAAATGGGAGACGCACTACTACTAGGAGCTAGCTAGTGCCCTTGTAAAAGGTTGGTGATGGTACCCCATATCTGAAACTGAGGGCCGAGGGAAACAGCCATGCTTGTCCAAGACGATCCATCCATCACTTGCTATCATTTTCCACACAAGCATTTTATTCAAGTTGGAAACTTCTGTTAAGTGTCAGTCATGGCAGAAGCATAAAGGTAAGGATTCGGAATCTAAGGACTACGACGGGAGGAAGATGGACCTCTTGGTGTCTCCTAAGGGTACAAAAGTTGAATGCATCTAGCATGCACCAATATCTGGCCTATTTTTTATTATTATTATTATTACCCACATGTTGTGACATTCATGCATGCCACCAAAATAAGGCCTCAAGGGCACTGTGTTTTCCTTCATCGCTTATTATATACACCTAGCCAGGCTAGCCCTTGATATTGAGTTGAAGCCCCACAGAACGCTGTAGCCTGTAGCACATGACATTGACGTTACATGTACCTGTGCCTCCATGTTTTTAATAGTGTGTGTTAATTCATTAGGCAGATTTTGCAATTGAATGATTTGTTTTTCAGTACAGTCAGATAAAGCCATGGTAAATTAATGTATTGTACAGTTCATTTTATTGAGTCAATTAATTAAAAGCAAGCCATTAATTACATGGGGGATGTTTAAGGCTGTGATAGACAATACCATATCTGTTTTCTGCCACGAATATTTATTAAGCTTCTTTTAAATGCTTTGCTTAAAAAAGAAAATAATGTGGAGTCAAAAACGCAGCAGTGTGATTGAGATATTCTTCTTCAGGGTCAGTTTAATCGGCTAGATGATACGCCATATAACAAATAAGAATGAATGAAAAGCAGAATCCTAGGAAGGTTGCTTGTGCAGCAGAAAATGGTATCACGCAAAGGTTTAGTCTTTGATCATAAAGTACACACACAATGATTACAAAGTACAAGAATAAACATCAGGAACGTATCAGTAAAGAACCAAATTACAACCAATTGGCAATCTAACATGACAAATCCTCTCGCTTTATTTATTTTATCAAAGAATGAATAGTATAGAGAATATGCTGACATCTTAAACTTCATCAGCACGGAGCACGGAGATATTGGTCGTTAGAAGATCTAATGTAGGAAAGCAGTTTTGAATTACTAGAGTATTAGAATATTGGGAGCTCTGAAATCAGAAAAAACCAATGAACTCTTCTAAGCTGGTACAATTCTACAATGCTCATCATCCCCCATGAGTACGTGAACTATCAACAAGCGGCATCAATTTATTTGATAAACCCCATATATCAATCTCGAACAAGTTAGTGGCCCAGGGGAAAAAAAAAAACAAGACAATCTCGAGCAAGTCTTTGTTGCCCATCATTGACTATGAGTAGGTGTGCTGATTTTACAAGTGCCAATCAACAGTTTTATGAGACAAAAAGCAACCACCGACCGCTAAGTTCTTTTTAATTAGACTTCTTTTAAGCAAACCCTCGTAGACAAATTAAACGTTCGACTCACCGAATAATTATTTAACAAGTTCTTGTTGATTTACCTAGAGATGATTATGTCTGCAAATCACATTAAAATTAATGAAAAATGTATAATTGGTCGCCTATGATTGCTATTAGCTGATAACTCTAGCTTAGGAACAGTTAATTCAAATGCTTTGATACTAACTCTAAATATAATCTTGAATTCATGTGAATGTAGACAAAATAGAAATTCAGAGTCACATGTAAAAATACAACCAAAGGCCAAGTTGGATTGCAATTGGACGAAAAGTTTATGATACTAATTGGCATGTATTAACAAAACCATTAAACTGACCATTAAAATTACCAAAAAATAAACTAAAGCAAAACCATTAAACATTACAAAACCAATGATTGTGAGAACTTTTCATCACGTCACACGTTTTGCCAAATTGCTGCATTGGTTATTGGCTGCAATGGCACAACCAAACCAACATTTTACCCAAATTTCTGATTTGCCGATGTTAGTCATAACTCAAGTCAGATCTGAGGAAACTAAACTTACGATGATTTCGTAGGCCGAGGGATGATGATTCGTGTCGATATCAACATCATCCAAATCATGGAATACCACTTTTTTTATTTTGGGCAAGACTGAAATCAAATAAAATAGAAGCCCAAGCATCAATATCAATATTTTCATCAAAACTATCTAAACCTCGAGTATGCTCAACCTAGTAAATATAAAAACCGAGAACTTGACCAAACTACATTCAATCCTAAATTAAAACCCCAAAATCCAGAGTCTTGATTGGGTGTTCCGATTCCTCTTTTCTTTCTTCGGTGGGGAGGCATGGGCCGACAGTTCAGATTTCCGCTCTGCGTCTCCGTCTGTTGAGACCATTACAAAGCCTATTCCTACTAGCCACCTTTCTGTTAAACCAAGAAGCTAGCGCCTAAAAGCCAAAGAAGCCAAGTTCACTAGCTCTCTCCTTCTCAAATGTTTCAAAGTACTGATAAATGATTGTAACAGCAAGCAGTATCCCAGTTCCTGAACCAATAGCACCCATGAAATCTGCCAGGACCGTTAATGCACCAATGCACATCCCACCAAAGGCAGCTGCAGTAGGTATATAGCGATTCAATTCCTTCTGCAAATTGGAGTCTCGATGGCCAGGCATCACCATTTGTTGTTCCTAGCAAATCAGAATAAGTTAAACCAATAGGCCCAGAACATCTGATGCGAGACTCAAACATTAATGCTCAACACAATAAAAACATAAAGATGCATATAGCATTACTTTGAGCTGCTTAGCCACATCCCGAGCAGAAGACCCAGAAACTTCAATCCAAGTTTTTGAGAACAGTGCACAAGCTCCCAGCATAAACACAAGATAGAACAGAGCATGGAAGGGATTAGCAGCCATATCTGCCAAGCTGCAGTGCGCTCACAAGTCAATACAACAAAATTTGAATCAAATTATAGAGAAATCAGACAAAGATATCAAAATTTATTACCTTGCTGGGGCCGTGACATAGTAAGCAAGACCACCAACAGGAACAGACTGACCAGAATATTCAGACTCCTTCCACTTTCCCAAGAGGTTCACAAAGAAATTTCCACCATACTTCCTGTACAGCAACTGCAAAGAAACAATTCTTCTTTCTTGGTCAACGATGTGTCTTGGCTTGGCTCAAGTAAATTTAATATTCTTAAGGACGCAAAGTGAGACATGTACCTGGGAGATGAAATAAAGATTAGAGACAAGGGCAGATTGTAGAATGATAGGCATGTTGGAGGTGTAGAAAAACTTAATTGGATACGAGCCCTGTTGCCCTCGAGCATTCTTTGATCTCACAGGCAAAACCACTCGAAACCCTTGGAAATATATGACAATAAGGAAGATCAGGATAGTAGCCAGCAGATTAGTCACATTCGGAAGATTCTGCCGATAGAAAGCCTCACGAAGAGCACGAATTTTATCCGTCCTTGTAATCAATAGATGAAACAGTGCAATAACAGCACCTTCAAATTCAGCTCCCCGGCCACTGTTGATTGTTGTGGGGCTAAAAGCTTTCCAAATGATGTTTTCACTGTACAAGAGATTAAATAAATTAATGAGAACTAAAAATTATATAAATTAAACATATTACACTGCAAAAGTAAAAAGGCCATTGCCTACCAGATATTTGTAGCTATGAAAAGTGAGATTCCAGAACCCAGACCATATCCTTTCTGAAGAAGTTCATCAAGGCATATAACAATTATTCCAGCAAAGCAAAGCTGAACTATAATAAGAATTGCATTCCCAACTCCAAGTTGACCAACACTGCCATACATCCCAGATAAGACATAAGCAACAGCTTCACCAACTGCTATGAGGATTCCCAGCAACTTCTGAGCCCCATTCCTGGGACAAAATATAACGGGAAAGGAATCAAGACACTGCTTTATGTTCTTCAATAGGAAACCCATTTCCCCGTAAAAGGTAAAAGAATGTATATCAAAGGCAACTTAAAAGACCAGATCTAGAAACCAACACAGGCAATATAATACTTGTCCACCGATAATGCAGTTAACACACAAGAGTGAAGCACTAAAGTACCTAAACATATATAAAACTTAAAAATGAAAAACAGAATGTGTCCACAGATATATGTATCCATGATTTGATTTGATTTGATACAATTAAACAAATAAAAAATGGTGTAAATTGAGAGAACAGTTCAAATACTTACAATAATGCACGGTCCTCCCGTACACTGTTGTCCACTTCAATGATTTTTGATCCTGCCAAGAGCTGCACGACTAGTCCAGAGGTAACAATTGGAGTGATGCCAAGTTCCATAACAGTCCCCCTGTTTGAGGCAAGAATGACACGCATCCAATAAAATGGATCGGCGCCTGTAGTGGAGTGTATTCCATAAAGAGGAAGCTGACTGCAGACAAGAAAGATGAAGAGAGAGATGACTGTGTATATAACCT
This sequence comes from Adenanthera pavonina, assembly GCA_026686845.1. NCBI lineage: Eukaryota > Viridiplantae > Streptophyta > Magnoliopsida > Fabales > Fabaceae > Adenanthera > Adenanthera pavonina. The sequence goes on along the minus strand of JAIVEN010000002.1, from coordinate 17,981,173 downwards.
TCTCCCTGAAGGGAATCTTCCTGTCAGCAGTCTGAACTTCTGGGAGAAATGAAAGAAATGGTCTAACCAAATGCAGCACTCTAAATCCTCCCCCCATTAGAACTAGTCAAAACCAACTTCCACCAAACTTAACCAATCTGCAGATGTTTTTGAATATCATGAAAAAAGCTAAACCTGAAATGCAATTGAAACTTGAAAAGAGTAACTACGGGAAGCAACCGAACAGAAAGGAATACAACTAAAGAGTATCCCCAAAACATAATCCAACATGCATTACATTAAAATATCAAAAATGAAAATATATTTGTTATTGATTCCACTTAATTCTTCTATCTCCAATATTATTACACAAATTTAAAAGCTTTATGTTACCAAAAATAGACTATAGCCATAGAATATAGGAAAACAAACTATCACTTCAACTCTTGAATGAAGTTAAAACAACTAAGAGTGAAACATATAGCTTAATTTCCAACATTTTACATAAATTCTAGCTTATAATTGATAACTACGTCTATCATCTTTAAGAAGTCAGACCAAAATATAGATCCATACTTGGTATGTCATATAAGGACATTAAATTGTATTGCAACTGAAGAGTACATAAAGAAGACGAAGATCAAGCATCTATATAGCGAAATTCCAATTATTTATTATAAAAATAAAAATATGAAAACACGCAATGAGGCCTGCGTTTCTGCATTTATATAACAGTAAAGAGCCAATAGATACGATTCACCATCAGACACATACATAAACATTATGGACAAATCCAACGAAAAATTATAAGCAACTGAGCGAACAAGAATAATATTTCAGTTCTTTGAGCAATGTAACTCATCAGCCAGAACCTATTACGGAAAATCAACCCAGTAGTGACGACCGCATCTGCTCTTATACAATAATGTGGATTAATTCACTGTTCCTTCAGCACATTAAAGGAATTCTAAGCTGGAAAAAATGCGTAAACAAATAAAGGAAAAGGAAAATCCAAAACTGAAAATGGAGCTCACAGTGAAAATCGGAATATCTGAAATGGGCTCGAAATCTTTGCGGGCGTAGATCAAAATCATAGGGATTTAATCAGACAGAGACCCGAAGAGACAGGGATAAACAGGGACGCATGGATCAGCCACGACGGAGGGGACGAAGAATTCAATTTCAAGCCCCTGGCTGCTTTTTGGTGTGATGTGGTGCCCTCGGAGTGTACACTTGCCACGACAGTTTAACCAATGGTATAGGGACGCGTGTTATCTTTGACATTCTTTTTTTTTGGGTAAGACAGACGTTTCTTCGTTCGACCTTACGATGGACGAGTGTTTGGTAGTTTCACCATCATCCAAAAAGGATTTTGTTTTTTGGGGTCTGACACGCTCCAAAAGTAAAATGATGCGTTCTTCGCTCCGCATTTTATTTATGTGTAAATTTAAATTTTTGGAATATTAAAAAAGGATTTATAACATATTTAAATTTAAATATAAAAATAATAAGTACCAAATTTTACAAAAATGATAACTTTTTATATACTCTATTCAATTTTTATATAAATTATATTTTGAATGATTGAGCTTTCTCCCTTACTAAAACATCATATATGTAAGTTAGATTTCTGTAGGATTTAATATTCTAGTCCAACATATAATATTAATTTATTAAATAATATATATAATATTGAAATGTCAATGATTCATACATTGATAATACCGTATCATGAAACTACACCAACAACAGCTTCATCACTACTAGAATCCTCCTGAGTTTGCTCCTCATCATCTTCCTTCCTATCAAGCACAACTTCTCCAACCTCATCCCTACTGACTATGTCATCAAAATTTACGAGCCCTGCAAGGATATTGTATAGCAGCTATCTTGGTTTTGGGTGGAGAACATTGGGTTTACAACTGAGAATATGTTTTCAAGCCTGTCAAGGATACCCGTTTATCCTGCTTGAAAGAGACAATTGGGCACAAAAAAAGGTATCCCAAATAACAAAAAGAGCCCAATGACCTGGCCCCCTAAAACCAGGTTAAAATGCAGCTGGCACTTTAAAAAATGGCTGGCCCCCTAAAACCTTCAAGTTTAAATGTTTAATCCACCTTACACTAACACCCACCCTATCCCATGACTCCATCCCCACTTTCTTTCTTTTCTTTCATTAAGGCTGATGTCTGATGTCCCCCCGCACTTCCTTCATTTCATTTCCTCTCTTTCACTAACCCCACTCCACACCCAACAGTATGGCCTACTCAATCTCTCACTCTCTCTTCTTGTCTTGTACGATCTCCACTGCAGTACCCTGTCTCTCAGTCTCTCTTCTTTCAGCTCCACCATTGATTAGTCTCTCTTCTTCAAGTTCCACCAGGGCACCACCCAAATTCACTTGAATTTAAATGATGCAAACTTGTTTTGGTTGCAATTAGTGAATTGATGATGATTATTATAATTGTTTGATTTTCAATTATATGGTGAAGGTAACCATGAATTTCAATTATATGATGAAGAAAATTTTGGTTGCAATTCTCTCATGATGAAAGTTGGAAAGAAAAATAGTAAAAATATATATATAATATTTGGCAATACTAATTCTACAAACTCCCTACAACTTGAAAATATTTCGATTACAACTTTGAGATGTTAAAGAAAAATATGAATTAAAAAAAAAACAAACAGGCCAACGGGGCCATTAGCTCTCTAGGAAGATCTGAACCTTAGACAAAGTGACATGTCCAAATAAAAGGGCCCAGAGACTCAATTTGTGACTAACCAGCCCATTTGGGATTATTGACCCTTATTCCAGCTCGAAATAGGTTATATTGTGCAAAAATAAATCTTTTTTAATATATAATATTGTACCTTTTATATTTCAAAATATAGGGTATATTTTTAAGGAGTTATGATTTCAAAATATAAGTCATTTTGTGAAAATTAGAAAGCATTTAATACTTTTTTTTTACCTCTATTTAATAATAATACTCAATTATGAAAGAGAATGAATAAAAAAGTTATAGTGAAGAAAATAATTCATTTTTACTCCTATTTAATGGAGGTAATTTTGGAAATTTATGAATTTTTAAAAAAAAAATCAAGGTTTGCAATTAATTTTAAGTAAAGGTTTATGTGATATAGGTAAATATCATTTATAATTTGAAATGAAGGGAGTAATTTAATTTTCATTTATTGCATCTTAATGATAAAACAATTCAAATTAGCTATCAAAACATGTATTACATTTGACACATCATGTAATAAAAAAAATTTAATTGCATTGATTATGATTGAGATGAAATGGTATCAAATCAATGCCTATTTTAAGATTTAAAAATATTAAGAGCCTATAAAATAATAAATTTGACCAGAAAATTAAAATAATAAAAATTTCTGGTAAAAAAAATAAAATAATAAAATTTGAGCTGGTATTCAAATCGTTATTTATTGTCCAGCAAAGTAAAAAAAAAAAAAGACAAAAAATTATATTAATTAGTAAAAAATTTCTTGTAAAATCAAATGATAAATAATTTGAAATTTACAAACATCAAATTAGTTTTTTTCCCTTTGGTAAAAAATAGTTTTTTTCCCTTTTTACCAAAGACATTAAATTAGTATGGAAATCGTAAAACTTTAAAGCAAATTTAAAATCGAATTTCAAATTTTTGCCACAAATATCCACATGGCCAATCCTTAAAAAAAAAATTGAAGGCATAAGTCATGGGTTGATAAATAGAATTTACAACTGACAATTGATAATTATTCATTAATATTAATTATTACTTTTTAACCTGAACCAAATTGAACAAAATAATTAGCCTATTTAATGGAGCTTCTTTAATTTATTCAAAAATGTTTTTCTTTTTATGTTTTGAGATACTTCATTAATTTAGCATCATTAATGCAAATTTGAAACAGCATTGGTAAATTAAGTTAGAGAACATATGTAAAATGCTCACCTCATTCATAATATATAATTAATTCAATCTCTAATATAAATCACTTTTAACTACCTTATACATATTAAAAAAAGTTGCTAAACTTATTAAACTTATCTCAAATTCTTTTTTTTTCAAATTTACCCCTAATTAAATACTACTATATTTTTTCAATTATAAATTGCATTGTTTTTCCAACATATTTAATAAGAAATATTTAGGAAAAGACTTATTAAATTATTCAGGTATAACTTATATTTTAAGTCATAAAAACTTTTTTCAAATCAATTTATATTTGAGATTGGAGGGAATATATATATATATATATATATAAGCCACCTTTTGAAATGATGTTTTTTTTAAATATAAGTGATTTTAGGAGATAAATGGTCAATGATGTTGTAATTCAATGTAATTAATAAATAAAATGTAAATTTTTTTAAATTTTGGATAATTTTAATAATTTAACCAATTTTTAACTCATTTTCTTAATATGTGATGAGGTACTTAAATATGATTTAAATCTTTTCATTTTTAACTTTTAATTCAAAATTATTTAATTACTAATAAATTATTTTCTAAGTAATTACATCTTCAAATTTATTACAACAAAAAAATATTTGCGAACACGAAAGCAAATGTTTTTGGAATTCAAAGATCATCTTCTAATGGATAGTAAATTGAAAAAAAAAATGTGAGCTCCACAACCGCAGTCCCACCGACTCTTCTTGAGCTGCAATCTTTATGTATATAAACGCGTCACTACTTTACTTAGGTAATCGAAACTCTACGTTGATGATTTATGATTTGCTAATGCGTCCTTGGGGAATCGGATTTAGTTACATCAATAGAGATGCTAATAAGCTGGCAAATAGACAGGTAATTAATATTAATAAATATTTTATTACTGAGAATAGTTTTAATTAATGACAAAATATGGAGTCTCAGATTTTATGAGTACATGCACAACATGATTTATATTTGGAAACTTTTGTAACAATAATATCAAATTATTTAATAAATGGCACATATATACCCTTCAATATGAAAATTGAACTTTTTAATTATTGGCATGAAAAAATCACTGCTACGCGTTCTGCATTTAAATGCACAATCAAGTTGTGTCACTATTCAAAAAATAATCACCGTGTTGCTTCCTTCAGTACTTGGCACGAAATCTGCTCCATAATTTGAATCCCATCCCATCACTATCCATTACCAAGACATAAGGCATTTCAGTAGGTTATAATCAAATTTCAGTTTCAATATGATGACCACCAAAAAAAAAAATTGAACAGGTTGAATGCGCAACTCCATCATCAAATAAATATCAACAGCATCTTTTTGGTATTAAAATATCAAACAAAGTTTATATTAAACTCACTTTCATATCAACGAAGCCAATCAACTTATCAGAAAAGTGGGACTACTTTGGTTCTCAATTTGACTCACTTTGTTTATATTATGCAGGCTGTATTAATTTAATTAACTTGTTTGTAGGGGAACCTCTTGAGGTGAATGCAGATGGATATGAAACTCCAAGGAAACCATGAATTGAGACATGTGCACATAGCTGTTGAAACTTTTTGTAGCCTTGATTTTGAAGGAGATTGTGTTGATAGATTCTTTTATCATTAGCTGTTGTTGGAGCCGAGATTTAATGTGCCCAGTCTTGCTTGTCAATAGTTTTTTTTAGTAGAATTATATGGTTTGAATAAATTATTACTTGCAGCATGAGAAATTGATGGTTTATGAATGCTGAAGTCTCGCCTCCTCATTTGTACATCCGACCTTCTGAAATGGACCTGGGAATTCTGTAAAACAAAGGGGAGAGCTTATGTAACATATGGTTGAATTTATACATTAGCCAACACTTCCACCGGAGTTGTTCAAGTTATATACATCTTTTTTAGTTGTTCATGTTGTTTCACATTTCTTTCATGAAACTCTCCATACTTTCTATGGGTCATTTATGTTATGGGTTTCCTTCACCCACTTCCATAGTTTAAAGAAACCCCCATATTTATCTCCATACTTGGGTGAGCACAGGCTCAAAAGCTTGTGCCGAGCTATCTTCAACAGTTGCTTCACCTGCATCTAGGCAACAACTATCTTTATCAGCACATAAATACCATATGCAGAATGTTTCATTATAGGTGCAATGTGGTAAATGAGTCATCTACCTGTGCTTTGACTGTATCTGGCTGCTGCCTTTCTCTTTAGTTGTCTATTGGAAGCCTTAGCTGCACTGAAGACATTTACAGGCCTTTCCCAACCTCCTCCAAATACACCGTACCCTTCCTTTGGTTGAGGCTGTATTAGAAACTCTAGCGCTGGCAACTTTTCTATCTCCACCCAGTGGATGCAGTTCACTGGGCATGACTCAACTGAAACCAAAAATTTTCTTGTGTGTAATTAGAGACTCTTGAAATAAATTCAGTCTAGGATGAGTTTTACCATATGCTAATTTTATATTTTGCATGATTAACTGTGGTTATGTATCCTTTATAAGTTGAGTGTAGCAAACAATTGTTCAATATTACATAAAATATACAGGAGTTGAAGTTAGTTTTTATGAGAGTTGTCATACCTCAATATTGTGGTCATCATCTCCGTATTGAACTTTAGCCCATGCAGATCGAAGAGCCTCATCCATGGTGAATGTATTGCCAACAAAATAGTATGATATCATCTAGCATTTAGGGTTTCAAGCAGTATTGGAGAAGGAAGAGACAGATCTGTTGGCCAACAATATCTGGATGATATTCCTTTTGCAGTTTCCAGTAAGCTTCTTTGATCTCCTGGGCATTTGAATCAACAAAAACTCCAAGTAACTCGTAGTAATTCATTTGAACTCGTGGTTTTTCCTTTAGAAAAGTCATTTCATCAGAAGGGGGAAAAATACGCACTGAAAATGCCAAATAATGCATGACAGACAATGAGCAACGAAGATATGATTGAAATTAGAGCATGATAGCTTCAATTTCACCCTTCAAGCCTTTTCAATAAAATAGTTTAACCTAAAGCAGAAAAAGAAATAGCATACAAGAATAAAAAACAGAGCTAACAGTAATTTCACATACCCCACATCCTCTTAATCTGAGAGAGGTTCCTCCTTCAAAATCGTATCTCTTTAGCCTTTGCATTCATTCATGACTCTGACCATTTTGCTACGGAAATATCATCCTACTTCTCAACCCAAACAGGTTCTGATTGAGAAAATCAAATATTACATATGATACCGAAAGAAAGAAATAACAAATGACCAAGAGAGGGGCAGGCGACCAACAAAAACGAATGACCAAACTTAGCAGTGTACCTTGATCTGCCCCTCTTAGCTTGGTCTCGGCATTTTCCCTCTCCTCACCGCAATGCCCTGTGTCCCCAATTACCTGCTAAACAATCAACAGAATATTGCTAGTCACCGTCGATAGGGAAGGCGAACAGAATGGGAGATGGAGAAGAAATGCCGTACCAGTCGCACTCTCAGTCCCTAGCCATCGGAAGCCTGTCACCATCACATGCGGTTGGTTTCTCCGCCATACAGCCCCAAACTTGCAATCACCATAGCAACAAATTGATTTTGATTTGGAAACAAAGAATTATTGATTACCATGGCAATCACAATTATAAATTGTAGTCAATCATAATAACAATTTCCAATTATAAATCATAATAATAATTTCCAATTATAATGTTCATGAGTAATTATGATGTTTCAATAAAATTTTAGTAATAGAGTAAATATTATAGGAGGAAAAATCAGATATTAAAGTGTCGATAACATTAGAATGCATTAGTCACTCAATTATAAATTTAATTTAGTGAATTAATAGGTAAGAGAGAGGAGGTATGAACACGTTAGTAGTCATAGCAAATTTTTCTTTTTTATTGAAGTTGTTGAAGTGGCATAATAGAGTTTCAATTTTAGTCCTACTTTTTTTATTTCTACTTTTATACTTTCTCTAGTTCTAAATATAAGGAATTTTTAACTACTTCACATCAATTAAGAAAATTAGTTACATTGTTAAATTAAAAAAAAATTAAATATTCTCTTTTTGGCCTTATTAATAAAAATAATGTAATCTTCATCAATTAATTCTATCAATCATTTAAGTGAGAAAAATATGTGAAACAATTAATACAAAGAAGACTACCAATATTATTAGACACCAATTAAGCTTTACTCCATAATCCTAATACAAACACAATTCACCAATGAAGCTGCATGACCAACAATCTAGATTAAAGGAATAAATAAAAAACCATTTCAAAACCTGGTGGATAAAGTAACCCAATCGTCTCCCACCTTGCATTAATTGTGTAATAGAACGAAGGGAGGAAAGGTAATTTACGAGGCCATGTAAAGACCAGCCGATTAACACCTTGCATTAATTGATATTTAAGGTCAATTTACGAGGCCAACAATAAATAATGAGGTCAAAAATGAAATAATGTTTTTTAATGCGAGTATTATATAATTTCTTATAAATAGAATTATAAAAATTTTTTAGGTGGTCCTTATAAATAGAAATATATATATATACTCGTATAATAGATGGGATTTTGCAGTTTTCAAGACAGAAGCTCTGTTACATTAATTTGGAAAACTAACTTTAGACCAATCATAACCTTAAATAAGTAGTGGGCTACCGCAAAGACAAGTGTCCAACTGTGCTTGAGTGTGAGCAACCTTGAATAGAGATCGCATCACCCACATCGTAAAAAAGCTTATTTCTATTTACAAAAATTGGAATTGGAGAGCACCATTACATTATTATATCTCTCTCAGGAACTAGGCACAACGGCTTTTTGCCAATCACCAAAAATGATTCTCTCCAATGGTTGCCTGCTGTCCACCTTCATCATTGGGATTCCTCGTATTAACCTTCAACAACAAAAAGGATAAAATGTTCTACATTTTCCATGACACCAAGATTGTAAGTTAAAATATATATTCACTCTGATGCTATATATAAAATTTTTTATATTAATTTTAAATATAAGATTATTAATAATATATGAGATAGTATTTATTATATATTTTTAAAAAAATATTCTTATTTAATATATCCAAAAAAAAGAAAAAAATTTAATAAGGATAATTTTAAAAAAATATTAAAATTTTTAGAAAAATTAAAATAATTAATTAGTTTTAATTTTAATTTTTAATCCACATAATTTATTTAAAAAATTTTATATTAAAAAGCAGAGAAAATAGTATAATTCTTATTTTAAACTTTCTCAACTAATTTCCCTACTAATATTTCATTCATCTCAAACAAAAAAGTTTTGACCATGTTTTATAAACCTTCTGTAAATGTTGTACATGTAAATTTAATTACTTATTTTTGACCTATCGTGTTGTGGTTAGTGTATCGATGTAGACTTAATTATATGCTGTACGTGAGCTAGTTTAAATGATGAGGACTGAGGAAAAAATGCCAACCTTGACAGACGGAAATCCACCAATTTCAAATCAAGGGGACAGTGAGATGATGTGATTGGTCCCCTCCAAAATTCAAAATGCTCAAGTTCTTCTTTTTAATTTTCTTTCGAACGCAGAATCATGGTCCAAAATGTTTTCATGCATTTTTATAACGGACACCCCCTCATTATTGGTAGTGTCCTCCGTTCGCAGGGTTTGGTCAGGTGTGTTTACAACGGATCTGAGTACAAATCTCTATACTCTGCTTGCTGTTTAACCCTGTTTCTCTCTCTCATGAGTTATGGGTTGAAGTTGAACTATCTTTTTCTTTCTAAAGAAGCCCTCGTGAAGTGCATGTGAAGCTCATTGAGAGATCTGGGAGTGATCACAAAAATCTCGGACTCAGGTGATTGGGGCGTTTCCCTTCTTGCTTTTTTCTGTGTCTCTCTGTTTCTTTTCTTCTGTCACATCTTGTTACTTTTAAACCTTTGCCTCAATAATTCCCTCCCATTGTGTTAAGCATGATTCTTTCGAGAAATGTTGCTATTTAATTGTGTTTGAGCTTTTAAATGATGAGTTCTTAGCTTCTTCTTTTCTTTTATGTTTGCTTGCTGAACAACAGAAGCTGAACGTGGCTTGTTTGCCTTGTACAGCTGAGCTCAAATGTTACTTGTTGGTGTCTAATGCTCCTTCCTGGGTACAGCACCCGTGTCTGGTTCAAAGCTCGCTTTTTTTGGTATGCAGTGTTTTTGATTTAATGGTTTCAATGTTGGGTTTCGCTTTGGGAATTTGTGCCGCGTTTGGGTGATTAGGGATTCCTCTTGAAGAGTATTTTGTAATAAGGGCAAACCTTGGGGTTATCACTAATGTGAGTTAAATTTTGGCATTAACTTAGTGGGGGTTTATTATGGTGTTATGGAATGAGTTATTATAATGCCATAGCAGAAAAACTTTCGGACGGTTGCGAATGAGAAATGCGGCATTGTTTTATTTGTTCTTTTAGTTCACGAGAGATTTTGCCGTCGGGCGCGTTAATGATGTGATCATGACTAGAGCCGTATGTGATAGGATACTCAAGGATGTGAATGGTGATATTAGTGATCATCTACGCAACCACCTTCATCTAACAAACTGCATTCACTTGAAGAACCATATGCACAAGACCAGCCCCGTATTGGGTGATGCTGATAGGTCACTTATGAGGGACCTTCTTGTTCTGCAGAGATCACACTCCCTCAGGGATCCTTCTGCAAGTCCTTCATCATGGCATTCATCTTCTATAGTTGATGTGCTTTTCAAGAGAGTTAAAAATGATGCCATGATACAGGAAGGAAGAAGGTCTGTAGGTGTTGAGCACAAGAAAGAAGGCAGGAGATTTTTAGGACCCTCACCACCACCAATTAATTCAGGCACTTCAAAAGTTGCTCCAAGTGAGGGTGCTGATGAACGTGTACTAGCCAGGAATGGAATGAAAGTTGGGAGAGAAGAATCTGGCTGGAAGACTGATTGGCTTCATTACTTGGGTGTCAGCGAAGAGCAGTCTCTCAATCAACAAGGCAAACATTTGGCTCAAGACGTCATTTCAAGGCATTTTGAATCTAAAGAGAGAAAGGGCAACAAGAAGGGGAAGCAAGTACGAGATGTTCAAGTTAAGACCCTTTCTCAACAGTTGAATGATGTTCCACGTGAAAGTGATGATTTAGCTTCTTCAAACATTCATCTTTGTAGAAGGTTTCCTAGACAGGAGAAACCTAGTAACAAGCAAGAACCTAGCATGCGTGGTAATGGCAGCACATTGCATGCGGTCAAAAGGTGTAAACACCGAAGTGCAGGAAGAACTCGAGCTGTTATAGCATCAAGAGATACCAAAGCTGAGAATGAATTGTCTGTGGCTTCTAACTCATTACCTCTAGGTTCAAAGCACTGTAAATATCATATGGAGGAGACTGATGATTATGCAGATGAAAATTTTATTAGGGCTCCCAAAAATGGGTGTGGCATTCCTTGGAATTGGTCCAGAATTCATCACAGGGGTAAAACATTCCTTGACATGGCGGGAAAAGGTTTATCTCATGGTTTATCTGACTCAAGATTGAAGAAAAGGATGCTGGCCCCTAGTGGAAGTAAAATCCTTGACATGCCTGTGGCATCTGATTACTCAAGCTCTTCTACTAGGTCTGATGCAGACGCACATCCTTTGCTAGTTGATGCACCTAGATCTTGGGGAAACACTGAAAAAGCTTGCCGGGGACATGAATTTTCTGAGGAGCTTGGTATATTTGCTAGTAATTTGTACACACTTGATAATGATTTTGACTGTGCTTATGAAGTTAGACCTAGTGTTCATCATAAGTTAAAAGGGAATCGCCATAACAGACACCAAAGCTTGATTCAAAAATATATGCCACTGACCTTCAAGGATATGGTTGGACAGAATTTGGTAGTGCAAGCTCTTTCAAATGCAGTCAGAAAAAGAAAAGTTGGAATGTTATATGCATTTTATGGACCTCATGGTACCGGAAAAACTTCCTGTGCTCGCATATTTGCAAGAGCTTTGAATTGTCAGTCTTCAAAATGCCCAAAACCTTGTGGCTTTTGTAACTCCTGCAGGGCATATGATATGGGCAAAAGCAGAAGTATAAGAGAAGTTGGTCCAGTCAGTAATATTGACTTCAAGAGCATCATGGATCTACTTGATAATATGACTGTTTTTCAGCTTTCATCTCAATTCAGAGTGTTTATTTTTTATGACTGTGATACTCTATCAGCTGATTATTGGAATGCTATAACAAAGGTCATTGATCAAGCACCTAGACGTGTGGTTTTAATCCTTGTCAGTTCGGGTCTTGATGTATTACCTCATATAATAATATCTAGATGTCAGAAATTCTTTTTCCCTAAGCTGAAGGATGCAGATATTATGTATAAATTGGAGTGGATTGCTACCAAAGAAGGTTTGAAAATTGATAAGGATGCATTGAAACTGATTGCGTCAAGATCAGATGGATCACTGAGAGACGCGGAGATGACCCTTGAACAATTGAGTTTGCTTGGGCAAAGAATATCCGTTCCTATTGTTCAGGAATTAGTAAGTGTTTCCTAATTAATGTGTCTATGTTGCCATAGTGTCTTTCACATGCCACTAGTATTTTCTTGTAAACGGTTGTCAGAAAATCTTTTTGACACCAATTCTTTCTTGGTACTGCGTGTCTCTTTGAAGTTGCAAGGCTTAGGCAATGCAATGCTATTGCGGTAATATGTTGAGGTTTCAACTAGACTACTTTGATTTTTTTTCTTGGTTTGATAGTTGTTATAGCCTTGCCTTTAGAATAGCAGGATAGGTGTTCTCTAAGGCTAACTTCCCATCATCTTCCTTTTTTTTCCTCGTTTGAATATATTCAATTTGTAATTTAACTACATTTAACTTACCATAAGGTTAGACCTCTCACAAGGCTCAACTTGACTCAAGATTGTTGCATTGTCAGCATCTCAAGGCTATCTTATCTGAGTTGATAGTTATATGCATATATCCTCCCTCGTTTCTAGCCTTGTAGGAATGTTCGTGTTGTCATTCAAGGAGGTACATTAAGATGTTCTAATTCCATGGAGCTAAGTCATGCTTCTTCCACACTTTTAAAACGAATACGATCATTCCTTGTGGACTATTTTTTGACAATTGGACCTGGCATCGTTTGCAATTTCCTAATAGTAATTTGTTATCAGATGATTGCCCAAGTAATAATGCAGATTGCTTGTGAACTTTTGGTATGTGTGAGGAATTGTAGTTATGTTTCTTTTTTTCTACATATGCTAGTGGGTAATGAAGATATGGAGAGAAAAAAAGATTCAAGACACTTGTTCATTTCTTTTCTTTAATGAAGTGATGTAGTACTTTTGTCTTGCATCTCAGTTACGATAGGGGTTTGGACTGGTTATGTGTAGGAATGGCATTGAAGTGGAGGTGGTGAGGCACTAAAGTTGACGCTAATCTTTCTTTTTCGTTTCCCTCTTTTACTCTTTTATTTAATTTCCTATGTTTTGCATTTAAGCATGTAGCCTATTTACTTTGATAACATCGTTGCATTTTTAGTTTCCAGAGGAAGCTATTGTTAAGATTGATGCGCATGAACTGTTCTAAAGTTCAATTCTTTCTTCAGGCAGGGCTTATATCTCATGAGAAATTGGTCGAACTGCTTGATTTGGCATTATCTTCTGACACAGTCAACACCGTGAAGAATTTGAGGGTGATCATGGAAACAGGTGTCGAGCCATTAGCTTTGATTTCAAATCTTGCTCTAGTAATTACTGACATACTTGCTGGCACCTATGATTTCACCAAAGAAAGGCAAAGATGGAAGTTCTTTGGGAGACAGCCGTGTGAGTCACTAAGCTATCTTTATAGATAATCAGGTTAACAATCATTCTATTTATGGATTCTGTTGTTAGTTCTCAAATCATTGTATCTTTATAGACAGCTGTTTGACATATTTTTTTGGCCTCTTCTTTTGGGTTGTTGAATTGGCTCAAATTTTTTTACTTGCCTGCAAATTTTACACCTTTGCACAATGTATAGAGCATCCTATCCGGTTTCATGCTGATATGTGTGTTTCTATTATCATACTTCTTTCACTAGTTAACAGCAATACTAATTTCTATTTTAGTATCGAAAAAAGAAATGGTAAAGCTGCGGCAAGCTCTGAAAACTTTGTCTGAGGCTGAGAAGCAATTGAGGATGTCCAATGACAAATTAACATGGTTGACAGCTGCATTGCTTCAACTTGCTTCTGACCAACATGTGTTGTGTACTCCATCACATTCCAATTTCAATCATAGTTCCTTGGCCCTAGATATTGCTGATGTGAGAGAAACAACCAGAAGAACCAGCAGTCATGTTGCCAAAGAGAGACGTTTATCAATGGATGCTAAAATGGAAAATGTCGGCACTAGAATTTCAGCTGATGGTATGGAAAGGGGTTTTGGTTCAGAGACAAGAGGATTTACTGGGGCTGGGGATGCTCCTCAACTGGCATCTTCACTTGTTACTGATATGAATGGGATGAATGGGAAGCAGATTGGTAAAAGCTGTAAAGGAATTGAAGAGGTATGGCTCGAGGTGCTTGAGAAGATTCAAGTTAATGGTATGAAAGAGTTCTTATATCAAGAAGCCAAGCTGATCTCTGTTAGTTTTGGTTCAGGTGAACATCCAATCCACATTATTTTTATTCACAACTGCAACTGATAATTTATGTTAAAAATATGCTTAAATTCCTCCACCTGTCTTCCTCCAGGCATTGTCATGTTTGAATTTGTAGATTTTAATATAATTACAATTATAATTATACTATCTAGTTTCATAGGCAAAAGAAAGAAGAAAAGAAAAGAATTTTAAGAAGAGTGTTCTACTGCAATATGGGTATGTTGAAATATCAAATCATTAAGAGCGTCATTTAAAAGCTCAAAGGATGGATGATTATGGCAAACTTCTATCTAAACCTCCCAAGATTGAAGATGAGGTCATATTTATCATAAACATAAATACAAACAAACATATAAGTGACAAATGATTTTCAGTCGTATATATTTTGAATATACTCGTAAAACCCTATCACTGTTGTATGAATACTATTGAAAGTCATATAATGCTGTGCAATATATTTGTCAAAAAGTGTTTTATTTTTGTTTAATGTTTATTGTTTAATCGTCGCACGTTGCTTCATTCTGCAGCCCCAACTGTGCTATTAATGTTTAGTTCTCAAATGACCAAATCAACTGCTGAGAAGTTCAGGGGCCACATCTTCCAAGCATGTGAATCTGTCCTTGGATCTTCTGTGACAATAGAAATTAGATGTGACTCAAATAGAAGTGCAGAGGCTGGGTTTCATCCACCTCTTGTCTTGCCTGCTACTCAAAATAGTTCATCTAAGATTCTAGACTTTAATGTTGTTGGTGCTCAAGCTCAAGCATTGCACCCTGATTCTGTTGAAAAGAGAAGAGGTGAACTTGTTGAAGCAGCAGCTTCACCTGGGGAGTGCAGGAGTAATGAGCAGCAGGTTGAAGTTCATCCAGAATCTTATAAATGTTCAGAAGGTACATGCATGCAACAAGCACCATCCACTTCCCTGAAGAAGCCAAATATGGAGCCACGCTCTAGAAAGCATAAGGAACAAAGACTGAGTCAAAGTCTGGTTAGAAGTAAGATATTACTTGCTCATGTAATTCAGCAGGCAGAAGAATCTGCCCAGCGAAGCAGGTGGTCAAAAGGCAAAGCGGTTTCCATTGCTGAGAAGCTTGAACAAGAGAACCTGTATGTATCGACATTCCATTCTTTCGTCTTTTAACCTGCCTGTTGCTCAATGTAGACAAGAAATGGGCTATAGTTTTTCTTTTCCCTCAAATAGAAGCATGGGCTATGACTTGCAGATGTAGAACTGTTGGCATATTCAGCTTTTGACATTATCTTGTCCAGCAACACAGTTATGTCTATGTCAGAGATATTTACTTTAAATTATTGACATGATAGGGCACTGGAGCCAAGATCAAGGGGTTTACTATGCCGAAAAGCACCTACACTAACCCGTCGAAAGGTGATGCATTTTTTTTTTTTCATAATCCTAGTTCACTGTTGGAATGAATTAATAGTTCACTGGCTTTTTAGTATCCAGTTGTAAAAATGGAACGGTTGAGCCATAGTTTCTAGTATTTTTATGAGCACTGCACATGCCAAATCCAATAGCCTTCACATGGGTGTTTTTAATTGGTTGTGTTATTTCAATCAGTAGTATTTTGTTTTTCTTTTACTAGTTCTCTTTGAAGTTGTTTGGCTTAAAAAGAAAAAAAAGAGCGAAAACTCCCTGAAATTTTCAGTTATGAAGTATGGTATTTTGGGACATTATTGATGATGATGTATATCTGATATCATTTTGCAGCCTTCACGTTTGAAGGTTGGGACCCGAAGACCACATGGTTTGCTAAAGCTGGTGTGGTGTGGGAAATGTCTGTCTTCGAAATCTCCGAGATAGTTAAGTAAATGCTTTCAGGGTTTGATTCCAAAGCCATTTGCATTGCCTGCAATTTGGCTGTTTTATTGGATATGTAATGGCCTCTTTTTTTTCTGGTTATTTAATTTATTACAAGGATGATGTAGTAGGAAGGGAGTTGAAAATAGTAATTTATTGGCAAAAACACATTTTTAATGTTTTAATTTTATATTAAATTTAATTTTAGGCCCTTAATTTCTCAAGCATGAGATTCAGGTTTTAGTTGTACATGTCACAAGACAAAAATTGTTCTTATGATGTTGGTAGTTGTTTTACTTTTCTAGTTTTAAAAATGCTATTTGCATACTGATATAGTAATATACATTGCTTGTAAAGTAAAAAAAAAAATTAAAGAAACATAAGAGTATTTTGATTAAATTATTAGAAGAAATACCAGTGTATTGTATTTTCTATTTCATTTTTAAAAAGTATAATTTTTTAAAAAAACTTTTTAAAAATGAAATGATAATATAATTTGAACTTTATCTACGAGAAACGTAAATTAGTATTAATATAAAATTTATAATAAGTGTAACAATTGGCGCCCCGCACATAGTTAACTAACATGGAAAAGTAAAAACTAAAAAGCGTGTAAGGAATGCTAAAGCCGCTGCCAGAACATCGAGGAAGCTTCCTTGAAAAAAAACAAAAAGAAAAATACTTTTCAAGATTTTAATTACGTCCTTGTCCCCAGACTTTAAATGCCCATTTTAGATTAGGTTGCGAATTTTTTTTTATTAAAAATTTAATATAAGACCTATTGGCAAGGGAAGGCGTCCGCGTCGCTAAAAAACAATATATTTTCATAAATTATATTTCGAAGGGTCACCGTGGTCGGTCAATTTAGGAAAGTGAAATAAAAGAAAGCCCAAAAGGGTTAAATTCGTATTACAACATTGAATTGTATTCTCATCCTAAGACTTTTTTTTTAACTAAATTACATATATTAAGAATAAAATGTAAAACTAATTAATTATTTTATTTTTTTAAAAATTTTAATATTTTTTTAAAATTATCCTTATTTAATCTCTTTTTTTTTCTTTAGATATATTAATTGAGAGTATTTTTTAAAAATGTATAATAAATATTACCTTATATATAATAAAAAATCTTATATATGGTATCAGAATAAAAAATCTTATATTTAAGACAGGAAGAAGTATTTGTACACGTGTTCTTTACAGCATTTCCTTATTAGAGGATGACCCACGTAGACATAGACAAAATAGTGAATAAAGCTATTTTAATTAAAAAATAATTAAAAATTAAATATTTTTTAAAATTATTTTTATTTAATATAATTAAACTCTCCAACATTAATTAAATTTTATTTTTTTAAAATATTTTAGCTAAAAAAATTAAATATACTATATAATACATAAAATATCTTATACTGTAAAACATTAATTTCTTGGAGAGTTAAGCAAGTAGTACACTGCTAATTAATCTCTTCCCAATATGTTGCCACTTGGCAAATAAATAATCTCATGAATTTTCAATACAACGATTCGTATTATTAATATCATCAATATAAACATAAAAATTACTGTATAATAAACCATACAAAATAATACTATGTCGCTTAAATATCAAAAAGAAGTTTGTATTTCCCCAAAGGTTAAAGGTAATTTGTGAAGTTTAATTTAAACTTAAATGAAAAATATGTATTTTACATGAAATTAATTCAAGAAATAACAATATAACTATGTGTGTGTTGTGAATTTTTAGTTTATATATTACAAGGAATTTTTTTCTTAAAACGAAATTTTTAATTCTCATATAAAATATTTATTTGTGGAGTATTTTTTGTAATGATCAGACTATTGCAAGGAAAGCATTTGATTTGATGTGGCTGCAATAGCTATGTAAGCACCTGAAATAATTGGCACTTTAGCTGCAGAGTTTATCAGTGAAAAAGGAAAAAGCATATGCAAACAAGACATTGTTGAACCACTCACAACGATGAAATGAATATTCATCTTTATTTTGGTGAGGCCTTCTCAATCTCCACCTCAATACTCTGTCACCCGCCAATTAAGTCCAACATATGTAAACAAGATATGTTTTACACAAAAAAGATACTTGTAATAACTTTTAAAAAAATGTAGAAATACAATGTTAAATTAAATCAAAAGCTTTTTTATATCAATTATTTAATATTTAAACTATGTTGAAAAATGTGGAGAATAAAACAATGAATATATACATATAAGGGGCAGAAGAGCCTAAGAAATAATTTTGTGAGAAGAACACACATGAAAAGTGCCACTCTTTTTATAGATTTCATATTTTATATTGATTTCAGGAAAAAAAAACATATGTAATTTTCATGAGATAATAGTATTTAGATTTTTTTGGTGCAATATAAGGGATATATAATATTTTGATAGAAATTTTTTGAGTGAAGGGTATATTAATTCAAACAAAATTTTAGGTGAGAAATCCAAAATTCAAATTCAATAATAAAAAAATGTAGGGAAGAGATAAAAATAAAAATAAAAATAATAGAATAAAGAAATACAATCCAACGCAATGGTACTATTAATATATATATAATTTATAAATAATAAATTATAAAGAGGAGTGATATTGTTTCAATCCCTTTAAAAATTTTTATTATAAAAGATAAAATTTATTTTAGTAATTTTTATATTTTAAAGAGATTAATTTTTTACTGTTTATTGTGAAATATATTCGACATTAAAAAAAATAGTGCAATTTGTATAAAATTTTATAGATATATATCAACTAAGATTAATGTAAAAATTAGTGTTAATTAATAAGGCCCTGAAATATGATGATGGAGGATTTGGGTTAAGGGAGGTTGTTGTTGGTCAACACTTTTGGGATTAGGGGCACACTTCGGTCAAAAGAAAGTGGGCATTCAATTCATCAGTGTTACTGTGGCGCAATTGCCTCCCACTCCCAATGGCAAATCGCCAAATACCGCGAAGTTGGATTGCCTCACAGTACTTTTATTTCAAAATAATTAATAAAATCATTAATCTATATACATATATTTAAACCCACTTTGCTTTTCTGGCAAAAAAAAAAAAAAACCACTTTGCGTTATATAGGAAAAGAAAAATATTTTAGTACTATAATATATATTTCGTACTTAAAAGCACTCACGGTGAGACTTATCACGCTAATCCAAAGTTCACAGATCTGATAATCGCGTGGTGTGGAAGGTACGAGAACCACGGACTGTCTCAAGTCAACCGCTCCCCTTCCCTCCCCTACCCTATATTACCTATAATTTTCTTTTTTTTTTAATCCTCTCACAGAATTATTTCTTCAACTTTATTCTCCCTCTCTTTTTTGCCACATATTCTCTCTCTTTTTCTAAATACGACATTATATTATATTTTAAAATATTTGATTGATTTCAGTATTTCACACACATGAATGTGGATGGTCCAAAGAGAATCCCCACTTCAAAAACAATCACAATTAGGGGGTTTTTAAGATAGCTCAGTATGTATGATCCTATTGGATATATTGGATTGATTCTGAGATTAGGTCAGGTTAGATATTAGATCGAGGTCAAACTCGATTTCATCCAATCCCAATACATATATAATTATATGTATATATTTAAAAAATTTATAAATATAAATTTTATATGGTATTTTTTATACATTATATATATATATATAATAAATTGGATATATCATTATTATGAATATTTTTAAAAATCTAATCTTTTAATTTTATTTAAAATTTTAAATTAATTTTTTAATATTATGTAAAAATGATGCATGATTATTAAGTATTTATAATTTTAATAAATGATACTTTTAATTATAATATTATTTTTTAAGAAAATATATTTTGAATTAATATAATTATATTTTTGTTAATAAATAAAATCTATTTTTGTTAATAAAGAAAATTAATTTATTTTTTTTAAATACTTTTAAGAACGGGTCAACCCTGGTTTCATATATCGGGTTGGTCTGATCTCACTCTATCTTACAAAGATCAGGTATCGGGCTAATTATCAACCCGATTTTACCCGATCTTTGTACACCCCTAATCACAATATATGAATGGTGCAGTTTAGATCATGTAAAATATTTTTTTTGTTAAAAATAATTAATGCAACAATTGATAAAAAATATAATTTTAAACTCTTTTTCAAAATAAAAATACTTCCATTTGGTTCAATCCAATGGAGTGCCCTAGATAGCTAGCTACAGTCTGATAACTAAAAACATGACTAACTTATTTGAACCAAATAAATAAATGGAACTAATTTAATCTGTTCTTACCATTTAAAACTAATTTGAATCGCAAATCATATATATTATCATATAATATAATAAATATCAAATCCACATTAATCAATTTTTTATATTTGGAATAAAATAAAATAATTATTTTTCTTATCAAACCACCTAAAATTTATATTGAACTTTCACAAAATATAATTTTTAATGAAAATCCAGGATGCCAACCTTCCGTGTGAAAAAAGGGCAAGCAACAAATACTTCACAGTACTACTATCAAAGTTGGGAAGTCAAAACATTTTAAAAAAAATTAAATTAAATTAAAAAGGAAGACAGTGAGAAAGCCGGCAAAAGATTATCTGACACATTCTGACCTCACACCCCAAAATCGTAATTTCCACAAAAGCCCTATAGTCTCCTCTCCATATGCTGTGCTCGAACAGAAAAAGCAGTGGACAAGAATCTAATCTGCATAATCATCCATCCGTCAAACCTTCGCCGAAGTCATTTTCACCCAACGCTGCATTGAACAACAACAACAACAACAACAACATCTTTGGAATTTCAGTCTCTTCCTCCCTTTCCCACCTTCTTTCTTCCTGTCTTTCTATTCCGCGTATTCATTCTTCTTCCCAATTCATAATAATAATAATAATAATAATTAATCCCCTCCTCACCTCTCTTTGCAGCTTCCACTTCCTCTTCTTTTTAACCCCTTTCACCATTCCTACTTCCACAACCACCAACTGTTCCGTACTTGTTTGCTACCCCTACAAAGTTTTTGTTTTTCTCCTCAAAGCTTTGTAGATCTGATTATTGGCTCACAGAATTGAGTAATGTTTTTGTCTATCTGTGTATAAGTTACTTGATTGTTGTATTGTTTTTCTGGGTTTTGAGGGTTGTACCCCCACCGTAGTGGAGCTTCGTGCTCATTGGAGTTGTATACTCGTCGAATTCCTGGATTCTGTGGATTTGAAAACCCTAGGACTTCTTGCTGGATTTGTATGGCTTCCGGGGCTATATTTTCGTCCCTGCGGCGGCGGAGGTCGCCGTCGTTGGAAGCCTTTCTTGCTCCGGTTGACCTGACAGATGTTGCCCTGGTTCAAACTCTCGTGTCCGTCGCTAGCGAGCTAGTCTCGTGCTTCTCTGGCCGTTCGTTCTTCTTCCAATGCAAGAATTCGCGGGCGCTTATCCGAAAAGTCGAGGTATTTCAGTTGCTTTTGGAGTATCTGCGAGAGAGTGCTACGAATATCCCGACCACAGGATTGGTTTGTCTTAAGGAGCTTTATCTTTTACTGTATCGGTCGAAGATTCTGCTTGATTATTGCGCGCAGTCGAGTAAGTTTTGGCTTTTGCTTCAGAACCATTCAATTTCTGGTCATTTCCATGATTTGAATCAAGAAATATCGACTCTTTTGGATGTGTTCCCGATTAAGGATGTTCAATTGAGTGACGATATTAGGGAACAGATTGAGCTATTGCAGAAGCAAACACGGAGGGCTAAGTTGTTTATTGACGAAAAAGATGACGAGCTCAGGATTGAGTTCTTTTCATATCTCGATGAGTTTGAGAATGAGCGAGTTCCTGATTCAGCGGGGTTGCGATCTTTCTTTGTGGAGAAATTGCAGATTCTGGATGCCAGGAGTTGTAGAACAGAAATTGAGTCGTTGGAGGAGCAGATTATTAACCACGAAGGAGATGTTGAGCCAACAATATCTGTTCTGAATGGTTTGGTTGCTTTGACACGGTATTGTAGATTTTTGCTTTTTGGATTTGGGGAAGATGAACTGGAATTAGAAAATGGAAACCCGGTAAAGAAACTGAAGAATAGATTGATTACTCAAGAAATTGCTGAGACATTTGTAACTATTCCTAAGGACTTTTACTGCCCAATATCGTTGGAGTTGATGAGAGACCCGGTGATAATTTCCACAGGACAAACATATGATAGGAGCTCCATCTCCAGGTGGTTGGATGAAGGGCATTGTACTTGTCCTAAAACAGGGCAGATGCTTGCCCACACAAGGCTTGTCCCAAATCGAGCTCTGAAGAATTTGATCAGGAAGTTCTGCACTGCACATGGAATCCCTCATGACCCAACGGAGGTGGTAGATGTAGTGCCGGATACCTTTGCAATGGCTTCTCCCTCGAAAGCTGCCCTCGAAGCCAACAGAGCAACAGCAGTGCTTCTCATTCAGCAACTGGAGAATGGATCACAAGCTGCAGAGACTATAGCTGCCCGGGAGATTCGATTGCTAGCAAAAACAGGCAAAGAAAATCGTGCATTCATTGCAGAAGCTGGGGCAATTCCTCACCTTCGGAAACTACTTTCATCTCCCAACGCCGTTGCTCAGGAGAATTCAGTGACTGCATTGCTCAACCTGTCAATATATGAGAAAAACAAGAGCCGGATCATTGATGAGGAAGGTTGTCTGGAGTCCATAGTTGATGTGTTGAGATTAGGTCACACAACAGAGGCAAGGGAGAATGCTGCTGCAACATTGTTCAGCCTCTCGGCAGTCCATGAATATAAGAAGAGAATTGCAGATACGGCTGGAGCAGTTGAAGCCCTGGCAGGGCTTTTGCAAGAGGGTAACCTGAGAGGAAAGAAGGATGCAGTAACAGCTTTGTTCAATCTTTCCACCCACACTGAGAACTGTGTTAGAATGATTGAAGCAGGAGCTATAACAGCACTAGTTGGTTCTTTGGGAACTGAAGGAGTAGCTGAGGAAGCAGCTGGTGCCCTTACCTTGATTGTCCGGCAACCTATCGGAGCCAAGGCAGTGGTGAGGGAGGAAGCGGTAGCAGGATTGATGGGAATGATGCGCTGTGGGACGCCGCGGGGGAAAGAGAATGCTGTTGCAGCATTGCTGGAGCTGTGCCGGAGTGGAGGTACGGCGGCGACCGAGAGGGTGGTTAGGGCACCGGCTTTGGCTGGCTTACTCCAAGCCCTGCTTTTTACGGGAACAAAAAGAGCAAGAAGGAAAGCAGCTTCACTTGCCAGAGTGTTTCAGAGATGTGAAAATGCGTCTCTACATTATGGTGGATTCGGTGTAGGATATGCATTTGCAAGCAATTCAGCCGCCAGTAGAGATGCAACCTTTGCCGGGGATGTTTCAGTACCAATGTCCATTTCTGTCCCTGTCTTGTAGTGTAATACCTTCATGTTTTTTTACGTTCCCCCACTTGCATTCCCCCCCACATTTTTGTTGTAAGTCCTTGGACTGATTCTTTCATTGAAATTTAAGATCACAAGAAATTACAGAAGTTGTTCCATATGTATTCTGGGAGATCGATGAATAGGCATGCGTCATGTTCAGAGTTTTATAAGAAGTAATAATGGAAAATCCAAGCTGGATCATTTCATTGCAGTTTTTTTTTTTTTAAATTGAATCTTATTTAATTATCAGACGTCATCTGGGCACATACCCTGGGATTATATATTCTTTCTCCTCGCCCAGTTCAGTGAAGAATTTGATAGTCTTGAGTCTGACTTGCGTCGCACTGGAGATTCCAATCTGAGCTTGTCTCAATTATGTAAGAGTAAAATGGTAGATGTTGGTGTAATCCACTAATTTGAAGTCCTCAGAAGAATCGAGACTAACCCAATCGAGACATGGGGATTCCTTTTTCTGCCACAAAGGTAGAAGATCTATAAGGTGGATCACAGAAAGAAATGTTATATTCCCAGATTCTTAAGCAACTATGTCCAGGACCAGGAATGTTCCTGGTCGAAGTGCAATTGTTTTTCTAGACAATTCTGCAACCTATTTTAGTCAAGATTCTAGAGTTAAGTGGAGAAGATATTTAAAAAATGGGTGTTATTGAAGGGGCTAAAGAAGAAGTTGTCCCCTATGGGTGGTGGAGAATGGAGCTAACGTATTCTTCTTTTAATGGCCAGAACGACCGGATACCATTCCAGATTACTAATTTGTGTTAGGGAGTTGCCAGCTGGTTTGCTTCCAATACTCAATTGTAAACGTCACCACCCTATTAGCTTCTGATCTATCTTCATATTAAAAAAATAATAATAAAAAATTTGATCGTTATTTTTCGAGTTTGACTAAATCATATTTTTATATTAATTTAATAGATTATTCTTACTTTTGTAACTTTCTATAATACCATAGATTTTCCCCTTTTAATTTACGCTTTTTTTTCCGGTTTGAAAGTTAATCTTCCGGCATAATATAACACATTTCTAGACGAACAAGAATAAAAATGAACAGATCACCATGTTGATTCGATGGGAAGATAAATATCGTTCGCTGTTTTATTTTAATGAAAACTCTGAGTTACCCATCTATATATATTTTGAAACCTTGAAATTGTGATGTGAAATCCTCTCAATTAGACGTTTGATATTCAAAGCAGCTGAAAGAAGAATTCCATTCCTTGAAAGATGTTTCTTATTAGTCAACATAGTGCTGGAAAATGCGAGTTCTTGGATAAGTAACTACATAGAAATTCATGTTTCATTTTTTTTTTCTTTTGGTTCTGTGAGGTGATTGGAGCCATACTTGACTTTAGTACTACAATCCAAGATATTGTTATCAGAGAGGCTTGAGTTAAACTGAGTTGAAAGAGAATTTACAGGTATGACACCCACATCCACATTTAGTTGAGTAGGAAGATGTCACCACCACAAATCACAAACATAATTGTGATAGGAGTTTGGAGGGTGGGGCACTTGAGTGTATAGGAAGTGAAGTGCAGTTACATAGAGTGCACGTATTTGAATTTCAATTCGAGATTCTGCCAGAATCCCACTTCGGACGTATGGTGGTTCTTGAACTTATCCTCTGTGTGTGATATGATACAGTTTCTTTCTTTCTTTCTTTTTTGTTTTTTTGTTTTGGTTTTGGGAGGTAAGCTATGGCAATAACACTATGATATGATTCTCCATTGCTTTCTTGGTTCCATTCCTTTACCATTGTCCACCCCATCACAAAGAACTCAGATGAAATTCTATAATTGATCATCGATCATTAAGTTAAATTCATCTTTTTCCTCCTCCATCATCTAGACAAAGGGAAGAGGAGGATTTTTGTCACAAGATTTGAACCTATACCTTTTATGAGGCATGTATTGGATTAACATGCGTTGGTTGTTCAATTACGATTTATTAATGTGATTATTGAACTCTCTTTTTTCATTTGAATAATTTATTTTTGTTCCAAATTTTAGATAGTTTTAAAAGGTCCTAAATTCTGAGAATTTTTTTTCCGAACTAAATTCTGAGACTTAAAGCTAGCTATAGCATTTCTGGTAAAAAGAAAAAAAAAGCCAGTTATTGCATAAATTATTTTATAAAAGAGACTAAAAATATAACTAGAAAATGGACATTCTATGCATCTTTCTTATCTTTTTTCCAATTGTCAATCACTGTCTCTCTTATTTTGGCCACAATAAAAAAAAAATCCTCTCTTATTGTTCTATGCACTATTTTTTATTTTGCGCAATTCATGAAACCTAATATGCTAGTCAGCTTACACAAATTTTATATTTTATATTAACGTACAATTCAAGATCTAATTTTGTCATCTTAAACTGGCCAGGTTGGCCCAAATTGAGAGCAGCCCAACGGTGGTGAGGGGCAAGTGATAATGTGAATGGCCCACTGGAGTAATGCATGAGGCTTTGACTAAACGGAAAAAGTCGACTTGATTTGGAAAGAGAAAAAGCAAAAGAAACAATGATTTTGGTGAAAAAAAGGGGGTCATGAAAATCCATCGCTAGAGTCCAAAACGAGGTAAAACTTGAAGAAGACTAGATTGGCATCCTAGTAGTGTTCGGAGACATCCTAGTGTTGATGAAAATGACCTGAAGTTAGTTATACTATACTCGTAGGTCAATGAGCCCTGTTTCTTTCCTAATTCCTTTTTCCTCACAGTTAATGATCCCCATTTCTCTTCTGATTTCTTTCTCCGGTCTCGTCCAAATTCAAAGCAAGGTACATGCACCTTGCACAAGCTATATGCATGTATCTTACTTTTAATCTGGACGAGACTACAGAGAGAATCAAAAAAGAAAATCATATCCCAAGTTAATTGGTTATATTGAAGTAAACAATCAATTAATTTAAATGATTTTTTTTTAATGAACACTAAAAAAATTTATTGAGATAAGCCAGAGTATACATGTATTCACTTGCATTCTATCATCTAAAACAGAAAATTGGTGGTGTGAATCTGTCTGTTACTGTAAAAATGTGTAGAAAGGTTACTAGTAATTAGTAAGTGCTGTTTTTGGGACATAACTAATAGTTTGTGGGCCTAAAGAAGGGGTTCCCCTCTCGTAAAAACTGAAAAGAAGTAGGAAAGTGGGTGAGTGGTCACAGGAAGTGAGAGGCCAATACCTGCTTGAAAATGCACCAGCAAAACCAGTAAGAAACCCACGTCCCTATTTAACATCCTAACCGTTCTACAACTTTCAACTCTCCAACCACCATCACTCATCCTCCATTTTTCACTTGATCTCCACTGCAACACACCACAACCTTAACCAAATCAACAGTTCCAATCCAAAAAACAAAAGAATTTCTTGTATCTTGTCTTTAGCAGCAAATGATGATGTGGGGTCGAAAAAAATCTTCTCCTGCTTCTTCATCTAGGCCTTCATTTGTCTCTCATGTGTCTCCTCTTTCATGGCTGTCCAAGTTAAAGCACATGAGAATCAATACAGAGCCAGGTGATGAAAAAGTGAAGCGAAAGGGAAAGTCAAATTCTCTTCCTGTTAGTTCATCACAGTATACTTGTCCGATTGGAGGTAGCATGTCTCATGGTGGGAATGACGATGGCCTCCGGAGATTTCCATTTGGTGAAGAGAGCCATGAGAGGAAGAGAAGTAAGGATATTCTTGAAACAGAGTTGTGCAATTTGGATAATAACCGTGTTGTTCCAGTCTCTAGGGGCAGTAGTGGCAGATGGAATGACAGGAAACATGGAAGAAAAGAAGGAACACTGAAGTTCAAGGAGAAGAAGATAGGTACAAGGGAAGAAAGCAAATTACCAAAAGATACTGAGATTTCACTGGAGATAGATGAATATGATCGAGAAAAAGAACTTGAGAACTTAAGGAGGATTTTTGAGAAGAAGGCACAGCAAGCTTTGCGTGAGCGAGCGTTGAAATTAGAGAAAGTTGCAGATAAGGCCAAATCTGCATCTACTAAAGCAGTAGAAAAAGATGTGCTACAACTTGAGTCACCTAGAACAATTTGTACACCAAAAAAACATTCATTTGTTCCTTCAGTAGTTCCCAAAAATTCTAGCCTTGCAAGTGTTAAAACTGAAAGTCGACCCTCTAAGGAAAAACTGGGAGTAGAGAGGCAGCATTTGAAAAAGAATGAGATGAAGGCAAGTAAACCAAAGCACAGTCCCAAGGTGAGAACATATTCTCCAAGGATGGCTTCCAAGACTGAAATCTGCAAAATAAAGCCTTTGGAAGACTTGAAGAAAGCAAAACTGAAGACAAAGAAGGCAAAGGAGAGAATGTTGGGGGAAACAGAAGTACTGGATAGCTTTGCTGTGGTGAAATGTTCATTCAATCCAGAGCAGGACTTCAGAGATTCAATGGTTGAGATGATCACAGGGTTACAGATTAATCAGCCAGAGGAATTCGAAGAGCTTTTGACATGTTATCTGACTCTGAATCCTGATGAATATCATGACCTCATTATCAAAGTATTCCGCGAGGTATGGTTTGATATGAACAAAGATAGTTTGGGTATTTCATTGCACAAGCAATATTCCTAGTTATGATAACAATTTCCATCTAATCGATAGCTAACTTGAGCAGAACTGTAAATTGTAACGCTACAAATTTGAGTTGTTCTAGGAATGCTTTTATTTTGCTTGGAACTTCAATATTTACTTCAAATCTTCTGCATCAAATTCAAGAGAAGTAGTATTGAGATTTCATTCAAACATACTAAGATAGAACTTATCGGAATATCTTGAGCATCAACCTCTTGGTAGGCTACTGCATCATATGTTTGAGCTACAGTATGGCCAAATGGGGAAGTCAGGACATTGATGCGTCCTCCAATAAATAATGTAAGAACCATAACTAGATTCTGCATCAGACGTTAAACTCCATCTCCTAATTTCCTTCTAGTCAGGCATTTATGTCACAGCTACACAAGGCCGAATAACCAAAAAAGCGTCAGTAGTTACATATAAGAACTGGAACTAAGCAGTTCAAAAGTCAAGTGGGTGGGTACTTGGCATTACTTTTCAAAGCAAAAGCAATAAAGTTTGCTTGCCTTCAATTTATATACCGTCTGGAGGATGTTGCCATACACTAAATAACATTCTGCAAGTTGCACATATTACATATACATAAGAACCCTCTCATGCATAGAGGCACATATTAAATATACATAAGAACCCTTTAGGCTTTAGCTAAATTAGTTGCACATGTTAAGTAACCATTTTGGGGAACAGAAAGATGGTTATATACCAGGGACCAACTTCAAGTGTCTCTTCCAAAGTTAAGTCACAATTGATGCGTTTCGTTGAATGAGATGGGTTCAGCAATATCATGCACAACAAGGCTAGCCATTCGCTACAAGTGTAACCTAGTTTCTATATGATGTGTCTTATCTGTGCAACGTAATTCTTTTGTTTTTTTGTTTTTCAATCATGGAAGCAAAACTGCTGGGTAAATGGTCACCGAAGGAAGGAGGGTGGTGAACTATAAACTAGGATTTTCTATTATAAGGTGATCCATCACATATCATAAGGAGTTGTTCACAAGTTTTGGTGTTATGTGCGTAGACAAGTAAAAATTTGATCTTCAAGAATATAACCTCCCCAAATGATGAATTAATAGCAAATACTTTAGACGTTACTCATTGCTTGGCCAGTTGGCCTATTGTTCAGGATGATTTTATGAATATATATATATATATATATATGTATGTATGTATGTATCTTTTAAAAAAAAATTTAACCCACAGATATATCGTAAAATATTAATTTAGAAAATAGAGCCGAGACTTAAATTTTGAGGTCAACCTTGTGGTTGCCAATGACAGAGCCATATTAATGGAAATGCACTTCCTGACTCGATGGTTTATTTG
Organism: Adenanthera pavonina; assembly: GCA_026686845.1. NCBI lineage: Eukaryota > Viridiplantae > Streptophyta > Magnoliopsida > Fabales > Fabaceae > Adenanthera > Adenanthera pavonina. The sequence continues at coordinate 17,951,471 of JAIVEN010000002.1, read as the reverse complement.
GTAAAACCTGGAAGCGATTTTTATGATGTTTCAATGATTATATATTCATTAATTGGGTCGGAACTAGAAAATTTTGATTGGGAGCGAGGCTTCAAAGGGAGCAAAATTGAGAAGTTTAAGGGGGGCAAAATTAGAATTTTCTTTAACAAATAACATTATTTATATATACTAAATTACCAAGTATACATATTCCAAGGGAAGCAAGAAGTGTTTAGGGGAGGCGGCTGCCCCTATTTCGTAAAGCCCGGTCCGTCCCTGTTAATCAGTCAATAATTATTATTTCAATATAATCAGAAAAGGAATCTATGAAAGAAACAAGAGGCAAAGTATATATACAGCCAAAAGAAAAACATCATACCTCAGTTCCTACATTAAAGCCTGAAACCTCCTTTCTAACCCAAAAAAACAAAAGATAATTTAACAGCCTTACATATATTTCTTCTGTATGTCGGTGAAACATATATTTCTTTAATACATGGTTGTTTAAGCAGATTGAGCTCTCTTGTAGTGGTCATGCAATGCGTCTTATGAAATTAGTCAGGAGTAACCATTTCAGATGTTTAAAGTTTATACACATGCGTTGGCCCTTGAATAATACCTTAATCACAAACCCTTCCACTCTAGGGCCGAAAATGGCAAATAGTATATACAGAAAAAGAAAACGGTGACATGAGCCTTAAATCATCAATATATCAGTACATAATATGCAGTCCGTAACAAGTTGTGTTATTCATAAGACATGAAAAATGCAGCTCATTTCTCATATTTTGTACAATACATGAGAAAATGTGTTTAATTTCCAATAACTTGAGCAACTGCTATTAGAGAGGAAGCAAACCAACTTCTCATAGACTAAATTTCTTCAATCCAGAAATATCTGTCCTCTAAGTCTAGAAAAACCAAGGTTTCAATTATCAGATTAAATACAAAATTTCATCTGCAAGTATGGCATCAAAAGCAATTGCAAGTTGTAATCTAATTGCCTTGTACAAATGCTCAATCAAATTCAAATGTAACAAGCGTTTCTCCTCCCCCATTTGAAACTAATTACAAGAAACAAGAGAATCCCAAAAATTAAGAACAGTCTCAAGTAACTGCTCCTGTCAACAAACAAACAGTTCTAAAAAGAAGTATGTAATCAGGCATGACCAATTATTTCCCGATCTATCAAAAACAAACAGCACCAAATAAGCCAATAACATGTCATGAGCCTCCTCTAGCTTTTTCTCTTTTGGGCCATTCATGACCCTCCTCTTGTTTACATATACAACATATTGCATAAACAGTAGAGCTTATTGAAGATAAAGCTGAGAAAAACTAATTGAAAATGGCTAAATTGTGTATGGGAGTAGTTGCATGACTGAATAAACAATTGGATTTGAAAGGCCTAAAAGGTTCAATATATAAATACAACATCAGTTGAAGCATGAAACCGATTTTTTTTTTTTTTAAAAAAGTTGAGGTAAACAGTGCACATAATTGGTATTAAATACCTAACGTAACACCTTACTCCCCGTCATCTAGCAGTTAAAGTAGTCATGATCTCTGTGTGTGTGAGCAAGCATGCGTTTGGACCGTTAGTGACTTTTGTGATAGGTCTTTTTATTTCAATTACATAAGGACCAAAATAAAAGATTGATATATCCATTAACCCTTCACCTTCAGTGCACAAATACTGATAAAAAAATCATATCATATCCAACTCTAGTATAAGAAATCCAAAATATGGGCAATCGGACTGAAACAAAAACATTCAAGCAGTGGAAGATAAAATACCAACACTTCCACCCCCCCCCCTCCCCCCTCAAAAATTTTTGTTTGAAATATTATAAAACCAAAAGAGAAAAACAGTTCGAACAAATTTAATAAATTTCTCGTGGCACGAATAGTAGATACGATTATCTTCTGTAACACACTATGTTGACTGCATCTATAGGCTAATGCAGGAAATTAACATATTCCTCATTGTATTTACAGCATATAAGCGATTGAAAATTTATCTTACTTTCCAGCAGATTCAACTAACCAAAGCACTACTTAATTTAGGATTTCACTGTATGCATGCAATATTCACTCTCCAGTCTTCCTTTAACATCTCGAATGCTATACAGTATGCAGCATTCTATTTTCTTTATCTTCCAACACAAGTTCAAAATTTCAGTCAAAATGGACATAGTCAAGACTAGATGCTGACTTCTGCAGAGAATTGGAACTACTATTCATTTCAGCCTAAAGTAGATGGGTTTGACTACATGGTCACTGATCAGTTGAACTTTGACAAATTTATCTTGACCTGCAGTTTTTACAAATTTGTTGTCACCGTCACATTAAACACAATGTCACTGTAAATGTAGTGGATTTGGTCACAAGGCAAAAAAGTCTGAAAATTAATGAATAAAGAATATATGTTCACTATATCCTGTATCTCCCAAATGAAAAATTCCATTACCAGCGATCTCTTGTTATGTAATTGTGATACTCTGTCTCAGATACATGAAATCAACACTCTTTTTCACTGTTGATGTAAACCAGCATATCAATGCATAGTCTCTAAATACTGATGGTCTTTTCACTACATTTCCTCCTTCAAAAGTAATGAGATATACATCGTTTATTCTTTTTCCCACTTGCTTTTAAGTCTCGTCAAAATTCACTCATATGCCACTTTTAATTAATATCAACCAAAAGTTAATTTACTACATTTCCTTCTACAGAACTAATATGACTTATATATTCTTTTTCCCACTTACATTTATAGCAAAATTCAGCCATAGCTCCACACATGGCATTGTCAAGCCTCAAAATACACTATTAGGTCCCTTCCCTATGGGGCATCAGTGGTTCTATATCAAAAGTGGAAAAACCATCTTTGACTCTTGACAACTATGAATCATCACAATCACCTAGGGGTGGCATTGAAGGGTATTTGCTAGTTATATTTACCATATGGTTATGTAATATAAGGATAGGATCATAGAGAAAATTCAAAGTGCAGATGCACATTCCAACATCACAGTTCAGCAAAGGTTTAGGCAATATAGAACAAAAAGTAGACTACTCATACTATAAATCACTCAAAACATTAGAGGACATAACATCCAACTTAAGTTAGGGAATAAAAAATTATTGCCAAGAAACAGTTCATACCTAAAATATTACAAGTGATATGCAGGGCATCACACGGTAGGTGGAATAACCATCTAATATTAAGTTTTCTCTGTTTGACTAAGATGCCCCATATGCTCTGAAAGGCTATTTACATTGCTCATGCTCCACCAATGTTTAGTATGGTCACTAGGTTTTCCTTCATTCTTTCTGCTATCAGAATCCTTTTGCTCTGATTGTACTTCCTGTGTTTCTGAAGAACCAGGATTCTCTGTCAAGAACTGTTCCCAGAATACATCATTAACACCAGCTGCTACAGTGGTTGTTCCCACAGGTTTTTCTTTTGATGAACTAGGATCAGAAACAGTACCTCCAGCTGGCTCAGAGTTCATGTCAATTCCAGATGATGTAGGGCGAATTTCAACATCAAGTTGCATACAAGAGACAGCAGGACTATCAACACGACTTGTAGACTCATCAAGATCCATATTTGAATGAGTACGAACAAAGGTATCACCAAAATCATGAGCAATGTCCTCCAAAAATACCAGCAATGACTCCAGCTGTTCCAGTTGCTCCACATTTGATGACAAAACAGAAGTTATTTCTGCATTATCTCTGGGTATAGCTGAGGAAGTTTCCCTAGCATCTTCAATGCCAGCTTCATCACAAAAGTAACCACTTCTTGGCAACCTTCGTTTTCTATACAGGGTTTCTGACAATTGCAAGAGATTTAAGGAAATTCCAGATTTCTGTAACACTTGAGAAATAGGAGAGACCATCTTTTGTTGCTTCCTTTCCAACTTTCCCAATCTCAACTTCGAGTAACCTATGTTTGTCTCATTTTCTTGCCACTCCTCTTCATGTTTGTGTAACTCTATACGAAGTTGATCATTTTCATGTTTCAGCCTCTCTATTTCGTCTTTTAAATACTGCCTTTCCGATTCTGTTAATGGAGAAGCTCCTTGTCCTTGGAGATTCTGTAAAGAATGGCTATGAACTGGCTTCCGTCTATGTATATTCTTCAGAAGATGTGGTCGACCCCTTATGAAATCATCATTTGCAAATTCCCATTGTTCTGGATCAACCTTTCTAAAACCCTGTTTAAATAGAGACAATTTCTTAGTTTAAGCAACAAAAGCCGAAGGGCAAAATAAAAGCAAAACACGTAGTAGCATCACCAGTATCAAGATTTAATTTGCTTACATATGTATTCAGCTGTCTGATGAAACTAGAGAAGTTATTGTGCTTAAAGAATCTTGGTAGCAACTCACTTGCAAATTCCGGCGGATTCCATACAATGAAACTTTTATTAGTGGCACTCCAGGAAACAATTGAATCAGTGGAAGGATCGTCCACCATCTCATAAGTCTTTGTCAGGAAAGGAGGCAGGGTGCTAGAACTGCCCTGAGCTTCATCCATCACTAGTCAGTAAACTCCCACCTCAATGACAAACCTCAGGCCCCCAAGCTCAAAATCCAAAAATCGATTTACGATTACTTCAAGTTCCCAAATTGTCAAAATAAGCGAATGCTCAAAATCCTTTTTACATAGTGGGCCATCCCAGAAATACAGTGAAAGATATTATTATTAACTTCTTTGTAAAATCCATCCAAGACAAAAAGCAGAAATAATTTTTCCTCCTTGAGAGAATAGGCCAAGCTGGGTTTTACAAAGTTCAGCTTCTGCTCAATTATAAATGACAGATAGCCGCAAAACTTATATATCCGTTACCAGAAGAGACTATTCACATATATTCCTTCGTAAATTTTGCGATTTAATCAAACAAATCCCTCCCGCTAATCAAAAGTTACCTCAAGCTGAACAAAGAATCACGCCTGAAAGCGAGTCTTTTTCACAGTCCGTATTTCCGCCGAAAGAGTAAGCCACCAGAAAAGTTGTCAGCTCCTGTGCCACCTATATATGTGCCTAAATAAGTAAAAGTTCATTTTCTATCAATACTTGTTGCGGACAGCTCAATTCTGACCAATTTCCCAACAGTGTATCAAGGGTTAATTTTTCGAAAAGGAAATTGATTTTTCTTGTTTGAAATAGAAACAAGAAAGCTTGCGGCCAAAGAAACAATAATTGAAGGATGAAATTCAATCGAAAATAAATATATAATAACAATATCGCTGTTCGAGGTTTGCAACTCGGAAAAGACGGAGACAAACAGACGGAGTCACGGAGGTTCGATGCTGCAGAGAAACAAGGGTTCCTTTCGTTTATCCATTCATACAATCATGTTCCTAGTGTCTGAAATCTGAATATTTGACTTTGACATGCCCAGCTTAGAGGAGTAAAAGGCACTTGAATTTTGTTTTATTTTTTATTTTATTATTTCCGAAGCAGAAAATTCTGGACGCGCTCCAACGAGAGAAGATCCCGAAATATAATGCTAGTAAACTCCATTAAATAACATTTTTTAAATAAATTATTTATTAAAAAATAACATCTTATAATTTTTCTTAGAGTTATCCTTAATATTTTTTTACACTTTTTGATAGGTTTTTAAATCATTTGATTAATTCTCTTTACTCGCTTCTTTTGTTTTCTTCTTTATACATACTCAAACCACCTTAAACTATTTTTTACCATTTTCTCTTCGATATGTGCTACTTTAATTTTTCCCCTTATATAATCATTTTTTATCTTATATATTATTATATGACCTCATATTCATCCCAACATTTTCATCTCTGCTACTGTCATATTATGCTTTTATTACCCTTTCAAAGCTCAACATTCACTCCCATATATCATCACTGGCCTTACAGTAGTTTAATAAATTAACTTTGTAGGTACCTTACAATCACAAATAACTCCTAAAATTTTTCTTCACTTTAATCACCGAGCTTGTATCCTATCCATAATATCCCCATCAATTTCATCATCACTCTGTAAAATCGACTCCAAATATTTGAATTTTGACACCTTTGAAATGATTTGCTCTTCAATTTTTATCTCTGAATCATTTTTAACTGGTCTATTATTAAATTTACAATGTATATTTTTCGTTTTACTTCTATTCAATAAGAAACATTTTGATTCTAAAATGTGTCTTCATAACTCTAGTTTACAGTTGACCGCTTCTCTTGAGTCTTCAATTAAGGCTATATCATATGCAAAAAGTATACACTTAGGAATTTTCTCCTGTATATATTCTGTTAGAACATTAAAAATTAAATCAAAGTACGGACTCAAAAAAAATCCTTATAAAAAAATTCTTTATCTCACCTCCAGGAGTTCTCATTCTTATTGTTGCCCTCATACGTATCTTTTATATACTAAATGCTTAAAAAAAAAGCAACTTCTGTTTTATTTGAAGCCAGACACTATTCCTCCCTCACAGAAAGGGAACATACGAACACAGTTAACCATTAATTATAATATACTACTTCAACTCGTGAAGGATTGGATGGATTGAATTTATTTGAACTGGTAATCACTCATTTAAGTGATGCAATGGATCAGAAATTGTTGCCATATCACCTTAATAGTATTATTATGTGAAGAAATATAGGTTTTATTTTTGGTTTGAGGTTGCCATGATTGCTGTTCATGAAGTATCGCACAACATTTTCGTGCTTCTAAATTTTTCATTAAGTGCAATATTTTCACCTGAGAAGAGGTTTCTTTTAGGTCTAAAAATACACCTTTCTCCGCCCTTTGGCATTTTGAAGCCTAAAAATACACCTTTCGCCGCCCTGTGGCTGAGATCAAGTGCAATATCTGTTCTCGTCAATTTAATATCTGATATGTGTGCATGATATTGAATTTGGGTCTAAAAAGATAACATTGAAAGATAAGAATAATGTTAGTATAAAACAATATTTGTCTTGGAACTTTTTTTTTTTGTTAATCTTTAGCTTTGTTTTATTGTTAAGGAAAGAATATATTTTTGCTTTATGAATAAGAAAAAAAGTAGTGTCTGTCACTACATAATCAAGAAGTAAGATAATATATTTATAAAAAAAAATACGTCTTTAAATATTTTAAGAGGAAAGACAACCAGCTTGATTGAGGGATATACGGCAGAGAACAAGACAAACATAATACACGACTTATCCCTCTTCCATGTCATCACCATTATCTCATAATTATGTGTTTTTCTTGTTTTGTCTGTATTTGAATGAAGATGACGTTTGAGCTGTGGCTGGCTGCAGCTGAATTCAATGGATCCGGTCCTTCCTATTTTGTATTGGTCATAAGAAAGTTAATTACAGTAATAAACAGAAATTAGCACCATTGATAAGGGTCAGACTTTTCTTCCATTATCTAGAGAGGAGCAGTTGGACACCTTTGGTGTTGAAAGAAGGCGTGGAGTTGAATTTGACATTTCTGGAGATTATTAAGGCCCTAATAAGCGGACTTATGACCAATACAGTGGAAAAGAAAACGTTAGCTATGCATAGAATTTTACAGCTGGATACAGCCAACTGCATTACTCAATTACATGAGAAAGAAGACTACATTTTTCTACTGTGTTTTTTCAATCCGATTATTGAAGATAAGATTAGCAAACAAACATCACAAGAACGAGAATTGTATTTCACAGCCCTAATAAGCAGGAATGGCAGAAAAACTGTATCCTTTGGCACCCCTCCATGCATAATATGCAGTTCGAGTCTCATAAAAGCCTGCATCCCAAAAGATGAGATGTGTGTGTTAAGAGTTCAGTCAAAGAAAGATTGAGACAGATAAAGAAGATAACTACATAGTTACATGGCAGAAACAACCTATACTTTATTCTCACAATATGTCATGCAATCCAGCATTCCACACAGGTGAATGACAGAAAAAATTTGTCATGCTAACCATAAAAACCTAACTGCCTGAAGGAAATACAAAATACTTCTGCTCCTACCAGGTCAATACCAAGTAAATCCTATGTCAGTGGCGAGCCATATTTGAGAAGTGTTCAGCATTAATTAAGTCAAGCAGTCCACAACCCCACATACTCAGCGAGCAACATGAATGTTTATTAATGGTTAATACAATTAATCATGCCATGGTACATGAGAAATGTAAAAGGGAGTTTATTCAATCATTAGACAGTTCTTACATTCACTAATCCCCTATCTATGCTAGTACAAGTGTATAGACTATAGAGTCCCCTAACCAACTGACTAATCCCCTCAACTAACTATTATTTCCCTAATCACCACATAAGAGGCCAGGCAAGGAAAAACTAGGCTATTGGAGTTGGGACCTAATAGATACTCAAGTAGGATAGGGAACCCTCCCCCAAAAACTAGTTATTGAGGTGGGAGAACCAAACCACTTAAATACCCTATTAAGCATCTCATACTACTCAATATAGAACTTGGACATCTTATACTACCCAAGTCCCCATCAGGACCCAATGAAGAATAAAACAGGCCCGTTTATATCGTTGAGGAAAAGAGCATTACAGCCTATGAAAATTATGTAAAATGCAAGAAAGATGTGACAAATGTGAGAAATTATTCCATACATGCTAAACCAAAATTATGAAGAACCGTAGCAATGGCAACCCAGCCCCACCCCACCCCAAAAAGTAAAAAGAGAAAAAAAAAACCCACTCTAAGCAGCCTAACTGTAAAGGATTAACTAGGCTATGAAGGTCCTCGCTTCGTCAAGGATCCATTCACACAAACACCTGTTTTGATGATCACAACAAAACTTCAATCTATGAGCATTCAAAACGACAAGGGAGAAGGGAGTCAAGGGACTATGAAATGTTCATACAAATCATCACCAAGCCATTACTCTTTGAACAAGTGACCAGTATTTACAATTGCATGATTGCAATGATTCAGAAACAACAAAATCAAAAGACGAATCTTATTAGGAGAGAGTTCTAAGAAATTCCTGGCAAAAATATCCCTAGTTTAGAAACAATCAACCAAACAGGTAATTGACAACATCAGAAGAGCAGTTCATGAGTTACTGTTAATTATGTATTGACTCAATTAATTATTAGTCTTTTTTTTTTGCCAATAAATTATTTGTCTAGTTAATTGATCCTAAACTGGAGAATTTTGTCATGAATTTAAAAAAGAAAAAAAACTTCTTCCATTTATCAAAAGAATACAGAAACATGGCAATACTTGCATGAGGCATAAAAAAGTGGCACAGTTAACACCAAAGTTAAGAATATCTTATGCAATATTCAATAAAATTGAAGATGGGGAGGAGGTAAAGAGAATTAAAAGTCCAAAAAACAGGCATGTAAAAGAAATGATGAAGTGTAGGATTGGAATAATTATAATATGCGTAGTTGGGATAAGTCTGGAATTATATGATACAATTTGAGTAGGAAAATATAAGAAACTCCACAGAGTAAAACTGTATTGTGTATCAAGATCGGTCTCCTCCTCCATCCTAGTAGTAAAAGAACTCAGTTGGGTTTTCCTATTTAAGGATGACTATGTAACTTGACAGCATAATCTAAGCAAAAATGACTAAAGAATTTTTTCTTCATGTAAGAAGAAACTATTATGAGAAAAGAAGACAAATGTAGAGGTATCAGTAGGGAAACTAATATTTCACATCTGATGAAGTCTGTTGAGCACAAACCAACCACACGTCTGTACTGATTTTCTGCAAATCCCAAGGATATACAAACGCCACCTGGTTTAATTTATTTTAAATCTTATTGACGATTACTTTAACAATCCATTTAGCATGCTCCTATTATTCTTCCTCAAACAGCTCGCGACCTAGGTTTTCAGTTTCAAGCCTTCAAGGTTTAAACCTTCAAGTTGGCCAATCTTATGCTCCCTAGTAGGGCAAGGAAATTTTAATCTGTCTAACCTGATCAATTTAGGACGATCTAATGATCAAGCAGGGCCATTATCCACCATACATGCATGTAAACAAATGTGCTTTGAATCTTTTCCTGTTCCCAATCCCCTTTAATTTCATTTCATAGAATCATAAGCTACTTCTATAAGCTCCCCCGGTAATCACCAAATACATTCCCCATCAAGTGAATTATATCTATGGCTCTTGTTGAATGAATATCAATAGGTTCATCCACAAGCATATGTCTTGTCTCAATTAGTTTACAAGAACGGTTAACTTCTTTGGTCTGGTATGAAATTAATTTACATGTTGTCTCAATTAGATACATGTAAAATTCTGAGAATCCAACATACCTGGGAGAAAGCTGAGAATCCCTAGGACTAAAAGGCCATAAGCTTGAGACCGCTCTCCACCCATGTGACCGGTGAAGACAAAGAATGAAATAACCAAAAGCGTCATCCCAAGGAACAAGAGGAAGAGTGCAAGGGCAATGGATTTCCAGGGAACTCTATCCAAAGCTTTTGGGGTAAAATCAAAACGAGGGTCAAATGGTCTATCCAAGCCAGTATCAATATAGTTATCCTCATCTGTGGCGAGAGGGGAGTAACGGACATTGCGTCTAGTTACCATATCCAACAGTCCTCAGACCTGAGCACTTTGTTTGATCTGAAGAAATGTAAACTTGCAAGGCCTGACACCCTTGAAACAAATATTTGAGTTCTCCGAATCAGAGCTGATGGAGGACAATAACCACCGGAGGACGCCAATGGAGGACCTGCGACGTTGTTTATGCTGTCGTCTGCTCTGGATCTTCTTCGTTCTCAACCATCAACGCGCAGCTCGTCGTCTTTGTTTGTGAATGTGTGAGGAGAATTTTTTGTCAAGGGCAAAATAGTCTTTTAAAAAATTTTAACTTCTATTTCATTTGCCAAATGGCATGACGATGAATCAGATGAACCGTCGTTGAAGCACGCCAGGGCCCAGGCGTGCAACCAGCGGTCAGCAAAGTATTTTGCTTATTCAGAAAATTATGTTTTCATTTTTTTAATACTAAAAATTGTTTTCTATTTGTTGCTTGTTAGGCAGAATGATTTTTTTTTTCATAAGAAAGGAGAATAGCCATGACTCATTCTGATGAAGACATTGGCAGGCATGCTTGGTATTGTATGCCTAGTGTGGTTGAGAGTGTTTTTTGTATGGACTTGAGAGATGCCTCAGATAGGACGAAGGCTGTGTAATGTTTGGGCCTGGCCCACGTTTATGACCTAAAAAGCAAGGAGACTAGTAATAATGAATTTAGCAAGTGCTCAACTAGATTTTACATTTATGTCAAAAAAAAAAAAAGGCGATTCATATTCATAGTTCATAGTGACATGTCATCTATATCGTGTCCATTGAATGGCTTTTACGGACAAACACAGAAATCATGATGTTTAAAGTGGCATATGAGGAGTCCTAAAATCCTTTCTTTGGTGTGGAAGGTCATAGATTCAAATTTATAGTGTGGATATATGTAAATTGTACATAAGTTATTACTTGATTAAAAGAGAGAGAGAGAGAATCATGAGTAAATCACTTAGTAATATAAATTATTTCTTCTTTTCTTATGTTATCTTCAAAAACAAAGTTTAAATTTAGCAACTTATTTTGAGAAAAAAATAATTAATAGACAAGCCAATCTTAAAAATATTTTTTTTAAAAAAATAAGCTAATCGCAGGAGGGCCTTTCTTAGGAAATATCGAATGGGAAAACAATAGAAGTTCTTTTTTTTTAAAAAACAAATAGAATTCTACTGTTTTTTTGGCCAGAACAAATAGAAGCCTACTTGAGTCAAGGTGAAGGTGCAAAATGCAGATACACAACATTTGAGCCGGTTAATGTTTTCTGGGCCACTTTGGGCCGCTTAATCTGGAACGCATAAAAACACAAATACGCGCGGGCGCTACGAAGATTTTGATTTGTTTTTTTTATTTGGGACCAAGATAGTATGCGCTACGCAGTTAAATTTATGTACATTATGTCTTCCTTGGTAGGAGGAAATAACCCATAGTACGTGGTAATATTTTATGTACATAATAAATTCCAAATCTTTCAGATGAATCGATTATCTTCATATCCACAAATTCAGCAGGTGCACAAAGACAAAGAATGGCAAGAAACCTTACAGTTTGAGTTGTAAACTGCAGCTGTACATTTTCAAGCATCAAGCTTCCAATAGAGATCTGCAAGAGCACGGTAAAGAATGGCAGCAGCTGGCGGCCTAGGCAAGGAGCCAAGAAGCAAGTCTGTTGCTGTTAAAGATTGGCTGCCATAGAAACGGGAATTTTCCTGCCATCGAGTGGTCACAATACTACCTTCCAGTGAACATCCAACAAATGCACCTGCAATTAATATCCAATATAGTAGTCAATCTCTGTACCCTCGAGGTGTTAATCCAACATCTTCATCCCACAGAAAAGGAAAACGAAAAGAAAGAAGGAAACAGCTCGACACTTTCACCACCTACCTCAGCAATGTTAAAAGTTCAATGACTGACTGCAGCGTAAAACTTAAGCTTGTCTTCTATTTATGCTAGGTTTGATATGCATGAAAAATGTTTCATGAAAGAAAAAATGAGAGAGAAATACTTGTGAAATATATTTAGTACACATCATACAAACTTTCTATGAATAAAAATAGTCTTTTCATATAACCCTTCTCTCCCTTTCCTTCTCCCTTTCAATTTCCTTCAAAATAGCTCCTCCCTACCAAATATAGTCTTAGTTTAGTTCAAGATTGTTTCAACTTTCAGCTCAGACATATTGCCAAATAAGGTTCAATCCTGACATAATAAGTTGTTTGTTTGCACAGATGCCAGGAGGGAATTAGTAGGTGTAAGTCTTAAATCGGGCATTCCATCCCCCCTCCTTTATCCTCAAGAAAACTGTTTCTTCATTCATTCCCATGAAAAATGAAAGAAACAGAAGACAGATCGACGTCAAAGCTCAAGTATCTATCTATTGACAATCATCGCATCTTTCATTACCAAAATCTTTATATACTTCATTGTAATGGTTTACCATCATCCAATTCAAATATGCGCCCATTGGTAGTTAAAAAGAAAATATCAGCCAAAAAAAACTTGTACATTGTACATTTCACTGCAACACAAAAAGGTGAAGTAGCAAAGTTGCATTGCATACTATTCCCTAAAATAAAAATCTCCATTTAAAAAAATACAGACCTTTACTGCAACTGTATGTATAACAAGCAGCATGACCACCATCCCCTGCACGAACATCAGCTTCAACTGCCCTTCCAACAGTTCCAACTGCAGCACTTGCTCCAGCTCCAAGTGAAAGATGCATATTACCACTAAATGTTTTGACAGCGTCATTTGTTCTCAAAACAATTATAAAGTCTGTTAACTCTCCTCCAGCCTATATAAAGGGTCAAAAGTAAGTTTCAACAACTCAGAAGACACAAATTAAATAGGCATTCGTAAAACCTTCATAAGACTCAGCCAATTATGTAGAGGATGAAGTTGGAATCAATACTTTGGTAATGTTAAGACTTAAACATGGTTAAGGAAAAAATGAGAATCTATAAGAATTTATCTATTGCTTAATCTGCCAAAACATACTATTTTTTTTTTCCCACCGAAAATCATCTTGCAATAAAATAAAAACAAAATGAAGTCAGTTTAAGTTTTATTGTAACCTCATACTGAAGTAGAAAATGGAATGTGGAGCATCTTTCTTATTTCATTAAATTATAGGTTCTAAATTTTCAGGAGATCATATTTTTGTGATTGGGGCTGCTATCTCAAGTGTTCAACATTATTACAGATTAGTTAGTTCACCTGAGCTCCCCACCCAACACCTAATGTGGAAATGGCTGATGGTGGAGACCATGAACCATCTTCTCTACGTGCAACCACAAGTCCCGTTCCAATATTGTAGGTTACCATAACTCCTACTTTCACCACAGTGATAATTGCAAGGCCTTTTGCTTGCCGCAGAATGACAACTGGAATTGACTTCTCAGGCTTTAAAGAACCAACCTGCAAAAATGAAATTCCCAAAACATATCTCATTTTCACTCAACATAGCTTGCCTAGACTTTCACGATACTGACCTATTGACATCAGTAGCACCACCAAAACTTCATTTTTAAATTAGAAATGATTCATCTTTGGGTTAGCTCATTAGCTAATTGAGCAGTTACAACAAAGTGGCTTTCTCATCAACATTGCCTCAATTCCATGGATCCCCAAACTAATCACTATAAGAAAAATAGGAATTATGAAGTCTGTGAAGAAAAAATGAGATTTGCATCACATGTGCTACAAATAATTTGAAACAAAAGCAGAGGGCAGACCTTTGTTTTAAGGATAAAAGCAATTACATTTCACTTTTTTAAACATCTATAGTTTTTCCAAAAAGATTAACTCGGGCAGGACACTAGTTTTCAAACAAACCTATCTGCTCAGTGTGATCTATAAAAAAACATACTTTAGAGAAACTAAGACTCCTAAGACAGCAACAAGATGCTTTTTGAGGCTTTTCATGGCCACATGTCAGCATCAAAGAAAGTTCATAAGACATGCAATCCCATAAAAATTAGGATGGAAGGGTTTCTACAGGGAGTTTCAACACAAATTTTTAAATCTGGATGTTACCTGATTATAAGCCTTGATAGTGTTTGTTGCTTTATAAATTTCATATTCCATGGACTGTCCCCAAGGAAAATTAACCCATGATCTCAAGGTGCTGAGGTCTGTCAGGTCCTGAGCTGGAACTTGAGCTGCATTACTAACCTGGTCCATTAAATATGGTTGTACAGACTCAAGCCGGACACAACATACATCACAAACTCGTTGGGGATCAGAGACTCGAAACTTGACTGGTAACAAGCTCCGTCCTTTGGAGCATTCACCACAAAATATTCCTCCACAAAACCGGCAGTGGTGCCGAGAACACATGATAGGATGAAACCGCATGCCACAAAGCATACAAGAAGAAGAAGAGCTATCAGGCAACCATTTTGGAGCCTCCGTTTCAAGCAATTCCTTCACGTTACTAAAGTTGGCCTCTGTAAGAGTTTGTGCCATCTCTCTCCAAGCTTGTTCAAGAATAAGGTTTGATATCCATGAAAAGTTACACTTATGAATATCTCCTGAAGCCAAAGAAGTCACTTTTCCCCGGGCCACAAGTAGCATTTCTATTATCACATCCCACATAGTCAATTCCTTTTCTTCTCCAAGGTACTGATTCCATCCCAAGTCACCCTCTGGAAAATAGCCACCATTTGAGTGAAAACCTCGAGCCCACTCCTCATGTTCACCATCCAACATAGGTGGGACTGAAACTGGTATCCAAACTCCAGTATCCTCATACAGCGGAGAATCATAATAGAAGTACTTTCCTCTCTTCCGAAGGTCACCTGATGTTTCAAAGTTCTCTTTACTTTTTTCCAATGTCTCTTCAGGCAATACAGGATACAACGGGGAAGCATTCATACTATGCTTTTCAAGGTCAGCAGTGGACAAAGAACCATGATGACAGTTGTCCTTGATAACATGTTCTATTTGAGTACCAATCTTCTCATCGCCCTGTCAATGGTATCAAAAGTAACACCATATAAATGATAGAAAACTACAAAAATCCAGTCTTACAAAAAGCACAAATAATTAATTACTTAAAAGTAATGCATTTCATTTAGATGTTTTCAATTTATCGATCCATATTATTCTTATTGCTCTTTCAGTTCCATCTTTTGATGCGACACCCTCTCCCTAAAGCAGAATATTGCCAAAGAGTTAAATTCCATAAGCACAAATTCATAAATCCAGGAAGTAACGACATTTGCAATCCATCCAATGGAAACAGAAACATAAATGGGAAGAGCACGGGAGAGGAAACTTACAAGAGGAGAATTGGGCATCCGGTTGCCAAGGGAGAAATCAGAAACCCTAGTGGATAAATCTTCTGAAACTTCATCCTGATTCTTAGATTTCGAATTGCCCTCCATCGTCATAATACCTTCAAAACGCCAGAAAGGGGCAAATGCTATCCACGTATATGATCAGTTAAACAATAATAACGTATTTACAGACAACCATTCAGCTGAAAAAATATTCAATTGGAGCCCAAAGGATCGAAACTTTCACAATAAAACACGAAAAGGGTGCTGATAGAACTCGAATTACAGCTTCAATAGCGTGTTACAGCTTTTGGGATCCTTTAGGGTTTACGTCTTCCTTGCGTATAGACTTTGGACTATTAATTCTAAATTTGCTGGCATCGTTTCCATTTTTGTAATTGATTTATTTACGATTGATTATGAGAATAAATATTTATTTATAATAAATTATAAAAATAAATAAATTACATTTTGTGCAATTTATTCCACACTCTTTATAATGCATAAAAATTGTATATAGTTTGAATTCTCAAAATCTGATAAAAAAAATCTAAAAAATGCATAAAAATGGTTGGCAAAAAATGCTTAAAAATGTGCATTTTTTTGCCAGAAAAAATGTGTATAGTTTCTGCAAATTATCTTTGTTTAATTGTTTATTTTATCCTTTTTTTATAAGCTAACACAAAATATGCATATTTGCTTCTCTAAAATGTTAAGATATCATGAATGAATCTGATTCATGCATACTTTTTTTCTTAGGCCATTGGCCCAGAAAAATGCATGCTTTTTGGGGGCCAAGAGATATTGTACAGAATTTTTTTTTTGGGCCCAGAGTACTCCTATTTTATATTAACAACTTAATTAAATCAAACTATTTTCTGAAGCTTTTCTTGTTCCACAGTTTAAATAAACAATTCTGATAGTACTTAACTCATACTTATTCATAGTTGGTAACATAACAAAATGTCAAAATGTATGGCAAAAATTTGATTATTATAAATTTTAATTTGCAGAAATTAAATAAAAATTTATCTATTTTTTTTCATAAAGTATAACTTTAAGTTATAAACGAAATTTTAAGAACATAAATAATGAGATAATGGATCTTCTGATGTGTCAAAAGTCAAAACTCAATACTTGGTGGTGTAACTCATCTCTTTTTTAATTTTTTTTTTCAACTCTATTACACAAGACTTCGTGTCAATATAGATATTATAATTTGATCACATCTATGAAACTAATTATTGTTAATTATTATAAATTTTAATTTGCAGAAATTAAATAAAAAATTATCTATTTTTTTATAAAGTATGACTTTTAAATTATAAACGAAATTTTAAGAACATAAATAATGAGATAATGGATCTTTTGATGTGTCAAAACTCAATACTTGTTACTGTAACTCATTTTTTTAAATTTTTTTTTCAACTCTATTACATAAGACTTCACAATTTAAAGGAAAAAAATATCTATAAAACATTGCATCCATCGAAAAAAATCATATTTCACTAAACTCAGTTCAAATTAATTAGAATTTAATCTAAGTTTTAGAAATTCTTTATTTTCCACAAACTTTTTGAAATCGATTGGTATTATAAAATAAAAACAATCTTTTCATAAAAATATTTTGATATATTTTAAAATTGATAATAATATTTTGATATATTTAAAAAATTATGAATTATATAATTAAACCATAAATTCGTTTTTCGATTATATAATTTTTTTCCCATTTATATGAACCATTTCCTTTTACCACAACGCAGATGCAGACGGCAGTATTGCAGTCGGCAGATCGGCACATACCCGAATAACACACAAACGGTGCCGTTTTACCCGAGAGAAATGGCGTTTCACTTCCCAATTTCCATCCCATTCACGGGAAAACGTTTCGGGTTCGGACCGTTCTGGGGCCTGTCTTTGCGCTTTCCGAGGTGGGTGCTTCAGCTATATAATATTCTGCAGAGTCAGAATGTCAAGTTCAAAGTTTGAACTTTTATTCCATGGCGTTCTCTTATTTCATCTCCAGGCCATCGATTTTGCTCCCCATCGTCCTCCTCATTCTCGTCTCTCTCTACCAACCCTCTCATGGTTTGTCCCGATACGGCCGC
Organism: Adenanthera pavonina; assembly: GCA_026686845.1. NCBI lineage: Eukaryota > Viridiplantae > Streptophyta > Magnoliopsida > Fabales > Fabaceae > Adenanthera > Adenanthera pavonina. The sequence goes on along the minus strand of JAIVEN010000002.1, from coordinate 17,933,561 downwards.
GGAATGCCAGAGAATAACTCAACCCGCCGCCTATTTGGGTCGAGGGCCACCCAACCCCTCAACTGCGGCGACCTGGCTGTGCAATCCCAGTGCTCACAGAACTCCAAGTGTAGTTGGTGTCGCAGCGAAGCCTTAGACGACATGTGCTTCAGTAGAACCGAAGCTTGGAGGTTGCCTCTGGAGGTTTTCTTTTGTGGATGATCCGGTGAGGATCTGTTCACTTTGGATCTTTTAGCGCCGAGATCTGTGACACCCAGTTTCTGCAAGTGATTGTCGGGATTAATTTCTTTCTTTCTTTCTTTTTTTCTCTGACTGGGTATGATTTAGCGCTAGAGAAGAGATCAGCGATTATTCGATTTGTGGTTTTGTACTGATTGAATCAGTGGATGAAGTCTGATTTGAAACATGGTTTGGTGTAATTAGAATCTCAGAGGCATATTGGAAATGGTTAAACTTGAGATTTTTCGTTTTAAGATTAAGAGTCGTGGACCTTTGCCATTTGTGAAATGGTAACAAATGCAGACGGTAGCGATCTGCAATTTCCCTGTGGTGAGCATGTCAATGGCGTATTGACCCCAATCACGATGATGAACCAAATTGCAACCTTGCCACATGAGACTGTGAGAAAGATCCAACACATGTTGATTCATGTTCTTAGTAAAGTTTTTTTTTTAAATAGAAAAAAATTAGTTGGTAAATCTACTTTTTATAAAATATTTTATCAAATAAAAAAATAAAAAAAACAGAAAATTTAGAGAAAAAAATCATAACATTTTTAAGTTGTAATATATTTTTTGTTTTGAAAAATAGAAGAAAAGATAGAAAACAACATTTTCTGTAGCTTAAAACATTATCTTTAAACAACTCTACCTCCTTCTTTAACACTTGTTGGTATTGGTTTGCAGAATTTTAAAGACCAAATATTAGGAATGTTTAGGGATGTTTTGGCAAGGAAAAAATAAGTTATTTAGGAATCCCAATTCTTCCAACTTTCTTTCACTTATTTGTGCTGATATGATATGATAGTTTTTCGATACCTTATTTTCGCTGGTTGTTTCTTGTTTTGTCTCATAACTGTCCATAATCTTGCATATTTTTTCTTTTTCCTTATACCTGATCATAGTTTAATCTTAAATTTGAATTTTGTTACTGATGATAATTTTATAGATTTATATTATATAGAAATATGGAACAATTTAACAATGAACATAGATTGAAATTATCTTATCTTGATCCTGTCATAAACTTGGCGGTAAAAAAAAAATCGTATGCTAAACTTTTTTTAAAAAAACTTTCATCCAATCTTTTTTTTTTTATGGGAGCAGAGTATTTGGAAGAAAATGGAGATTTTTTTACTCTACCAGATGCATTTCGGATGGATTTTTTCTTTCTGTCTTCTCATTTTATTTCATTTCGGATGGACAATGTTTTTCTTGCAAATTTACATACTCTTATTTTACGAGTTACTTGTCTCTCGTACATTTATCCTCTTTCCCTGTCTATTCCCCTTTGCAAATTCTGAATCGCTTTACTATTTGTTCTCAACCAAACATTTCCATTTGCTTTGACATACGGAAAAGCTTCCACTAAATTAGCTATTAACTTTGAATAAATGAATCTAGAAATACAAATAACTTGATCCCTACTTCAATTTTTTTTCATTTCACATTGAACATATAACTGTTCAACTCTGTAAACTTTAAGCAAAGAGTTCAAAAACACAGAAAAGAAATTGAAGGTCCTTAACACTCCAAAGCATATTATTCCTCCATAAGGTAGTCTTTCACAGCAGTCCTCATATCATCATAGCAATCAGTTACCTGAAAAATCCTTATCAACTTTTGCAGCTCTTGATCACGAAGATCATCAATGAATGGCCGGATCGGAATCGCATTATCGGGTTGGTTCTCATACGAATTCGGGTTATCGTCAACAATAACCACCCGTCTCAAATCCCTACCCATGTCAGACAAGTCCTTCACGAACTTCCCATCCACTTGTTTGCACGAGTCCCGATAAAGCCGGTGCGAGATCAGCCCGTTACGGTCAAGCCGATCCAGCACCATGGACGCGTACTCTTTCACAGCGGCGGTGAACACCACCACCTCAAACTTTTCGGCCAAAGACTCTAAGAATTTGTCGACTCCCGGTCGCTTTAGCACGTAGAAATTCATCATCACACCATCGATCCTCGGCCGCACGATGAAATCAAACCGTTCCGGTGGTGGGTCCGTCTTGGAGTGGATCAAGGTCTCGTCCAGATCAAGAAAGATGGTTCTCTTATCACTGGAAATCAGGGGTGGAAGAGGGTTGCTGAAGACGAGGGTCCTGCGAATGTCATTCAAGGATTCTTCGCAAAGTTGTTCATCGGAATGTATCTTCTTTAAAATTTTGTACCCTTTGAGACTATTGGGAGTGCTGATTCGGGCGAATTTGGAGAAGAACTTTGAGAGGCGACGGTGGATGGAGGCTAGCACGGCGGAGGCGGCAATGACATGTTTGACGGGGGATTTCTGCCGGCGGCGGTGGCTGTTGCGGCTGTCCTTGATGGATTTGACAGGCGTTCTCCTCTTCCTTGACGCCATTGCTGCAATCTTGAGAGTGACTCCGGAGAGAGAAAGGGGCTTTGGCTGAAGAGAAGAGGAATGGTGGTGGGGCAGAGAGGCAGACGGAGATGAATTTAAATCTTGGTCTGGTGCAACGGTCAAGAGGAGGTTTGGACACCGAACCTGGAAACGTGGCATATTGGGTTTTTGTTTTTTGGTTGGGTTCTAGGCTTCTAGCGTCTGCTTATTATGGTTAAAGTGGTTTTGTGTATCTGTTACTGAAACATAAAAACCCGAGGCCATGATGAATGAGTATGTGGTGTTTTTTGATATTTGGTTTTTTGAGGTCCATCTTAGTTACAAAAAGTGAAAGTTGTTTGCTCATGTCTGAGATTTAGTTGATGTGATAAGCAATGAGTTGTCTGTCTGTGAACTGATTAGTAGGGGCAAAAACACCGTCCGGCTCAACAAGAAAAGGTAACACGGAGGCTCTACATTACTTTTCTCCTACTTGCAGTTTTACAAGAATCCATTCAAATGAAAATATTTTTAAAATAAATTATTTTATAGTTTTTAATAACAAGTTAAAAGAAAATCCGAGCTAAATTTATAGTAACAAAAAGTAACAAGTCTCGTATTAAAAAAAAAAAAGAAGAAAGAGAAAAGAAAAAATAACAGGTCTATTGTCATCTGGTTATGGTTATCTTAGAAAATATTCAACATACAAGAAGTAAATTGGGCAATAGCCATGGAGAACAAACAAGAATAGGCGTTGTGGAGTTTTGCGCCATGAAAATAACACAGTATATAACTTGGAAGAAAGATAATTTAAATCCCTATATGAAAATATTTTTTAATAAAGACTCATTTTAAAAATTTTTAATTTGGGTAAACTAAATTTCTAACTGATATTATTTATTTGTAAATATTTTTATATAGGAGTTTTAAATTGATTTTCTCCCATTTATCTTATACTCTATACTCTTCAATATATTTTTATTGTGATGCTTTCCGATTAACAGATGACATACGTATTATTTTACATCTCACCTTCCATTTATTTCTTTTAAGTTTTAACGCTGTTGAAATCCTACGTCAAAAACTGGGGAAAAAAGTGCCGCTTTGCTTCTGTTCTCCAAAAGTAGGGTATAAAAGTCTATTTATCAATTATCACTACCGAATCATTATTATTTGAGAAATAATAACTTTATTATTATGCATATCTAACACTATCATTATCATTCAATTTATTCTTATGTTTTTTTTATATGAAACAATATTTTAACGATATGCACTTGTTGGAATTGTTGTAATGAACTTTTGTACATTTTAATTTTTTTCCTAAGAGAGAAATCACCCAATTTGGCAAAGTTATTTGATAAATATTATTATAGTTGACAATTGTTTCCATAACGAGAAAAATTATTGTGGATTTATTGAAAATGACATGTATTTAAGACAGTAAATAAAAGTTGCTAAAAATGCTGGCAAAAAAATGCTAAAAGTCATGGTAATTAATAAATTTGAGTCTGAATACAATTAGTATTTTTTAACAAAATTTAATTTTATACCAGTATTTCAAAAGAAAATATCTAATCCAGCTTGTTTTCTTCTTTAAACAAAAAGGAAAAAAATGTATTTTGCCTCTCCCAACAAGTAATTTTTACACTTTAAATGAATTAATTTTTTACTATTAGTTGGAAGATATCTTAGTGCTCACAAAAAAAAATTTTTTGTCATTAGAAATATTGTTTTAAAAAAAATCATTAACGCAGTCTTTATTCAGAATAAATATTTCAACAAAGTAAACATTTCTATAATCCCTTTAAAGCATGGCCAAAAAATTCAATTACATTATTCCCAACTATATTTTGGTATGTTCAGTTCAGGTAATTATGTTATTTAAAAACTATTTAAAATCATATATTCATATAATACAGACTAAGATAACATAAATAAATGTGTATAAAATTTTTTTATTAGATATTAATCAATATATAATAAAATTTGTAGTAAATCATAATATTCACAAACTATAAATATTGCAGATATTTTTTTTTTTGACAATATGCAAAATGTGTTTGGATAATATAAAATTTACAATAAGTCTTATTATTTATAAATATTTTACAAAAATTTAATAGTACACGAATAAAATCGCCTTATATAAATGAAATGAGGGGCAACAATGGAAACTTATTTACTGGTAAGTGGTAACGTTAAGTGTAATGCGCCAAATATCAGGATTGCTGTTTGAACTTTGAAATACTAAATGTTACTGATAGCTAATTAGTCCAAGCTGTAAAGTAAAATAAAATGAAAATCCGTTTTTTCACATAGATACTAATAAAAAAGGTTGAAACTTATATAATTAATAAAAAATATTGATTATATTTGATTTAAACTCGTTTTAAAATGATGAGAGTATAAATGTGAAGGGATTTTAGAAATATGTAAAATCGTTTTATGTATGAATAGGACGAAAATTAGAAAGAAGGATCCGATGAAAGAGACAAAGAAGGATGATAGGGGAAGTTTGACAAGACCACAAAGTGAAGGAAGCAAAAAAGAGAAGGGGGAATGTGTTTTGATTGGAAGTAGCAACCTTATCATTATTAGTATAAAATGTTAGAGATATCTTTAAAATTTAAGGAACAAATATGTTTTTTCATTATGTATATTTTTTCTTGCAGTTATTTATTTTTTTAATCATATTCTTGATTAAATGCAGGTTAATTTTTTTATAAGAAATTTTTTTTAGTATATACATTAATTTAAATATATTTTAGGAATTTTTTAAATTTAGGACATATTTAAAAAATAATTATTTTTAATCACATCTTTATATATATAAATTAATTATTTGAGGTGGACATTATTATCTTTTATTTTTTCTGAAAAAGAGCAAAGAAGAGGACAAGTTGAATACACCTTCATTGATTCCTTCCCCCACATAAATATTCTTTTTTATCTTTCTGGGTGTGGGTGGGGGGTGTTGTCTCCAATCTCAATCATCACAAACCAGCGGCCCCAATTGCTTCTCTCATCTCAACCCCCTTTATAGTATTCCTCATCCCATTTTGTTTGCGTTTCAAGATTTTGACATACAAATTAAGAAAGATAATAGATAATTTAATAAATAATATAATTTTATTAAATTCTTTTTAATTATTATTTATATTATTTATTTTTTAAAATAACAAATTATTAAATACTTAAGCTATTGTTAGAAAAAATAATTAATTTTATTAATTTTAAAATAATAGATAAAATGATATATTTAAAATTTTTTAAAATAATACATAAAATTAGATTAAAGGAGTATTTATTTTTCTTAAATGCCACCTTTTTTATTGCTTTTAAAAAACACTCAAACGCATGTGATTATTTGTATACTTTATTTTCTTGAGGTCCGCTTTAGCATTGCCAAAAAAATGGTTAAAATATTTATTATATTTTTCATTATTGTTATTTAATAATATATGTTTATATTTGTTTAAAAAACGTAAAAAAAATTTCATTAAATATTTTTATTTTATATATAAATTGAATGAGAGTTGAATCTTAAGAATTTAAGTGGTATAATACTTATTATATTCTGCTGGTAAGAAAAAAATACTTGTTATATTGCAATTCTGTGGTGTATGGACTCCATATAAAAAATGTCAGATAAAAATAAAAAATTAGTAAAATGACATATAAAATTTATTTTAAAAAATTCAGATAAAATATTAGTAAGTTGGACGTATATAAGTCAATATCTGAATGAAAAAATAAAATAAAGATTATTGTCGCACAGTATGGGCAAAACTACAGCATAAACTAAAGTTTTTTTCTGAAACATTGCTCCAACAGAATTAAGAAACTTGGGACAATACATTTTAAGTTATTTAAGACAAAAAGAAATGGTGTGTTGGCCTTCGCTTCTTGGTTTTGGGCGTTTTGGCCATCAAGAAAATGCTAGTTTAGTTTAAATTGAGAGAATTTTATTGTTCTTGGGATCCTATCTAGTTTAACTCATATTAGTCCGGTCCTATTTAATTATTGGATGATAGGAAGTTTAATAAAAAAACGTTAGTTTAATTTCATCAATTCTTAATGAAAAAACAAGAACATCTACTAAATAAGATGGATTATATGAATTATACAAGGTCAATATACTTTATAAAAAAATATATCTTCAGTCCTAGGGCTAGAAGCCAATTAAATTAATAATAGTAAAATTAATAAACTGATTAAATTAAATTAAAGTTATAGTAAAATGAGTTTCTATATAATGTAATCAGAAAAACAATAAACTAAATAATAATCGTAATTTAGTAATTTACAAGTGAAATATAGAAAATTTATACAGTTATCTCTAACGGCAATGCGTGGCCCTAATCCTCTTCCATCGTAGCCGCAGCATCTCCCTTTTGTCGAGGCCGTTCATCTCACTACTTTAGCAATCTCGCTCCTCAACATCTATTTCATAGCCACTTCTCCTCCTCCCTCTCGCTGTGGGTATCTTGCCTTTGAGTCTATTGTCCTTTTTTTTTTTTTAACCTTTTCTTGCATCCCCTACAAATGGAAGGATCTGGGGTGGTTACTGTATACGGAAATGGCGCTATCACAGAGACCAACAAACCTCCTTTCTCTGTCAAGGTGGGTCTTGCTCAGATGCTCCGTGGCGGCGTTATCATGGACGTTGTGAACGCCGAGCAGGCTCGCATCGCCGAAGAGGCCGGGGCTTGCGCCGTCATGGCCCTGGAGCGTGTCCCCGCCGATATTCGGGCTCAAGGCGGCGTTGCTCGCATGAGCGACCCGCAACTCATTAAGGAGATCAAACAGGCGGTGACGATTCCTGTCATGGCGAAGGCCCGTATCGGCCACTTCGTCGAAGCTCAAATCCTCGACGCAATCGGCATCGATTACGTGGACGAGAGCGAGGTTCTCACCCCCGCCGACGACGAGAACCACATCAACAAGCACAACTTCCGCATTCCCTTCGTCTGTGGGTGTCGGAATCTCGGGGAAGCTCTTAGGCGAATTCGCGAAGGCGCGGCTATGATTCGGACAAAAGGGGAAGCAGGGACCGGGAATATCATTGAGGCGGTGAGGCATGTGAGATCGGTGATGGGCGACATCAGGTCTTTGAGGACCATGGATGATGATGAGGTCTTCACTTTCGCAAAGAAGATTGCGGCTCCCTATGATTTGGTGATGCAGACGAAACAACTGGGTAGGCTTCCAGTGGTTCACTTCGCAGCAGGTGGGGTTGCAACTCCAGCTGACGCAGCCTTGATGATGCAATTAGGATGTGATGGGGTTTTCGTAGGTTCTGGTGTGTTCAAGAGTGGTGACCCTGCAAAACGAGCAAGGGCTATTGTGCAGGCTGTGACCCATTACAGTGATCCAGAAATTTTGGCTGAAGTTAGCTGCGGGTTAGGCGAAGCCATGGTTGGGCTCAATTTGACGGACAAAAAGGTTGAGAGGTTTGCGGCTAGGTCGGAATGAGCGTCTTCACTGGCCTCTTGTTGCTTTCGAAGAAAGTGAGTAGTTCATGCTGGCCTTTGGCTATTAATGTATTTGTTGTCTTGTTAGTTTTTGGCCTTTTTTTTTTTGTATAATAAGGTGCTGTGTTGCTTCAGATGTTCAACAATGTTGGCAAAAAAGCTGGCACTCTAGGGGAATGTACTAGTGTTGCATGGCATATTGATGGGTCTTTTAGACTCTTTGGAAGTGTTTACTCTGGGATGTTGTCTCTCAGTGCCTTCATAAATTGTAAACAACCATTGTTTCCTAACCAGATTCTGACTCGTCTTAGTGTAAGAGGTATCAGCCTAGCCAGGTTCTCTTGACGTATTTTTGCTCTGCATGCAAGCTTCTGGACTTGTTGGTAGTATCAAGAAATGCATGTGATGTGTTCGTAAAAATGACAACTCCATGGCGGCTGCAGAGAAAATTGGTAGAAGGCTCTCTTTCAAACGTTGTAGTCATGCCACCCTTCTTGTTTACTAAACCTAAGTGAAATGCAATATTCTGTTCCCGTACTTGCTTTGCAACAGCTAACAATAGGATCTCAAAATCTCAAACAACTAGTGTTACGTCTCTTCCCAACTTCTAATTTTCATAAAGAATATAATACATTCAGGAATCCCTTTCACTCCTGAAGTCCAAGGGACCTTCTTTTGTTGTTTTGCCCCTGTACTTTTTATCTGTCTGCTTCAACTTTCTCTCTGCCTCTGATCTCGAGAATGGAACAGTGTTACGGGAGAATTGTCGTTTTATGCCTTTGTGTGTGTTTTCATTATGCTGCTGGTTGGGGTGTCGTTCTGTTATGCGGGTCTCTGTTAAGACGTACGTAGTAGTGAGTCGTACAAGTAATGGAGGCGCCATTTTGTAATGAAATATGCAATTGTTGGGTGGGTGTTGCTCAGCTATATATTAGGATGTGTGAGTGCGTTTGTAATCAGATTTGGAGGATAGTATCAGAATTTAGTTGTTTTCTTTGCGCATTTGCATCAAACAGTCACATGCTAGCATCAACTTATTCCACAGATTATGGGGATTGGGATCTATGTTGTTGCCTGCGAGGCGAACTTTCTCAAGTTTGCGAAAAGCATAATGAAAGTGGAAATCCCGAATTTCTGTCCCCATGGATAAAGCCCCGGCTATGAACATTACCTATTAACTAAACAAAATGGGGTTTTCGTGATCCATACGTAATTAGAGATGATGTATGCCGTGCATCATTATCGTCCCCCATCAATTTGACCTTCTAGTTGTTTGGTACAATATTATAAATGAATCTAATCTTGGTGCCATTTTCACACAACGAAAAGTTCTTTTGGCGGTCTTTTTCCTTATTTTTCCAGCTCTACTCAAACAGTAACATCGTGTTTTGCAAATCATCTGCTTTTACAAGACAATCTCTATTTGCATTGAAATCATCGGGGACTTCTAATGATAACGTCCTTTGTTAATCAGATTGTCAATGATCAAATCCAAGTCTTAACATGTACATGATAAGCGGAAAGGAACTTAGAAATTAGTAGAAAGGACAAAAAGAATTTAATTTAGGATACAACATTAAACAAAAACTATGTTAAGCTGTTAGACACAATGTTAATGCCATCACTGTTCTGAAGCATAAGCATAGGAAAGCAGTAAGCAGAGTAGGCTCAACTTTGTGTACGAAGATTGCTTTGGCTTTGTACAGCAGTACTGCAAGCAGAACCACTTCCGTGTCTTTTTATAGCAAAAATTATAGGCCTACAACACAGTAGAAGGAAGAGTGACTCCATCATGAATGCCATTGTTGTAATCCATATATATACGGTTTTCTTCCAATGCCAAGCAATCCACTTGAGGAAGGGAGGTACTGACTCAAGAGCTAGATATGCATCCTATAATTCAAGAATGCCAGAACCAGTTTGAACATTTTCTCGTTGCGCAAGTGTCACTTTCAAGCATGAGGTAGGTTCATCCCGTTCAATAAAATCTTTCATCTGAACTTTCAGAGTTTGCCTTTCCGAACTATAGCCCGTAACAAGAGGAGCAATCCTCAAGAAGGACAACATTACACGAATAGGTCCACTTCTGGATCTTAACATGTATGGCATGCTCGAACTGGCTATGATTTTACCATCAAAAGACAGAAAATCTACAACCTATATAAGAACAAGTCATAATAAGCCAAATTATATTTTATATTGAAATGAATCAAGATATGGGATACGTACCTGGAAGACCCCAAGATTTTTGTTGTATTTAGATTCGGGCACTAGTAATGATAGCCTCACCTGAACTTTGCGTTTAGAAGGTATGACCCGCTCGCTCATCCTTTTATCTTCTGCGATGTTATTTTCCCATTCGTTTCCGGCACCAACACCAGGACATGATATTAATGGGACATACGCAACAGGACTCAGCTTCGTATAATCGAAATTCAAAATTTCTGTCTTTTGAATCGGCTTTTCCGATATGTACTTCATCATAAACCCACTAATTACAAGTGACGAAACCAGAAGGACAAGTAAACTAATACAAACATATATTTTCTTTTAAAAAAAAAACAGAGTCAGATGAATCACTGGCCAAATCATCATTGGCAGCTGTCGTCACGTTCGATTCTTCGTTGGTCTCTTCCCTCACGCTACTTGGAGCTGGAAAAGAGCTGAATTGTCCTTGAGTTGGCATTCGCCTTTGGAACCAAATTCTGCTTTTTATAGCTCGCAATCCTGATATTTGTCAAATCACTCTAGGAACAGATGGAAGACGAGAAACCCGAATCCGCCGATCCTTTATCCGATGACCCGCGATGAATTGGCCAGCTCCGGATTGTGGTCGCCGGAGATATTGTTGCCGAAGGAGATTGGGAAGGCGAGAAACGAGGTACGTCTGGGACTGGTTCAGGGCTACATGGAATGGAAGACGAGTTAGAAGGTTCCGATGGGGGCTTCGCCGGTGCAGTAGGCAAGCGCGTAGGAGAAGAAGTCGCCATCGTCGTCCTTTGAGTTTGGAGGGCCCATTGATTATATCATCGTGCATTCGTGTTTCTGGTGACATTACGGTTCTTTGGTGAGCCATGGCCTGTTATTTTAATTTTAATTTTTTGAGTTAGTATTTCCAATTGAAATATGAATTAAATAAATTTGATATCAAGAATTTAAATTCAGTGTTTAATTTTTATTACAGAATAATGAAAAAAATTTTAATTAATAAAAAAAGATTAAGATAATTTTTTTATTTTTTTATTTCATCAAAAGTAAAATTTAAAAAAAAAACGGACTCAAATCTCTGACTTACTAGATATTTAGATTATTTATGCAATATTTATTTTGGACCTGAACAATATTTTTGGTTGAGAACACTTAACTTTTTGGAACGTAATATAGCTTCTTAGTCCTGTATCAGGCCCCATTTGTTCCATGGATACAATGAATATTACACACATATTTTCGATTTCTATTCCTTTTACATGGCTGCTAGCCTGTTATATTTTGACTTTGACAAGTAAATATTATATTATAATTTCAATATTATGAAATTTATGAACATGAAAAATTCAAAAATGGCTTGTGTAAAACTGATATTTTAAATGTAATATATTAATTTTATGTAATTAAGCAATTTTTTAAGTTAGACATTAACTTTATGACAATTTTATGTTTAGATGAAATAAAAAAAATATAATCATATATAAATACCCATTTCAGATAGATAAAAATGTAATTTACGTTAGACATTAACTTTATGACAAAAAAATAGACATTACTTTAGAAAGAATTTTTTTTAATATGTAAAATTATAGTCATGATATTTAAACACCAAAAATATTTCTGGCAAAAAAAAAACAACAAAAAAGTTTTTTGAATCTATGAATAAATATTTTAAGCGAAGCAATCAACACAAATTCCATCCATTCTTGAATAGTAAAGTTACTTTTTCCGTTCTTCCTTTCATCCACCCACAAATAAGTAGATGAATTACAATATAAATATGAAACAAATATGCCCATCTCTTACCTTAAAAGGATGAAACAAATACTATTATAAATTAATATTCACAAAAAAAAAGGTAACAAAGTACTGGTGTTATACGAAATTTCTCAGTCCTTTCTCCATCCTAAACCATATTAATTAATAACTACTAGAGTGTGTTCAATTTCGTTAAAATATGACGGCTATATGCAAAATATGATTAGTTACTGTTAAATTTTTGAAAGAGCACGGCAAGTTTGACCAGGGTAAACTATGTTCGCCTCTGTAAGCTTTCTAAAATATAGACTGTGTTTAATGGGGGGAATATAGGGCCAGCTTTGTTAATAAATTAACCAAATAAAATTTTCGTATGAGGTAGTAGTCTAGTTTAAAAATTTATTCGATCGCTTTTTTCGTTGAAAGTTCTTTAATTGAATCAATTATATAAGTTTAAATTATTGAAATTAATGTGAATGCTATAATTTCAATTCTTTTATTTTGATAATCTATTGAAAATATGAAAAAAAAATTTCTATTGTAAACGTTCAAACAATTAAAATTACAAATAAAAAAATTTATGAAACGTCTAAATTTTACATTTAATTCAATTGAAGTTTTTTCTCAATCAAACCAATTTTGAAATTTTAAAATTAGATGATAATAATTTTTTATCGTGTGAGAGGATAAACATAGAAGCAAACAACAAAGATGAAGGGTGTTAAATAATTGAAGGGATGTCATTATTTGACCATCCTGCTTTAACCTATTTCAGAAGGTATTGCTAATGACTTCTATTGTGGTTCCAAGGTCAAAAATTATTAAAGCTGAAAATGAAAGCAAAGGTTTTTCCCCTGTGCAATGCACCCCAACCCACCTAATTAAGGATACAACTAGATACACATCCTAACTTGTAAATGTCTGTATGTAAATTATCAGTAAAAAAAATTGATCTTAAAACCTTTCGTTCTACCCAATTCAATTTTATTGATTAAGTCAATCCTAGACTCCTAGTTTACAAGGTAGTGTCACCTTAATTACTTCTAATTCTGTTGAAATAAGGATTTGGTTGCAAAATATGTAATTTCATTAAAAAAATAATGATAAAATTATTTGATATGTAAAACTTAAAATTAAAAGAAATTTTATGATTGAGTAAATTAAAAAATAGATTATTTAAAAAAATAAAATTAAAAAAATAAATATTAAATTAATAAATATTTATATACGATGGATGAAAAATAATGTTTTGTGCATTTAAAAAATAAAATTAAGAATATGTTGTAAACAATATCCGCAGTTAGGAAAGTCAAAATACAAGGATGGTAGAAAGAGACGGTTTTCAAATCTAAATTACCATTTGAGAGTGTTCATAGTTTACGCGGTAGAAGAGAAAACATATTCGTACTCTAAAAAAAATTAAATGACAACATTATATGGTTTGATTAGGAGTCCGTATCACGCGCGCACCCGCATACATCAATAATCAATAATAATATGTTTATTTGTTTGAAAAAGTTTTTATAATTTTTTGATTGTATTATATATGATTGTTTTTGAAATAAGAAATATCGTATTATATAGATAGACACACACAGAGTTTTGTCATTATTAAAAGATATTGTTATTGTTTTAATAAAAAATAGTCAACCCATACAGCCTGAGAGAAAATCCAGTATGAAATTATGGAAATGTTAAAGCGCATGTCCAGGTGCAGGTTAGACCAGCTCAAAGTTTTGACGAAAGGAGAACGAAGCTGATAGTTGCTTGCATTATAAGCAACTAAAGAATTCACACCCAATGGGCTAATAGTTTGATATTTTCTTACATGGATTTCTTTTTAGTAAGCATCAAAGTAATTCTCAGTCAGCAATTAAAAGTTAATCTCTTCCTAGACAAGGAAAAAATTAAAGTAAGTTTTATCTTATAAGAGATCTTTTGATATAGATTTAAGCCATTATAATAAAATCAAAAGTCAAATTGAATATTACATTTTTATCTTTCCATGATAATATTTCAATTTGAAATTAATGTATATATACATATATTAAAATGTGACAAAGTATTGTACTAAACTTTACATTGTCATAAAAGCATTAACTTCAGATTAAGAGGTGGCATGGTCTAATTACTCTCCACTTCAAAATTTGCATACTTGTGTCAAATTAGGATAAAAATATAAAATAAAAATTCACATGAATATGGTCCATTTGTTTTGGCCAAATGGTTAAATTTGATTGAACGATTAAGAATAATCTCCTCAAAAGTATATTCAACGTACTATAATTCTATAATCATATCCAAATTAAAAAATATATATTTTCTTGAGTCAAAGCTCAGTATCGCTTCGACCCCTAGTAATTTGTCATAGTTTCAACATGGAATCTGGTTGTGGTGAGGGAAAATATTAATTTTTGGACATATTAAAGTCCAATTCACACCCATTGCTTTAAGACTAGCGCTCACGAATGTCGTTTTCTTCGTTCTTTTCGTTTTTCGCGCTCAGAGTAGCTTTCTTTTCAGGGTCACCAGTGTCCTCCAGTTTCTAACCACGTTCCCCATATGCGATCAGTAAACTGCGTCTGCTGTAAGCTCAACCTCCATTCTCAATTCTGGGTTCCCAGAAACTGCAATCATTGAATATATCATTGTGGGGAGTACTGGTATCTCAACAAATTTCTGCGTGGTGGTTCTTGTTGGTTCCCAGAGGAATATGCAGGCCGTCAACTTCTTTGAGCTCTTACTTGTGGCATTAACTTGTTTCGGGTTGCTGAGAATTTCTCGTGAGTCAAAATTACCCCAAGATGAAGGTAAGCCTCAGTTTTCTAGTCGCATTTCAAGCGAAATGTTTTCTGCTGACGAGATCAGAAATATCATACTGGGGCTTCATCTTTGAAATAGTTGTTTCTATTTCACTTTCATTGTCCAGTAATACACTGGAGGTTTTATAAGTTCTATTCTTTCTCTTTTCAAGTTTGTCTGGGTTTTATTAATTCTGTATCTGTTTCTTTATTTGGCCCTGAAAGGGTTAGTCCCAATTGATTCGATCTTCCTCTATCGGTCAACCGGATGACTTACAGTACAGCTTTGCCATATTTGGTCCCTCTTTTTAAATGAAAGAATTCTACTCAAGTTTTTCTTATATATATTGAATTTAATTAGATATTGCGAATCTTAGTTATGATTGCTCTTCAAAGTTGCTAATGCATTCTGTTTGACCGAGTAATGCTTTGAGTTATCTTGGATTTCATGCTACACAAACTTCTCATGTCCTATTCACATGAGTCCATGAATTTGTTGTCCTTTCTCTCTCACACGTGCGCACGCTTGCACATTTGTATACAATCAATCATACAATTACTTCTGGCCAAAAAGAAAAATCTTACAATTACTTGATCATAAATGTCATTTAGTTGATGCTCTTCGAGAAATTACAAGAACGATGGGGGCAACTAATTGGAAGTTCAACGATTCCTGCGAAATTGATGTGGTTGGAGTAGCATTGGAACCCCCTCCTGGATCAGAGAGAAGCCTATATTGTGACTGCAGCTTCGAAAACAGCACAGTCTGTCATGTTGTAAATATGTATGACGTCCTAGTTATCTTATTTCTATCTTCTTAAGTTTTTTGTAAGCAACTAAGCTTTGTGTGTGTGTGTGTGTGTGTATGTTTAAAATTTCCTGATCAAGCATTCTACATCTTAGACTTAAAAGTGATGTGAGTCAAGAATAGTCAACATGATAAATTTCCATGGGAAACCTGAAAATTTAATTTTCAAATATTAAAAGGACCTAATTCTACAATATGCATCCTTTATCTAGTTGACTGAAGTCTTATATTCAATTAAATTTTTCTGTGTCTAGGACTCTCAAGCGCCTTAGCCTGCCCGGCATGCTTCCACCTCAACTGTTCAAGCTACCCTATCTTCGAGCAATGTACAGACAACTTAAAATACTTGTTTATTGTTAAAATTTGCAGTGACCTTAACACCCTCAGCTGATTTTGTTCCTGCTATAATCTTTTCAAATAGTTCAGTGCTTGTTTGATGTTTGTGTGCCCAAAACTTTTTAACACTTGAGAAATTATTGTTTCTTTTATTTGCAGAGATTTTGCTTACAATCGCTTTACTGGTGCTATTCCTAAGGAATGGGCTTCCATGAACCTAACTTCAATGTGAATAACTGCCAACTACCAGGAAATTGCGAATGTGTTTTCTTTCATTAATTCTTATTTCGTACTGATAACTTACGACCTATATATCATGCAGCTCTCTTCTTGTGAACTGCTTATCAGGGGAAATTCCAAAGTATCTAGGAAATATTACTACTCTCACATACCTGTATGTTTCAAGTTTTCATTTAATAATACATACACACACATAATGGCAAGTATAGTGTTTATTGCATTCATTGTGAATTAGGTCTACTTTGAAGGTCTCATTTGGAAAATGCCTCCAAATTCCAATTTGTTTTCTCCCTAAAATCTGTATATTTTCCATTATGAAAATTTGGAATAGGATGCTTGAAGCAAACCAGTTGTCTGGTTTTGTTCCTCCTGAGCTTGGGAATCTAATCAACTTACGGACATTGTAAGATATCGAATTCCATTTCAATTTTGCAAATTTGTATTTCATCCAATTGTTGTTCAACTGCCTTTGAAAGATAAGATGTGATGTAACCTGATATTCTATATCTGCAATTATACCAATGAAGGGTACTGTCAGCCAATCAATTGACTGGGAGCTTACCAGGGACACTTGCTGGGTTACAATATTTGACTGACTTGTGAGCTTTTAATGTGTTTTCTTCTCTTTGGAACACAAATACAGAATTCTGATATTTGTGTGTGATGTATAGAAATCTTTGTTGCATTGCAGTAGGATAAATGATAACAACTTCAATGGAACCATACCTAACTCTATACAAAGCTGGAAGCTTCTCCAAAGACTGTGAGATTCTATTTCTTTTTCCTTTTCAAATACTCTAAATGTATTTTGTTTGGAAAATATATAATTCCGTAATATTTTCTACGTCCATACTCATTTAAGTTCTTATTGATAAAGAGAAATGCATGCAAGTGGGCTAGAGGGACCAATACCATCAAATGTATCACTTTTGGAGAACTTAATTCAGTTGTAAGTAACACAATCATTTCCTTCTTAGAATTTTAATTTTACTTCAGTTTTGTTTATTATATTTATAGTGTAGCTCATGGTATAATATCTTTATTCAGGAGAATCAGTGACATTATTAGTCCTAGTCAAGGTTTTCCTTTGCTGGAAAACATGCCATACATGGAAACATTGTATGTATACTGCTTCTAGTATTGAATATATATCCATTTTTTATTTAATGTATTTTTGTTCTTTAATTTTTTGGCAAGAAGGTTAATGTCATTAAGTTTTGTTTTTAAGGGTTTTAAGGAACTGTAACCTTACAGGGGAGATACCTTCATACATCTGGACAATGAAGAATTTGGTAACACTGTAAGTAAAGCATGTAAAGTTTCTATGCCTATAACATGCTTAATCTGCATCTGTGGATTAATATTAACAGGCTTCTTTAAATTAATTTTTCCCGCAAAATTATGTTTGAGAAAAGATTTTGTTTCTAAACAGATCAAGATCAATCATATTGTATGTGCCATTGTATCCATAACTAAATTACTTGGTAGCGTTGAGGTCATGTAAAAAAATTGATGCTTTGTGTCTTAGTATACCATGACCTAAATCCACAGTGATGAATTGATAATTAAATTATTTGGTAGCATTGAGATAATGAAAAAAAAACATGATGCTTTGTATCTTAGTAGACCATGACTTAAGTCCACAGTGATGATTTCTTACTTCGATTTTTTATTTTGATAAACTACTCTGATTTGATGGTTCTAACTTGTTTTTGGGGATGTGAAATATAAGAATAGAGAAAAGCATTCAAGGATGGTTGGAGAGAAAGGACTTTGTGACGCCTTATAAGCCTATGTTCTAGTAATATGACCAGAAACCCATGTTCTTAAAAGGAGAAAGAGAAGAATGAGGTCATGGGAGAAAGCTACGGGGAGTTTCTTAACTATGTTTTCTATTCTCATTCTGTATAACATAAATATCATAACAATATTCTTTATTTTTTTCCCCTCTGACTTCTAATTCAAAACAGTAGATATTTAGCTCATAAGTCTGAAATTGAGTAGACAGCTCTTCCAGACAAGCAAGTACATTGAAAAAATCTGTATGAAACATTAATATTTTGAGATAATGATTTGCTGATTGACTAATGCCAAGTGAGGGCGTTGTCAGGAATTGAGTACCTTCATTGTCAATGTTATTGTACAGCATTGTAGCTCCTTGTACCCTAGAAATTCATTAAATTTAATTTATGAATGTATTAAAATGAGACTTGATTGACTGAAAAGAACTCATGATTTTCCGAACATATTAACTGTATGAATTAGACCACCTGTGTTGATAAGTAGTTGATGTTCTTCGGCTCTATTCTTATCTCTCTCTCTCTCTCTCTCTCTGTTTTTTTTCTTTAAAAAACAAAATGCTTCTATTAAAGGAAGATCACAAGCTGCTAGTAAAAGTGTTAATCAGCAAGTGCAAGTTTAAGAATATTCTTTTCCATTTTTTTCTTTAAATTGACAGGGATGTCAGTTTTAACAAGATAGTTGGGCAAATTCCAGCAGTTATAAGTACCAGACGTCTGAGGTTTATGTGAGTGTCTCAAACTAAATTGTGTTGCATTTTGTTTACAGTTGACTGCTAAATTTTTAGAAAAATGGATATGAATATATGTGAAAAGCATATCTACACTTAGGGTCGCAAATATTCATTCTGAATTGAGATGTTATTAAACTACTTTCATGATTACCCATCCTTTAAAGTTCAGAACCATGCAGGGCATGTAGTTCTTCACAAATCAAAGTTGATAATTCCTTTTATGTTCAAGTGTTGACATAATTCATTGAGCTGTTTACCATTGCTTTTCTTAGCTACCTTACAGGAAATATGCTAAGTGGAAATGTACCAGATTCAATCTTGAAGAGTGGAAGTAGCATGTAAGTTTCTTGAGGTTTTCATTTCACTACAAGGCTTTGGCAGTTTGGCTATAAGCAAAGCTAGTAGTTGAAATCCCAGATATTTTCTTCTTTCACTTCTCATACTTGTGTTTGACCGGGGTTTCTCCTTACTCTTCACATCATGCATGTTTGTTCTATTTAGATTTGCATGAATTATTTGGCAATTGGAGTGTCAATACTTGCAATTGACTTATCCATGTTTGTCATGACTTGAGTGAAAAAAGAAATTGAAAAAGGGGTAGTCGACAAGCAACTAAACTCTGATGATCCCATCAATGAATACAATTCTAGGGTGTCAAACACAATAATCCTGGTTTACAAAAATAGTAGAGAATTTCTTCCCTTTGATTATGGTCTCCAACCCTTGCTTATAATTCTCATTGAATATGTTTTTCATGATGACTGGATCCAAATTAAAAAGGAAATACCAAATTCCTATCATTGCATAAGAAAATGCAAATATGGAACCCTCCTGGTTGATCAATATTAATTTTGATTTTTTGGTAACAAACTACTATTTATTTTGATTTATTTAAAGTCAGATGTGAATTATAAATTTAAGCAAATGAGCTCATATAGAAATGTGGCTGCTATGTTACATGGCTGAGAGTAACTTAATCATATGTCTTAGTCAAAAAATACCAGGGGGAAGGGACTTAATTTATGTTTATGAATCAACCTACTCTATACTTTTCATTTTTGGTTGTGTTTCAATTTGTTGTTGTTGTGTTGGGCCACCAATGTGGGGCGTAATTTGGTGAGCATGTGAGGAAAGTGCAACTCCATGTCTGGAGCATGCTGGCTGGTGTGAGCACCCCAAATTGTGGTAAGCTAGAGTGCTACAAGTACTGGGTGACTCCTCGAGGATGTCAGCTCTTCAAGAGTGGTGCTATGATGGAGTCCTACACTGAGAAGCCAACGGTATGTGGTGAGTTAAGTGTGCGCTGCAGAGTGCAGTTGTTGAGGGCAGTGGCTCTTTAAAGGTGGTGTTAGGATGGAGTCTCACATTAGGGCCATGAGTAATCCATGTTGGTATCGTGGTACTGAAAGGGCCTGTTTCTTCCCCTTTTTAGCAAATTTTAGAGGGAGTTTGTTTCACAAAATGTTTATGTTATTGGGAATGCGATCATTCCAGGAATGTGACTGCTAGGGTATTCTCACATTTGGTTCATCATAATATTCTTGAGAATATTTTCCTACATTCTCTGTTGTTACAGTTCCCATGGCTTAAGAGCTAATCGAGAGGGAGGGGGGGGGGGGACGAAGGATGTGTTGGTTTAGCATCAAGCATCATGGATCAATTCCCTTGATAGGATCCACTGGTCATCATGCACAATAATGATGCCAGAATTTTTTTTCAAACCTTTTGTATAGGTTTTGTTCGATACACATTAAAAAATCAAAGATCATAAAGTAGGTCCTTAATATCTCCACAAAAAAATTAAGCCTTTGTTGTTGGTGTAATTTTCTTTTGACAAGGATGTATTTAATTAACTAGGTGCAAAAGTGTGCATCTTGAAGTGCCTACACATATGTCGATCACACACCAGGTGCTAATTGTTGTATCTTCTATTGGATGTCTAATTTTTCATTTTTTCTCCTTTTAGTTGGGGGAGATTTAAATCAGACTAATGTTTACGATGGCTTTTTCTTCTGGTTTCTGATTTTGTTGATATAAAATCAATACTAGGCCGTACAGTTGAAAATATCATCATCATAAATCATCATCATCAATATATATAAAATCTATAACAAACTGCACTATTTGTAAGCCATTAACATGGCTCACCTCAGATTCCATGCAAAGCATAGGTCCCATAATCCTGCTATTTTTTATGAAAGAATATAATTATTATAATTTAGTATGTCTATTTATTGTTCTGATGGAAGTTCCCTTGTTTGAACAGTGATCTTTCGTACAACAACTTTACTTGGCAAGGCCCCGACCAACTTGCTTGTCGTTATAACATGTCAGAATGTGATAACATTTGGAACACTAGATTTTTTTTTTTTGCTTAATTTTTCAACATTTGGTTTTATCTTTGACTGAAAACCATTTCATGTTGTTTCACTTGGTTAGGAACTTAAATCTGAATTTGTTCAGAAGCTTTAAAAGGAAGAACAAGTTGTAAGATTCTCTTCTCTTGATTCCTTTGTTAGACAAAAGAAACTGAAAATATTCTTATTTGCATATCCTTATTTTGGCAGAGAAGAATTTGTCCCTTGCTTAGAGAATTTCAGTTGTCGACAGTGTAAGTGTATACTGTTCTGGATCATCAATATCATGAGTATCTTTATACCATGAGTTTCACTTGAACTTTTGTTTATTTATTGCAAGCTCCCACATTAGGGAGTGCAATCCCCTTATTTTGGAAACTAACATATGATTTAATTAGTCAGTCTGCGAAGGTTTTATTGTGCAATCTGGGCCTAATTTTAAAATATGATAAAGAATGATGCTATGCTGCAGAAACGGAAGTCCACTAATACTGTACATGCCCTTTTTCTCATTAAATGAGATGCTTAATGATATTCAGTTGAGTCCATTTTGATTTTGAATGTTGATAGGAAATAATGAGTTCAGGTGTCATTTTTTTCAATAATTATTAATTAATTCTCTTTGAACCATATCTTAATTTGTTATCAGAATTCAGAAGTTTGCCACTTTATATATATATATATATATCTTGATAATTATATATAGCTATAATTTTTAACAAGTACATTTTTTGTTATCAACAAATGTTTTAACTGCAATTTTTTTTTTTTAAAAAATCTTGGTGAGTAGGGTGATATTTTAAGATGAAATAGCATAATGTTTCTGGAAGGACCTACTCCCAAAATACCTCAAAACAACTCATAAAACCTCAAAAACATGGAAAAACTCTGAACAGGATCAGAAAAGGGCTGAGCCGCTATAATACAGCTGCAGCCTGGGAGAGGCAATAGCACTTGGCGCCACGGTGCTTGTATCAGAACATTTATTAGCAAATTACTGATTTTTTGGGTGAATTTCTGACGCATACAACTTTGTGCTCCGACTTTCGATTGACCTGATTCTAACTCCTACAGGTCAATCTTATCTCAATCTAATTATAAACATCGGTTTCACCTCAATCCAGCTTCGTATGAAGATTTTGGACGCCTTTAACTGATTTGGTCACTTTTTGACTAAAACACACAACCTATAGGCCCCAATTGCCAACCCAAGCAATTTGGCACCTAAGGACCATTCACACAGGTCCTATTTGACTTAACCAACTTGTCCAAAGAAGTTTCACCCCAGAGAAACCACTCCTTCGAGATTTGACCCCCTTGAACCCTAATTCTACACAATGGGTTACATGTCCAAAACACACATACAATGCCTAAAACACACATACAATGCCCAAAACTCCCTTTGGGTTCACATATACAGTCAATCCGGCTCACAAACATGTGCTCCAACAATAATGACCTATATCGGGGTCCAAATCCTCATCACATGCATATGAGCTACACATGGGCATATAACCACACTATACCAAACATCATCGTCACATCATTTTATCAACATTATCACACCATATGCAAAACAATATCCCAGGATACTCATATAGGCAACCAAACAATAATAACCTACTTGGTACAATATTACATAAACCAAATAACGTATAACTACCCATTACACTTGGATATTCCTATGTGAAGGAGAGCTAAGACTGCTTAGACTTCTCCGGACAAGTGCCAGAGTCTTCACCTGAAATGTTAGCCACAGAGGGTGTGAGACAAAGTCTCAGTAACCGGGAAAACACACACATCCAACAGATATCAACAACCTATGCATATATACATGTAATGCAATGTAAATGCAGAATGTCATGATATGTATATGTCCCTCATGTACGACTAAATCCACAAGCTAATGTCATCACAAAACATTTCATGTAGGTAATTCCCTTCCAACAGCCGGTAAAGACTGATTTTGGGACATTACCAAGCTCGCCTCACGCTAATGCAACCCGGTCAAAGGTCACACTAATGCTTGAATTGTGGCTCTTCTTTCCCTGGACCACCCGAATTGGTGGTGATTTAGAGAAGGTGCAGTCCACTGCCACCTGGCTCTTCGAGTTATAGGAGAGGATTTAGTGGTAAGGATTTTTCATCATATCATCATCATATCACATCTCATCATCACCTTAACATCTACCTCACAATATGCATCAAATGGTGATGATGTTAATGCCATGCTAACATGCCTTTAACATTACACAATCATCATCATAGTCATAACTCGTATGGGGTTGCTACAAAATCACATATACAACATCATACTCATCATCATCATATACAAATACTAGGGGTCGAGATTCATATTTCGTCTAGCCGTGTGCATACCACGATATGCATAGGAAACCATACATACACATAACAATATTATGGTATGAACAGAAACATACATATATATATATATATACACACACATACCAACATAACATACATATGTCACAAACACTCGGTTATCTCAAGTTGCCGACACAACGCACATAGGGGAATTGGGCAAGCCTTCGAAGCACCCATCATGAACCATATACTTCCAATTTAGCCAAATATTCACTACAACATCATAATACCTTTAATTAACATAATACTTGTAACAACCAAAATTCACAATTTAGCTATTCAAGCTTAACCCATAGTTCCAACAACATAATTACTCATTACTGAGCTACAATTAACCATCCACATCATAATCATCCTTATACATCTCGGATTCTCAACTCCCTCAACCATGTTCAACCTAGGGTTATACCAAATCATACATAATCCTTCTTAAACTCATACCTAAACCTTCCTAGCAGTACATAACACTTCCACAATACCAGAACAAGCATTTTAGTTGGTGGAAATTCAACCAACCATAAACCCTCATGCATATCAATGAAAATCATCCTAAAACCGAAGAGAAAAAGGAAGAGGAAGGGTGTAGATTCACATACTAACCAAGATTGAGGCTTTTTGGGCTTAGGAATTACTCCCTAAGACCGAAATTTTCAAACCCTAGCAAGGCAAAACTCCCTCTCCTCCGATTTCTTCCTTCCGCGTTGATTGGTTCACAATCCAATTTATCCAAGTTTGGGTTCTGGTGCTGCAGCGGTTCTGTCTGTGATATTTTTCAAATTT
Organism: Adenanthera pavonina; assembly: GCA_026686845.1. Taxonomy (NCBI): domain Eukaryota; kingdom Viridiplantae; phylum Streptophyta; class Magnoliopsida; order Fabales; family Fabaceae; genus Adenanthera; species Adenanthera pavonina. The sequence goes on along the minus strand of JAIVEN010000002.1, from coordinate 17,909,314 downwards.
AATAAGTCTCTCACCGCGGCGGCCCTGCCCTTCGCTACGGTGTCATATGCTTCTACCTCATTCCTTGAATTCTTTCTTCTTTGTCCTTCCTCCGGTCCTGATTCCTTCGATACTACACAATACAAAGGCCACACTTTTTGTTAGGCTAAGATTAAGTCTGGGGTAAGATGTTGAGGGTTGTTACAATTTCTGATAACTTAAGATTATCACTACATATAGTATAAATGCTCAAAAACAAAGATCTAATTTTTTTATTATCATGAAAGTCTTATTTATGCTTCAACTAATAAAAGTATAATTTCCTTCTCACGGTGGCTTCATTGTCTTATGTCAGTTTCAACTTGTTTACACATAAATAGTGGTGGAAACAATGTTAAGGTAACAGAAAATAAGGGAGAAATCCTTTATTTAGGAGATGGAAATGTTGATGGCGGTACTGCAACATATTACTATAGCAACAGTGATAATTGGGGGTTCAGTAGTACTGGAGACTTCATGGATGATTTTGACTCCCAGAACATACGATACACTGTATCTATGACATCTTCAAATATGCCTGAACTATATTGGACAGCTCGTATATCTCCACTTTTACTCACTTATTTCCACAATTGCATGGACAATGGGCACTACACTGTAAATCTCCACTTTGCTGAAATACAGTTCACAAATGATAATACGTATATGAGTCTCGGGAAGCGCATATTTGATATCTATGTTCAGGTAATTGGTGAAACTGATGATTTAGCTTTGATTTCCTGATTAGGATTTAATAATGCGACTTTGTTTCAGGAACAACTAATTAGGAAGGATTTTAATATTGAGAGTGAGACAAAAGCTGCTCAAAAACCATTGATACTGCCCATATATAATGTCAGCGTCACAAATAATGTCTTGGAGATTCAATTCCATTGGGCTGGAAGAGGAACAACTAGAATTCCTGATATAGGAGTTTATGGTCCCATTATATCAGCATTGTCTGTGGTTTCTGGTAAGTTATTTGGACAAATTCTCCTGTGTTTATTTCGTTGTTTTGCATTATTGTCATCCTTGCAGCTTGCAATCCTTGGTGCACACTATTGCAACAAACAAGTTGCATCACTGCCTTTCTGGACATCTCACATACTTTGTTTGCATCTAGCCTTCAGAGGATTTCTATGACTATAGTAACATTTTATTGGTCTGGTTAAGTGTCATTGTGGTGGCAGAAATCCTATTTTTGTCTTTCAGTATTACTATTGACTTCTTAGTGTGTTCTAGCAGAAGATAATTAGAGAAGAGATTGTATGGTTTTGGCCTGTCTTTTATGGTCTCTGGTGCATCATGGCTATCCCTTTATTATGATTTTCATAGCATGATGAATCAGGGAAGAACAATCTTTAATGGAGCTCGATAGGAGTTAACTTGGAGTCTAGTTTTTGTGGACTGCTTTACTATGCACTTCCTGTCATTTACTTTCTTTGATTCTAGTTTTCTTCCTCCATGTTATCAGCAGCATATATTAGTTATTCACTTTCAATTTTTCTTTTTTTTACCATTTCTACCTTTATACAAGGGTTGATGCACCTTCCCTCTCAAATAAGGTTTTGATCTTAACTGTCATAAAAATGTGGCATTAATTGTGTATTATATTACAAGATCAAGTAAGCTGAACAACCTTTTTGATTAATAAACTTCATATGATTTCTGTTCATTATCATGCCTTTCTGCCTTTTGGTCAGATTCCAGACCTTGCCCAAATGGTGGAAAGAAGGGTGCAATTAATAAGTTCACTGCAATTGGAGCTGCTGCTCTATTCTTAGTTCTTTTTATGGCAGGGATCATATGGTGGAAAGGCTGTTTCAGAGGAAAACTCCAAAAGGAAGAAGGTGAAGCCAGTCTCCTGTTAATCATTTACAAGGCTGTACTTTGTGAAGTTTCCATTTGGGAAGGGGAAACTGAAGTTTGAATGACTTAAATACCTGTGTTTTATCTAGGTGATTATTTTGAGTTTCATTACTAGGGAATTATTTTCTTCTAAATGAACTCACATAAAACGTTATCCACTCATGTATTAACCCTGGAATGACACAAACGGACTGCTCTATGTTCTACCCAAAGAGTATGTAGAAGAAGGGGAAGGAGAGGGAAGTCATGAAGACTTGTTTTGACTGAATGAGAGCAATTTAGGACCGTAGGCTCGTATTCTGATTTTATTTTGAAAATCTACCACCTTTTAATGTTCACGCATGCTCCTAAGAAAGAATCACAGTTCAGAAAGTTAAGGGGGAAGGCGGAGTACTTCTTAGATTGCCATGTGATTGGTGGTTTGCAGCCTTTGCCTCTTTATTCAATATTGTCTTTTTCATTGGAGTTCTCTGCTGTTTTAAGTTTCTAGACTACTCTGTTTCTTGTTCCACGAAGGTTTGCTCATTCAATAGTTGCCTTTTTTTCCCTGCATTACTCCAATATCTACTGGTCACAATCTCTTGGTGATTATTTTGTATTCAATCAGTATTATTTTGAAGTTCAGAGATGATTTTTACTTTTTTCCTTCACTGAAGCTAATAACTGAAAAGTTAAACAAATTGTTATAATACATTTTTTTCCCCTCTTGGATTCCATGCATGTAGATATTCAGATGGGAATGTTCAGCTTCAAGCAGATGAGAACTGCCACTAATGACTTCTCTTATGATAATAAAATTGGGGAAGGCGGTTTTGGTCCTGTATACAAGGTATTCTTGCTTACTTTCAGATAATCTTTTCATCAAAATGAAAATCCTTTTATGTCCGGGATGTTGATTTGATGTACAAGAATGCAGGGACAGTTGCCTGATGGTACTGTTATAGCAGTCAAGCAACTATCATCAAAATCACGGCAAGGAAATCGTGAATTTCTGAATGAAATAGGCCTAATGTCTTGTTTGCAACATCCTAACCTTGTGAAGCTTTATGGATCTTGCATTGAAGGGAATCAACTACTATTGGTATATGAGTATATGGAAAATAATAACCTTGCCCGTGCTTTATTTGGTGAGTCATCATGACTTGGCCATAAATTTTTAAATATCTCTCTTGTGGATTGATCATGATGAGAAATTTATTAAAAATAGATCCCTTATAATTCCTCTAAACTAAAACTGTCACATCCTGCTGATTCTATTCTGTAACTCCATTCCTTGAATATTAGAAAGGAGACGGTAATGTTTAAATGAGCTGCATCATCTAATGATATTTTATAGGCACCGAAAACAATCAGCTTCAACTGGATTGGCCCACAAGACTTAGGATCTGCATTGGCATAGCAAAAGGTCTAGCATTTCTCCACGAAGAGTCAAGGCTCAAAATTGTGCACAGAGATATCAAGGCTACTAATGTGTTACTCGATGGCAATTTAAATCCTAAAATCTCAGACTTCGGTTTGGCCAGGCTCAATGAGGAAGAGAAGACACACATCAGCACCCGAGTTGCTGGGACTATGTAACTTGTCTATGCTCAAATCATATGACTTCAATTTTGATAATTAGAGCTTATATAATTTATTGGTTATCATTTCTTTTTGCTACAGAGGATATATGGCTCCGGAATATGCATTATGGGGCTATCTAACATACAAGGCAGATGTTTATAGTTTTGGAGTTATAATCTTAGAAATTGTTACTGGGAAGAGCAATAACAATTATATGCCTAGCGAAGGTGCTGTTTGTCTTCTAGATTGGGTATGTTACTGTTATAAATTATAATAACTATTCATTTGTCTCGCAAATTAAGTTTGTTGTTAAAATGATTTTTGACAACTTTTTGTCACCAAGCGGTTAAAAGTCCAGCCTCATTAGTTGTTTCTCAATTCTCATATGAGAGTGGATTTTAAGTTATAATAACTATTCATATATCTTTCCTTCCCAACTTTAAGTTTTAAATTGAAATTATCTTTGATTGTTAGATGGCTCTAGCTGTGTCTGTCAAGCATGTATCCATCATTCTTATTCAAATTGAAATTTTGTTAAATTCCACTGCTTATAGAAGATAGCAATTTTTCAAATTGCAGGCATGTCAATTGCAACAAAGTGGAAAGTTGATGGAGCTGGTTGATGAAAGAATGGGGTCAAATGTTAATGAAAGGGAAGCAGAAACAGTGCTCAAAGTAGCTCTTCTTTGCACAAATGCGTCACCATCACTTAGGCCCACAATGTCTGAGGTTGTAAATATGCTTGAAGGAAAAATGGATATTCCCAATGTAATCCCTGAACCAAGTGCTTACAGTGAAGATTTGAGGTTTAAAGCCTTGCGAGATCTTGATCAATGGTCAAGGCAGAGTTTGAATGGAAGCCAGACCCAGTCTTCAGTGTCAGTCCATACCTTCAGCTTAAAATCTGGCAATACTGTAACAGGCTGCTCTGTTGATGGTCAGTTAGTCAGCAAGAGTGAGATTTCTCCTTTAAAGGCAAGTGAAAGTTGTGAAACACCCTGATGCTTTCCTTAGACGATAGTACATTGGATGATTGGGTTCCATTGAGTCAGCGCCCCTCCAGCATTGAGAGAGAGAGAGAGAGAGAGAGAGAGAGAGAGTGACGCAAAAGACGGCAATTGTATATAATATTTACTTAATTTATTTACATTCATTCTTTCTATCTTTCTCTAAATGTGGCAATCATTCAATGACTCATTGGTAAAGAATAACCATTCTAACCAATTGCAATCCGTAAGAGCATAAAGATTAGGGATTTTTTTCTCGTGTGTAACTCTCTTCCTGCAAAGATTTATAGAGGAGTATGAGAAAAGTTTCGCCATCTTGTCAATATTGCAATTTATTTTTACCTCTTATTCATCTGTACAAATTGTTGATCATGACTCCTAACTAAATAAAACTTGTTAAATGAAATAGTAATTTGTTTTTGCCTCAAAATAACTATTTTAGACTGATTTTTGTCTTATAAAGGTAGATTATGTCAACTATTTCATTTATTCTTTATTATAAGTCATATTTTACAAAAATTTAAACATATAAAATATAAGATACTTTATAAATATTAAATGTTTATTTCTATGTTTGTCCCTCATTAAATAATAATTAAGATAAATATAATTTAATGAGGGTAATAATAGAAATTTATGGTAAACTTTATAAAATTGAAGAATTTTAATTACTTTTCTTGATAGGTCTAAAAAGTTAAAAATAACTTATAATATAAAATAGATAGAGTATAATTTATAAATTAATATTTTATCATGTTCAATGACACCTTCATAACGTCAAAATTTATGTTAATGGTTATTTTTTATCAATTAAGAGGAAGATTTATTACAAGGAAAATCTTAAAAGGCATTATGAAATAATGACGATCAAATGTCTCCACCTTCAATTTTCAATTCAGCTCGTTTCCTTCCTTCCCCTTCCTCCGATTTCAATCTGTTTCTTCACCTTCACTATATTCTCTCCTCTCAACCTGCTTCAGCCTCCAAATCTCTCGTTCTCCATCACCAATCTCAGCCACGCGATGTCGTACCCATCGCATCCTCTCACAACCCGTGGATTCGCCCTGTTCTATATGTCATTGAAAACCTCAGGTGCCTCGACATCTCCCAACAAGGGGTCCATCTTCTCCCCATTGTTGTTATAGCCTATAGGTGATCAATCAAATCGGGTGTCCTTGAATCTGCTTGCCACGTGGCCAAGATGTCTTCACGAGGGTCCCTTTAATCATGAGGCTCTCTACCAAACCCGGAGCTGGTCTTGGTTAAAGGCAACACCGTACCTACAGATGAGGCTCATGTCTCTGACGCCATCAATGGTGCCACAAATGAGCTTGCAGGCAATGGAAAATGTATATCCAATGCCAGGTTACTTTGCTAGTGAAGAAGAATGGTGTTCCTGAAAAATCGGGAGAGAGGACACTAGCTGTGGTCACAAAGCCTGATATGGCTCCACAAGGTCCGCTGGAAAAGATCACTGCTAATGATGAGAAAACTGGTCTTGGGTATGTGTGTGTGAGAAATCGCACTGGGGATGAGTCCCCCCATGAAGAAGCTCGACTGGAAGAATCTAGGCTCCTGGAGACCCACCCACTTCTCTCCAAAATAGACCCCTCAAAATTGTGGGTGTTCCCAGTTTTGGCGCTGAAGTTGTTTAAACTTCAAGCACTTTGTATATCCAAACTCTGCTCTGCCATATATAGTCAAGAAAATTCATGACAAGTTCAGATTTTACCTATCCGAGTTAAATTGTCTGCCCAAGGACCTTACTTCATTGGCCGAAGTTATAAGTGCTGTGATGCATAAAATTGGTTTAGCATCAGAATCACTTAGGAGAATTCTTTTCAGAGGACCCGGATGAGAAACACCTGCATTGCACTGCTCACCTTGTTGATATGTTGAATCACTACTCAAATGATCACCACGAATGTCCTGTTAATGATCCCACCAAGAACTTTTTGATGGAGAAAAAAAGGTTCTTGAGGAATCCAAATGCATTAGACTACAAAACTTCATGTCTCGCACTGCTTTTCTCACTGTCTTTCGCAGCAAAGTGAAAGGGATTTCAAGCATCCCAGTTGAGTTTATCTATAAGGTATGGAACTATCGTGCACGTGTAGTGGTTGATGTTCTGATGCGTCCCTCGGAACACTATGAGCTTCTTCAGAAGTGTACTCGACGAGCAGGGCGGTATCTCATTGCTATAATGAAGGAGCATTATGTGAGGGACGTGGTGGAAATGGAGAAGCCGACTGATTATATATACTTGCAATCCTGAGTACAATTCTGAATACAACAGACTAATGGCTCCGAAAGATGCCTTAAAGTGCTCAGAGAAAGCAAGGAGGAGGTTCTGGCAGATATCATAGATCGTTTCGAGTTATGGGGTTTAGGATTTACAGTGTGTTTATTTATTTTGATGTTCATGTATTGGTTCTTGTCTCAATCCTGCAACTAAATGATATTACCAGTTGTAGTAAAAAGCAACAAAGGTTCCTAGAGCCTTTGTTTTCATTGTGTTATGATCTTATTTTGACAAAAAAAATAGATTATCCATTCATATTAAATAGTGATGATTTTGTTGGAATGATTTTAACATCCTTCATTTGACAACTAGAAGGATTTTTTGAGGAATTAATTATGTGGTTCACCGTGTCTAAAAAAACACGACATAATATAGATTTAAATATTTTATGTTGAATATTGATATTGATTTAGTAGGCTAAGTTATAAATATTCCCACGGACAATATTAATTTTGCTCTCGAGTTGGATGCACTAGACAAGAAGAGTAACGGTATCCATTTGCCTAATTATAAAACTATGCAGGATGTAATGCAATTCAATTTTAAACAAGTAATGCTGGAGACAATATACAGTCTTTTATCCAAAGTTGAAAGAATATTTAACTATTACTATGAAAATGTTGACTTTTAAAGAGAAAGAGATACATATTGTACCCCTTGCCATAAAAGATACTTTCTACCCTAATTGTTTCTACAAGATCTTTTTAATTGAATGATAAGGATTAAATATAGAAGTTAAAATTGTTGATTTTTCTAAAAATTAATTTTTTTTTTAAAATTATCTTTATTTAATTTTTTTTATTTTTTTGAGATACATTAAATAAAAATATTTTTTTAATATATAATAAATACTACCTTATATATTATAAATAATTTTATATTAGAATTATGATAAAAAACTCCATATTTAAAATAGGAAGGAGTATTGTTGAGATGGGGGAGACCAAAACCGAATTGATCAATAACGATTGCGATTCTTGTTTGGTGCGAATGCCACAATGTTATAGAAAAATTAAAAAACAGTAACTGCAAAGATAATAGAGATAAATTTTATATTTGCTTTAACAAAAAATATATACTTTTAAGGGTTTTATTACTTATATTTCTGGATAAAAATATTGAATCATATCATATGAACTAGACGCTAAATTTTATTATAATTTATCAAATCTTTTGTAAGTTGATTCTTTACATCTCTCTCAGAAACATTTGGATCACATTATTATTAATGTCCTCTTTTTATAGACGATGAAACTTAAAATAGGGAATTGATCGCTGTTAATAATGATAATTAGCTGGAGTGAAAAAGTTGATATTCTATAAAACATATACTTTTATTTAAAACATGAAAATATTTGGATTTGAGCATCCTTCAAAAAGAAACTACATTTAACATGAACTATGTACTTTTATTTATTATTAATAAATAATGTAATTTTTTATACATTTAATTATATATATTTTTATTTTACATATTTATATATTCATAGACATTAGTCAACCCTAAATGTATGCATCTTTTAATTGTTAAAATTAGAGAGAGAAAAAAGTAAAAAAGGATTAAAGAGAAGCGTATGTGGTCCCTACAGAATACGGAAAAAAAACGCGTTTTCAGACATAATTGTTATTCCAGTCAAATGCCTGCCTTTCAGAACGACAAGCAAAGCAACGAAGAACAACAACGAAGCTCACCAACTACAAAGTCCAAGTTCTCCACCCCCTTCATCTTCTCTTTCCCTAAAAAAAAAAAAAAATCTATGTTCTTCAACACATAAATATGTAATTCCGAACCCATCTGACATTTTCCTGTTCTCCTTCCTCTTCCTTCCTTCACTGAATCCATAGGTTCCTTTATTTCAATTCATGGAAAACCCAGCAACAGGAACACCAATAAGAAGCTCCAGCTCTGATTCTCTCGCTGCTACTCTTCGCAACTCAATCCAAGCTCTTGGTCGAGGCTTCGATGTCACCTCCGATATTCGTCTTCTCTACTGCAAAGGGGCTACTGGGTCCAGGCTTGTTCGCCTCGACGAGGACCATACTAGGGATCTTGTCGTCTCTGATGGTGTTGTTATTCCTAAAGTCTCTGTTGACATTGATTGCTCGCCAGGGGAGAGTGGTATATCGAAGACCCCAGTGTGTAGTTTCCATGAGGTGATTATTTTGATCCCTTTTGTTTATAGATTTTGATTTCTTGGCCTGCTCGTGGCAATATTCTACGGAAAAGAAGAAGGCGCGAAAGAAAACAGGGAACATAATTCTGAACTTTTTCAAGTGGATGGTTTTTGTTTTGTCATGCTTGCATTTCTTTGTTGGTGTGGTGGCTGGCTTGTAGATTCCGGTGTCAATTCGTACTTCCTAAATGCAGTGCCTGACTCTATATATGGACGCTTCTTTTCCTTTCTTCATTTGACCTCTGCAATGGATAACTTTTGTTGATTTTAGAATGATTACACATGGATGTCTCTTTTCCTTTCCTCATATTGCCAGCTGAAAATGGTTAAAATTCTGAGACATGCCTAATTACCTGACCTATTTCCATAGTTCAATTTGGCCCTTTAGCTGTTTAATTCATGTTGTTTGTTCGGTTGTTCCTAACCAATGTGATTTATCTTTAGATTATACCTCTTTTAGGTTGCACTTGTATACTATATATTGCCCTTGTCAATTTTGAAAGATTTAGTTTTAATTTTTTAATTTCCAGTAGACAATCATCCTCGCTTTTGGGAAAGTACGTTTCAGTGCCAGTAAAAGTTTGCTCGAGTCTCTTGTTTTGGAGGATAGGAATTAAATAATCAAAATGAAATGTTTTGTACCATTCCTGCTAAGGCTTCTGTAGTACTAATATCATGTGTGTGCTCCAGATCTGGTGAATTTATTGGCAATAATCACATTTTAATAAATCAAAGGTAGATTCTAAGGTGCACGGTAACGAATTAAGTGCATTGGTGCGATCAATAATGAACTCTTATTGTGTTGTTAATGGCATTCAAATGTGCTGGTAATATTTGGCTAATATGTTAGTAACCAACACTTTTACCCCTGGTAACAAGAACCTTGAGCAACCAGTAATATGAGAAGACATTACTAATCTCATCCTCAAGGTGTTGGTAACGTGTTGTTGCCATTCTTTGGTGTTAGTTACCATTACATTAGCTAGATATTAGCGACACCTTTGATAACCTTTATTAGTACAATGAAAGGCCATTACTAATTTTGCACCAGCGCGCCAAAGAATATACATAAATCAAATAGTTATGATAATATTATCTGGCAGTTGATTAACAGCATACTTTCAAATTGATTAAACCCTACTTTGATATGCCTTAAGAAGTTAGAACCATTTAGCTGAGGCTCTGAATGCTTTTGAGGTATAATTGTTTGTTTTCTCTATATCCAACAAGGGTTTATGTCATCTTATCTTGCAGGCTTTATAAGCACTGGTATCTTGATTATATTGAACAAATTATTCTTACTACAGAAGTTCTTCTGGTGATTATTCAAGTGTAATATTATTTTATTTTTCTTCTTAAGGCTCAAAATACAATTTCTAAGCAGCTAAGAAGATAAAGAATCATGTAGCAAATTCTTCTGAAGGACGCAATATCCAAACTGTAGTGGAAATTATGAAGTAGTTGAGAAATAAAAAATATAGCCAAGAAATAAAAAGTTGAGGAGTCAGGGATATGCATTATATCTTCTAGAAGCTACTTCAAGACAATTTCATTAAGAACCTTTGCAAGTTTAGTTTTTTCCTACATTCTGGATCACTTGCCACATCAAATAAAGTTTAATTGTAAATTCCAAGCTCCTTTGAGGATCATAGTCCATTGTTAGTCTTATCTTGTGGTGGAATTGATGATTGCCACTACATATTGTATATAGTTCACAGTGTTGCCCTGATATCAAAGTATTTTCTAGTGGATTGTGATACTGCAACAGTTTTGCAGTGGGAGAATCACCATGTGAGTCAGTACAATTATGCTTCATTTATGTAAGGAATCCTTTCAAAAGATTGGCACATTAGGAATTCATGATTCTTGACAACCTATCTTTTTACCAATCTTTCAATGATAAGTTTTCATTTCAGATAAGGTAGATGAATCAGCTAATAGCCATCTTGATGGATTAGGAGGTATATATTTGCATAGACTCCATTCATGGTTTTAATATTTGTGCATATTGTAAGCTTGGAGATTTCTTTATGCAGAATCACTATAATTGTGAATTAAATCAAGTCTTTGTTCTGTACATTAATGTATTAATGCTTTTGCTTATGTTGCTTTTCTTAAGCATAAGACTAATGGCTATTTCGCTGATGAGCATGAGCAACTTTTCCTGTCCATTGAACAATGTCAGTGACCTTATAGTGTTTAATTTTTCAGATGGCAAAGTATTTCAATGAGATGTCAGGCATAACAGCACAAATTCCACTTGGAAGCTTCAATACCATGTTCAATTTTACTGGCTCCTGGATGGTGGATGCAGCAGCTACAAAATCCCTTGCCATGGTTGGATTTTTTATTCCACTGTACAAAGTCAAATTAAATAAGCTAAATCTAGCCTTGCATGAAGATATCAAACGTGCTGTTCCTTACTCTTGGGATCCAGCAGCCTTGGCAAGGTAAACTATGTTTTATTGATTGCTATGAAGAAAACTTAGCCAGTTCTTAACTTCTTATTGTTATAACCTTTATTGATTTTGGTTTAACATGTCTTAACACACACAGAATTTTGTAATCTTTTCATCTATTTGAAAATTTTTGTGCTCCATTGGTTTCACTTTTAAATCTGAACTTCTCTTAGACTAAACATTATGCAGCTTAATTCTTGTAATGAAGAAGGGGTCAAGAAATTTTGATGTTATCAGCATTACATTTTCAATTATTATTGATCTAATTTATGAGAGTATGATATACTTATTTAAAAGGTTTTTTCTTAAAAAAATCAGAAATGTCAGTTGTCATTTTGATTGAAATTTGTTCATTGATCTAGAAACAAATATATGAAAGTCTTATGTGGTATAACTAGTTGTATACAAATTTTTGTACTTTTAAACTCCTCATTTGACCTTTTCCCCCCGTTTCCCCCCCTGTATTTTCTTTGCTGAAGTTCTGTATGTCCCATCAATGTCACTTATTCTGAGTCACTTTTTACAAATTTTATTTTATTTTTTGAAAAATATATTCTAATTGGTATTTCTAGATTATTGTTATTATCAACTTATCATTTATAAAAGAATTTGTTTTGAGAGATAAGAGAGATACAAAGGAGGATAACCCTCTAAAGAAACCATGAGCTGAAACCCTGGCCAAGTCTTGATTGTCTGTCCTTGCCAAAATTTCGACCAATATTCAATTTACCTAAGTAACCATAAGATCTGTATCTTGATCTGAGGATATACCAATGTATAGATGAAATAAGTGATTTGCTTAGTATACTCTGTTGGTTTTGGTATCCTAATTTGTATCTTATGAATATTTTGAGGCATAGACAAAAGTCTTATATAAATAAATCTTTGTGATAGATATGAGAAAATAATACATATTTATAATTTGTCTTGGCTATCATTTTCAATAGCTAACTATAATTTCCAATGCCAAATGTGGTTGCAGTGGTATAGCATGGAAACAAATTTGACAAAAGCATAGACCTTGTGATATTGAGTTTGATGGTCGTAATCATCCATTACTATTCCATATATCAAATGTGATTATAAAACAAAATATGACAATTTTCTCAGTTGCAGAACTATGATGGGAAAGATTGCACAAAATGTGTATTTACAACCTTTCTAAGTTTGATTCTTCAGAAGGCTAATCCCCCTTACCCACAGTAACATCAAAATAAGAAATTATTTATTATATCAATTAGATGGGACGGATGGGATCAAGTTCTAATTGGAAACTTCTGCACTTTCTCCTTCTCAGTTTTATTGAGAATTATGGTACCCATGTTGTTACATCTGCAACGGTTGGTGGACGAGACGTAGTTTATATCAGGCAGCACCAATCATCTAGTTTGTCAGCTTCCGACATTCAGACCTATATAGAGGACATTGGAAATGATAGGTTTGGTGTAAAAAGCCTGTCAAGTCCTGGTCCTTTAAGGTACAAGGAAAAGGTTAGTGTTAAGAGCTGCCCTTTTCCCCTAATATTTAGTTAGCTGATAAGTTTTTTGTCTGTGTGTGGTCATGCAGCTTCCTTTAGTTTTCGAAATATGTTTTGGCTTGATCCTTATTGTATATGTAGATTTCATTCCTGCTATTGGATTCTATTTTCTTAAAATTCCACTCATCTAATGATCTAATGCATAAATTACGGAAATGTCAATGAAATAACCTTTCAATTTGTTGCTGCAGGATGTTACTGTCATTTTCAGGAGAAGAGGAGGGGATGATCTTGAGCAAAATCATATAAAATGGGTGGAGACTGTAAAATTGGCACCAGATGTTATTAACATGACATTTACTCCCATTGTTTCTCTTCTTGAAGGATTGCCATGTGTGAAACATTTGACTCGTGCAATTGAGCTGTATTTGGAGTGTAAGTTCTAATCCACTTATTAAAACTTTGGTGTGAAATGTAAAATTGATTGCAACAATTATTTGAGGGAAGCTATACAATTTGCACATCAGGTGGTATAAATACCGCCTTCAACTTTAACCTCGTTTGGCTTAATTAATCCAAATTGGTTCCATGTTCACCACACTAGTTAGTTAAACTTGAACTAACCACTCAAGTGTGTTTAATATGAACATGAACTTGGATAATTGAATACAAAATAATATTAAAGTGAGCTTTAGTGCTAATATCATGTGAATTGTGATTTTAGGACAAATTTGATACACACTACTGTTGGATAGCTTTAAGTTATCATGATTTTATTAAGTCTATATGTTATATTACCAGACAAACCGCCTATTGAAGACCTTCAGTATTTCTTGGATTTCCAAATAACTCGAGTTTGGGCACCAGAACAGAACAATCTACAAAGAAAGGAGCCTGTCTGTCCTTCCCTTCAGTTCAGCTTGATGGGACCAAAGCTTTATGTCAGTCCCGATCAGGTACGGTATACTAAATCCTAGTTGACTGATTATGGTATTAAAAACCAAGTCCAAATGGGCTTTTAATATAAAAGAACGTTAAATTTAGTGTTAAAACTGTTATTAAATTAGAAGCTAATGATAGTTTTAGCACTAAATTTAATTTATATTTATGTTAGTTTGAAGACTGGTGAATAGAGCTAAGCGGTAAAAGTGAAAAATTTAAAAGGTTCACTTTTATTGTAATGAGAGGGAAAAAGTTGGACTCCTAGACAGCACAGATGTTTTGGTTTTGCCAACTGCTATGACTCTGTATTTTTGGGTAGAATTAACCGATATATAAAGCATGAAAATTTTGAAAGCACAGCTATATCTGTGTCCTACACTTGTTAAACATGATGAAAGCATGCTTGATGTTTCTTCTCTAGGCAAATAACAAAATGACCTCATGTTACAGGTTACAGTGGGTCGCAAGCCTGTGACTGGGCTTAGACTTAGCCTAGAGGGAAGCAAACAGAATCGACTTGCCATTCATTTGCAGCATTTAGTTTCTCTCCCAAAGAACCTTCAACCTCACTGGGATGTACACATGGCCATTGGTGCTCCCAAGTGGCAAGGTCCTGAGGAACAAGATAGCCGTTGGTTTGAGCCAATCAAATGGAAGAACTTCTCCCACGTAAGCACTGCACCAATTGAGTACACAGAAACTAGCATTGGGGACCTCTCTGGCGTTCACATTGTCACAGGAGCTCAGCTTGGTGTTTGGGATTTTGGTGCAAAAAATGTGTTACACCTCAAGCTTCTGTTCTCTAAGGTACCAGGATGCACAATAAGGCGGTCTGTCTGGGATCACAACCCCTGCACCCCTTCTGCTGCACCAAGATCAGATGGTGCATCATCGTCTTTAACAAAGAAAACCTCCGATGATAAAAGGGATGAAAGTTCAATCCACGCTGGAAAATTGGCGAAGATTGTGGACATGACAGAAATGTCTAAAGGGCCCCAAGATATTCCTGGTCATTGGTTAGTCACAGGGGCTAAGCTTGGAGTGGAAAAAGGAAAAATTGTACTGAGGATAAAGTACTCTCTGCTTAACTATTGATTTATCTCCCTTTTTTTCCTCTTCTTTTTGGTGATATTTTCCTCTGATTTCCCTTCTCACTAGAAACTTTAGTCGAGCATTCTTTGCACAGGCAGCCTGGAGTTCTTTTATAATGTAGATTTTGTTTATTAGTCATTGAAATGATAGTCATTCTATCATTTGATTATACGAGTTCTACTTTACTATAAATTCAATTTTGTTTGCTTAAAGGACGTGATTACATTCTTGAAAGATACTGACCTGTTCTCTTTCATATTGTCTTTAGCATATTCCTTTTTTCTTTTTTCTATTTTTGACGTGTAAAAACAAGACTTCCCAGAATGTTATGTTTATCCAATGTTTCCTGTGCTAATAGCATAGTAACCTGGAAATATTATTCATCCGGTGAATTCCCAGAATGAAAATCGGAATGGAATTAAGGGTGATAGCAAATGGCCTAATGACATTAGGTATTCCGAAATGAACTCGTGAGATCAAGTTTCACTTATGGTATAGTGTTATCTTAGACGTGTGAGTTTATAGATCGTAGTAGTTCCCAAATAAAAAAAAGTGATAATAGGAAGGGAGTAATAAGCATTTTTACTCGGTAAACTTTAAAGTTTTATGTGAATTGGATCCTGAGGTTTATTTAGATCAAAGCAGAATTTACAACTTATAAATTTAGAAGTATTTATAAATTATTTATCAGTAAGATTTTTATATTGATAGTGGGATTTGAATTCATATTCTTGTGGAATATGAGCTAACTCATTACAATTTAACCAATCTATATTAGTAGTATTACACTAAGAAATATGAAATACTTTTGATTCACAAGTAATAATACACTGTTACTTCTAAAACATACAAGAATATATTATTTTATATTATTCATAAGTGATCAATATCTGAAAAAATCAACTAACAAAGCGGACCACTTGGGCGGCAATGGAATCATTTGGCCGGCTATTTGAGATGCTAAAATATTGCAGACAACACGCAGCAAATGTAAGAGTTCAATTCGTTGAAGCAACAAGTGGGGTTGTGCTACTGCTACCCCACCAGACCAAGTCATCAATCCAGCAGCTTGCTGCAATTTCTCCATTTTCTGAATTTTTATTGTACAACAGTGAGTGAACCATTGACAAGTTAACATTGGAGCTTCTACAGTTAATTTATAACATAACAAGAAGGAGCTCTTTTCTTTGTGATACTTTTGATGGGAAACATTAAATATTTTCTCAGTACGATGACATTTGTCTATAATTATTGCTGAAGTCAAGAGGGATTTCGTAAACTACTTCTTAGCCTAAAGCGGCTGCTAATGACTGAAAGATGGTGAATGATTGTGTCCAAATGAATAAAGTTATGTGTTAAATAGACCTCTTCATGTATTGGGAAGCTCCTGGATCATCCAGAAGTCTTTTCTCTTTGGAGTGATGCTTGAGTTTCATGCACTAAAGTGAAAAATATATACGTGTTCAAACCCCCAGACACTTTCTAGAAAATGATCTCTTTGATTCGCTAAGCCCATTTGTAAATTACGAATTCAAATGTCAATATCGCACTTCTGTAAAGAAGGAACTATCTTCTATATATTTTTATGTCTATAAATTATTATTCGTAAATCATTTTTTTATTTTGTCATTATTATTTTTTTTATTTTTTTATTTTCTATACTTTTTGACTTTTTGCACTACTTGAATTTATATTTTTATTTTTTTTGGCCTAAACCTTTGTTCCAATCAATATATTCTTCAATCAAAAAAGTTTTTGTTAGATAATTATCTTTCCCACGCATAACACATTGCTTGGAAAATAATCTAATTCACAAAAAAGTATACATGCATCATGATGAACCCAATTATCAGGTGTGGGACTTGAGGCTAGGCGCGTGGAAATGGATTCTCTCAATATGTTCTCATATAATCGCTCTTCATAAATAATAAGTTTCATTTGTTGGTTAGGCTAACTTCCCAAAAGGGGGGTGAATTGGGAAGATTAAAAATTTTCTACACAAAGTGAAGAAGGTGAAGAAAGCAAAGTATGATCGAAAAATAGAGTATAAAAAAGTAAGCTGAAAAAGTAGTAATAGAGAAGAAAACTCAGATATTTATCCTGGTTCGGTCTCTCCACTTGATCTACGTCCAGTCCCCAAGTCATCACTTGAGATTTTTCACTATTCTGCAAGAATTTAGTGGGCTTCTTGCAAATGCCTCAGTACACCGATGTTGCTATGTTTCTAGAGCTTCACTCAATCACTCTATGCACTCTTACAAAGTGCTTCCCAATCCCTTGTGATGTCCCCTCACAAGAATATCTATCTTCCAGATGAAGATTATATTGATTACAAGAATTGAACTCGCTTAAATAGAGTGAATATGAAAGTTAAAATACAAATATTGAAGTGTGAGAGTATAAAGCTTTGACTAAATGATTTGGCAGAGTTTCAGCATATACAAAGTTTAATTCGTTACCCACAACTTCAAATTATGTTGTATTTATAGATTTAGGTCTCAAATATCCGTTAGAGACCAAATCTATCCGTTGGAGAAGTTATCCAACGGTTACTCTGAAAAACTAATCAACCGCATTTAATGCTTCTGACATACTGAAATTCGAATTTCTGTTGGTCAACAGACAAATTTCGCAGTCACCGAAGGTTAACAGCTTCAACGTTGAAAGCCTGAAGTTCGTCTGTCATGAAGTGAAATTCGAATTTTGATATTTGAAAAATGTTTCTTCTTTGTGACATACAAATTTTCAAGTAGAAAGTTTTTCTGTTAAGTGTGAACAGTATTTTCAATTTGCTACAGTGCCTTCAAAATTTGAATTTTGGAACCCCAAAATTCGTCTGTCCGTTGCTGGTTCGTAAGTCACAGTAGCTCGTATAATTCAAAGTTTGAATTTTCAAATGTCAAAGTTCGTCTGTCAGAGAGACCTCTTTTCAGACTAACATCAAAATTCGAATGTATAAATACTGTCATTCGTATGTCAACATATCATTCTAACAGACTCACAAGCTTAGTTTCTGAAATTCGAATTTTCATGTTCAAAGTTCGTCTGTCAGTGAGTAATTTTGAGATCCAATCTAAACTTGGTTTCAGATGAGCTTTGACATATTTTCTGACTAATTTATTTAGTTTTCATAAGTTTCATTTTGTCTGAAATTCGAATTTTCAAAATCAAAGTTCGTCTGTTGCTAAAAGTTTCTTTCAGACACTTATGAAAATTCAAATTTTGCCAAACCAAAATTCGTCTGTCAGAGAAGCATCTCTTCAGACTTATTCAGTTTTAACTCGAAATTCGAATTTCCAAAGCCAAAGTTCGAATTTCCAACATGACAGTTCAATATAAACCTTTCAAACTTTGTCTGTTGGTGGGTATTTTTCAAATATTCCATGATTTAACATAGAATCAAGGTTTTAAAACATCTTTTCACCAAATCAAAGTCTTTTACTCAAATTAAAACATAACTAAACAACCTACATCTATTCTTGCACAGATTTATCCAGAATTTCTTCACTTGAATTCATTTGAGCACCTTTGATATCTTTATTCTAAGCTCTTGAAGGTTGATTTGGAATCATCAAAACTTCTTGATTCAACATTCTCCCCTATTTTAATGACGAAAAAATAACTTACAAACTGGATTAGTACTTGGGTTTGCTTTAACAAGCTCCCCCTCAACATATGCATCATATTTCAAAAGATATCATATACAATAGATCATGTGAAGGAATTCAAAGAATAATAAGAACAGATCATTGCGACCAAAGAATTCTTTCATTTAAACACATGTTGCTTTACAGAGATCAAATCAAAGTTCTTTTAAATACTCAAATCAAATACAAAACACAATCAAAACAAACATCTGAGACATAACAAGAGAACTCAAGCCTAAATTCTAATCACTTCTGCTTTGGCTTGGTCTTCTTGCTGTAAGTCTTTCCAGATGGCTTAGCAGCAGATTTTCCAGTTCTTCCAGTTTGCTTACTCTTCTCCCCCTTTTTGGCATCAGCAGGAAGGTGAACAAAATCAGCCGGAGGAGGGATCTGAGAAACTGGAATAGCTTGGAGGGGCATAGGATCAAAAGGAATATTAGGCTCAGAAGGCTCAGAATCCTTATCATCAGAGACCTCAAGAAGCTCTTGCATCTCTTGTCTGGAAAGAGCCAATTGAGCCCTTTGTTCTTCTGAGAGACCATATGCAGAGAGAGATGAAGGAGCATGGTCATCAGAACGGAACATTTCTTCAAGCCTTCTTCCTTGAGCTTGCAAGAATGCATTGCGAGCAATAGCTTCATAATCAACAACAGGCACAATGCTTCTCTCTTCATTGTTGGCAACCTCCAATATTGATGAAGTGGAAATGGCTGCCACTAGTCTTTCAACTTGCTCAGATTCTTGAGTGGAAAGAATTGAATCCTGAGCATCTTTTGGAATGGGCTCATGGGGGCCTGTTTCCTGAGATCCTTCTTCTTCCAAACCATAGTCCAAGGTGGACCAGGACTTGGTGTCCTCATTGTACCAGCAGGCTCAGTACCATCTTCATCATCATCATCATGCTCAGAAGAGGCAAGCTCGAAGAGGCTTGAAGGCTCAGGAGTTGGAGACTGAACAGGCACAGAGACCCCTGGCTGAGGTGGAGCTGATATGGTAGGAATTGCACTCCGAATATCTTCATAGGCATCAGCAACCACCTTCATGTTCTTTGTCAACTGATAAATCTGATCTTGCAGATGAGCAAATTTGGTATTTTGCTCATCCCTGATGCTAAGAATGAGTGTAGACAGGCTGTCATACAACTTAGTGATCTTGGTTGGCTTGGCACGAGAGGAGGGAGTAGATGGAATGTGAGTAGGCTTCGATGGAGATGGGACAAGCAGAGAAGGCTGTGGTGTAGGTCTGGCAGGAGCCTCAGAGGTACCTTCTTGCTGTTGGGAGACACCTTCAACAAAGAAAAGGTCTTCAGATTTTCCTGCTCCCTTCCCAACCCATCTTCCTTCATTTCTTTCAATTCCCATCCTTTGAAGTTCTTCTTCCTTGAAGATCTCAGTGGGTTTCCCTTTCCCCTTCTCTAGATGCTGAATTCTAGCATATTGCAGAATTCTGGAAATGATAGCTGCATAGGGGAGTGTTGAGTCTTTCCTCTGATCCCTTGCCTTGATCATGCGTTGAAGTATGATATGACCCATGTTGATGAGCTTTCCACGCATGATTGCTGCCATGACATGTGCCTCTGCCCTTGTGATCAGATTGAAGCTGCCTCCTTTGTTGAATATGATTCTAGACACTATGTAGTGTAGGATCCTCACTTGGGCACTGAGGTCTGTGGGCTTCAGCAGGTTTATGGTTGGCCAGTTTTCCTTTCTTCTGAACAATGTGCTCGGAATTGTGCTCTCCTTGTAGTTCAGAAAGGAGCCACCTTCTTCATCTGTAGTATCTGCCTCATCCATATATCCAGAGGCAGTGATGTCAATCTTGAGGCCATCTTGCCCTGGAATTTCCAGCACTTCATTGAAGGTCTCATCTGTGAGTCAGATGGTCCTTGATATGAGATTAACCTCCCACTTCTTCTTCTTGCTGTTGTACTTCAAGGAGCCATACCAAGACTTAACTACCTCATCATCATACATCTCCAATATCTCTAATAGATTCTTATATCTCAACATCCATATTCCAGCATCAAAATTGTTTGATACTAAGAAATCTTCCAAGTTCACACAATGAGGCTTAATTACCTTTTTATTGGCAAACTTGGTAGAGAATTCCTCTTGAATCTGTGGAGTGCTCCATAATGGCAGTGTAGTGAGTTGATATTCTCCAGATTCAGTACTTGAGGAGGAAGTGGAAGCAACATTCTCAGCAGCAACAGGAATAGGGACTGAAGGCTCTGCTTTCTTCGAGGAAGAGGGTCCAGCTTTCTTTGATTCACCCTTTGATGTGGTTTTCTGACGTTTGGAAGGAGTTCCCTTGTTTGATTCGGCCTTTCTCTTTGGTTTTTCCCCCTCTTTTGAGGCATATTGGGATTTGACCGATCTCTTTGGACGAGCCTCTCCTTTTCTAGCTTCAGGATTCTTTACTCTTGCCATTTTTGGGGATGAAAGATTCAGAATGAGGCAGAGAATGGGTTTATAAGGTGCGAAAATCAGTTTAAACGGTGGAAAATGAAGATTTTCGGTCAGAATTTAAGAGCATTGATGAGAGGATTTGAATAGACTCAGAGAGGATAAGAGTAGGGTTGCGTCTGTTCAGAGGAAAACTGTCAGTTTTAACGTAAGTAACCACCTGACAGACAAATTTTGAGGGGTTAAAATTCAAACTTCGGGCAGTTAAAAGTTAAACCGTTCAGTAAAACTTATTGACAGATGAATTTTCTTCTGAAAGTTCATCTGACAGAGGCTTGGTTCAAGCAACACAACATGAACAGACGAACTTTGTTCCAACAAAGTTCAAATTTTGAAAAGTAAACATCAAACAGCAATCAAATCACCAAACAACAGACGAACTATCCATATTAAACTTCATCTTTCAAAGATTCAACAAGAAGATCATGCTTCAATAGATGAATTTTAAGTCAGAAATTCGAATTTCTTTACTTTGTGAAAGTTTTCCAACATTCGTATATTAAGAGATAAACATTAGTATAATCATCATGTTGGACAAACATAACTTTGAAATTTTTGTTCTTGAAAATTTGAACTTTCAAGGTCCAACAGACGAATTTCGAGGCATCACCTAGAACTATTCCAACTTATAACAGGCCGAAGTTCGTCTGTTGGTTACCCAAATTCTAATGTTGACCATGCTGACTTGTTTAGAAACACATTTTATCAAGGAAATTCATCTAACA
The DNA here is from genome assembly GCA_026686845.1 of Adenanthera pavonina. Taxonomy (NCBI): domain Eukaryota; kingdom Viridiplantae; phylum Streptophyta; class Magnoliopsida; order Fabales; family Fabaceae; genus Adenanthera; species Adenanthera pavonina. Next base: position 17,887,574 of record JAIVEN010000002.1, on the reverse strand, counting down.
CACAACTAAGATACGAATTGCAACTTTAAAAACTTACAGAATGGATCCAGAAACTCAGAATTTTTGCCAGTTTCTTCATTTTTTGATTGTTTCATTCTGGTGTGCTCCATTTTTCAGATTTATTGCCATTGAATCTCATGAGGAGCACCTGCAACTTGAATTAAACACACTTCGATGCTAAAGTTAGAATTAATTTAATGTTGGAAAATCCAAAAACAGAATCGCACACGGATTTACTTATAGTTCATTGGGATTTACCATACCCAATTCGCTTCTAATTTTACAATGTCTATCTTCTGATAGAGGCTTTGTCAAGATATCTACAACTTGATCCTCAGTTGGGATGTACTCTAGTCTGATTTCTCCTTTCAAAACATGATCCCTTATGAAGTGGTGCCTAACTTCAATATGTTTTGTCGTTGAATGCATGACAGGATTCTTTGTGATATTAATGGCACTTTGGTTGTCACACATGATTGGTATTTCCTTCATCTCAACCTCAAGATCTTCAAGTTGCTGTTTCATTCGTATATTAAGAGATAAACATTAGTATAATCATCATGTTGGACAAACATAACTTTAAAATTTTTGTTCTTGAAAATTTGAACTTTCAAGGTCCAACAGACGAATTTCGAGGCATCACCTAGAACTATTCCAACTTATAACAGGCCGAAGTTCGTCTGTTGGTTACCCAAATTCTAATGTTGACCATGCTGACTTGTTTAGAAACACATTTTATCAAGGAAATTCATCTAACACACAACTAAGATACGAATTGCAACTTTAAAAACTTACAGAATGGATCCAGAAACTCAGAATTTTTGCCAGTTTCTTCATTTTTTGATTGTTTCATTCTGGTGTGCTCCATTTTTCAGATTTATTGCCATTGAATCTCATGAGGAGCACCTGCAACTTGAATTAAACACACTTCGATGCTAAAGTTAGAATTAATTTAATGTTGGAAAATCCAAAAACAGAATCGCACACGGATTTACTTATAGTTCATTGGGATTTACCATACCCAATTCACTTCTGATTTTACAATGTCTATCTTCTGATAGAGGCTTTGTCAAGATATCTACAACTTGATCCTCAGTTGGGATGTACTCTAGTCTGATTTTTCCTTTCAAAACATGATCCCTTATGAAGTGGTGCCTAACTTCAATATGTTTTGTCATTGAATGCATGACAGGATTCTTTGTGATATTAATGGCACTTTGGTTGTCACACATGATTGGTATTTCCTTCATCTCAACCTCAAGATCTTCAAGTTGCTGTTTCATCCAAATGATTTGGGCACAACAGCTTCTAGCTGCAACATACTCAGCCTCTACTGTGGATAAGGCTACACTGTTTTGCTTCTGGCTACACTGTTTTGCTTCTTGCTAAACTATGAAACCAAGGATCCTCCAAGAAACTGACATGTTCCACTTGTGCTTTTTTCTGTTAGTTTTGGATCCTGCAAAGTCAGCATCAGTGTATCCTTTGAGATCTTCTCCATTGCCCTTTGGATACCAAAGACCCATCTGTGAAGTTCCAATGAGATATCTGAAGATACGCTTCACAGCAGTTGCATGGGTTTCCTTGGGACATGACTGAAATCTTGCACACATACAGACACTAAACATGATGTCAGATCTGCTGGCAGTTAGGTACAGTAAGGATCCAATCATTCTTCTGTACTGTGTTATGTCAAATAATTTCCCTTCTTCATCCATATCCAGTTTGATTGTAGTAGCTATAGGTGTTCCCATTGGCTTGACATTTTCCATTCCAAACATCTTTAGCAATTCCTTCAGATACTTGGATTGGTTGAGGAAGATACCATCATCACACTGCCTGATTTGCAATCCAAGGAAGAAGTTGAGTTCACCCATCATGGACATTTCGAATTCTCCCTACATTAACTTAGAAAAATTCTTACAAAGAGATTCATTAGTAGCACCAAATATAATATCATCAACATAGATTTGAACAATAAGTAAATCTTTATTCTCTTTCTTAGTAAATAAAGTTGTATCTACTTTTCCTCTGTTGAACCCCTTTTCAGTTAGAAAATTATTCAATCTTTCATACCATGCTCTAGGGGCCTGTTTTAAACCGTAAAGAGCTTTCTTCAGTTTATAAACATGATTTGGTTTTGTAGAGTCCTCAAAACCTGGAGGTTGGTCTACATAAACCTCTTCCATGATATATTCATTTAGAAAGGCACTCTTTACATCCATTTGATATAACAAGATATTTTTCAAGCATGCATATGCTAACAGAATTCTAATTGCTTCTAATCTAGCTATTGGAGCAAAGGTTTCCTCAAAATCAATACTTTCTTCCTGATTATATCCTTTAGCAACCAGTCTAGCTTTATTTCTGATTATTGATCCTGGCTCATCAAGTTTATTTCTAAAAACCCATTTGGTACCAATAACAGGATGATTTTTAGGTATGGGCACTAAATCCCAAACTTGATTTCTTTCAAATTGATTCAATTCATTTTGCATAGCTAAAATCCAGTATTCATCTGTTAAAGCTTCCTCAGTACATTTAGGTTCAATTTGAGAAATAAAAGCACAGTTTATCATTTGATCCCTTAACTGTTTTCTGGTTTTAACTTTCTCTTGAACATTCCCTATCACTTGATCAACATGATTATTCCTTTGATATCTCCAAGCTCTAGGGAGTTCTTGAGGCATTTTTTCATCATTTTCTTCTTCAAAATCTTTCTCCTGAATATCTTCCTCTATGTTAATAGATTCAGATATCTTTGGAGGGTTAATTTTACTTTCATCAGAAAGATTTAAATCCTTAAAGTTTGGAATAAGATCATCTTTACCAGTGACATGGTTGGAAACAGTTTCATTTTCAATGAATACTACATGCACAGATTCTTCTACTAATGTAGACTTTTTATTAAAAACTCAATATGCTTTACTCCTATTAGAATAGCCCAGAAATATACCTTCATCAGATTTGGCATCAAACTTACCCAAACTCTCCTTTCCATTGTTGTGGATGAAGCACTTGCAGCCGAACACATGGAGATGTGAGAGATTTGGCTTTCTTCCTTTGTATAGCTCATAAGGAGTCTTCCCAAGGATTGGTCTGATGTAGGCTCTGTTTATGATGTAGCTTGCTGTGTTTACTGCATCAGCCCAGAATACTTGAGAGAGTTCATTTTCATTCAGCATAGCTCTAGCCATTTCTCCAATTGTTCTGTTCTTCCTTTCTACTACTCCATTTTGCTGAGGAGTTCTTGGAGCTGAGAAGTTGTGATCAATTCCATGCTCATTGCAATACTCCAGGAAATATGAGTTCTCAAATTCTCCTCCATGATCTGACCTGATAGACACAATGGAAATACCTTTCTCATTTTGCACTTTCTTGGCTAAGGTTACAAATGCATCAAAGGTATCACTTTTAGAGGAAAGGAACAATGTCCATGTAAATCTAGAGTAATCATCCACAATTACAAGTACATACAGATTTCCACCAAGACTTTTTACCCTAGATGGACTAATTAAATCCATATGCAGTAGTTCTAGTGGTCTAGTTGTGGTGACTACGTTTTTGGGTTTAAAAGAAGATTTAGTTTGTTTTCCTCTTAGGCATGCATCACATTCTTTGTCCTTTTCAAAAGTAATTTTTGGCAGGCCAGTGACTAACTCGTTTTTAACCAGTTTTGAAAGTTGATTCATGTTAACATGAGCTAGTCTTCTATGCCACAACCAACTATCATTATCCTAACTAATCAAACAGACAGAATCTAAGGGAGGAAGTTCATCAAGGTCAATAGTATAGCAGTTACCATCCCTTTGAGCTTTGAGGATCACTTTGTGATCACTTTTTCTGATGACCAGGCAAAACTTTGAGTCAAATAGCACCCAGTTTCCTTTGTCACATGTCTGGCTCATACTTAGCAGATTGTGGTTGAGGCCAATCACAAACAGCACCTCTTCAATGGATGTTTCAGGATTTTTGCCCACAATGCCAATGCCAACTATTTTGCCATATTGGTCACCTCCAAAGGTCATCTTTCCTCCTTTTTTGTCTCTAACGGTGATGAACTTCTCCTTGTCACCGGTTATGTGACTTGAGCAGGCACTGTCCACATACCATTTATTGCTCTTTCTAGCTTTGAGACAGACCTGCAAAACAAAGTTCATATTTTTCTTTTAGGTACCCAAATTTGCTTGGGTCCTTTTCTGTCAGTAGTTTTTTCCCTAGATACAGATGTACCCTTGGGAATCCATTTAACCTTCCTGTTAAGTTCATTTTTCTTTATAGCACATGAACTGGAAATAGGCCCCTTTTTGTTACAGAAGTGACAAGTGGTAAAGGGACTGCTGGATTGAGAAGCAGGAAGAAAACAATGCAGATAATATTTTTGTTTTGCATGCCTTGGTTGATTATATGATTCAATGTGATGTGACATATGATCTTTCTTTCTATTGCTGTCAGCATGCACAAAATGTCTCATGTACACATTCTGATTTTTTTTCCTAATCTTTTCTTTTATAGCACAAGGATCATAACCAAGTCCAGCTTTTCCCTGTGAAATTCTTTGACTTCCCATTAAAGCAAACAACATATCTTTACCTTTAGTTAGCCTAGACATGCTTTTCACTAAATAATCATTGGTTTGCTTTAGTTCAATGCATGATTTACAGCAGGCAGCTCAGCAATAGGTAAAGAAGCAACTTCAGAAATGTTGCATTGAGCTTCCAGTTTGTTAATCTTTTTCTTAGCTAGTTTCAGTTCTTTAGCAACCTTAACAAACTCATCATGCAGCTCATGAAATGCATCCAGTAGTTCAGAATAGGAAGGTTCAGATTATATACCTCATCTTCTTGATCACTGCTGCATGAGATTTCAGCTTCTTCAGAGGCAAGTGCCATCAGACAGATGTTGGCAATTTCATCTTCATCATCTTCTTCCTTATCTGAGCTGTTGCCCCATATTGATGAAATGTAAGCTCTCTTCTTCTTGCCTTTGTCTACAGCTTTCTTTTCTTTCTCTTGATTTTTGAGGAATTGTGGACAATCCCATTTAATATGTCCCTGCTTTTTGCACTCATAGCAAGTGACAGGCTCTTTTGCTTCTCTCTTGCTATCTCCAGCTGCTCCTTTCTTGAAGATTTTCTTGTTTCTCTTGTTGCTGTAGAATCTTCTGAATTTTCTGACCATCATAGCCAGAGTTTCTTCATCTAGCTCATCTCCATCATCATATTCTTCTTCTTTTTCCTCAGCAGCTTTGAGAGCAAGACCTTTCTTCTTTTTGTCTTGTCCAGCCTCCTTGAGAGCCTTCATTTTTCCTTCATACTCCTCAAGGCTGCCAAAAAGAGCTGTGACAGAGGCCATTGATTCTCCTCTGGCTTCCTCTATTGCTGTTACTTTGGGTTGCCATTCCAGAGGGAGAGCTCTGAGGATCTTCCTTACTTTTTCTGTTTGAGTGTACTCCTTTCCCAGGCTCTTTAGTTGATTCACAATGAGGGTGAATCTCTTCTGTAGCTCTTTTACATTCTCTCCTTCAGCCATTCTGAAACTTTCGTATTCTCCAATGCATGTATTTAGTTTATTTTTCCTGACTCCAGTTGTTCCTTCATGAGCAATCTGCAGGGTGTCCCACATTTTCTTGGTAGTGGAGCATTGTGAGACTCTATAGAATTCGTCTTGATTCAAAGCACTGACCAAACAGTGTTTTGCCTTGAAGTTCAACAAGACTCTCCTTCTATCTTCCTCATTCCATTCAGCTTCTGGCTTCTCTCTGTACATTCCATCATCTTCTAAGGCCGTTGGGACAAAGTCTCCCTTCTGAATGACTGACCAGATGTCCAGGTCAATTGACTGGAGATAGATTTGAATCCTCATCTTCCAGTAACCATAGTGTTCTCCACTGAAGCTAGGTGGTTTATTTGTGTTGTTCCTTTCTGGTAATATGCTTTCTCCTAAGCCAGCCATTTTAATTCCCGGACTGTGAGATCCTTTGATTGGGAATCTGGGCTCTGATACCACTTGTTAGTTAGGCTGACTTCCCAAGAGAGGGGGTGAATTGGGAAGATTGAAAATTTTCTGCACAAAGTGAAGACGGTGAAGAAAGCAAAGTATGATCGAAAAACAGAGTATAAAAGAGTAAGTTGAAAAAGTAGTAATAGGGAGAAGAAAACTCAGATATTTATCCTGGTTCGGTCTCTCCACTTGACCTACGTCCAGTCCCCAAGTCACCACTTGAGATTTTCCACTATTCTGCAAGAATTCAGTGGGCTTCTTGCAAATGCCTCAGTACACTTACGTTGCTCTGTTTCTAGAGCTTCACTCAATCACTCTATGCACTCTTACAAATGCTCCTCAATCTCTTGTGATGTCCCCTCACAAGAATATCTATCTTCCAGATGAAGATTAGATTGATTACAAGAATTGAACTCTCTTAAATAGAGTGAATATGAAAGTTAAAGTACAAATATTGAAGTGTGAGAGTATAAAGCTTTGACTAAATGATTTGGCAGAGTTTCAGCATATACAAAGTTTAATTCGTTACCCACAACTTTAAATTATGTTGTATTTATAGATTTAGGTCTCAAATATCTGTTAGAGACCAAATCTATCCGTTGGAAAAGTTATCCAACGGTTACTCTGAAAAACTGATCAACCACATTTAATGCTTCTGACATACTGAAATTCGAATTTTGGTTGGTCAACAGACAAATTTCGCAGTCACCGAAGGTTAACAGCTTCAACGTTGAAAGCCCGAAGTTCGTCTGTCATGAAGTGAAATTCGAATTTTGATATTTGAAAAATGTTTCTTCTTTGTGACATACAAATTTTCAAGTAGAAAGTTTTTCTGTTAAGTGTGAACAGTATTTTCAATTTGCTACAGTGCCTTCAAAATTTGAATTTTGGAACCCCAAAATTCGTCTGTCCGTTGCTGGTTCGTAAGTCACAGTAGCTCGTATAATTCAAAGTTTGAATTTTCAAATGTCAAAGTTCGTCTGTCAGAGAGACCTCTTTTCAGACTAACATCAAAATTCGAATTTATAAATACTGTCATTCGTATGTCAACATATCATTCTAACAGACTCACAAGCTTAGTTTCTGAAATTCAAATTTTCATGTTCAAAGTTCGTCTGTCAGTGAGTAATTTTGAGATCCAATCTAAACTTGGTTTCAGATGAGCTTTGACATATTTTCAGACGAATTTCTTTAGTTTTCATAAGTTTTATTTTGTCTGAAATTTGAATTTTCAAAATCAAAGTTCGTCTGTTGCTAAAAGCTTCTTTCAGACACTTATGAAAATTCAAATTTTGCCAAACCAAAATTCATCTGTCAGAGAAGTATCTCTTCAGACTTATTCAGTTTTAACTCGAAATTCAAATTTTTAAAGTCAAAGTTCGAATTTCCAACATGACAGTTCAATATAAACCTTTCAAACTTCGTCTGTTGGTGGGTATTTTTCAAATATTCCATGATTTAACATAGAATCAAGGTTTTAAAACATTTTTTCACCAAATCAAAGTCTTTTACTCAAATTAAAACATAACTAAACAACCTACATATATTTTTGCACAGATTTGTCCAGAATTTCTTCACTTGAATTCATTTGAGCACATTTGATATCTTTATTCCAAGTTCTTGAAGGTTGATTTGGAATCATCAAAACTTCTTGATTTAACATCATTTTGATTGAATAGTTTAAAAAAGAGTTTATAAATGGACAATATAGTTTGGTTTAATAGCCTGTATTTATTATTACCAATGAAATGCTTTTAAAAATAAGGTCAATGCTTATTTATGGTGATGACTAAATGAATGATATATAAACTAAGTTTAATGTGATAATTAAATCTTTCACCATTCAAATCAAATGGATAGATAAAATTGTATATGGAGAGACGTATAAAAAGAAATTATGAAAAGATGCAAAATTGATATCGTGTTGGAGGTCTTTGTATATATAATCATGTGGCGCAGGGGGTCTATATATTTAAACTTTGCTTTGTATTCCATATGCCCTAGATATGAGTGATGTGTTCATTTTATACATGTAAAATATCCACATTTAAGTTTTAAATTGTATTTAAATATATTTATATTGATATATTTTAACATGATTTGATATATTTTTGTGTTTCATGGTGTTATAGGCTCATTTGGAAGTATTCAGAGTAAAAACGTTACAAATTGTTTATACTGAAAAGTTTTAACACCCTTTGGTATTTTGATTATAACTCTCACATCTGAACTCTGATTGAGGTGATTTAATATGCGTTGGAAATCTAAGACATAGATTTATAACTTTTATGTTTGAGTTTTCCCAAATTTCAACGTTATCATGGTGAAAATCGAACTCAAAATGTCAACACAAGCTAATGACTTTCTGAAGTTGAACGAAGCAGTGTCTATAGCTTGGCATTCACTCGGCACTGGGTCAAACTCATCTGGCACCTGGTCAACGCGAATTTCTTGATTTTCTGGCTTTCAGAATCACCCGGCACCATATTTGTTGATTTTATGGTCACTCGGCGTCGGGTCAAGCAATAAAAGTCCATAAAAACATGTTTTTGACATGTTTTTGTGATATTTTAAACTTTTATGGACTTCTAAATTTTTTCTATATAAAGAGACATGATAGAAACATAAGGAGAGATTCAGAAACACACTCAGAGGCTAGAGAACACGATTCAAACACATTTGGGAGCAACTAGGAGTATCTTATAGAAAAAGAGTAAGGAGATATAGGGAGTATTAGAGATAGATTCATTCTCTTATACTATAACTCTTTCTTCTTATTATTTTTACTATAATTTGAGATTTTAGTTTTGATTTGATTTCTAATTCCATGAGTAGCTAAATTTCCTAGTCAGGAGTAGGGATGTAGTCTAACTGGGATGGATTGAATTTATTTCTCTAGTTAAGACTCTATTGATTTGTTCTTCAAGTTATATTTAAATTGTTTCTTTATTATATTTATCTCTTTTATTCGTTCATATGAATTTTATACTTGATCAATATAGAATCTAATTAATGGATAAATTTGATGGACTGAGAGATGAAGAGTGAACCTAGATCTAGAGAGATAAATATAAATAATTAATCTAGAGATAGAATTAGAAATTCGTGGTGATATACGTTGTAGTTTTCAAGGTTTAATTAGAAATTTTAGTTATACGAAAGCGAATTGAATCCTTATTAAATAAGAATTAATTGACTGTTAGGTAATTAGGATGCTTTAGAAATAACAGTCACTATAATTATGCAGAGTCTAACTAAGGAATAGAATCTAGTTATCTCATAAGATAAATCCTGATCCCTTGACGCTTCTAGAATTAAATCAAAACTTAGACATCGTTTTGTTTTCTATTTCTTCTCTTTTTAATTTAAATTCTTAATTTAATTATCTCTTATTTTTGGGATTAAAAGTTTGGACTAACAAATTTATTGCCTCCTTTAGGTTCGACCTCTAAAAACATCTGAAAATTTTTTATTACTGCGATCGACCCTGTATACTTGCAGGATCCCGATCAATGAGACTGGAGTTATATTCTAGAATTGGGTATAAAACTAGAAATTTTAATTAGATAAAATGTATTAGTTGATCAAAATTTTTTCTTTTTTGAAAATTCCCAAGTAATTGGCAGACAGTGAGATTATGTAATATATTTTTTTATGTACTAGTTGCCCATCTCTTGATTATGATTGTGTTATAGGGCATATAACAAACGGCTTAAGCTCCATTTGGTATTCTTGATTGAAAATGGAAAAGGATTTCATTGCACCAAGTAGAATATACTACCTAGAATCTTGGGTATGCCTCGCATAAATTTAACAGTAGTGGAATATAATTACATAAGAAATGGGCAATTTCCTTTTCAAAATTACATATCAGCTGCTGCTAGCCAGCGAAGTCCTTGAAGAGAAATAGACTACCAGCTTGGACCCTTCCTCTTCTGAAGTCGGCAGAATCAATGTAACGGCATTTTGCATTCGAACAAGAACCCTGCTTAATTTCTTCAAACTATAAAATTCATGAAGAATTATTTTCCTTTTTTTTTAATACAAAAAAAGTTAGTTGAGTTAGGTTCCATACTAACCAAGATTAGGATATGCATCACAACTCAAAACGCTTAAAGAAGTACTAGAAGTATGGTCAAGTTTTTACTAACTGAAGTACTAGAAGTATGGTCAAGTTTTTACTAACTGAATCAACTTTTATTGGTAATGAATTATTATTATTATTCTTTTTTTTTTTTGGTTTTGATCGAGAATGTATTGGGTTTTAAGCAATAAAGAATTGGTCAGCAACCATCCATCATTATCGTTTGAGTCATTTGATGTACACAGAATTTTTTTTTTTTAATGTGCCTGCTAAGTTGAGTGCATATATATGTGAAGAGTTTAATCTTGCTCGCTGCCACCTAGTTCTGCTTTTTCATTTGAATTAAGCTGAGTGAAGGCCTCATTTGCAGAGCCATGGTATATATAATTTTCTTCCGTAGAAGATCCAGAGTGCTAGTCAGTCATTTTGAGCTTATTGTTAATTACTTGTTATATATGTTTGTTTATTTGCATGCAGGAAAACTCAGAGCAAGTTGTTGATGGTAAGATGGAGCAGATGCAGGAGGAGAAAGCAGCGCTGGTTGTGGCTGATAAAGTAGATTGGAAAGGAAGAAAAGCTCTCAAATTTGAACATGGAGGAATGAAAACAAGCTTGCTCATACTAAGTACGTATAATCTCTTCTCACTATTCACAGACTCGAAAGTCAACAGCTAGCTAGCATGTGATGACATGAACACAAACGAACAATACCACAGTTCTTAAGTTGTGCTGTGTTCCACTTTGTTTTCTGGAGTTTCCCTGGCAAACAAAGAAGAAAATGAGAATAAGCAAATGATGATTATGGAAACCACATGATTTCACTATGTATGAAAACAATATGTTACGACAGTTACGTGGTGGTAAACGTAAAGAGTTTATTTCATCAAAATATATGTATTACAATACCATATATATCTCCCCATTTATACTAATAAAAGAGTTATGTAAAACAAAGAAACTAATACTCCTTTGTAACACAATATCTATAGTGTAATTTGAGTGCGGATATATATTTATATATATACAGCGACGTTCGGATTCGAGAACTTGGCAACGTTCTCGCTGGCAGTGAACTCGGTGACATACTTCTATGGAATAATGCATTTTGATCTGGTTGATTCTGCTAATATGCTCACCAACTACATGGGCACAAGTTACTTACTCGCCCTCCTCGTTGCCGTCGTCGCTGATACTTGGTTTGGCAGATTCAAAGCCGTTATCGTCTCTGGTTGCTTTGAGTTTTTGGTAGGTTCATGATCACCCCTTCAAATATTCTTCATCCTCCCATATTATTTCTTAATCACTATTACTAAATCTAGTGTCGCATATAATTAAAGTGTTAATCTGTCATGATTTTATAAAAGACCGGATTGGATCCTATGCATTTACATGAAGTTCGAGATGGGACGTGCTGTTAATTACCATTCGTAAACATTAAGTTTTTTTTTTGTTTTTAATATGTATACTTTTTGTTTTTTATAGTAATATGATATTGATGATTATCACTATTTGTTTATTCCTAGTAATTCTTTTGGTGGGAAGCATTTCCTTCTTTTAACTTGTTAATAGGTACTTCTTACGTTCGTTCTTTAGGTATGAAGGCACAGGATATATGAAAGTTTCAGAATTAATTTAGACTTATATTGGCTAACATGTCAACAAAATATATAATTCAAAATCATTTCTGAAAGTAACAAGAGACCAATGCTTGGGAACAAAATGGACCATGGTCCCCTCACTGATTTTTTTTTAAATTTATAATTTTAGTCCAATGTCAAACACATGTAATTAATTAAATAAGTACATAAAATGGTCGTACAAATAAATGTCTTAGAATATTAGTTACTTGAAATTTTATATACAATTAATATCATAGGATATACCGTAATGTTCTGAACGTTAAACACACAGTGCAAAAAGAAAAATGTTAAAATACTAGTGAATATAAAATCTGAAACATGTCCCTATCTCTACTTAACATCTGCTACTAATCTTTGCTATGAAATATTTATAATTCATACATCATATATGTATTTAAGACCATTTTTTTTACTTCAATAATTCACCTTGGGTTCCTCACCAGGTATACCTACCAGATCTCTATCATTTTAGATAGAATGAGGGGCCTCATAAAACACTACATAACATTGATTTATGTAAGATAAATTTTTTATTATTGATGTCTTGCAAATGCGTCCGCATGTATGTACATCAAGTTTTACATGAAGTTGTGAATTAGTAATCACAAGAATAGTAAAGCTTTCCCGAGGATACTGATTATGTTAACACGGCACCTACGAGTTATACACTTATTGGTTGGTAAAAAGAGTTTTGCAATACATATCAAAGATCACATAACATTGAAAATTCAAGTCAGTAATTCAGAAGAAATGAAGCATAAAAATGTGAAGCAATATATATATATATATATACATCTGATGGCTTGATGAATGATGTCGCAGGGACTAGCGCTGCTAACAATTCAAGCACACTATCCCCACCTGAAGCCACCACCTTGCATAATGGCAGATCTACGATCACACTGCGAGACACTCAGTGGCAGCCATAAAGCCCTTCTCTTCGTCGGCCTCTATCTCTTGGCCTTTGGCAGTTCCGGAATCAAAGCTTCGCTCCCCTCACATGGCGCCGATCAGTTCAACGACAATGATCCCAAAGAAGCCTCCCAAATGTCCACCTTCTTCAACTATCTCTTGGTCGCCGTTTGCCTTGGCGGCGCCATCAGCTTGACGCTCATTGTCTACGTTCAAGACAACAAAGGTTGGGATTGGGGTTTTGGGATCTCCACCATCGCTATCTTCTTGGGTGTCATCATCTTTGCCTCCGGATTGCCTCTCTATCGCATTCAGATTGTTCGAGGAACTAGTGGTATCATTGAGATCTTGCAGGTAATTAACCTCATTGCTAGCTTTGCCTATGTGTATATATGCCTGAATTTTATTACTCTATCTTCAAAATATTATTATTTTTTAGTTTGATATTTAAAAGATTATATATAAACGTTCACCTCGCTTTACAAATACAATCAATTCTTACCATCCTTACTTACTAAAGTTGACGTATGTATGTCAAGTAAGTGATAGGTCACATATACTTATATCAATCAAGCATGATATGCGAATTTGTAATTTCTTGTGTCCCACTAAGAACTTTTTAATATGGTCACCACATGTAGAATATTTTAGTCTTATTAGTAACAGTTGCTTTTAATAATTTTTGAAATTAATCTCTTAGATGGAAGGAGTATATATACACATAACGCAGATACTCTAGGGGATAAGAAGATGCCACCAAATACATTTCCTTCTATTAATGCCACGGCAGCTTATCTTGTGGCATCTCATAAATCTTGAAATGGAAAACCATGTTGAGGTCAATATATTTGAAAGAACAGCCATAAGTAATTCCTCCTTAATTTGCAATGAATAATTTGAGAATGATATTTTCTCAGTGGTCAGCTTCATCAAATGTTTTAGGATCCAAACTGTATAGATCAAATTGTTTATTTTAATTTCTGCTCATGCAATTTTCAGGTCTTTGTTGCTGCATTTCGGAACATGAATCTTCCCCTTCCTGAAGACCCTGCAGAACTCTATGAGCTTGAACGGGACAAAGAAGCTGCTAAGGATACAGAATTCTTACCTCACAGAGACATTTACAGGTCCAGTCCCACACACATATATTTCACCTTTATATTCTCAGGAATTCTTGTGTACATCACATATTCACATATTCAATCTGCACTATCTGACATTTAGGCCTCGCCTATGCTGATTAAATCTTCAACTAGCTAAGGGACTAATGTGCAATCATTGGTTCTAAATTATAGTCCCTTTATTCACAGGTTCTTGGACAAAGCAGCCATCCAAACCAAACCCACAACAGAAGTTAAGAATTCTGAGGCTCCAAACCCATGGAAACTTTGCAGGGTTACCCAAGTGGAGAACGCTAAGATCATCTTAGGCATGATCCCAGTGTTCTGCTGCACAATCATCATGACTCTGTGCCTAGCTCAGCTCCAAACCTTCTCCATCCAACAAGCCCGATCAATGGACACCCATATCTCCAAATCTTTTAAAGTCCCAGCAGCATCCCTCCCAATCATCCCAATCATTTTCCTGATCATCATTGTCCCCATCTATGATCACATTTTCGTTCCTGTTTTTCGCCAAATCACAGGCATCCCCACAGGAATCACTCACTTGCAGCGCATAGGAGTTGGCCTCATACTCTCCTGCATCTCCATGGCCATCTCTGCAGTAACTGAAGTAAAGAGAAAACAGGTGGCTAGAGATCACAATATGCTTGATGCTATACCAGTACTTCAGCCATTGCCCATGAGCACATTCTGGCTTTCCTTTCAGTACTTTGTGTTTGGCATTGCTGACATGTTTACCTATGTGGGGCTGCTTGAGTTCTTCTACTCAGAGGCACCAAAAGGGATAAAATCTACATCAACCTGCTTCCTCTGGACCTCAATGGCTCTTGGATATTTTCTAAGTACTATAGTGGTGAAGAGTGTGAATAGTGCCACCAAGAATATCACTCGAAGTGGAGGATGGTTGGCTGGGAACAATATCAATAGGAACCATCTGAATCTCTTTTACTTGTTCCTCTCTTTGTTGAGCTTGATCAACTTCTTTATCTATCTGATCGTTTCAAGCAGGTACAAGTATAGGCCTCAAGTTCCGGAAGTCAAGGAAGGGGATGACAAGGACGGAATGTGGAGGAGAAAATAAGTAGCGGTTGATGAAATGCATAATTAATGAAAGTTGAAGCTTGTAGCCTTTTTTTTATTATTATATGAAAAAAAAGATTGCTATGGGATTAAAGAGTGTGGACATTCCTATTCTTCACAAGTTGGAAGTTGTAAATTTATCCGTGTGAAGTTTTTTATGTACTAGATGATGCCTATAGAGAATGTTTTTTGTGTTTTTTTGCTTTTTCAATTTATTTCGGTCGTCTAATCAAGAGTATGATTGGGAGCAAGATGTTTTAATGTCAAACGTCAACATGGGAGTTTTCCTGTAAACTACAAATTAAACGTCAACATCTCTGTTCTATAAACAAGAAACTATTCACGAAGAAAGCATACATGTGTTTGATGATCCCAATTACAAAGTGTGGGAATTGAGATCAGAACTTAAACTACGAAGTCATATAATCATGTGGCGCAGGAGGTCTGTATTCCATAAACATAAACTTCATATTCTATAATTTCAATGTGAGACTCAAGTTACATTCTCGGGTACAAAAATAGAAATCTTAAGTACGTAGAATGTATTAGTTGTCCGACAATTAATATAAACTTCACAAGTAATTAACAGACTGTGCGATTGTGTAAATTTTTGTTGACTTTTTTTCTCCGTCTAACATTTTACTTGATTTCATCCACTTTGCCCTTGTTATTTATTATGACCGTCTTGGGCATATACCAAACGTCTCCATTTCCAAAGGAAAACCTTGAGAGCATCCAAAGTCTCAAAACAAGCATATATGTGACTTGTCAGCATATTGCCTAGAATCTTGGGTATATCAATCATGAATTTAACAGCAGTGGAATGTGAGTAAAAAAAAAGGAGGACAATTTCCTTTTCATAATTACATATCATTCTGCTGCTAGCCAGCAACTTCTTTGTAGAGAAATAGACTCTGCCAGCTCGGAATCTTCCCCTTTTGAAGTCGGCTGTAACGGCATTTTGCATTTGTAAAAGAATCTTTCTCTCTTCAAAATATAAAATAACGAAGAATTCAGTTTCTGCCAATTCACCATCCATCCAGCATTATCATTCGAGTCATCTGATTTACAAGGGAATATTTCTTTAATGTGCTTGCTTAGTTGAGAATATATATATATATATATATGAAGAATTTGATCTTGCTCGCTGCCCACACCCAGTACTGCTTTTTTAAGTGGAGGTCTCATCTGCAGAGCCATGATATGCTTTTCTCTCTGTGGAAGACGTAGAACCATTTAAATCCTTTTAAGCTTCTTGTTAATTGCTGGTTATGTTTATTTCTTTGCATGCAGGAAAACTCAGAGCAAGTTGTTGATGGTAAGGTGAAGCAGATGGAAGAGGAGAAAGCAGCGCTGGTTGTGGCTGATAAAGTGGATTGGAAAGGAAGAAAGGCTCTGAAATATGAACATGGAGGAATGAGAGCAGCCTTCCTCGTGTTAGGTACGTATAATCTCTTCTCAGTATGTGATGAATGAACACAAACAAACATCAGAACAATTCTTAGTTATATTCTTGCACCTAAGACAGGTGCAATTGATGACATGACAAAATTTGGATGCCTATGTGGGATTTAAAGTATCAAATCTAATGGAATGTTTATAATAATTAGCATGGATGAATATTATCTCTAGTTACTTTTGCTGCATCTGTTCCACTTTGTTTCTGGAGTTTCCCGGGCAAATAAAGAAGAAAATGAATAAGCGTTTGATGACTATATATGGAAATCACAGAATATCATTACATATGAAAGCAGTATCTTTAGTGTAATTTGAGTGTGGATATATGTGTATGTATTTACAGTGACGTTTGGATTGGAGAACTTGGCAACGTTCTCGTTGGCGGTGAACTCGGTGACATACTTCAATGGAATAATGCATTTTGATCTGGTTGAATCTGCTAATATGCTCACCAACTACATGGGCACAAGTTTCTTACTCGCCCTCCTTGTCGCCATCATTGCTGACACTTGGTTTGGCAGATTCAAAGCTGTTATCGTCTCCGGTTGCGTTGAGTTTTTGGTATGTTCCTGAAACCCCTTCAAATATTCTTCGTCCTCCTATTAACTCTTGATCACTATTAGTAAAACTGGTGTCCCATACAAAGTGTTAATCACACGATTTTATGAAAAGTTATGGCCGCTAGCTATAGTTAACCCAATATAATTTGGCTGGAAGACAAATATTTAAAAATAAAATACAGAAATAATGGTACATAATTTTAGAAATGTTAAGTTAGTTAAAATCATCATCTGTAATAACATATCTGTTTTCATCTTTGAAACTAATTAAATTTTATGTAGATGACAGCATGGGAAGCTGGATCCAGTATAAATTGAATCTCATGAAATACTTTACACTAAAGTGAGAAGATATATAAATATATTATGGTAGGTGTCACTTTTATGAGACTTATTACATGTTAGAAGTGAGACTAACCATATATATATATATATTTTAGGAAACTTTAAGATTTCTTAACTTTAGAGATCTATGTTGGGATCCTTGATAGTGTGAGACTTTTTTTAATACTTGTTTGAAAGTCACATTGAACCTAATTAAGGCCATGGTTGATATATTAGAATTGGAAACTTTGAAAATGAAAAAGGAATGATAAAACTATTGGATTAACTTTAGGAATGGAATGAAAAGAACTATGTTTAGTAAACACATTTTCAATAATTTGTTTGGTAGGATAAAAATAGGACACGAATGGAATCATAAAAGAGAATATAAGACAAAAATTCATCTAACATACACAAAAAAAAAAAATTATATTTTTAATACACAATAATTAATGGCAATTTTGATTTTTTTTTCCTCTCCAAAAGACTTGTGTGAACTTTTTCTATGCCTATTCCTTTGATACTATATGAGGCATATCATCAAATAAAATATGACAATTCAATGTGGTACCAAGTGTTCCCATGTGTGTCCATGCATGCGCGAGAGCAAGATTACGGGTTTCAAGTAAAAGAAGGAAACGGGTATGGCATTGACCACCGTTTTTTCGCTGATCCAAACTAAATGCGGTTTCCTGTCGTAAATTCATTTCAGAAGAGGAAAGGAAACACAAAAATGCCTAGCATGGGTGTAATCTCTGATGGTTTTGTCAATGATGTCGCAGGGATTAGTACTGCTAACCATTCAAGCACACTACCCACGCCTGAAGCCACCACCTTGCATAATTGCAGATCCACGGTCACACTGCGAGACACTCAGTGGCAGCCACAAAGCCCTTCTCTTCGCCGGCCTCTATCTCGTGGCCTTCGGCAGCTCCGGAATCAAAGCTGCGCTTCCACCACATGGCGCAGATCAGTTCGATGACAAAGATCCCAAAGAAGCCACTCAAATGTCCACCTTCTTCAACCATCTCTTGCTCGCCGTTTGCCTCGGCGGCGTCATTAGCTTGACGATCGTTGTGTACTTCCAAGACCACAAAGGGTGGGACTGGGGTCTTGGGATCTCCTCCATCGCTATTTTCTTGGGTGTCATAATCTTTACCTTCGGATTGCCTCTCTATCGAATTCAGATTGTTCAAGGAACCAGTGCTATTATTGAGATCATTCAGGTCAGCTCACTGCTGGTTTTGCTTATGTGAGGCTGAAATTTTGACCCTTAGGGTTTGCTTTCATCCCTTGCCATTACCTCTAATCCTAACTCTTGCCTATCTCTATCTATCACCTTCAAATTGAGTGCGATACTGCAATTTATGAGTAATCATTACCAATCAAGCATGACATGAGAATGATATATATATATATATATATTTTTATCAAATGTTTTAGGATCCAAATTATATGGACCCCGCTGTTTATTATAAATTCTTCCCACGAAAATTTCCAGGTCTTTGTTGCTGCATTTCGGAAAATAAATGTTCCCCTTCCTGAAGACCCTTCAGAACTTTATGAGCTTGAGCGGGACAAAGAGGCTGCTACAGAAACAGAATTTTTACCTCACAGAGACATTTACAGGTGCAAACGCTCATGTATACATTTCACCTTTATGTTCCCAGAAATTTCTTGTGTACATTAATTACATCTATATGGAACAATGACCCTTATTTGATATCTGCACAATCTGTCATGTAGGCCTTGCCTATGCTGATTGGATATCTTCAATTAACTACTTATGTGCAAGCATTGGTTCTAAATTAAAGTTCCTTTTATCACAGGTTCTTGGACAAAGCAGCCATCCAAACCAAACATGCTACAGAAGCTGAGAATTCTGAGGCTCCAGACCCATGGAAACTTTGCAGGGTCACCCAAGTGGAAAATGCCAAGATCATCTTAGGCATGATCCCCGTGTTCTGCTGCACAATCATTATGACTCTGTGCCTAGCTCAGCTGCTAACCTTCTCCATCCAACAAGGCCTTACAATGGACACTCATATGTCCAAGTCTTTCAAAATCCCACCGGCATCCCTCCCAATCATCCCTATCTTGTTCTTAATCGTCATCATCCCCTTCTATGACTACATTGTTGTGCCTGTTCTTCGCAAAATCACAGGCATCCCCACAGGAATCACTCCCTTGCAGCGCATAGGAGTTGGCCTGATACTCTCCTGCATCTCCATGGCCATCTCTGCAGTAATTGAAGTAAAGAGAAAACAGGTGGCTAGAGATCACAACATGCTTGATGCTATACCAATACTTCAGCCATTGCCCATCAGCACATTCTGGCTTTCCTTTCAGTACTTTGTGTTTGGCATAGCTGACCTATTTACCTATGTGGGGTTGCTTCACTTCTTCTACTCAGAGGCACCAAAAGGGCTAAAAGCTACAGCAACCTGCTTCCTCTGGACCTCAATGGCTCTTGGATATTTTCTTAGTACAATAGTGGTGAAGAGTGTGAATAGTGCCACCAAGAATATCACTAGAAGTGGAGGATGGTTGGCTGGGAACAATATCAATAGGAACCATCTGAATCTCTTTTACTTGTTACTTTCTGTGTTGAGCTTGATCAACTTCTTTATCTATCTTATCGTTTCAAGCAGGTACGAATATAGGCCTCAAGTTCTAGAAGTCAAAGAACGGGATGACATTCTGTCCAAAAAACCAGAAAGGGTTCCAGAAGTCAAAGAAGAGGATAACAATCTGTCCAAAATAATAGAAGGGTTTCCAAAAAACAAAGAAGGAGATAACAATCTGTCCAAAAAGATAGAAGGGGTTCCGGGAGTCATGGAAGGGGATAACAATTTGTCCAAAAATACTTAAGGGGATAACGAGGATTGAATGTGGAGAAGAAAATAGTGGAGTATGATGAAATATATAGTAAGTGAAAGTTGAAGTTTGTACCTTTGTTTTCTTTAAAAGAAGTGAACATTTCTTTCTTTTTTGCTTTTTTTTTTTAAATTTTTGGATAGAGGGTGGACATTTCTTTTTTCCTCTAATTGGAAGTTGTAAGTTTATCCATGTGGAGTTTTTTAAGTGATAGATGTTGCCTATGGACGTACTTTAAAAAAAAATTATTTCACTCTTCTAATTGTTACATCTTATATTTTAAAGCATTTTCCCATGGAAATTTCTCATTTGATGTATAAAAATATTTTAAAAAAAACTCAAACTAATTAAAACTTTAAAATTGTACAAAATTATTTTTGCTGGTTTACAATTCATTGTGCAGTGATTTTGTAAAAATTATAATTAAATATAAAAAAATCCTTTTGCAATGGTTTAAGTCTCTAAAAATTATGCACATTTTGAATTTTCAGGAAAAAATTAGAAAATGGGAGATGAATGTACCTATTTATACAGTTTATCATATACATATTACTATTCATTTCACGTCCCTGTTTTTATTCGAAAACTGAACCTTAATTTGAAAAATTCATTTCTCTTAATATACAAAGTCATTTAGTACATACTTAGCATCATTGGAAAGATTTACTTGTCTACTTTCCAACTATTATTTTTTTGTATATTTATCCTACTCCTACTGGTCAGAGCATCAATATATGTTATACGAGGTCAGAAATAACATCTACTGGTGGAGCAGTTTTAGAAAAACTTGAATAACTACCATTATATAAATCCAAATATAGTTAAACTAGTGTCATTTTGCTCCTAAGATATAGATCTATTCATAGATGTAGACACCAGAATTTTTGGAGGTATATTAGATTTTATACAATAATTTGAATCAGACTATACAAAACAGAATATCAATAGCTTTTAACAAGGTTCCATCATCATTATTCTTCATGCTCCATATGTTTCCTTTTGCCATGATTTGACCCTATCATTAGTTAACTATGGGGTGAGATTGAGAAATCTCAGTAGTCAACTTGCACATGCCATCACGTCATCACAAAAAATATTTGAAAGCATATAAAACATAGCATACTTTTATTAAATCATCAAAACTTCCATGTTGTTTAACAAAATTTCGGCAATATAATGCCTTAATAAGTGGACATCCCGGGGTGTAGCTCTTAACATAAAATAGCCACCAATCATAGAAAAGTATTCATAACAGCAACATGACATCATTTCTAAATCATAATAACATATAAAACATTCATAAGTAATAACATTAAACAAGGATAAGAGACTACCTTGGAGCTTTACTAACTTTTCTTTGAACCTTACTTTCACTTAACTTTAAATCACTTCCTTAACTCGATTGAAGCCTAAAGTATTATTAAAACTTACTTAATAATTTATTATCATCATACAAACTTAACTCACTCATGAACCATAAATTCTTTTCTCAAAATCATGTCTTGATCCAAAAAGAGGAGTAAGAGGGAGGAAGAGAATAATTTAAACTCTAACTAATCTTAAACTGAATAAATAAAGAAGAAATCTTAGAAGAGATTTGGAGTAAAAGCTTACTTCAGAAGACCCCTACTTGCTTTCCATTCTTTCCTCTTTTTTTTCTCTTCTCCCTCACGGCTCCCTCTTTCTCTCTCATGCCACCCTCCCTCTCTCTTTTGCTGCATGTGTGTGGAAAATGGGAAAGGGGAGGGGGTATTTATAGGAAGGCCTAGTGGTTGTGGACCGTTAGATCGAGATTTAATCCAAGGGCTCACAATTATTTTCACATTTTATATACCAATTACCTATTATACCCTTAGATATTTTTGGACTTGTAAGAGAGTAGAGAATGGTAGAATTGTCCAACTTTTCCCTCCTTACTCTGTGTCACATAAAAAAAGGGGATAGTGTACTTTTTACTTTTACAGATAAATTTGGCTCTAGTTTGAGTACATTTTTATCCGGATTTCCTATTATACTCAATGTCCTTCCTATTTACTTTATCTGGGGGACCGATTATCTTTCTTTTTTTCTTTTTCATGTAGGGTCCACCTATCTTGGTTACTTATTTACTATTCATCTCCTTTGATACTTACTATTTACGTGAGTCCCGCCTTTTACCAGATTTATACTTTTTTCTCTTATGGCCCACATAACCAGTATTACTTGTACTTTTAACTTGCACTGGAGTATTTAAAATGTTATTTCCTTTGTCTAATTGTAAATAATAATTTTACCCTTTTGAAGTCCCTTTTTATATTTTAAGATATTTTGGGCCTTAAGGTAATTTAATTAAATATCCAGGCTTCTCCACTTATCATAAGTTAATCCAAAACACTTTAATATCATTTATGACATTATCTTTTCATAAAATATATACATAAAAATTAGGATGTTACACTAATAAAGAGCACAATTGTGATTAAAATGTTTTAATTTTAATTCATTTAAAGAAATTCAATCTTATTCTTTTGTGAATTCCTAATTATAATCCCATATTCTGGCATCTCTAGACATTGGTGATAAGTCTAAGGAATTGGTTATCTCTGACTTTGACCCCTTGTTGGTTTCTTTAGACAAAGGAGGTTAAATAATATATATACCTAAAAAATTTATAAAATGAAAGTAAAATGTCTTATAGAGTTAAAGAATGAAATAAATAGTCCTTATGCATTGAGCAAATCTGGTTGGGAGGGTCAATCTTTTAGCCTCCATACTTTGCAGGAGATTAGTACTTATTATCGATAAATCACTAAAAAAAAGAATGAAGGAATTAAAAATGAACAATTGAATTTACCAAAAATGGAAAAAATTTATGGGAACATTCCTAATTTAAAAAAGGTTATATTTAAAATTCAATTTGCAAGAAGATCATAAGTAGATATTATTGAAAATTCTTTATGAAAAAAATTTGATTTATTTAGAAAATGAGAGTGCCTTGTCACGGTCTTGAAACTTTCTCTCTTTGAACCATACCAACCTTAACTTGATCAACCATCTTGATTTCACGCTAAGTCAGCCGAACCCTCAAGTAAGCAAGACAAGCAAGCTAGAAAACAAAAGAACACTCAAGAGAACACACACAAGAGAGAGTTTGGGAGAATTCCCAAGTGAACTCAAAATGTTGGATGGTTACAAATGAGGAGGGAGGGGGTATTTATAGACTTCCCCAAGGCTTCCAAAACTTTGCCACCTCCTCAATGGATGGTGGAGATCAATTCAATCTAATGGCCTATATCGATTCTCTAGAATTTTCTCCTAGATATTTACAAGAAATTATCTAGAATATACAAGAGAAAGACAAGTTTACAAGGTTCTAGAATTATCTACATTCTTTAAGAGAGATCAAACCTCTTCAAGATATCTCTGGAACATTCTAGAGGCTTCTGATTAAACCTCAGGAAAAATTCGTGAAACTTTTCCCCACCAATTCCAGTGACGTCCTCATCAATGCTTTGTCTTTGTACCGACGTAAGTGGTCTTTAATGGAACACCCCTCATGACTTTGTTTTGGCATTGTGTGTAGAACCGAAGGAAAACAAGATGAAGGAAGGCTCAAGTGGAGGAAAATTGAGCTCCATGACGTGGCTTGGAACAGGGCCGTCGCGGCAAGAAGAGCTCCAGAATGAGGTTTCCGGCTGGAAGCACGCTGCGGTGAACTTGCTCGAAGCCGCGGTGAGAATTGAGATTTTTGTTTAAATCTAGATCATTTCAGTCGGACAGACGAAGGAGAAAAGAAGGAGAACGAGGGAGCTTTACTAGGGTTTGAGGATTTTGGCCATTGGGAGTGTTTTCCGGTGTCCAAGAGCTTGGATTCAAGTTGGTAGGTAATTTCTACTCCTCCCTCTCCATTTTCTCCGGTTAAAACGTGGGATTTTTCGGTTATAAGTTTGGATCTTTGATACTGGCTGAAATCCACTGACTGAAATGGATGAAATGGGATTAAGGAAGTGTGTTTTGGTGTTTTTGTTGCTTGGATGTAAGTTTTGAAGGGTTTATGCATGATTTGAGCCTAATCCTAAGTTGTTTTCGGTTAGGGCTCTTGGGAATCCGAAGTGTATGTGGTTGAATAGTGTTTGAATGGTTCTTAAGAGCTTATTGATGCATGAAAGGGGTGTTGGAACCTTGAGTTAGGCTAAATTGGTTGAATTGTAATGTTTGATTTATTGGTATATCTGGTCAATTGAGGAATTGTAATATTATGAAGGTTGTTTGGTTAACCGAGAGGGGTTCAAGCATGTTGGACAACTCAAGAAGTTCATGAAACTTGCATGTGTGGTATTGACACTTGAGGTAACCGGGTGTTTGTTTGTATTGTATTGTTTGTATGGTATGATAGTACGTATATTTGTGTATATATGCATGCTTCTTTCATACCACGATATAGATGTGTTTGTGTGTATTATTTTCTACATATCGTGGTATGCACACAGTTAGATGATGATTATGATCATGACGATGATTACATATGTGATGATGATATTGATATGATATGACATGATGCATAGCATGATATTGAAATCATGATGATAATTATATGATGATACATGAGCATCACCACATGACATTGTGAGATTGTGATATATGACGGATTGGGTGGTGATGAGGTGATGATGATATGATATATGATGATATGAAATATGATGATATGAGATATGATTAGGGAGGATAAGGATGAGATCCTTGTCTCTAAATCCTCCCCTATGGCCAGGGGAGTCAGACGGTAGTGGACTGCATCTTCCTTAAATCACCACCAATTCGAGGTGGTTCAGGAGAAGGAGAGCCACAGTCTG
This sequence comes from Adenanthera pavonina, assembly GCA_026686845.1. Classification (NCBI taxonomy): domain Eukaryota; kingdom Viridiplantae; phylum Streptophyta; class Magnoliopsida; order Fabales; family Fabaceae; genus Adenanthera; species Adenanthera pavonina. The sequence goes on along the minus strand of JAIVEN010000002.1, from coordinate 17,862,684 downwards.
AGTACTAGTGTAACCTTTGGCCAGGTTGCATTAGTGTAAGGTAAGCTTGGTGATGTCTCGGAATCAGTCTTCACTGATTGTTGGAAGGGAATTACCTATATGAAATACCTTGTTATGACGATAGCTTGTGGTTCTAGTTATGTGCGAGGGAGACATGCATTCCATTCATTTCACATTGTATTCATGGATTGTATGAGATATATGTATATATATGTGTGTGTGGTTGTTCCCGATTACTGAGACATTGTCTCACACCCCTCTCCCATGAACTAACTTTTCAGGTGACTGTTTTGGTATTAGTCCGGAGAAAACGCGTGAGTAGCATTAGATGTGGGGATACTAGGTTTATGTAGTTTTGTGTAATTTGGATTTGTAACTTGTGCCAAGTAGGATAGAATGTTTTGTAATGGATGTTTGTTATGGATAAGGATTGTTATGGATAGATGTACGTATGGTTATGTGAAATTGTGTTATATGTGATGTGTATGTTGTATTGTGGTGGTTATATGGTTTTGGATGTTGACAAGTCTGTATGGTGGTGTTTGTGAGCTCAGAGTGGATTTGGGCCTAGTTAGTGTGTTTTAAGGCCTGTAGACCGTTTTGTCAAGTTATGGTTCAAAGGGGTCAAATCTCAGAGGAGTGGTTCCATTGAGGTGAAACCTCTTTGAACAAGTTGGTTTGGGAGTTTTGGACCTGTATAAATGGTCTTTGAGTGACCATTTGCCTTTGGTGGCAATTAGAGGTGGTTAGTGGTGAGTTTTGGTCAATAAGTAGTCAAAACGGTGTCAGGGGTCTAGAATATTCATATGGAGTTGGATTAAGATGAAGTTGGTGTCTATGGATAGATTGGGACTAGATTGACTTGTAGGAGTTAGAATCAAGTCAATCAGAGGTTGGAATATAAAGTTATGCACGTCGGAAGTTCACCCCGCTAGATGAAGTTTACTGGTATAGAAAACCAGCATAGGGCGCGCGGTGCCAGGAAGTAGGCCGCGGTGCCACGAAGTCCAGTAATATGGTTAAAATAGGGGAGGTCTGGAGCCGCGGTCGTACTGTAGCGGTCACGACCCCATCCCCAGTTTTGGTGTTATTTGGTTCATTTTCGCTGTTTTGAAGTTTTGGAAAGTTGTTTTGAGATGTTTGGTTGGTTTTTGAAGGTTTTGGTCAAGTCTGGAGGTAATTGGGAGTAGGTTGTTACATTTAAACTGCCAAAGGTTTTCTTGTGACTCCTAGGTTGCCTCGCTCTCTGGACGTCCCTTCCACTTCACCAAGTATTGGGTACTTAATGGTACTCCCCTTCATCACATGACCTTGTGAGCAAGTACCTCTTTGACTTGTCTATCATAAGATTTGGTTATCACATGTGGTGCTCTAGTGGAGATTCCTCGATCAGGCTCATCCTTGTCTTCATGGAAAGGCTTGAGCTTACTCACGTGAAAGATAGGATGAATCTTTAAATTCGGTGGTAAATCCACCTTGTAGGAGACCTTCCCGACCTTCTGTAACACTTTACACGGACCTTCATATTTTCAAATGAGGCTTTTGTGAATCTTCTTAAAGGCCTTAAATTATTGTGGGAGAAGTTTCACTATCACCATGTCTCCTACTTGTAACTCCATTGCTTGTCTCCTTCTATCAGAGAACTTATTCATCCTCCTGGCTGCCTTGACAAGGAAGAATCTAGTCTCATCAGTTTGATCATGCCAAGACTTAGCCATGTGGAAGGCCCTTAGACTCTTGCCCTTATATGTGGTCGCAAAAGCTTGGGGAGTCAAAGGTTGTTGTCCCATCACCATTTCAAAGGGACTCTTTCTTGTAGATTCGCTTCTCTGCAAGTTGTAAGAGAATTGGGCCACATCAAGTAACTTAACCCAATCCTTCTAGTTGGCACTCACAAAATGCCGGAGATAACATTCCAACAAAACATTCACTTGTTCCATTTGCCCATCCGTCTGTGGGTGAAAGCTAGTGAAAAAATGCAACTCTGTCCCCAGTAGCTTAAATAGCTCAGTCTACAACTTGCCCATGAATCGGGGATCTCTGTCACTGATGATTGTTTTTGGGCAATCCCCAAAACTTCACCATGTTTTTGAAGAATAGGTGAGCTGCTTCCTTTGTTGTATAGTTTGTCAAGGCTGGAATAAAAGTACTATACTTGGAGAATCGATCCACCACTACCATGATGGAACCAAACCCCTCAGACTTAGGTAATGCTAAGATGAAATCCATAGAGACACTCTTCAATGGTTGGCTTGGTGTGGGCAACGACTCTAACAATCCTGTGGGGAGTTGATTATCTACCTTGTCCTATTGATATACAAAACAAGTCTTCACATAGACCTCTATATCATCCCTTACGTGAGGCCAATAGTAGGGAGCTTCCAACAATGCCAATGTTTGCCTCTGTCCTAGGTGACCAGCCCATTTAGAGTCATGACACTCATTGATCAAATCCTTCCTCAGGTTATAGGAAAAAAAGTCTTCTTCCTACAGTGTAGAAGAGTTCATCCTCAACCCAGAACCTTTTGGTCTTACCCTCCTTAGCTAACTCTACAAGTTGTTGGGCTAGAAGGTCTTGAGTAATGCCTTCCTTGATCTTAGTGATCAAGTCCCCACTGGCTTGGCTTATAACTGCTAGTTTAGCCTTCCTACTCAAGGCATCAACAACAATATTTGCTGTCCCTGGCTTATACTCCATCACATGATCAAACTCAGCCAGAAAATCCTGTCATCTGGCGTGCTTAGGAGAGAGCTTCTTCTGACTCTGGAAGTAGTTGGTGGCTACATTGTCCGTCTTGATCATGAACTGTGCCCCTAGTAAGTAATACCTCCAACTGCGCAAGCAATGAACCACGACCATAATCTCTTTCTCTTGTACCATGTACCGCCTCTCAATATCATTGAACTTGTGATTCTCAAATGCAATGGGATGCCTTTCTTGTATCAAGACCCTTCCTATAGCGAAGTAAAAGGCATCAGTGTGTACCTCAAAAGGTTTGGCAAAATCTGGGAGAGCTAAGATTGGTTCCTCTATCACTGCCATCTTCAGATCCTCAAAAGCCTTCTAGCATTCTTTAGTCCACACCCATGGCTTGTTCTATTTCAATAACTCAGTGAGAGAGGCTGCCCTAGCAGAGTAGCTCTTGATGAACTACCTATAATAGTTAACCAATCCAAGGAAAGATCTTAACTCTACTACTCGAGTTAGAGGCTTCCACTTCTTGATAGCTTGAACCTTCTTCCCGTCCATGCACAAAGTCCTTTGTGATATGACATGCCTAAGGAAGTTCACCTATTCCTTCGCAAAGAAATACTTCTCCTTCTTCACATACAATTCATTCTCACGTAGGGTCTTGAACACGGCTCGTAGGTGCTCAGCATGCTCCTCCAATTATTTGCTATAGATAACAATGTCATCCAAGTACACTATTACAAACTGATCAAGATACAGATGGAATATCTTGTTCATGAGAGTACAGAATGTGATCGGTGCATTAATTAGTCTAAAAGGCATCACCAACCACTTGAAAGGGCCATAGCGTGTGACACAAGTAGTCTTTGGTTAATCTCTTTCAGCAATCCGAACTTGATGATATCCTGATCTCAAGTCTAAGTTAGAGAAGTACCTTGCCTTCTTTAACCTATCAAACAAGTTAGTTATCAAAGGAATATGATACTTGTTCTTGATGGTTACCTTGTTGAGAGCTCGGCAGTTGATACACAACCATACTGATCCATCTTGCTTCTTTTGGAAGAGGACCGGTGCACCATAAGGTGCCTTGGATGGTTGGATATATCTAGTATCAATCAACTCATTTAGTTGCTTTCATAACTCTTTTAGCTCAGGCGATGCTATCCTATAAGGTGCCATGGATGATGGCTTAGCTCTCAATTCCAACTTGATCTTAGGATCCACCTCCCAACAAGGTGAGAGCTTTTTTGATAGCTCCGATGGCATCATGTCATGGTTCTCCACAAGAATTTGCTGGATTATCAAGGGAAGAAGATCTTCACTCAGATTTTCCCCAGGATCCACTTCCTTTAACCTAGCTAGGTATGTAACTTCTCCCCTCTTGTAGCCATTTTTAACCTGCATGGCTGATAATGGAATTTTTACCAGAATACAATAAAAAAAACACAAAATTTCTAATATACTACAAATACAAAAATAATTCCCCATATACAAGAAAAATCATATCTTGGTGCCTTAAGTATTGAGATGTATTATTTTAATTTTTTTTTTAATTTTATGGATAGATCTCGGTGCCAAAGGCACCGAGATCTTCCATGAATTTTGTAGGGGGTCAGGCGTAGCCTAACCTACGCCTGTCCCCCTACACTAACCCCGCTCCCCCCCTTTTTTATTTTTTTTCTTAAAATTTTATTCTCCAAATTTCTTTTTATAAAAAAATATCAAAATAAATAAATATAAATTATATAAATAATATATACTAAATAATATAAATTAATTAATTAATAGAGTATATTCTTTAATATTTTTAAAATTATATGGGTTTATCTATATTTTCAAAACATAAATTTTGGTCAAACTTTTAATACAAAAAATATATTTTTATTAACTAAAATTCATATTAATATATTGAATAATTATAAGAACATAATATATTATCATTCCTTTAATATTATTAAAATTATATAAATTTTTCTCAATTTTCAAAACATAGATAAATTTTTAATTCTGTTAATAATGTAAATAGGAAGAATAAAGGAAGAGATAAAAAAATATGATGGAGAAAATAAAACTAATATTTTAAATTTAAGATAATTTATTAAGAGTTTTCTTATTTTAAAATTTTAATAGAACTAAGATTTAAATTTTATAAATAAGAGATTTTTAAGTGATATTACTCTCTCTTCTATAATTTTAGTAATATTAAAGAAAGGGTAATATATTCTTCTTTTATAATTATTCAGTATATTAATATAAATTTTAATTAATAAAAATGTATTTTTTATATTAAAAGTTTGACTAAAATTTATGTTTTGAAAATATAGATAAACCTTTAATATAAAAAATACATTTTTATTAATTAAAATTTATATTAATATAAAAAATACATTTTTATTAATTAAAATTTATATTAATATACTAAATAATTATAAAAAAAAGAATATATTACCCTTTCTTTAATATTACTAAAATTATAGAAGAGAGAGAAATATTACTTAAAAATCTCTTATTTATAAAATTTAAATCTTAGTTCTATTAGAATTTTAAAATAAGAAAACTCTTAATAAATTATTTTAAATTTAAAATATTAGTTTTAATTTCTCCATTATATTTTTTTATCTCTTCCCTTCTTCTTCCTATTTACATTATTAACAGAATTAAAAATTTATCTATGTTTTGAAAAGTGAGAAAAATTTATATAATTTTAACAATATTAAAGGAATGGTAATATATTATGTTCTTATAATTATTCAATATATTAATATGAATTTTAGTTAATAAAAATGTATTTTTTGTATTAAAAGTTTGACTAAAATTTATGTTTTGAAAATATAGATAAACCCATATAATTTTAAAAATATTAAAGAATATACTCTATTAATTAATTAATTTATATTATTTAGTATATATTATTTATATAATTTATATTTATTTATTTTGATATTTTTTGATAAAAAGAAATTTGGAGAATAAAATTTTAAGAAAAAAACTAAAAAAAAAAAAGTGGGGGAGGGGGGTTAGTGTAGCTGACCCCCTACAAAATTCACGAAAGATCTCAGTGCCAAAGGCACCGAGATCTATCCATAAAATTTAAAAAAAAGAAAAATTAAAATAGTACATCTTGGTGCCTAAGGCACCGAGATATGATTTTTGTTGTATATAGAGAATTATTTTTGTATTTGTAGTATATTGAGAATTTTGTATTTTTTTTATAGTATCCTGGTAAAAAAGCCGCTGATAATTGATTCCTACTAGGCCCATTAGTTGTAGGTATAATGGCAGCAACTCTATGGTCTAAGACATACAAGGCATTATAGTAGGACATTAGGAAGATGTTATGCTTCCTCATGAACTCCTGGCTAATCACAACTATGTAGTCATCCATAAGAGTAATTGTAAAATCTACCTTGCCATTCCATGATCCTAAGCATAACTCAACCCTTGAGCTATGCCATGAATCGGTTTAGGAGGAGAGTTAACAGCCTTTATCATTCCTCCTTCTATCACCATCTTGAGACCAATCCTCTTAGCCTTCTCTGAAGTAATGAAGTTGTTGCCTTCCTCTATATCCACCATGATTGAGATAAGCTTCCCATTCAGCTTTGCCTCCACATACATCAACCTCATGCTTTTGGTGGGTATAGGCGATGGCTTAGACTTCAAGGTATTAAGGAGTCGAAAGGAACCTAACTCCGCACTTTCACTTTATTGTGCCTCTTGTTCCTCCATAATGGTGGCCAAGCTACCTAGCTTTGGGTAATCCTTCATGCGGTGAGGACCCTTGCACATGAAACAACTGATGTTGTTGAAGCCTTCTTATAATTATCATACTTCTTTTGTGGTAGCTTGTTGTCTCCATCCTTGTTTACCCTTTTACCCTTGTCTCCCCCACCTTTACCCTGGTTATTAGGTCTGGAAGACTTGGGCTTGGATGATTCAGTCTTTTCCTTTTGGTAGTCAGTGAGACTTTCGGCCATGGCTATAGCTTCATCAATGTCCTTCACACCATGGCGTTGCAACTCATGCTTGGTCTAGTTTTGAAGGCCATTAATAAAGTGGAAGAGAAGGTTCTTATTGCTCGAATTGGGTATTCACATAGTCGATCAGGGAAGATCCAGCTTCACTTCCCCTACTCCACTAGTTCCAGACACTAGTAGATTTCTCCCTTGGTTCTCCAAGGAAGTTTTGAGAGCATCCAGCTATTGTTGCATGATTGTGATGGCATTCATCACATTTACCTCTAGTGTCTTCATATCCTCAACACATTGATCCTCAGAGTTCTGGAGCTTCTCCACAATGGCCTTTGGACCCTCAAGCTCTTCCATGGTATAGGTCTCAAGGGTTGTGAAATCACTCTCAAGCTTTTCAATCTTGGTAGTCACCTCTAACTAGGCTTCCTCTAGATGCTCAACTTGAGCCGAAAGGGAAGCAAAGTCTTCAGCACTTACCTTGTTAGTGCTTTGGCCCTTCTTGCTCCCTTGGTGAGTAGCTTGGGTCTCCTTGCCCTGTATTTCTTGGTTGAGTACTCCTATCTCCGACATCCTTGCCCACGGATCAAAGTTCCGAACAAGATTCCCTCAAACCAAAGCTCTGATACCATGTTGTTAAGGTCTTGGAACTTTCTCTCCTTGAACTGTGCTGGCTTTAACTTGATCAACCATCTTGATCTCATACTAAGTCAGCCAAACCCTCAAGGAGGCAAGACAAGCAAGCTAGAGAACAAAAGAACACTCAAGAGAACACACGCACAAGAGAGAGTTTGAGAGAATTCTCAAGTGAACTCAAAATGTTGGATGGTTACAAATGAGGAGGGAAGGGGTATTTATAGACCTCCCCAAGGTTTCCAGAACTTTCCCAACTCCTCGATGGACGGTGAAGATCAATTCAATCCAATGGTCTATATCGATTCTCTAGAATCTTCTCATAGATATTTACAAGGAATTATTTAGAATATGCAAGAGAAAGACAAGTTTACAAGGTTTTAGAATTATCTGCATTCTTTAAGAGAGATCAAGCCCCTTCAAGATGTCTCTGGAACGTTCTAGAGGCTTCTGATTAAATCTCAGGAAAAATTTGTAACAGCCCGCTCCCTTTGCTCAAAATATCTAGGAAGCCAAAACTCAAAATATAATATCCTATGTTTGCCTCCGAAAAAAAAATTGTATGGAATATATTAGATCCACATAAATGAGCCTAAATATCCTATGACATCTATATTTATATTTCAAATGATTATTTGAAACATTTCTAGTAAAAAAATTTATTTGAAACATCAAACCTAGGGAGTCAAAACACCCTCCCATCGAATGCTTGTTATTACTAGATTTGCATTTTCCTTTTTGCCTGAAGCCTATTAATGTACATTAAAGAAGCCGTTATGCTTTTCATTTGTGTTGTCTAGATCTTTTATATTTAATTGACAAATAAATGCAGAACATATAATTAAAAATAGAATAGCAACTGTTAAAAGAAAATAGAATAGTAAAACAAATGAAAAAATAAATTTAATATATATATATATTGTATTATAATTAATTTGTAATAAATAAATATACGATATATTAATAAATCTAAAAAAAAAAGATAACCATTTTACATTCTAGTTCTTTTTTTTTTTTAATCAAAAGGCAAGATTAACTTGAAGAAAAAGCAAAAAGAGAAATGGCCTAGGCCATAAGTCTAGCTTTGGAAAGCACTAAGCTGTTGAGCTGTGTTGGTATTTCTTCCATCAAAGTAATATTGTTAGTCTCATGATGAGCATTCTTTGCCAAGTGGTCTGCATAGGATAGTACTTCTCTCGGAGAAAAGCATAGTTCTATTTCCCAGTTCTAGATTCATAGTGACATGATCTCTTGGATTTCTACCTCCAGAGGATGATTGAGGTATCTGTTGGTGTTGAACGCTTCACGGGAATCGGTATGCATTTGGATTATGTTGTAACCTTTCTATCTACACACCATGAGGTTAGTTAGGACTACTGATAATTCTACAGCAGTACCGGGCATAAAGCCCAGGTTATGTTGAAAACCCACTAGCCAGCTTCTTGAGTGATCTCTAATCACACCTCCACATGCAACATGTTGTTGCAAGTATATTGAGCCATCCATATCTATTCTTACAAAACCTAAGGGTGGTTTTATCCACCGTTGTTCATTGTTAGTGTACATTTGGAAGATTTTGTGTCTAAAGGTATTGTGACTAACATTCTCTATAAGCCCATACAAACATGTATGGAGAATGGACTGAGCATTGAATTGAGTACCTTTAAATAGATTTCTACACCTATTTTTCTAGAGGAGCCAACACATAGTTGCAAATACTCTGCACCACGATCGTGATTTGACTTTTGTGGATTGCGGTTGTTGTTGGCTGTTCCAAAGCACCCATTCATGCAAAGAACCATTAAAAAAAGAGTGAAAATAACATGAGTTAATAATTAAGGACCAGATTTCTCTTGTGTTTTTGCAATCTCTCAAAATGTGTATGGTGTCTTCCTCACTGTTATACTCAAAGGGACATATTGCAGTCGAGGAAATTCCTCGTTTTGCTTTGAAGTAGTTGGAGGAAAGTCTCTCATGTATAACTTGCCACATGAAGAGTTTTATCTTCTCTGAAATTTTCCATTTCCATATATATATATATATATATTTCCATAAAGGATCCATACATCTAGTCCCATGTTGTCGGATAAAATTGTAAGCTACTTTAACTGAAAAATTATTATCAGAAGCACACCTCTAGCAGAAAACATCATATCTTGGTGAATTTGGTTGTTTTATCATTCTTAGTTTGTTAATCACCCATTGGGGAAAGAACTTTCTCCATTCTTCAATGTTCCAATTACTCGAAGGTAGGACAAAGTAATTAACAGGCAATTGGGGTTTCTATAAGGTGCTTGTTACCCACAACAAATTTAATTAGAGGCTCATCACAAGTCCCACCAAAAGTTGGTATTTTGTCCATTACTCGATTTCTTTCCAAGCCCTATTAAGAATGTGTCCCAAACCTTGTAGATGCTGGACCAAACATGGGAGGCATTCCTTTTTCTATTTACTGTGGGCAATTCACTATCATCACACATGTACTTGGCCTCAAAGCAGCACACCTAAAGTGCATAAGACTTTGTGAGGAGGCCCTAACATAGTTTCATTATAAAAGCAAGGTTTTGGCTTCTCAAGTCTTTAATATCAAGACCACCCTCCATATTACTACTTTTAATAGTATCTTAGGTGAAGAGATGCATTTTTTATTGTCCATGTGTTGGTTCCAAAAAAATTTCCTACTTGCTTTTTCCACATCTTCAATAATACCTTTTGGGAGTAACATTGTTTGCATGGCATAGCTGGGTAAAGCTGTTAACACTGATTTGATGAGAATGGTGCATCTAGCCATGGTAAGATATTTGCCTTTCTAACCTGATAATTGTTTCCTTACCTTATCCACGATAAAGCTGTAGGTAACCTTGGAAGTTCTTTTATGGATGATGGGAAAACCTAAATATTTGCCAAGATCATTTGTACAACCAATGCCCATTGCTTGACTCAACTCCATGATTCTATTAAAGTGGATACATGTTGTATAGAACATCCTGGATTTATTAAGATTCACCTTCAGTTTAAAGGCATTGCAAAAATTCTCCAAAGTTTCTTTCGCTAATAACATATACTTAGTTGAGGCGTTCGTAAAGAGGATAAGATCGTCCATAAAGAACAAGTGAGAAATAGGAGGGCCTCCATTGGATATTCTCAAAGGTTTCTACTTCTTCATGTTGCACAAATGTTTGATTACGTGGCCCAGTCTTTCCATACAAAGCATGAACAAATATGGACTTACAGATTCCCCTTGTCTAACTTCATGTGTGGGCTAAAATGACTGGGAAGGTTCTCCAATCCATAGAACTTTCATGGTGGTGGTGGAAATACTTGCCATGATTAAGTCCACAAAACCCTTGTTGAGGCCAATGCTTATAAGTGTATCTTCAACAAAATGCTAATCCAATCTTGCTTTTTCAAGATCAACTTTCATTGATACATACCCTTTCTTCCTCTTCTTGTTTCTCATATTGTGGATGGCTTTTTGCGCGATGATGATATTATCACACCCTTGCCTTCTTGGGATAAAGCTATATTGTTGAGGGTCCACCAAGTTGGCCATAAATTCCTTAAGCTTGTTAGAAAGGATCTTTGTGACAATTTTGAAGCTCACATTGCAGAAGGAAATTGGTCGTAGCTCTTTAAGTGTACTAGGATGGTCCACTTTAGGTAGAAGGATGATATGGTTTTGATTTATCTCTGAGCTTACTTAGGTCTTGAAAAACTTGCTTAACAAGGTCACAAATGTTCTTTCCAATGATATCCCAATGGTTTTGAAAGAAGTGTGCTTGTATGCCATTAGGGCCCCGGCTTTGAAGCCCCCCAATCGAGAAAGCAACATTCTTAATTTCAGAGTCTGAAATGGGTCTTTATATCCTGTCCAAGTTGGCCATGTTGAGGCTGGGAAACTTTGCAACTAGATCGAAACTTCTGTGAATGTTGTTGTCTTTGGAGTATAGTTCTTTGAGGTAGTTGCATGCCATATCCTTTCGACTTGTCCTGATCATATATCCATTCTTCATAGTCATTTTTCAAAGCGTTAATGCTACTCTTCCTTCTTTTTACCATGGTTGATGCATGAAAATACTTGGTGTTTTTCCATAGGGAATTTTAATTAAAAACTAGGTTCAAAGATATAATATAGTATAGGGTACAAACATAGATCGTTATACACCAGAGTAACTAGATTAAATCCTACTTAGAAGAGAAATTTAAGTAATTCAGAAAGTAAGATGAAAACTAATTAAAAGCTAAAATGTAATTAAAAGTGTGCAAGTATGTTTATGAATGTATGGATTATGTATGTGAAATTTTTTTTAATATGCAAAAACTAAACTAGAACTATCCTAATGCAAATAAAATACAAAAATAAACCTATAAAAACTAAGATAACTAAAAGACCAAAACTAGTAAATAAAAAAGTGCGATGTATGTATGAAAGTATGTAAGAGTGTGAGTGTATGAATGATATGTATTAGTCTAAGTCCAAAATTGCCTACTATGTACTAAACTAAATGCAATTCAAGTGTTTATATCCTAAATACAACCTAACTAATTATTTGGGGGGGGGGGTTGACTTGAAAATATAATTGGAAAGCAAATCAAACACTAACTAAATCTAACTAACACTAAGAGCTAACACTTAAAAAAAAGATGATTATGCAAATGTGAGATGAAAGGGTGTGAAAAATGCAATGGTATAAGAGTGATGACCTAGCACAACTTCGTAAGAGTTAAAAAATTGGGCTCTAAAGAGTAATTGGCTTGGGTAATTAACAATGGTCAAAATGTCTTGTACAATCAAAACCATTATTTTCTCAAGTAGAATGCATGACAAAATTCCTAAAATGCTAGCTCACCTAGACATTTTATCAAATATTTAACATGTAAGATAATAAGGCAAATTGGTCAAGTATGCATGGCTTACACAATGAAATTCATAATGAGGCCTAAACTTTCAAAGCCCATTAACCAACATCAATTTTAAAATGCTCAATGCATCAATCAAGAATCAAGTTATCTAATTAACATCTACAATGCTAAATTAAGCAACCAAATTCAAAATTAAGGTAAAAGTACACAAGGTACAGATTAGGTAAAAAATTCCAAATACTTGCATTAATAAAATATCAAACCATACAAGCTTCCAATCCACAATTCTAATTGGTCACAATACAATCCATTAATTTCCACCAATAACTAACCAATTAAACATCAATTTCAAGTCAAAATATTCAAGAACCTTATCCTAATTCAACTTAAAAATTGAAATAGAAAAGTGAAAGAAAAAGGAATAATTAGCCCATGCTCAAGTTGAAGTTCATTGCCCATTGTAACTCCTCCGAGTTACTCTAAGTCATCATCAAGCTTTACTCTTCCATGGTCACGAGCTCCCTCCTAGTCCTTAAATGGCAGCCATGGTCTCGATGTAGAAGTGAGGAAGAAGATGTGAGTTGGATGAATTTGGTGGTGTGGAGTGTAGAGAAAGGAGAAAAATCACAACATTGATGAAGAACTTGAAGGAAACCCATGGCCTTGAGCTCCTTTTGAAGAATGGTGGCCAAAATCTTCAAACGAGAAATCTTCAAACAAGTGGAAGGAATGAGCTGAAAGTAAGTGAGAACGAAGGATACAGGTGTTGGGTGGAAGAAAAATTGGTGGGAAAATGAAGGAAAATGGATGTGAATGGTGAAAACCAAAGAGAGAATTGAAGGAAAATGTGAAGGAGGGAAGAAAGGTGGCTAAAAATTGCAAAAAGAATGAAGGCTTTCGAGAGATAAAGAAGGAAAGAGGAAGGGTCGCGTTTGGTTGAGGGAAATTAGGTGACACAGAGGTGAGTTTGATAAGTGAAAATAAAGATAGATAAAAAAAGACAAATAACAAGGAAGAAAAATGGGAAAGTTGGGAAAATAAAATGTTTATAAAATTCCTTCTATTTGATAACCAAAATGCCTCTTACAAATTTTAATTTTCATGGACTATGACTTGCTAGAAAATATTACATCAGATAGATTATGTTCCTAATTAAATAAATACAAATTAAATTTTACTCAAAAGAAATTAAATTAATTATGAGATAAAGTTTAAGTTCAATTTAGAATTTGGAGGAAAATTATGATCCAAAAAGATAAAAATGAGGAAAATAAAATATTAAAAATAAATTTTCAAAACTCTTTGATAATTTTGTCCCCACATGGATTAATACTTAATCAGTTCTTTAATCACAATTAAATTACAAATGACTCATAATCACATTGAGAATTATTAAATAAAATAAAATAGAAAGAATTAAATTATTAGAATAATTTGGAAGATAAAAATAATCAAAATTAAAGCTCAATTTTAAAAAATTATCCCAAAATTCTCATAAATTCAAAATTCAGCTAAAATCATGAAAATTATCTAAAAATCCAAAATTAACTGAAATTAACTATCAAAACCACTAAATATAGAGATAAAAATAGTAAAAATCTAGGAGTTATTAGTCTACCAATTGAATCCATTTGTATCTTGATTTTTGAAACCAAATTAGCTTTTCCTATGTTGTGAGCTTATTATATTCCTGCCATAAGGCTTTCTCAAGTCTGGAAAGGCTATTTTTGTCATCCATTTGTCTGGCTCTATCAATACCCTCAAAACACTTTACAATATGTTTTCTTTTCTTTGGAATGCTACCAATTTGTGTATTATTCCATTCACTAGCATCAACGGAAAGTTTTGTTATCCTTTCATACCAGTTTTTTTTTTTTCTCCAAAGCCTTTGTCACTAGCTCCCTAAGACCATCCTCAAGAACCCACACCGCTTGGTATTTAAAATGGTTATTTTTACTTCTTTTGTTCGCAGAGTAGCTATTGGAGACCATAACCAAATGGTGGTCAAACTTGTACCTCATATGATGAAAGGCCTTAACACTAGTGTGTTCCTCCCCCCAGAGGGAATTGTAGAAAATCCAATCCAGCCTCTCTTTTACACCACTTTTCTCCCAAGTGAAAATATCTCTAGCAATCGAAAGTTCCATGAGATTCGATTCATAGATACAATCATTAAAATATTCCACTAATTGCCAGTTTGGTGGAGCCCCTCCTTTTTTGTCATTAGCTGATAAAAAAGTATTGAAATCACCTAGCAATAGCCAAGCTTCAAACATGTTATTTGCAATGAGTTTCAAAGTATCCCAAAGAACAGTTCACTTACTATGTTGAGTCTCACCATATACAAAAAGTTGTGAAGAAAGTTTCATTAATACTAAGGTTAGTTAAGTTGCAGTGGAGGAATTGGGTACTAGAGTAGATATAATCAAGTTTGACTCTGGATTCATCCCACAACGCCCAAATCCCACTAGCATAACCTATTGCCTCAATCCTAACCCAATTTGAAAAACCCAACTTGCAAACAACTTTATCAGTTGTTGTCCACTTATATGAGTTTCAATCAAGCACATAACATTAATGCTGAATTTCTGTATAATTTCCTTAGACATAATTGCAAATGATCTACCCCTAGTACCCTTACAGTTCCATGATGCAACCATCATAGTTAAACTAGGTTGGAAGGGTTGATGAGCAGGAGACAACTTACTCGACTTCATTGTCACTGCATAATGATCTATTCGATCAAATTGGGGTTAAGCAAAGTTCTGATCCCAAAACAGTGTCCTTGTGTAGGTTCTCTAAAGGGTTCCCTGCCAGTAGATTGGGGTCTAGGGATCATAGAGGATGAGCATCCGTAAGCACCATTGCATTTGTTGAGTTTGAGGCCATTGGATCCTGTGTGAGTTCTTGTGTTTGCCCCAATGCTAGTTTTTAGGTCAAACTAGACCTCCTATTAGCTTTCCGGTTTAGGCTTTTGGTCCCATGACTTATTTGCTTCAAGTTACCACTAAGCACAACATGCTGTCTTGGAGTGGATTTTTTGGGCTTCTTAGACAAAGTGGATTTCATCTTAGAGTTTCCCCCAATTTTAATTCTAGCTTCCAACCTTCTTTGGGCCTTATCCTCTTTAATTTGGCCCACTAGGTTTTCTTTCCCTCTCCCCTTAATTGGTGTCTTCAACTGATATGTTCCTAATGGTTGAGTAGCCTTTTTTTGTGGTCTCCCACTTATTTTCTGGTTTTGTGTAGAATTTGCAGACTTAGAAAAATCTTCGTTTTCGTCCTTGTTAGAGATATGTGTTGTCCCCTATTTGCTATGGTTCTCATGCTCCAAGGAATTGATCTCTTCTTTGTACACTGCTATAACATCAAATCAAGATTGTGAAAAGTTTTTTCCCATCTTGGTGTTAGTCTTTGACCTTCCCCCCTGCTTGTCTATTGTAGCTTTGGCCGACTCCTTTCTCGAATCATGAGGCTTCCTTGACCTTGATACAATCATCTAAGGGCCAAATTCTTCTCTAGTGACCAAAAAATTTTTCCCCGGTGTGGGTTGTGTTATGGGTGTGCAGGTTTTGTTGTCGAGCTTCCATGGCCTTGATGATCATGTGAAGCTTTCCACTGGCAACCCTCCCTTCTATGACCATACCATCCACATCCAAAGCAAACAAGGTTGGCCTCCTCATATTCAATGTTGGACATAGAGTTAGCTACTATGATTGTTGGCACAGGTCTCTTCTACAGATCTATTTCCACACAGATGCAAGCAAATTTGTCTCTTTCCGTTAGCACATTTTCTGTTAGCAGGTCTAATAGGGTACCCATATCAACCTCAGGGGGTGGCCTATGCATTCCTTAAGTCTCCAAATGAAGTGGCTATTGTAGCAATGCATGAGTATAAAAGGGATTCTTACACATAGAATCATCTTGCCCAATGAGTTTTGATGAGGATCAAAATAGGGAGTCCACCTCTGCATACAAACATAGTAGTTCATGACTACCCATGAACCTTCAAAGAGTACTTTCCTGTACTATTCTTTCCATGTCTCTTTGTCTTTGAAGCGAATAATGAAGTAATTATTAGGGAGAGCAATCAAGTTAAAGTCATGTATGTTCCATATTCGACTGAGCCAAGGTTTCCACATGCTTAGGCTCATTCTTTTGCCCAGCATTGTGATCACCAGAGCTTTGTTTCATGGCTTGCACCATTTCACAAACTCATCTTGTGTGATGGGGATGACAAGATACACCTTCATGAGCTGCTTGACCTCCTCTAAAGGCTATAGCAGTTTCCATGCAATATCCTTATCATCATTGTCAGGTAAATCATCAATTTCCATGATATCGGCTCCATTAGCTAAGCTATTGAACCCCAGCAAGGAGTCTTTATATGACGGTTTCTTACTACTTTGTTCATAAGAACTATCAGTGTGTTGCTTCATTTCCTGTTATATCTCAGCTAAATCACCCTCATTGTTGTTATTTAGCATTAGGTCGTCCATCGTAGCATCCTTAGCAAAAACCTCTTTCTTCTTTTTATTGCGTTCTACCAAAACCAGATTGTCAGCTGGCCGACCCGGCAATTGCTTCCAATGACCAGGGTCCTCGGAAGACATCACTCAACGATAGGCACAAATACCAAGAGAGACCAAGTAACCTACCTCAGACCAAGTTTTTTGAAAACCATTTTACATTCTATCTCTTATTCTTGTAGTTTGTACAATGTGTTCAATATTATAAAAGAAATGAAAAATCACTTGTTTATTAGGGACTTTATTCATGACTTCAGATCTCATCCTCATAAAATAAAGTGACAATCAAGAGTTGGAAATGAGCTCTATTTATTTTTAGTTTTTTTGTTTACTCGTTTATTCGTTTGTATTACTATAGTACAATTGTATAGCATATTCAGGCGTATAGCAGCGGCGAGACATACGAGATGACATATGGTAAATATCATTCCCGCCTCAATCGGCACTGGGTCCCATGACAGGTACCACTAGCGCCGACAACTATACAAGATGTATATACGCGTACATACGATGTTATCTTTAGCTGGTGTTTATGATCGTCCATCTTTGATGGTCCACAAAGCCAACGGTTCAGATCATTCTAAACCCTCCGCAAGCTTACAACTTTCTTCAATTTTATCCGCAATTTAGTCGTCATTTTCAATTTACTGCGGTGTACCGTAGTCAACTATTCATCTCAAATCTGCCCTCCAGTGTCTGTGCATCGTAGTCATTTTGCGCTGGCATTCCCCTGGACGCGCGTAATCAGCGCGTAAGCTCACTACCTCCTCCACCTCCTTCTCTGTTCAAACTTGTCAGAGTTCCCATTCAGATGGTTGTTCGCTTCAACTTCCCCAAGAAGCACAGAAGTCACGAACTTTCCTCTTTCATAAAACCTTTAGTTTAACATTTCTTTTTTTGTTCTAGGGGTTTTCCAATCCCTGTTTAGCATTTCCATATTGATTTCTCAAATTTCTGGCTTCGAATTTCCCGAAACAATTCTCTGACATTGTGATTCGAGAGTGAATTTAAGGTTTTGTGTTTAATGGAATCGAAAAACCCTGCAAGATTTACACTGGGGAGGCAGTCATCGCTGGCACCGGAAAGGCATAGAGAAGAATTAGAGCTTCATAAAGAGGGCGATGACGTGGGGGATATTGATCCAGGATTTAGGCTGATGTGTTTGGCACATGAAGGCGACCTGGATGGTATTCGTGAGATATTGGATACGGTGGTTAGTGTGAATTACAGAGATATTGATGATCGCACGCCTCTTCATGTTGCGGCTTGTCAGGGATTGACTGATGTGGCTGCTTTGTTGCTCGAAAAAGGGGCTGTTGTGGATCCAGAAGATCGCTGGGGGAGCACGGTAAATACAAAGCTCTATCTCTTCTTCCACTGTTATTGTACTCTGAGTTGATTTACTGTTGTTGTTTTTGCTGCTGCTGGTGGTGTTGTTGTTTAGCGATGTCCATATTAACCAACTCGGCATGACAAATTAATTTGAAGACATGATGCAAAATTCTATTCACCAAGCAAAGCTCAAAATTCACCTTGAACATAGCAGGGTAATCACATGATTGCATGTAGATGAAGCTAGAGGTGCTGTATGATCATATATACTAATAATAAACAGCTTAGTTTGAGTTTCTTAAGCGTGTAATCGGAAACTTTTTGTCCTTTATCTACTTAACGAGCTGTCGTTAGAATGGATAACTTGTGTTTATTCAAAGCTTAAGGTAGGGCAGGTTGCTCTTATTGGGCATTAATTGAGCAGAATAGTTTCATTCATGTCATATTCAACTGCAAGTGCCTTCGTAACTTTGCTTTCTTACTTAAAGACATGTATGTTGAATATAAACATCAAGCGAATATGATCAATTTACCACGTTAAGAACATAGTTTGCTACACCTGCTGTGATGCACAGATTCTTTTTCCCCCCTATCCAACTATATTTACAATTTCTGCACGAAAAGTTCAGCATAGTTTACTACAGCCTTGTCTTTGCTTTCTCTCAAAATTCCTCCATGGTTTTCTACGTGAATTCCATTTTACCAAGCATTACTATTAGTAAATATTTAATTACTGGAGAATCGATACAAATATCATGTCTCTTAAACAGCCTCTTGCAGATGCTATACATTATAAAAACAATGATGTGATCAAATTATTGGAGAAGCATGGAGCAAAGCCTCTGGTATGTGTGGTTTGAGAATTGTGAAACTTTGAAGTTGTAGCACTTATTTATCCTGGCATTTTACCATTAGCTTGTAGCATTCAACTGGTCTTTGCCAACTATTGTAATTAAACTGTGTCAGATGGCCCCTATGCATGTTAACCACGCACGGGAAGTCCCGGAATATGAAATTGATCCCAAGGAACTTGATTTTACCAACAGTGTGGAGATAACTAAGGTAAAGATTTGCTTGTGATTTTATTTTATTTTCTGGTAGTGATTTGATCCATCTTCCAAATATCTTATTTTGAGACCTTGAGGAACAGATAAGAGAAATTTACTACATTATGGTCATTTATTGGGATCCCTTGAAATGCGACTATTGTTTTATATCTAGATGGAGCTTGCATATTTCACATGCCAACAAATCTTGGATATTATTGTCTGCCTGCAGCAGTCATCTGTTAATCCAAGCACTGCTCATGCTTGGCAGACTACTAATTTTGATGATATATATTTTTGTGTCTTATAATATTCATCAATTGGTTAGGGAACTTTCTGTAGTGCACTGTGGCGTGGAACAGAGGTTGCTGTGAAAAAGCTTGGGGATGATGTCATTACTGATGAGGAGAAAGTGTGGGTTACTTATAAGCTTTTTTTTTTTTTGGTAATTAATATGCTATCATTATTAATATTAACTAAAGTACTTGGCATTTCATAGGAAGGCATTTAGAGATGAGCTCGCATTGTTTCAGAAGATTCGACACCCTAATGTAGTCCAGTTTCTGGGTGCTGTGACTCAGAGCAGTCCAATGATGATTGTGATAGAATATCTTCCCAAGGTCTTCTGTCCTCAATTGCATGGAATTTGATTCTTAGCATGTACCCTGAGATTTTAGTTGGAGGAATTTTAGATGTAAATTGATAGAAAATTTGCTTTGTCTAATTTTATCATTTAATGACACAGGGAGATCTTCGTGCATTCTTGAAAAGAAAAGGAGCTTTGAAACCAATAAGAGCAGTGAGATTTGCTCTTGATATTGCTAGGTCAGTGTCATATTCATTATTATGCCACATTGAGCAAGTTTTGTTCTTTTTGTTTGCAACATTGAATCAGTTGTATCAATTTAATTAAGAAAACATTAAAAAAAAATGGTCTTAGCAAAGTTGAATAGATTGCATATTTGATTTTGATTTTAGTTTATTACCAGCTGTGCATAAATTAAGTTACCTTTTTTTCCTTCAACCTTTGAATGAGAACTGAAACCAGTTATAAGGTTTTGCAGTAGTTTGGATAACAGGATACAATGAAGCACAAAATAGATGCATCTTTTAAATTTTAACCATGTATAGAGACAGAGGAAAGGAGTAAGAATATGACAATTATTGTTTTTTGTTTGTTATCTCTGTCTATAATACTGATTTGTCCAATTCAAAACCTTGAAAAAGAAATATTATCTTACATTGACTTTATTAATAAAAGGTATAGGAAAACCTTTCCTAAACTTGAATATGCAATACATCTCTAGAACAGGCATACAGTTATTGAACAGTTATCTAAGTGAAAGCTTTGTGATTAACTGCATACATGAAATTTCCTTTAAAGTTTCATGCATTAGCATTTCTCAAAGAGCTGTAGATCCATGTCTAGTTAGATGGTTGATTTATTTTTTCCTTTTTATTTTTGGGACTTTGATGGGCCTGCTGGCCCAAGGTAATCCAGCCCAAAAGACTAACTTCAGGAGAGAGAAAGTAAGTACAGAAAAAGGAATGGGCAAAGAAGCAACTAACTCTGACATTAGTGGAGGTTGTGGGAGAGTAGTGGATGAGAGAGAAAGTGATGGCAAGCGAGTGATGAAGACCCCAAGCAGTGAGGATGGTGTGAATGTGAAGAATCATTTTGATGGGTTTTCCTTAGGAGAGACTCTAGCCTTTCGAAAGCTAGAGATTATTTAATCCTTTGATTTTACATACTGTGTTATACTGTTCTGTTGCTGCACTCTTTTGTTTTGTGTGTTATTGAAGATTTATAGCCTTGTATTGTAGCTTATACCTTCCTATGTTATATTTGTGTATGTTCTGGCGTGCCTACAAATGTATATATATAAGTCATGAAGTTTCAGTTTTCGGTTCTAAGATTCTAATTGATACTCCCTTCGTCCCATAGTATAAAGCAACATGAGGGGTTTTTCTTGTCCCATAATATGAGGCAACATGTAGTGATTGATCATTTTTACCCCTTATTTATTGTATTATTAGTATTATAACTTGTGTTATATTTAATGAAATGAGTGAAATTAATAGGGGTAAAATTGAAAATTTTGGTTTTTTTTTATAAGTTTAAGGATGTAATAAATGTGTCTTAATATGCGTAAAACATTTCCTATTATCTTATAATATGGGATAGAGGGAGTAATTTATAATGTTTTTCTTTCTCTCCATATCTTTTTGTCCTGTCTGAGGGCAGTGTTACTTGACAGATGGCACCAATTTTGTGTGTCTATTCTTCTCTGTCCTTATACTGTTCTGGAAACTATGCAGGGGAATGAATTATTTACATGAAAATAAGCCCTCACCAATAATTCACCGTGATCTTGAGCCCTCGTAAGTTTAATTATTCAAATAATTTTTCTTAAAAGCTTAAAAGTAAAATCCATGCGGAGACTAGTATTTTCTATAAGATTTGTCTGCTTTAATATTCTGATGTGATCTGCACTTTTTCATTAATGTTGTTTATGAGTAAGCTAACAGTAATATATTGCGGGATGATTCGGGCCACTTAAAAGTTGCAGACTTTGGGGTCAGCAAATTGCTGGCAGTTAAAGAAGACAGGCCTCTAACTTGCCAAGATACTTCTTGTAAGTGATGCTATCTTTTTGGAATGTCATTATGATTATCTGCACGCTTGAAATATTTAGACATCTGCAATGCTATACTTCTTATTCAGTGGAGAATATCGTGATACTTTATGCAGCTGATTTTGAGATGCCACTTGATGGATTAGATTTTTAAAACTCACATTCATTATTCTTTATTCATAGGCCGCTATGTGGCTCCAGAGGTTTTTAATCAAGAAGAGTATGACACTAAAGTGGATGTTTTCTCATTTGCTTTAATTCTGCAAGAGGTAATGGTTTGTGATATTTCATTCTTTAATCGATTAAAGCTATAAAATTTGCTGTTGGGTTATATACATTTATGAATATAGTCTATTGTTTGATAGTTATTGATGAAACTGGAATATCAAAATCTTGTTAACAGTTTAGGCACTAAAATTGACGATAAACTTGTGTGGTGGATATCTCTGAACAATAGTAGCCTAAGAAAACACTTATGTCACATGTCAGTATCAACAACTATAAAATATCACATTTCGGTGCCAATTTGGGTGTTACATAAGGAAAATATTCCCTTTTCTTTTATTTGGAAACATATGCTGGAAAAAAGCATTTTTGACTAGTTTTTACCTTTCAAACTAGCCTCAACAAGGCCTAAAATGTTACTAAATCAATTTTCCTAGTAGCACATGAAACTTACGACTCTTTTCCCATATGGATCAATATAAAACACTATTTTTTTTTAAAGTTAGTTAAGTTGCTAACATTAAACTTTCCTTGTTCCTATTTATAAGTCACTTTTAATTATTTTGCTTGGATCTAGAAAATTAGTTAGAGTTAGGGTTCTTGAAATTTTCAAAAATTGCTAAAACTTTCCAATATTATTCTCATTAAATTATAATTCATCAATAATTATGTTTCTCCTAATCCCTCTTTTTCCATCATAAATGTTTTGGGTTAAATTAGAAAACAAAATTTCATACTTTTTGAAAATTGTAAAGTAACTTATATTTTTAATAAGCTTATAGAATATGTCCTATAAATAGAAAATGGGGAGTAACATTTTAAAGTATACTGATATGAAGCTTTTGAGTTTTGAAGCAGCCTTAGTGATGATATCTTTTATGTCTTGAACTTTAGATGATAGAGGGCTGCCCCCCATTTTTTACGAAGCGAGATGATGAGGTTCCTAAGGTATATGCTGCAAAAGAGCGTCCTTCTTTCAGAGCACCAGCCAAGCGTTTTGCCCATGGACTGAGAGAGTACGTTTGACGTTCCTTGACTATCTTGAACAATATCTCCAGTCTACGTTCTCTCTCTCTCTCTTTTCTCTGGGTTTTAAGTTGCAGGATGTAAAACAATTTCCTCATTTTACTTCATAACTGACAGTCTTTTGCTGCTATTTTTTTTAGAAAAGAGAACATTTATACCATCTGATCTCAAAGTTAGCATGTTTACTTCAAAATTATCATCTGAATGCAACGCACTAATTGGCATTTAATAAATGCTTAATAGCATCATATATATATATATATTGCTTATGTTTCTTATGGCATCTCTACTTACAGATTAATTGAAGAGTGCTGGAATGAGAGTCCAGTAAAGAGGCCAACATTTAGGCAAATAATACCCAGGCTTGAATCCATGTACAACACTCTTGCTCATAAGAGACGTTGGAAGGTTCTCTTTCTTTCCCTGTCACCCCCAGCATGATGCCCGTGAATTGCCATGCTCTTCGTATGATCTATTTGAAATTGAGATACAAAGTTTCATATGCTAGCAAACCCTAATCCACTTAGTTGCCATTGAATTCAGTCTACTGTTTTTAGCTATTGGTTCCCTTAACTTTTGTGGATTGACTAATTTGAGCCCATAACTCAAGTTTGACGCGTGTTGTGTCATTGTTCAAGTAGCAGTGGACAATATCAGATTGATTAATCTCATTCATGAAGAGCTTTGGTGGTTGTAGAACCAGTTTTGGAATTCTGTAACTGACATCAGTGGTTGCTTGCTATATGTTCAGGTGAGGCCACTGAAATGTTTCCAGAATCTGGAAGCCATGTTGAAGAGAGATCACTCAAATCTAAGCAGTCCCGGCGGTTCATCTCGTTCTACCGCCAGCAGTATATGACTGAAGCAGAAAGAACGTTGATTGGTTCCTCACGTTAACTCGAAATACGGGTGGAAAAACTCTCCCCTTTTTCTGATGGAAACAAGAATTGGACCTCCAAATTGAATCCTTCATTCAAATTTGTCGTGTGTGTTGCCATGATCATGATTGTCTTAGCTTTTCAGGATTCTTCAAGCTCTTGCACAAAGCAACACCATATGTCGTAGGATATAAATATTACTTTTAAAAAAAAAAAATTCTTTTGTTACGTACGTTTTGTATGTATGATGTAATAAGAATTAACGTTTTTTCCACCTTACTAATGTTACTGATCTCAAATATTTCTTCTGCCTTTTCCCTGGTAACGACACCACGAACATTGGCCAAAAAAAGACGCTCCGATTGGTAGCACGTGGAGAAGGAATTTATCTTAAATCACAGGCTTTTGTGTATTCTATATGTCGTTTCAAAATCATATATTTTAGTGTGAAAGTGAAACTGTGATTTAAATAAGAACATTAAATTAATTAATTAAATACAATAATCAAAGT
Organism: Adenanthera pavonina; assembly: GCA_026686845.1. Classification (NCBI taxonomy): domain Eukaryota; kingdom Viridiplantae; phylum Streptophyta; class Magnoliopsida; order Fabales; family Fabaceae; genus Adenanthera; species Adenanthera pavonina. Next base: position 17,838,346 of record JAIVEN010000002.1, on the reverse strand, counting down.
AAGTCAATTACAACTATATGGGTCAATATTTACGGTGAAGATCATAAAAATAATAATTATTTTAAAGAATAAAAATAATTAATTGACCATTATATCCTTGTATAAATAAATAAATAATCCTAGTACAGCGATTATGGTTGTAACAATAATTAACTATCATTAGTCAAATAAGTGTAAATAATTGTGTGTATTGATATATTTATGTATATATATATATATATATGTTCTCTGAGATATTTTATGACTCAATTTTTCAGAGGAATAAATCGCGCTACATAATGTTGCTGGTGCATGCATGTAGAATTCTAGTGAGAGTTTCGTTGAACTCTTCTTATAAGCAATATTATAATCGCTTGATCAAAGTACAGAGCACTTTTATTGAAGTTTATATGATGAGGTTAAATTTGTTTTTTCTTTCTGGTTGGCCATGTATTAAGCTTGTTATTAGATAATGAAAGTTCTAAATTAAATTGAATTGTATCAATTAAGCGCGCGATGAAGAACGGTGAAGTTGAAGAGACGATAAAGTGGTTCCCACTGAAAGAGTACGGTGACCCCAGTGTTGAAGCTCCTCCTCCTCACAAATTCACGGTCCCACGATCGAGTGAACTCGTAAGTTGTCCTCTTTCTGAGACGAAGCTGATGAAGAGAAGCAGTATCCACGTCCCAAACATCAACTAGGCTTCCCTTTCGCCTCACAGCTTCATCACTTACGTTACTTTGTTCCCCACAACTCAGAAACTGTCGCATCACTTTCGCCGGAAGCACCAGTTTGCTCAGAAATGAAGCGTCAGTGCCTGTAAGCACCTTCTTTATCTCCCATGATGAGCTCGAGCTTCCCATCCCATATATATATATATATATAACAATTAATGGCTGAATATTATACTACTGTTTCTGGTTAATGTTTGTATTCACTTTTATGATGGCAATGTCAGTCGTTTTTTATCTGGAAAGAGTAATTATTCACCTCGTGCCTCTCTAGGATTTGGAAAATCCCTCCTTTATTATCAATAATCATTTATGCTTTCATCCCCTTATTTAAAGCTGCACATGCATACTATATAATATCAATAGATATTTGAGTACTTCATACCTCTTAAATAAGATCTTTTTTTTTTCCCATTTTGGATAACCACAAAAAGATCATGTTGAAAGCATTATTCCGTCCATCCGCATATATACAAAATAATGCAGAAATCATACTATATTAATATTGGAAAACAACTTACGACAATGGGATATATGACTATTAAAATATTTATATTAAAAAAAAAGATGGACACATACATACACACATACATACATACATACATACATACATAATATAATTTAAAATGAATATATTATATGTGATTCTTTTGCAATATTTAAGATACATGAATGGGATTTCAATAATTTATATACATACATTATGTATGTCCGTACGTTCTCTCAGTTGATAGCCATTGCACTTGAAAATCATCACACCAAGCTTCAATTTTGTCTCTAGCTTCTAAAAGATTCAGTAAAGTAAATGAAAATTATTCCCAAATGGATTTGAAATAAATTATTTTCTCATCCATTATTTGACCACAATTAATGAAGGAGATTGTGTATGAAGAGAATTATGGGAAAAAAAAATGGAGAGCATCTAAATCTTTCACGATCATTTATGTTCTCATTATAATTTTTCTAATTAAAATATAATAATAAGTGTATATTTTCACAAATAATTGTATGTTTTTTCAAGTTATGATACTAATTGTTGAAAAATTAAAAACAAAAATGATTATATACGTACAATTATATACGTACCATGCACTTGCAAGCTTCACACATCATCACATGTTGAAGAAATGATACAAATTAGCATACTTTCCTGTTATAGAACAATACCACAAGATTGCCCTATGAAGCAAGTTTAAGATGTTCCTTCCCAGCGCAAAATCAAATCAATGAAGAGAAACTGGTGATTGTGTATAGCTTAAAATGGTTCAAAACCTAATAAATTGAAAGCAGTGGGGATCCATTAATTATGTACGCAACGAATTTTGCCATCTGGTTTGCCTTTGTTTCCCCTTATGGAGAATTTGAGAGACGCAAGCTAAATGGGGTGGCTTTACTTTGTTTCCGCATGAGAAAGGACCGTGTGCCCTATGGCAAAGGGCACTAACCACAAAGATGAAAGGACCTGTGATACTCTAACACCACTAATGGAGAGAAGAATCTAACATGATATATTATTTGCCATTAGCGGGAAACCCTAGAAGCCTTCCACTCAAAACCCAACCTTGTTATTTCCAGAAATTTTTGCACGCAATTCATTTGTAAGCCTTCTTTCCACCAGAGTCGGTTTCAGCCTCTTATTTTGATAATACTGCTCAATCTATCATGGGAAAAATCTAGGTTTGGTGGAAAAAAGTTAGCCTAATAAGAAAGAGATACATGACAATATCTTTTATTCATAACTGGATTCAATTTTTCACAAAGTTCTTGAAGATTAAAATTCTAAATGCACAAGTCTGATGTAAAATGTATGTTTTCAAGAACAGAATAATCTCAGCAAAATTCAAAGATCGAGAATACTTGGACTATAATAACAAAAATATCATCTAGAGATCGTAACTTTAAAACTACCATCATATTCTCACTCTTAATTATGTGGTCCTTGGTACAACTAATTAATTATTAAGATGGATCAAGTACTAGGCATGCGTCATTTAGTGGTGAGGCATGAATGATTTAGCATGAGGCTAGGTCTCTTATGAAAAATTCTCTAATCCACCATGTGCCAGAAACAAAAAGATGTTCGATCGAACCAACAAAAAATCAATCAAGTTGATTTGCTTATAGTTTGTTCCTTTCATTTCACTTTGCTTTGCCCCAAATTCATTTCAGGACAATCTTAGCACAGCAAGCGACATCAATCTTACATCCAAAAGGTGCAAGGATATTCATACAAAAAATCAAACCCAAAGCAAAAAAAAAAATTCCTTTGCTTTTATATGTGTCAAAGGTATGTGTCAGCATTGAGGTTGTTTTTATCTTCTTTAGAAGATGACTTTCAGACTGTAACCCTGTGACTTTTTACCTTACTCATCCAACTCCAGTCCATTTCACTTTTTGGCTTCTCTGTGTCTTGAAATTATTGGCTGCAACCACGTGGCAGACTTGTTGCTCCAATGTCCTCTTGTTCTTCACCAGCCATGTGACCTTGTACCTTCATAACAGGTCGCTATTGTCTCATCCTCTTCATGCAAAATATATTGGGTTTGTGTTACCATATATTAGTTTGAGTTTCAATATGGCAAAGCCTGTTCTATTTAAGACAACCTAAATTATGTTAGGAAGTTAGCTGGCCATGTACATTGAAATGCCCAAGCAATTTTTCCTCTCAAAACTGCAAACTGTAAGGGAGCAAAATGGCTAGCTGAGAACCACACACTAAAAGGCCTGTCACAGTATTAGAGGCCCATACATGATTTGTGTGGTTAGGTTCATTGTTACAATTTCAAATCCTTTTTATTCCATGGAGCACAGTAAACAATTTTCCTGTGAATCTTCTGATCTTATCTTTGATTAGATTGGGAAGATACTTTAGTTTGAGATGACCTGAAGATAACTTGACTGCAACATATGCATATGCACTATGGTTTGTGTAATTTTTGTTTGTTTTCCTTCGGAAAGGTTTTAAACATAAACATGGGTTTGAAGGAGAGGGAGAGGAGTTTTGAGAGGGGGGGGGGGTGTTTGTCCTACTAAAGGTTGGAAAACTGTTTGAAGCAGTACTAACTTCCAACTAACTTGTGCTTTTTAGAGGGCATCATTGCCCTTTAAAATGTGAAGAAAAAGCAGAGAGGAAGGTCATATAAATAACAAAAAAATATATTCACCACCATGTGACACACCAAGCCTAAAGTAGGCTCATATCATGCCTGAATCCTCCCTCCACCAGGTAAAAGGGGGAGGGCGAAGCATGAGAGTGAGTGGTTTTGTGAATGGTTGAAACCCTTTAGCAAAAAGGAAGACTTAATGCCTTCCAAAACCGGAAGAACAATCAATATTTTCAAGCAAGCATTACTCACTTTTATGTAACAGTTTCCTTCTGTTCAAGTTGATAAATCATGGAGGGCCACTCATACTCCATTACATGTATAACCGCAGTAAGTTTCTGCAATTAATGCTTGGTACCACTAGGGACGCTTTACAGAAAAGCATCACAGCTAAATATCACATTAACACATACTGGTATAAATTTTTGTTCATAGGAGAAAGAAGTACAAAATTTTTTCCACTTCTGCATGCTGATCTATAGTTAGAGTGGTGGCAGTGGACCCTCTATATTTTATCTTCAACGTCTTTTTTTGGTCTTTGAATTTGGACCCATCAACTGAAACTTACAGGGCTTAGAGAGCAAAAGACCAAAGGTAAGTAAGAAACAAGAGGTAGAAAAATACGGATAGGAGAGTTATATACCGTGATTGGAAATTACAAACTTTTATAGATCTGCCCCAATTACCATTGTGGGTTCTCTTTAGCAAAAGGTAGGGTTGGGACCAAACACCAGTGAGCCTAAAGTAGAGTGAGATGAGAATAGAAAATATCACCTGATATCACTTAAGCATTTCTGTCTATCTTCAATATTCTCAAGTTTTGATGAAAAGGAAAAGAGACTGTGACTTTTCAGTAGGGCCAAGGAACACTAATGCATACTTTTCCTTATGAGAGGTATTTTTCAATACAGTATCAATTAGGCGCCAGCACAAACTAATTCTTATTTCCAGTAAAATAAAGAACTCTTCAAATTACTTCAACTATCCCTGCAGTAATCCATTGCCATCTGACAACTTGTGCCTTGCAAAGGATTTGGAAGATTAGACTGATATCATATGATTTAAGATATTTTCTTTTAACAGAGTTAAGAAATTAAGAAGAAAACATAATTGTTGTTTGATCGAAAGTAATGAAGTTCAACATAATAACTCAACTATATCTCGTAGAGACAACAAGCTGCATGCAAATTGCATAATTTGCAGAAGTTAAACTCCACAAAGGCTTGGTTGAAGCTGAAGTGAATCAAATTCTTGATCTAAAACTCTGCAACTTTTTATGCAATAGCATAAGGGTGGATAAGCCTTGTTCAGTTCTGAAACATAATTAGCTAGCTCAAAATCGTATACGGCAAGTATATTAGGTGGCATTAATTTTAGCTTAAAATGCACACAATGAGTTTGCTAGGTTTGTTAGTTCATATATGCTTTGGTTGCTGATGGAGTTGCTTAATCAGAAGCAAGTTTCTTGCAGTCTCCATTCTTGAAGTTCAATCTATTTCCCATTTGAGCTAAGCTTTGTCATAAAGCAGTTGGAAGTGGAAGCACAGGACTTAGGAAAGGTCTGAAATCATAGACTAGCTCCAAGACAAGGAAGGTGAGAATGTAACAACTTATATATGTAACGCATTTATGAGATTAGGTCTTGCATTAATTGAAGAATAGAGAATCATGTAATTGCTTTGTGGTCCCATCTGGAAAGAATATTAGTCTTCATGGAAATACAGCTTGTACTTTGCTTCTCTTTCAACCTCAGAGCATAGGATAACATCTCTTCAACATTCTCATTCTCAAATAAACTTTTTACTGCATGATAATATTGATGGTCAATATTTTTGAAAAGCACAGTGATAAATATATAACAAAAATTCATATTCTTGTTTAGAGAGCCAATAATTGAGAGCAGTACATATATGCTGAGTGAGAAGGCATAATTTTGTGGAGGAATTGGACGGATGAAGCAAGAGGCATGTGGTATCAGAGTTAGCCTCAAAGTGGTCCCGAAGGTAGATATGGGCAAGATTTTCTTGTTGTGAAACACACAAGAAGTTTGACCCACTCGAACATGGGGTTTATATGGCCTTTCCATTTCAGAAAGAAGGATTGGAATTGAAGGCATGAGTGGAATAGGAAGGCTTAGAAAAAGTCAAGAAATTTGACGGAGAGAAGGAGAACGAAGAAAAAAAAGCATGAAACAGTGAGAAAGAAGTTCACTTTTGCTGAGATTTTCTAAATCACCGCTTACGCTGTTGTTTTGACAGGGAGTGATATATTCCTATATATATAAGTTTGATGTCACTTTGGTACCTTCCGTGGCATCTTCATATGTAAACATTCTGCCATAACCGCACTAATGTTTTTCTTACGTACAAGGATAGAAACAAAGAGATGAGGCACAAATGTTCTAAAATATTAATTTCAAAGATACTATGATTTTTCCTTTACTCTTGTTCTTCATTAATAATTGCTTACTTCTTTTCAGACTATTCTTTTTAAATCAGTTTTCAGAATACGCAATATTAAGGAGGCAAATTTGTTAAATTTTTTTTAAAACATTTTTTGTCTAATCAAGAAAAAAACAAGTTGAATGGCATAGATCTCCTTAATTAACCCAAATAGAGGGGTGCTCTAGAATCTAGATTCCAGCAAATACCCTCAAGCTATAGAACAAAATCACAAGGGAATAATGTTGTCCCTGCCTAACTAATGATTGAATTTAATGTGAAAGGTGGAGTTTAACAACCTGTTAATCATTTATGTCTTTCAATCTTCCTAGCTGGCAGGGAAAGTTAAATTACATTCAATTTTGGGAAATTTTCACTAAAAGATTTATATGGGCCAATATTTGCTGGAAAGCATCATAAAATTCATCATTATTTTAAAGGACAAAAAATAATCAATTAACCTTGCATTATATCCTTATAAAAATAAATAACCCTGACACTGTGACTATAAGTCTATTTGATTTTTTTCCTCACACTTTTCATCATCTCCAGAGAATTGGGAGGAATTAAAATGTGAAAAAGGAAAAAAAAATAACCAACTCTTGCTTGGCAAGAGAGAAAAGAGGGGAAGAGAAAAGTAGAAAGGAAAATTAGAGAAAAGTAGAAAGAAAAATTGGAAAGAAAGCTGTATTTTTCCTTGCTTGGCTATGGAGAAAAAAATAAGAGGGAGAAAATTGGGGGGAAAATAATATATAGACCATACATGTTTTTCCTCTCAACTTTTCTCCCCCAAAATGGAGAAATTTTAGAGAGAAAACTCTCCTTTCAAAATTACCTACTAATATTTTTTCACTATGAGAAAAATACCTATGGTGTTTTTAAATTTAAATATTGATATATTATATATTTTCAATTTTAGCATTATTTTAAATTTTTTAAAATCAATGTAAAAAATAATTTTAAAAATTAAAAAAACTAAGATTGGATAAAATAATTTTAAATTAAGATTAAAATTAAAAATAATATTTTAATTTTATTTATTAATATGATGTGAAAATTATATAAAAAAATATGGTAAATTAACAAGTTTTATTATATGTAAATATTTTTCTAAAAGTAATTAGGATATTATTATCAATATAAAATTAGTCACTTTTCTCACCTCCATGTTTTCTTCTATTTAGCCGAGTATATGGAGAAAAAATCACTCTCCCTCACTTTTCTCTTCTCTCCATTTTCTCTCTCCCCATCTTCTCTCTGCCTCATTTATTCTCCTTAGTCAAGCATAGGGTTAAAAGAAAAGAAAATCCTTTAAAATTTCCCTTCAATTTTTAAGGAAGTATATATATATATATATATTCCAAAAACACGTTAAAATAATTTAAAAATGGAACCATATATAAAATGTAAGTTTCGAAAGGTGCATCTGATGTATGATTTGTTCCTTTAGACGATGTGCAAGTACGAATAAATTTCGCTTCACAAGGTAACGAGACTCTCCTCATCTAGAATAATGAGATTCTAAACTATCATGATGTTGGCTTGAGAAAACGGTCTAGATAAAACGCACTTTATATTTTACAAAGGTCTATTATTAAGTGATAGGAGGAGAAAATGTTAAAAATACCATTGATAAGAAGATATGTGTATGTATCTATGTACATAAAGAAAAAAAATTAAATTAAAGAAGTTAATTTCACAAAATTTATTGTAAAAAATGTTATTAATGTAATCAAGTCTTTTGAAAACTAAACATGTTTTCTTGTGCATAACATGAAATCTAAAAAAATGAGTTATACTATTTAAGACTTGTAAATAATATAATTTTATATCAATTTTATATAATATATAGAACATATTAAGTTGTTATGTTTGCAATTTTATATCATCATATCATAATTCATTCATAACCAAAATCATGTATTACATTATGTTATGTTTTAAAATTTACTATATAACAGTTTTATGAAAGAGTCTTAAAGGAATCACATGGATTTCTCCAATTAGATTTAATATTTTTATAGCTATTGTAAATTCCTGTGTCAGACTTGCATTTAAATAAAGTTCTGTTTCCATTGAAAAAAATTATTTCAACCAATAATGATTGAATCAAGTGGAAAGAATTTGATTTTTTTAAATTAAGATTTTAAATTTTAGTTTATATATAGATAAAAAATCATACTAGAGAGATACCTCTTATTTAAAACTGAACAATACTTGAATATGAAATATATCAATGTCAAATACTAGATAGTTGTTTAAAAAAAATCTTCAGTAAGAAAAAGTGAAGAAAAAAAAAAGTTTACAAGTTTGTAACGAAAATGAACAAATCAACTTGTAGTTAACAAAAGAGGTTAATTAATCTGCATAGGCGCCCATTGGTACAAACAAGTAAAAAGTATAAAATTTTCAGAAATTAATTTGTATATTTTCAAGATTAGGGCCGTTAGTTCGACATTTTTTTAATGAAAAATCATTTTTAAAAAATACTTTTAAGAAATTTTAAGATATTTATTTAAATTTTAACAAATAATCAGAGTTCCAAAAAATTAAATTTCTAATTATTTTGAGAAGTTAGCGTGAGTAGCTAAATAATCACTTTTCAAGAACAAAAAAGTACTTTTTATGATTATGACTATACACAAAATAATTTTTGCATTTCGTAAAAATTCTCTACTTAATAAATTACTTTTTGAGACAATATGAAAAAAAAAAAAAACTTTCTTAAGCTTAAATGAACATACCCTTGAAATTTAAAAACATAATAATTACAACATATATATCTTAGATTAAAAAACACATATATCCTTACAACAAATTCATATATTCAGCACGAAAAATTCAAATATCAAATCATCACGTCATATAAAATTTACAAATTCAAAATAAAATCCAATATTCACCGGTGATTACAACATGGGGTTGGGGTTAGTTGTTAAATTTGAATTTCATTTGCCACGCAAAGGATTAAATTAACAATGAAATATTTACTTTGTGTGGATGAAATAAATCAAACTGGGAGAACTATCTCTAATTGGGTTTGATAATGATCGAATCTAATAATACTAAATACCAGATATAGTTGTAGAAAAAAACTGTAATACATTTAATTATTTTTATTAACATTATATATATAAATAAAATAGAAAATAGTTGTATTTCTACTATTCATTGACATGACAATTTATTTATTTATTAAAATTTTCATACATTTATTTAAAAAAATAGAAATTAAGTAGCAGACAACACAAGGTTAATACAGTAGGTGTGTGTGTGGGTGTAATATTGCTAAAATAGCTTGGTGTAAACAGAATCCAACAATTAATGTATAAGGAGGACATATTCCAGAACAAAAAGGGCTACAATATTCTCATCAGAGACTAATTCTTTAAAGATACCAAAGGCAGCCCAATCATGCTAACGCACACTCCCATGCATTTCGGTCAACCTAAAACAGCAACACTAGCAACAATCCACCACTTAAGACGATGAAACAAACCAAAGTATGACCACATACTATGTTATGTACTATATCTCTGCAAAACCTCCATCTCTGGTTTGTTCTTCAATTTAATTAAGGGGAAATCACAGTTGGAAACCAAAAATTTAAATTAAATATAATAAAGAATTTTACAATTTTTTTATTATTGAACATTACAAATTTATTACTGCTTTATTCTATATTTACTACTAAAATGATTACAATATCCTTTACTATATTTAATTCAAATTTTTGTTCTCCAACTATCATTTTTCCTTAATTAATTGTCTATGTACGTCCTTCCCCCAATATCTATCTAACCATATCTATATATCTCTTAAGCTTCCTTCCTTTATAACCACATATATCTCACTTGGACTTTTTAGACCGATATTTTTATAAATTGATAGTTATAAAAATAATATTACAATTCAATTTTAATAAATCATTTAAACTATATATATCTACGTGACATGAGATGCATGCCGGTTCTAATTTGGAAATTTTACTGCTGCATTGGATGACATGTCCTTCTTTCACTTCTGCCCTATGCCCACAATCCCTGAAAGCAACAAATTGTACAGCCCTATAATCCTAGCTCCAATCAACCTCTTTCATAAGTGACACTTCAAAAGAACCCCCATGCCATCGCATGCCTAAGTTATCAACTAAAAATATAGAATTTATTCAAGTCACAATTCATCATCATCAGTTGTGCCACTTTTTTTTTTTTTAAAGACTTCATATATATATATATATATGACCCGTTTTTAGTTTAACCCATGATTACCCTAAGCATTGACTTGATATATAACTCCTATTTTTAATCTTTATTTTAATTTGAGTCAACGTTAGTTGAGAAGATAGATTTAGCATAATGTTCATTACATTTTTATAATTATTATTTAATTAATGATAGCTATTTTATATATTTAATTTCTAAAAAAGATATAGCATGCTAGAATATTTTTACTCTATTTTTTATTTAATCTATTTTTGTTTTGATTGAGAAAAAGGAAAAAAAAATTTGTCAAAATGACTAATTGTATTATATACTGTCTCTTACAAATGTTTGAAATTAATTGGTTGGTTCAAATGATAAGGATTCAACTAATTAATATCCCATAATGATATAGATTTGAATCACACTATCAATGGGAAAATTTTGTTAGTGAACAATCTATAAGCATTTCTCTATAAGTGATTTTTAAATTGTGAGGCCTGTATTCTGAAACCCAATTCACCTTTTTTAACAAAGATGAAAAATAATATGAGTACCAATTTTTTTTTCATGTTCTCCTAGCTAAGGGTTTAGTTCCCTTTGTTGATATTTTTTCAAGGATTACCTCAAAAAGATTGCAAAAAAAAAATGTAAATTTAATATTAAGGGATCCTTAATTTTGTTAAAGTGGTAAAAATGGGATTTCGATTCAATGGGTGGCAAATTTAGTGAGAAGTAGTGGGTGTCTGTTAACCTCTAGAATTTATGTTATTTTTGCATATTTTTCTTGGATTGAAATTGTGCATTTTTTTATTTTATGGCTTTTTTATTCCATATTATTGCTTAATTACGTACACTTTAGCCTTACATTTGTTATTTGTTAGCTTTTAGTTTTTTTTTCCAGCTTTATTGTAGGGATCTTTCGGTAGATAATTTGTAACAAACCTAGTTATTCACTATGGAAGGAAAATGTGAGTTTTGTTACAAAAGGAAAATGTGAGTTTTGTGTAGGACCGAAGGGACCAAGACCGGAGGAAAGGGTTTAGAATTGAGCAAAAGGGAATAAGGAGGTAGAGAGCAATGGTGTCGCGCTGAGGTGCAAGGGCATTGCAGCAAGGAATTGTTGAATCAAGTGTTTTGATGATTCCAAATCAACTTTCTAGAGCTTAGAGATAAGATATCAAAGGTGCACAAATGATCTCAAGTGGAGAAATTCAAGAAAAATCAGCACAAGAATAAATGTAGAATCTACAGCCATGATTAAATTGAGTAAAAGACTTTGAATTGGCAAAAAGATGTTTTAAAACTATGATTCTATGTTAATCCATGGAATATTTGAAAAACACCTACTAACAGACGAACTTTGAAACACGTATACTGATATACTGTAAAATTCGAACTTTGACTTTGGAAATTCGAATTTTGTATTGAAAATGAACAAGTCTGAAAAGAGCCTTCTTTGACAGACGAACTTTGACTTGAGAAATTCGAATTTTGAATCTTGTCTGAAAAGAGCTTTCTCTGACAGACGAACTTTGGCTTTGGAAATTCGAATTTTGTATTGAAAATGAACAAGTTTGAAAAGAGCCTTCTCTGACAGACGAACTTTGACTTGAGAAATTCGAATTTTGAATCTTGTCTGAAAAGAGCTTTCTCTGACAGACGAACTTTCACTTTTGAAAATTCGAATTTCAGACAAAATACAACTTATGAAAAATGAAAAATTTGTCTGAGGAAATGTCAAAGTTCATCTGAAAACTGAGTTTGGAAAGAGCATCAAAATGGCTCACTGACAGACGAACTTTGAACTTAAAAATTTGAATTTCAGAAACAAAGCATGTGAGTCTGTTATGATGAAATGTTGTTATACGAATGATAATATTCAGAAATTCGAACTTTGAAGTAAGTTTGAAAAGAGGTCTCTCTGACAGACAAACTTTGCATTTTCAAAATTCAAATTTTGAATAGATGAACTATTGTACCTTATTGAACTACCCACTGACAGACGAATTTTGGGTATCAAAATTCGAATTTCGAAGGCACTGTAGCAAAATGAAACTACTGTTCACACTTTTAAGAAGAACTTCTAGCTTGAAAATTCGTATGTTCAAACAATAGAAAGATTTTTCAAAGATCAAAATTGGAACTTTGTTTCATGACAGACGAACTTCGAATGTTCAACGTAAAAGTCTTTAGCTTTCAGTTTCTATGAAATTCGTCTGTTGACCAACCAAAATTCGAACTTTGGATGTCAGAAGCATTAAATACGGTTAGTGAACAGATAGTTTTTCAGAGTAACCATTGGGTAACTTCTCCAACGGATAGATTTTGTCTCTAACGTATAGTGGAGACCTAAATCTATAAATATAACATCATTTGAAGTTGTGGGTAACGATTTTAACTTTGTATATACTGAAACTCTGCCAAATCATCAACTCAAAGTCTCTTACTCTCACATACTTCATTCTTTGTACTCAAACTTTCATATACACTATGATAAGAGAGTTTATCCATTGTAAACAATCTTATCTTCATCTGGAAGAAAGATTTTCTTGTGAGGGGATATCACAAGGGATTGGGGAAGCACTTAGCCGAAGTGCAAAGAGAGAAAATGTGAGCTCTACAATAGAGCATCATAACTGTACTGTGACATTTGTAAGAAGCCCACTGAATTCTTGCAAGATAGTTAAAAATCTCAAGTGGTGTCTTGAGGACTGGACATAGGTCAAGATTGAGAGACCGAATCAAGATAAATATATGTGTCTTCCCTTCTTTATTACTACTTTTACTTGTTATTCATTTATACTCTGTTTTACTGTCACCTTTGCTTTCTTCACTCTATTGACATTTTGCAGAAAATTTTAATCTTCCCAATTCACTCCCCTCTTGAGAAGCCAGCATATCTAACAAGTGATATCAGAGCCCGGATTCCCAAACAAAGGATTTAACAGTCCTGGAAGAACAATGGCTGGCTTTGGAGAAAGTATACTACTAGAGGAAAACAACACAAATAGACCACCTGGCTTCAGTGGAGAGCACTATGGATACTGGAAGATGAGAATACAAATCTATCTCCAGTCTATTGATCTAGACATATGGTCTATCATCCAGAAGGGAGATTTTGTCCCAATGACATTGCAGGATGATGGGAAGTATAGAGAGAAGCCAGAGGCCGAATGGAACGAGGAAGATAGGAGAAGAGTCTTGCTGAACTTCAAAGCAAAACACTGCCTGGTCAGTGCATTGAATCAAGACAAATTCTACAGGGTCTCGCAATGCTCCACAGCCAAGGATATGTGGGACACCCTTGAAATCGCTCATGAAGGAACCACTAGAGTTAGAAAAAACAAATTGAACTCCTGCATAGGAGAATACAAGAGCTTCAGAATAGTTGAAGGAGAGAGCGTCAAAGAACTGCAAAAAAGATTCACCCTCATTGTGAATCAATTGAAAAGTCTTGGCAAGGAGTACACTCAGACAGAAAAGGTCAGAAAGATCCTCAGAGCTCTTCCTCTGGAATGGCAACCCAAAGTAACAGTAATAGAGGAAGGCAGAGGAGAATCAATGGCATATGTTACAGCCCTCTTCGGTAGCCTCGAAGAATATGAAGGAAAGATGAAGGCTCTTAAGGAGGCAGGACAAGGCAGAAAGAAGAAGGGTCTTCCATTGAAAGCTGGTGAGGAGAAAAAAGAAAAATCTGACGATGGAGATGAGCTAGATGAAGAAACTCTGGCTATGATGGTCAGAAAATTTGGAAGATTTTACAACAAGAAATTCTTCAAGAAAGGAGCAGCTGGAGATAGTAAGAAAGAAGGAAAAGAACCTGTCACTTGCTATGAGTGCAAGAAGTAGGGACATATCAAATGGGATTGTCCACAATTCCTCAAGAAGCAAGAGAAAGAAAAGAAAGCTGCAGACAAAGGTAAGAAGAAAAGAGCGTACATCTCATTAATCTGGGGCAACAGCTCATATGAAAAAGAAGATGATGAAGATGAGATTGCCAACATCTGTCTGATGGCACTTGCATCTGAAGAAGCTGAAATCCCATCCAACAGTGATCAGGAAGATGAGGTATATGAATCTAAACCTTCCTATTCTGAATTACTGGATGCATTTCATGAATTGCATGATGAGTTTATTAAGATTGCCAAAGAACTCAAACAAGCTAAGAGAAAGATTAACAAGTTAGAATCTCAGCATAACATCTCTGAAACTGCTTATCTGCATATTGTTGAATCTACTTGCTGTAAATCATGCATTGAATTAAAGTAAACCAATGATTATCTGGTGAAAAGTATATCTAGACTTACTAAAAGAAAAGATATGTTATTTGCTTTAATGGGAAGTCAGAGAATATCACAGGGAAAGGCTGGACTTGGCTATGACCCTTGTGCAGTAAAAGAAAATATTAGAAAGAAAAATCAAAATGTGTATATGAGACATTTTGTGCATGCTAGTGGCAGTAAAAAGAAAGATCATATTTCACAACATATTGAATCCTATGATCAACCAAAGCATGTAAAACAAAAATATTATCTGCATTATTTTCTTCCTACATCTCAATCCAGCAATCCCTATACCACCTGTCACTTTTGTAACAAGAAGGGATATATTTCCAATTCATGTGCTTTAAAGAAAAATAAACTTGACAGGAAGGTTAAATGGATTCCCAAAGGTACATCTGTATCTAGGGAAAATACTACTGACAGAAAAGGACCCAAGCAAATTTGGGTACCTAAAAAGAAAATATGAACTTTATCTTGCAGGTTTGTCTTAAAGCTAGAAAGAGCAATAAATGGTATATGGACAGTGCCTGCTCAAGTCATATGACTGGTGATAAGGAGAAGTTCATCACCCTTAGAGACAAGAAAGGAGGAAAGGTGACCTTTGGAGGTGATCAATATGACAAAATAGTTGGCATTGGCATTGTGGGCAAGAATCCTAAAATATCCATTGAAGAGGTGCTGTTTGTAATTGGCCTCAACCACAATCTGCTAAGCATGAGTCAGACATGTGACAAAGGAAACTAGGTAGTGTTTGACTCAAAGTTCTGCTTGGTCATCTGAAAAAGTGATCACAAAGTAATCCTCAAGGCTCAAAGGGATGGTAACTGTTATACTATTTATCGTAATAAACTTCCTCCCTTAGATTCTGTCTGTTTGATTAGTCAGGATAATGATAGTTGGTTGTGCATAGAAGGTTGGCACATGTTAGCATGAATCAACTATCAAAACTAGTTAAAAATGAGTTAGTCACTGGCTTACCAAAAATTTCTTTTGAAAAAGACAAAGAATATGATGCATGCCTAAGAGGAAAACAAACTAAATCATCATTCAAATCTAAAAATGTAGTCACCACATCTAGACCTCTGCAACTATTACATATGGATCTGATAGGACTATCTAGAATTAAGAGCATTGGTGAAAATCTGTATGTTCTTGTAATTGTAGATGATTACTCTAGATTTACCTGGACATTATTTTTTTCTTCTAAAAGTGATACATTTGATGCATTTGTAACCTTAGCTAAGAAAGTACAAAATGAGAAAGGTATTTCTATTGTATCTATCAGGTCTGATCATGGAGAAGAGTTTAAAAATTCATACTTCCTGGAGTATTATGATGAGCATGGAATTGATCACAACTTCTCAGCTCCAAGAACTCCTCAACAAAATGGAGTGGTGGAAAGGAAGAACAGAACAATTTGAGAGATGACAAGAGCAATGCTGAATGAAAAGGAACTCTCTCAAGTATTCTGGGCTGATGCAATAAATACAGCAAGTTACATCATAAACAGAGCCTACATCAGACAAATTCTTGGGAAGACTCCTTATGAGTTGTACAAAGAAAGAAAGCCAAACCTCTCACATCTACATGTATTCGGCTGTAAGTGCTTCATCCACAACAATGGAAAGGAAAATTTGGTAAATTTGATGCCAAATCTGATGAAGATGTATTTCTGGGCTACTCTAGTAGGAGTAAAGCATATAGAGTTTTTAATAAAAAAAATCTAAATTAGTAGAAGAATCTGTGCATATAGTGTTTATTGAAAATGAAACTGTTTCTAAGCATGTCACTGATGAAGATGATCTTATTTCAAATTTTAAGAACTTAGATCTTTCTGAAGAAGATAAAATTAAACCTCCAAAGATATATGAATCTATTAATATAGAGGAAGACTTTCTGGAGAAAGATTTTGAGGATGAGAATAATGAAGAAATATCTCAAGAACTCCGTAGAGCTTGGAGATATCAAAGAAATCATCCTGTTGATCAAGTAATTGAGGATGTTTAAAAGAAAGTTAAAACTAGAAAACAATTAAGAGATTAGATGATAAACCGTGCTTTCATCTCTCAAATTGAATCTAAATATACTGAAGAAGACTTAACTAATGAATACTGGAATTTAGCTATGCAAGATGAATTGAATCAATTTGAAAAAAATCAAGTTTGGGATTTAGTACCTAGACCCAAAAATCATCCTATCATTGGCACTAAATAGGTTTTTAGAAATAAACTTGATGAATCTGGATTAATAATAAAAAATAAAGCTAGACTGGTTGCTAAAGGATATAATTATTGATTTTGAAGAAACCTTTGCTCCAGTGGCTAGATTAGAAGCAATTAGAATTCTATTAGCATATACATGCATGAAGAATATAATGTTATATCAAATGAATGTAAAGAGTTATTTTCTTAATAGATATATCATGGAAGAAGTTTATGTAGACCAACCTCCAGGCTTTGAGGACTTTACAAAACCAAACCATGTTTATAAACTGAAGAAAACCCTTTACAGTTTAAAGCAAGCCCCTAAAGCATGGTATGAAAGGTTAAGTAATTTTCTAACTGAAAAATTAACAGAGGAAAAGTATATACTACTTTGTTCACAAAGAAAGAAAATAAAGATTTACTTATTGTTCAAATTTACGTTGATGATATTATTTTCGGTGCTACTAATGAATCTCTTTGCAAGAATTTTTCTAAGCTAATGCAGGGAGAATTCGAAATGTCCTTAATGGGTGAGCTCTACTTCTTCCTTGGATTGCAAATTAAGCAATGTGATGATGGTATCTTTCTCAATCAATCCAAATATCTGAAGAAATTGCTGAAAAAGTTTGGCATGGAAAATGCTAAGCCAATGGGAACACCTATGGCTACTGCAACCAAGCTTGATATGGATGAAGGAGGAAAAATGTTTGACATAACTCAGTATAGAAGAATGGTTGGATCTCTGCTCTACCTGACTACCAGCAGAGCCGACATCATGTTCAGCATCTGTATGCGTGCAAGGTTCCAATCATGTCCCAAAGAAACCTATGCAACTGCTGTGAAGTGTATCTTCAGATATCTTATTAGAACATTACAGATGGGTCTTTGGTATCCAAAAGGAAATGGAGAAGATCTCAAAGGATACACTGATGCTGACTTTACTGGATCCAAAACTGACAGAAAAAACACAAGTGGAACATGTCAGTTTCTTGGAGGATCCCTAGTCTCATGGTTTAGCAAAAAGCAAAACAATGTGGCCTTATCCATGGCAGAAGCTAAATATGTTGCTGCTAGAAGCTATTGTGCCCAAGTCATCTGGATAAAACAACAGCTTGAAGATCTTGAGATTGAGATGAAGGAAATACCAATAATGTGTGACAACCAAAGTGTCATTAACATCACAAAGAATCCTGTCATGCATTCAAGGACAAAACATATTGAAGTTAGGCACCACTTCATAAGGGATCATGTTCTGAAAGGAGAAATCAAATTAGAATACATCCCTACAGAAGATCAAGTTGCTGACATTTTGACAAAGCCTCTTTCAGAAGATAGGCATTGTAAAATTAGAAGAGAATTAGGTATGGTAAATCCCAATGAATTGTAAGTAAATCTTTATGCAAATCTATTTTAGAATTTCAGATAATGATTTAATTCTAACTTTAGCATCGGAGTAAGTTTAATTTAAGTTGCAGGTGCTCCTCATAAGTTTCAATGGCAATAAATTTGAAAAATGGAGCCCACCAAAATGAAACAGTCAAAAAGTGAAAAAGAAAGCTAGAAATATGAGTTTCTCGATCCATTCTGTAAGTTTATAAAGTTAAAATTCACATTTTAGATGTGTATTAGACTAATTTCCTTGATAAATTGTGTTTTTGAACAAGTCAGCATGCTTAACATTCGAATTTGGATGCCCATCGGACGAACTTCAGCTTGCTTCACATTGTAACAGTTCTCGGTGGTCCTTCGAAATTCGTCTGTTGGTCTATGAAAATTCAAATTTTCAAAAATAAAGTTCCAATATTATCTTTGTCAAACATAGAGATTGTACGAATTTTCACTTCTCAAAATTCGCATGTTGGAAACTCTTTACAAAATGTTGAAATTCGAATTTCTGACTCAAAATTCATCTGTTGAAACATGCTCACATTATTGAATCTCTAAAAGATGAATTTTCATAATTAAAATTTGTCTATTGTTTGTTGTATTGATAATTGTTTGCTGCCTGTTCTTCAAAATTTGAACTTTGTTGAAACAAAGTTCGTCTGTTCATCTTTTGCTATTTGAACCAAGCCTCTGTTAGACGAACTTCCAAGAGAAAATTTGTCTGTCAGTAAGCTTGTCTGAATGGTTAACCTATAACTGCTCGAAGTTCAAATTTTGGCCCCTCAAAATTCGTCTGTCCTGCGGTTATACACGTTAAAACCAAAGGTCATCTTCTGAACAGACGTAACCCTATTCGTCTCTCTCGTGGGTCTGTTCAAATTCTCTCTTCAATACCCTTTAATTCTGACCGTAAATCTTCATCTTCCACCGATTAATCTTCTTTTCGCACCCTATAAACACATTCCTTGCATCATTCTTAATCATTCATCCTCATCCACAAAAATGGCAAGAGTGAAAAATCCAGAAGTTGGAAAGGGAGAGTCTCGGCCAAAGAGAATCATGAAATCCCAATATGCCTTAAAGGAGAGTGAAAAACTGAAAAGAAAAGGTGAATATAGCAAAGCAACCCCCTCCAAAAAGCAGAAAACAACACCAAAGGCGGATTCCAAGAAAACAGAGCCTACGGTTCCTACTCCTGCTCCTGCTGCTGTTGCTTCCACTTCCTCCTCCAGTACTGAATCTGGAGAATATGAGCTGACCACATTGCCATTATGGAGCAATGCTCACATTCAGGAGAAGTACACGACTAAGTTTGTGGGCAAGAAGGTAATCAAGCCTCACTGTGTCAATATGGAAGAATTTTTAATCTCTAACAACTTTGATGCCGAGCTGTGGATGATCAAATACAAGAATTTGTTAGAGATATTGGAAAGATACGATGATGAGGTAGTCAAGACTTGGCATGCCTCTCTGAAATACAACAGCAAGAAGAAGAAGTGGGAAGTCAATTTGAGATCAAGGACCATCTGGCTAACAGATGAAACCTTTAATGAGGTTTTAGAGATACCAGGGCAAGATAGATTGAAGATTGACATTACTACTTCTGGGTATATGGATGAGGCAAAGACTGCTGATGAAGAAGGTGACCCTCTCTTAAACTACAAGGAGAGCACAATCCTGAATACTTTGTTCAGAAGAAATGAGAATAGGCCACCCATAAGCTTATTGAAGCCCACTGACCTCAGTGCTTAAGTGAGAATCCTATACTATATAGTGTCTAGGATTATCTTCAACAAAGGAGGTAACTTCAATCTAATTACAAGGGCAAAGGCACATGTGATGGAAGCAATCATGCATGGGAAGCTTATCAACATGGGACATATCATTCTCCAACGCATGATCAAGGCTAGGGATCAGAGCAAAAGACTCCACACTTCTTTATGCAGTAATCATCTCTAAGATTCTTTAGTATGCTAGAATTCAGCATCTTGAGAAAGGGAAAGGGAAGCCTACTGAGATCTTCAAGGAAGAAGAGCTGCAAAGGATGGGCTTACCAAAGAAATATGGAAGATGGATTGGAAAGGGAGCTGGAAAATCTGAAGATCTCTTCTTTGATGAAGATGTCTGCCTGCAGCAAGAAGGTACCTCTGAGGCTCCTCCAAGACCCATACCTCAGCCTTCTTAGCCTATCCCATCTCCTTCTCAGCCTACTCAAATTCCATCCACTTCCTCCTCTCGTGTCAAGCCAACCAAGATCACTAAGTTGTATGACAGTTTGTCTACACTCATACTCAGCATCAGGGATGAGCAAAATGCCAAGTTTGCTCATCTGCAAGATCAGATCCACCAATTGGCCAAGAACATGAAAGTGGTTGCTGATGCATATGAAGATATTCCGAATGCCATTCTTGCCACATCAGCTCTACTTCAGCCAGGATTCTCTGAGCCTGTTATGTCTCCAACTCCTGAGCCTCCAAGTCCTTTTTGACCTAGCCTCTCCTATTCCTGATGTTGTTGCACAAGATACTAAGGCTGCTGGCATATTGAGCACACCACAGGCCTCCAGCAATGAGGCAAGTCCTGGTCCTCCCTTGGATTATGGCATGGAGGAAACAAGTTCTCAGGAACTAAGCTTTCATGAGTCCATTACAGCAGATGCTCAAGATTCAATTCTTTCCACTCAAGAATCTGAGCAAGTTGAGAGACTAGTGGCAGTCATCTCCACTTCACCATTCATGCAAGCTGCCCTGAATGAAGAAATGAGCATTGTGCCTTATGTTGATCTAGAAGCCATTGCACACAATGCTCTTTTGCAAACTCAGAGAAGAAGGCTTGAAGAGATATTTCGTCCTCCTGCTCCTTCACCTGTTACATCTTATGGTCTCTCGGAGGCACGAAAGGCCCAATTGGCAGTTACAAGGCAAGAAATTTCTAAACTTCTTGAAATCTCTGAGGATGAAGACACAAGTTCTGAAGTTTCTGAGTCTATGCCAAAGCTCAATCCTGAACTACCTTTTGTCCCTGTGCCTCTTCAAGCTATTCCAGTGTCTCAGATCCCTCCTCTTGCTTATTTTGTCCACCTTCCTGATGATGCCAAAAAGGGGGAGAAGATATCTGGGCAAACTGGAAAGCCTTCCGGCAAGAGCTACAGCAAGAAGTCCAAGTCCTAGAAATAGTGTTTAGAACTTATGGATGTTTGGTTCTTCTTGTAGTATTTTGTATTGTTGTCTTTCTGTATTGTGCTCTTGTTATATCTTGTGAAGTAACTTTTTGATGAAATGAAAATTTCTTTGATCTGATCTCTATCCTTGTGTTGAACTTTGAATGAATTAATGAATATTTTTACTTGATCCACTGTACTTGATGTCTTTTGAATTATAATGCATATGTTGAGGGGGAACTTGTTAAAGCAAACCCAAATACTAATCCAGTTTGTAAATTGTTTTGTCATCATCAAAAAGGGGGAGAATGTTGAATCAAGTGTTTTGATGATTTTAAACTAAATTTTTAGAGCTTGGAGAGAAGATATCAAAGATGCACAAATGATCTCAAGTAGAGAAATTCAGGAAAAATCAGCATAAGAATAAATGTAGAATCTACAGCCATGATTAAATTGAGTAAAAGACTTTAAATTGGTAAAAAGATGTTTTAAAACTATGATTCTATGTTAATCCATGGAATATTTGAAAAACACCCACTAACAGACGAACTTTGAAACATTTATACTGATATACTGTTTTGAAAATTCGAATTTGGCTTTGAAAATTCGAATTTTGTATTGAAAATGAACAAGTCTGAAAAGAGCCTTCTCTGACAGACGAACTTTGACTTGAGAAATTTGAATTTTGAATCTTGTCTGAAAAGAGCTTTCTCTGACAGATGAACTTTGGCTTTGGAAATTCGAATTTTGTATTGAAAATGAACAAGTTTGAAAAGAGCCTTCTCTGACAAACGAACTTTGACTTGAGAAATTCAAATTTTGAATCTTGTCTGAAAAGAGCTTTCTCTGACAGACGAACTTTCGCTTTTGAAAATTCGAATTTCAGACAAAATACAACTTATGAAAAATGAAAAATTTGTCTGAGGAAATGTCAAAGTTCATCTGAAAACTGAGTTTGGAAAGAGCATCAAAATGGCTCACTGACAGACGAACTTTGAACTTAAAAATTTGAATTTCAGAAACAAAGCTTGTGAGTCTGTTATGATGAAATGTTGTTATACGAATGATAATATTCAGAAATTCGAACTTTGAAGTAAGTTTGAAAAGAGGTCTCTCTGACAGACAAACTTTGCATTTTCAAAATTCAAATTTTGAATAGATGAACTATTGTACCTTATTGAACTACCCACTGACAGACGAATTTTAGGTATCAAAATTCGAATTTCGAAGGCACTGTAGCAAAATGAAACTACTGTTCACACTTTTAAGAAGAACTTCTAGCTTGAAAATTCGTATGTTCAAACAATAGAAAGATTTTTCAAAGATCAAAATTGGAACTTTGTTTCATGACAGACGAACTTCGAATGTTCAACGTAAAAGTCTTTAGCTTTCAGTTTCTATGAAATTCGTCTGTTGACCAACCAAAATTCGAACTTTGGATGTCAGAAGCATTAAATGCGGTTAGTGAACAGATAGTTTTTCAGAGTAACCATTGGGTAACTTCTCCAACGGATAGATTTTGTCTCTAACGTATAGTGGAGACCTAAATCTATAAATATAACATCATTTGAAGTTGTGGGTAACGATTTTAACTTTGTATATACTGAAACTCTGCCAAATCATCAACTCAAAGTCTCTTACTCTCACATACTTCATTCTTTGTACTCAAACTTTCATATACACTATGATAAGAGAGTTTATCCATTGTAAACAATCTTATCTTCATCTGGAAGAAAGATTTTCTTGTGAGGGGATATCACAAGGGATTGGGGAAGCACTTAGCCGAAGTGCAAAGAGAGAAAATGTGAGCTCTACAATAGAGCATCATAACTGTACTGTGACATTTGTAAGAAACCCACTGAATTCTTGCAAGATAGTTAAAAATCTCAAGTGGTGGCTTGAGAACTGGACATAGGTCAAGATTGAGAGACCGAACTAGGATAAACATATGTGTCTTGCCTTCTTTATTACTACTTTTACTTGTTATTCATTTATACTCTGTTTTACTGTCACCTTTGCTTTCTTCACTTTATTGACATTTTGCAGAAAATTTTAATCTTCCCAATTCACCCCCCTCTTGGGAAGCCAGCATATCTAACAGGAATGTGGAAAGTTGGGCTAGGCCGAGACAGTGAGTATCATAACGAGTTTTGTGGCACTGTGATGTTAGTCACGAAATGTGTTTAAATCTTAAGTGTTTCAGTTGCGTTGGAATAGTAAAAACAAAGGGAAAATTAGTGGCTCTACTAGGGTTTCATCTTCCTAAGGGTGAAAGATGTGTTTTTGACCTTGGGAAAGCTTAAATCTCTTAGGTAAGTAGTTTTCTTTCTTTCGCTTCCTATTTTCTTTAAGCTCTTTGGTGTATTTTCATGGTATTGGCTTAGGGTTCGGGTTTGGTTGCATTCCTACCTATTAAATTGTGTTTAAATGCTTTATAAATGTGTTGTTGGATGTTTCTAAGTGTTGGGTGTTGGTTTTAAAATGATTAAAGGGTGTTTTAATCAAATCCCAACCCTCAACTCATGGTCTTGATGGAAATATGAAGTTATTGATTTCGATTCTATGAGCTGTTTTGGGTATTTTTGTGCATGGATTTGCTTTGGAAAGTTTTGCTTCAGCCAGTTTGGTAATGGGTAGTGAAGTGGTATACTTTAAGGGTTGAGAAATTGTGTTGGTAATGAGAGTTTATTATTGTGTAGGTTGTAAATTTTCTCAATTAGGATCAGTGGCGGACCTACATGTACATTAGGGGGGTCAGTTGACACCCCTCAACTTGAAAAAATTACATGTTATAGCCTTAAGTTTCAGCATTTTGACACTATTAATTTTAATATTTTAACCCTACTAAATTCAAGTTTTATTTTATTTTACCGCTAAACTCAAGTTTTGAATATGTTTTAGTTCAAATTTTTTTGAATACATAGTTCAAAATTTTTGTGAAGATTTTATTAAGTCTAATAAAAACAATGTTAAGGTGATCTATAAGAGGAGAGATCAACTAATTTAAACTCTCAAATGATTTTTATAACAAATGTCATTTTATTTTTCTAAAACCTAAATTAGTAAGGGAGAGAGTCGAGAAACTATTAAACTAAATCTCCTTCAGATTATGTCGTCCCCACTGACCCCAAGTCCTAGATCCGCCACTAATTAAGATCTCTTAACTCCGGAGTTATGTTTGGAAAGCATTGAAATGGTTGGTAAGTGATTATATTGGCATTTGAATTATGGGCTCCTTGGTATATTGGTTGGATTATTATGAATTTGACTGTGTGTATTGGTTTGGGACAATATGGTAATACGATCTTGCATCATTTTGTTATGTTGCAGTGGTTGTTGTCTTCCTAAACTTACTGAGGTGTTGAGTGGGTTCTTACAGTTGAGGCACCCGGGGTGTACTTTCTTATGGTTTCATTTGATTATATAGATTTAATCATTTTCATATCATGATATACACTCTTTATATAATATGTTTTGCTCTTTTATATCATGATATGTATGGTTACATGGCTAGTAAGTCCTCTATCCTTGCTCTATATTATGATGGAATTGACAATTGATGTTAATGAACATGAATGTATAAGTATAATGAATGTTGACATGCAATGATTGTTATACACCCCATGATTTATTATGTATGTTCATATAGCATGCTAGCACGATAAAGAATGATACATGTGATATGTTAGCATGCATTGAGCATTGTCGCTGGTTATATGTTGTTGAGGCATATAGTTATTGGGTGATAATACTCTAAATACCATGTGGTATGTCAATTCGCTACATAGTAATTAAATATGTTATTTCAGTCATTAAATATTTATCCTATGGCCGGGAGACTCAGACGGCTATGAATTGGAATGCACTTTCTCTAAATAGCCAACAATTTGGGTAGTTCAAGGGAAGGAAAGCCATGATCCAACCTTTAGTGTAGTGGCATTTGGCTAGGTCATGACTATTAAGAGAAGAGCTTGGTAATAACCTCGGAATCGGTCGTTACGGATCGTTGAAAGGGGACCACTAGTCAAGATTACATTATCATGATAACTAGCTCGTGGTTCTAACCTTGTATTAATGGAATTTGTGTCTGCATATCATGTACATTACATTCATCTTAAGCATTATGCCTAAACTATGTTTTGAAAGCATGTTTATATATATATATGTCTATGTAAACCCTTGGTTATTGGGATGCACGTCTCACTCCATGGCTAACAATCCCAAGCAAATGATCCAGTATTAGCAAGGAAAAGACCAAGGAGAACGCATCCAAGAAGGATTGAGAATATTCTTGCGAGTGTTAGGGTTGTACCCCTTGTTGTTGTTGCTGCTTTACTGTTTCCTTTGGTAAAGTGCCGATGGTAGTATCTATGTAATACTAGTATATCCTGTTGTGTACTTGCGCGTCTATGGGCTAAATTGTCATGTAACCCCTTCTAAACTCTCTTATACTTCACAAATGATTGTTTGTGTGATTTTGTACCCTTGATTATGTATGCAGTATGATGTATGAAGAGTATGTGCTATATGTGTTTTATGATGTCCCAAATCTTATTGCCCTATTGTTTTAGGCTAGGAACTTATGGTTCCATATCCCTTCCGATACGATTGGTCGGTTTGTGATTTTGGTGGGGTCTATAGGTCTTTATTATGCAAATTGGGTATATAACCTATTAAAGTGAAATTGGGTTCAAGGAGGTCAAAACCTAGAGGAGTGATTCCTTTAGGAAGAGACCTTTTTTATCATGGTTTTCAAACATATGACCTGTAAAAATGGTCCTTAGTTGCCAAAGGTTTGTTGGTGGTAATTTTGTTGTAGTTGGTTCCTTGTTTTGGTCTAAAAGTGACCCTTTTGGTTCTGAGTATCCAAAATTTATATACAGAAATATTTTGAGGCATGGTTGGTGTTAGCAATTAGCTAAGGAATAGAGTGATTTGTAGGCTTTAGAATCAGATTGATCAAAGGTCAGAGTAAGGAGTTATGTGTGTCAAAAATCAGTCCCACGTATTAGTAAATTACTTATGCAAAATTTTTCATTAGCGCCACGGCACCATGCCTCGCTATCCAAATTTGGCTTTTGTCCAATTTTGTGTCACGCCACAACACTAGGTGGTCTTGCCGCAGTGCCGTACCTTTGTTATGTCATGTTCTTATGTCTTCTTGTGTGTTTGTGCTTGGACTAGTCTTGAAATTTTGGATGTTACATAATTCAAGTCATTCAAGCCACTTGAAAGAGCCAAATAGCACTATAAGTTGGGTGACAAACATAAAGTGCAAGACCACAACCAGATGATGTAGGAAAAAATTAGAACACTTTAAAGAAAACAAGGATGTGTAACGGCATGGTACAATTGTACTGCAGCAAGAGTGGAAAAATTATAGCTTTAGAATTAGCCTGTGCCCTGGAAAGGAACACTTGTGTTGTAGCATGAATCATATCTCAGCAAAACACTGAGTTTCAATAACCAAGAAATTTTGAGGGTTATGGGGATAAAACTCATTCTCTTCAACTTTGGCTGTCATTCTAGCACTTGGGAGGCTCTTGGGGGCTACCATGGAGTTTGGATTAAGAGGCTAAGGCATGAAGATTGAAGAGAAATTTGGACTTCATTCCTATATTTTTCTTCTACATTGGGTTGTATGTTGTGCAAAAACTCAGATTATGTGTAGTCAACCTCTTGATCTAGGAATATTGTGGCTTTATTTAAGGTTTAGTGTATTTTTTTAACTCTTTATTGCTATATATATGTGTGTGTGTTTATCCAATTGTGCTCTTCATGCTTTCATGTTGATTGACCATCAATTTGGATAGCTTGAGATTTTCTAATGGAGCTTATAGATAGAGAAATTGGAATAGACTTTCAATTAGATTGTGTGAGAATTTGAAACTTATAATGTTAAGTGGATGATTTTATTATAGAGATAGAAATATATATACTCCATAGCCTCACATAGTTACTTTAGAGTTTGAACATAAAATTAGGGGCTTTTTAATTGGATAAGAGATTATGTAGTTAACTTATAAATTAGACACTTATTTAAGACTTGAGAAAGCTCATATAGGTAAAATTGTATGGCAAGAGCAATGTCATGACAATTAATATAGCGATAAAGAGTATCAGTTTTGCGAGAATTTGGTTCTAAAACCTAGTAAAGTATCAATTGTTATACTTTTGTTTAATTGAAACAATACAAATAACAAGAGTAAAAGCACATATAAAACAAACCTACACTAAGTTAAATGTCAATGGCGATTATAAGACAAAGGAGATAACCTAGAATTACTATGATCAAAATTATTTTATAGCATATGAATTACTCTATATTGCAATTAGTTGCATCTAGTACTAAATCCGTGAAAATGGATAGGATGTTTGACAATCAACTATCTAGACACCGGTTCGATTGCCACTCGCATTAGGTATTTTGTCCAATTTTGTATGTCCAATTGGCGAAAAATGGGACACCAATTTGATCTACCCTTTGGCTCAACTTCAACTAAAAAATAAAAAATCCATGAAACTGGATTAATCTACATCACATATGAAATAGGATATGTATGTCTATCATATTTATATTGCCACTCACATTAGGTATTTTGTCCAATTTCATATGTCCAATTGGTGAAAAAAAGGGACACCAATTTGATCTACCCTTTGGTTCAACTTCAACCAAAAAAAAAATCCGTGAAACTGGATTAATCTACATCAAATATGAAATAGGATATGTACGTCTATCATATTTATATTGCCACTCATATTAGGTATTTTGTCCAATTTTATATGTCCAATTGGCGAAAAAAGGGACACCAATTTGATCTACCCTTTGGTTCAACTTCAACCAAAAAAAAAAATCCACGAAACTAGATTAATCTACATCACATATGAAATAGGATATGCACGTCTATCATATACTTATTATCAGTACTAATCTCTTTTTATTTTTTACTCAAAAACACTTGTGTTATTTTTCATTCATAAATTTTTTTTATTGTATGATTTTCTTTATTTCATTTTATAATGTGATCCAACCGAACCCTAATAAGATAGAGCTGTCTACATGAAAGGTCCTTGCTGTTTTTTTTTTCAAAGTATCCAACTCCTAAATTTTTTTCATTCATCAAAAAAAAAAATTCATGTTATGATTATAACTTTTGTCTCTGATAATCTAAGGTGGAAAATTAAGTGATTTTAAGTACAAAATGAAATTGAATGAAAAAAGTAATTTTATATATGAGAAATGTTATTTATGTTTTTAACAATAAAAATATAATTACTATTGCACATAATAATAATAATGATAATAACATAATTGATATTATATGTGTGTGGCATTTGCACACGTGATGTATGGGCCTTAGTACAAATTCATTAATATCAACAATATAAAGTATAAAAAATCATACTATTTAGAAAAACATAAATAATGCAACTTATCTTGAATTTCATGCAAATATATGAAACTCAATATAATTACCATGAAATAATTACAGAAGAAGGGGTTGGTTGTCACATGGCAGTCGCCTTCAAGTTTGGGTCACCACCTAGTGATATATTGTTATACAATCAGTGATGCAACAAGTCCCCACACAGCGTATAATATTGGATATAATACCATCTGGAAACAGAAAATTTCAGTACCCAGTTTACACCAATTTATGTGAACCCTTTTTGGGGATGCCCAGCTGATCAAACATTTATATATCAACCACAAGATTGGGGATCCTTCAAACGGTCTCTTCTTTGTGAATATATTAAATTTGTTCAAAATGGCTAATCCATTCAACACTCGCTCCGTTTATAATTGTCAGCTTGTTAGAAAAAGCTAATCACAAAATACTGCATCAATAATGGGAATGGGTTCGAGGATTTGTACAATACCCAAAAGGGTAAATCAGGAACACCATGACTGGTATTTAAGGAAATTTAATTAAGCTCTTCGTCAATGCCTCAGAGATTAGAATCATAATTCCGTCTTAAAAGGAAAAAAAAATGTACGTAGCTATATGTCTAGAAAACTAGAAAGAAATATTAACATATAAGAAAAAGAGGGCTCGTCTGATTTATGTGGTGGAACAAACAAGAGGTGCAAAGTTTGCAACTTTGCCCAACGTCCTTTTCACCCCATTAATGATCGTTTTCAGAAGTTCCCCTCTCTCTCTAGAATTTTCGTGTTTCACTCACTAATGTCCTCCGTCGTTCCCCTATGATTTTTCTGAGAAATTAAAATTTATTTAGGAGGTTTGATGCGTTAAAGGTTATTAGTTCCAGCTTTATATCTTTTTTTTCTCTTTATTTATATGAGGAAAATAGAAAAACAAAAGTAAATAATAACACACACATATAGAGAGAGAGAAAGAGATGGCAGATGAGTGAAGAGTTTGTGATGAATAAACCATTATATATATGGATGAAAGGTCGTTTTTCACTTTTATAAATACCCACCTCTTTGGCTGCTTTGCTTTCATTTTCTGAGATATATCTCTTCTGGTTCTGATATCTGTAAAAGAAGAGGCAAAAGAAAATTCAAGCCTGAAATCTCTGTTTCCTGTCCTTAATTTATATTCTCTCTTCTGCTTCCTCTCCCCCAGGTTTGTGACCAAAATAATACTGCGACGTGATTTCAAATCAATTTTCAGTGCTTCACCTCTTTTGGGTCATTCCATCTTTTTCACCACTCCAAACCCCAGATTTGAGAACACACAATCTCTGCTAGATAGATTGTACAGAACTATTTCCCCAACAAAAAAATGAGCAATTTTGGAGATAAGTAAGGATATATGTGTTAATGTTGAGAAAAGAAGGGCTTTGTTTGAGAGAGATTCCCAGTTCTTCCATTTCGTTTTCTGTCCTTTTCAGACTCTTTCCCTAATCATACATAATTACTAGCTGAAAGAAGAAGCCAGAATCCACTTTTTAAAATTTTTAATTTAATACTGATGATGTGTTTCACTTGATTTTCAGGTTGAAAGCTGGAGCGATGGCTTTCCAAAACCAATCCATGTCAGTTTCACCCCAGAGGAAGATGGGAAGGGGGAAGATTGAGATCAAGAGGATTGAGAACACCACAAATCGCCAAGTCACCTTCTGCAAGCGCAGAAATGGACTGCTCAAGAAGGCTTATGAACTATCTGTACTCTGTGATGCAGAGGTTGCTTTAATCGTCTTCTCAAGCCGTGGCCGCCTCTATGAATATGCTAATAACAGGTACTTCTCTCTTTTCATCATAAGCAAATTTTGTTCAGTTCCTTGTAAGTTTTGGGTTTATATTTTTGCTCCTGCATAGATCTTTTAAAGGGGTTTGTTTTGAGCACAAAAAACATAATCATTTTGGGGATGCAGTTATATATATGTGTGTTATAGTTGCTTTTCCTATTTCTATCTCTGTTTTGCTGCAACCCAGCTTCTCTTGTCTTTCTTTCTTCTGTTTTTGGCTTTTTCCTTGTATGAGCTTATTTCTGTTTATGATAATTCTTCTAGTTCTTGGTTTGGTGGATACATAGATCTGATGCAAAAGATAGAAATAGAAGCACTAAGCAGCAATATAGGTAAAAGATTTTGAGGAAGTTATTGTGTGCAGGACTGTGAGATCAGCCATACACACCAACACATATTGTTAAATTTTGCTGTTTCCTTTTTCTTCTTTCCTCTTCCCATTCCTTTCCTCCATTTCTCTCTCTATCTCCATTAAGGCTAAGCTAAGAAAGCTGTCATGCTCCCATTAGCTAGCCCTATGTTTCATCTTCTTGACACTTCCTTAAACCACGTCAGTTAGACATCAAGAAAGACACCGTACGATATTTCAAGAAATTGTTTTGTCAATACGTTAATTTTGAAAATATAATTATTAATTATTAATAAAAATAACTAAAAAAGATAATAGCTCTTAGGGTTTGGAGGGTAAACACTTAAACACATCAGTTCCTCTCAGATTTTCCGAACCATCACAACCAAGATCGGCTCAGACACTTCCATCCAGATAAAGATTTTCCCTTCCAAGCTAATTTTTCCCGAATTTCACTAGCACTCACGTGCAGGCACGGGTCAAACATAACCCAAAAAATTAGGGTTTTTTTGTTTTAGATTATTAGCGACTGGTTTGGGTAACACTTAATCAGGTAAAAAAGAAACATTTTTTCCCTTTGGAGCCGATCAAGATTCAAGACTCGGTATATAATCAAAAGGGTATTTAAAAGTTGAATTTTTTTGGTTGATTTGATTTCCCCCCCTTCTTTTGGAAGTGGGGATATCGGGTATTCTGGTTAGGGTTTAAAGGACTAGAGGAACTAGGGATTTTTATTCAGACTCGAGAGAAAGAATCTTCGGTCACGTCACACACGTTTTTTCAGTTCTTGACCCTCTGACAAAAGAGAGTTTTATGTCATGATTCCGATTACTTGGGTTTCTCTTTAATTTGCTCATCCATCTAAACCCTAATTATATCATCCCCGTCGCAACCACCCCTCCCAAGGAAAACATATTTCTTTCTTTAATTTCCTTTCAGAGAGTAAAAACCCTTTTACGAAGCGAGTGAAAGAGAGTGATGAGCCAATGAGAGTGTCCGGACTTGCTCATCATAATAATTTCACCACTGATGGTATCGCAGACTGGGCTTTGCATTTGCTTAAGATCTTGCATAGATATATGTATGCAAGTCATACGCCCTCAAAGAGAAAGGGCTCTCTTTTCTTACTCTTTAAGAGAGAGAGAGAGAGATAAATCCGGACAGAGGCAACGTACGATGATGATGTGAGAGCCATTGGGAGAATTCTGAGCATTTGGCTTCTTACTGCGATGAGATGCGTACAAATATTGATGATTTGATGTAGACGAAACCGACGGCTGTGATGTACACGGACTTTCAGACGGAAAAGACTCGAAAATAATTTAAGTATTTAACATAATGGGATTATTTTATAGTAAAGTGGTTTGATCGAGGCGGACAAAAAGGTTAGTTTTTGGGTATTATCCAGTGTGAAATGGGTTTCCGCCATGTGGCAGAAAGAAAAGACCCCCAGAAATGGTTGAACCAATCATATAGTGGGAACCTGTGCCAACGTGGCAGGAACAACCAATCACCAGGTCGAGGAAATTAAGGTATCAGCCTTCTATGCAGAGAAAGTTTAAAAAAAAGCTCATTTACGAAATCTAAATATATATGATTAATTTTTATTTTAGCATTTTATTTTGCATTACTTCAAATCAGATATATATGGAACTGACTGAAAGAAAGAGAGAGCACATACGGTGCCTCAGAAAAGTATTGTTTGACGTTTAAGGTTCAGACTTCAGAGAACTGAGAGACTTGGATGATTTGACCATCAACCATGATGTGGGTAGCTTTCAGGTTATATTATTATCTTCAACGAACCACACATCATTAAATTCAAAACCATATATACTTTATAATGCACAGTAGATCCTGAACTTCTCTGCTAGTTAACTATCTCTTTCTATATATTTCCTAAACAAGAAACAAAGTTTGAATTATTTTCCGTCCACCAACTAAATGGTCTCCTATATATATGATGCATAAATATGTCACCATGCAGTCCCATCATATGAAGTTTAAGAAACCACACGAAACTCCTAATTTTACAACTTCATTGCTATTGTGGTATAATGATGTCTTGAGAGATTACACTAAGTAAGAAATCAGTAGGAATAATTAATACAACTTCGCTGTCCAAAAAAAATTTCTCATCTATTAAGTCAATCTCTTTCCTTACTATTTCCCCAATTCCTAGCAACATACTGCTGCTTATCTATTAGTATTAAAGATCATAGGCTAGAGGCATCAGACATCTACACACCAAATCTTATCATGCTGCCAAAAAAAAAAGATGACAGAAAGAGACATTAATCTGGGCTCCCTTATGAAAGAGCAATAAGGATGAATTATTTAGTTTGATGAGGGTATATGTTTAGTTAAAGAAGAATTGGGAAAGAGAAAGAAAATAAGGCTATGTTTGGTACAAATGAAAGGAGTTTATTAAAAGGGAGAATAAGAAAGAAATTCTTATAAAATTTATTTAGTACACATCATTCAAACTTTGTATGAATAAAATATAATATTTTTATGGAATTTTTCTCTACATTTCCTTCTCCCTTTCCATTTCCATCAAAATGTCTCATTTCTACCAAACATGGCATAAAATTTGAATTTGAACGCATTTTGTTTGCTTTTAGATTTCATTCTAACTTTTTTCACTACTATATATTTGGATGAGGAGAAAAAATTAATGTTGAATTTAAATTTGAAAAATGGTCAGAATTAAAGTTTCAATTTTTTCCTTAAATATCTCCATTATTTTGGACGATAAGAATATTTCTATAGTCATATGCATCTTCTAATTAACATAGCTCTATCTTGAGATATAACTTCACCATGCTGCTATACATCTGAAAGATCAAGTTGTAATTTTAAAAACATGAATGTTAACTTTAAGAAACATTAATGATAACTTATTTCTATGATTCTCTAAAGGAATACTGATTCTTATGTCCCTCAAATAGGAATATTGATTCTTATGTCCCTCAAATGTCATCATTATGACTTAGGGATCCTTAATTATCATTGTTCCTTTATCTTATCTAAAGCTTAAACTTAGTTTTTCAGATGCTTCATAATTGGAGTTGCTTGGTTTGTAATCTTACATTTTTCATATATCCCATACCAAAGTATGGTATAATTTTTCTTAATATTCTCCTAGCTATTAACTATATATGATAATTGAAATTGAAAGTTATCATAAAAATGATCTAAGATTACAATGGCATTTTATAAAAAGGTAAAATGTTAATGATGCGAGCTGGTACCATCCAATGCTTGTCAATGAAACAACCAATAAATGGTTTCAACTTATTTATAGAAATTATTGTGTGTACATAAGGATATTGGAGTCAGTTTACCTCTGGTTTAGGTCATTCTTAGGCATGTCATAAATCAGGGAAAATTAGGGTAGGTCACTGTGAAAATGTTTAACCGGCTCTTGATCATTATCATCATCAACATATCATCAATATTTTTAATTAAACTAATCATATACTTTTTCGAAGGAACATGAAATGAAAATCGATTCTATTTCTGCAGTGTCAAAGCAACTATTGAGAGGTACAAGAAAGCATGTTCAGATTCTACTAGTGGATCTACTTCTGAGGTTAATGCTCAGGTAACACATATCTTATTTCCTTTTGTTTCTTGCCTTATACTTCAATTTAAACAAATTTATCTGTCACTATACGTGTTTGACGCTAATCAAACATTAAGATCCATTAATGTCATTGGACTAACACTATAGCTATAACTGCATCCACAATCTCAGTACTATCAGCAAGAAGCCGCCAAACTACGCGCACAGATTAGCAACTTGCAGAATCACAACAGGTAATAATTTGGATTAATCTTGAGCCCAAATAATTCAAAGAAGAACAATTAAGAAATCTGTATGAAGTATCATTTTATAGCTTTTAGAATTGATTAGTATAATTATTTCAGCATATCCCAGATGTTTGAATCAATGATTGAATTTGCAGGCAAATGATGGGTGAGGGTTTGGGCAATCTGGGTGCCAAGGAACTAAAAAACCTTGAGGGTCGGTTAGAAAGAGGGATTAGCAGAATTCGTTCCAAAAAGGTAATTAAAAAGGTTTCTCTATTGTTAAATTTGAGAAAAGGAATAGATGATTTGGTCATTAATTGACTGACAAGTTTTCCTTTCTTACCTTGTGCCACTTTCTTATCATCCATGCCAGAATGAGCTTCTATTTGCAGAAATTGAATACATGCAGAAGAGGGTAAAATACTTCCCTTTTATTCATTCTTTTTTAACTTTTGTCTTAACAATTTAGCATTCATACGTTTTTATTACCACGCTGGATTTGATTGGCCGAGTCAGTGGTCTTAAAAGGTGAATGATATACCATTCAGCAGGTTTGTCATCTTTGTGACCTTTTATGAAAATTGCATTTAATGATTGTGTACTGATGATCAGTTCAGGGGAAAAAGAAAAAAGAAAAAAAATAGTGTACTGATGATTTTTGTGGTTTTCCACGAGAGTCTATCAAATGCAAGCATTAGACCATTACTAGCTTTATTTGAGACTTTTTTTTTTTGGTTTACAAAATGCTTTTATTTAGAATATTCAGTTTAAGAATTGATAACTAGCTTCCATACTTTGAAGATTAATAAATCAAATAATTAAAGATATTTGTAAGAATTCGTTCTGCAAGGTTTTTCTTGGATGTAATGTAAAAATCAAAATCTAATACTCAGTTACATTATTTGAAATAGAAATACATAGTTCTTAAAAAAATGAACTTTTAAATCCATTCTTAAAGATTTAAATCATTATTATGGTTAGCTAATAGTCACACGTGGTTGAGTTAATAGTCACACTTGGACTACAAATTAAGCTGGGTAAATTGATGATTTTAAATTCGGTTGCATTCATAAGTAATATGCACACAGTAATACATAGGCACAGATATTGTTCGAAAGAGGAAAATGATAGTCTTGGAGAGCAATTCAAAATTATTGAACTCAAAACACACATATTCAGGCTTTTAATTTCAAACAACAATTCCACATTACAAATGCTACTTTTCTCTACTCTTAACTATACACAAAAGACTTAAATCCATACTTGAAACTCATATTTATAAATACATAAATTCACACACATAAAACTGAACTTAGGAACTCTAATACTTATTAACAACTTTTACTAAATCATTTAAGTCTTACATTTCCAACCCTCCTGTTTGACCACAAGGAGGAGGAAAATCCTGAACTGCAAAAACTGATCCTCCTTTTTAACTTGAACTGTAACTAGCTCTTCATTATTTTCGGACTTTTCAAATTTTCTTTCATCTGTATATCTTGGTCTTCAATGCTTGCAGCTTATCTTTAACTCCATAAAAATTTTTCTTAACTCCTCATTAGCATCTTTCCATTCTTCCAAGTCATATATATTTGATTTCATATAATTCTCTCTCATTCACATTATAAAAATATTTCAGATGCCGTGTATCACTTGAAGAGCAGCTATATTTTTAGCATCTTTCTTTGTATGTATGTTTTGAATCCATGTTGTTCATGCCATCCAAATTTGTCTTCAAACATAACTATGGCCAGAAAAATTGGTTGATGATTTCGACCCAAATTTTCACTTGAATACATGAATTGCTGGTGGCAAATTCAACTTTTCTAATAACTTTCTGAATATCATTTTAAATTGAACAGTCACAACCATTTGTTCTTTATTATCCATATTTCAACTACTGGCTATTATAAAACTTCATAGGTTGCTTCTTCTCAACTTCCTAAAATACTTTTATCTTTCTTTCTTTGTGATGTTTGTCTCTTTACGATCCACATTCTCAACAAGCTCTCTTTTTTTCACAACCCTTGAGGTCTCTCAACACATGCAAATAGTCCTTCTTTTCCTCTTTTTTTACCCAAGCCTTCATACTACTTTGTTGAAAAGAAGAAAAAGGATATACTTGGGGGGGTCAAAACTACTCAGCTCTACTCAAGAAGACACCAGGAAAAGGGTGATATGTAAAACACACATATATAAGATTTTTCGTATAATAACTCCTCTCTACATAAACTTCTTTTATCTATTCCAATTAATAATACGAAAAACACATAACCTATTTGTACTATTTTCCGTAACCCTTAAATTGCATCCTATTTAACAGAGTTCACTAAAAATTACACTTAAAACACACCTAAATATATAAATTCAAAGCTCCTAAATTCACACACAACCAAACTTAGTAACTCTAATACTTATTAATAACTTTGACGAAATCATATATTTGAGTTTACATTTCCAATAGATATACCTGTGAGCGTGTTTGTGCAAGATTTTTGTGTCTCATGTGCGTACAGTGACATTGCAAAATTATGTCGTATGGACAAGTAGAATGTATATCTCTGTAGTTTGTCTTCGGATTTCAAAAATTAGCTAAAAGTAACACTGTGAGGTTAATTTGAGCTATGCAAGCACATGGATGGTTGAGAAATTATATCTTCATTAATATAACTTAATTATAAATTCTCTGTGGAAAAATGATCGGAGAAGTATTACTTTAACCGTATATAGTGGAGCTAGCTAGAAGAGAATCATAACTTCTTCACAAACTGAGTATAATAACTTATATCAAGTTTGTGTTATACATGTCTCGTATGAGATATGTTAGGCTTTAGTTAGAAGAAAAGGAAAAGAAAGAACGAAAGAATTGAAAAGAGATATGGAGTGTGAGGTTGAGAGGTGAATTTCTTTCTCTTATTTGGATGGTGAAAAATCAATATATATATATATATATATAAACCCTGATCCTATCAAAGAAGCAGGCTAGAAAAATGACGAACCTTTTTTCATCATCGCTCTATTCTCCTTCTCCAATCTCCATGGCACACTGTTAGTCAGACTACTATACTCATATTGGCTATGAAATTCTCCGCCTCTACTCTCTATACTATTCAGCCTCTCCTTAGCTAAAACAATGAAAGAAGTTGACTATTGCCTTAATTTTCAACAGTGCCAAGGAAACTAACCCCGTGAGCCTATATTTCTGTCACTTAAATTATTTATTCATGAAGACTGTTTCGTGGTGTAGCACGTTTACTTTCAAAGAAAGATAACTACTTTTTTCTGACAAAAAGACAAAAGAAGTATAACTGAAATGTACATTGCAGGAAATAGACTTGCACAACAACAATCAGCTTCTTCGAGCTAAGGTCTGTCACCATCTCTCTTCACATAAATACTCTATCTGAATTTCATACTACTAATATGAATTGCTATATCAACTTAAAATAACCTATTATATATATATGTTGATGGGGTTAGATTGCTGAAAGTGAGAGGAACCATCAAATGGTGGGAGCAGGAGGCTCGGACTATGAATCTATGCAATCTCAGCAGCAATTTGACAATCGAGGTTACTTCCAAGTCTCTGCATTACAACCCAATCATCAGTATCCACGCCAAGACCACATGGCCCTTCAATTAGTGTATGTTTCTTGATTCCTTAGTTATAATATATACCCTTCTTTATCTGTAATGTTTGTAGCAAATTTCTACTTGTTCTGCATGCAAATCTTACTCTCTGTGTGTGTGTGTATTTTCTCTGGGCAGCTTGAAATGATTTCTTTTCAATAGAAAAATTCTAGTTCTAGATTATGGCATGGGTTAGAGATAGCACATGTGCAGCCTGAATAATTATGCTCGTAAAACCAAGAAAAAAAAATGAAGAGTCACCAATAAAAACTATCAAAGAGTAACACGATATTATTATGGGACATTTTTGCGTAAAATTATTTCATGTAAGTATATCCATCAATATTTGTCACATATGGTTCACGGAACTGAGCTACATTAAAGTCTCCACGTCCTTTATTGATTTTCATTTGTCTGCGAATGAAGTCTAAAATTTGTTTGGAGGTCGAGCAAAGCTGTCCGAAAAAAACCCTTCTGTTTTTGTAGGAACAGTGCATATGTGCGTCTTTATGTTCCACCATTTAGCCTGAAAAGTGGTGTTTTTCTTATACTCTTTGTGCAGTTGATGTGTTTGTTGATGAGAATGGACAAGACTTGAGAGTTTCTTCTTCTGCTTGTATTTTGGAGTCCAGTTCGTACGATATAGCGGACTAATGTTGAAGGTGATGCAAGAAAAACTATGAAGAGGGAATTCAGCATACTGTTCCCTCACTATGTAGTATCTTTCTGTACTTTATCATAAACTACTCTATAACTTTGTCAAAGGCTCTCTTTTGTCTATGTTTAGCTAGTATGTTTAAAGAGTCAGAAAAAGACACCTTTGATCTGTGTGTGCATGTCATCCATTATTTTGTTTCCATGTTTCTTCTGTAAGATATATATGCCTGCATGTCCATCGATCTACAACTTCCAATTATATCTAACAACACAAACACTAGCCATGAAAATAACAATAAACACGGAAAATTCAAAATACAGAACCCCAGTGCAAAAATATGATTGCATAGTAACATAATGAAACTGATAATCATGTTTGTGTGTGTAGTGTAGTGTTTTTAAGTCGTTTACAATTGAACGAGATGATTGATATCCATTGGATAAGTGAAGGTTGGAAGGAGAGATTTATACGCCAAAGTTGCCAACAAGTGATTGGTAGCCTCAGTAGGATGAAATGAATCAAAGAATATATTGAGGTTCCTTTCTGTGCATGGTAATTTGTTAGGATCACACATCCCATCAGCTCTTACTTGGCAGCAACCAGATTTTTTAATACTCCTTAAACCTGAAATCCCATGTTTATAGAACCCATCAAAGTTAGTTAATATGCCACATACGTCAGATATAGTAATAATAAGTGAAACATATTTATAAGAAGAATATAGATATACACACCAGCTACAAGTGGGCTTTTGGATGAGATTACTGCACTGTTCACATAGATAAATTTGGCATCAGAAAACTCTTCATTGAACATATCCACTAGGTCTCTGAGCTTGTTGTTGAAAATGAGAACTGCTCTATTCTCCTCCTCAACACATAATGACCCATGCCCATGATTTGTAAGTTCATTTGGAACGCAACCTAGAAGGAACAACCCAAACAAAGCAAATTTTCTCGATCCAAGTTCATACAAAACCTGCACACAAAAACGGAAGCATAGAGCACACTTCGATACATACCCTAGGCAGATAATTAGTTTTTGGAAACAGAGAAATAGACCTAGAATAATGGGTTGGGTAAGTACCCTTAAGTGCTGAGAATATTGCTGAATAAGGGCTTCAGCATACTGCTTAGGGTTATAGATGCTGCTTGTTGGGTAGTATTGGGGCAAGAAGTAATTTTGAAGGTAATCATTGCTGCCTATATTCACATAATATAAGCACTTGTTTAGGTATTCTCGGCCTTTGTCCTGACCTCCGAGTTTGCTGGCAATTTGAGAAGCGATGACTCTGTGATTTGCTATTTGTAACCCCAAGCTGATCTTTGCACCCTGCGGATATATGCATTGCCAAAGTAAAAAATTCGTGTGTGTGAGATGTTTTAATCTTTGATTGGAAGTTAAATAGTTATGTTTGTTTGAATTTAAATAGACATATTTGTCAATTTATCTATTGTTAAATTTTAATAGTTATGGTGGTTAGAACATAAAAAGATATGTACATTAAGAAGTTAGGATAGATATGTCTATTAATTTGAAAATATATATAAAATTAATAGAAAAATAAATTGATACATTCTATGATCACAATCATCCATAGTATCAAAAGTGCTAGAAAAGTTTAAGAGTTGATATATGCTTTATTGTATCTTAAAAAGAATAGGGGAAATCACATTTTGAGACCAAAATAACAAATTTATTATAAAATAAGATATGTTACTATTGATATTTCTAATTTTACTACTCAATATTCCTTTTTTACTATTTTTTACTAGGTAAAAGTCCTTCTTTGTTGTTAATTCTCTCTACCGAAATACCCCAAAAGAATATCTACAACCAACATGCAATCATTCTTTAAAGAATGTGATATTTGACTATTCAAAGCCTTTTTTTTTTGTTATATTAATTTATTTTCTAAGAACTTCAAATTAAAATTTTCACTCTATAAATTATACATAACAAAATTATAACTATTTGAATAAACATGCCCTTATTATGAAAGTGAAAATAAACTGAGTATTAATTGTGTTTCTAACATGTCATCTGTCATTACCTGAATTAGTTTAGCATGTCAAGTTCACACAATGTTTTTTATTTTTTTGGGTGAAATTTGGGAAACACCATATAGATTCATACACAAAGGCAAATGGGTGAAGCGTGAACGATACCCTAAGCTTAGACAATGATGCAGTCTTTACTTCAAATTAATGATTCCATTATTATCAATCCAAACTCAACACTTAGAGAGGTTTAACGAGACTTGCAAGCACATACCCCAAACTCAAAACCAACATGAAAAACCAATATAAAGAAAGAGAAACAGTAATTAATTAATTTCTAGTAAATAATATGATTATAGTATACCAGATGCTTGCCAGTGTCATTACGAATTCCAGATGCACCAGATGCATAGTTCACACCTCTAAGTATATTTGAGCCACTAGTGTTTGCAAAGGGTGGTATCAAGTTCTCAAACCCCAACAGTTGAGCTGCCATATCAAAAGTGATACGCTTTCATGCAGTAATTAATTCGTACGATCAAAGCTCCAATATTGCACCATAAAATTAAGAGAGAGAGAGAGAGAGATGAATATTACTGATGATATCTACAGTAGTGCGGCCATTGGTGAACCTTCCAGTTGGGCCGGAGGGGAAGTCGATACCATAAGGGAAGTAATTAGCTTTGGCTGAAGTTGAGAGTTGGTTGTTGTTTCCACTATCAGATAAAGAGTCCCCAAATATGAAAATGCATCGTACTTGAGGCTCCCCACCATCCACACATGGATCATCTTGTAATATTACCATCAGAAGAAGAAGAAGAATCACCACCCATGACCTATTAATGTCACTAATATCCATGAAGAGCTGAGGCTTTAATTAGGAAAATTAAAGAGAAGGTTAAAACTTAATTAAGAGAACTGATTTCGACCATTTATATTATATATGTTATTATATGGTTAATTGATTAGGAATATTAAAAGATGGTTTAACAACAAGATTAACTACCTCAAAGTACTCATTCTTGAGAAACTTCGCTCTGCTTGTTACCATCGTAACTAAGTAACAAGTACACTTGCAAATTCCTTAATTCTTAAACTTTTAAAAGCTTTCCTTAATTCCTTAATTCTTAAACTAATTTCATTCTCTTTACGTATGTCTTGGATGCCAAAGCCAAAAGAGGGCATAATGTACAGCTGATGCTTGCCTCATCACCCCAAATTAATATTGTCAATTTCAAGTTTTCAACCTCAATATTGTCAAATAAATACATGTTTTACTTAATTACATGTGAATTTGTTTGATTGACAATATATTTTATTAATTCAAAAAAATAATTGATGAAAGTCTGCTGGTTTTTTAACCCATAATCGGAGCCTAATATTTTATGCTATATATAGATAAGAGAATCTTGGACCTTTTTTTGTGAAGAGAATATTGGACTTTATTGAGTCTGCCCTTCATGGGCCAACCATGGTCCAAGTTTATGAGGCCAATGCATGCTTAGAATTAAGTAAATTGAATAATTAATTTAATTTCGGAATTTAAAATTTAAAATATATGGGAAGTTTTCATAAGGGGAGTTATCATTTTTATTTCCATGATAATTATTTTCAATTTTTCATTCTGTCCCTGATTGTCTAAAGTTTTTCTTTGACACACTCTTTCTCCAAA
This sequence comes from Adenanthera pavonina, assembly GCA_026686845.1. Lineage (NCBI taxonomy): Eukaryota > Viridiplantae > Streptophyta > Magnoliopsida > Fabales > Fabaceae > Adenanthera > Adenanthera pavonina. Next base: position 17,795,511 of record JAIVEN010000002.1, on the reverse strand, counting down.
AGAAAAAAAAAAGAAAGAGAAAGAGAAATTATCTCTTCTTCTCATGAACAATAATTAAATTTAATTTCTCTTCTGTCTAAAGTTTTTAATTGACACACTCTTTATTTTAATTTGCCACGTGGAATATGAATTTTGACAAGATCTGACAAAAATAGGGAAGAAGCCAATAAATATTTGTGCCAAAAAACATATGTAAATCTCTTCTTGCACTCAATTTTCTACACAGAAAAATTAAACTTCTCCACTCTTTATTGCTTCAATTGTCAATCATGCAATTGATCCTTATTACTTTATATATATATATGTATGTATGTATACTGTCACCGCACGCATGTGTGAAGGAAGCTAGTATCGTTTTAATTTTTAAGGATATATAGATGTAATTAAAGATTAAAGACTTTGAGAAAGCAACTGGAAGATGAAGAGTAATACTGCTGATCATATATTCTTATTATTATTATTATTATAAAATTATGATGAAGTGAGACACCCTTGCATACATGGCGAAGCTTGGGTTGGTAATTTATTTAGGGTAATTAAAAGTCGTAAGATACATAGGGAATGAAGGAAATATATGTGTGAGGAATTAAGAAAGTAAATGGTTGATATCCATAGGGTAAGTGAAGGTTGGATTAGAGGCATTATATGCGGAAGCTGCAAAGATTGTATTGACAGCGTTAGTGGGATGAAAGCCATCCCAAAATACGTAGTCGTTCCTGTCCTCGCACGGTGTGTCGTTTGCTACACACAGCCCAGTAGACGACACCATTGGGCAACAAGAAGCGTTCGTAACCTTCAATCCTGAAATATATATATATATATATATGTATATATTATAAGTCCAAAGTTAGTTAATATACTATCTAAAATACTACTAGTAATGTTTTAAAAACTAGAGCAATTAATTATTAAACCAAAAATAATAATAAGGAATTGATGGTTGAGAGGGAAATACTATAATTGGTTAATTAATTATTACCAAGGAAGAGAGAATTAAGGGTGTAGATGGCGCTGGAGTCGACAAAAATGAAGGAGGCATTATGAGCAGAGAAATTAGAGTTGAGTTGATCCACCAGCAATTTGAGCTTGGCATTAAAGATGGAGGCTGCTGCGTTCTCTTCTTCTACACACACCCCACTGGTGCCATGTATTGCCATTTCGATTGGAGTGCATCCTATGAGCCCCACACTAGTCACCGCAAATTTTCTTCCCCCTACTTCAAACAAAGTCTGCCCCACACAATAATTTACATTTTACACTCATTATTCACTTGTACACCTTCCAAAATTAAATATTACAGTCTATATAGTATATATGTTCTTTTAAAAATAATTTTTCTTGTACTAATATAAAATTTGCACTTGACCAACTTGAGTACTGCGCGCACTTGTGCATTTTTTAATTTTTCTCTAAATCTATCATACATTTGCCTGTGGCAATACACACACACATATTTGCATGTTAAATAAAGTGAATCCAAATCCTTGCTACCATACCAGTAATCTCGCTTACGGTCATTCTTTATTATTGATTGTACATTATGTCTTCGTTTTCATATAAACTTGATGGGAGTCATGATTTTCATCAGAAGTGTGTGAAGATGCATATGGGATTGTAAAATATTATATCTAAGAAAAAAGAGATAAAGAAAATTGTAGAGGATATATATATATATATATATATACCTTTAGTTGCACAGAAAATCGACGAATAAGAACATCAGCGTATTGGTACTGGTCATATGTGTGGCTTGAAGGGTAATACTGGGGCTGGAAGTAGTTGTTTATGTAATCATTGCTGCCTATATTGATATAGTAAAAGCACTTATTCAAGTATTGTTGGGCTGCTTCAACACTCCCAAGTTTTTTTATTATATCAGCAAATATGACCAAGTGATTTGTTATCTGCGAGTTCATGCTGATAACAGCACCCTGTTATCCAAATTATATCAATTATTAATTCATTCATTATTTAATTCCATCGATCCCCTACACATCAAAATACAGAAAGAATAATAATAATAATGAAGAAACGTGAATTCATTCATATATATATATATATATATGTATGTGTATATGTTATATATAGCACCATTTGCGTGCTGGTGTCGTCGAGAATTCCTGCAGCACCAGAAGCATAATTAATCCCTTTTAGAGTGTCTGAACCGCTTGTATTTGCAAAGGGTGGAATCAATCGAAGCCCCAGAAATTTAGCTGTAATCACCTAAACTGTTAGGCTCAGCATGCAATAATATACGAAATGAGTATAACTAGCTAATTAAATGAGTTAACAAGCAAGACAAACATATTCTACAAACTACATATAGAAATATACAGTAATTAATGCATGAAGAGAAGAAATACTGAGTTAATTCTTGATATAGAAAAAAAGGGAATATATATATATATATATATATATGCGCGTGAAGAAATATTACAGAGGTAGTCGGCGACGGTGAAGTTATTGGTGAACCTTCCGGTGGCACCGCGGGAGAAGTCAATGCCATAGGGACTGTAATTAGATTTGGCCATGGTAGGAAGGTTGTTATTGTTGCCACTGTCAGACAAAGAGTCCCCAAAGATGAACATACAAGGCACTTGGGGCTCTGCCTCCACACCAGTTTGCATGTAATATGTTGTAGCCACAGCCACCACCAGCTGCACCACCCACCACATGCATCGCTTACTCTCACTCCCCATATATATCTGATCACTAATCAAACCACGATTACGAATATTATAGATTCTAACACAAGATGGGATAGGATGGGTGTGGTATGTGAGGCATACAACGTATTTATAGGGGAGTACTTTGTGATGAATCAGTACAGTACATTTTGATCTTAGTTTGACTAATTGATATGTACCATAAACGAACACGCAAGGCCTCACCTCCAGCATCTATGTATTGTAGAGAAGCTAGCTAGCTAGCTATATACTAACTACCGGCCCAATATCATTAACAGATAGCTTGACCAACATATTAAGATTGAACTAGTTATTAAGCTCATTTAAATATTGGTTTAAGATTTAATGTTCATACCGATTTTGAGCTACTTGTTACAATGAAATTAATATGTTTAAAGTTTTATATATTAAATATCATATAAGAAATCATATTTTATAAGATTGAAGTTATAAGATGAAAAAAAAATTGCTTGTTTTTATGAAATATCATTATATTATTAGCATATAACATTGACAGGATTTTTTAAAAAAAAATAGTGGTTTGTTTTAAAAGAAATGTATTGTGGGGTTCGCATATAACTTTACAACAAGAAACCAAATCAGAGGTTTAAATTGTACAGCAAATATGTCCGAGTATTAAGAAATAAAAGGCACAGTCACAACACATTAACTTAGATTTCAAGGTTGCACAGTCACAAGATTAAAATAGAAAATTAGTTGTCCCCATTAAAATTTGTTGCGCTGCTCAAAGAAACACAACACACCATCAACTTAATTGAGTTTCAAAAAGATTATTACAAAAAAGGTGTCACATCCCCGAGAATTCATAGCTTAAATGCCTGTTTATGTCTGTGATTGCGCTTATTGCTACTTGTATGTATGAAAATCCCTAGTGATGGTTTGAGATGGTTCAAGATGACTCAACTAACAAAACAATGTTAAAATGAGGAGGGACTAAACTGCGAAAGAAATACGGGGACCAAATTGAAAGAAAACTATACAATTTAGTGAAGTGACAATTCGGTGCAATTTGATAGGAAATTGGCCGCAGATGCCCAAAATTCGAGGACATAAGGTCAATAGGAACACACACATTAGACACTAGATAGAGGCGTACGTGACTCTGACGTCTGAACCCTAGAGTCAGTGAAGTATGAGGTGGCAGACAAGTGACGTATGTCGTGCATGTGCTTATCAGTTGTGGCAAATAAGATTTTGTGTCAAAACATGAGAAATCAATGGATTAGTCAGCAGATTAAGACACTCCCATGTGTACACTGATGCGTTATGTCCGGAACGGGAATGTTTGAACCTATATATGGTGGACAATGTGATTTGTGTTGGTAGAAGCTTGGGGTGTTGTTGCTTCAGACGGATCCCACCTCATCCATGACGTCTCTCTATCCCATTTTGCCAGCGGATTCTCTCCAGGTTTTCTGCTCCTTTTTCCTTATTAATTAACGTTAGCAATTTTGTTACAAAAATATAAGCTTTCATGGCCAGTCATATATATACCATAAGGAAAGTGAAAAGCATATATAATTTGAGCGAAGGACCGTAATCTTAACAGAAAGACTTTGCTAAGTAAGACAAGTCACGGTCGATCGATGATGTTATTAGAATGCTCCTTCCTGAAATCACCCTCCTTGATGAGTTTCTTCTTACAGCACACGATCTGAATGAAACTGGGGAGCAGCACAAGTATTCTGGGTATAGTGTATTTTGATGAGCGAATCCATGCACCACTTAAAACCATATGATTTCGCATGAATCAATTTAAATATCAGCCAGCTAGCTACTGCCCGCCACTGGCCTAAAATCATTAACATATATTTTAACAAATATAAAACAACTTAGCTCATTGTCTACTAATCGAATTGTTTTACTTTCATACGAATGAGTGAATATGTGATATATAGTGTATAGTGAAAGGAATTTACCAAATGGTGGAATGGTGGCACTTTAAATATTCAATACCTAGTTGACAATATATATATATATATATATATATATGTCACGTTCGGAGAAGTTACTTTGATTTGGTTTAGTCATTAGTTAGAAAAATTCACTACCAGAATGGGCCTATCAATATCATTAATATCAATATAAAATATAAAATTTATAATATTTATAAATCATATATAGTGCAATTTGGACTCTAAAAAATGTACAAAAAAATGTGTCATAGTTCTTTCTTGGTATACAAAATCGGAAGGAGGGAAGATGTTATCAATTCCTGACAAAGCTTAAAATTCTAATAGTTTGGAGGTCTGTCTTGTACCTTTAACCACCACTAAAGGATCTAATACCTTCGACTCTAGAAGTAGGCCAACTGCTAAATCACTAACAAGTACTAACTAAACTGAGTTCTTAACCTACTACCAATGGGATATCTCCCTACAATCGATTGTTACCAAGTAAGACTTTAGCAATAAAAGAGGATTTGAATCCAGAACCTGGCATCTAAATAAACACTTGAAATAAGAGGAAAATGCTATTTCAAACTGACCAAAAATCAACTTTTCGCTTCGTGGAAGAACTTCAAAACTTAAATTATAACTGATTCCGTTGGGTCTGATGTTGGCTATTTTCTCTTTTCTTGTCCTGTTCTGTGCTTTGTTAATTTTGATGTTTGGTTGAGGTTGCTGGGAGTTTTGGACTGTTTCTTTTGAATGAATCCTCGTTGTTGGCCAAAGAAAAAAAAACAAAGAAATGGAATTTACCCTTGCAACTGGCTTAGAGCCAGCTTTCCTTTCGTATCCTATATTTATAGATCAAATAACACAGTCTCATATATAGAGGTAAATTGAAATATAGTCAAGGAGAAATTCTCAAAAGCGCTTTTCTTTGATTGTTCAGTCAATTATATTGGGATTTTAAAAAGCTAACAAATATAAAAATTTGAACTTTATATTAGTCTACTAAAACTAATTAATTAATATGTTATGCATGTATGCCTAATGTAATTTTCATCCTGTAACTAGTAGAAATATATTTGTAGTTTAACCCATCTGACTATCCTGTTCTTGATATTTTAAAACCTTTAAAGAAGAGTTCATGTATTTCACTATAAAAAAATTCATAATTTAGATTAATTATCTTGGAATGAGTAACACCACATGCTAATTTCTTTTATTTATTTTATTTTTCAAATGACGTACAATGCCTTGGAGCAATAAGTAGAGAAAGGGATGAAGTAAAGATTGGATCCAAATATTTCAAGACTTCTAGTACGTGATCATATCAAGTAGATCTCGCTTGCTATTTCTTTTTCCTATAAACCATATGATACGGTTTTTTTTTTGACCATCTATGCTACGGGTTTCAAGTAAGAAATTAATGGATAGAAAACCTATTGATAAGAATATAAAAGTATTTTATCGAATTTGTATGGTCATTGAAATTGAAATTTTTTTAAAATAAGATAAATGCAAAAAGAAAATTAAAAATACTACATAATAAAAAGATCTCAATGAATGAAAATCCAAATTAAGTGTAAATATGTGAAAGAATGAGGAAAAAACTAGTATTACAATGTCAACACAAGGGCAAGGCAAAAAGATGTAATAAATGATTTTAATGAAGGATTGAATTTACTTTAATGATTTACAAGAATGGAATATAGGGCAAGATAGGAGCATGTAGATGGAGGATCAACTTGCCAAATTATTGTTATAATAATAATAATAATAATAATAAATATTCTCTCACACGCATCCACAGAGAGATTGTTAGAAATGGAATCTTCTTAAAATATAAAAATATAATAGTAAAAAGTGATTGTGCGTGTATATAGAAAATTTATGTGTTGAGCGTGTAGCCAGGCCCAAACCACATATAGACTACTATGGGGAAGGCTACCCTTACAATTGACAATTGCGATATATACAAATCCAACCTACCTTACTTGTAGTTGCAGCCAATTTTGATAATGTAGTTGAGCTCATTTTGACATTGTTAGTATTTTTATGTGAAGACAGGATGGGCTATGTCCGAGATGGGAATGTTTGAACCTAGTGGACAATACTGTTAATTTGTGTATTCTCTCCAAGTTTTTTTTTTTCCTGTTTCTTGATGGTGTATAGCCAATATAAGTATTCAGAGAGAGAGAGAGAGAGAGAGAGAGAGAGAGAGAGAGAGAGAGAGACGATAGATGTGAAATTTTTAAAAAATATAAAAATATAACACTAGTAAAAAGTAATTGTGCGTATATAAAAATTTTTTAGTACAATGGAGCATGTGGCCAAGGGGAGCCGATTAACCCTCCTCTCACAAAAGGCTGCGTAAGCCGTCGGCTCCCGTAGCGAAGTCCAAACCATATATAGACTTTATGGGGAAGCTGGCTATACCCTACTATTGACTATTGAGATATATACAAATCCAACCTACCTTACCCGTAGATGCAGCCAATTCTTATGTTGTAAATTAGCTCATTTTCACATTGTTAGTCTCTTTATCTGATTAGTGAATTTTTTTTTTTAAAAAAAAGGATCACTTGATTAATGTATAAAGTTAATATAGAAAAAATTAGTCAATAAGTAGCTATTAAAGGCACTTAATAGTGAAGGAAACAATGAACTGAAATCCCCTCTTCATGGTTTTGCTTATATCACCTTCAACATTAATATGCTATCAATATCAAGGGTTGGTTGGTATTTCCACTCTCAGATAATTAAACATGCAGTCCCCACTGCAAGGCACTTGGGGCTCCCCATCGACACAACTATATATCATTGATCCACGTCTGGTTCTCAAACCTTATCAATTGAGCTACCATCAAATAAATAGGAAATAAAAAGACACATACACATCAAAGTGATTTGCTTTCATGCATCAATTCTTTGTGATCAGAGTTTGGATTACGCAATAGAATTAAGAGAGAGAGAGAAGTGTAAAGAAATGAATAGTACTGATGACTTCTCCAATTGTACGTGCGACCATTGGTGAACCTTCCAGTGGGGATACAGGGAAAGATGATGCTATAAGGGAAATAATTAGCTTTTGCAAAAGTTAATTAAGCCTAGATTTAATATATATATATATATATATGAAAATACTTTCAGAGGAAATGAGAGAAAAATTCTTATTATAAAATATGTTTGGATTACGTTATTCAAATTTTGTATGAATTATGAAAAATAACCTTATCCCTATTCCCTTGATCCTTTTTATTTTTCTTTAAAATGCCTCATTCTTACCAAACATGGTTTAAGAGCTTCTTGTTGTATTCACCATATCAGATACGAGTCCCAATGCAAGGCACCTAGGCTCCCCATCCACACAACTATCATCTTGTATTACCAAGAAGCTCCACCCATGACTTGCCGCTGCATGCCTTCTCTTCACATCAGTAGAGATTTAAATGATTTAAATCATTAATTATCAAAACAAATTAATCTGGAGTGTTAGTGTTTGATCTGAAAAGTCCAACGTTGCAATGATCTTAATTATTGCCACTAATAGCCATGATATTTTCAGGCTAAGGGCAAGAAGGCCAAACTTAAACTTGTATGTATTAGGAGTCAACACAATGAGATAGTTAATTATTTCAACCACATATACTCCTTCCTGTTCCAAAAAAAAAATTGTCCCTTTGAGTTTAACATGCAGATCAAGAAAATTATTAAATAAATTAAATTATAGTAAAATTTAACCATATTCTTAATTGCTAGAATTTCCTTCATTTAAATACTCTAGCACTTTTATATTAATACTTCATTGAAATTTTCAAGTGGCAAATATTATAAAAAATCATAAAAATTTCAATGTGACAATTTTTTTTAACTGAATGAGTATTGTTTAATTAATTATGAATATTAAAAGATGGTTTCACTAGATTTTTTTTTTTGGGGGCCAAAGGTTTAACTAGAAAATTACCTAAAAGTACTCATCTTTAGCGAAGCTTGGCGCCGCTTGTTTCCATGGCAATTAAGTAACAAGTGCACTTATAAATTCCTTAATTCTTAAACTTCTGAAAGCTCTCTTCTTCCTTTTTCGACTTGCCATATTATAATGATTATATTATAATGATTATTTAATAAGATGAGTACGTAAGACTGCTGATCATATTATAATGATGATTATTATTATTATTAAGAAGTGAGACGCCCATGGGCATGCATATACATGGCGAAACTTGGGTTGATTATTTATTTAGGGTACGTCATACTGGTAAGATAGCGAGTGAAATACATGTAAGTGAAGCGACACACAGTGGGGTGATGGTGGCGAGGAATTAAGAAAGTAAATGGTTGATATCCATAGGGTAAGTGAAGTCTGCATTTGAGGCATTATTTGCGGAAACTGCAATGATTCTGTTGGCAGCATCGGTGTTGTGAAGCGCATCCCAAAATACGTAGTCGTTCCTGTTCTCGCATGGCGTCTCGTTTTCAACACACAGCCCAATGTTGGTCAAGTTTGAGCAACAAGGAGCGTTTTGAACCTTCAATCCTTGAACTCTCATTGATAAATATGGTCAAGTCAAGTTGGAAATCTATTTATCGTCAAAGTAAATAATGAAGACAAATTGATACCCAGGAGCTGAGTGTTGAAGATTGCGGGGGTGTTGACAAAAATGAAGGAGGAGCCATCACCAGAGAGCTCTGACTCTGAGTTGAGCCAATAAACAAGTAATAGCTTTATTCCATCAAAAATGGAAGCAGCTCTGTTCTCCTCTTCTGCAGATTCCCCATTTGTTCTTTGGCTTGGAAGGAATCCTATCTGCCCCAACCCTACTAACGCAAACTTTCTTTCCCCCAGCCTTTGGAAATTAGGCCTGCATGCCCCACACAATAATATGTTCATCACCATAAATTTGCTGTACATTTATATTTTATATTCGTTGATATTGATGAATATCCCCATATTGATATATTAGTGTATGATACGATAATCATATAAAACAGAGATGAAGAAAATTGTATAGAGGATACATATGCATACACACACATACCCCTAATAGGGGATAGTATATTGACTAATAAGAATATCAGTATACTGGTCTACGTTATAGAGGTTGCTTGATAGGTAATACTGGGGCTTGAAGTAGTTGTTCGTGTAATCATTACGACCTATATTGACATAGTAAAAGCACTTACTTAAGTATTTCTGGGCTGCTTCCACGCTCCCAAGTCTTCTTGTTATGCCAGCAACTGTGCGTATGTAAGAAACAGGTATGAAGATGGTCAACCAATATCCAAAAAAGTATGTTGATCACACTATCCTAAAAGTGTTAATTCGGTCCCACTATGATTGCTACAGGCATTCGGCGAACCTAAAATTAATCCCAAGCACCTGAGATACCAAACAACAACTTTTGGAATCTTACCTCAATGCAGTACAAAAACAGAGAGAAATTTAGGAGAAGAGAATGAAGAAGGTTCAATGCATGTAGCCTCTGGTTTGACTCCCTTTATAATTGAAATTTGAAACTGATTATTGATAACAAATTGCTGATTCTGAATGTTGATTATCCCTTTTTAAACATAGGAGATTAATCTGATATTATGAGCAATAAGCCTGCAATTTTATAAAATTAAAACATTTTAATTTTGGAGTTTAAACAAGACCAAATCTACATGTTAGATCCATCTCCATCCAATAGTCGCAAACCCACCAAGTTTTAAGTGTTGAGTGCTTATTTAAATATTAATTAATTTATATTTAAAATACACCTTCACTTCCCTCCAAAATCCACTTTTGACATGTGATGCATTTCCCACGTATCTTGTAAAGGCAAACTATTCTTAACATTATGACCATGTTTGGTACGCAGAATCGAGATTTTGGAATGAGAATGGGAGAGAAAAACTATGATGATATGTGTTTGGTGTATATATATTAAAAGCCATGGAATGGTTGATTCCCATAAACAGGGGAATCAGCATACCTTCCTCCCCCCATGGGAATGGAACTATAGTATTGGGAATCATAATTTTTGGACAAAATTACTCCTGCCTTGATCTTCTTAGTTTTGATTCTGCCTCTTCTCCAATGACCTCCTTAACAGCAGCACCGACAACAGGGACGGCAATAATAGTGGTGGACCCAGCAACATCTTCTCCTTCTCTAGCAACGGCTTCAACGACATCTTCTTCTTCATAGGCAACCTCCATCGTCGGCCTCCTCCCTATCCTTCGTCTCCCTCTCCGTTGCTGTCAACGTGACCAGTCACTGTCGTCGATTGCTCATAGGTTGTTTGTCAAAGTCGAAGCTGTTCAAGACAATCCTTGCTTTGCCTCAGATTTGAAGTTGAAGCAAGTAGATCTGGGTTGTTCGTCGGAGATTTGGATTGTGTCACTATGGGTTGTGTCGCGTTCATAGAAGATCTGAGAAGGAAGAATGTTGCAATGTTCAGAAGGAAGAGGAGTGACATTGGAGATTCGAGATATTTTACAGGTTCAATGTTCAAAAGGAAGGAAGAAGGAGGAAGAGAGGAGGGATATTTAAGTTATTTACATGATTTTTGTCACTTTTTTTTAATTATATCATTCATTCCTAACATACCAAATATATTTTAAAAACTCATTTCTATTTTTATTTACATTTTCATTCCTATTCACATTTCATTAAAAATTATTCTGTATACCAAACGAAACCTATGTTCCTTGATATTGATGAACATCCCCATGTTGATATATTAGTATATGATGCTAAGATCATATAAAACACTCAAACAGAAATAAAGAAAATTGTACAGAGGATACACATGCATACGCACACATACCCCTAATAGGGGATAGTATTGACTAATAAGAAGATCAGAATACTGGTCCACGTTGTAGAGGTGGCTTCATAGGTAATACTGGAGCTTGAACTAGTTGTTCGTGTAATTATTACCGCCTATATTGACATATTAAAAGCACTTATTTAAGTGTTTTTGGGGTGCTTCCACGCTCCAAGTCTTCTAGTTATGCCACCAACTGTGTGTATGTGATTCGCTATCTGTGCCGGGAAACTGATATATGCACCCTGTTTTCATAATTAAAATCAATCCATTAAATAATTGATTGATTGATTCCATAGATCAACCCCACGCATCAAAATGCAAAAAAGAGAATCATAACAGTAATAAGGAAACGTGGATTTATATGTATGCAGAAATTCTAGCACCATTTGCTTGCCGGTAACGCAAAGAATTCCCACTCCACCAGAAGCATAATTAACCCCACTAAGAGTCTGAACCACCATCAGTTGCGAAGGGTAAGATCAAATCTAACCGCAAAAATTTTGCTGTAATCACCAAAACTATTAGACTCAACTTGATAGATATATATAGCTAACTAAAGTTTAATTCTCAGTATTTATAAGAAAATAGAAAAGGAAAGGGAAAGGAAAGGAGGGATAGGAAGAAATATTAGAGAGGTAGTCGGGGACAGTGACTTTATTGGTGAACCTTCCGGTGGCAACGGGGGAGAAGTCAATGCCATAGGGAGGGTAATTACATTTGGACTTGGTAGGAAGGTCGTTGTTGTTGCCACTGTCAGCCAAAGAGTCCCTAAATATGAACATACAAGGCACTTGATCATCAGGCTCTCCGTCCACGCAAGTTTGCATGTAATATAGTTGCAGCCACAGCCACCGGCAGCTGCACTATCCACCACATGCATCTCTTACCCTAGTTGCTGCCCATATCTGATCACCAAATTAAACACAACGATTAGGAATATTATTGATTGGATCGATCGAGCACAAGAAATATAGGATAGGATGGGTGGGTTGGCTGTGTCAGGTACAAGTATTTATAGGGGAGGGACAAGTTCTGATCTTTATTTGACCAGCTGGACAATAACGTAAATGAACGCGCAAGGCCTGACCCTCATTTATATTTATTGTTGAGAATTGAAGTCAGCTACCTACTTGGTCTAATACCATTAACCTATATATAGTTTCACAAATATGAAAACAAAGTTAGAATTTTATCCTAATTTTAATTATATTTTTAATAAATCTTATGACTACTGGTAATTAATAGATCGATCTATAATAAGATTAAAAAAAGCAATTTGTCTAATTTGTATAATAGTTGAAATTGAAAACTTTTCAAAGCAAGACAAATGCAAAAGGAAAATTTTAAAAAAATATATTAAATAATAAAAAATATCCTAATGAAAATCCAAAAGTGTAAATATGTGAAGAATGAGGAAAAAAGCTACTCCCTCTTGTCCTTAATATAAGACTCTTTTAACCGAATCACACTAATTAAAAATTAAAATTAAAACTAATTAACTACATCGATGTCTCCGAAAATCTCAATATTTTTCAAAAATTACCCTTATTTAATCTCTTTCTCTTTCTCTTTGGATACATTAAATAGGGGTATTTTTTATAAATGTATAATAAATATTCTCTCGCATATTGTAAAGGGTCTTATATTTAGAATTAGGACAAAAAATCCTATATATAAAAGTGGAGGGAGTATATTCCAATGTATTGTGAACACAAGGCATAAAGATGTAATAAATGATTTTAATGAAGTTTTGAATATATATTGGTGATTTACAAGAAGGGAATATATAGGGCAAGATATGAGCATGCAGATGGGGGATCAACATACCAAATTACTTTCCTAATATGGCAAGCTCTCAAACTTAGAGCCAATAAAAATATTCTCACACTCACATTAATTATAGATTTGAAATTGAGAAGATGGAAGGTGAGGGGGAAGTATATATGTGGGGAGGGAAGCGAATGGCAATATATGCTGATGCAGTGACAAGGAAAAGCTAGGATATGCCTCATACGAGGGTGGGAATGTCGGAGAGGAAAGGTTTTGGGCTAGGGATATTATGCAATTGGGCCTTGGACCCCCCTTCTTACCAAAAACAAAAAGTTGCGTTTGTCCTTTCATAAACTTCTCCTATTTTTTTTTAATGAAAATCTCAGTGTTAAACAATAAATAACTTCTTGTTAAAAAATAACTCTGTTATATCAAAATACCTTTGTTTAACAAAACTATTCTGCAATAATATTTTAAGCGAATCAATTGGCCAAAATTTTTTTCTAAAATACAAATATTTTTAAACTTCTTTCAACATGTCATGAAAATGATATGATTTTGATCACATAACAAAAACATGCATGCATGCACATACGATGAACCTGCCAACTTATTAATAACAACAAATATTAACTAATAACATGACTAGTTAGATCATCGATATTGGAATAGTGATCTAACTAATAGTTATTAATGACAACAAATATGACTCAACTAATAATTATCCACATTTAAATAAACACACAGAAGAGTTCTATTTTTTGAGGTTATATGAAGCCGGTAAGGTGATATGGGTTGAATAAAAACAGTGATCAGAATTTTTTTTAACTGAAATAGTGATCAGAATTTTAAATTCTGAATATAACAAAAGAAGAGTTCAGGATACATTTACAAACATGCTCAATATGGAAAATTATTCCATACATTTACATTATTTATATATATTTTTTAAAACAATTCAATGAATAAATTAACAATTTTTATAATTCTCAAAATATTTATATATTTCTTTTCTACAAAAAAAACTCTCTTTCTACTCTCCAATACGCTACTATTTTATTTAATTTAAATTATTTTATTAAAAAATTTAAGTACCATGATGCTCACGGAACATGCAATAATTTCTCCACGTTACAAGCATCACCAAATAATCACATTCTGTAACCGCTGGCTTGGCGTCTCCATCTTCAAATCTGAGCTAATCGGCGGATATCAATCGGGTAAGCGTCCGATGAAGATTGAGCACTGTAAGCTCTACTTCCAATAATGGCGTTTCCTGCCTCAGTTGGATGATAAGCATCCCAAAACAGGTACTCCCTTCTGTTCTGGCATGGAATTTGCATAGGCAGACATATAATCTGACCATTGTTTCTTCCTACCCCACAGCACCCGGCGTTTGTCACCCTAAAGCCTAAAAAATTATGTCCAGAGAGGAACAAATTGATGAGGGTATGTAATAATATGACACGATTCTCGAGAAGGTGATGGAAAATATATTAGAAAATGCTCTTGGGTAAAGTGTAGTTACAGTAGGCTGAAGCGTTACTTGTTATGTCTTGAAAGATGCCATAAGAATTGATGTAGATAAACCTTGCGTCTGACAGCTGGTGGTTGAGCTGATTAACGAGGGATTTCAATCTGTTGTTGAATATTAGGTTTGCAGAATTGATTCTTTCAACACGGGTTGTACCATCTCGGCTATTCTGGGCCAATTCATTGGGGCTGCACCCTATCTGACCAATCCCAAATAGCACCATTTTCCTTGCTCCATAGTCATACAAACTCTGAAAATCACCCCCAAAAAGAAGACACATCAGCCTCTAATTGAATTGAATATCTGCATTTAAAAAGAGGGAAGAAATAAAAGAAATTTGGACTAACCCTGAGTTGCTGGGCATATGTTTCAATAAGAACATCAGCATACTCATCTGTTGAGAACTGCCTGCTGCTAGAATAGAATTGAGGCATGAAATAGTTGTTAAGGTAATCGTTGCTACCAATTCCAATTGAGTATATGCACTTGCTCAAGTATTTTAAAGCTGATTTCTCGGCTCCTAGTATTTCTACCATTTGAGACAGAGTGTTTTGGTAATTCTGCACCTGCCTACTAAAGCTGATGCGCGCACCCTGCGAATAAAAGAAGATTATTATCACCCAAAAGAGAACAAAGATCATGGGAAATCAATTAAACGTGACCAAATGTAGAATAGAAGTGAAGTGGTGCCATAGCCATATATAAAAGTTAATAGAAGCAAAATGTACCAGATGTTGTCCAGTTTCCTCTCTAATCCCTGCAGCTGCAGACGCATAATTAAGTCCTTTGAGTATGTCTTGGCCTCTGACTGTAGCATAGGGAGGTATGTAATCATCGAACCCCAAAATCTCAGCTGTCCAAATTTCAACAGTAAGTTTGATAATAGGTACTGTTTCATACTTTTGGTGAACTCAGATCTAGTAGTAAAATTTCTCTGCTGGTGCATTTCTTACTTTACCTGTTTTTCTTCCTCTTAGCTTTTAGTCAATGGAATATTAAATGCCACAACCACAAGCAAACTCATGTGCTTGGAATTAGAGGAAGGCACACACCACAAGAAAAGTAACTCCTATGACACTAAAACTAGAAGCGGTATTCTAGATTTATAATTTTGTTTTTCTGTATTTACAAGAATGTTACCCGATTAACCATTTTCCTTGGTAAGAAGGAATATGCCCCTCAGAGGCAAGAGCCTTGCTTTATGGACTAAATACCTGTTGTTAGTTATTGTTATCTAAATTCAGTATGATAATTGTCATCTAGTAGTAGCTATTAACCTGAGAGCTTAAGCAATAGATTAAGGGTCAGGTACAGACAATCTCACTATTTCAGTGAACAATGATATTAAAGATGAAGATGAGTGTGCTGAGAATTGCATTCATGACCATTACAAGCGCATGCAAGAGGAACACTAATGTGACTTCTCAGCAATAAGTACAAAACTTTTGTAGCTGAATTAAGAAAGTAACTGGATATGTAAAGTGACACTTTTACGAGCTACATAAAGTGACTGCGAGGCAAGCGCACCAATTACATCAACATTAGTTTTCCCATTGGAAAACCTTCCAGTCGGTCCACCATTAAAGTCAATCCCATAAGGCAGGTAATCGGCTCTGGCCAGAGATTGCAGCACATTGTTGTTCCCATTATCCACTAAGGAATCCCCGAAAATGAAGTAGCAAGGTACTTGTGGTCCAGCTCCAACCCCATTAAACAAAGACAGAACACCCATCACAGCCACTATGAGCTCCCCAGCAACCATTGAAGCAAAGAAATGGAGAAACGAATGGTAGCTAGTAGTGGGAGTGATGAAGAGCGGTAGTGAGTTTAGGTAGGCAGTTATGTATGTGTGGCAGTGAATGAAGAACATAAAACACTATGCATATATAGAAGGTCTTAGTCAGGGCAACCTTTAATTGCTTATACGGTTGGGAGTGTTCGTTAGTAGCATTCAATTGACTCAGATATAATGTAAGACTGAGTGAGAAAGGCCGCAGCTGCATCGCCTCTTTCATCTAATCTGATCTGTTTTGGCTTTGCTCTGATATGTATAGATGTGATTTCCAGTAATGGTACCATGGGGATTGGAGCAGAACAACATGACAATCAAAGTTCTGTACATAACAGCACAGATGTGTTCAAAATGCCTAGTGCTCCCAGTTGGGCACCATCATATTACTTTGTCCTGCATTGGGGATGAAATAGAATGAGTGAAAGCAAGGAATACTTGTATATAATCAAATAGGATAAAGTCTGTAAGCTGTGAGAACAAGTTATTAATTCTCAATTATGTTGTTTAGTATTACTGGCAGGTGTTGTCTGAGTTAGCATTTTTTATGAAACGGATTTCTTTCTTCTGTTGCCTCAAAAGACAGATCATATATGTCAAAACCAATATTCATTACAAAAAACTTAGGCAGTAATGATAATATGCTAATTACACATCATGTTTGCCTTGTCCTTAAATCAACCACTGAAATTAGCAATATGAAGTTGTTTGTGAGTTGATAATTGCAGAGTTTATCTTCTTCTTCTTCTTCTTCTAGGCAATATGTTCTGCTCTATTGTACATAACAATTCGTTTTCCGAATGATAATTCCGTTGTTTTAAGAAAATTGATGAAAGTCAGCATGCTTGTTTCATGCGGTTTATTTATATAATATATATATATATATATATATGTCTATACAGACAGAGAGAGAGAGAGTGAATTAAGGACTTCTGGAAAAATAACTTGAAGAAGATGAGTAATAAGTAATGTTGGTCATAGTATTATAATATGATGAAGGGAGACAACCATACATGCCGAAGCTGGGTACATTATTTATGGTAATACTGGTGAGGTAGTGAAGGAAATCGTATACATAAGTGAAGTGATATAGTGAGGTCATGGTGAGTAGGGAGGAAGTAAATGGGCGATATCCATAGGGGTAGGTAAAGTCTGGATTTGATGCATTATATATGCAGACATTGCAAGGATTGTTTTGGAAGCCTCAGTGGGATGAAAGCCATCCCACAATATACGTACTCTTCTCTGTTCTCAGATGGCAGCTCGTTTTCAGATAGTTTTTTTTTTTTAAAACTACCGTTTGAACCTTCATACCTGAAATGTATTCTCTTGCTCATTAGTTTATTATTAATTCCAAGTTAATATATTATCTACCATCTATATAATCATCCATATAAAAATAAAATCATTTGATATTGTTTATTTAGGCATATTTTTTTTAATTTGAATTTGAATGTAATCTAATTAAAGTTGAAAAAATGGGTACCGAGTAGCAGAGGGATGAGGATGAAGATGGCAGTGGTGGTGACGAAAATGTAGGAGGAATCAGCAGAGAAATTAAGAATATTGATTGATTCCACATGGGTTTCTAGTGTGAGGCATGCACACGTATATTTATATAGAGGACTTTGGGGTGAATCGATTTAATACATTCATCACTAATTCATATATAAGAAATGTTTTTAAAAATCGGTTGAGTCATAAAACTGCTTACAAGTTTAAGGTTCAAGATTGAACTGAGTTGAACAGATTAAATTAATATATTTTTTAATTCTATATATTAAAATATTATATAAATAATAATAAAAAATATTACTGATAAACTTTATATAACTTAAAATTTAAATTTAAATAAGTTCATATTTATTCATGATCATAAATTGAACTCAAAATAAGTAACTACCAATTATCATCAATTATCATCATAGTATTCAATAAGTAAATTTACAGCTAGTGATAAATGATAATTATATACAAAAATAATATTTTCATAATATCATAATGTAAGTAGAAAAAAGGTATACAAAATAAAATATAATGCCATTTTTTTACTAACATAGAACAAAAATATATCCACAGAAGAAAGATAGAAATTAAAATTTTTTACTCAAACAAACAACAAAGCATTAGTGTTGCTTCCAACAAAACTTTTGGCATTTTGTATGTTATACTAAAACTTTTTGCTAGTAAAACTTGGTTTAGCAGTTGATAGGATGGGGCTCATACATCATTCAACCGTAAGTTTGAGGCTCTTTTTTGTTTAGGGTGTCACTTCTAAAAATGAGTTTGATCACACAACTCATTGTAAATACTTTTTTTTTAATGCTGTTAAATTTAGCGAAAATGATAATTAGAGATCAAAAATTTAAATTAAATATAATAAATAATCTTATATTTTTTTTCATTTACTGTATTTAATTTAAGCTTTTGACCCCAATGGCCATTTTCTCTTAAATTTATTTACCTAATTGTTGGCCAAAAAATATATTTATTTACCTAATCGACAACATTGCAATCACATTACCGAACAGTTTCTGTAAAAAAATCAGAAAGGCATAGTTGTTTATAAGCATCTTTATTAAAATTTAATTTAATTTAATTTAATGAAAGACTTCATACACTTGATAATATTTCTCCACGGATATTCAATTTTCAAGTCATGCAAAATTTATGACAATTACACTTAGAATGCGCACCCCTAAACATTTAACAGATTCATATGGAAAAAGGAAAAGATCAGGCATACTCATATTATATGTCACATTCACATTTCACAAACTACATACACATCATAAGCATCACCCTTAATTGCGACACATTTCGTAACCCACTAGCTTGGCGTATCCATCTTCAGATCTGAGCTAGGCGGCGGATATCAATCGGGTAAGCATCCGATGCAGATTGAGCACTGTAAGCTCTACTTCCAACAACGGCGTTCCCTGCCTCTGTTGGATGGAAAGCATCCCAAAATAGGTGCTCCCTCCTGTTCTCGCATGGAGTTTGCATAGGCAGACATGTGATTTGACCATTGTTCCTTCCTACCCCGCAGCACCCAGCATTTGTAACCCTAAAGCCTGAAAATTTATGTCCAGAGAGAAACAAATCGATGAAGGTGTGAAGTAATATGATGGGATTCTCAAGAAACTGACGGAAAATATGTTCTTGGGTGGAGGGCAGTTACCGTAGGCTGAAGGGTTGCTCATTACATCTTGAAAGATGCCGTAGGAATTGATGTAGATGGCCCTTGCATCTGGCAGCTGGGTGTTGATCTGATCAACGAGGGATTTCAATCTGTTGTTGAATATCTGATTAGCAGAATTGATCCTTTCAACACAGGTTGAGCCATCTTGGCTATTCTGGGCCAGTTCATTGGGGCTGCACCCTATCTGACCAATCCCAAATAGCACTATTTTCCTTGCTCCATAGTTATACAAACTCTGAAAATCACAGAAACAAGACAGTTCATCTTGTAATTGAATTGAAGATCAGCGTTTTAGAGTTAAGTTTGGACTAACCCTGACTTGCTCGGCATATGCTTCAATAAGAACATCAGCATACTCGTCTGTTGAGAACTGCCTGCTGCTGGAATAGAATTGAGGCATGAAATAGTTGTTAAGGTAATCGTTGCTACCCATGCCAATTGAGTATATGCACTTGCTCAAGTGATTTGCAGCTGCATCCTCGCTTCCTAGTATTTCTACTACTTGAGACACTGCGTTCTGGTAATTCTGCACCTGCCCACTAAAGCTGATACGCCCTCCCTATGAATAGAAGAAGATTATGGGAAATCAATTTAACGTGACCAAATGAAGAATAAAAGTAGTGCCATAGTCATAGAAGCTAAGAGGAACAAAAGATACCAGTTGTTGTCCAGTTTCCTCTCTAATCCCTGCAGCTGCAGAAGCAAAATTGACTCCTTTGAGTATGTCCTGGCCTCTGGTTGTAGCATAGGGAGGTATGTAATCATCGAACCCCAAAAGCTCAGCTGCCAAATTTTCAACAGTAAATCAGACAATAGAGAAACTTCAGCACATTAAATGCAAGCTATCATATTTTTGGTGGACCCAGATCGAGTAGTAAAGTTTT
This sequence comes from Adenanthera pavonina, assembly GCA_026686845.1. Taxonomy (NCBI): domain Eukaryota; kingdom Viridiplantae; phylum Streptophyta; class Magnoliopsida; order Fabales; family Fabaceae; genus Adenanthera; species Adenanthera pavonina. The sequence continues at coordinate 17,774,917 of JAIVEN010000002.1, read as the reverse complement.
TCTGGTGGTGCTGTTTTACTTATTTTTACCTGCCTTTCTCCTACTTAGCTTTTTTAATAAATGGAATATTAAATGCGACAAGCAAACTCATGTGCTTGGAATCAGAGGGAGGCACACACCCCAAGAAGAGTAACTCGTATGACACAGTAAAACCAGAAGTCGTATTCTAGAGTTACAATTTTGCTCGTATGTCTGAACTACCTTCCTTGGTAAGAAGGAATAAGCTCCTTAGAGCCTTGCTAAAATACCTTGGGTCAGGTATGGACTATCTCAATATTTCAGTGAACAATGATGATTAGAGATGAAGATAAGGTTGCTGAGAATTGCATTCATGACAATTACAAGAAGCATTTGCAAGAGGAACACTAATGTGACTTCTATAAATTTAAGTGCACAGAACCTTTGTAGCTGAATTAAGAAAGTGACTGGGATGTGAAGTGACATGTTGAGTGTGGTGAAAATTTTATGAGCTACTTAAGAAAGAAACTGAGAAGCAAGCTCACCAATTACATCAACAGTAGTTTTCCCATTGGAAAACCTTCCAGTCGGTCCACCATTGAAGTCAATCCCATAAGGCAGGTAATCGGCTCTTGCCAAAGATTGCAGCGCATTGTTATTCCCATTATCCACCAAGGAATCCCCGAAAATGAAGTAACAAGGTACTTGCGGTTCAGCTCTGACCCCATGAAGCAAAGACAGAACCACCACCACAGCCACAGTGCTTATCACCCACAGCCTTATGAACCCCCCAGCTGCCATTGAAACAAGAAATGGAGAAACAAATAGAAATAGGAGCTAGCAGTGGAAGAGATGGAAAGTGGTTGTGAGTTTAGTGGGTAGATATGTATGTGTGTGAGTGAATGAGGAGCTTCAAAAACTATGTATAAATAGTAGAAGGTCTTAGGTATGGCCATCCTTAATTGCTTTTACGGTTGGGAGTGTTTGTTAGGAGCATTAAATTGACGCGGATATAATGTGAGACTGTGTGAGAAGAGCAGCGGTACCATCACCTCTTTCATCTTATCTGGTAATGCTCTGGCTTTTAATGTAATGTATAGATGCAATTTCCCGTAATGCTATTATGGGAGTTTGAGTATAAATACATGACAATCAACTTCTGTACATAAACAAAATGACACGTCGTTTATAGGCTTTGACAGCACGTATGTGTTCATAATGCTCAGTGCTGCCACATGATCACCAACATATTATTTTGTCCTGCATTGGGGATGAAATATAATGGGTTAAAGCATAGTACTGAATAAGTGTATATAATCATATAGGATAAAGTTTGTAAACTGTGAAAACAAGTTATTGATTGTCATCAACGTTGTTCGGTATTGCTAGCAGGTGGTGTCCTAATTAGGTTGTTCAAATAACTGATTAACTTCTTCTGTGGCTTCAAAGACAGATCATTTTAGCCAAAACTAAAAGATTCATAAGAAAACACTTGGGTAATATGATAATATGTTAATCTCACACCATTTTTGCCTTCACCCTTAAACCAACCACTGAAATTAGCAATATGAAGTTCGAAAGATGATAACTGCAGAATTTATCTTTCTTTTTTTTTTGTTATAGGTGTCAGGTCAACTTCTTTTTCAATGCCAGACTCAGATTCGGACCAGTGAACCTCAATAAACGTGACTTAGTATTGACAGTGTCTGTGTGTTAATTGGCTGAAGGTGAAGTGCACTGGAAGGAAGGAAGGAAGTCAATTCAGGGCATTCATTCATTCATCCAAATTTACCTTGTATGTTTTTGCTGCATTAATTTATGATAATGACCATTTTAGTCAAAGCTAAAATATTCATATAGTCAATTTCAACCCATTATTGATGGAAGATTACAGCTTACTTGTTATTTTCAAAATATTAGAAACGACCGTTTATGTTGCTAACCGAGTCGTTTATCCATAATATATTTGATGGTCTAAGTATGGCATGTGTTTTAGGGGTATTTTCCTGAGGTTCAAATTTTTCTGTTCTTGAGCATTCATCAATATCATTGACAACAGCCAACCACCTCAAAATAGAATATTTCTTTATTAAAAAATGTTTATATATTTTATATTCCCCGGCTCAAGGTAATAACTTTCACTGTCTTATCAAATTGCTGTTAGTTCTGACATAAATGTATGTGAAGACACAGCCATGTGGACATGATAATTATTAACATCAGCAACATCTAGACAGTAACTGGGTTTTCTTTCTTCGCCATAAAAATTCTGAAATCTATTTTTTGTACGAACTTCAAATTTTCAAGACTTTACTTGTGATTTAGGAGTACTTCTTAATTTCTTACAGATGTAGGGAACTATAGGTGTCTATATAAGATAGAAAACATAAGAATTTTTCTATTATCCATCAATATTAATTTTTCAGGCAAATTTGTAAGAAGTGAATTAACTTGCTTGCATTTGTTTGCACAATGAAATGGACAATAGAACTCTTATTTTAATGTATAAGAATAATGCCCGTATAGATGACATGACATGTGACTAGATTAGTGGTTAAGAAGTCTCAACTAATGTACACCTAATCAAATCGTAATCAAATGATAAGGGACTTGATTAATATTTTTTTATCTTGAAGTTTTAATTTTTGAGAAGTACAGCAGTGTTAAAAAAATTAAGACTTCAAAAAAGTTTTTTCATCGATACTTGCGAACCACTATAAGATTCTATACAATAAGATCTGGATTAGTTTGGGACGAATAATAAACTCATAATACCTTAAAATACTGGGTAATAAAATATCAAAAAAGAAGTCTCAACTAATATATATAATTAACGGAAATATGCAAGAATCGAGTAGCCAAATTATAGGTCAGAATATAAATCACTAAAATGGTAGCTCGAAACCAATATTTTGAATGACATATCCCAAATGGGATATAAGACACTGATTACGGAACTACCTGAGCTTAAAGTTGTATCATATGAACATTTCACCTTAATCAAAACCCGATGCTGTAAAAAATAAAGTTGTGTTTACTGTCTTAAATATATTTATGTTAAGAAAATTCAGTAATATGCCCATAACATATTGGCGCTGCTAGCCTGCTCTGCGACCCGTGCATGGCAAATTTTTTTATTTATTTTTCTGGTCACCTGCATTGGCAAATTTGTTTCACTGGGGATATCAATAATAACTATACATAATAATATGTATTTCTTTTTTTCCTATTTATAAAATATTTTTAATTGAATTACACACATTATGAAAAGTTATTAAAATTAGTTTAAATCTTAATTTTTTTAAAAATTATTACAATATTCCAAAATTACCTTTAATTAAAGTCTGACTTTATTTTTTTCATACATGAAAGAGAAAGTCAAAAACCATATTTTTAGTATAATAATTATAAAGAGCATATTTAAAAAATGATAATGATTAAATGCTTTACATATCTTGTAAAGAATATTATATTAAAAAAATGAAAAGTTTCTAATGACCTTATAACCAAAAACACATGAACTACTATCTCCGATCTATATTATAAGATATTAAGACTACTTTTATATATATTAAAAAACTTTTATTATACTTTAAACTTTAAAAGGCCAACATTTTCAATTTTACCTCTATATAATTCCACTTCTTTGATTAAATATAATACAAATTATAATATTAGTAATGCAATAAATGAGGGGACAAAATGATAAACTATTACATAGCACTTTGTATTAATCCTTCCGGCCCTAAATATATGATACTTTCTATAAGTATTACTTAGTCACAAATATGAGGCACTTTGTAGTGTTGTTTAGTGCATTAATTAGTTTTTTTTTCATACCCCGGATCTATAATTAATACTCCCTCTGCTCCACATTAGAAGGTATTTGTATCAATTACACGCATATTAAGAAAATTATTTTTCATCTAAAATTAATACAAAAAGTATCAACATTTCTCATTTTACCCTTATTAAATATCTTATTTTATTATAATTATAGGATTATAAATGGGGAGTAAAGAAAAATTAAAAATAAAAATAAAATGGGAAGAAAAATATTTAACACCCTATATTTTTTACCAGAAACTTGTCATATAAAATGTCCAATAATACGAACTAGAAAGAGTAAGTGAGAGATAAATAATATGAGAAGTATAAAAAATAATATAATTAATAAGGATAAATAGTAAAAAATATTGATATTTCTTGACAAATTTAATTTTTTAACTTATTTTTTTAAGATACATAAGATAATTAAAGTATCTTGTATTTAAAATTAAAGAGAGTATAAATTAAGAAAAATTCCTTAAAATATTTTATAATATAAATTGAAAAAAGTATATATATATATATATATATTGGACAACTATAATAACTAGAGAATAAAGATGGTAAGGTGTTCATTAGTATTACTTTAACAAAATTATCAACACAAAAGATTCAAGTATTCAACTTCTACGATGATTAGAATCCAAAAATGATCGTCACTAAATGAGATATTAATGACATGTTCCACGTCACATGGCAAGGTCAAACGTTGAATGAGGTTCACAAGTTGCAACAAGATGGTATTATTGTCTTGGAACAATAACCCCGAGCACGCTGCGTTCACTTATTTAAATACTCTCATTCTTAATATAAAACTTTTTTAATTAAATTATATAAATTAAAAATATAAATTAAAATTAATTAATAATTTTAAATTTTTTAAAAAATCATAATATTTATCTAAAATTATTATTATTTAATCTCTTTTTTTCTCTTTTTATGGTACATTAAATAGAAATATTTTTAAAAAATATATAATAAATACTATCTCATATACTATAAAGGATCCTATATTTAGGATCAGGGTAAAAAATCCTATAATTAAGACCAGAGAGAATACTATAAATGAATGTAAATACTTATCAGAGTCCACATGTCAAATTATTAGAAGTGAAAATTAATGAGACAACTATGAGTTAATTATATTTAAAAAATTTTAAAATTTTTTTTATACTTACACCTATGTAAATATACTCCATTTTGGTTACTAATATATGTCAGATTTTAGTAGTTTTTATTAATTGCCCTAATATACATGAAATTATTAGAAATAACTTATATTATGGGTCGGAAAGAATATTCAACATATAAAAATATACATAGCAAGCTGCAATAATGTGGCTTCTTTTTTATATTCTATGTAATGTGTGAAAAAATGTCTAATTTTTATCAACTAATTTCTGTTATTTATCTTAGGCAAGCACCATACAATTCTTTCTCCTCATAATTTTCAAGGTAGATTAATTGTCCATCAAAAGTCTAGCACACAATAAAAGTGAGATGGAATAATGTGGGTAAATGTTTAGCTTTCAAATCTTCTTTATATAACCAACAAAAAACTTTCAAATCAAATATTGACTTGTTATAAAAATTGAACACACACTTAATCCAGGCTCATAATTTTTTCAAATAAAATTTGGTGCTATTTGGGGGTTTTTTTTTTTTGGGGGGGGGGGGTAAGAGAGATTTCATTTAGTGTTATTGATTCCTCAATTTCTTATTATAGGTCATAAATATAAGTCACTTTATAAAGTAATTAGAGCATTTAATATTTTTTCTACAAATACCCTTTATTTGTTTTCATTTAATTAAGATGGATTAGAAATAGTTACTACATTTAATTAAGGTAATTTAGGAAAATAAAGGTAGCTATTAACAAATTTAATGACAAACCCTTCTTTTAACTAATTTTCTTAATTCACGTGAAGTAATTGAAAATGACTTATAATAAAGAATAGATGAAGTATTATGCTAATCTACTTAAGATCAAAGTTATTTCCTCTAATATTTTATATAAGTTATATTCTAGAAGAATTTTATGATAGAAAACATAGATCACTTTACGAGAATTTGTGGAGCATTAATTACTTTATTCCTAAAATGTCTTTTTTGGAAATTACTTTATAAAGCATTAATTATTTTAGAAAATACAATACTCTCTTCGATCTTAAATTTAAAGTATTTTGCCTTGGTTTTAAATATAGGACATTTTTTAGAATATGATGTAATATCTATTATAATTTCCAAAAAAATGTCTCTATCTAATTCATCCCAAAGTGAGAAAAAAATTAAATAAAAATAATTTTAAAAAAATGTTATTATTTTTCGAAAAATCAAGATAGTCAACTAAATTTAACCTTAATCATTGATTCACGTATTTTGATAAAAGGAGTCCTATGTAAAAAGCCAAATGAAGTATTTTATTAAATTTATAGTATTTATTAGAGGTGAAAGCAGAAATCAAAGTAGTTTTTAAACAAATTTATTGATACAATTAATTTTTTTTGTTCAAATAACATAGTTAAAAGTGACTTATTTATACTTTCTAGTCTTAAATATAGAGTCTTTTACATTAATTCTAAATATAACATCCTTCCCAGAATACTAGACAATATTTGTTATACACACCAAAAACTGCCTCCATTTAATTTATTCCAAAATGAGAGAAAGAGATTAAATAATGGTAATTTTAAAAAAATAATGTAAAATTTTAAAAAAAATTAAGATAACTAACTAATTTTAATTCTTATATTTATTTTGTGTGATTCAATTAAAAATATTTTATATTAAAAATTAAATGAAGTGTTAAGAGCGGGAGGGAGTAAGAAATTAGTAGCTAATTTCATAATACGGCCTCCGATTTGTAAAAATTGTTACCTCAAGACTTTTGATAATTTTTATAATATTTACCACTTTAAAATATTAATTACTTATTTTATTGTTTTATCGTTCATTAATATAAAGCTCATCATTTAAAAAAATTTAAATTAATGACCTTTTAGTAAAATATTGCTAAATTTTATAATATTTTAAATCATTTAATAACTTTTATAATCAATACTCCCTCCAGTCTATATTTTAGTGTGTGAGATTCATTTTCAAACCCATTAAAAAGTTGAAAAATATTCTTAAATATACCAAAATTTTCAAACTTGTCCCTATTTATTGAGAAAATATTAAAATGATTAAAGTAAGCAATTTTTTATGAAAGGCTAAATTTTCATGAATAATTACACTTGTAAGAGAGGAAAAAGCAACTAATTAAATGTAGTAAGAGTAAAATTATCCATTTTAGTCCCTACGTTTTATATTGTGAAAAAAAAAAAATCTCACACCCTATATTATATTGTGGACCAGATGAAGTATGAAATATCCTAAAACAATACTCCTTATGGTCTTAAATATAATATATTTTACCTTAATCCAAAATATGAAACCCTTCTTAGAATACAATGTAGTATTTATTATATATTTAAAAAAAATTGATATTTAATTCATTCCAAAAAGAAAGAAAAAAATTAAATAAAAGGTAATTTTGAAAAAATATCTATTTTCAGAAAAATTAAAGTAGTTAACTAACTTGAACTCTTATATTTAATTCGTATAATTTACTTAAAATTGTCTTATATTAAAAATAATATAGAGTATATTCCTTTTAGTCTATATTATAGAGTATGAGATCTATTTTCACGTCCATTAAGAAAATTGAAAAATATTTTTAAATATATTAAAAATTTCAAATTTACCTCTATTTATTGAAGAAATATTACAATAATTAAAATAAACAATTTTCTATAAGTGGTCAAATTTTCATAAATAATTAGACTTGTAAAAAAAAATAATTACTTAAATATAATAAAAATAAAATTATTTATTTCAGTTCCTACATTTTATATTATAAATTTAAAAAAAATATCTCATAACCCATATTATAAATTAGATGGAGTAATTTTTACCCGCAGGGGAGGGAGCAGGTACAAGTATTTAATGAATTTTGGCCATGGCAGATCAAGTAACATGCTTGGCATTGTGTACCCATTATTATGCATTTAAAGCAAAAAGTCTTTTGTTAGGGGAAATTACATGTTAAGACCAAAACAGGAAATTAATTAGAAATTATGACTTATTGGGTATTTAATTATATTAAGAGATCAAATATTTTTAAATAAAATTAAAAAATCATGAAATTACCAAAATACTCTTAAAATTCCCTCAACCTACTCCACCCATTACCAGCAGCTGATCAATGGTCATTGTACAACCGGTTAATGATTGTCGGTGACTGATCAATGATCATTCATAGTGAATGGTTTATAACTCTTTTTTCCAACTTAATTTTAAATTTTTACTTTATAATTTTTGTTTTAGAATTTATAACTTCCTTATTCTTAATTTGCAACTTGTTCTCTAAATTTTAACTTTGAATTATTCAAGTGTATTATAATTTTTTTTTCATAATTTGTAATTTGTTTATTTTGAATTTGTTACTCATTCTCCAAATTTTTACTATGAATTACTCTAGTACTTTGTAACTTTTTTTTTTAAATTTTATAATATGCTTATTCTAAATTTGTAACTCGATTTTAAATTTTTAGTAGAACAATTGAAAACATTTAGAAATTAAAATTAAATTTTTTCATAGTAAAAATTTGGAAAACAACATACAAATTTAGAGTAAGTAATTTATAAAATTTGAACAAAAAGTTACAAAGTACTTGAACAATTCATAATAAACATTTAGAAAATGAGTTACAAATTTAAAATAAATTAGTTGCAAATGTTAAAAAAAAAGTTACAAAGCACTTGAACAATTCAAAGTAAAAACTTAGAAAATGAGTTGCAAATTTAGAGTAAGAGAGTTGCAAAATCTAAAAATGAAGTTGCAAGCCACTGGAATAATTCATTGTAAAAATATGGAAAATGAGTTGTAACTTTAAAATACGCAAATTATAAATTTTGAAAAATAAGTTATAAAGCACTTGAATAATTCAAAGTTAAAATTTAGAAAATGAGTTACAAATTCAAAATAAGTAAATTACAAATTCTGAAACTAAAATTGCAAGTAAAAATTTGAAAATTAAATTATAAAGTTAGAACAACTAAATTGCAAAACTTGAAAAAAGAAGTTGTAAACCATTTATTGTTTGTAACCGGTGACAATTGACCGGTGTTGACTGGTCAATCAGTAAATATTGACCGGCTACTGCACGATTATTGATATTATTGATCGATTGCCAGTTATTATTGATCGGTCAAGCACTGGTCAATGGTATTGACCGATCGCCATGTGGCCATTGGCCAGTTGCCTCCAATGGATGGGGTATGTGAAGGAAGTTTTTAAGTGCATTATGGTAATCTCACAATTTTTTAATTTTATTTAAAAATATTTAGTCCCTTGGTATAATTAAAAACATAATAGATCTTAGCTTGTAATTAATTACATATTTTGGTCCTGATATGTAATTTTCCCCTTTTGTTTTTCTCCTTCTTTTCTTTACTTGTAAAAGCAAAAGCATTTTCCCGTGGGCCATCTTTGTTTTCCTCCTTATCTTACAAATCCGCATTTGATGAGCACCGAATGCTTGTCCTTTTGATGACCACTGTCAATGAGTGAAATTAATTACTTCCCGTATTTATGCGTAACGTTGAAAAAAAAAAAAAGGTTATGCATTTTTTATATTAAGTTATTTTTTAATGTGAACTTTTGCGATCTCACTCTATCTTTTTATTTTTCTTTTATATATGATTGTAAAATGTTAGAGTATTTAAAAGATACACACATGTATACACACACACATTATAACATACATGCACTATATTTGAGTTTAATGAACTTATATCTAAAATATCAAATACATGCGACAAAAGATATCATTATTTTGGAGGCCATGTCATTCATACACTCTATATGATGTCAGTCAAATATGGAAAAAAAAAAGTGAAAAGGAGAAGTATATAATGGAGAAAGAAAATTTTATTAAAATAATCCGATAAGAGTATAAATAATACTTTCAAAGTATCCACAATTTTTTGTAACATTCAATAGATCACCAGAATAAATGAATTGAGCTCTAAAAATTTTAGTGTGTCCATTTCCTTTCGAATTTCTGTTTGTTTGTAAAGAAAATGGAAAGCATTAAATTATAAGTTGTTCAAACACCAAAATTAGAGCATTACGTAGTATGAAAACGTTATTTTCCCAAAAGGTCAAGTCATTTTATTGTTAAATTATTTAAAATTTAACAATAATATTTTGGCTAGAAAAATTTTTAAAAACAATAAAATTTCATAATTGAAGAAATTGAATTTATATTACAATTTACAAATAAACAAAATACATTTTTAATTTTAGATTGAACCTGAATGTATTTATTAGTTATATTAGATTCTAATTAATATAAGTCGAATTTGATAAAACCACAAGAAGAATAGAACTCCCTCAACAAATATTTAGCGCACTTGCATATTTGCATATTTAAGATACAAATTCAAAACCACTGGTAAGTTAATATAACCGCAACTAACTGAGATACACAGGTTTGGTCAAAATGCATTATAGCTCTACGTGCAAAGGTTGGATGTCCATGATCCATCTATGCTTTTATTCCATCACCCACCACATGCTTGTATTTATGACTCTCTGCTGTTTCAATTTTCAATTGAGCTGTCCACATGTTTAAAATGATTTATTTTAAAATTGGATATCTTTTTTAATTTTAGTCTGTTTATTTTGAAAAACATAAAATATGCAATAAAAATATCAATTATTTAAATTTAATCTGAACATGTCTCCGGCACTCCACTCCGATGATGCTTTTCACAAATGCTAAGCTGTGAGCCCCTTGTTCTTCCATCAAAACAAATCTAACATGCTGTTTATTTAATTGAAGAGCTTACAGCAATTTTGGCCTGACGCCACCTTACGATTAGACTTGTCAAACGTTAGAATAAGAGGGTGGGGGTTTAAACAAAAAAAAAAACCTTAGATCCATTTCTTTATAACCATTAGGTTCAATTATCCAATTACTTCATGTTGCATGGAATTATTGTAGTCAACTACATTTCTCTAGGTACATTTTATTAACTTATGAGATGGAAAAGTAACTTATGTGACATGAAGTAATTGAATGATTGTACCCAGTGGTTGTAAGAAAATGGATTTAAGTTTTCTCCATAAAAGATAAAACCAATATAAATATAATTTAATTTAATAAACATTTGCTTCGGCCGCATGCGGACCGGATAGGGAAGGAATGGATTACGGCCTTGACCGCGGGCCCAATTTCTGATAAGAAATTGAATAGGCCCTGACCACTCCTAAAACCAAATCCCTATCAAACTTCACTCAAATGCAATATTATTTAGAGACTGTTAAATCAATACTGATGGGGAATGTACAGAAATGGTGTGCACAGTCAATCGATATTTACGTTTATTTCCTTTCTTTTCCACCTACATTAATGTTAATTACTCTCACATTTTGTAATACTGTTATCGTCAATTAAAAAAATATATATTTAATGCATGCTTCTTGAGCCGAAAATTAAAAAATATGAGCGTGTGAGAGAGTATATATATTTTCATATCATGTATATGATACCACTACGAGATATATACATGTTTCATATCGTGAATATGAAAACATAACGCATCGAATGCCCTTCTCATTCATAAAAAGTTTGTAATCATTGAAAAAGCAAACACTAATTACAATCTTCTAAAATTATGATAAAACTAGCTTCATACATATCAGACTTTTGTAAGAAAATAGGGCGCCCTTACTCCTTGGTACTACGGAAGTATAGGACTTTTTTTTTGCGCCTCCAGAAGTAAAGGAAATACTACTTACAGCAAAAAATTAATTATTTGTAAAAATACATTTTATGAAGAATTCAAATTAGTATATAGTAACAAAAAAGTTAAAAAGGTGCAATTTATTAATCAATCTATGTATACAAATTATTTTGCCGAGAACAGTAATATTTAAATGTATTTTCGGCTTCTTTTCTTTCACCTTAGCTGTAATTATGCTTCTTCTTCTTCTTTTTCTTCTTTTTTTTTTTGTTTCTTGCAAAATATTTCTCAAACATTCAGCAAAAATCAACAAATATACACTAATTGACGCGAGGATCATATTGCCCTGCAATATCAACAACTATGAAATATCTCAAACATCAATATGGTGATAAAAGCTAAGAGCATATATATCTAAAGAAACCAATTCGTAACATATTGACATTATTGCAGAACATTTATAATATTATACGTGATATTTAATATTGTTGAGTCGGGATAAATTTACTGGATTAATCATACCAATCAACCCCGAATTAGTCAATGCGCTCTGTGCGTTGGCCCACTTTTTTTTTTATTTCACATATAAAAATTAAAATGTCGAAATAAAAGCAAACATTGCCCATGTTCAAAAATCCCCTAATGACTAAATGCAAGCGCATTCCCAGCCCAACACTCTAATTAGCTTACCCATGTTGAAATTTTCACAGTTCTCTTGGCCTTTTAATTTCTTCCTTGGCGAATCAATGACATCAAATATAATTACTATAAAGCTCAGGAACAAAAAAAACACACAAAAAAAAGAATCGATATGAAGAGTTTAGAAAGTCGCATTGTTTACTGGTCATGACCAGTGCAACCTATTTTTTCAGATTGAGTGCAAATACACGAGATTCATCCTGATTTAAGGGAATATTAGAGTGCAAATCAAATGCTCAAGTACTAAATGGGAACTAAAAAAACACGGAGAGAGGGAGAGAGGAATAGGTAAGTCTTGAATCCACATGATTAATTCCTACAATATATTTTAGGAAATTTTTTTTTCAAAAAAAAAAAAGCTTAGCCCAAATGAATTTTGTTTTTCCCTAATGAAATTTTATATATTAGTACAACCAAAAGCACAAAAAGCTATATACCAATGTGGTTGGGTTTAAGGGAGGGGCTGGTGCAAATCGAAGTTCGAATCAGAGGTGCGCCTTTCTACCAAAAAAAAAAAGCAGAAAAAGCTATATAGTTAGAGGCCTATGTAATAGCAGAAGCCCAAAACAAAAGTCCAAAAGAAAGCAATACCTGTTTAGTGAGTGAGAACTGAAAAGCCAGCTTATAAGGAGATAGGAGGTGTTAATGTTACGTTATAAATCAGGGTCACTGTCAGAAGATGGTGAAGAAGAGAATCTGAGAGCGAAATCCTTGAGAATGAGGATCAATCCTTTCAAATCTTTGCTTCCCAGTTCCAGGCAATCTCTGAGCAGTCCTCCCTCCACCACCTCTTTTTGCACTGTCTCCACCACTTCCCTCACCACACCCTGCCATTCTCTTCTCATTACTTCCCATTCTTCTTTCTCAAAATTTAACCAAGACCCTAAAAATAAACTTGCACGGCCATTTGGTAGTTTTTTTTTAAGTGCATATATATGCTCTTATAAAAAAAAAAGTGCATATATGCTATGCAGAAGAAGGATCCTTCCTCAAAAACAGAAGCCAAAGAAGTGGACTGGACATGAATAAACAGTACATGAGAATCGAGATCGTACCGATTTGCCAAATGCTTTTAGAAGCTTTCCAGAGAGTGACTTGGAGATTCTCAGTACATTTTTGTAGTTACGCCCAATCCAAGCTGCCCTCGCACCATCCGATTCCAACCGAGTCAACTCACTCAACCCCCTCAACAACTCGTTCATCTCCAAAACGGCGCCGTATAGCTCCGTCATCGGCAGGTCCCTCCACGCCAAGTTCGTCGCGTAGTCCCATCCAACCGACCACACGAGCCTCCAGAACCCTAAGCCGAGCCCCCTCTCGAGCTTCTCGGCGATGGCGCGGGCTCGCTCGGAGCCGACGACATCGCCACGCGCGGCGCGGAGGTTGGCGACGCCGGTCATGAGTGAATGGGCCAGCGATATTAGGTTTCGGTAGTGGATGTAAGGAGAGAATGAGTGGGATGGTGCTGGTGCTACTATGAGTATAAGAGTGACGAAGAAGAGAAGGGTTGGAGTTGATCTGACGGTTCTGGACATGGATTGGGGCTTGCGGGAGCCTTTGACGGTGGAGATTAGTGCAGATGTTAAGAGATCGTTCAAAGGGGTATGTTGCGGCGCCGGCGATTGCGGTAGCAAAGAGGGACAAGGATCTTTCAGTCAGGTGGGAGGTGCGAAGAGAAATTAATGGGCCGTTGGTCCAAGATTGATAGGCTTGGATCTCGAGTCACCATGGCCCATAATGTTTTGTTAAAAACGGCGAAAGGAAAGTCACAAAAACGTCCCCAATAAAATCATACTTCGGGGCAAAAGAACAAGACATGATATTAAAATTGTTTTAAAATTAACGTGAATGATTATAAAAAAAATTATATAAATTTTATAGAGATTTGACTATTAGAATTTAGATCAGCGGGATGGGAGAAGAAACTGAGGTTTAGTCGCTTGTCCAGATCGCCAACTAAATTTAATTTTAATATCAAATTTTGAAAGTATCAAGTTTTTTTATGGACTTGAAATTGAAATTATCGAGTTACTAATTAAAAATTGATAAGAATTCATATGCATGTTATGAAATTGAATATATAGTACAATGTAGGGTTTTTTGAGCCAAATATAATATGAAATTAAATTATTTATCAAAATATAATAATTGAAGTCGAATTTTTACTACACGAGGAGTTAATGCGAATGTGTTGTAATGGGCTTTCTTAAGTTTTATTATTTTCGGAATATTTCAAAAGAGCAAGTTAAATGACTTTCCATTCAACTTACTCTTGTTTAATTTTTTTTTAATTAAAGAGCAAACACTTGGCTTGCTCTTGATTTATTTAGTTACTTTTGAAAAGAAGTGACTTGCTTGTTCATTTAAACAAAAAAAAATAGAAAGCAAAGTCGCATAGATAAATGCTATAGTTTTTTTTTTATTTTCACAAGATTTGACATATAATGATTGATAAAATTAATTAATAATTTGTATAATAATTAAAAAATTATTTCTACAATGATTAAAAAAACTAATAGTAGTTTATAATATAAATTACTAATAATTGATATATTATTAAAATAATTATTAGTAAACAAAATTTAACAAATATTAAATAATTTTTAGTAATGCAATTTATTAAAATATGCATAATTTTTAGGAATGTAGAAGTTTGTATAATTTAGGAAATATTTTATAGCAAACTACATTACAAGAAAATTGTTCATTCCTATAAAATATTTGCTAAATTATATAAACTACATTATTAAAAATTATGCATATTTTAATAAACTACATTACTAAAAATTATTTGATTTTTTTTAAGATTTTAAAAATGTAACTAATGTTGAGAGTGTCTTATAAAAAAACTAGAGGGAGTATTATTCTTTCTAATCATTATGAAAATTATTCTTTTTTATCATTATGCAAATCATTACTTAATTTTATCAATCATTATACGTCAAATCTTGGAAAAACTAAAAAAAATTAAAAATGAAAAACTATAGCAAAGTCGCAACCATGCGACTTTGCTTTCTAATTTTCTTTTTAATTTTCAAAAAAATGAGCAAGTCCAATGGTTGTTGCTCCTTTTCCAAAAAAAAAATAATAATAAGAGCAAGTGGAATGAGTAACTTTAAAAAAAAATAAAACAAGAGCAAGTCTTGCTTTTTTGAAATGTCTTGAAAATAATGAAAAATAAGGAAATTGATTGCAATTTATTTGCCTCAACTCGTCGGCGTCGTCGCACAGCAAAAAATCAACTTCAAGTGTTATATTTTGGTAAATAATCTATGACATATCACATTTTGATAAATAATTTATTTTCTTATTATATTTGGCTCAATAAATCATGATGTAAAATTTGGCCCAATTTTCATTATATTAAAAAAATTGTTCATGTTTGGCCAAAAAAAAGAAAGCAATTCTTCTCCTAACCATAAGAAAATTATGTGTTTGACTTCCATATAAGGTTCTAGCATAAAAAAATTTTTTGATATAAGGTTTAGATAAAAACTTATTAAACAATTTTCAATTAAAATTTAAATATATTATACATTACAGCAAATACACATTGAATATTTACAGACTAGAAACTAGTGAGTAATTAATTAATTTGAATTGATGTGTATTTATGCCTTGCATTAGAGGGATACTAGGATGAAGGTTTTTCTCCCACATATTGCTATGGCACCATTGATTTCATGTTACTATGTACATTGTGCTAAATACAATATCAAGTTGTGTTGTCATTAGCCATGTCAATAAATAAGATATAGGGTCAAAGTTTATACAATATTAGGTTATAATTACTAATACTTGTATTTACGTATAGTCAATTGTGCGTTAATAGCATGCCTTGTGCATGCAATAGTCATGGTTTGCAAGTATTAGTTTTTAATGATGATGTTTAGATATTTGATGAAGTTAAATTTATTTCATATATATATAATTAAACATATGTATGCAAATATATTTCTAAAAAGTAATTTTTTTGAAACATCCCACACTCATGGATTTTCTTAATGGCATTATCCTCTTATTTTAACAAAAATATCATAATCAACTATATATTCTGTTTAATGCAAAGTTTTCTTCTTGTAGACACTGATATATCAACAAATTATCAGAGGTTGGTAAATGTGTTATTCTTACTAACTTCTCTAGAAAAAAAAAGAAGATAATTATTAAATTATTAAATTTTTAAATGTATTACTGTTTACATTTTTCAGTTATTTAATCTAATAATTATATATTTTATGACAAATGTAGTGCACATTATCTTTATTTTTCTTTGACTTGAATGATAATTTTAACTTAATTTTCTTATATAAACTAATATGTAACATACAAAATTCCCAGTGCCACGTGGAGAAGAATCTAATTTTTGAAATGCTTATTTAAAACTTAAATTTTCTTATATTTTTTATTTTTAATATATTGATTTATTGAATATATACATAATTTTTATAGCCCCTTAAATTCATAATATAAGGTATTATCAACAATTTTATGCATCTTAATAAAGAAAAATTTGTTACGTCATTAAATTTCTAAAATAAACCCCACAAATTTCATTTTTTTTTATCTATATTAATTAGAGAATGTAGTTATCATTAAAGGTATTTATAGTAAATTATATTAAATACGGCACAAATTATAAAACTAATAATAAAATAAATTAAAAATAAAAATAATAAATTATTATATAATACCTTATATTATATATCAAAAAAATCTCACATGTCAACTTATAATATGTAATAAGAAGAAGAATATGTATATTTATTGTGTCTCACATGTGATATTGTGTAGTGCATGGTACTTATACCTCTATATATATCTATATATATCATAGAGAATTATTATGGAAAATAAATTTCAGGCTCGGATAAAACGAAATCTAGTACGGTGGTTAAAAATCGTGTGGGGTCTACAGACTCTAAACTATTTTAAGTAATTTAAAAATGACTGCACTTTTATGTCTTTAAAACTACAAAGTGGCAACTACAAATATTTCTTTCTATTTTAATTTTACGAACTTTTATATCTCACACACTCACACACACATATTGTTAAGTCAAGTTGGACTAAACAGATCAGGATAACTGAATTGGTGGTTAGACCAACTTGACTTTGTTAGATAACACTGAACTAGTTGTACTGTTATATTAAAAAAAAATTAGAGACTTTAAACTATGTTAAGTAATTTAAAAATGATTGAATTTTTATGTCTTTAAAACTACAAAATGGCGACGAAAAATATTTCTTTCTATATTTAATTTTACAAATTTTTATATCACACACCCACTGTTAGTTGGACTAAACAGATCAGGATAACGGAATTGATGGTTAGACGGATAACTGAATTGATGGCTAGACCAACTTGACTTTGTTAAATAACACTGAATTAGTTGTTCTGTTATATAAAAAAAAATATATCATTTCAATATCATATAAAAAAAAAGATCATTTCAATATTTTCTTTTCATATTTCTTTATTTCTATATACATTCTCTTCCATAGTAAAAGATAATCGATTATAACATAATTAACATTAAATCGAATATATGGGTGCCAAAATGAATTAAAAATAATTCAATTAAATAAAAAATAAAACATTATATAATCCTATGCTAAATAATCAACGCGGAGGGCCAACAATTAGGCCGAGAAATCGGAAGAATAAAACAAATAAAGCAGTAATATCTTATTTTAAAAAAAGCAGTAATATGATATTATTAAATATTGATGACTGCTGTTTGTATTATTATTCACAAATCACAATCTCTTGCGTTTTTGTTTTCATTTGTTTTCTTCTGCATGGCCGAGAGAGCACAGCTCTGAGTAGGCATAATATGCTTTTGTTTTAAAGTCGTCCATGTCTCTCGTCACAATACAGCATGATCTTCCGTATACATCAATCATCGTTGCTTGAAACCACTATCGCAACTCGCTCCTTCGCCTCTCTCGCTTTTACAAAACGTCGCACTCTGACAATGTGGTTCTTGGTGTGTGAGAAATCATCTTGAAAGATTCGCATTCTGCTCATAACAAGGTTAGAACTGAGACCCTTATAACGGGTTTTTTCTCGGCGTTCTCTGTACTGGATATCTAGCTCTAGTTACATTTTTATCCATCATTCTGAATTCGAATTACTCTCCGACATTTTCACTTTCCCTCGATTCTCTTCGTTCTTGTTGGCCCCCTTCCCATTTCAAGTTCGGATCGGCTGTTCATTCTCATTTGTCATCGATTTGTGGAATATTAATCACTAAGGTGTGTATAAACAACCAATATAACCCTCGTCCAGATATTCACCAATTTTGCTCAATGTTTAGCTGACACGCCTGTTCTATATGTTGGAACCCGTAAGCATGTTATTGGTAAGATTACTTTCAGTGTCTTAAGATAGATTGATTCACTCGCTGAATACATGCAAATCATAACTGGTAATGGTAATTTAAATAAGTGGATCGTTGCGGCTTGTTAGTCCTCTTGAGTGAAAAAACCACATTTCATGAGTCATTGCGAAATGAATGACATTTGAAATGATAGTATAACAAATTAAATGGAGAGTGCAATCTGCTGTTGTTTGAGTATGTGTTCAGCAAACCAGCATTATCAACTTGTCTGCGATTTAGTTGCAGAAAATAAGTAATTTACCTGTTGAGTGACAACGTTGTCTTGATAGAAATTACTTCAGCAAAAGACTTGGCTTCGTGAATTGCAGGCCAAGCGTATGCCAGGGAACAATTATAACTGCAGTCCTACTCCTACCACACCCAGATCTAGATTAGAAAGGCTTCTGAGGGAAAGAGAGCTAAGGAAGTCCAACGGGAATTCTCAACCAACTGAGGAGACAAGAGACAGCAACAAAGAGCAAGAACATTATAATGATTTGTGCACAAGTGAGAATGACATTCGTGAAGAAGAGCTATCTGAAAAGACTGCAGCTGCAAGATTCTCCGATAGATTTCAGAAGCAAGATGATCAGTCAACCAAAAAACGCTTGTTGGTGGTGGCCAACAGGTTGCCTGTGTCTGCTACTAGAAAGGGTGTGGATTCATGGCAACTCGAGATCAGTGTAGGGGGGCTAGTCAGT
This sequence comes from Adenanthera pavonina, assembly GCA_026686845.1. Taxonomy (NCBI): domain Eukaryota; kingdom Viridiplantae; phylum Streptophyta; class Magnoliopsida; order Fabales; family Fabaceae; genus Adenanthera; species Adenanthera pavonina. The sequence continues at coordinate 17,755,554 of JAIVEN010000002.1, read as the reverse complement.
GCAATTTTAGGCATGTACAACCTTGTCATTTTTCAGTTTTTTTTTTCGGGCTCAGTGCTAATTCATATATTTATCAGATATGCTAATTATCTGTTTGTTGTAATCTGAGAGAGGTCACATTGATAATAATTTTCTTCAGAGCTTTTAATATTTAAGTGGTTACTTCTAATCATCTATTGTATTTTGTTATCCTTAAAAGTGAAGGTTATGTTGAACTTGGTATTCCTCTTGAAGGTGTAAAGGAGTTTGACACCAGGTGGATTGGGTGGGCTGGTGTGAATGTGCCAGATGAAGTTGGCCAGAACACATTGACTAAAGCTTTAGCTGAAAAGGTTATAAATCTTGTTTACCTATCAAGTTTGTTTTAAGTTTAACATTGTTAGCTAGAACATATATGGTCTCTGGTGTTCAAGCCACAATTCTTGTAATGTTTGAGATATACAGAGACCATTGATATTTTATCATAGTAATTGTCCTTTGTTAATTGCAGAGATGCATCCCAGTATTTCTTGATGAGGAGATAGTTCATCAATACTACAATGGCTACTGCAACAACATCTTATGGCCTCTCTTTCATTATCTTAGGCTTCCACAAGAGGACCGACTTGCTACCACTCGTAGTTTCCAATCTCAATTTGATGCATATAAGACAGCAAACCAAATGTTTGCTGACGTGGTAAACAAGCATTATGAGGAAGGAGATGTTGTTTGGTGCCATGATTACCATCTAATGTTTCTTCCGAAATGTTTAAAAGAACATAATAAAAAAATGAAAGTTGGCTGGTTTCTCCACACACCTTTCCCTTCCTCAGAAATACATAGGACACTGCCGTCCAGAACAGAACTGTTGAGATCCGTACTTGCTGCTGACTTGGTGGGGTAAGTTATTTCATGCATTCAAGTATTCAAAAACTCATGTAATTTTACGTGCTGTAATGAACCACTTTAAGCTTTCTTAGTAATAACATTTCATTATGGTTCCAAAAAGGGAATGTAATTTTGGGCAGACACGCTAGGTCAATCAGCATTCATAGACTTGCCTATTGAGGTATTGAAGTCCCTATTGCAAATTTGCGCTCCTCCTCCTCCTCCCCTTTCCATATTGAGGGAGGGAGAGAGGCAGAAGGAAAAAGTGACGCTTTCATAGTTTCTTTTTATTTTGGTTGTGTCTAGTGCCTTCAAAGAGGATTTAGTGTCTTTGAATTTGCGAAATTTAGTGATTAAGAATGATAAAGGGATAAAAGGCTGCATATTGCATGAGACACCATCTTTCTAAGAAATGGTCCCAGTGTGGCCCTGTAAATTTGATGCTTTTTTGTTGTGGTGCCAACACATTATCACACACGTTAATGCAGTACACTATCTCTAGAATTATAATTATAATTTGCCTAAAAATGGTATGCATGCGCACGCACACACTCCTCTTATTTTAACGAGCAACTTATCTGAAAGGATCCAACTTCATGTTGATTCCAATAATATGCACTTGATAAACTGTTCTAATAATGGTGATGAATAGAGAACAATCCTATTAGTTGCCAATAAAGGAAGGTGCACAGATTTTTGTCGACAGTTTTGTATATATCTCTATCTTCAACTCTTCACTCACTTATTCTATGCATCACCTTATTGTATTCCACATCATCCCCGCTTATTACTTTCCTTACTAATTATATTATCAAGTGAAGAATATAAAATGGTTTGTTAGTCTTTCCTATTATGTTGTGATTCTTAATTATGTTTAATTTGAGGGTGCCAATGTATCAATCATTGTGAAATTTGAGAACTAAAGACATTTTATCTGAAGTTTGAAATTTGATATGTTTGTTTGTGTACTTTTAGATTTCATACTTATGATTATGCAAGGCATTTTGTTAGCGCTTGTACTCGTATTCTTGGACTTGATGGTACACCTGAAGGAGTAGAAGATCATGGGAAGCTGATTCGTGTAGCTGCAGTATGTAACTATCTGTGCATTTTCTGTATCTTTCCTATGCTTGTAACAGTGGAATTGGAATTTTTCTTGTATAGCATGTTTATCAGCATTTAATGCTCTGTTATTAATCAATATATTTTCTATGATTCCTTTCTCATGATGGCAATGTTTTATATTTGGGAGTGCATAACTTCAGTTTCCTATTGGGATTGACTCTCAACGATTTATCCGAGCCCTTGAACTCCCTCAAGTCCAGGACCACATAAAAGAATTGAAAGAACGATTTGCAGGCCGAAAGGTAAGAGCTCAACATAGCATCATGTTTACAGTTTGAAAAAGATGTGGCATATGCATAAGTAACATTTCATGTGCAGTTCTTTTTTTCCCCCATTTTGCCTGTTTTGGCATAAAACTTCAACCTTGTCTGGGTTTGAAATTTATAAAATAGGATGGAAACACCTATAGATGGATTTTAATTCTCATGCAACTGAAAGAAGCAATTCCAAGAGCAGACAGAATTTTACTTAGTTCAAAGATATGGTTCTAATAATATTTGGAAGTATTTACCCAAATATTTTAATAGTAAATGGTGCTTTCAATCCAATTTACATTACAAGATTTTCATAAGCAGATTAGAAATCTTGTCCAAACTTATGTAAGAAAAAGTTTGGTATTCTAAGCAGAGCCTGAGAATACAATTCATTTGATATTCTAGTAGTTTATTCTGATAAATTCTTTTTCAATTTTTCTGTTGGTGACTTTTACTAAGAATGAATAAAGAGTGACGGCATAATCTATTCTGAAAGTCTCCCCAAGAATTACAACCATATTTGTTTTGTTTTGTTGTATTGTGTTGTGGATTTTTTTTCGCTAGTTGATATCTTCAAAGTGTTTAACAATAGGTTCATCTATGATAAATTTAGTTCACTGGAATCTCTTTATATTCTTGATCATATTGACAGGTAATGTTGGGAGTTGATCGTCTTGATATGATAAAAGGAATCCCCCAAAAAATCTTGGCATTTGAGAAGTTCCTTGAGGAGAATCCTGACTGGCGTGATAAAGTAGTCTTGCTGCAAATTGCTGTTCCTACAAGGACTGATGTTCCTGAATGTATGCTCCTTCTTAAGCATTAACTTCTTCTTGTAGCATTACCTGTACGTAAGTATATTGCCCAAACTTGAGCTTTTATCTATGCTCTAACTTGAGAGGGAGCGTTATAGAATATCAAGAATATTCTAGCATCTTGTAATAATAAACAGAACTATAGGGTTACATTAGCATAATTGTAGAAATTATCACAATAGGGGAATCATCTTTTAATTAATTCTAGATGCTCCTGGTATAAATAAATTGGTGTATTCTTTTGTTTATTTATTTATTTTTGGCCAACATAAATCAGTGTATTCATCAAGAACAAAATATCAAACAATTCATTCCGTCTCTATACACAATTAGATGGCATTTATGCTATTACGCTAATGCTAAAATTGTGAGGTCTGCGTCTATCCTATGTATGTCATTTCTGTTCAGTTTTGTCCATTTATGGTTATTTGATTATGTATTTCAGCATTGCTTCTTTCTTCTCTCTCTCTTTGTCGCTCCCTCATAGTTTCTTCTATATTCTATCAATTATCATTTGTTAAATTTGTTGCTTTGGCAGACCAAAAGCTTACAAGCCAGGTGCATGAGATTGTTGGACGCATTAATGGAAGATTTGGAACACTTACTGCTGTTCCAATACATCATCTGGTAGGACTTATTACATTTACTTATATGTAGACATAGATATCCCCAAGTTTTAACCTTCTTTTCCCCCAATATTCTCTATCTCCAACTTCAACTATTGTTCCTAATAATGTGAAGATTTCTGAAGCATACTATTCTCTGGTTACAGGACCGGTCGCTTGAATTTCATGCATTATGTGCACTATATGCTGTTACTGGTATTCACTTTCTGCTGCAACACTAATTATCGAACTTTTGTCCATATTAATTAATAAATACTGAATAAAACTATTCTTTTTAATGAATGAAATATATGAAATTAAGCTTGAGAAAGGCCTAAGTTGTTGGGCATTGTTATGTGTTCTTCTGTAAATGAATTCCATGATCTTGCTAAACTCTTCGCTATTTATAATTAATAATATGCCGTTTATCCTTGAATTTCCACACTTGTTTCGTAACATATATTGTTCATTCATATTCAACCTAATGACAATTAATTTCTAAAAATCTCATATTGAATGCTTTGCTGGCAGAATTTTGTTGAGTATTATAGAACTGGAGCAAGCTTATCTTCATTATTCTAGTTTTGAGCAAAATATTAGAATTCCTATATTGTATGAATTGCAATTCACAAAGAATGAGAAAATGAAAAAGTAAGAATTTGGGGGAAATCTCATAATGGTGTATGCACACTTGTTTCTTTGTCTTTGCATTTGAAATATTCTTTCTATCACAAAAAATTCAAGGTTCTATGTATTTTTTCTCCGTTTGGATGTCTTTAAGGGTTTCAATAAACTATTTTAGGGTGCCTAAAAGAGTTGATTGCTCAAGGTTTTCCCATTCTTCTGTCATGAATGCTCTCTATTTCTTTTATTTTAACTGAGTATTTATGATATATTGTCTCTAACTTCTTTAGATGTCGCACTCGTTACATCTTTAAGGGATGGAATGAACCTTGTCAGCTATGAATATGTTGTGTGCCAAGCTTCTAAGAAGGGGGTTCTCATTCTAAGTGAGGTAATTTGCCTTATTATTCTCAGTATGTGAGAGAGTGGTGTTGTGGTGAGATAACCATCATGACAAATGATGCAGTCATCAAGCATTGTAGTCATTGGGAAATAATGAATCAAGTAGCTCACTTCTCATTTGTATACTTTGTGGAGCTTCATATCCTTGGTAATGCAAAAAAGCATGACAGTCAAATTAGAGTTGTTTAATCAACCTTAAATGGAGCATGCCTGTGAGACTCTGAGCATCAACTTACTATTTTTTTGTCTCGTAGTGTATATGTTTGAAGCATGTGCGGGGACCATTAATGTTTCACTAGTGTTTTTCAGTCTCAATGCTAGGCATGTCTAAACAAAATAAACCAGGCTTAGTGGATTGCTTCAACTCCTTTCATTTTATTTCCCTCAATCTGGAGGATCCAATTCTTGGAACTGAAAGTTGAATGTATGGATATTTTATTATGTTCAATGGTTAAGCAATTTCATTTGCATTATGTTCTCATCATTCTCTGGCCAAAGGCTTAAGTCCAGTAAAGTTTAAAATTAATTGTTATCAACCTCTGTTTAGTAATTGAGTTTTTAGGAGTGCTTATGGTTGTTTGAGTACCATATTAGAGAGGAAATGGAGAACGAAGCAAAATAAACTTAACTGAGATTTTTTTTAAGAAAAAAGAAAAAGAAGAGCCTTTTATCATAATATGGTTCAGAGAGTGGTAACTATGATAAATAATTTAAAATTCTTCACAGAAGATAGATGTGAAGAGAGTAATTTTGGGTTATGAGGAATTATTACAATTGATGAAGGAAACTGGAGTTGTAGAGAGTAGAGACTGCAATTTAATTAATTAGGGTCTTCTTCCTCTGCCACGAATGCATCACAATTTGCTATGTTAAATTGATCTATTGCACTCTTCCGATTAAGAATGATATTCCTTTTCTTCTTGTCACTGTTGTTGCACATGTTGCATAAATATCTTGTCTCATATCCAAAATTATCATTCTCTTTACTTAAAAATAGTGCTTGGTATTTTTCCTTGGGAAACAATGTTTGTGATATTAAAAGTTTATTGAAGTGATATAAATTTGACAAAAATGTTTTGGCAGATTGGTACCCATAGAGCTGATGATTCAGCTTCTTGTCCAAGACCAGAAGCTGGATCAGATTAAAGAAGTTATATTCTGGAATATCAGTGTTTGTCCAGCAATTTGAAGCTTTAAAAAGCAAACTGATGCTAACAGCTCAAATTATCTGACTTTGCTAAAATAACTCCTACCATCAGTGCAAGATTTGACTGAGTTTGGAGCCGTTCAATTAAGTCAGAATCTTTTATTTGTTGTCAGTTTGCAGGTGCAGCACAGTCTCTTGGTGCTGGTGCTGTCTTGGTAAATCCATGGAATATCACTGAGGTTGCTGCTTCTATTGCCTATGCCTTGAACATGCCTGCTGATGAAAGAGAGAAACGGCATCAGTTTAACTTCAAGCATGTGACTACTCACACATCTCAGGAGTGGGCTGCAACTTTTGTGAGGTGCTAATTGTATAACATTACTGGCGTTTTGTATAGTTAGCTTTTGGGGAATTTATTTTGAACTGTATTTTATGACTTAACCCACACCCCAAATTTGTCGCTTGCCTGGAATTTCCAGAAAACCTCCTTGGTCTTTGGCAATGACCACATCAAGCTTTTCTTTTGTTTATTGTCTGTCATGGAGTTTGTAAACCTCATGTAACTAGTGCTAAAGAGTTCGAATTCATAGGATACCACTCGGGTTATCCTCCTTTCACTTTCTTCCCTTCTCGCAAAACCTCCCTAAGGGTAGGAAATGGTCAAATGCCCATGATATTCTCTGCCTTATGCATTCAAAGTTGGAGTTTAGGCCATGAAGAAATTTGTACACCTTCTGTTTCAATTTTCTTTCTGAAGTTGAAGGCATCCGTGGTGCATGACCATGTATGAGTTTCATATATGTCCAATTGTTAACAATGGTGCTGGAGGATATTGTAGTATTGGTTTACTGTTGGCTCTCCTGGTGTGAAATCATGGAGAAAAGCTTTGATTGCAATCAGAGCTGTCATGTTGTCCACAGTAGAGTAAGTTTCTTGCATGGCCTCCCACATCTTAGTTGTAGCACGACATAGAAGGAAATTTTCACCTACCTCTGTTGTCCTGGAGTTGAAAGCCATGATATTTTCGTGTTGTTCTTGGCTAGCTATATCAGGAACTTTGGGTCATTGGTGTTTGGCTCGGCTGAGTTGAGTAGGTACTCTTCTTTAGGTCTGCCATGTACGAACAGCAGAACACCCTATGACCGTTCTAATCAATGCTGGCCTGTGAGTTAGTGCTTTGTGATTTGAATAGGCATGGATCTTGAGCTACTTTGTGCAACTGGAGTGTGAGAGCTTGACTCCCTCAAAGAGTCAAACTTTTTTTGTATTCAAGGTCATGCATTGATCTTATATCATGGGACTGCTTAAGATATCTCCAGCTTTGATACCTATAGAAATTCAGGATTTATTTTTCTTTAAACTTATTTTATTGAACAGCACCTAGTAGATAAGTAGAAGATAAGAGGCAGGGCCAAGCTCTCACATAACATAATGAAAAAGAAAAAAAAAACTATCCAAACAAAATATAACAAACGACTAAAACAAAGGAGGTAAACCCAAACTAAAACACCAAAGGCATTATACAGAAAACAACTTAAACAAATAAAAACATACTAAACAAAAAGCTAAATTATAGGGAACAAAACCGAAAATGTAAAATACAAAAATAACTATGCTAATCTAAAAAAAGAAGAGGAAAGAAATGGTAAAATCATGTTTAGATAACACGACCTCCAACACAAGTGCAATGGTCCAATATAGTATATGGTACTTTGACAGTAAATGTCAAGGAGTGCCTTTCAATGAGATGCAGTTTTAATATCTCTCAAATTAATTAGTGTAAAATATATTGGAGGAAATTTTAATTGTCATTGTTATTTTTAATTCTTGTGTTTAGCATTTCATTGGCATTTTGAGATGAGTAGTTGGTAGAATAAGAAGAGCTTACTTTGCAAAGTCCATGGAAAAACATACATGGAAAAACGTAGTTGCTGATTTTAACATTTCATTGGCATTATGATATTTTTGATGCAAGTATAAGTTGGTCAACTTATTTCTGATGTTATTACCTGACCTTGTATATCATTAAGTGCCACCTAATCTAAATTTGGAGCTTCTCTTTTGATGCAGTGAACTGAATGACACCACTGTTGAAGCTCAGCTTAGGACGAGACAAGTTCCACCCTTGCTTCCTAATGAAGCTGCAGTTGATCGTTACTCAAAATCCAATAATCGATTAATCATTTTGGTAATCTGTTAGACCATTTAACAGTAAACAGTGGTTAATGGGCAGTCCTTTGCTAGTCTCCCTATTATGTGTCAACTTTTCCGCTTACATTTTGAAGGTTGTATTCTTGTTTGAGAAGCTATCTTGCTTTTACCAATCGGTGCGTGGCACATATTAAAATATACGTTCAAGGTGGCCTATGCGCTTCCACTTGTCTTATTTAAATAATCGACAAGGGTTACCCTTTGATATTGCATGCTTGATATCTGTTTGAGTTGCTAATTTTCTCTTGGAACTTAGGTCATTGCTTTGAAAATTGCATTTTGACCACTCAATAATATATTCATAAGCCATTGAATGTATTATGCGTAAGATCCACGGTTTTTTTCATTCTACTTAAATTACATAGTACTTTTGTACTGGTGCATGTAGAAGATGATTGGAATTAGAACATTGCATTAAGTTTTTTCATCAGCATGGTAGTTGACATGATTCAATTGAAATACTACACTCGAAATTTTACCAGAGGATGAGTTTGTTGAATTGATTTAATATTGATTCACTTATCAGGATGCATCACAGTTCAATATTGAAGTGATTTAACTTTAAATAGCTGTGTGTTGTTCTTAATCTTATTTTTCTGCACATATTATTGAATTTGTCATAATTTTTTATTTTCTCTTGTATTTATGTCAAAAAAGTTGGTACCTTCTTTGGTATAGGACTGATTTGGGATCTCTACCTCTCTGGAGGACATCCTAACTAGGTTTCATAGGGTTCAAAGATTTGAAAATATAAAGCTCTGCTCTGTTCTCTCTCTCTATGTTCATCAGTAAAATTGGAAGACAGCAATGGGTAACTGGATATGGAACCTGAAGACAAATTTACAATGAATTATTCTTTGCAGGAAACTAGTTATTCAATTTTTTTTTAATTAAGGTTTATGTGAAGGGAAATTAATTTTCTCAACTGTCCATTGCTTTTGTGATTCAATTTTTAACATAAAGCTGAAGATGCAGTTTCTTGTCACCATCACTTCGTCAATTTGCTATTGCTGCACTACAGGGTTTCAATGCCACTTTGACTGAACCAGTGGATGCCCTTGGAAGGGGTGGCCAAATAAAAGAACTGGAACTTAAATTACACCCAAATGTAAAAGATTCTTTAAAGAAGCTATCTGATGATCCGAAGACAACAATAGTTGTTCTTAGTGGGAGTGATCAAGGTGTCCTCGACAAAGTACTCTCAAAAAAATTGCATCTGTTTATCGGTTTCTTAGAAGAGTTGCTTTTTCACTTGGAAATTCGTTGTGTAGAACTTTGGCGAATACAACATGTGGCTGGCAGCAGAAAATGGGATGTTTTTACGTCTTACTACAGGTGAATGGATGACAACTATGCCTGAAAATTTCAACGTGGATTGGGTTGATAGTGTGAAGGTCAGTGAATGGTACAGCAACATGACTGTTTTTTATGTGAAGTTTGCATTATTTGAATCTTACTTTTTATAAGAAAAAAATTGTAAAAAATTTCAGCAAGTTTTTGAGTACTTTACCGAAAGAACACCACGGTCTCATTTTGATCTGCGGGAGACTTCAATTGTATGGAATTACAAGTACGCAGGTATGTCACAATATTACCTGGTCATCTCTCCTTCCTTTTAAACCTACTTATTCTGCCACCAGGGCAATGTCCCAAAAAGGTCAGTTGCTGATTTATTTTAATTATGCTATTAGATGTTGAGTTTGGAAGACTTCAAGCAAGAGATCTACTGCAGCATCTTTGGACAGGCCCAATATCAAATGCATCACTTGATGTTGTCCAAGGTGGTCGATCTGTTGAGGTTCGAGCAGTTGGTGTCTCAAAGGTGCAAGTAATCTTAGTTGTCTTCTAGGGCCTCTCCCCTAGCTTTTTTTCATGCACAAGCTTTATATCTACTTGCTAGAACCCTTGAACCTCATTTTCCACTTTCCTACTTGGTATTTACATGTCCATACAGGGAGCAGCAATTGATCGGATTCTGGGAGAGATAGTTCATCAGAAGGGCATGAAGGCACCTATTGATTATGTTCTCTGTGTTGGACACTTTCTTCCAAAGGTGCTCTCTCTACTTGACTTTATTTGCTAAGTTGTGACCTTGCATTGTTTGGAACTCGTTTGTTGCACAGCTCAATGCACTTCTGCAACATATTCTACAATTCCTAGATAGACTATTTTGATAGGTTCAACGTGCTTGGAACTGAATATAGTAACTTGAATTACTCTATTGTCTCACTTAGAAATATAATTTTTAATAACTTAGTTATTTGAAATGTAAATAATGGAGTGAATTGACCTAGACATAATCATTTTTCTCACTAGCCTAGATTAAATACTTTGGATCACTAGGATTAGGTGTAAAAATCCCTCCTGCGATTTCCCTTTCCTTTGACATACATCATGATCGAGGATGAACATTAAAAGTAGTTCCTACCATTCAAATTTTGCCCTGTGATTAGGACTAAGGATGCCTCAGGAACACTGTTGAACGTAGACCCAGTGACAGGTGTTGCTCCATGAACATGTGGAGCACAATTCACAGCAATCTCTCTGCTTTGGGTATCTGTATTTAATGCAGTGACATTGCAAAACAAAATAGAGCGATGATCAGGCATTATGCTCTAATACCATTTGTATTTTCTGAGTTGAGAATAATGCTTTGATTTGAATTTTATCGTGGGAGAGAGCTTACATATTTAGGGGAGGGAAGGACAAAGATCACATGGAAAACACTGTGATCTCCAACCAACATATATCGATGACAAAATGTTAGAGAAGGACATGACAAGATCTTGCTCTACATGATTATGATTTTCAATCAAATAAGTAATTTTATGCCTGTTGCTTATTATGGATCCCTATTTCATATTGCAAGTCAGATGAAAATACTGCAAGGATAATTTATTGTGTACTAACATAACTGCATTGTCTTGTAAATCAGTTTTTCAAGCATACATGTAGATATTATTTGCAATTCATTATATGAAACTTGATAGCAAAGAATATATCATTTTCTAACCGATTCCAAAACATTCAGAATGGATAATTCATTTTCTTTTGAAAGTAATTTTACCCCCTTTCACTGTGTGGGATCCAATTTATCTATCTTATCCTTGAATGGTACTAAAATTGGCAACACAAATAGTCTTTTTTTCTTGTTTGAAATTTGAACATGAATTCATATAGTTCATGTATTTATGAACTAAAGAGAAATATGCTGTTTCAGGATGAAGATGTCTTCACATTTTTTGAGCCAGAGCTTCCCTCTGAATCACCATCGATGGCCACAGCTATGCTATCCAACTCTTACAGACCATCTCTGCGAAAATTTGCAGCTGGCAAAAGTGGTTCTAAGGCAGCTCGACTTAAGAAGCAACTCTCAATGTCAACTTTAGAAAAGAGAAATAAGGATCAAGCAACTGGGATTCCATGGCGGCCAACATATCGGGATAGAATATCACTGAAGGAGGGTTCTTCAGTGCTTGATCTTAAAGGTGATAATTACTTCTCCTGTACCGTTGCTCGAAAGAGATCAAGTGCTCGATATCTTCTCAAAACATCAGATGATGTTGTTGATCTCTTGAAGGATCTGGCGGATCATGCATCACCAGTAGTATCAACTTGAATAATATGCTCATGGTTCTGGTCAACAATGTGAAGGCCTGAAAGCAAACAAGAGTTGTTTAGAAGCTCAGATATGGTTTTAGTGTTAATACTGCCAGCTAGTTGTACCTACTGCTACATCAGTTGCTTTGCATGACATGAGCTGACCTATGCTTTGATCAAGAAAGCTGTGGCCTTAACAACTACGAGACTCTGATTTAGATGCCCATTATTTTAAAGAGAAATCAAACATTATGGGTCTTTTTTGTTCTTCGGATGTTAAATGTCCTTCCTCTACGAGTCTTTTGCTGTTGAAAGAAACAAATTTGTTTACTTTTAGTTTTATGTCAAGTTTGATCTTAATAGGGTCTAATCTTTGATTTTGATCTTAATGAAGAGTGTAATCTTTGATCTTAGTGAAAGCTTCAAGGTGTTATTAAGCGTAGCATGTGCTTCCATCAAAATCTTCCAACTAGGAAGGAAGCTTAGCATAATCCAAATTGACGTGTTAGAATTATAGCAATCTTACCAAATTGACGTAACCAATTTTATAGTGTATTTAACTCAAGCGGATGATAAATTGAGTTATTTAAATTTGAACTTTTAGTCTTTTATTTTAAAAGAATGAAATGCAAATAAAACAGTTCTATTAATTATAAATTTCAAAAGTAAAATTTTCATATTTTAGCTATCTAAATTTAAATAAATAGTGCAAATTACATTATATCTTGAGAGGATGTATCCTTGAAAACCCCCCTTAGTTCAGAATATTATGCCTCTCTCTTCTGTATACTTCTCTTTTCCCCCTTTTTCAATTCCCATAAACATCAGCAACATGACATAGTGGGCCAATGGAGTTCTGGATGTAGCTTGTATCTTGGACTTTTGACCTGGAGAGGCTACTCAAGTTTTTTTTTTGGGACCTGTCAAGTTTACATCTTCTTTTTTTTGGGGTAAGTTTAGATCCTTTTTGCTTTCAAGAAGTCAATATATCAATAGATACAGGCAAAAAAACAATATCATATATTGAAAGTGCGCTGTTTGTCAGTCAAGAATAGCATTGCCTTGTGTGTGTGTGTGTGTGTGTGTGTGTGTGTGTGTGTGTGTGTGTGTGTGTGTGTGTGTTGTTAATTTAGAAGAGATTTAATCCTAAGTACAATAATAATCCAAACAATGAAAGCGAAAGGAGAGAAACTACCAATAACCTTTGTGTTCCTTTTCTCTTGTTCTTTTATACTATAAAATATATAATTCTTGTGAATGCCTCGCCAAGTAAATAAAATTGCAGACTTTTTTACATCCTACGGGAGTGGCATTTATGCCACCCCCCTCCGACACGTTTAATTACTAAGAATTTTTGTGAAGTCCAAGAAGGAATTCGTGATATCCAAGCCATAAATGTGATTCCTGGTGTTATATATATATATATATATGTAGTATTTGTGCTTTGTATTTGAAGTGTTATTAAGTCTCTGAAAGTGATTGTGAACACCCCATTTTGTTGGGACACTTTTATAAAATAGTAATAATAACAATAATAAATGAATAAATAAATAAGAACTAAAAAATAATAATAATAATAAATAAATAAATAAAAAGAAACATATTAAATTAAGACTAGCCCTTCTCCTTAAGAGTATAGAAATAAAAAATAATAATAATAAAACAAAAAATAATAATAACCAAGCAAAACAGAACAAAAAAAAAATTTTGGGCTGAAGCATTCTAGCCCAATTTGGGCTGAATGCTTCAGCCCCAAAATACACCACGAGCCCAAGTGAGGGCTCGTGGAAGAATTGAGGGCGTAGCCCTAGCAAGAACCGAGGCAGAGGGAGGAGTTGACCGCGAGAGCAAAGGCCGAGGGAGCACGATGAGAGGCAGCCATGAGAGGAAAAGGAAAAGAGAAGAGCAGAGCCGAAAGCTGACCGCAAGAGAGAAAAAAGAGAGGGGGGCCGCCGCGAGGAATAGGGGGAGTCAGAGAGCACTGGCCGAGAGAAAAGGAAGGAGAGGGATGGCCGTGAGAAAAGCTGAGAAGACCGCAGAGAGAAAAGCACTCGGAGCAGAGGAAGCCGCGTACAGGGGGACCAAAGACCAGAACGTTTCTGACCACAGGCATGGGGTTTCTGAGCTCTGATGGAGACCGAAGGGGACTAAGGAGCGAGTAGCGGCGGGACGAAGAAAGCAAACCAAAGGAGCTGCAAGAAAATTGGAAAAAGAGATCGAAAGCAGACGGGAACAGAGGGAGACGTGTACGAAAGGAAAAGAGAGGGAGGCAATGGCAGGGGATGGCCACACGCTCGGGTTTCCTTCTCTTTCCAGCCGCGGGAGCCCTATAAAAGGGGCCGAGAGGAGCAATTGCGGGGAGGACTGGACTGGACGTGGAAGAACCCTACAAAAAAAAAACAGGGGAGGCCGAGAATCCTGAAGAGGTTGTTCGAGAGGAATTCGGGGACCGAGGAGAGAACAAAGCCGGGGAGCCCAGAAGGGACCGTGAGAGGAATAGTGGAAGATTTTCGGTGTTGAGAAAATCCGAGGAACACGCAGGAGGAACAAAGGCAGAGAAGTACCTGAGCACGGATAGGGGACGAGGACTCTCGAAGGAGGAAGTGACCAAGGAGGCTCCAACGGGTAGCTCATATTGTAAGTATAAAATTTCAGTGACTAGGCTAAGTATACGAGACTGAATCTAGAAGTATGGACTGTTATGTAGTCAGAGAATTTGAGATTGAATGTTCGGCCCTGTTGATGACTGACGCTGATGCTTGTGATATAGTTTATCTGTGAATTATCATATGCTTTGATAGGTCTGAATACAGTTGTTTTCTTGAGCTGCGTTCTTTCCTCTGCATGATCACTGTTTGGCTGGGTGTAGTCTCTAGCTTGGTTGGCCTGTGCTTCATGAAATTCATGAGCTTTTGTTCTGTCCAAACGTTGTCTCCTATGGATGCATTGGCCCGTGCCAGGGCGTGTCCAAGGTTTGAGCCATTTTAACTGGATTCCAAGTTTAAGTTTTTTGAAATTCTTGTCAGTTAAATAGGGTCACGTTGCGTAGGCCTGATAATGTTTTGGAAGGGATTGAGTAGTTCTGAAGAATATTGAGTTTAGGAGTCTATTCGGGGACTTGGGATTTTGGTACTCTAAACTTGGATTGAAAACTCTCACCGCTCAGTGAATCTGTTAATGGGGATGGATGGCCATTGAACCTTGGCCGGAGTCAGTGAAATTTGGGCTACGTGATGGACTCGTGTCCCATATTTTTGTTGATAACATGGAATACTTGATAAAACGAAATTTTGAGAAAAAAAAAAGGTTTTAAGACATTAAGTCTTTTCCTGTTCTTCTTTCTGGCACGCGGATTTGTTATTGAAGATTGAAATATTTGGAGAGAAGTTAAAGTTTTCATGAACTTGGGATTACCTGTTAAATGATTTCGCGGGCTGTAGGGGTTACAGATTTTCACCTCATTGTAAAAAGGATTAGGAAAATTAAATACCGAAGAAATGCTTTCAATAGTGTGGTTGTCATCTGGGCTCATGAGTTTTGGGTCTAAACTTTACTGTTTTCGGTCAATTTCCTTTTTTGCTGTCCTGGAACATGTGTAGCCTATGTTTGGATTTGGGTGGTTGAAGTTGTATGTCTGGATTTGGGTGAGTGAAATTGGGCCTAGGTACTTTACCTAGGGATCAAAATTGGGCCCATGTGCTTTGCCTACTGAATGTCATAGCTATGCGATTGTGATTGGGCTGTTTTGTGAAAATTAGAATTCCAATAACCTTTTCATTTAAAAAAAAAATCTACCCAAAAGAGAAATGTTATTTTGGCTTTTCCAATTTTATTTTCTTTATTTTATTTTTATTGTAGAAAAAAAAAAGAAATTTGGTGACTGCATTTTATTCTAAATAAGGAAACAAAAGCCACTTTAACAAAAATGGCCCGTAAAACAAAACATAATAATAATAATAATAATAAATAAATAAGTAAATAAGAAAAAAAGGGGGAAAAAAAGGGGGTTTTACGCGAAAGGAAATTTTATTTAAGCCACTTACTTATCTACTCCGAGTGGTAACACCGTGGGTATTCAAGTATTGATCAGTAACTTGTGAGTGATAAAGTCGCCACATATGCTGATCCCTATTTTTTCAAAACATGTATAATGATCAAATTTTTTCATTTTTTTGAATAGGTGTTAAAATGATTTTTATAATAAAATAAAATAAAAAAATTTATTATTTGTAAAAAATAATAATAGTAATAATAATAAAAATAATAATAATTTTATTTGTTTCTTTTCGAACTTTTTGTGCCTTTATGTCTCGAGTAGCACTACCGTGGACATTTAGGTATCAATGGGTAAAGGTGAGTGATAAAGTCACAACATGAGCCAATTGATTTTATTTTAATAGAATTACTTTTAAATATTTCTTTTTCAAATCAAAATAAAACACTCAAAATCGCACATAATTTTCAAATTGAAGAAAAACATATATTCTCTGTTAGCAATTGATTAAACCAAAAAATATATAAATAAATGAAAAGAGTAAATAATGGGAATTAATCTGTCTTTTACAAGTTAAAGTCACAACATGAGCCAATTGATTTTATTTTAATAGAATTACTTTTAAATATTTCTTTTTCAAATCAAAATAAAACACTTAAAATCGCACATAATTTTCAAATTGAAGAAAAACATATATTCTCTGTTAGCAATTGATTAAACCAAAAAATATATAAATAAATGAAAAGAGTAAATAATGGGAATTAATCTGTCTTTTACAAGTTAAAACACACCAACTCATTTTAAAGATTGTTTTCTTTGTGGAAAGACAAATTATTTTCCATAAATCTCTCTTTTTAAAAAAAAGAAAAAATATATATATATATATATCTCAACCAAGTGACACGCATTTCTAGTCCGAACTATGTTGACTTTGATCCCTATCGCAGGGTACGTAGGCCCCAGACTCTAATCATGGGTCAAGTCTGCCTTTGTTAATAAATAAATATTTTCTGATTTATTTGGTGTTTTTTCTCTTAATTAGTAGATAAATAAACATTTTCTGATTTTATTTGGAGTTTTTTCCCTTATTTAATAAGTATTTACCAATTGATTTTTCTAAGTCCACTTTTGTAAATAAATAAATATTTTCTGATTTTACTTGGTGTTTTTTCCTTAATTTAATAAATATTTACCAATTGATTTTTCCAAATCCG
Organism: Adenanthera pavonina; assembly: GCA_026686845.1. Lineage (NCBI taxonomy): Eukaryota > Viridiplantae > Streptophyta > Magnoliopsida > Fabales > Fabaceae > Adenanthera > Adenanthera pavonina. Next base: position 17,738,696 of record JAIVEN010000002.1, on the reverse strand, counting down.
CCTTTGTAAATAAGTAAATATTCTCTGATTTATTTGGTATTTTTTCTCTTAATTAATAGATAAATAAATATTTTCTGATTTTACTTGGTATTTTTTCCTTAATTTAATAAATATATACCAATTGATTTTCCCAAAATTTTCCCATCTTTTCATACTTTCATTTTTTTATTTTCATTTTTACATTTTCTTATATTTGTTTTCACATGTGAATGGTAAAAGGGCAATTAAAATAAATTAGTAAAAAGCCATAAAAATTGCATGATCAACTTAAGGTAACCATTCTTAGGAACGGGTGTTGTGGGGGTGCCTAACACCTTCCCCACTCACAATTGTACTCCCGAACCCAACTCTGATACGCAGACCAATCCTTGTCCACTTTTTTGTTTTGTCTCGATTTTCCAAAATTTCCCTCAAAATTTTGGTGGCGACTCCCTCTGAAACCGGCCTTCCGTAGCGCGGGCCGGTTTCACCCTTTTTTTTCTTTTTATTACGTTTCTCGCGCCATCCGAGTCGCATTTCCGGGTGTGACAGTTTGGCGACTCCACTGGGGATTTTTTTTTTTAAGAGTAAAGCCTGTATGGGTTGACTATGTAAATTTTTATGGCTTTATGTTTATTTTGGTTGCCCTTTTAATGTTATTTGCCCCACATGAGTAGGGTAGATAACATGCTTGGTAATTTTGTCTGTTCACATGCTTTTAAATGTATTTTTGTTGAGTTGAATAACATGTGCTTGTGTTAATCATACCAAATTACATCATTTCAGCACATTTTCCTTGAGTTGCGCATTCATATATGTACATAATTGATACTCAGGATAGGAAAATATGGTGTAATCCTAATGATGCATGATAGTATATTTTTGCCTTATTATGCATTAGTTTATACCCGGAAAAGATTTTAAATCCTCTTCTTTCTTGTAGGAATTTTGGGAGAGCAATGGAACGGCCCCTTGGAGATCAAAGGAGTGAGAAAGGAGGGAAGATGCTTCTGGAGAATCCACGCCGCGGCTGAAAGAATGAGGCCGCGGCCGCATGCAGACAAAGCAGAAAGATGAGTAAGCCCAGCTCACTACGCCGCCGCGGCCAAGATCCTATAGCCGCGGCGATAACCCCTCGTCAGCAAAACGCAAAGCTTCACTCGAACGCTGGATTCTTAAGAGAGAGGAGAGCTAGGGCACGGGGGGTCGGAGAAGTCATTCTGGGGAGCTTGGGTATGCTGGCATTTTGATTCTTTGAAGGAGCTCGAAGCTAGGATTTGAAGTTCCGGGCAGATTTCAGCATCATTCCTTGATTCTTTTGCATCTACTTCCTCCTCGTTTCACTTTTGTTCAGAAATGATATTGATTGAGATATATGTTTTGATGATGTTGTTGAACATGAGTGGCTAGTGTTCATTTCTAGGATTATTCTGAACTCTTGCATGGATTGAACACTCATGTCTCTATTATAATTGTAATTAATGCAATTGTTATGTTGATTTAACTCTACTCTTAATGCTCCTTATTGTTTGGCCATCAATAAGTTTGTTTAGTTTATTTAAGTTATGCTTGAGAAAGTTAGCTTATATAAAGAACTTGAGTTGGGTCGTATGAGAACTTAAATCTTGCTTTGATGAGTGACAAGTTGTGTTAATGGGATAGGGATATACTCATTAACCTCATATAGTCACTTAGGATTTGGATTGAATACGAAGAGTTCATTAATTAGAAAGAGATTATCTAATTAATCACTCTAATAGCTATTTGGAGATTCGAGATAGCATAAATAGTTAAATTGATATCCTGACTAACATAACCTTGCATTAAGAACAATTGTAAAAAGGGTTTAAGTGGGTATTCATGAAATACAAGGGGAATGAATAATCCTAGATCTCCTTGAATTCTTAAAGTTCTCAGTGTCCGTGTGCTAATTTTGTACGCTTGTCTTCATAGTTGAAGTTAATTGAATAGTGAACTTCTAAATTACTTTGCTCAAATTAATCGGAAATGCGATGTCCAATGTTTGACCGCTTTTTAAATCTAAGTCCCTGTGGGAACGATACTCATTCATCGCTGTACTATACCTCGGCCCGTACGCTTGCGGTTTAGGCTGGTGGTGAACAGCTAGGATAGATAATATGCGGAAAAAACCCTAGGATAGACGACTGCTATCTATTTGTGTATTGTTTTGTCTGCCGTTTCATCTGCAGGCGGGAATTTTGGTATTGTCTAGGTCATAAGGTCTGCATACTCCCCCCACACATTGAGCACTCACACATCTAACCTCACACACATAATGGGCCCTATACCCGGGTTTGAGAATATCCTAGGATAGTTGAAGTTTATAGTGGTTTCTTTGAGGGGCTATTAAGCTCCCAAGGATTACTATGAAGACTTCACCCGAGCTGTTACCTATTTGCTAAGTTTAGTCTGGGAAGGGCTTGTAAGCTCTCAAAGGATTAAATTTATTATAATGGGATTTCTGCCTCAATGGTGGGAGCAACTCGAGGACCTTTAAGAAAATAGAACCACCCCGAAATTTGTGCACAATAATAGATGAACCTTAGATGTTAACCCAACCAGGTAAAGCCAAGAATCCTCTCCTAGGATGCACCTAATATAGGACACGGGAGCATATCCTATCTCATGCATTTCTCTTCATATAATTGCATTATAGGAATGGTTATCACGTTAATAGGCCCTCAATTGCTTTTATACCTTATTCATGAAGAGACCTTGTCCTTCATGATACAAGGATTAGTTTCTATCTCCTTGAGAATTCAATAAGTATCTCCTAGGAGATGAAATTTCATGACTATCAAACGGGGACCTAATAATATTTTAACCAATCCAATTCATGGTTCTTTCTACCTCATCTTTTTATTTTCTGTCACTCAGGAAACCAGTGAATCACCAGGGAAAGTTAGCATAAGTTAAAGACACAAAAGTGACAATGGATTCGAGGCCAACAGGGTTAGTTTACGTTGGAAAAGGAATCAAGCTAGAAGCAGCTATGGGATCTGTTGATAGTCTGAAGGAATTTTCTCGACGCATCAAGGGTAACCTTTTGTCAGACTTCAGAAAGAAATATGGTGACATACTAGAATTGCTCAATGTACCTATACAAACGCAGGCACTTTCCGTACTGGGACAATATTGGGATGACACCCTGAGATGTTTCACATTCCCTGATTTCCAGATCGCACCGACCATAGAAGAGTATGGTGAACTCTTAACTTTACTGCTAAAGAAAGGGGATCGTGTCTATAGATACCCTGGATACGTGGCATCAAACGTCACGATAGCAAAGCTTTTAGGGATCGACGTAGACAAGGTGCAATTCGTCTCCACCAAGAGTGTAGAAGGAGTCTCAAGGGAGTTTATGGAGACTCGTCTGAAAGAGTTAGCTGGACAAGAGAATTGGATAGTCTACAATAGGATACTTGCCATGATCATCTATGGGATTATTTTGTTTCCATTTGCAAAAGAGGTGATTGACAAGCACGCCATTAGTGTGTTTCATATGGTAGAACATCATCAAGTGAACCCAGTACCCGCAATATTGTCAGAGACCTACATGACCCTAAGCTTCTGTCATGCCAAGAAGGGAGGAAGAATTAGATGCTGTCTCTCATTGCTGTATGTGTGGATTATGAATCATCTATACAGAAAGAGACTCCAAGAAAGAGAAAAGGATAATTCTTCTCCTCTGGCTTCATTCAGAAACCAAGAAGGAAAAGCTAGATATGATCGTGAAGGATGGATCGAGGTATTTGGCCAACTTAGGGCAGAAAATGTCCGATGGAGATTGGCGTGGTGGTGGGATGATGAAATAATTTATTGTTGCGGGGACTTTCCGAACGTGGTACTAATGGGTCCGCGAGGGGTGATAAATTATAATCCTATGCTATTATTGAGACAGTACGCCTTTCCACAAAGAGTCCCATCGGAAGCCGTGGTTCATACCGTGCAATTCAAGCATGCTGACTCAACAATAAAGATAAGTCAAAATGTGATGAGTGCTTGGAACAAAGTAATATACAAGGGGGGGCTGGAATTGGGTGCACGCCGGATATATGCCACGGAAGAATATCAAGTCTAGTTATCAGAGCAGATTAAGGGAGTCAACCCAACTTTTGCACCTCATGATCCTTTGCTCAGCGGTAACAAGGGGGAGTCAACATAGAATTAGTCAAGCAGCTCCAAAGGCAGGAAGCGGAATTGGAAAAACTGTTAAAAGCAGGTGACGAACAGAAAGAGGCTCAGATTCATCTGCAGAATGAGTATGCCGCCCTACAAGAAATAGTAAAGGAAATGAAGAAACAGGGAGCTTGTGAGATAAATATGGAAGTAAAGAGATTGAAGGAGGAAAACTTAAAACTCAAACGAACGATTTGGGATATGCACGTGCATATGGAAGAGAATGACCAAAGAATGAAGAATAACCGGAGACGGTTGATGCAAGTTGTGAAAGAAAAAGATGCAATCGAGAGAGAAGTGCGGGAGCTCCGACCATTAAGGAGCGCGTCACAGGAATTAGAAATGGTCGCTAAGCAGCTGGAGGATAAGGTGAATGAGTTAGCAGCCATCAAAGGGGATTCATCAGCTACAATCCAGAGGTTGCTTGAACAAATGCAACAACGTGCTGATGCAGTGGAAGACTGGAGGATACTTTACTCGGAGAAGGCAATGGAGTCAGACAGGTGGAGAGATCGCGCTGAAAGATTAATCACGATGGTGAACTCCAGCATCCCTAGATTCGCTGACGTTTATGAGCAAGCAGAGCAAAGATCCTATCCATTTAACACTTCTGTAGAAATGACAAACTTCCTTTTATTATGTAAAGAACTTGTGGAAGAGTTGAGGGATTTAGCTCAAACTTGGTAATGTGATGGCAAGCTATGACGATGTATCGAACCACATGAATTTGAGGCTTGTATTTCACTTATATTGCGTATTTATGGACATCATTTATAAAGTAACTTGAGTTCTTATGAATTGATTGTCAACCTCATGACCCCTCGAGTACAATACGTATCGGGGGGGACTTGAGGGAGTCTCGTGGATAATTACGACAAATGCCGACAAGGATCCAAAGTCACTATGTCAGGAAACTTATGCTAACGCCTATTGTAATTCACTGGTACCTAAGTAATGGTAAGGTAAACACTTAATTCATTTTTTTTCTTCTTAAAAGTAGGTCAACATTGATCCGGTTAAAAAGAATCCAGTTAACCCTACGCAACGCCCACAAAGGATCCATTTAACTCGTGCAAGAACAAAGGCAATGGCATTAGAAGGTCACCTTTCTGATGTAGAAAGAAGATTAGAGGTGACTAAAAAGAGACTGAAAAGAGAAAAAAAGGACAGACTGAGCCGGAGAAGCAGGGAAGTGTGCACGAAAGAAAAAGGAGGAGAGAGCACGCGTGAGGAAAAGCTGAACCACGATGAAGATAAAAGGAGGGCAGCCGCTCGTGAACAGGGGGAGCGCGGTGAAGGCGAAGAGGAGAGAGACCGAGAGGGGGAGCAGAGGAGAGAGACCGAGAGGGGGCGTGATGGAAACCAAGACCGAGAGAGGGCCTCAATCTGAACCGAGAGTGAGAGGGAGCTAGGTGAAGCCGAGCACGAGGGAGCGGTGAATGAAAGAAAAGTAGAGGAGAAGCCGCGGGTGAGGGAGGCCGAGAAGGAAAGATCTGAAACAAAGGAAGCTGCGCGAGTGAGGCCGCGGAGGATTTTGGCATTGAAAAATCCTAAGAGAGAAGAATTCTCGCGGGAGGCAGGAGAACTTGGAGAACAGGGGAGAAGCCGCGAGTAAAAAAAAACAGAGGAGGACTTTGGAGGGAAAATTTCTGGAGCTCGAAAGAACGAAAGCAGAGTCTGAAAAGCAGGGGAGAGCTCGGGCAGCGTGGAGGCAGATCCTAGAGACCAAAGTTCTGGGAGCCAAGGGAATGCGAGCTCGAGAATCAGAAGAGGGGCGAGGGATCCGGGGCATGAATTAGGTGTCACTATCGTTTGGGTTAGTAATAACTCGATTATTCGATGAAAATAGATGCCTCTCGCTTTTATCTCCATTTCTCTGTTTCTATTTGGGACAAAGTCAGTTCGACTTATCTGTTAATTGTCTTTGTCGATTAAATCATAATCTTCCTGTTGCTGGTCTATTGCTTGATGACTCGTCGTTGATTGCAACATGAGATGGATTGAATGGTTGGGTCTAATTTACTTACTGAGATGGTCTCATAGTTGTTCAACATGCCTATTGTAGTTCTTTGTTGATTTAACATGGTAACGGGTCATAGGCTGTACGTATGGTAGGGATGGCATCTTGGTCATGGACTTAGATTACTCATAATACCCCAAAATTCGTGTCTCGGTACTTAAGGAAGTTTGTCCATGATTCTGTTATGGAATTAATTTGTTTGATATAAATGTTCAAGTGCCAACATTTGCGGATTGGGTAAGAATGCACGCTTGGACAACTCTGGCTTTGTCTGAATACTGTGATAAGTGTCCAGTCATTAGTCTAGCATTTGTGGAAGGTTTAATTAGATGCCAGTGTCATTTAGATTCCCTGAACCTCCATCATGGCGTTCACGTTACTGCGATTTCCAGTTTCCTTGTCTTGATGGGTTACGGATATGCAATGCTAATCAGTCTACTATACATGTCTTGATGCATGGACGGTTGTTAGTTTATACTTGTTTTGCGGCTTATTGTGTATAATGATAGCTTCAAGCCTAGAAAGATTGATTATTGTTTGCCAGTATAGGTCTTGTGGGGGGTTGTTATGTCCTGGTTCCATTCGGTTGTTCTTAGGCTAAGAGGGAAATTTATGTTTGTCATATATGGATCTTAAAGGGAAGAAAGAAAGTAAGGGCAAGCATAACTTGCTCCAGCGTCCCCAACACATGCCTTTTTTCCCATGACTTTCAAATCATGAATGGCTAAAACGGAGGCTTGCACTATCTGTCTAGCAAGTGAATAAAGCAATTTCTTGGGGTTTTATAAAAGTTCTTATGTCCGGTGGGAAGAGAGAAATTTTAGCTTAATGCATGGGATTGGATCCGGGCTGTTGGTAGAATTTTCCATCGCCTATATGAATGTTTATTTGAGCCCACCTTGAGGGATTTTTTTTTTTGTTTTTTGAACTAGTGATTAATATTGTGAAATTACTAACCTTTTCTTTGGTTTGTTTTTAAGAGTTATTGGATGGTCAATTTCATTTTCTCTTCACCTTAGGGCCCTTCCACAAGAGATTAAGTCTCCGTGAACAAATAATTAGAGTGTAAGTGCTATGAGTAAGGAGACACCATGGCACTTATATTGACGACATTTTAATATTATTATTATTATTATTTATTTTATTATTATTATTTTTTTCTTTCTTCTTTTCAAATGGCCACTTCTATTTTCCTTAAAAATAATAATTAATATAATAATGACAATAATAAGTAATAAAAAATGAATGAATAAATGGTAAAACAAAAGTCCTCTATTTTAAGCTTCTCTTTCTATCTTCGTGCTCCGACTAGTGATACCGTGAGCATCTGAGTATCAATCCGCAAATTGTGAGTGATAAAGTCACCACAATTAATGGTTGGTTTCGTTTTAAAGTCGATTTGTGGTGATAAAAAATAAATAAATAAATAAGATCTTATTTTATGAAAGTAAAGTTATATATGCTATTTCGTAAGAGAAAGTGTATGTGTATAATGGTCATATTTTAAACCCCCTGTAATACTTTTTGTGTCATGGGCGTATTTATTTCTATTTTGTTTTTTTTATAAAATAAAGAAATAAAAATTGACTCACGTAAAATAAGGAATTAAATTATTTATTTATCTCAATTTTATCCCATAAGTCCTTTTTAGGCATTTGTGCCCCGAGTGGAAACACCGTGGGTATTTAGGTACTGATCAGTAACTTGTGAGTGATAAAATCACCATATATGCTGATTATTTTTCTTCACAAATTCATGTAATGATCATATTTGGAATCATTCTTAATGTTTTCATTTTAAATAAATAAATATGCGTTAAAAGAATCTTATGCGGTTTTATAAAAAATCATTTGTACAAAGAATTATTAGTTTTCTTTCGAACTCTTCTTATACCTTTTGTCTCGAGTAACATCATCGTGGACATTTAGGTATCAATGGGTATATTGTAAGTGATAAAATCGCCACATAAGCCAATTGGTTTATTTTGTGAAAATGAACTTATTCTCAAATATTTCCTTTTCGAACCAAAATAAAATGTTCAAAATCACACATAATTTTATTTCATTTTATTGAGAAAAAAAACATATATTCTTTCTTAGGAATTGATTTTGTAGGACCAAAAAAAAACAATAACAAAAGAATAATAATAATAAATGAAAAGAGAAAATAGTGGAAATTAATCTATCTTTTACAAATTAAAACACACCAACCAATTTTAAGATTGTTTTCTTTATGGAAAGATAAATTATTTTCTATAAACCTCTCTTTTTAACGAAAATAAAAAGATATCAACCCAGTGACACGCATTTTTAGTCCGAACTACATCGACTTTGATCCCTATCGCAGGGTACGTAGGCCCCAGACTCCAATTCTGGGTCAAGTCTGCCTTTGTAAATAAGTAAATATTTTCTGATTTATTTGGTATTTTTTCCCTTAATTAATAGATAAATAAATATTTTCTGATTTTACTTGGTGTTTTTTTTAATTTAATAAATATTTCCCAATTGATTTTTCCAAATCTGCCTTTGTAAATAAGTAAATATTTTCTGATTTATTTGGTATTTTTTCCCTTAATTAATAGATAAATAAATATTTTCTGATTTTACTTGGTGTTTTTTCCTTAATTTAATAAATATTTCCCAATTGATTTTTCCAAATTTATCTTTGTAAATAAGTAAATAGTTTTTTATTTATTTGGTATGTTTTCTCTTAATTAATAGATGAATAAATATTTTCTAATTTTACTTGGTGTTTTTTCCTTAATTTAATAAATGTTTGCCAATTGATTTTTCTAAATCTGCCTTCGTAAATAGATAAACATTTTCTGATTCATTTGGTGTTTTTTTCTCTTAATTAATAGATAAATAAACATTTTCTGATTTTACTTGGTTTTTTTTCTGAATTTTACCAATTGACTTTTCCAAGTCCACTTTTGTAAATAAATAGCAGTTTTCACCTAACTTATTTTTCCCAACTTTTCATAGTTTCATTTCATTCATTATTTTTTCATTTCTTCATTTTTGCATTTACTTTTGCATGTAAATGGTAAAAGGACAACCAAAATAATTTTTAAAAGTCATAAAAATTGCATGATCAACCCAAGATAACCGCTCTCAGGAACGGGTGTTGTGGGGGTGCCTAACACCTTCTCCACTCATAATTGTACTCCCGAACCCAACTCTGATTCGCAGACCAATCCTTATCCTTTTTGTTTTTTATTTCGGTTTTCCAAAATTTTCCTTAAAATTTTAGTGGCGACTCCCTCCGAGATCGACTCTCATCGTGAGGGGCCGATTTCTCCGTTTTCTTTTTATTTTCATTTCCCGCGCCATCCGCATCACATTTCCGGGTGTGACAGTGATATTGTTGGATGATATTATTATTGTGTTTATGATCGATGTTTGTTTTTGTTTCTCTAAGTCATTTGTTTCTTTAGTGTTTTGATATTAGTTTCGGGTTTTGATTTATGTACATGGTGTGATAATGTATTTTATTATGATGTAATAAAATATTGAAGTGACAACAAAAATTCCTAATTATTATTCTCCTTCTAAAGTAAAATTTGCCTTTAATTATTATGCAAATGGTAAGAAAATTTACGATAAATTTGTTTTTTAAAGAAAGATAAATGTTTATGACTTATAATTCCTCATGATAATGGTTACATTTTTTAATGATAATAAGCTGAAAAAATTTTTATATTAAAATTAAAAAAAATCTTTATCATAATCGAAATAAGACCTTTTAACGATACTGATAATGAACGGATAGATTCACGTGTATCTTATGGAGAAGAATATTTAGGATAATAATTTAATAACTGATTGATTTGATGGTAGTTATTAATTATGCTATATAGTGAATTAATGATTAATAAATAATTAAAAATATCATAATTAATCCCGATTATATTTGATATTTTAATTATCATTAAAATATAATTTTAAATAATACTTTAACTAGACAATATCTATTCAAATATTTTCCTCAAATATTATTATAGTATTATTAGTTCAAAACTCTCTTCCACGATTAGATAATCTAACAAGAGAGACAAGGGGAATGGCAAAACTTACATCATTATTATTTATTATAAACCATGCAGCATTTATAGAAGATATGGACTTTAATTTAAGTTTTTACTAAAATATATTCTATTCATTTAAGTAAGTATATACTTAATCTTTTTATTTAAGTTAATAAAATATATATTATTAAAAAATTTAATCAAAAGATATATAATTTCAATAAATTTTTAAAAAATATATAATGTAATAATTTTTAAATAAGAAATAAAATATATACTGTAACAACAAAAAGATTAGAGGAAAACATCTTATGCATGAGTGACTACGATACCAAGTGTTAATAATCTTTTTCCAAAATAGAATATGCGCAGTTATTAAGTAAATAATAATGAAATTAAATAAAACATAAATGCTTACACCTGTTAAATTGAATATAAAACAAATATTTACCATGACATAAAAAAAAAAGATTTGTTTCAACCATATTGATGATGAACAGATTCATGTATATCCAATTAACAAGAATATTGTATATACTATATACATAAATATATACAGTTTAAAATAATAGAATTAGTTATGATTTTATTTGATATTAAAAATTATAATTGTGAACTTTAAATTAAAAATTTAAATAGAATGTAGAAAATATATATAATTTAATTAATTAATTCAAGAATATCTATCCAAAATATATTTTTTATGTTTTTGGATAATACTCCTATATTTTGTCAAAAAAATAATAATAAACAGAGTTTCCAATACCTAATTTCATACACACCCATATATATGGAGTAATCTTGATGATCAAAATGAATTTTGCACAGAATCACCCATGGCAACGAAGAAGGTTTGGGCTGCAGTTCTGGTGCTGTTGTTCTTTTGTCCCTTAGTTTTCTGCATCGGCAATAAGAAGAAGGTGATTCATTTTTATTCAATTCCTTCTTCTTTATATATAATTTCGTGGTTATATATATTTATGTGGATTTCCCATGCATGTTTTGATGGAACGATTAATTCTGGGTATATAATATATACTCCTTCTGTTTCTTAATATAAGGGATAAAAGATAAAATCACACACTAAGAAAAGTAATAAATTTGTCTGAAATATAAAATAGTTTTCAAAAACGTCCTCATTTAATATTAATAACTTTTATATCATACAATTAATACAAATAGAAAAATACTATATTAATTAAGTATATTTTTAAAAAAAAATTATTAAATACACCAGAAAAATCTTTTTGTCCCTTATATTTTGTAATATAGAAATTTTTTCAATTATCCCCTGTATTAAGGGTTAGAGGGAGTGTATATATATATATATATATATATAATGAGACAGAATTACATTGTGGATTTCGAGGAGCATCATGAGAATGTGCCACTGCATGAGAGGGAGAAGACTCATCGTTCATATTTGCGAGAGGTGAAAGAAACAGAAGAAGAAGCAGAAGCCTCGCTGCATCCCTCACTCCCCAAGAAGCCACCAAACTTTCTAGTAACTATATATATATATTACTAAATTAATTCTGCAACAGTTTGGTTCAATTAATTAATTAATCTGTTGTTGTATTACTTACAATTACAATTAATTAATTTGGAATAATTAATGACAGAAATGAAGGGAGTGGTGTCGGTGCGGGAGAGCAAGGGAAGGAAGTACTACTCTTTGCATATATACCACAAGGTCATGCGATCGACTTTCTGGATTTGAAGGAGCCTTTCAATCATTTCAGAAAATCCCATCACACACAGCAACACCTATTATCCACAGCTAATTAATTATGGCCAAAATATGATCGTTGCCATAATTGATACTGGTATATATATATATATATAATTCAATTTTTTGTGAATTTAATTGATTATTTTCATATTAATTAAGTGATATATATATATATATATGCGTGGTTAATATGCTACTCGTGCATGAATTATATTGATGGATAGGGGTGTGGCTAGAATCAGAGAGTTTTTTTTTTTTGCATACGCACCCGGTATCCCAACCGGCCCCACTCGAACTGTGAGGACTTCAACGTGACCAGACTAATCCGGATTCGAGGCATGACAGGTACCACAAGGGTGGGCGCTCCTACCACACCACGCTACTGCATTCCCAAGTTTCGAATCCAAGACCTTTAATTAAGTTAGAACGACTCCTGCCAATCAATCTAAACGCTCAGTAGTAGAATTAGAGAGTTTCAGTGATGAAGGGATGGACCCAGTTCCTCCCACATGGAAGGGAATCAGCCAAAATGGAACAGCTTTCAACTCATCTACCTGTAATAGGTATCCATCATTTTATTTCCTCCACCTAAACTTTCAGTTTTTACATATATATATATATATATATAGTCAAATTTTAAAACTCAATAAAAAATATATTTTTTTTAAGTCATGATTTTTTAACCCTATAATTAAGATGGAAATTTATTTATGAATTTTTTATCCAAAAAATGTTTAAAAGCTTTTATCTTATGTTCTAAACATGTTAACTTTTCTTATAAACAAATTTTAAAAAACTAAAAATATGGTGGCGTCCCAAACGGAAAATGAATCCCCCAAGATTTGATTAGTTCATCCCACACTGTTAGGTGAATCCTAACTCTCTCTCTCTCTCTCTCTCTCTCCCCTCCCTTAACAATTGCGCAGTCGAGAATATCTTCTTCTTCTTCTTCTTTTCTTTTTTAATAATTAACACAAACAACAGTACAATATTATCTACTTACGATACTTCTTATAAAATTATTAAAATGATTATTTTATGTGGTTAATTTTATTAAAATATTCATTATAACAAATTAACTTTTAATTTTAAATATGGTTATAAGTCACATGTTATTTAATATCGATCATATTCATAATCCAGCACTGCAATTTTTATCCCAATAGTTTCACTGCATAATAAGAGGGTGTTTATCTAAAATTACAAGAATAATATTGTTAGTTTATGTTTCTTAATATCGTGAGTTTAATTAAAAACACGTCAACAATTTCTAGTTTCTATTTATTTTGAAAAGTGCAAATTTGAGTTTAAAAACACATGTATCATTTAATTATTATTTTTTTGCCAACATTGTTTGGTTTATTACTCTTATTTTTTTAATTTTAGCTGTAACATGTAAAATGTCGTTTTTAACTATGAACATCATAAAACCCACGATTCTCATTAAACTTCTTTCAACTTCGTAAATTTTATCTAAAAATCTAAAATTTTTAAAAAATATTAGAATTCAATAACTCAATAAATACAAAAACTTTATCAAACATACACTATAAAAAATTTGACTTTCGATGAGGACAAAAGTCATTGGTGAAAGTTAAAATGTTGTCGCCAAAAACTTTTAGTAATGACATTTTTGTTGCCGCCATGTCGTTGGCATAAGTCTTGTCGTTGAAAATTTTGGTGATAAAAAAAAATATCACCACCAAAAGTAAATATTTGGTAGGGAAAATAGTTATCGCAAAAAATGTAAATTGTCTTGGCTGAAAGTTTGTCGTCGTTAAAAGTTATCATTTGGTGACGACACAATTGTCATCGCTGAAAGTTGACATTTAGTGATGACATTTAGTTACCGCCAAAAGTCTACTAAACACTATTGTCATATCATCATCGGGATTCAGTTTTTTGACAATTGAGCTGAAATATATCTGTAATTTTTATATGAAATATTAAATGTATATTATTTATCTACACACTAATATACACACATATATATATATATATATTTATAAATCAATATATTATTAAAAAATACACATATGTTTTATTTTCAATTATTAATTTCATAAAATATTATATATATATATATACATATATATATATTCATATGAATATTTATATTATAATTTTTTATTTTAAATCTTAAATAATTTTCCTATAAATATATTTTTTTCTATGGCAAAAAAATTGTTTTCCTAGCTGACTTTTAAATTTGATTTTTATTTTTAAATAAAAATAATTATATATATATATAATATTTATGATCCATAGGCATTAATATTATATTATTTTATGTTATTTTTCACATAGTCATATCATATCATATATATCATATATTATATTATTTAATAAATTATATTATATTGTATATGCTTAATATATAATAGAAGTGAGAGGAAATTGGGTAGGAGCAGGTTTTATGTCAACTCATGTTATGACTCAAAGTTTTGGTCAAGTATTACATATATATATATATATATATATCCATTTTTTATTTTTTATTTTTTAAAAGAAAATTAGAAAATTGAACTTCTACTATTATGATATTCTCAACAAAATATGTTTAATACTTTATTAAACAACATATAAATATAAAAAAAAAATCCTTAGGACGAGTTAGACCAAGTGATCTAAGAAGGTTGCTCGAAACCTGATCTAACCCGATCAAATGACTCTGCCCGATGCTCAAGTTTTGGTTTCTTGCTAAAATAACCTGATTTGTTTTTAGTTGGACTGCTTCGGGTTAGACTAGATTCATCGGGTTCGGGTTTTTTCCCCACCTTTATATATTTTATATATAATATAATAGGAATTTGAAAAAAATCATTATTAAAAATGTTGTAATTTTGATTATCGTAGGATTTAAAAGAAAATATAATAAATTCAATCTGTTATGATTGAGAGAATAAAGAAAATTAAAAAGGTTGAGATAGTGGGAAAGATAATTCGCTGATATTTGTTTTCTAAATATTGTCATTACTTATTATTTAGAAAAGTATATTAACAATCCATAAGCATTTTTCCTCTATGTGACATTGCTCTGTTAGATTTTACACTATGTGAAAATATCTACACTACCAACACCCATAGGAATTTGGATTGAGAGTTTCAATCATAACATGACTGATTATTCTTTTAAATATATTAACTACTTGTCTTGATACGTTACTACTTCATTAATTGTTACTAGTAATAAATAACATTAATATTAATTTATATGTTAAATATATTAGCAATTAATTACTTGGTCTAATAAGAATTCCTCCAAATATATGATTGATCATAATAGATAATTAGATATTAGTTTCTCCTCCTAATTCTCTTTTATTAATTAAAAAATTAATCCCTTTATTAATTAAAAAAATATCCTAATAAGAATAACATATTTCTTTAATTAAGATGAAGAAAAAGTAAAAATAAATGTGGAATAGATTCAATGTTTCGATTATTCAAGTCTTTAATCTTAAGCAGAAACAAAGAACTTTTAAAATGTTTAAAATAATTCAAATGAACTTGATAAAAAATTAATTCAAATGAAAGGAAATAATAAAATATTTTGACTTTTACAAAAAATATTAGATAATTTTTATAATACAAAATATATGTAAAATATCTTATTTTTTATTATAAAATTGTATCAATATAATATAATTATCATTTTAATATATTATTTATTAATTTTTAAAATAAAAATAATAAAAATTTAAAAAATTAATTTTTACAGCAACATAGTCGTTATTGAAAGTATAATTTTAAGTAATAACAAAAAAGTCGTCTATACTTTCTGCAACGACACAAAAATTATCATTGAAAGTGTGATTTTTTATAATAATACAAAAAAGTCACCGGTGCAAGTTATACTTCTGACAAAAACTTGGATCAGGATCCTCTCCATACTCTCTCTCCATACTTCTCTCCATACACAATCTCATCCATTGATTTTGATTTAAATGGTAGAGATTGCTTATTGTTACTTCAAACAAAATATATTATTTATTTTAATAATAATTAGAATCAAGCATTATTAAATTTTTTAAAAGAAAATTATACTTATAATAATAAATACAACCATTAAATCTAATTTATTATCTATTTATAGATTATTTTTTTTAATTATTTGATCAAAATTAACAAATAAGATTGTGTATGGAGAGAGGTATAGAGAGAGAGTATGGAGAGGATCCTCATCCCAAAAACTTTCTTATGTTATTGCCAAAATTCTCACTTTTGACGACAACTTATTTTGTCATTCTAGAAAGTCATGCTTTTGGTAATTTTCGGCTACAACTTTTTTTGTTGTCGCCAAACGTTTGGCAGTGATGCATCTAATTTATGTAATGCTATTCAGAAAGATTATTGGAGCTCTGTACTACCTGCATGGCTATGAAAACGCATTTGGTCCTCTAGAAGAAACCGAAGACTACAAATCAGCTCGTGACAAAGACGGCCACGGGAGCCACCTGGCCTCCATCATTGCCGGACGCACGGTTCCAAACGTGACAGGCTATGGTGGGTTCGCCACAGGCACGGCATCCGGCGGTGCCCCCTTGGCCCGCCTCGCCATATACAAGGCATGCTGGCCTTCGGGAGGCTCCTCTTTTGAGCAAGGCAATTACTGTGACGACTTGGACATAGCCAAGGCTTTCGATGACGCCGTAGACATTATAAGTTTTTCCTTCGGGTTCGATGAGGCACAGAATTTTGCACGCCATAAGGGTGCCATTGGAGCCTTGCACGCCTTGAAGAAGAATATTGTGGTGGTTTCCGGTGCTGGCAATTCTAGACCATCTAGTCAATCTGTGACCAATGTTGCTCCTTGGTTCATCACTGTCGGTGCTAGTCATATAGATGTACTTTTCCTGCTCCTGTTCAGGTAAACTTATTACAGTTTTCTGTATATACCTATTTTTGACCGTTTTTCTTCATCACTGTTATATTATATATTATCAGGGACAATCAACTACTCTCAGTGCAAATGGAAAACAACTTCCACAGTTTGCTGTTGGCCGGTGATGTTGAATACTCATGGGTTTATAAAATAAACTCAGGGTAATTTTTCAATCCTAATGGAACACTGATGATTATGTTTGGTTGTGAAATTAAAAGACTTAATTGAATAACGTATGGTGCGTGCAGGTATTGCCTGGACAACACACTTGACCCAGAGAAGGTGAAGGGGAAGATAGTGCTGTGCTTTAGGGGGGAAGGTACTCCATTACATCAAGGCCTGGAAGTTCAGAGGGCAGGTGGGGTTGATTTCATCCTGGGAAATGATCCTGATGCTGGGAATGATATCCCTTGTGATGCTCATTACATTCCATCTACTGGTGTTGCTTTTGAGGATACCAAAAAACTCATCCATTGCATAAAGTCTACCAGGGACCCTAAGGCTCATGTTCTACCCGGTTGGACTTCCTTACATTCTAAATCAGCACCCACCATTGCCTCATTCACTGGTAGGGGTCCAAATCCCATTGACCCAAATTTCATAAAGGTAATCTCTATAACTGTACATGTACAAAACCTGTGCATTCAAAACAAGCTGTAACAAAATTGTTAACTTCATTGGTTCTGCAAGTTTTTTAAGACTCTTGATGCTGACATTGTAGATGTGTGATAATTGCAGCCTGACATAGTAGCTCCAGGAAGGGAGATACTGGGAGCATGGACAGAGTGATGGGCCTACAAGAATGAGTACGAAAGACAACAGAAAGATTCAGTACAATCTCATGTCTGGAACTTCAGTGTCTACTCCTCATGTTGCTGCTGCAGTAGTTCTTCTCAAGGCCATTCACCCTACTTGGAGTGCAGCTGCTATTTAATCTGCCCTCATGACCACTGGTAACTTCAAAGCATCCCCATCTTACATCTGCAAGATTCAGATATAGAAAAATCAGTTTTTGCCTGGGATTGACATGTACATTTGTTTTGTTACTACTTATTTTTGCTCCAGCTTCTACGACAGACAACACAGGAAGACCAATCACAGATCAAAATGGAAAACCTGCGACACCATTCGTGTTGGGGTCAGGCCACCTACAACCATAAAAAGCAGCTGATCCTGGACTGGTTTACGATGCCTCTTACGAGGATTATGTTCTGTACACCTGTCACCTGGGGCTAACACATGACATGAATATTCCATATCGTTGTCCAGCTTCAGTACCTGAACCAGTCAACATCTACTACCCATCAATCCAAATCCACAGGCTCAATGGCGCCAAGACCGTTACCAGAAGAGTCACCAACGTTGGACACAGCAAATCTATGTACACTTTCCATTCTGAGGCACCGGAGCAGTACACCATCACTGCCTCCCCGGATGTTATAGTGTTTGATCATCTTGGCCAGGAATTGAGCTTCAACATCATTGTGACAGTTGTTAGTTGGTATTTCCCCACCATGTACGATCCAGATTTATACTATTTCGGATCTTACACTTGGACTCATGAACACCATGTCGTGAGAAGCCCTGTTGCTGTGTCTTTTCCATGAAGTTTTATCAAATTTGAATTAGTAGAGGATCTGCTATTTAGAACGATGATTATACTACGAAATCATTGGTGTTAAATTTATTAGTTTTAACAATAAGTTTTTTGTAGTTAAGTTTTAATTGGAACATAAAAGTAAATATTTTTAATAAAATATTAAATATATACATAATTTAATTGAAGAATTATTTACTGACATTTACTCATTATTATTTAATAAAAAATTTTGTTAACTAATAGAGATGTAACATATAAAATTTCTATTTTTTTCCTTTCTGGATTTTTGGCGTTAAAGTTTATTTATTTCTTTCTCATGTAGTTGAGTTGAGAATTTTTTTTTTTTTTCCAATCGCCTTTCATCTCGGCTAAAACACGGGATGAAAAGTTGCAAGAAGCTTACCATTCTTAGAATCAAATTATCTTTCACCTTTGTATTAAGAGATGAAGGTCAACCGGCAGGTTATGATCAAGTGGCAAAGGGCTCCAATAGGTTGGACAAAATTAAATGTGGAAGGTGCAGCAAAAGGAACACCTGGAGTTGCTGGTGGAAGGGAGTTCATCTGAAATGAAGAAGGAAGATGGATAGGAGGATTCATGCATAATGTGGGAGTATGCGATGCGCAGGAAGCGGAAACATGGGCGCTCATTTCAGGTTTGCAAACTTGTTAGGATTTAGGGTTGAGAAAAATCAATATTGAGTCCGATTCATTAACACTTGTCCAAGCCATTAAGGAGTTGAACAAAGAGTTTAGAGGTGATGAAAGACTATTGGAGTTGGCAAGAGCTTGGATTAGGAAGGATTGGGAAGTGAATCACATTTATAGAGAAGCAAATCATTGTGCTTACAAGTTGGCAACCATAAGCTTATCTAGAGAGCTGAGTTTTACTTTCATTGCTACTCCATTATATGAGTTAAGAAAACTCATGACGTTGGATTTAGCGGGCAAAGGAGAGCTACGCAGAATAGCTGATGTCATTATTTAATTTCTTATTTTCGTTGTTTTGCTTTGTTTTCTTTTGGGCCACTTATCTACCAAAAAAAAAAAAAGAACAAACAGAATCTGATAAAACAGCAAGCTGCTTAAATATAAACTGAAATGTTAACAGAAATTGACTTACCTCCAAGTTTTGATATTTCACCCAGTTTGGTGTGTCTAAAATGTTAATTAAACCATTTTAAACAACTTGAAGAGTTTAATCTGACATATTATATGGATTCAAATCCAGTAAATTCAGCAAAAGAGAAGGTAAAAAACAACCCAGCTACATGAATACTGGATATTGAGTTAATATTACATAAGATTAGGTGGGACCCCATATTTTGCATGGAACCTGATGTATTCTTCATGATTACAAGATATAGATTTTACATTTAATTAATATGGATATTGAATGGAATTGATTCCATAAAAACAAGTAGATGACAAGAAACCTGAAAGAGGTTTTGGCCAGGCTTCCAAAATGAAACAAGCATCTTTTAATTAGTATTCTATACAATTAACAAATCACATGTCCAAGGCAGAAGGCCACCACTGAATTAACATAAATGCAGAGGCAAACAAAATTTCGGTTAGAGGTAAGCAGGGCCAACTGGCGAGGCAGTGATAGTTCCGTTTTCTATAAAGCAGAAAGGTATCCTGCATGCCTCCAAATAGTGAACTGGCGAATACCAGAATTTAAGCATGCTTGAACATCTTCATGCTGAGCCAATGAAAGTATACAGCAACCACAACCATAGGGAGAGTCAACGGCACCAAGAAGCAGTAATACCTATAATAAACCGAATACAGAACAGGAAAATGAATATTTAAAAAAAAATGTTTCAGGGAGATAGACAGTGAAAGAAAAAAGAAAAGTGGAATGGCAGTAGCAACATTATTAACAATGATCAAGTTATTAAGAACAGTTATAATAACAATAGTAAAACATGCAATTGAATAACCTACAAATGGGAAAAAAAAATAAATACAATTCTATAGAAATAATCAACATGGAAGAGAACCACGAGAGAGAGAGAGAGAAATAGAAGTTATCTCCTAGATATTATTATTACAGTTAAAAAACAAAAATTCCTCATCAGGGTGAATTCAAGGACCTCACGTCACCTTTCGAGGTAGTATTTTTGGGAGCAGCAGATCCTACTCAAGAAAAGGCATTTGACATACATCATTTCAATACAAACATTGAAGATAACTGTATTTGGTATGAAGATATCCAAGGTGTATGTGTTTGGCACACTAATATCTAACAAGCTTGGATGCTAGGATGCCAATTTTTAACCGTTATTTCATACTACCCATGAATGATGAGAATCTATGTCCTTGAATTCTTAGCCTTGTCAACTTCACTTGAAGATGTCACAATTGTATCCTTTCTTTTGATAATTTTCAATCATCATACCAAACATGGGAATGCTATGCAGTAAATAACACTGCTTTTTATTCCCAAAAATCTCATATCTAGCTATACGAGATACCTGGGAAATGGAAATTTAAGATATAGATACAAGTATACCAAGTAATTCCCCATATTCTACAAAAGCTAACAGACTTGACCAAAATAGGCTGGCTGTAAGTCTGCAACAGACGAGATAACCATTTCATTAGTTGAAAAATACTGCCCTGTCACTGGAGTCAAAGCATTTGAAGTCACAAATCAAATTACCTCAAAAAAATACACAGTACACAAATGGCGACGGAGGAATTTTCAAACAAAACTCAGATAATATGAGGCTTCTCTTCACAATTTGAGGACTAATTTGTTTTAATTGGACGATGATAAAAACCAAATGGATCATTCATATGGGATAATAAATAGCACTAGTAATTTTAACACAAAATAACTGCATCAATCATGTTCTGACATGCATAAACTAATAAGTTATTTGGATCAAATGATGAACAAGAACTCTCTGTAGCCCCCTTACTTAATATCTAAGAATGTAGCCCCCTTACTTAATATCTAAGAAGGTACAAGCTCCCCACTATCACTTGGTCATTCCAAGATACCCAGCATGTGTGAAGCTGATAAAGATGGCTAGTAGTATATTAGACATGAAGCTAAATGACATTAGTCCAAACCAGCCTGAGGGTAGCAAGGAATTCCTGAGGGTAGGAAGTAGTTCCTACACTGATGAGCTCATTTCGAACAACAAAGAAAGTGTTACAGAACCCTCCTGATATATTTTTACAACTTGGTTTTCTCAAAAATAAAAATACACACACAATAAATACCTCTATGGTTTTATCCCGGAGTTGACTGCCTGCACTCTTAAAAGAAGTTAAAAGCATCCAATTGGCAAAAGGTTTAACAATATAGTAGTATTTTCTGTATTATTGCTCAAAGCTGACCCATGAACAATCCTCCCTGGCATCTAGATCCTCAAAATGACCAAGATAAGACTTTAACCCAGTTATTTCGTATAATCAAAATATTAGCATAAACAATCTGTATCAAAATGAAACAGAGATAGTCAACCTTGTCGTCTGGTAGCATGAATGACCAACCTGTATATCTAATCCACTAACAGCATATTAAGTGACCAAGAAAAGAGGTCCAGCATGGAACATAATTCAATGCTGAGGTCTTATGATATATACATGAATTGTTCCCTTCCATACATCAACAAATCAGACAGAAATAAATAAATAAACAAAATAAATAGAAGCTTCATATGCGTATATCGATATATATAATTGATTACCAGTCATTTTGCATAGCAGATATTATTGGTATATTTGTAGGCGGGAGAAGCTTGGAAGTAATTGCGGCAACGTACCCAACAAAGAATATAGAGCCAACTGATATGAAAATCCATCCCCAAAATGTACTCTCTTTAGATGAAATCATTTGACAGGACCTCCAAGAGGAGCAGCTCACAGCAACCAGCCTCGAACAGGACCAATACCGCTAAAATAAATAAATAAATAGAGATTTGATTATCTACCAACTAGCAGAAAATATATTTTCAACCTAAAAAAAGCATAGGGAGGGGGATAAACAATTTAACAAGGCTAATTTTATTACTAAGATAAACATGGGCATTAGATACTAGGAACAAAGAACGTACCGTATGAAGCAATTTGGTTAATATAGACAAGGAATAACGCTAACTTACAAATCAGTGGACAGAGTAAAACTATCAGTGAGAACGAATCAAATCATTTCGATCTGGATCCTGCCCAGGGCAGGCGGTGTGAATTAGTGTGGACAAATGACAGCAAACAGCACCGTCGCATACCCTGGCCGGCAATGGAGTAAGAAGACGACGGCAGAGGCACAACGATGGAGACAAATGAAATTCCAAGTCAAAACGCACCGTTGCAGTTGCCTTCTCTGTTTTTTTTCACCCTTACTCATTTTTTACATTTTTAAGTCACCCAAAATGGATGCTAAAAGGAAAAAATTGGTTGGGTTGGGTGGCTGCTTTAAAATTAAAATTGCATTGTTTTTTTTTTTGGCCACAAATTGCATTTCATTTTATTCAATCTTTTTTCTTTTTGCAATAAAAAAGCTATTCAAGTGTTGTAGGAAAAAAATATCAGAATTTATTCTATTGGATCAAAATTTTTCATATAGATATGCATATGCGTATATAGTGGGCCGTTAGCGGCTTTTTATTTTCTGGGTCACTAGACTTTAATGCCTTATCAGCATTTTTTTTTAAAAAAAAAAAGCTAAACAACGTGTTGCAATTTTTTTGGGTGATTTTCTTGAGCAAGTGCACACACAACAGGTACTTGTTCCCAATGTATGAATTTGTAATTATTAGCATACATGTTCAACATTTTGCCCCTACAATTTCTGTTGATTAAGAATCTGATTACTATAAACACCTATTCCTAATCTGCAGTCCCACATGCATAGCATGTATATAATCTCAAATTGCCAGAGCCGCAAGCTCCCCTCCAATATTGTTTAAGCATTTATACATACATACATACATACATACATACATTGCACGTGAAACGGGGTCGTTTTGGTGATTTAACAGCATGGTGCAAATGATCGCTGCAAGTTGGATTAATGGAACTACTGGATTTAATGTCCAAAACGATGGATGTTGTCTGACATAAAGATGAGTTTGGATCAGGTAAAAGAGCATGGAATCTGTCCGCATATACCCCTGGATTGGATTGGATTGGCTTGGATTGGAATATTGAAGAGATAAGTTGAAGATCATTTTCATGAAAGGAAGAGAGATGATATAAATATTATTAAGACTCTGGCAGAGGGCCATTAGGCCATGTTTTCTTCGGTCTTGTCATTCTCACCAAAACCCCTATCTACACATCTATTACTACGTCAACTTCCCCTATTCACCCTCCTTAATTTCTCATTCCTTCTGGTTTCTGGACCACCCCATCTCCCCTCTTACCGGCCCCCTCGCCCAAATATATTTTCCTCCTCCTCCTTCATTTTTTTTAATTTTCATTTCTTGAATATGTTTATTTTGTTTGCAAATTAATTTCTGTTGGGTACTAATTAATAATGCATTCTTCCTTTCTTTACTTTAGAAATCAATAAATAATAAATACTAGTCAATAATTAATTATCTAGTCTCATTCTAGCTACTTAATTAGAAAATAAAACTGATTGTGCAATTTAATTCTTCAAAATTCTTCCTTCTTGCCCTGTCTGTCTGGCTGTCTCTGAATTTGGTATGTACATGCATTCCCTCAAATAACTACCCCAATTAAAAATTAACATGCAAGTTGGGGAAAAAAAAGGGTCTGACCACCGCTGTTGCTTGAACAATTCTTAACACTGGTATAATTGTGGCGAAATAATATTATAACGTAAAAATTGAAAAATGTACGTAATTGAAAACATAGATATTATACTTGAGTTTAAGGGACAAAAAATGATTTAATAGACATCAAACTACCAATGATCAAGTAAGCAAAGGAAACAAGTTAAGAAACTGAGGCATCAAGGCTCAAGAGCGAGAGACTTGCACGAAAATAACGGCGGGAACGTGGCGCCAAAGCAGGGCAGGGAGAGGGAGTTACTCTTCGTAAGATTCCCACTCAACACATGACGTCACTTTTCCACGTGTCTCGTCACAAGTGGTTTGTCGTTTTCTGATCTTCGAGCCAAGATATGGATAAGAGCTAGAAGGTTTTTTTATTTTCCTGGGTGCGGGGCCCACGTCGTCCTGGGTGATCATGTCATATGTAAGGGGATCGTCCGATGCGGAGTGGGAGCCGCGAGATGCGCCGAGCTAGACCTAATAAAGCCAGATAGATACCTTTACAACCACGCCTCCCGTTTACTTACTTACCCTCCCCCCAATCAATCATTACATCACAGCTTCACTGCAAAATCTTTCGGCTCCGCTCATATCGGCTCGGCTCGGCTCTTCCTCCCAACTATTGCGTATCTTGTGATTTCGAGATTTCTAGCAGAGGAGAAAATATTCTGGGTTACACACTCTCACAAATATACCTAATTAAAATTAAAATTATTAAGGAAATTTTTTTTTCAAACAAAAATCTGAATAACTTAATCATTCAAATTTTGAATGACTTTATAACCGTGTATGGAAAATATCATGGTGTGTGTGTATATATTTAGCCCATTGAAAATATATTGGTACGTATATGAATAACAGGTTTTTCCACGTTAAACTTGTTATTCATATGAAAATTTACTTTTCCATGAGTTTTATAATATATAATTAGAAATAGTTAGGCCATATTTTCTAATTGAGAAATTAATTGTCAAAACTCTTCGATAAACGTGTCGACTTTAATTTCCTCGTTGGTAAACTAGAAATTAGTCACAAATCTTATCCTCCACGTATGATCCAATTCATCACGGTTTAAAAATTTTCCCCTATGCCTATTCTTATAGTGAAGTATATTCTCCTAGTTATTATACTGATACCATGGTGTCTCTCAATCGTGATATATGCTTCTTCAAAATAATTACCATCACCCTAACAATTCATATATAATATTCATATATATACATTATAATTGCAATATAATTCTGAATGCGAACAACATTAGGTATACGCATATATTACATTTTTATAAATGCTTGATAAGAGAATTTGCAATACAATTCTTCAATTAATGAATTGTTAGTTCTGAATACCTGGGACGATCATGAATGGAGGAATCGGTATACTATATATTGCTGATTGAATAGAAATATATAAGAAACATAATTAAGAAAGTTCGACATTTTTTATGGGTAAATAAGTTCGAGATCTATGTTTTGTGATAATTTGAACGCAAACCCAACCTAATAATGTCTATATCACATTGATTAATTGTTTACTTATTGCAAATTAAACAATAATTAATGATTAACATTTCTTGTAATATAAATAATTTTAAAATTCTCTCTAAAATACTCTTTCCAACCCATTTTATTTATCTTTTAAGATTTTAACACAAGAAAGATAATAAATAACCTAATTGATGTTATGATTTTACTGAGTTGTCCTTAATTATTACTCATTTACTATTCATACTGTTAATTTTTTAAAATAATATATTATTAAATGCTTAAGGGTATAGATGGAAAAAAATAATTAACTCTTCATTTATTTTTTAAAATGGCAGATAAAATTGAATATTTAAATTCTCTACAACGATAACTAAAATGGTAGTAAAATGATCAAGTAGCATTATCTCTACCTATCTAATTGTCAAAGTTTAAAACTTGAAGCAAACAAATAAGCTATACATAATTTATAATACATTGTTTCCAGAGAATCCGTTGGCGATCGAGTGAATTGGCAAAAAGATTTCACAGTAAACCTGATTAGAATATAACATTTAGTATTTCAGGATAGATTATCTTTTTTCTAACAGATGCTCAATATCAATTTCTTTTCATTTATCTTGAAAAAGTATACTTTTTTCTTTCTAAAAGCAAAATGCTATTATATAAGTATATTACTATTTACATATGTTGTAAACAATAATTAATTATATACTCTAAGAACTTTTCTAGTTTTAAAACTTTAATCTTTTTTAAGGTAATGCATTAGAAAATTGGGAGATTTAAATGAAAAATTAGTGAATCTATAACTGACCAACAAAGTAAAAAATAATAATAATTAATAAACAGTAATATTATGAATGTAGACATACTGGTAGCACGGATACATGCATTGCATATTAAACATAAGATGGGGAAAAAAAATCAAGGGGTATTATTAGCTCATAACTGAAGGCGATACATGACTCATGCATTGGTAATGAATATTTTTAGTTTCACGGAAAAGGCATTTTGGATTAGTTAATTTGTGTGTCAATTGAGATTATAAGTTTTTTAAAACAATTTTACAAATACATTATTTACTCCAATTTGAGCTAACTTACATACATACACACATATATATATATGAGGCCTGTATGTCCATATATTCGTTTGAAAATATTAAATATGAAAATTTTATCAAAATTTCTATGAATTGAGTAACGTAAAGATAAAATTAGAAATAAAAAGTTAAAATTATGACTGACGGTATTAGATGAGTATATATTTTGGTTACCAAAAGTAACGGGAGCCACATTAGGCAGCCGACTCACACAAAATAAAAGTTTTTATGAAAGTTAAGTCTGACACACAAACGAAAGAGAGAGATAAAGAAAGCGGGACCACACCCAATCCTTTATGGTGACGCCAACACACCCAATCAAACCTCTACTGACTCCTTTCTGATTCTGCTCTGTATAAATACCAAACCCCTCAACCCCGTTCCTTCTTCACTGTTTCATCACAACCTACTCATTTCTCTAATGGCCGACGAATTCCAAGAGTCCGACACCATCTTCTCCGATCACTACCACCGCCATGCCTCCGCCGACAACGACGACGTTGACGATGAGGATTCTTGCTTCTTCGATAATTGCCGCCAAATCATGGCTCCTCCTCAGCACCAGCAGCGGAATTCGCGGAATAAGTCGAGCAAGAGCAGGAGGAGTTCCAACAACATCGTGGCGAATTCGCTGCCGGTGAACATCCCGGAGAGCATATTCCGGTGCATGGATGCGGAGGAGCAGCTGGAAGAAGAATGGGAGGACGAAGGCATGGTGCCCCCGCACGTGATCGTCGGCCGAAGGATTGCTGGCAAAATGGCCTTCTCGGTGTGCACGGGGAACGGACGGACTCTCAAGGGCCGGGATCTGAGCAAGGTCCGGAATTCCATTCTCAGAATGACTGGGTTTTTGGAGACCTAACGCTTACAATTACGCCTGACGTGACTCAGCTGGAATTTTGTTCGAGATTAATTGTTCATCACCTTGATCCTCATGCCTTTGAGATGTTCTAGAAGTTTCCTTCGTTGTAACGGAAAAACAAAAAAATGATTTTCACAAGTTTTTTATAAGTTAATCAGAAATCAGTAATGAAGTGAATTTAATTTAATTCTAATAGATTTTCCTTTCTTGGAGGGTTGAACTTGTTTAGCTTGTGAAGATTGTAAAGGATATCACCTGATTGGGGGAGAAGCTTGCTTCCTTGATATTCAAGGAGGTGCGCATTGCGCTCACTGATTTGAGACAATGTTCTGGAGCTTTGTCTGCTTACAAACAGCTGGTTGGTTCAGATGGTTCTCCTCTTGCAGAAGAAAACAAAATGAAAGGGTTTTATTATTATTATTATTATAGCGTTAATAATAAAAATGTGGTGAATATAGATAAAAACCCTCCATTTCACAAAATTAGTTTCCCCACTTACCCATTTAAAAAGTTCGTCAATGTTATCTCATGGCATTTCATTAAATTTGTTTTTATGTGTTCAACCTATTACAAAGTCATATAAACGGATCTTTTGCCTCTTACATATAATATTAGTCTTATATGTCAAAGTCAAGAGTCAATAATAACCAATTCTTCCTGCTTTTTGAGTATCACTTGCTTTACGTGATTGTTTAGAAACAAAATAATAATAATAATAAACTCAAATTTATTAAATATTTTTTAATTTTTTAAATATAAAAACAATTTAAGAAGTGGATACATTATTTCAATTGCAAAGAGACATCACAATAAATAATGATAGTATTTGATTATTTACTATATATAATGATGGTACGTATTTTATGCTAGGCTGTTATTGAAAAGGATATAAACAAATTAGAATTCGTAGAGGAGCAAGGGTTTTAATTATGATTTGAGAGGTAGATAGGAAAATGATAGGCATGCATAATTCAATAATTTTATTTATGACAATATTTTTAAAAGTCTTAACAGAATAACTATATATTTTTAAGTACAAAAAAGAAAAAGAGTTTGATACTGGCACCGAAATTATAGAATCAACAATTTTAGTTGGCATCTTATGACATCCGTGAGACCTCATCCATTCTCTCGGAAAAAGGCATCTCACTCAAGATATTTAAAATTGGATAAGCCAGTTTAACAAAAAAAACCCAATGAATTGATATTAGCTCCAGTTTGGAAATAGAGAAATTAGTCAAATTTTTAGTGGTAAAAAGTTGGTCAATTTTTTTTTAAATTTTTAATTTAAATCATGTTTCTAAATTAAGATATACATGTACTTATATCTAATAAATATTAAAAAAGAAGAGTGAGAGTTGAGTAGGAAAAAATATGCACGTATATATATATATATATATATATTTTGGCCAACACGCATATATATATATATATATTAAAGGTTATAGAACTGTGTTACATATATGTTATGACTTATGGGACATTTTATAAATACTTAAAACGCATAACATTAATAAGGTCTAAAACCATTTTTGTAAATATTCACCTTTAATTATTTAGGTTAGTTGAATATACCATATAGTTATTGTTCAAAATGTTCAAAAAAATGTTGGCACAAAAGTGTTCAAAAAAATATGCACGGAATTGATTTGTGCATTAATTTTAAATATATGTTACAATTAAATGATTAACCATAGAAAGTACTACATGCTTCTTCAATTAATTGTAGAAGCACGTGCCTCAATGTTAATGCTATTACTCCGTTTTTAAACGAAGCCAGAGGATGATATCTACCATATAAACTCATTAATTAGAGTATTATAATTATGTACTTTTGTAATGATAAACATGTAACGATCATTACTTTAATTCCTTACACAAGCAAAAGAGTCAAATAGCTAAAATAATTTTGACGGTTGATCAAGAAAATGCACCTTATATATGAACAATGGTTGAGTTAAGTGGTCCCCTTAAATAATATTTTAAGTTCAAATTTTATAAATAAAAAAAAATTTATTTAAACCCAACAATACTCAAATGTGACCTTATAGTATCGAATACCAAATAATTATGCAAATAAATAGACCATGTAAATGTGTTAAAAAAGATTCAATTTTTTTTAGATGTCTTAAAAAGATTTAATCTTTAAAACGATTAAACTTATATTAAATTTCAAATCTCTTTGTCATCAAATTTTCTTACTAGAATATGGTAAGTGTACTGCTTGATATGTTATACGTATGTTATTTAAATAAAATTATATAATCATTTGTAAAATATTATTCACTTATCATCATATTATTAAATATTAATTTATAATCAAAATCTAAAAAAGAAACTTGATGATGGCAAAATATATGAAATTGCATATAATTCTTTAAGCTATATATATATACATATATCTAAACTCACAAGTCTCAAGTCTCAATCCTTGACATAAATATATAATCAAAATATTAAGACATTAAGCACATGAGCAAAACAAGTTTAACAATTATCACTATCAGCTTTACTTTGGGTTGGGCGATGAAATCACGCTTCACGTTTTAATTTACTATTGTAAAGAAAGACTTTCGTTAATTAAGTCATAGTTCAACTTGCAATTTTCAAAAGATCAATGATTTGGTGGCCAAGAAAAAATTAAGATTAATCATTTGATATCACTCTGAATTATAATTTTTTAACAATTTCAAAATTTTTATTTAGAATATGGATTTCAGAGACACAATGATGATATGGTATATATATTTTTTGCTGGGGAAAAAAGTTATGGCACATGCATGCATGTTATAATTGAGTGGGGGTTTCATATTTCTGATATATATGCATGTAATTCTATCTACAGTTTTCACACTCTCCACAAAAGCCTTTTTTTCTGGAAAGGCAAATTACTTCAATTATCATCGAAAAATATTTACATGTATTTGTTAGGAATAGTATATAAAAACAACCGGTGCCCAGAAACGTATGATAACACACTGTTCTTAAGGTGTTATTCGCCCCCACTAGGTTTGCTGCAGGGATCCGACGAATCACCCCTAGGAGTTATTCTAAGTACCAAAGATATCTGACAGCAACTTCAGATACCTTGAAACACAGAACGAAACAGAGAGTTTGTAAGCAAGAGAAAAAATGTGAGAGCTTTTTCTAGTCTCTGGTCTGATCCTTTTATAATAGTAGAAAACAGAATGTCAAATGACATGTTGTTTCATGAAACGTTGTTGTTCATGAATCTGTTTGTTTTTAAACATTGTATTTGAAACGCTGTTCATGAACCTGCTCATTTCTGAAACGTTGTTCATGAACATGCTCATTTTTGAACTTTGAATTTGAACGTTGTTATCTAATTGAAACAGAATATCAAATGACATGTTGTTTCAGAATGTACTGTTTCAAAACGTTGTTATTTGAAATTCTATTTCTGAAAAGAAAAAAATAAATAATTAAAATATTAATCTGAAATTCATACCAGACCAGATCTCCACCGTTAGATCAATCTAATGATCACGACGCGCTAAGTGCTAAGTGCTTTAAATATTAAATAAATAATATTTAAATCCACTTAATATTTTTCAGTAATTATTTTAATATGCTTTGTCCTCTCTCTCTTATATACATTTCATAAGCCTTACTCCCATCCAATGTGGGACTTTAGTTTTTTCAAACTATCTCTAACAATCCCCCACTTAGTTTGAAAAACTAAATGTTTTCTCTAAACATAAGAATATGCATAATAACAGGTGTCTCTTGACTTGAACCTGTTAATAGTGTAAGTACTTCAAAGTATTAACAAGTAAATAGTTGCTTGATTGCATTGAACCACAACTTTAGTGTTAGTACCGGAAATACTACACACATAATCTTATATTGATTTCGTTCTGCATAGACTTCCCGCACTTTTATGGCCATGTGCTCATCCTAGGCTTTTCATGAACATTTCAAGAATTACCCCTAAATTCTTGTAAGAAGCGGCACCACTTCTTATGTTCATATAGGTGGATTTCCATTAAGCCTTAATTGCTCAGGCTTCCTTGAATCTATTAAGAGTTTAACTCACCCTGAACACTTAAGTTCTTCTTATATGCACTCGTCACGGAATGGTTAAATGTCTACTCTAGTGCCCAGTCACTTATCAATAACTTGTTATTACCCATTGAACGTTTAAACCAGATTTGGTCTAGTTAAATGTTGGGTTTCCATTACTGGTGACTGATGTTTACGGGGTTCAATCCCATTCCTCTTGATGTTTTGTTAACCAATTCCTTATTGAGTCCTTTTGTAAAAGGATCAGCCAAGTTTTCACTTGTTTTTACATATTGAATTGTAATTACTCCATCAGAAATTAATTGCCTCACATATTCATGCCTTAGGCTTATATGTCTAGATTTACCATTGTAAATTTTGTTAAATGCCCTAGACATTGTAGCCTCACTGTCACAATGTAAAGAGATGGCTGGCATCGGCTGTGGCCACAGCTTTATTTCCAATAATAAATTCCTCAACCACTCTCCCTCTTTACATGCAGATGCCAATGCAATAAATTCTGATTCCATCGTAGAATGACTTATACAAGTCTGTTTCTTTGATGCCCAGGAGATTGCTCCTCCTGCCAGGGTAAATATCCACCCTGAAGTTAACTTACTATCACCTGCACCAGTTATCCAACTAGCATCCGTGTAACCTTCCAAAACTACTGGAAATTTATTATAAAGCAGTCCTAGATTAATTGTTTTCTTTATATATCCTAGGACCCTTGTAATTCCTTTCCAGTGTTCTGTTCCTGGATTACTAGTATATCTCGAAAGTTTGCATACTGCAAAAGCTATATCAGGTCTAGTACAATGCATTGCATACATTAAACTCCCAATAGCACTAGCATATTCTAATTGAGCCACTGATCTATTATTATTTTCTATTAAATGATGTGATGAATCAAAAGGGGTATTTGCCTCTTTTATATTTAAATGTTGAAACTTGTTCAAAATTTTACTAACATAGTGAGATTGATCTAAAGAAAAACCTCCACTATGCTTCTTAACTTTGATCCCTAAAATAGTATCCACTTCTCCAAGATCTTTCATCCTAAATTGTGAGGATAAAAACTTTTTAGTCTCATTTATTGCAATCATACTAGTTCCAAAGATAAGCATGTCATCTACATATAAACAAATAATAACTCCATACTCACCAGTGAACTTTAGATAAACACACTTATCTGCATTATTATGTTTAAAACCATGAGACAATACAACATAATCAAACTTTTCATGCCACTGCTTAGGAGCCTGTTTTAAACCATACAAAGATCTAGTTAATTTGCAAACTTTCTTTTCATTTCCAGGAAGTACAAAACCTTCTGGTTGTTCCATATAAACTTCTTCTTCTAATTCACCATTTAAAAATGTTGTTTTAACATCCATTTGATGCACAAACAAATTATTAATAGATGCTAAAGCAAATAAAACTCTAATAGAAGTAACTCTAGCAACTGGTGCATATGTATCAAAATAATCAATTCCTTCTTTTTGTTTAAAACCTTTCGCAACCAACCTAGCTTTAAATGTTTGAATAGAGCCATTAGTATTATATTTCCGTCTAAAAACCCATTTGCAACCAATAGGTTTTGACCCTTCAGGCAAATCAACTAATTCCCAAGTTTTATTAGACAACAATGAATCCATTTCATCATTTATAGCTTCTATCAAGAAACTTGAGTCTCTAGACATCAATGCTTCCGTATATGTTTTAGGATCTTCTTCAATACTTAAAAGAATAGGAATTTGTCTTAACACTGATTCTCTATCACCTTCAACTAAGAAGACTATTGCTTGGGAATTAATAAAATCAGAATCTAAATATTTTCCTTTTCTTGCTCTCTGACTTCTTCTAGGTTCAAATTCAAAATGAGGTTCTACTAATTCATTTCTTACAGATGTAGACTTATCATGCTCTTTATTTTGAAACAAATCAGTTTGTACTGGATCAGAAAATTTTCCTTCAAAAAATTCAACATCTCGTGATTCAACAATTACATTAGAATCAATATCTAAAAGTCTATAGGCTTTTGAATTTTCTGCATATCCTACAAATATACTTTTCAAAGCTCTTGGTCCTAATTTAGTTCTTTTATGTTCTGGAACTTTGTAAAATGCAAGACATCCCCAAACTCTTAAATAATTTAAATTCGGTTTTCTACCTTTCCATAACTCATAAGGAGTGCATTTTATAGATTTTGAAATAACTCTATTAAGAATATGGTTAGCAGTTAACAAAGCCTCACCCCACAAATTTATAGGAGTTTTTGCATTCAGAATCATTGCATTTACCATTTCTACTAAAGTTCTATTTTTTCTCTCTGCTAAACCATTTTGTTGAGGTGTATAAGGAGCACTCATTTGGTGAATAATACCATTATTTTCGCAAAATTGTGAAAAATCTGTAGAAAAATATTCTCCTCCTCTGTCACTTCTTAAAATCTTTATCTTCTTTTCTTTTTGGTTTTCTATAACATTCTTAAAGTTTAAAAACATCTCAAGAGCTTGATCTTTTGTCTTCATTAAATAAACATAAGTAAATCTTGAAAAATCATCTATAAAAGTTATAAAATATCTATTTCCTCCTCTTGTCAAAATACCATTTAACTCACAGATATCAGAATGAATGAGTTCTAAAATTTCTGAACTTCTTTGAATAGAAGGAAAAGGTTTTCTTACTGTTTTAGCTTGTACACAAATTTCACATTTGTTATTCTTATTATTTTCACAGGAGATTAATCCATTTTTAGACATATGTGCTATTGTTCTATAATTAACATGTCCTAATCTATCATGCCATAAAGTAAAAGATTGATCAAGCATATAAACAGAAACTGAATCATTCTTATTAATACTTAACTTGAACATTCCATCAGAAACATAACCCTTTCCCACAAAGACCCCATTCTTAGAGATAATAATCTTATCAGCCTCTAAGACAGCTTTGAGCCCCTTTCCAGACAAAACACTTGCAGACACAAGATTCTTTCTAATTTCTGGAACATGAAGTACATTCTGCAAAATCATCTTCTTTCCAGAAGTAAACTGTAACTCAACACTGCCTCGTCCAAGTACATTTGCTGTGCTTCCATTGCCCACAATCACATGCTGCTCTTGTTGAGCAATTTCATAATTCTTGAACAGATTCCTGTCATGGCATACATGAACTGTTGCTCCAGAATCATACCACCAGTCAAACGACTTTACAGCAGCAGCCATATTTAATTCTGAAATCGTACCAATGTGCATGTTAGAAATCATGGCAATAATTTCATCACATTTTGTATTTACCATGTTTGCACTATTGGTAGTTTCATTCCTTGGCTTTTTCTTATATCTGCAATCCTTTTTAAGATGTCCTTTCTTTCCACAAACAAAACAAGATTTTTGAGTCTTGAATTGTTTTCCAGAACTGAAACCAGTGGGCTCGGGGTTCTTCCTCTTGTTGTTGTTATTTCCAGGAAAATTCTGATTTTTATGACCTGCAGCAGCCACATAGTTAACTTTGGTTTGAGATTCTGAATGCTTCTTTTGTAAGACACGAGTTTCTTGTTCAATCCTTAAATGTTTCAGAATCTGATCCAAAGTAAAACTTTCTGTGGTGTGCAGCAACTTTTTCCTGAATTCATGCCAAGTAGGAGGTAATTTTGCAATAATGGCACCTACTTGCACTGACTCTGGAATGTCCACCTTCATATCTTTCAGTTTAGAAACTATAATCTGTAAATCATGAACTTGATCTAAAATATTAACAGCATCTTGCAATTTGTAATCAAAATACTGCATAATCAGAAACTTATCTGTTCCTTGCTTTTCTGTGTTGTATTTGGCCTCCAATGCATCCCAAATCTCTTTTGGTGATGAGAAGGATGAGTAGAGATCATACAATCGGTTTGACAGTGTGTTCAGAATATGGCCACGACACAGCAC
The DNA here is from genome assembly GCA_026686845.1 of Adenanthera pavonina. Classification (NCBI taxonomy): domain Eukaryota; kingdom Viridiplantae; phylum Streptophyta; class Magnoliopsida; order Fabales; family Fabaceae; genus Adenanthera; species Adenanthera pavonina. The sequence continues at coordinate 17,703,086 of JAIVEN010000002.1, read as the reverse complement.
TTCATCTTCTGCCCTCTTCTTGCGTCTAGCCTTAACTTCTTCACTTTCATCATCACTCAGTTCAACAAGAGGCTCCAGACCAGGATCAAGCAGATACGAAATTTTCATGGCAGTCAGCAAAAACATCATTTTGTCCTTCCATCTATTGAAATTCGTTCCATCAAAACGATCCAATTTGATGAAGTCCTGGTTCATGACCTTGAATGCTGATTCCTGGGTGGTCTCCATGATCAATCAAAATAAAGATAACACCTTAAGATTGTTAGGAATAGTATATAAAAACAACCGGTGCCCAGAAACGTATGATAACACACTGTCCTTAAGGTGTTATTCGCCCCCACTAGGTTTGCTGCAGGGATCCGACGAATCACCCCTAGGAGTTATTCTAAGCACCAAAGATATCTGACAGCAACTTCAGATACCTTGAAACACAGAACGAAACAGAGAGTTTGTAAGCAAGAGAAAAAATGTGAGAGCTTTTTCTAGTCTCTGGTCTGATCCTTTTATAATAGTAGAAAACAGAATGTCAAATGACATGTTGTTTCATGAAACGTTGTTGTTCATGAATCTGTTTGTTTTTAAACATTGTATTTGAAACGCTGTTCATGAACCTGCTCATTTCTGAAACGTTGTTCATGAACATGCTCATTTTTGAACTTTGAATTTGAACGTTGTTATCTAATTGAAACAGAATATCAAATGACATGTTGTTTCAGAATGTACTGTTTCAAAACGTTGTTATTTGAAATTCTATTTCTGAAAAGAAAAAAATAAATAATTAAAATATTAATCTGAAATTCATACCAGACCAGATCTCCACCGTTAGATCAATCTAATGATCACGACGCGCTAAGTGCTAAGTGCTTTAAATATTAAATAAATAATATTTAAATCCACTTAATATTTTTCAGTAATTATTTTAATATGCTTTGTCCTCTCTCTCTTATATACATTTCATAAGCCTTACTCCCATCCAATGTGGGACTTTAGTTTTTTCAAACTATCTCTAACAGTATTTAATTATATTTATATTATCAAAGTGTTTTCTTACCTGAAATCAAAGTATTTAATTAAAACATAGTAAATATACGATTTCTCATAATATATACGAATTTGAATTTTAGAAGTAAATGCACGGTTATTTTTTATAAATTGATCCTAAAAATTTTCTTTATTTTGAATAAAAATGGTAATCATTTTTAAATATTTTGACTGTCAAGTAAATATATAATATGCACACACACACATATATGTATGTATGGTTCAAAATATATTTAAAATGATTTTTTCAATTTTAGTAAAAATAATTTAAATAATTTCAATTAATAAAAAAAATTATTTAAAATAAAATATTTTTGTCTTGAATAGGGAGAATGTAACTCAATCTTTATATAAACGAATGTAACTCAAATTTTAATGAACAATCAATTCAAACAATCTAAATATATTAAAAATAAATATTCATTTTTAATTCAAAAGGGCCTTTTTTGCCACTTATTAATGAGGAATTTAGGGAACACCAAAAAATGAGTCAACAATATCGACTCAAAATATCAATCCACATAAAATATAAAATTTATAGTAAATTGTATTGTATTACTATTTACAAGTAATTAACAGATTTATGCAATTTTCTTTTCATTCCTTCAAAATTTTCACATATTTTGTTAGGTTTTATATATATATTTTTTAAATTTTACAAGTCATTAACAGTGTGATTTTTACAAATCATTAACTTTGTTTTTATTCCCTCAATAATTTCTACATATTTCAATTGATTTTTTCTTAATCAACATATTTTAATAGGGGTAAAATATGAAAAAAAAGAGCACAATTTTTGAATTTTTAAAACATTATCTTTATCGTGCATTGTATGGAAAAATCAATTTTTTATAAATTAAAATAATTCTTAGCCAAAAAAAAAAAGAATTCAAGCCCCGGACTCTTTTTATGATTATTTGTATTTTAAAAATATTTAAATTAATAAAATTTTTAAAATTATTTCTTAACAAGAATTTAGTTTAATTGGAAAGGCAAGCTCCAATTCATTTCTTTTTATCACACTGATAAAATTTCATTAATTACTTATAAATAAAATAATGTGATTTATTTTAGACTCCCACAAGGTATGGAGCCCACAACTTATTTTTTTATACTTCTTTCGGTTCTATATATAAGATATTTTATCCTGATTCTAAATATAAGACCCTTTATAATATATGAGGTAATATTTATTACATATTTTTAGAAAAATACTCTTATTTAATGTATCTAAAGAGAAAGAGAGAGATTAAATAAGGGTAAATTTAAAAAAATATTAAAATTTTCAGAGAAATCAAAGAAGTTAATTAGTTTTAATTCTAATTTTTAATTTACGTTATTCGATTAAAAAAATCTTATATTAACGATAAGAAGAAGTACTATATAATTTTAACTATAATAATAAATAATATTGTAGATTCTGATTCAATAATAATAATAATAATAATAATGATAAAGAATTATTAAGGCGGAATTCAATATTCTTTTTTTGGCCTAGTCCACTTGGCATTCAATTAGAATAAGGAAGATCACAATGATTGGTGGCGGGTGGGGTCCCCAAATCCCAACAAGGAGCAGTGACAACGAGGCCACGTGCTAGGGATTGATGGGCGACACGTGTATGCATGATTAAGTTGTCGGGGAAGAGTAGAGTGTGGAAACTCATCCACCAATGACGTGGACTGCATCTCTGCCGTTTCTGAGAATGATTCACCGTTTCCATTGGCTACCGCCAATTCCCTCAAGATGCGCTTGGTTGTACTCAATCATATCAAATTAATAAATATCCTGTCTCAATTTTGGACGGTTGTGTACTCTAATCTAATCTTGTGTCTCGTGTATCATGCTCGCCCTTGTGTCCAAGGAATCAGTATATCAATATGAAACGAATAATAAATCATTTAATTGTGCGCAATTTATTCTTTAGAATATGTATAAAATATACGATATCCACCTAGCTGTGTATTTCATCATTAACATGTGTGTTTTTTCAGAAAAGTAGGTGATTTTTTTATAAATTTTGTTTATACAGAGTTTAAAAGAAGAGTCATATTATTAACACTTATGAGGGGTGTAATTTACTATGTAAGTTTTATATTTGATGTTAATAATAATAATAATGATATTTTTATATTTGAGCATTGTTAAATCCAAATAAAAATAGCTTTTTGAATTAATGTAGTTTTTTCATTCCCAAATTTTGAACATGTGACTTTGCTTTAAAAATATTAAGTTCCATTTCACAGTTCATTCCATCCAACAACCAATAGTTATTCACATGAACTTTATTGAATAATAAAATCATTTCACATATATTTGTATATCTACACATATAATATATTGATTAGAATCATTGTAAGGATTTATTTTAAAACATCTGAATCCAGAGAATAATAATTTTAAAAGATAAATTTAAATATCTTATTTTAAAAGATTAAATTAATATACTTTTTTTATTATTTTACACCTAATCATAATTATTTCTGTTTAAAAATGTTTAAATTAAGTAAAATGAATTAAAAACAACAAACAAATTTAATTATATTTTGAATTTAAATGAAAATCTACTTCTTTTTCCTACTTACAATTATATATGTGGAAAAATTACATTGATAATCTATAAGAATTAATATTTATTGTGAAAGCCAAAAAATTATGATAAGATTGAAGGATCAAAGGACAATCAATTAATTATCATTAATACACGTTTAGTAAAAAAAAAAAGTATACTAACAAGGTTGGGCATACAGTTAAGAGAGAGTTGACTCTCTTAAAGATGGGATTAAGAGTTCAATTTCTAGTTACGTATAAAAAATGGATTTCTCAAGAGAAGCAAAGCTCACTTCCTGTCAAGAACAAGATAGTATATTCTGAAAATGATAAAAAAATGCTGATAATGATGTCGAAAAGCAAACTAAATTCCTTGGTATTGTATAAATCAAACGTGTCATTTCAAGACGGCACAATCTTAAGAGAGGATAAAGTAGTGAAAATCCAAACTTTGTTTACATATGTACGAGGGAAAAGGGTGGGACTTGGGGAATTCATATCCCTTTTCGACGAGTTCAACATTTTCCCTATTCCTTCAATTCCTATATATATATATATATCATGCATGGAAAGGAGATCAAATCGTAGGGAAAGCACCCACGATGATTCAATCATAATTAAGCCATACATATATATATATAGAAGTAATTACTTAGATTAGATGTAAATAATAAATATATTATTATGTTAGAGAGAGTTTCGTACGTGTGGGGAAGGGTCAGGCAATGAGTTGGGGTTACGTAAATAACGATTGGAAGGCAAATTGGAAAGAAGCGTTCAAGTCTTCGTTAAAGTTTGGGACAATTAATATGTGACATTGACTTATTGTATTTGCACATAGATATGCACAACTAATTACTTCCACCCTCGGATATATATATATATATATATATATATGCTTTTGTGGCCTGTAATACTCCACCACGTTCTCTGCTCTTGTCATTTTTTCATTCATAATTCTCACCCTTTTTTCCCCTCATTTCTCATGTTCAAATTGTTGGTGAATGATTCATGTTTGGTTCAAATGAAAACGACCCTAATTCATTTTTTTTTTGAAATGCAAATTATTTCATTGTGCTTCGCAAACTATGTGTAGTGTGTTTGTTTTTACCTTTGTTCTGACATAAATGGAAAAGCTTTTCTTTTAAGAGCTCAATGTTACTTTCTTAATTTTTTAAATGAACTATTTTTTGCCCATTTTCTCACATTCATTCAAAACTAAATACTGTATGAGATGTAAACTAAAAATTAAATTAAAATTAAAAGTGAATGTATTATTAATTGTCAAAATTCAAACAGTAAATAGACAGTCCACCGTTCGTTTTAAAATAAAATCTTGCAGGTTTCAACTTTGAGCCAACTTGCCATCTCACTCACCCATTTGTTCTCAATGGTTCAAGAATCAAGATTTCCATTGAAATTCTATGAATGCCAAATTTAACTGGTCCTCTGGTTTGGACCCAAACCAAACATACATGAGTACGTGCTAATCGTACATGAGCTCAATTGTAAAGTTACGGGGATAGTCTGATAGCAAAATGGAATGAAATTGAAAACGGAATGTAATGAAAAAAAAAATGACTTTTTAAATGTGAAATGTTATATGTGCCTCTTAAAAAATAAAAAAAAATCATTGTTGTTGAATAATGATTTATGACGACCAAGACAACCTATTATACTACTCTAAATACACACACACACACACACACTACTCCATGTAGAAGATTTTAGCTATCAATTAAATGTAATACACACACACACACACACACATGTTTGCTATGTTGTTGATGATTTAGGCTTTTAATTCTAAAATTTGTCTATCACCATGGATAGAACAACATTCTCAAGGAACAGGGAAATTGCATAACATGTCAAACTATCTACGCCCTATCTAATCCTAGTTATGATCCAAAAAAAATCCAATCTTACTTGGGCTTGATGTGTTAAAGTTTGAACAGCCCATAAAGCTTTAGACCCAACTAAGATCCAGTGTAAACTTTTTTCCTTCTTAATGAGATGGCGTTTTGTTTATTTTTCTTCTTTATGACTTTAATAGGATTAACAGTCTAAGGAATTTAACGAACAACTAATATAATTTAATTCGACTTTTCACTATTTATTATTAAAATTTTATTACATAAACTTAGATTCATGTGACACTAAGCTTCTATTTGTAGTTTAAAGTATTTATCCTTTCAAATTGATGGAAATGAATCTGTAAATCCCTTATATCATAATGAAAGTTACTCTTTATTACAATGTGTTATAAACAGTATTTTTTCTATATTATAACTGTTTTAAATAAAAAAATATTTTAAAATTTTTAAAATCGTCCCCATAATCTTAACTCCTGTCCCCATTATTTTAGCTTTCATCTCAATTATCTCTATTTGTTTTTATTTTAGATTTTTTATACAATTTTAATTTCATAATTCAGTCGAGCATCTATTATTATTTTAAAAATTTTATTTTTATTTGAATCTTATTATTTATTTTAATTTTAAATAAATATTTTTACCCACTATTTTTAAATTGCCTTTTTATTCAAATGATTTTATTATCTATTTTCATTTTAAATTATTATTTTTCAAAAAATTAATATTTTTTTACGTTTTCTCATTAATTTTTATTTAATCTCCCTCCATTTTTTTCTTTCTTCAAAATAATTTTTAAATCTTTATTGGTTAGTTACAATTTGTTTGATTATTTTTATATCTTTTTGTGAATTCAATTTTATATTTAGTTAATAATATCAGTTTTTTAAATTTTATTATGTTCTGTGCAACTAATGAGAAAAAAAAAATCTAATTTAAGATAATTTTAGATAAACTATTTGATATCTCAAGTATTTAACATAGTTATATATTTACGGTGAGATAATTTTGTTTATGTAATATTTCAAATGTCATTATTATTATCATTATTCAGCAATATTTATTTTTAACAGAAAATCAACAATATTTTAATCCATATCTTTACTTTTTTAAATTAACATCTTACGCATGAAAAAGATTGAAATTTATTTTTTATTTTGATTCTGCTGTGCTGGCATACATTGGAACAAATAATCAAGAAATAAAAGATTTAGAATAATCTTCATATCAACTAAAATTTTATTTAATTAATTGACATTTCTCGTAAGAGATATTTTGGCACTAATATCTTTATATTTTACTCAAAAAATTATGGGGATGGTAAGAATTTATTTTGGGCAAGGTGGGAATAATATAAGGGCCTGTGACTTAACTTGTTTTAGGCAAGATTAGTTCAAATCTAAAATTAAGTCTGTTTTTATAAAGCCTGGTATGAAACCTGTCAATGAGACATGTTTAATATATAATATAGTATATTATATATATATATCATATATATTATATAGTGTAATATATATTATATTAAATATTATATATATATATATAACTCATGACATAGAGCCCATGTATTATTTTAGTAAAAAAAATGAAAACTACTTAGCTTAACACAAAACCTATCAAGTGTCTATTATTATTGGATATGTTTTAACCATCATGTGTTCATCATTTTTTTCCCCAACCATCAGGTGTTTATCATTATTGGATATGTTTTCCTACAATTTTACATCATATCCAAGTTCTTATATTGAATCTTTAAGTTTTAAATCAACTGATATGTATTTATATTTTATCACTCCATGTGCATTAAGGAGGAGATCAAATAGAAGACTTAATTATTCATGCTATATTGTTGGAAAGAAGACTAATGTACTTTTGTTAATTTTCATTAGATATTAAATGTTGGATTGATTTAGTTTGAGTATATTTGAATTAATGTATCTATCAATTTTACTATGGTATTTTTAGATAATAATGTATGAAATTTTTTTATTTAGATTTATGTTTAATGATATAAATTTTAATAGTTTTAAAATCTATTTAAAACGTTCAAAATCTTGACTTTAAAATTTATTTAAAAATCTATTACCATAATAAATTTTTAAATATATTTTAAATCAGATCAGGTAAAATTTAGATTGAAGTCTAAATGAAAGTATTATACATATAAACCCAGACTTTAAGTCTATAATACATACCTGATTCATTTAGTTAAAGTTTCACTTGACGTAACCTATTTTCACTCTTAATTTTAATTTTGGGCAACTGTTCTTTTTTTTTTTTTTTTCCTTACTACACTATAGTTCACCTCTACGAGAAAAAAATTTGATTTGATTTATAGCGGGGGCAAAAAGGTAATTCAGGAAATTCGCGCCGCCTCGTCGGGGATCCCAATGATTTTGTTTTATTATATTACATGACATTACATTAAATAAAAAGGAAAGGCTAATTTATGAAGTCAGCAAAAGTTACGCGTCGATTGGGAAAAACCCTAAGTAAATCTCTTCAGCAGAAGTCTTTCTAAACCCAAGCTTCCCACTGCCTGCTCTGCCGCTCCACTCTGCATCCGTTTGCGAGGGGGGCTTTCTAGCCCTCTCTCTCTCTCTCGATGTTCCCATCTTCTTCCTGATCGATATCGGGATTCGCTGTTCTAAAGTGTTATTCAGGTAAGGTGCTTTGCGAGCCCTAATTTATATGCAGGCCTGTCATCTCTTTGGTATTTTGCTTGAATTACTTGATTGATTAGGTTGTTGAGAAAGTGACTCACGGGGCGGATTTGAATTTGGTGTCTTTCTTGCTATTTCTTGGCTTTGATTGCGGAACTGAGCCAAACTGACGATTAGATAATAAGCTTGGATCTGTTTTACTTATCTAATCCCCTAGGTCGAAGACTTCAGTTGGCCTGTTGGGTTATTTTGTTTTACTAATATTCCGAAGCAGACTGGCATCCATGCGAATTTTTCCCCGTTTGTGCTGTTTATTTAGTGAATGGCATATTTCTGGGCCTCTGAACTTGTAACTTGATTTTAGTTCTTTCACGAGAGGTGGGGGGCTTTGATGCCATTTTCGCTATTGGTAGTGAAGTGAGACTGACCTAAAGAGGTTTATTTCTTTCTTTTTTTTTAGCGTAGAGGTTCCTGCTGTTTTCTTTCCGTTTGATCGATGCATGGATTTGGGCAATCTAATTGAGCCGTGATCTGTGAAATAGCTTTGCTTGCTGGATGCTATTGCCTATAACTGATTGAAGTCCTTTGGTGTTTGACAACTTGGAAGGATAGGCTGTGTGCTCGTGCATCTTGTTCATCACCATGATTGCCACAGAGACTATAGTTCCGAATAGAAAGTTGAAGATTAAGTTCTCCACCAAAAGGATAGAAGTTAATCCTGGGACAAAATGTGAGCTTGACCAGAAAGTGGACCACATTGATGACACTGGGCTCTGTAACATAAAGGTCAAGTCCTCTGTACCAGTTTCCAACAAGCGAGGAGCACCAGGGAGTTATGAGGGCCAAAAGGAGAAAAGGCAAAAGATGGACCGGAAGGCTTCTCTACAGTGTGCTACTATTCTGAAGAGTCTAACATCTCATCCATATAGCTGGGTTTTTAGTAAGCCAGTGGATCCTGTAGCTTTGAACATTCCAGATTATTTTTCAATTATATCTGCACCCATGGATTTAGGCACAATAAAAAGCAAGCTGGAGAAAAATATGTATTCTGGTGCTGAGGAGTTTGCAGCTGATGTTAGACTCACCTTCTCAAATGCAATGACATACAATCCTCCTGGTAATGATGTTCATCTAATGGCGAAGGAGCTCAACAGGTCCTTTGAGAGAAGATGGAAAGACTTGAATAGAAAATGGAAGTGTGGCGATGATGATGGAAAATGTATGGCTGGAACAACTACAGAAACTGTGAGAAAAAGTAGTACTGTGGCGCCTCCTGTGCAAAAGGATATCTTACAGAAAAAGTCTCTGGTACCTGAACAGAAGGGCATTCAGAGGAATAATAATTCATTGACTGCTAGAGATGATAAAGTAAGTGGTGTGTTTTTTCAAGCTTCAAATATTGAATAGGCAAGAATTCAAGGCATTTGTATTAATGGATGCAATAAATGAATAGTTTCTACCAACTATTTTTTCTGTGGTTGCTTGGCAGTTGCATGCATCTTTTATTTGCTGTAATTTTGTTGAGATGTACTTTTCTAAATAACTCAAATTGCTTTTCCTGTAGATGGAGGTTTGTAAATCATCACATATTCCCTGCAAATTGATACTGAAAAACTTACACAAAGGTACAAAGCATCAAGACTAACGTGTGAATTTATGGTTCTGTATGGGACCTAATAACTGTGCGTTTTATAGGCAGAAAAGATAAAAGTGATGCTGGACGTCCTGCTGTCTCTGCAAAGCCTTGTCCTTCATTGGGTCCTATCACACACAAGTGTAATATTTCTGGTGATGTTGCATGCCATAGTGATTCAACATGTGTGTCATCAGGTAGTTGACATCTTGTGGCAGCTTCTCTTTGATTATGCCATTTTGTCATGTGATTGACTTTTATATGTCGACATTGGTTTACTTAAATCTTCTGAAGGATCTGAAGGAGGGGATATGCATGGTGCTGAAGCTTTGGAACTGGTATTTATAATATAATTGATGTATAAAATACTAGCGAACTTAACTTCAGCTATTAGAAATCTATTATACATTTAAATTTGAATCTAAGAATTTGTGTCAATTTCCAGAATTGCCTGGCAAATGGTACACCTTGGCAGAGGAAGTCTGATCCTGACTCTGATGGTGAGAAGATTTTATGATTTGTGATATGTCATGTTCTAGGTGTTACTGTCTTATTAAGTATATGCATGATGTTGACATTATGCAAAGGGGCTGTAAGTGCTCTGGATAGTGAACGCTCTCTGCTTACAAGTCCTGCTATGGATGCTACCTCTGGAGAAGGTCAGCTTCCTTCCTTTTATGATTCAATGAATTGTTTCTTCCTTTTATGAATGAATCATATGGTATTAATTACTACTTGTTTCTGCTTATTTTGCTCCAGTATTGAGCAATCCCATTATTGATGTACAACTGTCACCCAAAAAGGCCCTTCGCGCTGCAATTCTGAAGTGCCGCTTTGCAGATACCATCCTGAAAGCACAACAAAAGACGCTTCTTGACCATGTAAGACATCTGTTGAGGGTATTTTGGAAAGTAGGACTATCTCCTTTTGACTTAAATAAAGGGTAGTTTTGAATTTGGTGTGTCTATCTTAACTCCTTTTCCTTGATTGTTTAGGGAGATAAAGCTGATCATGTGAAATTGCAGCAGGAAAAGGAGAGATTGGAAAGAATGCAACGTGAAGGTAAATATATTACAGTAAATTTGTATGGAGTGTATTGTGTATCCTTTGTTTTATTTTTATCTTGTGGTAAGCTATATATTGGTAGTAGTTGAGGAACTCCACATTATACTCCTAACTTTGTATTAGGGTATTTTAAGTAGATTATGATTGGGCTGTCACTCGTCACACCTGTTGGTGGGTAAATAAGGCACCTTAGGCTGATACTTTTATCCCTTGAAATTAAAAATGCAACATTGAATGTGAATTAAAGTTCAACCTACCAGTTAAGCTAGCCTGATGGACTGATTGGCAAGAAATTTTTCTGTATTTTTCCCTTGCATATGACTCGTGTTTGAAGAGGCAATGCTTTTTTTTTTTTTTTTTTTAATAATTTTCTTCATTTTACTTGGTTTTGTTGTATTGCTCAATTTCTTAAATTTCATTGGGCTTGAATTTTGAATAGAGATTCGTTCAAGTGGCATTTCTTACTTGATTGATGCAAATTATTATATCATTCATAATATGCGGTACTTTGCATAACAGAGAGAGCTAGGATTGAAGCCCAAATCAAAGCCACTGAAGCTGCTGCTCAGATGAAGGCTGAGGAAGAGTTGAAGCAACAACGGGAGAAAGAAAGAGAAGCTGCCCGAATGGCAATTCAAAAGGTTTTATCCTTGTACTTTTACGTTTTCCTAACAAGATTTCAATAATTTTATCTTGAAACAGAGTCTCCCTCTGATGTCCTCGGGTTTAGGTGGAAAGAACTGTTGAGTTAGAGCATAACTTGGAGATTCTAAAAGAACTTGAAATGCTCAGTGGGTGTACCTTGTATGGCTCTGCTGTTGCAACTGAGAAACTGGAAAAATCTCAGCTTGAATACCCATTGGAGCGGCTTGGTTTATTCATAAAGGACGAGTTCAAGGCAGAAGATGATGATGAGGTTCTAACGGGAAATTGGGAAGGGCAAGTTTTCTCTTGATACACGTAGTCCTGTTCTTCCTGCTCTCTTTGTTAATACCTTTTTTGACAGGGGAACAATTATTGTAAATGCAATTTTCTACCTCAAAACTGAAACTTGTCACTTCACAGCTAGAAAGATGGCATAAAGAGGAAAAGAAACAATTGTCCATATTTTATGGTGGCTTTGGCTGTCTCATATCTGACCCATTGTCGGTATCTCATTTCTCGTACTCTGCTTTTGTTTTTTTTCCATGGTTTTTCTCATAGCCTTTCGTTAAAAAAAAAAAAATTTAAAACAGTTTCACGACTGTTTAAGATAGCCAGGCCGAACGACTGAGTAATTGCCCCAACTGGGGAGTGAAAGGATAACAAAGAGAGGCGAAAAAGGGGCTAATGATGTATTAAGATCAGACTTGTATCTTTTGTGCCTCTAAAATTCATCGTCACCCAGTCAACATGTTAGTTGGTACTTTCTCCGTTTTTCTTTATAAGGTGTTTTTCTTTATAAGGTGTTATTATTTATTGTATGAATATTAAAAAGATATAATTATATTTTTAAATTTATCAAAAGTTAATATAAATTTTTAATTTTATTTTTATTGATTAAAGACTGAAATAGTTTATGAGGTAAAAAAAGTTATTAAAAAATTAAAAAAAAATTTAAATAAAAAAATTATATATTATTTTATAAATAAGATTAAGTAAATTTTTAAAATAATATTTTATAAATGGGATTGGAGGAAGTATAAAAAATCACAGTCATTGTGTCGTCAACCCAGGATATTTTTCATGTAGCGCACTAACAATATACTCATTTTTGCAACAAGCCCATTTTGTCAACAGTGGCCCAAAACAAAAGAAAGTATCAAGAGTTTCCCCGTGGACTATATTCCCCATATAAGCATCGAGAATAGATGGCATTGGCTCACCTAAACGCTAAACCACTTTATTATTGAAGAAACGCCTTTTAGATGGCAACAAATCTGAAGCAAAACCCGGAGTAGCTTTCAATGTGAGAGAGGGAAGTATTAAAAAAAAAAAAAACTCAAGATGCAGTTATATGTTGGAGGCATATCCTGACCTTGCCAAGGGAAACGGTGTAGTGTTCAAATGACATATCTAGTTTTAGCAGCTCTGTCATGCTTCTTAGCATCCTCCTGGAGAAATAGCAGCCAATAAATGAAAAACTAACCCTGTCAGGCCCTGACATCTGATAAATAATTTATAAACAGTCACTCACATGGAATATGAAGCCAATGTGGTCATTGTAATCAAGAAACTCCTTCCACTGTTTTCCAATGCTCATCTGAAATAAGAAATTCAGGAGTTCATGAACTGGCATGAAGAATCGGAACATTACGCTGATTGCATGCAGACACATAGACCCCGAAATAAAATGTCATGGGAGTTTTTATTCAGCTATAGCATACTATTTTTACCCTTAGGGCGACAACATAACACCAGCTAGCCAATCCCAATTCTTGAATATAATATACAGAATACTCTGAAGGCTTGTATCAATAATAAAAAAAGGAATACTCTCAAGGCATAGTTAAATTATACAATCTCCCTCTAACACAAACCTCCCACGTACAAGAATAAAAAAGAGCCATCTACTCATGAATTTACCATTTGACCTAGCTATCTGCTCAACCCTTCATCCTATTGGCTACCAGCTCAGACACATAATTTCTCAATCTTTTCCCCCTATCGCCTCAACTTTCAAAATATTTAGGATGAAACCAAATCAAAATCTAAATACTTTTTCTAACAAAGAAGAAAACATCATACAGCCAGAACGCAACACTGTTTCAGTTCCTCAGGACTGTGCTGCTGTATAGCTGGCCGCATAGCTCTTACCTCCAAGACCAACCATATTTAAAATAGGGAACTTTAACCAATCATATAATAGAAAGTTTCAAGCATACTGCGCGAATTTTGGGGGATTAAGTGGAAGAGACAGACACTAACTAGGGGAAATTTGGGGAACAAAATCGAGATCAAATTATGTGCAGAAGATTAAGGCCCAGTATGACCCGATGTCATGTGATTATTTACAAAAATGAGCGAAAAATTAGAACTCCTTATTACTCAAATGCTTTTAAATCCTTGAAATTGAGTTGCACGTGGTGCTTCCATAAAAGCTATATAGTTACTTGTTTAATACACATTTTCCAATGATACCAGAAAAATTAAACAAGAAATTACTGTCTTCTAATATATAATAATATAGGAAGCCACTTTGTATATTGAGCTTATGAACAATGCTCTGATTTGATGTATTTAATTTGTATTGGGTTCAATTTTTTGTTTTTTTTCTCCAATTACATTTTTTGTCTTTTTTTTTATGTGGGGTCCATAAATTTGGTCAGATCAATTAATATCCTATCTAATTTCAATATTTCATTTCGTGCAACGCATGGGTAAGAATTTCTTCTTCTTAAAAATTATATAACAATGACAATGCAGTTTGCAAATTACAATCACAGTTTAATGGCTAGTTACCTAATCATATAGACACTTTTACAGCGCCCCCCCCCCCCCCCACACACACACACACAAAAAGAAAAAAAAATCCTGTATGTTATTACCTGAGCTCCTTCATTTGAAGCGTTTTTAGTCCAAATAGCAACTTTTTCTTGCCTATTTCTGACATTTACAACTGCGCCGCAAATTTCATCTCCATGATCAAATTGTTCTCCAATCATTGCCAGCAACTAGATGCAGAGTATTAGCATATCAAATCATCTTGAGGACTCAGCAGTGCGCTTAATGTTAATGCCAAAATAATAGAGATTCCAGAGCATACCGTATATAACCAACACGTATCAGATTTTCCCCTAGAAAAGGTAACAGTCCATTTTCCACCATTAGCACAAACAGCGTCCTCCCACTTTGGTTCAATTTTGTATTTAAAACAATGGATGTCTGCTCCCACGGCCAACTTGCTTGGATGATGTATGTTGTTGTATATGCTGAACGAAGATGTGTTGCAAGAAGTTATCAGCCAGTGAAAGCAAAAGAACATTTTCCCCGGATTTGAAAATATACTACAGTGAATTTCTAGCAACATCCAAGTAACAAAGTAATGAAGATCAGAAAATTAGATTTGACTCCACATAATTGACAACAAAACATATACTTTTGAGGTTGGGAATCATATTATCAATAGCCCAAGTTAGTAAATGTCATAATGCATGAAATGATGTCCGACCTATCATAAAAACATATTTACTCAATTTTTATTCCATGCGCATGATATTCTGAGTCGATAGGATGCTGGAATGTCAACCTTGAATTGACCTTTTATTAAAAGAAAAAAGAGAGCAGGGATGTACCATCTAAGATACAAGATACCGCAGTGTCGATACAATAGGACAAAGGGAATGTCAGAACACAGGAAATTATCCTTTCTTCCTTCAATATATACATAATAAAAAATTGTAATAAGGAGTTCAGAATTGGATCCTATACAGAGAGAATGAGATTATAAAAAAGAAGAATCACTTTTTTTTGCGTGTAGTTGTCCCACTCTGTGTCTCTCTCGTTATCTTATTGCGTTATGTGCTAGCAATTCAAGAATGGAGAGTATCCGAATTCTAGGTGTGGCCAATAGAGGGAAAATGTTCAAATTCATCCACCGAATGGAAGAAGGAAGACAATTTAATCCAGATTTATAAAGAAAAAAATGTTTAAGTAGTAGGCAGGGGCAAATAATGAAAAGAAAACTGACGTAGAAACACAAATCTACGAATTAGGCTATTATCCCAGGTATATCTTCAGATCGATTTTTCTCACCATCCAAACAAACAGAATCGACCGATAAAGAAATAAAAAACCTCCAAAACTCCTCAACAGTCGCGAAGGTATAAACGGGTCGGATCGAGCTGCCCCAGGTGGCTTGCTTGGACTTGGCCGAGGGGTTATCGAACCAGAAGGTCCAGGAATTCTCAAGAGGATGAGGCTGTCGGACCATCGCCGTTGGTAGCTTGGAAGACGCGGCGTCATCATCTCGAACGATCTCTCCTAGCTCCTCCACATTCTCATCGCCGACACTGATGTCATCGTCAGTAACGGTAGGCTTTGGGGGTTCTTCCACAGCCATTTCCTCTCGCTTTCTTGGTGCAAACTTGGAATGCTTTCGCTCTTTCCCTCGCTCTCTCTCCCAGAAAGTTCCGAGTAGCCAGTACTTCTCGCGGCTGTTACACGGTTATGGGCTTTTGTTCATTTTTTATTTTTTTATGTGTAATTTAAATTTTCCCTTTTATTTTCTAAGACTGTAATTTAAATTTAAGATATCATATTAAATTTAATATATTTTGGAAAAATTATTACGAAGATTTTCATCAGCAAATATTTATTATAAATGATCATTATAAAATAATTAAGCTGAAGGATAAAAAAATCAATTTATTAATATGCCCTCCATAATTCTTTTTGATGGAAATATACCCCTTTCCTTAAAACCTATAGGGAATCTCAAAATCCTGACTTTGAAGCCTTTTATTAGCTGCTTGATCGCTGCAAACAAAATCGGAGAGAATTGACCAGGGTGATCCGAATCTGATTACATTCAATGTGTATACTATTTTTTGTTAATTTTTTAAAGGATATTTAGAGTGTTTTTAATTAAGAGTACGATGGTCAATTAATAATCTTTTAGTTGATTGATATCATTATAGTAAGTTTAAGATCCTTCACAATAAATATTTATTTTTATAGGTCATTTATAATAATTTCCCAGAACTTTTCTATTCATTAAATTTATTTGAAGATTTATTTTTATCTCTTACCTCGCAGTACCCTTGCACGAAGGAGAATTAAACTGGGCATGCAAATAAAAAATAATAATATATAATAGCATTATAATAGTTTACATAAATTTTATTTTCATATTTATATAATAATACATGTAATTGGTATAATGTACCTGATTTAAATTTTAATGCATCATACTTAAAAAGATGAAAAGAAAAAAAAAAAGCCATGACACTCATATCGTAAGTAAATGGTAAATTCATAACCACATCATATCTATTTTATTTAATTTTATTTTTTAAACTTCGTCATATATGATTGTCAGAAAAACATCATCATATATTTCAATTCGGTCTTTTAATTTCATTTAGTTCCAAAATAATTCATTAAATTTACTTTAAAATTTTCCATTCATTTTTTTATTTCATCTGATTTTGATTTTAATTTGATATCCGTTAACATTATTTTATATTATATTTTTAAAAAAATTATCTTATTATTTTGAAAGAAAGAAAGATGATATATCTTATCAAAAGATAATTACTTATCTTATCAAATAGCTAATTAATATTTAGAGAATTAGATGATTAATAAACAATGTCCATGAGGAGTGCTATCTGCTCTCTGCACTACTGAATAAAGCGTAGTCCATTTACGACCTTCTCTCGTCTTTGGTATTTGCTTGACTGTGAAGTAATCATATATTTGTAGGGTATTCATCTCTCTTTCGTTTTTCGATTTCCCAGTTGAATTGGGAGTACTCTATACTGTATACCTTTTCATCACAAAGATTCAAGAATGATTGTTAAGAGAGGTGGCGTCGAAGTCCAACAAAATTTCCCGCTGGCCAAGAAACCAGCGATTAGTGCAGGGTTTAATGAACTTCGGTCACTTTTTTGCAATCCCTCTCATGATGATCCACCATACCTGAAGATGGACGTCGGAGCAACCTACATCCCCAAGCCCAACCCCGACAACCCCCAAGGCGATGACTCATACTTCATCTGCGCCCGCCGGAACACCCTCGGCATCGCAGACGGCGTTGGCGGCTGGCACCGGAAAGGCATCGACCCAGGCCAGTATGCTCGAGATCTCATGCAGAACGCGGCTTTTTCTGCCCTTCGCCAGCCCAAAGTATCCGTCGATCCCAAAACCGTCCTCGAGGAGGCCTTCCACGACACAAAATGCCAAGGCTCATCCACCGCCTGCATCGCCACACTAAAACACAGCCATAAGAAGCACTCGTTGCAGGCGGTGAACGTCGGAGATAGTGGTTTCATGCTCTTCAGAAACAACAAGTTAGTGTTCCGATCGCCGACGCAGCAGTATGATTTCAACAGGCCGTATCAGCTTGGTAATAGTAAGAACAGCGACACACCAGAGCAAGCGGAGGAGTTCGAGATGGAAGTAATGGCTGGAGATATAGTGGTGTTTGGGACAGATGGGGTATTTGATAATATGTATCCCAGGGAGATTGAGAGGTATATAGAGTTGAATTGTGATGGTGGCGAGAGAGTGACACCAGAAGAGCTGGCTTGGGTTATAGCAGAAGTTGCTGCGTGTAATTCCAGGAACGAACATGTAAAATCCCCCTTTGAAGAGGCGGCTCGCAAGGCTGGGATTGATTATGAAGGAGGCAAGATTGATGATATCACTGTCCTTGTGGCCTACATACTACCATGTTGATATTAAACTACCTACGTTACTGTACTGAGTATGCGTCAGATAATGTTAAACTTTGTTTGAAACTGTTAATTTTTATTCCATTTGTAACTTTGTCTCTGGGTTCATTTAGTTAAGTATGTCAGTGTAGTATAATTCCATTGTAGAACCCCAGAGACTGCGCACATGATGAATCTGTTGTTTGGTGTAAAACTGGATGAATATATGTACATATTCTTCAATTTTCTCTTAATGTTTCAGTATTTGGTGCTATTGTTTTCTTTCTTAATTTCTTTCTTTTTTCTTTTTTCCACCATTAACTTTCTTTCTTAAAACTTGAAGCATTGCTGATGGAAAATTTTCTTCATTCCATAACTTAAACAATTCAATCTCGAAGGCCCTAAATTAAATTAAATTAGAAGTTGATTAATTCACTAACAAATTAATAACAATATCATGTTTTCCCCGCCTTTAAATTTATACGCGAATTTGAATTTAAATGAATAATGTACCAATGGTTGCCCTTCATATCAATATCAACAATTTACCGTATACAAATTGGTATATATGAAGATAATGACCTCGAAATAAGTTCTACATTTCAAACGGTGTAGGAGGATAATGTTAAATTTTCGTAATAAATATATAGTAGTTACTTTTACTAAACTAAGATAAAAAAAACTAATATATATATAGTATATATATTTGAATTCGAATTTGCTCAAAAGTTGTTATAAGAAAATTATCTTGACGATTAACATTATTAGCTCAAGTGCCACAGTCTGAATTCGGATAAGAGAAATAAAGAATCATGATTAATATCAATAACCTCACCCTCATCAAGATTTTTACTTTTTTTTGCCAACAACCCTCATTAAGATTATTAATTTAATAAATACAATTAGATTATAATAACAATGATATGTAATATTATAGCTGAATATTAACGCTATATGTACTTTCCCTCGTACGTCCAATCAAATTTCTCAAGCACACTAAAAATCCCTCCAATGCAGTTTATTCAGTTAAATTAATTTAATATTCTTGAATACTCTTTTCTTCTTAAAATATTAATATAAATCGATATTTGGTTCATGTATATGGAAAGTTGAATGTAGATTGTTAATTGTTAACGTGCTGATAAAATTTTAGGTGAAATGTCACTTTTAATAAATCTATACGAGCTTTGACGTCAGATTAAAATTCTGAATTCTAAAATTAAAAAATAAAATAAAAAGCATACAGTATGATATGGAAATGATTAATCATAATTATTAAGATATAGAGAAGCCAGATAAAACAAAAAATAAGAATTACGCTATCTCAGAAACTGTACGTACTTGCCAGTATCTTGGTTCACCACAAGACAAGTCTTAGAAACTGTACGTATTTAGAAATTAAAACTAGAGCTCCTCTTTGGATTCTATCAATTTCCAAGATTCATCTTCAACAATCTAATTAGTACAAGCACTCTATATCTTTCCATATCCACAGATATTCAAGAATGAACATTAAGAGGCATCGTGTCCAAGCCCAACCAAGTCTCCCGCCGGCCAAGAAACCGGCCATAGGTGCATACTGTAATCAGCTGAACTCACCTTCAAATCTCTCATGATGATCCACCATACCTGAAGATGGACGTTAGAGCAGCCAACTGCCCAAAGCCCAAGCCCGACAGGCCCCAGGGCGATGACTCCTACTTCATCTGTGCCCACCGAAATATTGTCGGTATCGGAGACGGCGTCGGCGCCTGGGACCGGCAAGGCATCGACGCAGACCAATATGCTCAAGATCTAATGCTGAACGCATTGTTTTTTGCGCTTTGCCAACCCGAAGGATCCATCGATCCCAGAGCCGTACTCGACAAGGCCTTCAACAACACAAAAAGCCAGGGCTCATCCGCCGCCTGTATCGCCACGTTGAAACACAATCATAACCAATAGAATCACTCCCTGCACGCGGTGAACGTCGGAGATATATAGTGGTTTCGTTCTCTTATGGTTTGTTTGGTTGGAGGGAAATGGGAAAAAAGAAAGGAAGAGAAGGGAAAATGTTATTAAAATTTTCCCTCTCCTTGTTTAGCAGTCAGGAGGGGAGGGAAAATGTTATTAAAATTTTTCCTCCCCTCCCCTTATATATTTTCCCCCTAAATTGAAATAATTTGGGGGGAAAATATGTTATTGTGTTCAAAATGATCAAAATATCTTTCATTTTTTTATTACTCGGTCACACAATGTACTGGTAAGTCTTGTCCTTATATCAACTTAAATAAATTAAGGGTATAATAGTCAAATTATAATTATTTTCCCTCCTTTTCCCTCCTAACCTAAACGAGGTAAAATTAAAATCCTTCCACTAAAATCCCTCCTTTTCCTTCTAAACGAGGTAAAATTAAAATCCCTTCTTTTTCCTTCCCTTCCTTTCTCTCCATTAAAATCCCTTCCCTCTCTTTCCCTCCTTTGAACCAAACAGACCATTATAGTGTCTTTGGTTCAAGTGAGGGGATTGGAGAAAAGGGGGTCAGAAGGATTTTAGTGAAGGGGATTGAAGGGGAGGGAATTGGAGATGTTTTAAAATTTTCTTGTTTGGTGAAATTCGAGAGAAGGGGATTGAAAATATTTTAATAAAATCTTATTTAGTTCAGGAAGGGATTAAAGGGAATTGGAGGGAAAATTTTTTTTTAAAACTCAATCCCCGTAAAAAAACAAATTGAGGGAATCAATAAAGGGATGGGAGAGAGGATTGGGGGGAATTAAATCTCTTCCAAATTTATGAACCAAATAAGCCCCTCCCCTCCCCTTCCATAAAAAAACACTCCAACCAGGGTCTTCAGAAACAACAAGTTATTGTTCCAATCACCGAAAAGAGTGACACACCAGAGAAAGCGGAGGAGCTGGAGGTAGAATTGATAGCTGGAGATATAGTGGTGTTTCATACGGATGGGGTATTTGATGTATAATGTGTATGCCAGGGAGACTGAGAGGTATATAGAGTCGAATTGTGACGTTGGCGAGACAGTAACGCCGGAGGAGCTAGCTTGGTTGATAACAGGAGTCGCTTATGCAAATTCCTGGGACAAACCTGGAAAAACCCCTTGAAGAAGCGGCGCACTATAACGTTTTTTACTTCTAGCAAGAGTTTTCTTTGCAACATTTTTCAAATGTTGCTTAATATGGAAATACACAAACATTTTTTCTGCTGTTGCCTTTTTATTTTCACTTTAGACAACACTTACTTATTATGTAACATAGGTAACATTTAAAAACTGTTGTTTATAGTTTTCCAAAAAAAAAATTTATTATTATTATTTTAAAATATCTAACAAGGGGAAATATTGCCTGTAAATCTATATGCAACATTTAAAAATTGTTTCTTATACCTGCTTCTATAGCTTTACCATACAGAAACAAAATTGGCGCCATTTATTTTATTTTGGCATTGGTTCTTAAATATTTTATTCATTTACATATTTTTGCTATAAATTTCAAATATCCATGTTGGCTATAGTTTTCCTATATATACCCAAAAAAAATAGTTGGTGCCATTTGCTTTTATTATTTTATTCTGGCGGTAATTTTAAATATTTTTTGTTGCTTTTACACTTTAATTTTATTATTTTTTAATTATTAATTTTACTAGCTTTTTTAAATTTACAGAATAATTAATAGCATTGTTCACAAATATTTTTATTTTTTTTATTTTTTCACTACCTTTAAAATACACTACTTTACAGCCCATTTGGTTCAATCACCAAATGAAATTTAGTGATATAATGAAAAATATATGAAAGAATGTAATGAGATGATGATTACATCTAAGTTATTTGGTATAATGTTAAGATGTGGGAAATAAATTTAGTTTTTATATTTAATTAAAAACAAGTAAATGGAAAATGACAAAAATACCCCTAGATTAAAATAAAATCTCCTTCCTCTTTCTTCTTCCATCCTCATCCTTATCGGCATTCGGCTACCATCACTGCATTACTCACCATCGACAATCCACCTCCATCCTTCTCTCAATCTCTCTCTTCTCATCAACACATATCACAACCACAATCAGTAAGATTAGGAAAAGAAAAAAAAAAAAGCTCCACAGCACTGACAATTGAAGGCCTCGTTTGTCAAAGGTCGTCGTCCGCAACTCCTTCATCCATTGAAATTACTGACAATGTTAACAAGAAGTTTTGGAGAAATTAGAAAGTAATTTTATTTTTTGAAGTAGAAACTCTCACAATTAAATTTAAATTTGAAATATAATTGTAAATAAATATTATCATTAACTTATTTAAATTTTAAGATTAGATTATAAAACTTATTAATAATATTTTTTATTTTCTATATGATATATAAAATTAAAAAATGATTAAATTTATTTTTTACCTTAAATTAAATGTTAATTTTATGATTATAAATAAATATATTTTATATTTTTATCTATATTATTTAAAATATATCAATTTATTCACAATCAGTCTGACCCCAGTCTGACCCTGATCTGACTATTAAATCTTGAACCGTTACCTCATCTGATTCAATGGACGGTCTAGTTTTTAATACCTTGATTTTCTAATGGCCTATTTGAATATGATTTGATTGATGGGGTGGCATGTGCCAGCTTCTCATTGCCGATATGCTTCTTGTTTTAAAAGCATTAGATTTTAGTCTTTATTTACTAGTATTGATAGAGATAAGTGCATGTATGCTTTTGATTAATCTATCATTCTAATATTGGGAAGCATAGTTCAATGAAGGAGAAAATTTATTTGCTTTTGCTAAGTCTTATGAATAATAAGCATCTTTTCCTTTTCCACTTTGAATTATGTTCACATCAGCATTCTTTGTTGCCTTTATCAGTGTTTAATTTCCCATTTTTGATATGGATTACTATGACTGAGTAATTGATGGGAGGAGGATTATTTTAATTTTAAGAAAAAGTTTGCGTATGCACTCTGAAGAGGACCAATTTCTTGCAATAAAAATATATAATTGTCGAATGAACTATGATTCTATTACAGCCCTCAACCAATATCAAACTAGGGCTCAACATAAACCAATCATAAGCCATCCAAAACTCATACCCAATTCAAAGGTGTTGAATCAATAAGTTTTGATGATTCCAAATCAACTCTTAAGAGTTTGGAATAAATATATCAAAGGTGCTCAAAGAGTTCAAGTGAAGAAATTCTGGAGAAATCTGTGTAAAAATTGTTGTAGGATGATTAGCTATGTTTAAATATGGGTAAAAGACTTTGATTTGGTGTTAAAATGTTTTAAAACCTTGATTTTATGTTAAATCATGAAATATTTGAAAAACACCCATTAACAGACGAAGTTTGAAAGGTTTATATTGAACTGTCATGTTGGAAATTCGAATTTTGACTTTGAAAATTCGAATTTCGAGTTAAAATTGAATAAGTCTGAAGAGATGTTTCTCTGATAGACGAATTTTGATTTTCCAAAATTTGAATTTTCATAAGTATCTGAAAGAAGCTTTTGGCAACAGACGAACTTTGGGTTTTGAAAATTCGAATTTCAGACAAAATGAAACTTATGAAAACTATAGAAATTCGTCTGAAAGTATGTCAAAATTCATCTGAAACTAAGCTTAAATTGGATTTCAAAATTGCTCGCTGACAGACGAACTTTGAACATGAAAATTCAAATTTTAGAAGCTAAGGTTGTGAGTCTGTTACAATGATATATTGACATACGAATAACAGTATTTATAAATTCGAATTTTAAAGTAAGTCTAAAAAGAGGTCTCTCTGACAAATGAACTTCACTCTTTGAAAATTCAAATTTCGAAGTAAATGAACTACTGTACTTTTTGAGCCTGCTGTGGACAGACGAATTTTGGGGTTTTAAAATTTGAATTTCGAAGGCACTGTAGTAAATTGAAAGTACTGTTCACACTTAATAGAAAAACTTTCCACTTGAAAATTCGTATGTCACTACTTAGAAACATTTTCAAAATATCAAAATTTGAATTTCACTACATGACAGACGAATTTCGGTTTTTCAACGTTGAAGCTGGTAACCTTCGGACTTTGTGAAATTAGTCTGTTGATCAACCGAAATTCGAATTTCAGTATGTCAGAAGTATTAAATGCGGTTGGTTAACGGATAGCTTTTCAGAGTAATCGTTAGATAACTTCTCCAACGGATAGATTTTGTCTCTAACGAATAGTTAGAACCTAAATCTATAAATATAACATCATTTAAAGTTGTGGGTAACGATTTTAATTTTGTAAATACTGAAACTCTGCCAAATCATTTACTCAAAGCTTCATACTCTTACACTTCAATATTTATACTTTAAACTTTCATATTCACTCTGATTAAGAGAGTTTAATCTTTATAAACAATCTAATCTTCATCTGGAAGATAGATTTTCTTGTGAGGGGATATCACAAGGGATTGGAAAGCACTTTGTGAAAGTGCAGAGAGTGATTGAGTAAGCTTTAGAAAACAGAGCATAAACTTTGTACTGTGGCATTTGTAAGAAACCCACTGAATTCTTGCAGAATAGTGGAAAAATTTCAAGTGGTGACTTAGGGACTAGACATAGGTCAAGTGGAGAGACCGAACCAGGATAAATTTCTGAGTCTTCTTCTCTTTTCTTCCACTTTCACAGTTATTTATTTATACTCCGTTTTACCATCATATATTGCTTTCTTCACCTCTTTGATATTTTGCAGAAAATTTTTAATTTTCTCCATTCACCCCCTATTAGAAAGTCAGCCTAACTAACAAAAAGAACACCAAACAATATATCAATAACCCATTTGCATGAATTTTAATTGGTTTAATTAACAACCCAACCGAAAACACCATTAACCCCACAGATTTCACCACAAAATGGATGAAAAAGAGAGAAGGAAAGATTAGGGATTACTTACCAATCTAAATTGAAGTTTCCTAGGATCAGAAATTGAGCCCAAGGATCGAAAATCTCTAACCCTAGCAGAGCTCTTCCTTTTCTCTTCATTTTATTCTCCTTCACTTGATTGAGATGTGTTCTCATTTAAACAAAATTAGCAACTTGCGCCACTGCACCAGAAATATCATCGCGATGAGACCTCTCATCACAAAAATTTTTATGAATTTCTCCCTAGAGTCTCACTGTGGAACCAGAAGTTTTTGGCTCTTTTCTTCAACTTGGGTTTGTTTTGATTCTTATTCCAATCCTAGCCCCTCTAATGTTGAACCAAATACAAATACAAAGCAACTTCTCTTTAGTTCAAGGCTAATTCCAAAACAATATACAGAGGGTTGTTATATATATTGCCAAAAAAAATCAATATTTACAACATGGAGCCTTAATGTTACATTAATTCACATAGATATTTGGTAATTGGCGGATATTTTTATCATTTATATGGAATTTGAGTATGGATTGTTATTTGTTATCTTGCCGAAAAAAATTTAAAGTGAATTTCACTTTGAAGGTTATATTTTTGTATTCTATAATAAAAAAATGAAATAAAAGTATCAGTAAAATTCACATATTTTTTATATTCGTTTCATTTTTTATTTTTATAATAGGTAAAAGTATAATTTTAGGCATCATTTGGTATGGAAAAAGTAAGAAAAGGAAATTTAACTTTCCTTGAAGTAGAGCAATTGATATTGCTTGTTTTGATAAAAAAAACTTGGATATTTATGGGAAGATTGGGCATAACACCGATTATTTATTGAAATTGCTTGTTTTACTTCCTATACATCTTATAAAAATTTTCCCAAAAAAACCGATTATTTATTGATCCATATTCTTAATAAAAATGGTTTTTATATATTTATTGTAAAAACATAGTATATTTCTTTCAAAATATAATTTGAATTTTCGAGAACTTAAAAATAAAATAAGCAAGTTATACATACATTTTTCAGAAAGTCAATTTTTCAGGAAATTACTTCTTAAAAATTATGCCAAGCAACTTTTTAGTTCGTAATTTTGAGACATATTTCATTTTAGTACTCTAACTTTATTAACTATCATTTAATCCCTTACTTGTTAACATATAATAAAAAAAACTTTCTAATTACTAATATAGTAGTATAAATTAATGAAAAATAATGACTTGAAATACTAAAAATACAATTTTTTAATATTATTATATACTTATTAATCTCATAATTAGATTTATTAGCAAAAAATATTATAATTATAATTGAAATACAGTAGTTTTAAATCTTAAAAATAATTATGACCTTAAAACTAAAATAAAATTGCATCATCAAACTTTCGTATTATGTCTTTCACATAAGCAGTCTAGAAAAATTCCTAGATCGAAAACCTACTACAAATTTAGTAATTTTTCCTAATTGAAATATGCATGAAAGCTTAATCATGCAATTTAGGTTTTATTTTGAAGGTTATAAATATTCATTTTAAGACTTCAAAATTATTTTAAATATGAAAGACACAAGCTGATGCAATTAGATTTAATTTTTAAGGTTATAATTATTTTTAAGGCTTTAAAATTGTTTCAATTATATTTATAAGATTTTTTTTGGCCATTATTATAGTTATAAAATTAATGTACATTTAAAATATTATAAAGTACATTACTCCCTTAATGTACTTCGAATTAAGGGATTAAAAGTACATTTATGCCTTTATAATATTTATATGTGATACTTTATTTATTCCAAAAGATTTAAACGAAGTCATCCATCTCATACTCAAAATCATGAATAACTATTAATTAAGTTATTTATAAAATCTAATCCATCCAAATCAAATTTTACGTCGTACGTACTTTCTGAAACACTCTCTCATCTTTCAATTTTATTCGCTTCCAATTTGAATCTCCTCACGCTTACCTTCAACCATACTCCAAGTCATACGAGCAGTGAGCACTCTATATATAGTGAATCCCTTTCCATCCAAAAATATTCAAGAATGATCATTAAGAGACATCGAGTCGATTTCCATACATGTCTCCCGCCCGCCAAGAAACCGGCCATCCCTGCAAAGTGTAGTCAGCTTTACTCACCTTCTTCAGATCCTTCTCGTGATGATCAACCAAACTTCAAGATGGACGTCGGAGCAGCCAACCACCCGAAGCCCAATCCCGACAAACCCAAAGGCGATGATTCCTACTTCATCTGCTCCAACCGAAATACTGTCGGCATTGCAGATGGCGTCGGTGGCTGGGACCGGAAAGGCATCGACGCAGGCCAGTAAGCTCGTGATCTCATGCTGAACGCATCGTCTTCCGCGCTTCGCCAACCCAAAGGATCCATCAATCCCAAAACCGTACTCGACGAGGCCTTCCACGACACAAAAAGCAAAGGTTCATCCACCGCCTGTATCGCCACACTAAAACACGACCATAACCAAAAGAAGCACTCCTTGCATGCAGTGAACGTCGGAGATAGTGGGTTCATGCTCTTCAGGAACAACGAGTTAGTATTCCAATCCCCGACGCAGCAGCATAAGTTCAACAGGCCGTATCAGCTGGGGAATGGTAAGAGGAGCGATAAACCAGAGAAAGCTGAGGAGTTGGAGGTGGAAGTGATGGCTGGAGATATAGTGGTGTTTGGGACAGATGGGGCATTTGATAATATGTATCCCAGGGAGATTGAGAGGTATATAGAGTTGAATTGTGATGGTGGCGAAAGAGTGACACCAGAGGTCCAGAAGCGCTGGCTTGGGTTATAGCAGAAGTTGCTGTGTGTAATTCCAGGGACGAACATGTAAAAACCCCTTTTGAAGAAGCGGCTCGCTTGGCTGGGATAATTGGGATTGATTATGAAGGGGGCAAGATTGATGATATCACTGTTCTTGTGGCCTACATAGTACCATGCTGATATTAACCTACCTTCGTTACTGTACTTAATGTAAAACTTTGTTTGAAACTGTTAATTTTTATGAAATAAGTAACTGTGACCTGGATTTTTTAATTTTAATTATTAATTGTTTCAGTATGTGGTGCGCTTGTTTTCTTTCTTGCTTGAAACTCAAGGCATTTGCTGGAAAAGTTATTTCATTCCTCAACTTCAACAATATTCAACTTAACTTTAAGGCCGTAGCTAAATTGAATTGAATTAAATGAGATTAATTAACTCACAACATCATCATCATATATCCCCTCTTTTAAATATATGAACGATAACGAATTTGAATTTAAATGAATAATGTACACGACGATAATATTAAATTTTCTTGATAAAATATATAATTTTTACTAAATTAAGATATATAAAAATAATATAAAATTTCCAATATTTAAATTAAAATGGATTTGAGTACGCATATGTACTTGATTATAACCGGAATAATCGGGAAATTGAGAATGTGAGTAACGCGGGCCACGGTTTCCAATACGGATAAAGGAAATAATGAATCATGAGAAATTTTAACAACCTTGTATAAAAAAAAAAAGAAATTTTAGCAACCTCACCTCTTTAAGATTACTATTAATTTAATAAATATAACTAGATCATCGATTTAATAATAATAATAATAATAATAATATGCGATATAGGTGAATAGATTAACGCCGTTCACGTATGAGTGTACGTACTCAGCCCATGCAACATTAGTTGTCATTATAAATTAGGAATGATTCAAAATAAAATAAAATAAAAATGAAATAAAACAATTTAAATGGAAAAATATTCATTTTATTTTTAATATGAAAATATATTTTTTTAAATAATAATTGAAATATAATAAATTTTACGGATCTCAATTTTTGTGTAGTACAATTTGCACACAGAATCGGGATGCAAAATTATTTTATTAGTTTCCATCCTCATACAATCAAACTATGTAATATGTATCCATAGAATTGGTTTGTTCTCCATGTACATTATACGAGTCATGGAAACATGACCTTGTTTTCGGTAGTGAAAATTCGAAATCACGAAAACCACGTGATCCCAAAGTTTTTCTTTGGTTATTGAAATGGGCTGGAGCCCAGAGTTACGTGATCCCAAATTGCTCAAACATGTTTGATTAATGGCCCAATGCTGATGAGGCTGAAAAAAAATCAAGAAGACCAATTCTGTTGAATTGCGCGCGCCCACACACATATTTATAAACACTAATCCTAGTAGAAAAAGTTAGGGTCAATTAAGTATAATGTATTAGATTTAAGATCATATAAATGTAATTAGTTAGGATTCAAAGTAGCAACTAAATATCAGACGACTTTATAAAAAAAATATATATATTACAATATATATATATATATATCGCGGACACACACGCACAATAGACATATATGTGGACCAATTCTAATGATTTCCATATTGCAATATATATTTTCTTAACACTAAGAGTATCATGACAGTCAAAGACAATGGGCTAGTTTCTTTAACCTTTTAAAAAAAGTGATTTTTAGATTATTTATAGAAATAATTAATTATTTAGATATTTTTGAAAAACTAGAAATTATTCCGTGTTTGATTTAAATAAAAAAAAGTACTTTTTAAATTTTTTAGTAAATAAAAAAAATATAAATTTATATTATAATATTTTCATAAGGTTAAATATTGTTATTTTTATAATTTTTAAAGTTATTTTGTTACAACTCTCCTCTCTTACATTTTTCTCTCTCATCTACCACAACTACTTTTTTTCAAAAATCACTTAAAATAACTTTTTAAAATAAGAAGTAAACTATTTTTTTTCAGATTCTGATTAATTTTAAAAGTTTAAACAAACACCCTAAAAAATTTTAAGAATGTTTTTTCATATAAAAAAAGTGATTTTCACATAAAAAAAATTGAAACAAATGGATTCTAATTTTCTTAAGATGTAAAGATCACCAAAAATGAGTTTTGTCTCTTTTAATTTAGAATACCATATTTAAAAGATTCAACTACATACCGATTATGTCAACACGGTACATGCTATATATATATCAACTATTTTTATTGCAGAAAATTATGTATATATAAATTATTCACAAGTCGTAACTTACTTCTTAAATTTCATTTAATATACTTGACAATGTGTTTAATTAATATTAATTTGTGTGAACAATGTTTTGTTGATGTTGACAACATAAAGATGCCTTAGTTCGGGAAAAAAAGTGACGTATTGCTGACAGTTTTTTTTTTGGCCAAAATATATTGCTTACAGTTAGAATGAATTTGATGGACAGAAAATGGAGTGCATCATTTAATTCCCCCATTTTAATCCCCCAAAAAGAGCAAAAAAGAAAAAGAAATGAAAAGAAAAACACCATATTTAACCACGTTTGGGGGTTCCTTTTTGGCTTGAAAGAAAAAAAGTTGGTTCACTCATACTATTAGTTGTGTAATACGTTGCGCCTTGTGACACTATTTTCTTCTCGTTTGAGTTTAATATATTGTTATGATATTTGGGAGCGCTTTCTTAAAGAATCACTCCCAAGGATTAAATTGTAAATAGGTTCTCCGCTTCCCTGTCATCAAACAAACATGGTCCAAATTTTCCAACATATATACAAACTACAATTTTACTAATTTTTGGGTCAACGACGCACATAATCATGTATTTATATAATACAAATTTATACTATAAATATAAATTACTTTCTGTCTTTAACAGCCACACTAAAGGTAGCAAGGAAATGCATGAACTTCTTAAATGTTAGGGTAACAACTACTTGCTTAATTACCATATAAATATAATCAATCAATTAATCAAGAGACGTGTAACCATGATTTTGTTTTCTGAGTTTGTTGGCATTCTTGTGTTTGATTCTTTATTTTTCCACCCAACAACTAGGGTGCACAAAACTAGATAAGACCAAGTTGATAATTAATTTGATATCCGGTCTTTGCAAGGTTGGGCGAGACCAGACCAACCTGACACACGAGACCAGAGTTGACCCGGTTTTAAAAAATATTTAAAAATAAAAAATAAGTTAGTTTTATTTATTAATAAAAATATAATTATATTCATCCAAAATATATTTTCTTAAAAAATAATATTGTAATAAAAAATAACATTTATTAAAATTATAAATATTTAATAATAATGCATTTTTTTACACAATATTAAGAAATTAATCTAAAATTTTAAATTAAATTCTTAAAAATATTCACAATAATGATATAACCAATCTGTTTCATATGTTGTATTAAGACAAATATCACATAAATTTTTTAAAGAAACATATAAAATTATATATACATAGCGGGACTGGGCGAGATAGAGTTTATCCTCAATCCGGTATCTAATCCGATCCAGTTTTCAAGACCAACTAGGTATGTCAGATAGGACTAGGCCTATCAAGTTGGTTGAACATCCCTACCAACAACTACTTTTAATTTTTATTTTTGGCCTGAGCATTTCTTTAATTAAAGCTTATTTCTTCTATATATGATCCACATATATACCTTTCAAATTTATCCCTTCAATTATATTTCTATATAGTCAAATCCTTGGAACCCCCCTCCCCCACTTGAAATAGCCAACTTCTAATGACTCCAAATTACGTACGTTGCAAGCCAATAAGTTACAGTGAAAATGACATCTAATGGCCTCTGTTTGATAAATTAATAACAATTCCAAATTTTAATAATCGATATTTAGATAAAGAATCAAAGATATAATTTGATTTTTTTTCTAAGCTTAATTTATCTAGTCTAGATTTATCGTATGTCAGCAATGCCGGTATTCCAATAATTTTACCATAGAAAATTGTTATATCAATTTATATGTGGTATACTGGACGATAAAGATCAGTCAAAACCTACTGCTATTAATATATATACCTAGATATAATTATTTATTACTGACAACGGAAATTATTTATCAGTGTTCCAGTCGACCAAACCAAAGACTAAGTATGCACTAGCTGATTAGAGAACTAAGATTGTATTTAACTTGATCATGTTGAGTAAATCATGCTATGCCATCCATTTGTCTGGGTTTTGGGAGATGTTATGTATTTATATGTATATCTGCCTATACTTTTTCATGCCAACTAGTTAAATAATTTGGCATGTCACCATCCAAATTGAAAAAACGTGCTTTATATGTGAATAATTCAAAACCCTATCAAATTAATGAGTTTGTCAAACCAACGCTATTCGATCAATTCTTTTGTTCCACACAATGCTTATCAACTTTGTTATCGATTACTATCACTAACTGGATAGTCAAAGGAGTGGAAGTGAGTATGAACGAGACAGGATTAATTAATTATTTATTAGAAATGCCAATTTGTTCTATCTTCGTTGTATTTACTTGTCCAGCCCTATCTTCTACTGTTAGTTAATACTAGTACAAAAAAGCCTTTCTGTGACTGTATTTTAGAACGATTAAAAGAAAAACCGTGTTGAAAAATGCTACTTTTTAGAAATAGTTGTGATCATAGCAGTCCTAGAAAGCATATATTATTGTATTATAAAGTTATATGTTCTATAACTACGCAAAAACCATTCTACAAAGTCTATTTTAATCGTTCTAAAAAGGCATTTTTCTACTAATGTAAAATTTATCTAATGCAAATGATAAGTCGATAGCTAAATAATTTGAATATTTCCATAGACGTCATGCGCACGCATGTACACAAGTCTTGAAACGCTACTCTCCGAAAAGGGTAAAAAGGGTAAAGCCCAAGTCTGCACATGGCAATTAATTTTCTCGAGGTCGTTCCGACGACTTTTCAAGTTTTGCGAGGGTCATCTCATGCATGCATTTAAAAAACAAACACGTTTTATTTTCAAGCACGTTTTATTGTAAGGATAAGGATTGGAAAAACACACACCCTACACCAACGTACGGTTGAATTGCATTATATGTGTGGGAGATTTTAATCAAGTGCACATGCTCTCAAGAGGTTATATATAGCTATCTCGAAAACAATACTTATATCTTCGCCCTTTGACTTTCTTTGTACAAGTAAATCATAAATGACTTCTAATTTGTAACTGTTCATTGAACTTGAATACGGGGCACTGCTTGCTGTTACCCTACCCAGCCTCAATAATTATTTCCAACGAATTTTTAAAAGTCGTTAACATCTACCTGTAGAGTGATAATTAAATTATTCTTAAATATAATTTATAGATATGACCTGCCCTGAATATATGCGTAGTACTGTCTCTCGGTCATGATACATCCAAACAGTTAATTTCCCACCAAGTAAGCAGTTTGAGTTGATTATGTGATTATGTTAAGCAAGTGTTTGATTGTATTATAGTTTGTGATAATTGTAAGAGAATATAAGAAATAATACCACTATTAACATCACTATCAATCAATATTCATATAAATTGTAAATTGCGATAATATAATTTATTCCTTAAACTCTTTACAACATGAAACCCAGCTTAGTTATTACATAAATAGCAATCATATATATGTGATTTGCATATTAAAAATGAGAAGTTATACCTATAGCCATCACAACAATAACGATAAAAGTGGGATGTTGAGTTTTTTTAGAAATTTGAAATTTGTTTCTATCTTTTTTTCAAAAAGCATGGATTAGTTGAAATCCTCCTATAATATGGATAAAAAAGAATATACCTATAACCATTACAACAACTACTCTTGGAACTAGACATGGGCTATATACTTTGTATGGAATTCAAAACAAAGTGTTTGTGAGGTGTTGCTTGCTAATAATAAGGTTATTGATATATTGATGTGTGCTCCATAAATAAACCATGCTACCAAGGTTTGCCTTAATGCTCATCATTATGTGATAAAATAGCATTTTTTAGGGAGTAGATATACACACACAAAAGGGAGGAGATAATTAATTATTACGATATAGTAGTTAATTAATTCTTTCACCCACTAATTGACTTATGCATGTAATTATAATTCTTAAACTCGCTTGCTTTACTATCACAAGTTAATTATACCTTGCAGTGTGGTAAAAAAATAAATAAATAATAAAATGAATGTAAAAAAGATAGTTTGTTCTTTTGTGTTATTAT
Source organism: Adenanthera pavonina (assembly GCA_026686845.1). NCBI lineage: Eukaryota > Viridiplantae > Streptophyta > Magnoliopsida > Fabales > Fabaceae > Adenanthera > Adenanthera pavonina. The sequence goes on along the minus strand of JAIVEN010000002.1, from coordinate 17,669,005 downwards.
ATTTTCAAATATATAATTATAAATGATCTACTTTCATAGTTATACACATTTCGAAGGTAAAGAGAAGATATAAAACTTATATAAAATACAACAACAATAACATTAGCATTATCCCACTAAGTAAGATCGACTACATGGATTATACAACGCCAATAAATTTTATCAGACACAATTTCTTCAGATAAATTATTTATTAAGAGGTTACACCTTATAACTTCTCTTAGTGTTCTTTTTTGTCTTTCTCTATATCTTTTAATAGGATTCAAACCATTTGATTAATTCTCCTTTCTGGCTCTTCTCGTTCTCTTCTTTGTACATGCTCAAACCACCTTAAATGATTTTCTACCATTTTCTCTTTGATAGGTGCTACTCTGATTTTCTCTCATATACAATCATTCGTATCTTATCTATTCTTGTATGATCACACATTTATCTCAATATTCTTATATATGTTACTCCCATCTTATACTCTTGTTGCACTTTCAAAGCTCGACATTCACTACTATATAATATCGCTGGCCTTATAACAGTTTGATAAAATTTTTCACTTAGTAGGTATCTTACGGTTACAAATAACTCCTAAAATTTTTCTCTATTTTAATCACCCAATTTATATCCTATACATAATATCCCCATCAATTCATTATCACTATGTAAAATCGACCCCAAATACTTGAATTTTGACACTTTTGGAATTGTTTTTTTTCAATTTTTACCTCTGAATCATTTCTAACTAGTCTCTTGTTAAATTTACAATGTATGTATTTCGTTTTACTTCTACTCAATAATTAAATTTAAATTTAAAAGAGAAAATTAAGCATTAGCACTATGCCAATCCTGCTTGTGCTTGGTTTGTATATATTATAGCCTCAGCCACAGCCATAATGGCACCTTGGGTTATACGGTGTGTGGAGAAGAGCCATGGCATCCTCTTGGCCTTCAAACTTGATAATCCGTGATTCATCTCTAAGCGTCCAAGAGCTCGTGAAGGACTCTCTTTCTTCACTTCCTCAACGCTACATACGTGAAGATCATGATCACCTCTCTGAAACTCTTTCTGATGCAGCACCAATACCCATTCTTGACATGAATCACTTGCTCTCTGGGGAATACACACAGGTTGAGCTCCAGAAATTGCACTCAGCTTGAAAAGACTGGGGTATCTTTCAGGTGAGAATCGGCCTTCCGCTCTTTTTGTTTCATTATTGTAGCTAGTCTTACTGATCCCAACCTCTGATTCTCTAACTGATGTCAAAGGAACGTGATGACCACTATATGTAAGGTTTAAAATTTCATTTTGGACATTCTTTTAGTTTCTGTGTGTTGATTATCTCTTATTCTCAATATGTCTTACGGGAGCAGCTGGTGAACCATGGACTCAGTGACGAGGAGCTTGAGAAGCTTAGAAACGAGGTGGAAGGATTTTTCAGGCTGCCGCTGCCAGAGAAGATGAAGTACAAGATCAGGCCAGGTGATGTTGACGGCTATGGAACTGTAATTAGATCACAAGATCAGAAACTAGATTGGTGTGATAGGTTATATATGACTATCAACCCCCTTCACGAACGAAAACCTTACCTCTTCCCCGAGCTCCCTTCATCCCTCAGGTTCTTTCTCTCTCTCATCAAATTTCTCATGCAAATATTCAGGTGTTTAATTGATGCAGCCTAATCTTTGTTTCATGATATCTTAAATATATCATAATATCAGACCAATCTGTGACCTTGATCACACACATATATATGCAGGACTATCTTAGATTTATACATAAAGAAAGTACAAAATCTTGGAATGGCTGTTCTGGGTTTGCTGGAAAAGGCTCTGAAAATGGAGGAGAGAGAGATGAGGGAGGTGTTTGAGGATGGGATGCAGTCAGTGAGGATGACATACTATCCTCCATGCCCAGAACCAGAGCTGGTGATGGGGTTTGGTGCTCATTCAGATGCCACAGGAATCACTATCCTCAACCAGGTCAATGGAGTGAGTGGCCTTCAGGTCAAGAAAGATAGCGTCTGGCTTCCTGTGAACGTCCTCTCTAATGCCCTTATTGTCAATGTTGGAGACGTTCTGGAGGTTAATTTCTCATCATCCCTCTTGTTTAAATTTATGCATGCATAAGTGTGCGTATGCATATAAAGATGCCTATATATGTGGTTGTGCAGATTATGAGCAACGGCGTTTACAAAAGCGTGGAGCACAGGGCAACAGTGAACTCAAACAAGGAAAGAATCTCCCTAGCTTTGTTCTTCCTCACCAAACTTGAGTCTGAAATTGGACCTGCAATGAGTCTGGTAAGCCCAGAAAATCCTCCTTTGTTCAAAAGCGTTGGAATGGAAAAATATGTGAAGGATTTCTTCTCCCGTAAGCTGGAAGGGAAGTCAAACTTAGAGCTTCTGAGGATCAAAAACGAACATCTGGCCGACACAATGAAATCATTTATTGTTTGTTAATGATATCAAAGCGTACGTGTACTGTACATGCATGTCGATCACCTGTCATTTTGTGTGTGTTTCAAATATGGAAGATTGGGAGTGAATACAAATAATATGTGGGATATGTAGCGCATGTGCTATATCCTTCTTTATGTAGTTCATTGCTCAGGTCCTTATGTTGTTATGTATGTGTATAGTATGAAATAAAATGTGTTGTTATATACCTCGGTACTACTATTTTATCTTTGGTTTTATAAAATTTTAAATGTTTCAATTATTTTATTGTTTTGTCTTATCAATAAAGTATTAATGTTTTTTAATTATTTACCTTTTACTAAAAATAATGATAAGTGTTTATAAAAAAATTATAAATGAAATACAAGTCATCTTTTAATATTTAAATTAAAAATATTTTGGTAAAATGCCAATTAATCTTACTACAATATAGGCTATTTAATGATTTTATTGATTTGTATAAAAAATCTTAAAGTGATAGATAAAATGAGACGAAATGATTATTATATTGCTGAATACTCTCTCCTGCTCATATTATAGGGTATTTTATATGAGAGGTTTCTGGTCCAAAATGTAAAGTATTATATATTTTTTTTCCTATTTTATCCATGTCTTTAATTCTTTCCTACTCCTTATTTATAACCTTACAATGATAATAGAATAGAGTATTTAATAAAAGTAAAATAGAAAATATTGGTGTGAAAAAATAATTTTTTTAATATATGTTAATTAATATAAAATATTTTATAATATAAATGGAGGAATAATTCAAAATAAATTTACATTTGATTATTTGTACTCTCATGTATATGAGAAAATCTAGAAGTCGTCATTGCATGCTTCCCAACAAAAATCATTATGATAGTGTATAATATAATAATACTCCCACTCATTTTATTTCTAAGACAGAATTTTGAAGCTAATCTTCTATCTTTATATAAGACATTTTAGAAATTCGATGAAATATTAATGAATTGTTTTCGAATTCATCCTTTACATAAATGCTTTTTGTTAACTTTTAAAAGATCCATGAAGCATTAATGCAAAGGTAAATTTAGAAAGTTAAATTTTAATAAATTCAATAATATCAATTAATTTTAATTAGCTTTTTTAATCCACATAAAGTTAGTTAAAATCTTCTTATAAATATGATCAGAGAAAGTATAATTTTACAATAACAATATACTCCCTCCATTTCAAAACAATATTTAACACTTTGAGTATTCTTATTTCAAAACAATTGTAACTTTACAAGTTTTTAAGATAATACTCCTTCTGGTTCTTTTTATAAGAAATTTTTAGGAGGGGTTTTTTGTTCCTTTTTATAATTAAGGAACTAATTTCCATTGTCCCAAGTATTAAATGAACATTTTCTATTTTACCCTTTCCTCCCAACTAATTGATACTCTCTCCGTTCTTTAATATAAGAAATAAAAGATAAAATCACACAAATCAATAAAAATAATAAATTTATCTGGAATATAAAATAGTTACAAAAAATATCATAATTTAATGTCAATAACTTTCACATCATGTAATTAATATAAATGAATTGTATTAGAAAAATGTTATTTTAATTAATGGCATTTTAGAAAAAAATTATTAAATACACCAAACAAACCCCAATGTCCTTTATATTTTGAAATATAGAAACTTCCCTAATTATCTTTTAATATAACTGAGGGAGTATCTTATTCATGAGGCAATAAATTATGATTAGTTGGGACTTATTAAACGTGGGCATTTCTGTAAAGATTTTTCATGACATATTAATTGCATTTAATTATTTTTCTTAGTCTTGATAAGTTAGTAATGTGTTTCTTATAAAAAGGGTAGGAGGTAGTATTAATTGTCTTTTGATAAGTTTATCTTTCATATTAACATTACTAGAGGTTTAAGAACTCATAAATAAGGATATTATAGTAAAATACGCTAATATTTTGTTAATTACTAGGTTATTTACTAGTTTTCTTGGTCTATTAATTTACATGCATAACTCAAAAGTGACAATTATTTTAACACGAATGAATTATAGTTTTTTTGTGACGGATTGAACGTTGTCACTAAATTTAGATATTAGTGACTAATCAGTGACGCTCATGAAAAGTCATCATTACTTTTTTAAAATTAGACAAATTAGTGACAGAAAGAATACAATCACTAATTTCTGTCATAATAGTAAACAAATTAGTGACGGAGTAGTGATTGCAATTGAAAGCTGTCACAATGTTTTTTCCAAATGCCACATTTACTGATAGGCAACTATCCATCACTATTGTCTGTCACTAAAAGTTTAATTCAGTGACGAACTAGTGATAACCATAAAAATCTTTACTATTTTTCCCAAAGAATTGCATTATTAGTGACGGATAGATTTCTGTCACTAATGCCCATTACAAAAATAAATTAATTAGTGACAAATTAGTGACATTTAGTACTAAAAGTTAAATTTAGTGATGGAATAGTGAGGACAATTAACTCTGTCAGTGATGGATTAGTGACAAATGATAAATTTGTCACTAATATTAATGCTTGAAATTTTTAATAATTATAATAATTAATGAAAAATAATGCACTCATAGATCTTTTTTATTCTGGTATAAAGAGTAACAACATAAACAAAAAATTTTATCTCTAAAATATTAATGTAGGAAGTTTTTAATTTAACTTTTGAAAAATAAATAATCATATTAAAATATAAATTACTTTGTGAATGGTTTTGTTATCACATATTATTTGATATCTAAGTTTTATTAAGAATATAGTTAGGTTGATTTGAAAAAGCAAGATTTCTTGTTAAAAGTATATATCTTGAATATTTCAAAACTATTCTATCTTGAAAATAGTAATCAGTCATGGTTTTTTGATAACTTGGTTCTAGTAGAATATTTTGTGCTATATGATTTAGAGATAGACAAGATATGATACTTTGACAAAAAAAAAGTCAGGAAGTCATACCTAATATGTAATTTTGGGTCTTCAAAAGTTCAACTTGTTAATCTCATTAAAAAAAGATTCTATAATTATTGATTTTAATTAAATGGATATTTCAAATAGTAAAATGTTAGTGTAATTTCATTGATAGAATTTGAAAAATTAAAAATTTTGTTCATAGTATAAATGAATCTAACAGGTATAAAAGACAAAATAAACTTTCATGTATGTTGTTTAGGGTTCGATTTCTAGTTGTGTGTGTGGAAAAAAATCTTGTTGGGAAAGACAAAACTCACTTTAGTTATCTCTATGTCTCAAAGGGATTAATCTTCGACTATTAGTTAGGGATGTTCTAAGTGTTAAAATAATAATAATAATAATAATCTTAATATTGTTGTTATTTTAATTTTTTTGTCAGCTATTATTTTAACTTTCACATAATTATTTTTATACCTATATATTTCTGCAATATTATTCCTTATTGTTTATTTGCCCCTTCCTTAAGCCTATAATACGGTTTTCAAACTAATAATTTTAAAAAAAACTAATATATTATAGATTTTTCAAATTAATATCATATTTTAAAAAAATATATCTAAAAAACATATTTATTATTGCAAAAAGAAACATATCACATGTGTTTGGTGAAAAAAAAAAGACACGGATAAAATTTCATAAACACAGAACACACAAAACCTATGAAGTCTTAAAATTTTTTTACCTAAACCCACAAAATGTAGAATTTTTTTATTCAAACCTGCGAAGTCTAGAAATTTCTTCACCTAAACCCTAATCTCTCACTTGCTCATAAAATTTCGCAGACTCTCTCACTCATGAAGTCAACTTTCTTTCTCACTTGTTTCTTTGTTCCTCATTTATCGCTTACTTATGTGGTGAAAGTTTGTGGGTGTTTGTGGGTACTCTCAAATCACACAAAACAAAGAGGTATAAATTTGTTCTATTGGTTGATTGTGCTATTCTATTTTAATCTTCTTTTCTATTATTCAAATTTGTTGTTTGTAAGCTTGTTTCGGCTTCTAGGTTTTTCCCCTATTTCAAGCTGTCCACTTTTTTTTCATAAATCTAAATCCACACGAGATCTTTTTTGATTGCTAAAATTTTGCTTTTATCAGCTTCTAGTATTTTTTTTCCGGCTAAAGTTTGTGCGTGTGTGAATTTTCAAGGTTGATATATGGCATGATCCATAGAGAGAGAGAGAGAGAGAGAGAGAGAGCAATAAGTCAGAATTCTTCTTCTAGTGGGATCCACATCAGATTATTTGGGTGAGTGAAGTTTGAATGGGAACAATATAGATAAGTAGGGACGCTTGACTATAATGGTATCACATGGTCCCCACTTGTTTTTTTTCACATAAACTAAGGTTAATAGGATCAATGAAGATTCTACCTATCGCATGGTCCCCCACACTAGAATTGAAAGAATTAGAATCCTACTTTTTTTTGGGATAAAAATTTATTTAAAGAAGAAACAAAAACTTATTCTTTAGAAAGGTTGAAAGGGGACCAATATAGCCACTGTTGTACTACAATTTTGTTTTTAATTTGAGCTTTTTCTTTTACTTACATGTATCTACTTCTAATTCTTCAAGTTTTATTTGGTTCCCCTTTTGATATGAGTGCTTTGTTTGGCTTCTATAATCATTTCTCTCTCCTACCCATGTTATAATCACCATCCCTTGCAGTGCACCTTTTTGGTTTTATATAGTCATAGAAATAGTTATATGAACATGGTCTATTTTGGTTCTGTGTAGTGGAAGTATTTTACATGTTACAATGCATATTCTGAATTCTTTTTTAGGACCTAACATTGTGTTCAAGGCATTAAACTAAAGGAGCCTCATTTGCATGTAGTATTATATATATTGCCAAGACATGTTCAGATTTTAAGCTTCTAAGTTACAATTTATTTGGGCAAAACAAATAATCTTTACTAATATGTTTAGCCATTGCCATAGAGATATATGTAGGAGAAACAGAGTAGTTTTATTGTTTGAATTTACTATACAAATTGATGCAATAAAAATTATGATTATGATTTTTCCTTCATAAAGTACATCTAGATCTCTAAAATGAGCCAAGAAGCATCACTAAATGAATTGTCTAGAATTAGTTATCATTTTTTAAAGTTGATTTGAAAACTGGAAATTGCAAAAGGAATAGCAACCTGAGAAAATAAATTATTTTCCATAGTGGTGGTACATCTTATGATTCAAGAGAACTTGATGAGCCTCATGTTGCTGTTACATTCTGCATTATGGTCTATAAATTAATTTTAGTATGTCATTATCTTGAAGTAAAAATTCCATGTTAAGGCTAGATTCTTGGCTTCTTGGTGTGGTTTTTTTATTTATTTCTATGGGCCTCTTTTTCATACCTATTTCTCACTAACTTGGATGTTATATTGGTTCATGTAGGATAAAGTTGACAATATAAAATTTCTAGATCATGAAACTATCAAGGTTCACCTTTATTGCCATGGTTTTGTCCCTAACTATGACCCGTGAAGCTATCATGGAGAGCCTTACATCATAATAATATTGAATACGAGGCTGTTAGAGATATTGAAGAAAGAGTTGAAAATTATAATGAAGAAATGGTTGATGTTGTCATAGAAACCCATATCGTACCATGATTCTAAATGTTGCTGGACCTAGTTTCAATCCCAGCATTGATATAGATTTAGATGCACCCGCAAGCCAAGATTCTAAAATATTCTATGAGATGTTGGAAGTTGTTAAAGAGCCACTTTATGGAGGGCATAGTAAACACACTCCATTATCAGTAATATCAAGATTGTTAAACATCAATATGAGTTTAACTTGAGTGAGGATTGCTACAATTGTATTTTAGAACATGTGAAGGAGTTGTTGCCAAATGATGCAAGGTTGCCTACAAACTATTACAAGACTAAACAAATGGTAGGACAACTTGGCTTGAAGTATGAGAAAATAAATGTGTGTCAGAATGGTTGTATGTTGTATTATAAGGAGAACAAGGAAAGGAGGGATTGTTTGGTTTGCGGCCATGATCGCTATAAGCCTAGAATAAGAGATGACATGATTAAAAAGACATAACATTCAAGGTATTGCATTATTTCCCATTGATGCCAAGATTGCAAAGGCTTTATATGTCTACAAAAATAGCTAAGCACATGGTTTGGCATCACAAAAATAGGTGTGAAGCAGGGGTCTTGTGTCATCCTTGTGATGGTGAGGCATGGAAACATTTTGATCAATGTCATCCCTCTTTTGCTTCGGAACCTCGAAATGTCAGGTTAGAATTATCATCAAATGGGTTTACCCTATTTGGGAATTCTGCACATCCATATTCGTGTTGGTCTGTAATTGTTACACCATACAATCTCCCCCCAGGGATGTGCATTAAAACCCTATATATGTTTCTAACTCTTATCATTCCTGGTCCAAAGAGCCCTGGGCAAAATATTGATGTCTACTTGCAACCTCTAATTGATGAGTTAAAACAATTATGGGAGGTTGGTGCCTTAACTTATGACTCTCATAGGAAGCAAAACTTTTATATGCGAGTTTCATTGTTATGGATTGTTAATGACTTCCTTGCTTATGGCATGTTATCGGGATGGAGTACTCATGGTGTTATGTCATGCCCAATATGCATGGAGCATAGCAAGTCATTTCGCTTGAAAGCGGGGAGAAAGACAACTTTTTTTTTTATTGTCATCATCAGTTTGTGCCATTAGAACATCCTTTTCATTAATATAAAAAGTCATTTCGTAAAGGGTGAGATGAAAAGTCTCTTATCCCTCAAAGGCCATCTGATGATGACTTGTGGGAAAAAGTTTGTTGCTTACCAAAAGTGATGGAGAAAAAAGGCAAGTTACTTGGGTTTGGCCACCAACATAATTGGACTAAGCGTTCTGTATTTTGGGACTTACCTTATTGGAATACAAACTTGATTTGACATAATCTCGATGTTATGCATATTGAAAAAAATATATTTGATAATATATTCAATACTGTTATGGCTATGAAAGGCAAGATGAAGGACAATGATGAAGCTAGAAAAGACATGGCTATTCACTACAATCGACGTGAATTGGAATTGATTGAGCAAAGTAATGGAAAGAGAAGGAAGCCAAAGGCAGCATACACTTTGACAAAGGAACAAAAGAAGCTGGTGTGTGAATGGGTTAAACATTTAAGGCTTCCTAATGGACATACTTGAAACTTGTCCAAATGTGTAGACATGCAAGACTATAAATTATCGAGAATGAAAAGTTATGATTGTCATGTGTTTTTAGAAAGATTGCTTTCAACTGCCTTTAAAAATTTATTGCCTGAAGCCATTTAGAATGCCTTAACAGAGGTAAGTCTATTCTTTAAAGACATATGTTCAACAATGATAACAGTGGAACAAATGCAGAAACTTGAAGAAAATATTGTTGAAACTATTTGCAAATTAGAAAAGATTTTTCCTCTAGGCCTCTTTAACTCCATGAAACATTTACCTGTTCACTTGCCTTATGAAGCAAAAGTTGGTGGACCAGTTCAGTATTGGTGAATGTATTTGTTTGAAAGGTAAACTCCAAAATGTATTTGTGTGAATAAGTTTACTTCATATATAAATTAATACTTAATAGAAAAAATCATTGTGTAGATTTCTACATCATTTGAAGAAAAATGGTAAAAAATAAAGCTCATGTGGAAGGGTCGATTTCTGAAGCATATATTGTGGAAGAAACATCTACATTTTGCTCTTATTACTTTGAACCACATGTTCAAACAAAACTAAACAAAATGGATCGAAATGATGATCGGGGTGAGGTTGATTGCCGAATGGATGCCTTTCTATATTCAAACGCCCTAGTCATCCAGCAGGGAAAGAAAAAACATGGTTTTTGACAAATGATGAATTTAATGCAGCAACTATATATGTTCTTCTTAACTGTGAGGAAATACAGCCATTTCTTAGGTAATTTAAATCACTTTAGGATATTTACTCAATTTATAAACTGACATTAGCTGTACACTAATATTGGTTAATTATCATCATGTAGAATCTATGAAGAACAGCTTAAGAAAAGAATGCCCAATGTAACAGATCAGGAGATAGAGGCTAGGACTATTGATGAATTTGCAATCATCCAAGTCACCAGTGCAATCACTATTATTGTTGCCAACAAGCTTGAATTTGTTTGGCAAATACTAAACTAGACCTAAATAGATGGCCTCCTTGATGTATTAAAAGACTTTCGTCTTGCAATTTTGTATTTAAGCTTTGTTGGAAGATTATAAATATGTGTTAGATATTATACTATTTAAACTTGTATTTGCCATGGATTTCTTAGTATTTATCTCCTCTATTAAATTTATGATGGGTATCTTATTTTCAGGAGAAGTTTGAAACTGAGTTGAGAGAGATGTCAAATGTTGAAAATATTGACAATATTGAAGCATTGGAGAAGTTTAGTTTTGAGCAAGAGATGTCAGTTTGGACCAAAGTTGTTGGTGGTCCAACAAAGGGAATGATTTATGGGTTTGGATCAGAGGGTACTGGAATCTGTGTTGCTCATGACCCTCCATTTGCTCATTCACAAGCTTCAACTCATGCATTACCACTTAGTCAAGAAAGCTTGTATCAAATGGTGGAACTTAGGGTGTGAGAAGTAGTCCAAAGTGAGAGTCAAAAAAGGGAACAACTAGAAAAGGAACTACAAGAGCTTAGAGCAATGGTGCAACAACTATTGACTAATCAAGGGTCATCTCATTCTCATCCAACGACACCACAAGCCATTGATCCATCTATAGGCTTAACCTCTACTCCAAACAAAGATAATTGATCATTAGCTTTCTTGATATTCTGTTTTATATTTGTGAGAGAACTTTTGTTATTTTGTGTATCTAGATATTTGGCTTAGAAACTTGACTTATAATGTTATGTTAGAAACTTGACTTATTATGTTATGACTTGGAATATTATGTATCTCATATAGGCTTATTTGTGTTGCTTCTTATATTTGATTGCTTGAAATTTTTTATTTTAGAAATAAATGAGCAAAATTATGTATATAATAAAAAATTTGAAAAACTTATGACTGATTAGTGATGGATCATCTGTCATTAAAAGGCAAATAACATAAATGATCAACTCCAATTAGTGATGAATATTTTGTCACTAAATTGTGATGAAATTTGTGATGATGGGTTTGTCACTAATTAGTGACAGAACTTTGGCAAAAACTCTGCCATTAAACAATGACAAAAGCTTTTTTTGATGGACTAGTTGTCATTAATTAGTGACGGCAGAAGAGTGATCATAAAAAAAAATTTGTGACGGATAATTTGATATTATGGACTGTGGTTCTAACACTAATTAGTGACAGATTCTAATCTGTCACATGAAATTAATGATGCGATATTTCTGACGGATTTAGTGACAGAATTTTTTATCACTAATTTAACCATTAGTGACAGAATCAAGCTTTTAGTGTCGGATTTGTCCATCATTAATACAAATCTGTCACTAATATGCTTTTTTCTAGTAGTGACAATGATATGTTTGAGAGAGAGAGAGATGATAATAATATATGTTCCAGTCCCACTCAGGCTGATCCTGGGAGCAGTCCTTTCGTCTTTGAAGGTCAGGCTGAGGAAGGTATATTTCTTGTGCACAAATCTTGCAATAGCAGTTTCTAGATTGGTAATATCTGCATGGTGGCATAGAGATTTGCGTATTTTTGAAGTTGATTAAATAGACTTTTCATGAATTTTGAAAGTACAAGGAATGTCTCACAAATATTCCACAAAACAGTGACGAGTTTTCAATTATAAACTTTGACATGAACATGCAAACACAAAGTCATGAACCAGGAGGTTTTAGGGCCCGTTTGGATTTCAGTTAGTTAAAAATGAGTTTTGATAGAATTGGTTTTGTAACGTAGTTATGATAAAAATTGGTTTTGGACTAACGTGTTTATGTTTGGATGATTTATTTAAAAATTGATTTTGACAAAACTCATAATTTTCCTCTAAATTGAGTTTAAACTCTATCTCATGGTTAATTTAATTTATTTGGACTAAAATTTAACCTACATTTATTCAATTGAGAACATAATATATCTGATATAACATTTTCTTGCAGGTCATGATCTATAAAAATTAAAATTTTGAAGGAAAATTTTGGTTAATAGATAGGAAAAATTTTATGGAAATTTTATTTTCTCAATTTTTTTATTTTTTCTTATTTTTATTGGTATATTTTTATCTGAATTTAAAATAAATACAAATAGGAAGGGAGAAGGAGAACAGAAAAGCAACTTGATTCCCGCTTCTTCGCAAGCTCCGTTTTGCACAAAAAACAATTCTCCAACAGAAACGGGAAAACCCTCCAAACATACCCAAATTTTATCAAACCTTGGTTTTGACCCTAAACTAAGGTTTGTAAGTGGTTCCCAAACAGAGCCTTAGTTGAATTGAAATTGAAGGGCATAAATCCCAAACATGCTAGGAAATTTGCATTTTCCCCTTCTTTTTCATTTCCAATTTGAGATGAATATGCTGATATGGAAATAAGAGACGATTCCTTAAGTTGTAAAGAAGTTAAGAGTTAAATCAGGTGCAACCCCCACGTGTAACCTTGTATCCTGCGTCCGTCCCTTTGGATAATTCTAATGGAGTCTGTGTTGCAGTGTATCAGACACTCAAAGGTGATGAAGCTATTAGCTCAACGTGTCTCCATGCTAGCTCTTTTCCTTCTGTACTTTAGCTCATCGAGCTACCAGCTTTGCACACTTGAATACTATATATAGGCCATAATTAGCTCGAGAGAAAGATATTTGAGCGAATATGGCAATAGTTGACATGAGAGTTTTAGCTGTGTTTCTGTTCTGTTTCTTTCTGAGTATCCCTTCAGCCAGTGAAGCTGCAGGTAATTTCTACGATGACACAGATATCACTTGGGGGGACCATCGTGCAAAGATACTTGAAGGAGGGAAGCTTCTGACACTCTCTCTTGATGAGGCTTCTGGATCTGGATTCCAGTCCAAGAGAGAATATCTGTTTGGGAGATTTGACATGAAGATTAAGCTTGTCTCTGGGAATTCAGCTGGCACTGTCACTGCATACTATGTAACCAAAACAAAATCCTTTTTTTTTTCTTTTCTTTTCCGATATCTTATGAAATTTACAGTGTTGTTCGCTGAGCTTTTTTGATATATTTGACGTTAGTTATCTTCAGAAGGGCCGAACCATGACGAGGTAGATTCTGAGTTCTTGGGAAACCTCAGTGGACAGCCATACATAGTTCACACCAATGTTTACACTCAGGCAGAGGTTCCAGGGAGCAACAGTTTTATCTTTGGTTTGATCCAACCAAAAATTTTCACACTTATTCTATACTACGGAACCCTCAAAACATCATGTAAGGAAAATTGAAAAAAAAAAAAACATACAGCCCTCTTTATGCTCCATAAATATATTTCTAATTTTTTATTGCAAAAAAGATTTCGGATAGACTTCATTTGTCAATGATAGGTAAACTATAAAATCCTAAACAAATACATAAATAAGTTAAACATACTTTTTTAGTTAAACTCACCTTCATGCTTGTAGAGATATTTATTATTGACTTGGTTTATCAATCTTTAATAACTCAAATTTATTTCGCTATTATCAAAATTCAATTATTAGGACATACTCTTTAATCTCTCAAACATGCTATTTACATATTATTTTCAAATTTACTATCTCTATTATTCCCTTTATTTTACATATTTAATAAAAAACCATAATCCTACTCAATCTGGATTTTCTCATGAATTGGCTAGAGTTAACCTTGACAATTCAGATCTTAATATTTTTACAATTTTAAGATACTTTATTTTGAAATTATAATTAATATAACACAAATAAATATGATTCTTTAATAAGCCAAAAAAATATTTAAATTAAAAACAAAATATTAAAACTTAAATTTTTTAAATTACTTTTAAAGAATCTAAAGAAAATTTAATATAGAAGATTTTCATAGCACTCTATTGTCAATTTTGTGGCCAGCTTCCTGGTGGATGACATCCCCATTAGAGTCTTCAACAACTATGAAGCCAGAGGTGTTCCCTTCCCTGACAGAATCAATGAAGCTATACGCCAGTCTATGGAGTGCAGACCAGTGGACAACCAGAGGAGGGCTTGACAAAACCAGCTGGACTTGTGCTCCTTTCACGGCCTCCTTCAGGGACTTCAATGAGCCTGTGACTCGTCTAATACCTCACCTTCCCGTTCTTCTCATATGGTTCACATCACTAACAGTAGTAGACAGCTCCAAGGGCTAGACGCTAATGGCAGAAAACTACTCAGATGGGTACACAAGTATCACATGATTTATAACTTTTGCAAAAGATCTCAAGAGGTTTCCTCAAGGACGACCACGTGAGTGCAGGCTCTCTAGGTTCCTTTAGGGACAAGGAATAGCAGAACTGAGTCCCTGAGGTGTCCATTTCACTTGTATTTGTGTTCATATATCTAGATTGTTCATGTTCATGTTCATGTGTCCTTTATAAACTCAGTTTCAAGTTGAAGTTTATAAACAAAAATTCCAACCCGTAAAGATTCAAGTTAATAAAAGAACTGCACTCTGGCTCAACAGGTGTTTAGATCCAAACTCCATCACGTTAGGCATTTAACATTAAGTCAATCTAATAGACCAGACAATAAGTAGCATTTATAATTGCCAAGTGGGTACGAGAGTTAAGAAGGTTCTACTACTTGGCACCTTCTGGTACAGTGCTATCTTAGTTGATTCTGTACTTGAATTGAAAAATAAAGCAAGCTCAAAACATATATCGCCGGAAAGTGACAGGATCACTATCGAGCTTCTGGATGTACAACAAATGATTGATCCAGACTTAAGATTAAATGATTTACATTAAAAACAAAAAATTTCAATATAAAACATATTGGTTAAACTTCGCGGACCAAATGGCTTCATTCCCAATCCAAACCTTGAGTATATCAATCCATAATTCCAAGCACTTCAAGTGATAAATCTTTCTTGAATTGTGCTAGAGAACATAATCCTTGCAGCAAAACCATTATGTTTGCCAAACCTAATTCATGAAAAGATTTGGCGAAAGTCAACAAATTTAGAAAAACAAGGTAAGAAGGTGAGCACATCAAAGTAGTGATATCAGGGAAAATCAGACTCGGATTGCTTGCTGGACACTGTAGAGTCATATTGAGCAGAAAAATGGAACACTTAAATACATTACATCATAACGAAAAGATTTATCTATATTTGAAACATTTACCAAGTCAAGAATGATCATTTTGCAAACTTGAGCTTAACAATCCATTAGTTCAACACAGGATACATGATTATAAAGCATGGTATCCACGCAGATCTGTTTGTTTAAATATTTCATAGCAATAGCATGAACAAAATCACCTGATGACAAACTCTAAGTAATTAGTGTCTATTTAGAATTTAGAGTGTATTTGTAATTCTGTAGTTCTATTCTTTCAAAGCAATGCCAGCATCCTACACAAAATGCATAATCATGTATATATGCTACAGACCTTATAATTCAGTTTGGCATCTAGAGGAGGTTGTGGTAGAGTGAGACATGTTGACATACACACATTGACCAGTAAACTTAAACTTTTTTATGACAAAAATAGTTTATAGAGTTCGTTAAGCAAGTGGTCTGACCTTTCATTCACTTATTAAATACTTACATAATTTGAGAAATGCCAAGAAATTAAAAGTGAAAGTTGTAAGGCATTATTAGGCTAGATATGCCGTTATACATGTACTTGTTGACAGTGATATGATTCTATAGATAAATCGGTAAACATAAGTATACTTTATCATAATAACGTTAAATTACATTAAATTCAGTTAAAAAAGTGCACTTGGTTTGCAGTAGTCTAATTGAGATGAAGAAGGATTGGCTTGCTCAGGTTTCTAGCATAGTTGTTTACAAACACAGTATACAAACTTTACAAGACAATTATTGGATGAAAAATAGAGATTGAAAAAATTGGAGAGGTAGGCCTTTATCCTAACAATAACTATCCATGACCCATCAGGAAAACGAAAAAATGTGAATGGGGAAAGAGCAAGGGCAACAAGATACAGACAGAGGGCAGCAAGTAATTCTGTCAACCAGGCAAGAATGCTCTCTCATTTATGTACAGAACAGCTTGTAGCCAGTCTCTTCAAGCAAGAAAGAGGCATAGGAAAAGGGTACACAATAATGGCAGATGCAATGAGCACTTATATTAGCATGGTAATTTCAAAAACTAATTAAATCAATTGGTCAAAAGAGCCACACTGGTACTGAGAACTTAATAGCATTAGAAATAGCAAATAACAGAGGATTGTATATTTTAAGATCAAACCAAAATTGTTAACAGCTGAAGCTGCATCTTTCAAGATAGAATTGTCCAACTTAAAGACTTACAGATGCTGTAAAAATAGTGACACATCCATAAGAAATCTACCACCCAATTCATAAGATTGAATCAAATATACGTCACACAACAGTAACAGAACAGAACAAAGTCACAAAATAAAGTTATCACACTAGTTTTTCTTATCTCCAGAAAGAGCCCCAGGTTATCCAATTTCAAGTAAATACCTCAGTCTACAAGCACCCCACAGGAAAATATTTGAGTACCACTTTCGACAGCATTTTCCCTGTGTTATTTTATTTATCACAGTTTCCACAATTATTTGTTTTAACAAAATAAGAACAAAGTTGGCAAAGAAAAAAAAAAGAACAAAAAAATAAAAAGAAAAAACTTGTGTACAGAATAATAGCACAACTATTCGAACCAAAAGATCTCCTTTAGAAAGGAAGATTTGAACTCAGGACTTCTTTCTTAGACTCTGTAGTTACCACCAACTACATTATTGCCTAAAAGATTCATTTGGGATTATCTGAGAAGAAAAAGTCAAAAGATGATAATAAATGCAGCAGTGGTTTTGCTTCTCGTATCTTTCCATGCCAATTACTACACAAACATGATAAATTAAACAACTTTAGTATGGTCAAATAATTTGACGGCAGGACTGATAACAAATACATAAAGTTAGCATTCATGCAAGAGTTGTTTTAGTAGCACCAAACTTGTTACATTAGTAACATTGCCCATCTGCCTCAAGCGCTTAGAATGCTATTATTGATTATGAAAATTGTTTCAATAACCCCTAAGCATGATCTTTTACAACTTTTTTCATTAATTGATGGAAATATCGCATTTGACATGGCTCCACAGGCTCATAAGTTCTCAAAGGGCATTATTTTTCCTGTTTCACTGCATAGTTTAACAACATTATGAAATCATGAGAACTTGTGCCAAGATTTGCTCCATATTAAACATATAAATGAACCCATAGATGGCATTCACCAAACATAAAGGTAGCAACTTATATGATTCAACCAGGGCATGATTGAAACAGTGCAAGGCTTTGATAGCCATTAATGTAGGCCCTGAAGACAGTCCTCTCCAATACCAAAAGACAAGCCCATTGGGTGGGAGTGCCACATTATATCTTAATTGTTACCCATTGTGGGACATGTCAATATATAAATATTATTATCCTCAGCACTTTCTATCGCTTACCAGAGATTTCAATTGTATCAGATAGGGAATTTATCATTTCTCTCCCAGGCTAAATATCCAAATTATCTACTTGTGAAAAACAGTCTTCAAAATCCTTAGATTCAAAACTTTTTTCTTCCAACACCAGCATATTCACATCACAAATTAAGGTAACTCATCCCCATTTTGCCACTTCAGAGCAAAAGTAATGAGATTAAACAAGTGTTTAGCTCTATTATAAAAGAAACACTTGGACGTAGAAGTGCAGGTTCGGACAGCAAGAATGACAAAAGACACATAATCAATCATAAGCGAACCATCATATTAAACTCAGTCAACCATTGGTTTCAGAAATTTACTGGAGACCCACATCAGAAATGCCGGTCACAAAACAACGAGAGACACTTTAAGGTAACAGAACACGAGAAACAACGAACCAGAAACAAGGAAGAGGCGTAATAAAAATTAGAAAAAAATCAAAGGGGGAACTATTTTAAACGTCAGAAAAACCCTATCGGGCATAAACGAGGAGAATATTCTAAGCACAAGCTTACAACAGAAACCGTACAATACCCAATATAAAAATCGAAAGACGGTGGAGAAGTTGAGGAGAAAAAAAGATACCTTTTTAGAAGAAACCATATTTTAAGGAGGTAAATGAGCAGCAGATGAGAAACACCATGGGCAGGGTGGGGTTGGGATAGAGCTTCAGCGTACATCTACAAAAACCCTAAATGAGCATATAGAGGGAGAGAAGAGGGGAAGGTGAGAGAAGCAGTTCCAACACGGAGTTTATGGTACAGAAAGTGATTCGACTATTGGAGGAGGAGAGGAAGACGAGGGTTTAAGCCTGTGCAGAAGCTAAAAGGGTGAAAGGGATGGGGGAGGGGCCTAGGAGTGCACGAATCACGAGGGGGATGAGAGGGTGGTAGAGAGAGGATTTTGTTACATATTTCGTATCCGAGGTAACTTACTTGGTTTGAAAATGAAACCCCGCCCTGTGCTTCCCAACAGCGCCAACTTGTTTCTCCGTTTCTTTTGTCTGCCTCTGTCCCTGTTTCGCTCTTCCATTTCAAACCCCTCCCTTCCTCTCGCGCGTACTCTCCACTTCCCTATTTTGGACTCCGAATCCGGACCACTCATTCCTTTTCTCAATTAAAACCCCCTCGTTGGGTATTGAATTGGGCCCTGTTTCCTGTCCTGTATTAGGCCCATATAATGGCCCGGCAAAATCTCTCTCCAACCTTTTCTTCTAGATTTTTTTGGGCCAATTGGACTATGCATTCGAGCCCTGTGTCGCGCTTTGTATCATCTTCTTCTGAATACTAATTCCTGACATATTAAGTGCATGAGAGATTCAAATAGGTCAGAATTATGTTTCAGTGGGTGCATGAATCATCTCCACAATATCTTGTCCAACATACATATTCATGAGTATATATATGATTTGTCCTTAAAAAAAGGTATTTCAAAAATATTATATACTCCCTCCGGTTCCTATTATAAGATATTTTTAACTACCGCACGTGGATTAAGAAAAGTTAGTTAAAGTCTAAAATTGATGAAAAAAATTCTGATATTTTCATTTTACCCTTAAAGAGAGAATAAAAATATATTAAATTAATAATGATGGTAGGAGGAGAGAGAAATTAATTGAGACTTGTAATGAAAGCATTCAATGGGGGCAAAATTGAGACTAAAATTAAATTTATTACTTAACATCTTATATTTTGGACCAAATAAGTTTTCTAAATAACACACTATAATAGGGACTGGAGGGAGTATATGACAATAATAAATGCAACATGTATTTAATTATAAGAAAGCATATATATATATATATATATATACACACACATATATGCAGTGACATGCACATGGGGCGAGCAGGGGTCGCCCACATGCTTTCAAATTTTTTATAAATTTCCTTTAGTTCTATTTGTCAAAAAAAGCTAAAATTACATTTAATTTTCCTATATTTTATGTAATTTGAAATTTCACCCTTCATGATACTCTAGATCCGTTACTGCATATAGGTAAAAGGGAATAGGGACAATCATATTTTACCATTCATTACTTTTAAAAGAACGAATACATAAATGTTCAACAATCATTATATATATATATATATAATAACATGACATATTTGTTAACTAAAGGGTCATTGACTGCCACACTACAAAACTTTATGTAAAATATTAAATAAATATTACCAAAACAAAATGTTATGTTTTTCGAAAGATACAATCTATTTCAATAATTTATACATTTTAAAAGAATTAGTTTTCATTTATTAGTTAGGAGATAATTTTGGTTAGTTTTCACTTATTAGTTAAGGAATAACTTTGGTGCTTATTAAAAAAAAAAGATCATGTTATACTCTTTTTTTATTCATATAGGATGAATATCCATATATGTGGCTATTTGCATATAAAATAAAATATATAGCAGCAATATAGACATACAATGAAGTTATAATCTGTATTATTAACAAATTATAAATAGTATAATCTATTTCCTAAACTTACACCAAAAAATATATTTAATTTTTTGATAATTTATTATTAAAAAAACTTAAAATTCATACTCGAGTGTACTTTTCTTATTACACTAATCTTCATAGTTCATACCACTGAGTCTGAGTGGTTTTCTGATAAAATTTCAGCAAGGCATTTTATTTAATGAGTATTTAAGGAGTTAGTACTCTTGCAAACTTACAAATAAATATAAGTAGAAATGCCAGTTATACATAAGTTAGTCAATATACTTGAAAAATATATTACATATACAAAAGCAAGAAAATGCCGACACTGGCATGAGAATCAATGTTATACTTAGCAATTAATTTCCTCAATTTTTCTTGCTTTCCAATATGATCTTAAGTTGTGGTTCTGCAATGATCTCTAAATTGTGCCTTATATATTCAATTCTAGGCAAGATACCCATGACATTTGTAAGCATCAAGACAAAAGAAAGTGAAGCAAGGGAGTAAATTATTAAGTAGACCTTTTTTGGTTCACTCTTCACGGCCAACATGTGATTAAGATGATCAATTAGTCACAGGATGAAATGGAAAAAAGATCTAACTCCGTCTGACGTGGCAACTTCTAGGAAGAGTACTGTAGAGGGCATATGCCTTCTTGACCAGGCCATGCAGGTCACAATACTTTCACTACAAAAAAATGCTCATTTAGTTACGAATTTTAGAGGCGAATTAAAATCTGTCACTATTAGAGATGAAAATAGAGACGGATGACGAATTTTTTTAGCAAAATAACTTTCTTTCATATTAAAAATAATGAAAAAGTATTAGAGACGGAGTTTGAGACGGGTATATATCGTTTCTAATAAAATTTGTCTCTATATCCGTATCTAATAATATGATAGAGACAGACTTAGTAACAACTAATTTTTCATCGCTAAAATAAAAAAGTCCGTCTCTAAAAATATCCTATTATTTCTTGAAAATTCTTTAACATTTAGAGATGAATTTTGTGACGGATGTTTTTAATTTATTGTGATGGATAAAAATCTGTCACTAACCTATCTCTATTTTTTTTAGATGGATTTAGATACGTATTTTTAGTGAATGCAACAATAAATATCTTACCCTAAATTCGTCTCTAATATCTATTTAGAGATGAACTTGGAGACGCATTTGTAATGAACGCAGCAACGGGTGCCTTGTCTGTTTCTAAATTAGTCTCTAATTCACATTTAGAGACGGATTTAGATATGAATTTTTTTTTAAATTACTTCAATTTTATATAGTATTATTTTTTAATATTGTAATATGTTAATTTAAATTTTGAGAGATATTTTCAAATTTTGGTATTTTTTAAATATTATAGTATGTTAAATGGACCAAACTCATGAGTTAACTAATTTAAGTTAAGTGAATTATATTTCTAATCATATTAAAAGACATTTCAAAAAGCGATCTTAAACTAAACTATAAGAATCCTAAAACCTAATGTTTCTTTTATTTTTTTAGGAGCATGCTTGGTAGTTGATGGAAGAAAATCGAGAAATTGAGAATGTAGGATGAGAATGAAAAAGAAGAAATGAAGGAAAGAGGAGATATATAGAGAACTTTAAGATTAGAAATAGTAAAATGAAATTAAAGGAAGCGTTGAAGTTTTAAGAAATTTTAGACTAAAAGAGAACGTAAGCAATTTTATCATAGATGACATTTAATTGTCCTAGTAATTAACAAATATCTAGAATCAATTAATATTAAACAATATTTTTTATTTAATTAGTAATCCATATGTTGATAAATTTTTTATATTGGATATGTTTGTAGAATTGATTTAAAAAAAAGTTTATCTTTAATAATATCATTTGGTTTAAAATATCTAAGTAGATTATCTTAATTTTATTAATTTATTTTACTTTGAATTAATAAGTTAATTTTTAATTCTATTTCATGATAATAATTTCAAAAAATTGTGACAACAATAAATTTATTATAAACTTATTAATCATTAATTCTTTCTAAATCAACTTTCTTTTGAGAATTTACATTTACATTTTAAAATTAAAGTTAAAAGTAATAATGATACTAAAAAATAAATCAAATCAAAAGCAAATAAAATTTCAATCCTTTTTCATTAGGAATCCATAATTAAATTTATGGTATAAATAATAAAAAGATATGTTCCTTTCTAAATTTAAAATGGATATATATAATACTTAATCAAGACTTTGGGTTAAATCATGGACTGACATAAAACTCGATCATATCTGGTTCCCTCTCACCTCTAATATATATTAAGTATATATATAATATAATTTATTAAATAATATAAAATACGATATATATATATATATATTATATGATATGACTATGCAAAAAATAACATAATAAAATATTAAAACATATGGATCATAAACATAATATATATAATTATTTTTATTTACAAATAAAAATTAAATTTAAAAGTCGGCTAGGAAAATAATTTTTTTCTTTCCAAAGAAAAACAAATATATTTATAGGAAAATTATTTAAGATCTAAACAAAATAATATAAATATTCATATAAATATAAATATATATAAATAAAATATTTTATGATATTAATAATTGAATATAAAACATATGTGTATTTTTTAATAATATATTGACTTATAAATATATATGTTTATATATTAGTATGTAGATAAATAATATATATTTAATATTACATATAGAGGCTGCAGAAACATTTCAGTTCAACTGGTAACATGATGACTACAAAGGTATTAGAAGTAAGTCAGGTCATGACTTCGAACCTGATAATTATATTTTATTTTTATTATTTTATATGATTATTTTTAACAATTTTGGTAATAAATTTTGATTGAGATTAGAGATGAATTTGTTTTATTTAGAGACGGAATAAATCTGTCTCTAAATAGAGACGGATGAGTTAATCCCTCTCTAATTATTTAGCGACGCCACTTTTAGAGACGACTTAAATGTTGTCTCTAAATTCGTCTCTAATAGATTAGAGATGGATTTTGAGTTATTTAGTGACAGATTTTGGCTATCTCTAAATACCTCTTTTTTTGTAGTGTTTGTCTCTTATCCATGTACAAATCCTTCCCATCTTATTTTTATTGGCATTTTTCTATAAAACCCCCAACTATTAGGCATATATTATTTTCAAATCTGGCATAGTGTGTGATCTTCTGCTGGCCTCTCATTTTCTTCTCTTCAATAGGGTTCACCAAAGTTAAGTTTAACCTACAGTGAAGAGAACTTGAGACTTACAAAGAATTAATGTGGGAAATCAGAGGATGGTTTAAAGCTGTTTAAAATGACATATATAGAAATTAAGAGCAATATTAATTGTTAACTCTAAAGGTTGACCTTTTAAGCAAAGGCCGACAAAATGACCTTATATATGTAAAGGCAGTAACTGGTAAACACCTAAGAAGAAGATTAATTATATATATAGGGATGGAGCTACAAATTGAAACAACAATAAAATGTTGAAGCAAAAATGATTATATATATATATATATGTGTGTGTGTGTGTGCATATCTTAAGAATGAGGGAAAAGAAATGATGAGTTCAAATGAAATTGTTTTAGCATAAATAAAACGTGAGTGTATTTTGCCAAACTGTTTTCAATAGCTTGAACAAAATAAGAAAGACTAATTAAGATTACTAATTACACAGTATAGTGCCCGAAAATAAAGAGATGAAGCCATTAATGTTGAGTTGATCATGATTTCTTTAAATCCACAACTAACAAGTTTATAGTCAGTGTGCTTTAAATTTTTAAATAAAAGGGATTATCATAATATCTTGATGAAAGTTAAATTAATCCTGCGATGGTGTCTTGTTTATATATGTTGAGCCATTTGGCAGGCATGGCTTTCATGAAAAATTGAATAACGGAGTATTCTTTAATCCAAACAAATAGAAGCTTAATCTAATGGTAGTCATATTTTTATGCCTTAATCCAAACACAAAGTTAATACTCCTTCATTCTTAATATAGTACCCTTTTAACTGAATCACACGGATTAAAAATTAATTAACTACATTAATCTTTTAAAAAATCATATTGTTCTTTTCAAAATTACTCTTATTAAATTTCTTTCTCTATTTCTCTCATGAATTAAATGAATACTTTTTATAATATATAATAAATATTATCTTTTATTATTATGAGAATGATTGCATATTTATTTAGGACAATAAAAAGTAATAGTTTTTAATAAATAGCAATGTTTTGGAGATGATGATGCGGAGACACGTGGAATTCTTGAAATTTTTTCGGTCAAAATAAATTCATCAAGTACAAGACTTGTTGAATGTAGCAAAGGAAATAAATGACGAGGCAAAATACGGAGGTTAGAATCATATCAATCCTACGGTGTACAACACAAATTGAGAGCTCAGTAGAGTAGCCTATCCATCATGTGTAATGGACTCATTTGTTTGGTATAGCCTTAAAAGAAGGATTCCTTTTTCTATATAGCGCGCAGATCAAATATATAATATCTATCACGTCACTATGATCATTATTTAACAGTATTTTTGATTTTTTATTAAATGTAAAAGACGTCATTTATATCCACAAAATCATTTTTTTATTCTATAAATATTATGTAATCTGAAGAATGAGTTGTTGAGTAATAAATAATGCAATGTAGTGACTCTATGTTTTAAGGAATTCAGTACTCTTGCAAGCTTACAAATAAATATAATTATAAAGATGTAAAATCCATAAAATATTCCCGTTTTCAATACTCGCTGCCAATTCGAACTCGCAATTTGAATAGCAAAATAAGCTACACAATATTGATGATGTACGACACCGTTAACGATCATCCGTGCCACTTATGGCCAAGTTGGGTGCCATGCCTATACTGCTGCGGAACTTAGGGCTGGATCTCATGGCATTAAGCTTTGCTAGGCCAAGGGATTCAGAAGGATTGTTGTTTGTAGTGATTCTATAGAAGCCATTAATTAACCTTATAACTCTTGGCAATAATCATGATCAAGCATATGTTTAGGGAAGTTAATGAATGTGTTCAATGGTTGATCTACATTGTTGGGTGAGGGTTAGTTGACACCCCTCAATCCGGGGAAATTACATATTATACCCATAAATTTTAGTTATTTGATCTCATTGATTATAATATTTTAACTCCCATTAGACTTAAGTATTGAATATATTTAGGCTTTTTTTTATACATGATACCCAACTTTTGTGAAGATTTTATTAAGTTCAATAAAAATAAAGTCAAAGTAATATGTGAAATGAGGATCCGACTAATTCAAACCCTCAAATAATTTTTATAAATAAATGTTATTTTATTTTTCTAAAACTCTTATTAACAAGTATGGGAGTTAAAAAACTACCAAGCTAAATCCCCTTTAAACTAAATTGTTTTCACTGACTTAGGATCCTAGGTCTATCACTGATTGTGTTAATTGGCTTGCTCATCAAACACATAATATCAGTAGCGATTTTCTTGTTATTAATCAGTCTCGACAAAAATAGGGGGAAGAAAGTAGCTCTTAGAGCCAATATTTATGTAATTTCATAGGATGATCCCAGCCTTTTTCTTAAAAAAAAAATCCAAATATACTAATTAAGTAATTATTAATAATGTAAATTCTACTTCCAGAACCCTTCAATAAGTTTCTTGGATGAGCAATAAAACAATTAATTAGCAGTTCCACGAAAAAGAAATCAGCAAACATTGGGTTAATTTAGAACCTACAAATAAAACTTTGAAACATGTGGGCAACTTCCATCCAAATATTATTAGTCGAAATTCAAGCTCTTAATGTGATTTATCTTTCATCCATAAATTTAGAATCATTGACCTTGTTCAAGGATAATCAAATTTTATGAATATATTAATGTGTGTGTGTGTGTGTGGGGTTACATAAGGGAAAACAAGAACAATCAAAGACTTATCTTGGAAAAGGGACTCAACAAGATCAGCGTTCAACAAACTGTATATGGCTGATGGAGGAGAATGAAAAACATGCAAGCCTCAAGAGATGACGCCAAGTTTGCCATGTCAACCATATATATTGATATATAATTAGTTAAGGCGTAAATAACCTGTTGATTTATTATTATGGAAGAGAAGTGAAAATTAATTAATTAATACATGTTTTAAAGAATTTTTTGCATATATATATACACACACATATCTAGCTAATAAATGCATATAGATTTTCTACTTATTTAATTAATAAATGTATTGTTTGTATTTAAAGAGACAGAAAAAGAATAAGTAGTGCATGGTATATGTTTTTACTGCATGTCTTGTGTCATCATCTCTCTTAAGAGTGTGTTTGGATTAGATTAT
The DNA here is from genome assembly GCA_026686845.1 of Adenanthera pavonina. Taxonomy (NCBI): domain Eukaryota; kingdom Viridiplantae; phylum Streptophyta; class Magnoliopsida; order Fabales; family Fabaceae; genus Adenanthera; species Adenanthera pavonina. The sequence goes on along the minus strand of JAIVEN010000002.1, from coordinate 17,642,198 downwards.
GTATAAGTGATTATGAGGATAAGTAATTATTTATAAGTGATTATGAAAATAAATGATTATGTCAAAAGTAATTTGTGTTTGGCTATTTTTACCTCATAAGTGATTTTGAGAAAAGAAATGTGTTTGGATATTGGAGTTTAAGTGATTATTGGGTGGATATTGAAAAGAAAAAATGAAATAAGTGATTATGGGAGAATAAGTGATTATCATAAGCTGAAAAAATCAGCTTCTTCCATAAGCACTCATTTGAGGCATAAGTGCTTATTAAAAAGCCGTTTCTGTTTGGCAATTCCACCACATAAGTACTTATGGAGCCCATAAGTGCTTATTTTTGTCAATCCAAACAGCTATAAGTAGATATGAAAAGATACGATAGTACCATATAGCTAATCTCCTTAATTGCCTCCTTATTTTATGAAAAAGAAACCTCTTCTTTTTTTTTTTTTTGCCCAGCGAGAAATTCTATTATTTATTCAAGAAAAAATAAAAATCATCTGGAAGGACTTTAGTCCATATATATATTATTTTTGAAAAATAATCTTTCTCCTATTTTTAAATGTAAAATCATGCATATATACCCAGATTAGATTAAGTCCATAACAGAGAACCCCAAGAGGATTCCCAGCCATCCATCTCTTCGCCACTGTTCTCGATCCGATGTTGTTATATAAGTTCTCTTCCTACCAGACACATGCATCATCATCATGCTACGTTTCTTTCTCTCTTCTCCGTCATTATCGTTTCAACTCTTTCCTCAACCTTTCTTTCTTATCTTTTGTTATTCGCTTCACAAGATTCTTAGGCCTAACAAAAGAAAAATAGTCTTCCACTCACAATAAAAGAAAGTTCATAACGCAGAAAAAGTTTTGAATCGCTGGCCCAAGGCAGCCATGCCAGAAAAAACAGATTCATCAACCAAGCAGAAAGTTCCATTTCTCAAGCTCTTTACTTTCGCGGACCGTCGCGACGTGACGCTGATGATCATAGGCATGATCTGTGCGTTGGCTAATGGGTTAACTCAGCCTCTCATGACGCTGATTTTTGGGAAGCTCATCAACACTTTTGGTTCCGCTGATCCAGCGCACATTGTGCATAAAGTTTCCAAGGTACATACACATGTTGCCGGGGATTGCTGTAATCAATACTCAATATTGCTTTCCTATTTCTGGATTTGACGATCCCACATGGAGAACGTACAGCTTCTAAGCTGTATGATGAAAAGAGAGTTTTGGCTTGCCACGTCAGTTTTAGAGGGAAGGGTTTTCTTTAATTATTAGGCTCAAAGACTGGATCTCTTTTTCTTTCTTTAATAATGATTTCCTTGTCCTCATGAAATTTTATGCGAGAAAAGAAAACTAACCAGTGTCTGTTACATGAGTACAGGTTGTATTACTCTTCCTATACCTGGCTATTGGTTCTGGCATTGCTTCATTTCTCCGTAAGATCCCTGATTCCTCATTCTTTTATTTCTAATACGTTGATTCTTTGCTTGTTAGAAGTCATAGAAATTTATTTATCTCATAGACGTAAATATACTAAGGAAGGGAGGGTATGCAACATTGTTTAACTTTCCAATTTGTAAATGAACAAGGGACAGTCACTTCAAATTGTAATTTACATAACGAATTGGTAATGTTGCACTGTGTTTGTCATGCGTGTCAGCATCTCGTGGTTCTTTAATTTGATGATTTATATCGAGAAAAACAAATATATAAAAATCCATAGAAAAATAAATAATAAGTGCAGTAACGAGTGCAGAGAAGTAAAAGAGGGTGTTTACCCTCACCGTTCAATTTTTCGTTTAAAATACTTTTATTTGTAAGATAATTTGGAAATAGCAATTGTAGTCCCCACTTTAGATTTAACTTGCAATTTCGCCCTCAAATTATATAATCTTAGATTCGTTCTTGAGGGTAAAAGTAAAATATGCGTTATACAGACCGCCACATAATATTTTTTATCATTTTTCTCTCAAGTGCATAAATGTAGAGATCCAGTTCAATCTTTTTTATATTTTGAGCTATCTATCATTAATGGCTTCCCTTAAGTACTTCAGTATTGCCATTTGGTTCACATAGTACTACTTTTAGCCTTTTTTCCCTTTATTTTGAAGACAAATACAGAATTCTGAGAGTCATTCTGTTATATATGCCACAGAGGTAGCTAGTTGGATGGTGACAGGAGAAAGACAAGCAACAAGGATCCGTGGCTTGTACTTGAAAACAATATTAAGACAGGACATTGCCTTCTTCGACACTGAAACAACCACAGGGGAGGTCATTGGTAGGATGTCTGGTGATACCATTCTCATTCAAGATGCCATGGGAGAAAAGGTAAGCCTCCTTTCTTGTATTGAAATTAATCCCCATAATAAAGTTCTTGATCTTGCACGTATTGTAGTAGTCACTTATTCTAGTTTTTCTATATTGTGTCCGTTACTTTTTCTAGATTAATGGAAACCATGGATCAGTGGCCTGATTCAAATGGAACTGACTGATAAGAAGTTTATGACAGGTGGGGAAATTTTTACAACTTTCTTCAAATTTTGTTGGTGCTTTTGTGGTTGCCTTTGCAAAGGGATGGCTTCTCGCTCTGGTTTTGCTTTCATGCGTTCCTTGTGTTGTCGTTGCTGGTGGAGTCATGTCAATGTTTATGGCAAAAATGTCAAGTAAAGGACAACTTGCTTATGCAGAAGCAGGAAATGTTGTAGAACAAACCGTTGGAGCCATTAGAACAGTAAGACAAAGGAAACCTCATATAAGTTTCCGAGTTGCTTGGAAATATTATAGTCCTTGACTTGTTTGTTGAAATTGATCCAGGTTGCCTCTTTCACTGGGGAGAAGAAAGCAGTAGAAAAGTATAATATCAAGTTGAAAGATGCCTATAGAACAATGGTTAAACAAGGGATGGCCTCAGGGCTTGGATTTGGAGTTGTCCTGTTTATCATCTTCAGTACCTATGGACTTGCAATATGGTATGGAGCCAAACTGGTCATTGAGAAAGGGTACAATGGTGGCACTGTCATCACTATAATTATCGCGCTTATGACAGGTGGAATTTGAGTGAGACAAACTATTTGATTGTAAAACAAAACTTGAATAAAGTTATTTAGCTGTTTACCATTAGGCTCATCAATATAAAAATATAGTTATTGGAAAACTCAGTAGCAAACATCTAATACTCTGATGTCTTAGACTCCTCATTAAGCTTTTATTATGCAACATAACCTTATTTTCCTTTCTTACGTCTTTATTATCTTGTTGAACCAGGGCACTGGGACAGACATCTCCATGTCTTAATGCCTTTGCAGCAGGTCAAGCTGCGGCATACAAGATGTTTGAGACTATTAAAAGAAAACCCAAAATTGATGCTTATGACACTAATGGGATTGTCTTGGAGGACATAAAAGGAGATATTGAACTTAAAGATGTTCATTTCAGATACCCTGCGAGGCCAGATGTTCAGGTTTTTGCTGGATTCTCACTGTATGTTCCAAGTGGCACAACTACAGCTTTAGTGGGTCAAAGTGGAAGTGGAAAGTCAACTGTAATAGGTTTATTAGAAAGATTCTATGATCCTGATGCTGGTGAAGTACATATAGATGGTGTTAATTTGAAGAACTTCAAACTTAGATGGATAAGAGAAAAGATTGGACTTGTTAGTCAGGAGCCAAACTTATTTACGGGTACCATCAAAGAAAACATAGCATATGGTAAGGATAATGCAACTGATGAGGAAATAACTGCAGCAACAAAGCTTGCCAATGCTGCAAAATTTATCGACAAAATGCCAAAGGTAAATCACATTCTTTAGCTTTAATGATAAATGCACAATCTTGTAATCTAGGAGCATAATTACTTTACTTGGTTATCATATTTGTTTTATGCTCTTTGCAGGGCCTTGACACCATGGTAGGGGAGCATGGAACTCAACTTTCAGGGGGACAAAAGCAAAGGATTGCCATTGCAAGAGCGATTCTGAAGAACCCTAAAATCCTCCTTCTTGATGAAGCAACAAGCGCTCTGGATGCTGAATCTGAACATATTGTTCAAGATGCATTGGTAAATGTCATGTTAAACAGGACCACCGTGGTTGTTGCTCATCGTTTGACAACTGTTAGAAATGCCGATGCCATAGCAGTGGTGAATCAAGGGAAAATAGTGGAAAAAGGTTACACTTTTACCATTTTTATATTTCCATGACCTTTGCTACATTTCATTGTTAAAATCATCAGACTCACAATATTATGTTTCAACTTTGCCAATTTTCTTTTATTCGCAGGAACTCATGATGAGTTAATCAGGATTCCTGATGGTGCGTATTATCAACTTGTTCGTCTCCAAGAAGGTGCTAAAGAAGCCGAAGTTGGAGAAAAGTCTGAAACAGATAAGGCTTCTACCAGTAAGATAGACAAAGACACGTCTACTTCTGAGAGCCAAAGAACATCAATAAGCAGAAGTTTATCAGGAAGGCAATATTCTCACAAACAGAGCTTTGGTCTTGCTAGTCTAACTAACATATTTCCTTCTGGAAAAGGAGGTGATGATCTTGAAAAAACCGAATCCGGTAGTGCCAAGCGGCGAGAGGTGTCCATTATGCGTTTGGCCTATTTGAACAAACCTGAGATTCCTGTAATATTGCTTGGAGCTGTTGTTGCTGCAATACAGGGCCTTGTTTTCCCTATATTTGGCCTCCTACTTTCATCAGCTATTAAAACGTTATATAAACCTCCACATCAAATGAGGAAAGAATCCAGGTTTTGGGGACTTCTGTATGTGATTTTGGGTATAGTTACTTTGGTGACTCTCCCGTTACAAAATTACTTCTTTGGAGTTGCTGGTGGAAAATTAATAGAACGAATCCGTTCTTTGACATTTGAGAAGGTTGTGCACCAAGAAATCAGTTGGTTTGATGATCCTGCAAATTCAAGGTAAATTATTATATGAATTAGTATGCTTTAATTTCTTTCATTCGTCAAACTCAGATGTGTATCACCTTCCAGTGGCGCACTTGGCGCAAGGTTATCCACAGATGCTTCAACAGTGAGAAGTCTTGTCGGTGACACCTTGGCCCTCATTGTGCAGAATATAGCAACAATAACAACTGGCCTCCTTATAGCATTTATTTCTAATTGGAGACTCTCTTTAGTAGTTCTCGCTGTGTCACCTCTGGTTCTTATGCAAGGATTATTTCAGATGAGGTTTATGAAAGGGTTTAGTGCAGATGCTAAGGTTAGCCTTCTTGCTTACTATGTTGCCAATCAAATCCCAAGGATTTTATTTTGGACTCTAATTGTTTTGTTTTGCATGTTGTAGTTGATGTATGAAGAGGCCAGTCAGGTGGCAAATGATGCAGTTAGTAGCATTAGAACCGTTGCATCATTCTGTGCCGAACCAAAGGTCATGGACATGTATAGGAAGAAATGTGAAGGACCAGAAGAGCAAGGCATTCGACTAGGCCTTGTCAGTGGTGCAGGTTTTGGTTTCTCTTTCTTTGCTTTATACTGCACCAATGCTCTATGTTTCTACGTGGGATCCATCTTTATAAAGAAAGGGTATGCAAATTTTGGAGAGGTTTTCAAGGTATATCCCTCGTGCACTGTCTCTACATTTGTTTTTTGTTACTTTTGATGTGGTTCTTACCATACGTTTCTTGTAGGTCTTCTTTGCTTTGACAATTACAGCAATAGGAGTTTCCCAGTCCAGTGCCTTGGCACCAGACACCGGCAAGGCCAAGGACTCCGCAGCTTCAATATTCGAAATTCTGGACAGTAAACCTAGCATTGACTCTAGTAGCGACCAGGGCATGACATTAGAATCTGTAAATGGTGATATTGAATTCAGAAATGTTAGCTTCAGATACCCAACAAGGCCTGATATTCAAATTTTCAGGGATTTGAACCTGGTCATACCCTCTGGAAAGGTATTCAGTATGATTCTAAGCTTTTTTATATTGAATGAATCACTTTCTCGAGACTCCTACCATGATGTGCTTGCATTCCTTGTATCTTTCTCTAGACTGTTGCTTTGGTAGGAGAAAGTGGCAGTGGAAAATCAACAGTTATAAGTCACCTAGAGAGATTTTATGACCCTGATTCTGGAGTCGTACTGCTGGACGGAATCGATCTTAAGAAGTTCAGGCTAAGCTGGTTGAGACAGCAAATGGGTTTGGTCAGTCAAGAGCCCATTCTTTTCAATGAAACCATCCGTGACAACATAGCTTATGGCAAAATACGAGGTGCTAATGAAGAAGAGATAGTTGCAGCAGCTAAAGCAGCCAATGCACACAAGTTCATAAGTTCTCTTCCACAAGGGTTTGACACGTTTGTTGGGGAAAGAGGCACACAATTGTCAGGAGGGCAAAAGCAGAGGATAGCCATTGCAAGAGCCATACTGAAGAACCCTAAAATCCTCCTGCTTGATGAAGCCACCAGTGCGTTAGATGCAGAGTCAGAGCGTATTGTTCAAGAAGCTTTAGACAATGTTATGGTGAACAGAACTACTGTGGTGGTAGCTCATCGTCTCTCAACAATTAAAAATGCTGATATTATAGCAGTGGTGAAGAATGGAGTGATTGCTGAGAAGGGAAGACATGAAGACTTGATGAAGATTAATGATGGTGTTTATGCTTCATTGGTAGCTCTCCATATGACAGGACAGCATCATAACAATAAAATGGTAGAAAACGATACCATTAAATAATGGCACTAAAAACATGATACTCATTGTATGTGTAGAAGCGGATTCTAATTTCATTTATATAATGAGGGGGTCGTTAGTTTTAAGTGCCATGTTATAGGCCATTGACTAATGGCCCGTTTGATTTTTTTTTTTGTAAATGAAACTGTACTTTTTAACCATCATTTTCTCCTTTTTTATCCAAACAGCTTTTTCAGTAAACTTCTCTACTTTTATCCAAACTTCATTTTTGTAAACTGTGGTTATTTTAAAAGTACTTTTATAAAAAGACAAACCAAACGGGCACTAATTTTTTTTAACATTGAAACCAACATGACATCATCAATCGAATAATTCTTTTTCATGTAAAATGGATCGAGGGCTCACTTCCTAATTTAACATAAAAAAATTACGGAGTTAGGGACAAGGGTCCCAAAATAATTCGGAACCTTTTCCCTAATGGAATGATGTAACTTGGCTCCTCCATTACACATTTATGTACACATGCATACACAGTCAATATTCTAATAATGCTCAGATTCAAACAAACGTAAATTAGGAAAATTTAAAAAGAAAAAAATAAAACAAACTAACTTATATATATATATTTATACTGTTGACGCAGCTCAAAGTAAACTTTGTTTCTTTTTTATAGATATATCATGAACTTTTGCAATGGAATTGCTTTTCCATTAAAAAATACACACACATATATACATGTGTGTGTGTGTATCTTGAACTTTGAACTTGACTTAAAAGCATACTCTTAATTGCCGGGCGCGTTTTTTCTTTTAGGTATATTAGACAATATTACAAATATCTTTCTCAAAACAATGTATAAAAGCCAAGCCATTCAATAAGGTAATTTAAGAAGGGAAGTAATTGCAAAGAGTCTTTTTTTTTTCCTTACACCAAAATTATACTCAACTAATCCTGGAAAACTAATTGCAAGAGGTATTTTAATTTTTTATTAATAAATTAGTTATCATTAAGTGTTTAATTTAACTGGTAAGGGTTGTAGAACTGTTACTTAAAAGGATCTTTTTCGACTTAATTTGAATTAGTGTAAATTAATACATAAAATAAAAAATCTATTTCCTTTGAAAATGTACCATTTTTTTAATACAAATTTTTATTCTATTATGTTACTATTTATGAAGCATCCAACTAAAGTATGGCCTTAATTAAAATATTGCCAAATGATGAAAAATATAAAAACTTCTTTGAATAATTATTGACTCTCACACAAAAAATATAATATTTTTTACCAAAAAATATAATAGTGTTTAGATAATTTTTTTTTTTTGGGCCAACATGTTAAGAACATAGATATATGAAGTGTATATGATGAATTAGCTATAACTATAATTAACTTTTATTTGAAAAAAAAAACTACAATTAACTAGAAGTGCCGCTGCACGCCTGCACGTGTTTTTCTGCGAGATTAACCAACAGTCAAAACTTCAAAAGTCATGGCAAATGGTGACCAAAAAAAAAAAAACAAACCGACAGTCAAAAGTCATATAGTGTGTATATATATATATATATATATATAAAATAAAAAATAATTCATCTGCAATGATGTATCAAAATTTTTATTATATACTCACTTAATAAATAAGTGAGACAAACGCTATTTTTTAGTTATTATGATTAGAGTATCAAGGCTCTTTTAAAATTATATTAATCAATTTATATTTTTGAGAAAATTCTTGCAAAATTTGGTCTTGCTAAATTCTATTAACTTTCTAAAAATATGGAGAAGTGAAACTTTTTATATATGAATATAAATCTTATGGTCAATGGTATTCTTTTTCATCTTCCTCTTCTTATGCCAGTATTCCAACTGAAACCCTGTGAGATAACCTCAAAGGCTCACCACCAAGGTGAAATTAGGGGTGTTCACGGGCCGGTCCGGGCCGGGCATCACCTTAGCCCGGTGTCCAGCCCGGAACACCCCCAGGCCGAGAAAATCGGCCCGCGGCCCGGCCTGGCCAGATAAGGCCCGTTCCTTCACCGGGCCAGGGCCGGGCCGGGTTTGGTCCGGTTTTTAAAAAAATATTAAAAAATAAATAAATAATAAGTAAATTTAATTTTTTAATAAAAATATAATTAGTTTAATTTAAAATATATTCTTATAGGAAATAATATTAGGTTAAAAAGTAACATTTATCAAAATTATAAATACTTAACAATTATACATTATTTATTTTATATAATATTAAGCCATGAAATAAATTTAAAATTTGAAATAAAATTAAAAATTGGAATAATAAAATGTATCTATTATAATTATAAAATTAACTTATTATATGAGGCATATGAAGGAAAAACAATTATATAAAATTATTCAATATTTTTAACAAATGAAGAAAAATGAGAAAATTAAAAAAAAATATATATATATATACCGGGCCGGGCCGAGACGGGCATGTGACTTGCCCGAGGCCCGGCCCGGCCCGGTGATATTTTTGGCCCGGTCCCCTTCCACTTTGCGGTTTTTACTTTTTGGCCCGGCCCGGCCCGAAATGACCGGGCCACTCTGGGCCTTCGGGCCCAATGCACAGCCCTAGCTGAAATAGGTCAGTTTTCCACTTGGATTACTTTGTCTAAATAGATCCAATTATAGAAAATAAAATAAAATATTAAATTGATAAGATTTCCTTCCATTTTTGTTTTAAAAAATGGATTAAGAAAAATTTCATCCAAATTCTGTTTTTAGATAACGAATTTGTCTCTCTTCCTCGTCGTGGAGGTTAAAACCAGGAAGTAGGAACCACTGGTATCTCATAAATCATGACAAAAAATACTGAGTTGGCATATTGCAGACCTCTCACTTTTCTTTTCTCCTATCTTTCTTCTTCTGCTACGCCATTAACTTCTGGAAAATTAACAAACAAATTCATCAAAATCACAAAAGCCAAAAAAATAAAAATAAAAATAAAAATAAAAATTCCCTCATCCTGTCATTATTCATTCCCATTCCCCCCATCTTGTGAATAGATTCTCAAGTTTGAAACTTTAACGCAATCCCATCACTTCTTCCTCCTCTCGCTGCATTTATCATTTACTCAAACAAGCGTTTCCACGGTAGGAAATGCACTCACTCAATGACCCAACGGTGTGGCTCTTGAAATTCCAGGAAAACTTCTTTCTATAGATCCCAATCTTTTTGAATCATTGGCTTGACTAGTCTCTATCTTAATCTCATTCTCTCCGACACGAAAAGTGAGAGGGACGTTCAGGTGTTCGAGCATTGAGACGGAGGGGAAACACCCCACGATCTGTTGCGTCTCTTTTTCTACCTAACAAACATGCCATCAGGTGCTAAGAGGAGAAAAGCTGCCAGGAAAAAGAAAGTAAAGGAAGCTAACATATACCCATCAAGTGACGCCCAACAAGGTACCTTACCCTGCATTTGATAGTGCAAAACTTCATTCACGCATGCACAACTGGCAAGTAATCATGCAATCATCTTTTTCAATTGTTGATTCTACTTTTTGCCTTTTCTTCCACTTGTCTTTTTGCTAAATTGGGGCATACGTGTCCCTGTTGTTTCTTCTTGTTTTGTTATGTATTATAATGTGTAGCTTCTTTGTCCTTTACCTCAATTAGACATTGCACCTTTGAACTTAATGATCGATTGTATTCGGCCAAATTCGTGTGCTGGGTATTTGTTAACATTGCGGTTTTTCTTGATATTGGGCTGTTCCATTCGATAATAAATGTTAGGAACTGATGACTTGAAGTCCCAAGATGAGAAAGGAAGCGATGTTGGTGAGGTTAGTTTATCAGCAAATGATGACTTCAGTGATTTTGAGAGCGTCGGAATGGTCAAAACAAAGGAGGATATTGCTATTAAGATCGATAGGGAGTTGAAACCCGAGCAGAGCTCTGACGACAAACGTGGCAGCATTGAGTACACTGAGTCTACTGAAGAATCAAATTATGGGAATGAAAACTCCAATGCTACTTCAACTGATTGTCCCCCGTCTGAGAAGAACTCTAAAGGTGTATCCTACAATTTAATACCAGATGCAACAACATCCCCACATATGGGTAAATCCACTGATTCTGCACCAGCCCAAATGAATTTGATTACTGAAAATACACCACTCAAGGAGACCGGTAATTCAGTTAGGGCAGAGAATTCGGTGTCTGAGGATAAAAACAGTGATACAGGAAGTGCTTTACTTGAGAAGCCAGCAGTTGCTCAAGTACGAGCACTAGATCTTGATATGAAGCGAAATGAAGATAAAGTATATCCATTCTCTGATGAGAATGTTAGAACATCAAATTTGGAGGAACCTAAATCAAAGGAATATGATAGTAAAGTACCAAATTCATTATATGGTAGTCCTATCCCTGAATCTACTAGTGCTATAGAACATAACAAAGATTTTGGAACTCCAGAATGCTCTGAAGATCAGGTATTGCATTTTCTCATGATAGCAATTTTGATTTGACCTTTACAAAAATTGTGGGAGAAATTATATTTATGCCTGTTATTCATTACTGAACTGATATGCAGCCCCTAGTGGCATCAGATCCCCCTGTGCGAAAGACCTCCTGCTTCAGTTGTTGTGGATTGTTCGAAGTGCTAGGTTCCAACAGATAAACTCAGGTTGGCAGTCATTTTATAACTTCAATTTAAATGTTTAAACTCTCTGGTTGCCTAAAAAATTTTTGAGATGCTAATATATATATATATATATATATTTGTGTCTGTGTTATGATTTCCTCCTATATCTTTTTGTTTTTTGAGCTTCTTCTCTATTTTGGGGTTCTAACTGGTTTGGTTTGGTTACTTATGTTTTATGACTGTTTAAGGATATTGGAGAGGGGATTGGCTGAGTTTATTATACTATAATTATTCCTCATTTGTTTGTTAAAGTCCTGTTATGTGGAATCTCTTATTTTGATTTTCCTGTATGTTGTGTATCTAGCTATTTACTGTAGATTGATAAAAAATTCTTACGGTGGCATATGCAGCTTGATAGTGTGCAAATCAGTTGTGCCTTATGCTAGAGTCTTGAATGGATAATTCATTTATTCCCTTCCTTTTCTTTGTTTATTTGCTCCTTTCTTTCGAGTTTCTGTCTGTTAAACGACGTGGATGTAAAGTCCCTATGCATATCTCTATTGCTTAATGATTTGGAAGTGAAGAATGTAACTTGTGAGATAAGTTGTCAAGATGTTGATCCATGTCAACGATGAGAGCAAGTGTTTAAGTATTTTCATAACGGGTTGACAAGATATGATTATTTAATGAAATCTCTCATAAATTGTAAAATTAGAAGATTATTTGCTGTCTGATTAATACAATTGTGTTCTGTAACTGAACAAGTTGCATGAATTACCCAGAAAACAAGGATTGATTCTGTGAATGAATTGCTGCTGTGGTTGTTGTTTCCATGCCCTCCATTAAGTCATTTGCTGTCATCTTCTGGATTGCATTTCAGTGAAATGAAACTAAATTGGTTGCTTTTGAGTGCCGAATAAAGATAAATCTATGGGTGTTGATCTCCATTAGGCATTTCCATTTCTTGATATCCTTATATCTTTTTTCCCCCAATTCTTTGTTTTGAATACTAGTTTAACCTCAACAACTCTGTTTCTTGCTCCTGGATGTACACACATCTACACAAACACATAAAAATGAAAATTTCATTCATAAGCTTGCTATTTTCCCCACTTTCCTAACCTTGATTGTGATGTTTCACATTGGAAAAGAAGTCAATGTTAGTTATTGACTTTCTTGGCTGCGATACAGCTATAATTTATCTGCCTGTTGTGCCTTTCATATTCTTTCTCCCAAATTGTTCATGTGAAATGGACAATTTGCTTACAAGTTTATGATTTGTCATCATTCCAATTATAATTGTACTTTCTGGACTTGCAAATAGAGTTTTAGCTGACAGTTTCTGTCCTCACTGCTTCTCTTTGCAGAAACACAAGTAGGGGGTCTCATCTGATGGGTGAAGCTTGTGATATTTTGATGTAAAATGTCTCCTTTAAGATTTTGCTGAGGAATAATGGGCAAGAGGCCTAATAAAGTTCATATGTGGTTTGTACACATTGAGGATTGTAGCTCAACCATTGTGGACTCTATATACCTGAGTCTTTCGATTCCGCAACATTTATGTTCATTGAGGATTGTAGTTTCGGTGTAGTGTTAATTTGTCTCGTTTGTTTTCTAAATTCCCACCAACTTTTTCATAATCCAGAGAGCATTTGTCTGCGGATCAGCAGTGTGGCCTGGAAACTAATGTCTGAAGATTTGCTTTTGTTAGCAAATTAAATCTCCTTTTCTGGCAAATTGAATCTCCTGGCTCTTTCTTTGTATGCCAATGGATATGTTCAAACATTCTATCCCACGCGGTTTGGACCGGTATAACATGTGACACCAGACTCTATTCTACAGTACAGAAGCAAGAGAGTTTTCTTCTCACGTCTAGAGAGAGATAGAGAGGAGAGAATGTGAAGGACTAGTATTACAATAGTGTATTATTTTTTCACACAACTCCAATGCTTCATAATTATCTTAATTATTTGGCCAAAAAAATAATTATCTTAATTGTTAAGTTAAACAATTAAGATATTTTAACAACCCATGATCTAGAATTATCACATAATTCAAAGTCAAATAACTTTTTTTTTCTTTTTGCTAACATTCAAAGTCAAATAATTAAAGCAACTGATATCGAGCCATTTGACTCAGCAAATGAATTTCATGGGCTTATGAGATTAGGTTCGCCCATCAATGATGTTGGATTAATTCACAAAGTTCAGTAGTTTTCAAATTTGTATAATGTTCTGTCTCATTCTCATAAAAAAAATAGATGGGTCTAATTTACAAATATAAATTAAAAATTAAAATAATGATAAATAAACATATATATAAACATACAAAAATAAAAAAGGTCTTGCTAGAAGCTAGTGTTAATGGCTTGTCAAATATCAAAATTAACAGTGCTCTGCGCATGGAGAGTTTGAGATAAGTTATATCTTTTACGATTTGTGGTTTGTAAAAGAGTATAGCTTCTAATATTATTTTTTAATTTTATATTGATGTATTGATGTGTTAGATTTTTTATTCTTCTCTAAAATGAAGCCAAATCATGTCGGAATTTGCTCCCATTTAAATATTCATGCCAAAGTAAATTATGAGAAGCTAATAGAAGTTAATTCAGTTAATAAGAATATGTTTTATGTCTTATAAAGATATAGGTTTAAATTTTTTTTTATCAATATAAGAATTTCATCAATAAATAATTTGCAAATATCTTTATAAGTCTCTTTAAAACTTGAGACAATATCCTAACCCTTAATGAGTTTTTGAGATTTAACTTACAAAAATTTTTGTATATTTTTTTTTAGAAAAAGAATACCCTTGAGAGAACTGTTTAGAATGTGTGCATATATATATAGATATATACACACATATAAAGTCATATTGTTTAAAATCGTAATTATATGGGGTTTCATACAATCCACGGGCCCCACATATAGTTTGATATTAATTATCTTGTTCATGAAAACGTCCTCCGTCTCAAACCAACATTCTTTTCTCTCGTTTAGCTTATGGTAGTTAGGTACTTATGAAGAGAAAGTACAGAGTATAGACAAACATGCATATTTAAGGTTGCCAAAAAAATACATATTTAGAAACAAACAATAAGCATGTCACCATGCGTTTTGAGTTTTTCTGACGCAGCAACGCGATTAATATAAATATCCAAAATATGTTTAGTTCAAACTTCAAATTCACAACTACCTTAAAAAAATATTTATCTATGTATGCTTAAAGTACAAATAAAGATGAACGCTAACATATTATATATTTGGTTGGAAGGATTTGAAAAAAAATTGAGATTTTTTTTTATTTGATTCCATCAATTTAAAAGGAGAGGAAGGACCCTCATCTCAAAGTGGGGAGATTTGGATGTAAGTAGACAACAAAAAATATCATTAAATCAATCTCACTCTTTTCTATTATTTTAATATTACCCTTGACTAAAATATAAAACTGACCTCTCCATCTAGGCATAATATTTTAAAATATATATAATTAATAATGAGATTAAAAAATAAAATTAATCTAATTATTTTAAAAAATGTATTATTAAAATATTTATAATGAATAATATATAAGATTTTTAATATTGGAGCAAAAATAATATATATGAGACTTGCTTATTAAATAAAGTGAAAAATGTTCACCAATGAGCATTGGTCATTGTGGGAGGGGATTGAATTGCTTGAGCATAATATCTTAAGTTTAGAACCGTACAAATATAAATTTGAAAGTAAACCAAACATAGAACTCGCAACTTAATTGTACTTTATCCATTCATCTATGTTACGATCACAACTGAATAGTTCCAGTAATATTATATAATCATAAAATAAGTACAAATCTTTGAATCAAATGCTAAGCAATGTTAGGAGAAGTATTAGAAAGAACTATAAGAGGAAAAAGAAGAGAATTCTCTTGAGGAAGAGAGAAATCTTCAGAGAGAGGGAGACCACATAATTCCTCCACTCCTTTTCTTCATCCATATATATAAATCCTCATCTCTTTCTCAGTTAACTTCTCTTAAGCAGGTATTCGGCCCCTTCCACAAAATCCTACTTCAAGTTCCAAGCCCACATTAGAATCACACCCATCCATTACAATCTAATACATGTTTAACAGCATAGTTTCAACTTACTAGATATGTGGAGCGCTCTCACAATATCATATGGAAGAGGGCAGAGAATTCATTTATATAATTAACCTTGTTTGGTTGGAAGGATTTGGAAGAGGGAGAGAAAATTAAAATTTTCTTTTGCTTGATTTAGGAAGGAATTGCAATTTTGCCTTATTTAGTTTAATAAGTTGGAGAAGGACGGAAGAGAAAATTAATTTCCATTTCCCCCCTCCAAAAGTTGGGGGATTTGGAGAGAAAATGGGTAACAAAAAATTATAATGACTAAATTAGTAGTACTCTTTTTTATTATTTCAAAATTGCCCTTAGCTAAATTTATAATAAATAATGCATGATATTTTGGAAAAAATAATATATATGTATGTAAGGTTTGTTTATTAAGTAAAATAAAAATGTTTATTTTTCTAAAATAAAATAAAGATGAATTATAATTTAAAAAAAAGACCAAAAAAAGATTAAAATAGATAAAGGTATAATTGTCAATATATTATTATTTTCCTTCCCCTTCCCTCCCATTCTAACTCAAATAAGATAACATTAAAATCTTTCCCCTCTCTTCCCCTCCTCTCCCCTCCCATTTGTTGAACCAAACAGTGCCTTATATTTATACTTCATTCTGTCTCAAACACAAGTTACTTTTAATCACTTTACACATATTAATTAAAAAAAGTTATTAAACTCATTAAATTTATCTCAAATTTTATTTATTTTTCAGATTTATCCCTAATTACATACTATATTTTTTCAATCATAAATTGCATTTTTTTAACATAATAAGGGTTATTTAAGAAAAAATATTAATGATCTAGATATGACTTATATATTGGACCAATATTGGACCATAAAAACCATTCTCTCAGTGGCTTTTATTTTAAACCGGGGGAGTACGAAACTTTTATGAACATATTCATAGCTCAAAGACTCTTAGACAGCGTTTGGTTGGAGGAATAGGGGTGAGGGATTCCCTTGTGAAGCTTGTTCTAGTACGGAGGTGACTAGACTCCCTAAAATTACCAACTACCATGTATGTGGGAACAAAGAAACTTTTTTTTTGGGGGAGAGGGGGGGGGGGGGGGGGGGGTTGGGGGGGGGGTGATTGAGGCCATGACCTTTGGAATAAAAATATTGTGGAAAAAATACCCCACCACTTTGCTTAAATTTTCATTGCATCCAAACTCCAAATCGTCCTCCCTCAAGCGCAGTTACCATAGGCAACTGGGTTCTTCACCTCCTCCAACTAAGTCACTGTCACCTCCCTCTCCTCCCGTTTTAGTCTTCCTCCCTCCTTGTCGTTATTGTCGGCGTAGTTCCATTTCAATCTTGATGATTTCAATCTGGTGAACCATGTAAATTTACAACCCAAATCTGATGAGTTGTTGCCTTCGGTGTTTATCTCCCTTCCTCTATCTCCAGTTGCTTGCTTCATCTCCGCCAAACCCTACGAATTAGAGGTCATTCTGTTGGTTTGTTTGTGGTGATGGTTGTCATTTTGTTTGACCCAGATCTGATGATGTCAATTTTTTTTTTTAAATTGGCTTGTCTATGATGGATGTGGTCCAAGGAAGATGATGGTAGTGGTTGTGCTTAGCGATGAAAGAAGGATGGAGGAAGGAGGGGATCTTTTTTTAATCTAGGGGCATTTGAGTTGTTTTGTATTTTTTTGTCCATTTTTTTTATCATTCCCATAATTTTTCTTTAACATATCAAATATATATTTAAAATTTATTCCAATTCCCAATCACATTCCTATTGCCATTTTTATTCTCATTCCATAAAAAGTCATTTTATATAGCAAATAGGGCCTTAAATTATCTTATAATCTCTACACATATTCATATCACATCATACTAAAAAAAAGTCAAACTTAGAAGACTCATACTCATGTCACATGTAATTAATAAAGAAACACAAAAAATCATTTTTTTCTCCGTCAAATTAATACTCAACCTCATTTTATGATCCGAACTTTGGGACCATTCTTCGTTAATCTTAAGCATTATTGAAAGTGATAGAGAAACAGGATGATCTTCCACCACATGGACTTGATAATTCGATTAGATAGCAGTAACTATTATCTTCATTATACCGGCGGACCTACGTATAACTAAGACCACTCAGGATGATCTTCAACCACATAAATAGAATTGAGAATTTGACAAGATATTTGCTTTGTATGTTGCCCCAATTAATTCTTCCAATTTGAACCCACTAAAAGAAAGTGAGAAAGCACAGTCACAGAGAGAGAGAGGGGTCATCGAGAATTGAAGAGGAACAAAACAAGGTGAAATACACAGCACACACTGAGTTTTGTTTCCAAGAGCTTTATATTTTAGTAGCGGGTTTTGCATTTAAGCTTGATAAGCTAGTGGGGTCATTCCTGAAAAGCTCTGGCTATTAGTTCTAGATTATTAATTTTTAAAAGGTGGAAGAATGGGTCATTTATTTAATATAAAATGTGTGCAGATATTAAGAGTATTCAAAACTAATCCAAATCGATTAAACTGAATCAAATTAACTCAAATCGATCAAAATCGAACTGAAATAAGGCCTATTTCGATTTTTGTTATTTTGAAACTGACTCAGTTTAATTTGATTCTGTTTCAGACTTTCAAAATCTGAACCAAACCAAACCTACTATATTATTTATTTTTTTAAATTCAAATATTATGTTTATTTAATGCATTTTTTTATATTACTCATTAATACAAGTCTTCTAAGTAAAAAAGCTTATAAATAAGATTACAAGACATTTATTAATTAGAAAAAAAGAATATAGATAAGTGTATTATTATAATTAATTATATGAATCTATCAATAAATAAATAAAAATGCAAAAAATAACAAAAAATTTACATAAAATATTCATAATATAGTAAAATATTTATATATAATTTATGTTCGTAAAGTATCAATATAGAACTTATTTAATTTAATTTTTGAAGAAAATGATATTTTTTAAAAAATTAATTTAACGTGATCCAAACCAAATCAAATTGAATCAAACAGAAATTGGAACCAAACCAAATCGATTAAAAGCAAAACCAAAAAGGTTTCAAGAGATGTCAAACCGATTGGTTTGGTTTGATTTTATTTTTGTTCAAAACCAAACTAAATCGAACCTTTGAACACCCTTAGCATGTATATATTAAATTATATAATTCTAATATTTGTGTTTAGCTTTATATAATTTGCATGTATATATTAAATTATATAATTTTAACATTTGTGTTTAACTTTATATAATTATAGTCATCATTACTTTATTTTTAAAACTTTGTATTCATCTCCATTAGCTTCGGATTTTAAGTCCGCCACTTATAATTTATTTTTGGGATAATGGTTTTCGGAACCAAAAAAATAAATGTATTTAGTTTTTGGAATCAATGGTGATTATTTTGGATTAAGAATCAAATTTTTTTAATCTAGAATCAAATTTGTTAGGGAACAAATTAATTTGGTACTAAAAACTAAATATTTTTTTCCCAAAATACAATTATCCCCAATTATTTTTTCTATGTTACGAATTTCTTGTTTTCTATTTGGCCACGTGAGTATTATGAGAGACAGCTATAAAGCCTCATGTTATAATACCCCATTGAATATTGTCTTAGCGGCTCAGGGTCTCTCATGAGAGACAGGATTTTTTTAAAATATTTCTTAACAAATATAGATATAACAACATTACCAAAGGGAATACAGACATATAATAATATAAATCCAAATAATTTACTTTCTTCCTCCTCCATCTTAATGAACCTCTTTTTATTCGAACTTTAAGACCATTCTTCATTAATTTGAAGCACTACTGGAAGTGCCGGAGAAACATAATAATTCAACATACATGGTGGCAGTAACTACTATCTTTATTTGAATGAAGGACAAGTCCTCACCCAAGCAGGTCCTGGCCCTGCAATGAAACTAGCAAACTTATATGATGGTATGAGAACGATGTCTTCTCTCCCTGAGATTCACCTCTTTGGCTTGAATTCCAAGCAATCATTTCCCCATATTTCTTCACACCTCCCCATCGCATACAAAGATATCAAAATCGTGGTATTGGGACCAATACATAAGAATACTCTCATATGGGTCTGTTTGCATTGAGAGATTTGGAGGGAGATATGTGAAATTTGAGATTTTCCTTTATTTAAATCAATAAATTTGGTTTGACAAAAATATAAAATGGGAAATCTCAATTTTTCCTCCTCTTCCTACAACTAAACATATCCTTAATTAGTCTGTTCATACTAAACTTTAAATTAATTAAAACCCCCATATTAAATAGCATATTCATAATTCACAGACTCTCAAGTTACTCTCACAATTCCTACACATATATATTCATATCACATCATACTAAAAAACTCAACCTTAGAACACTCATATTCATCTCACATATAATTTATAGAGAAGCACTTATTCCAAAAACCTAGAAAATCTAAGGGATCATACAATTAATTCCCAACAACAACTTTCATACATCCATCACAATTAATCAACTTATTTTGTTCTTCCATCAAATTAATAATCAACCTCGTTTTGTGATCCGAACTCGGAAACCATTCTTCATTATAAGCATTATTGAAAGTGCTGGAGAAACATGATGATCTTCCATCACATGGAGTTGATAATTCAACAAGATAGCAGTGACTATTATCTTCATCTGAATGAAAGACACGTCCTTACCCAAGCATGTCCTGGGTCCTGCGTTGAAACTTGTGAACTTGTATGATGGGACATGAACGATGCCTCCTCTCTCTGAGATCCACCTCTCTGGCTTGAATTCGAAGCAATCTTTTCCCCATATTTCTTCATACCTCCCCATCGCATACAAAGATATCATAATCCTAGAATTGGCATCAATCTCATGTCCAGTGGGAAGAATGTCGTGTTTGATTGCGTGCTTGCGTTCAAAAGGTATAGGGGGATATAGCCTCAAAGTTTCACACAGAGCACCATGGAGATATACTTGATTTTTTGCTTCTTTTTCTCGTTTGATCTCTTCGAGAATCTTAGCTTCCACGGAAGGATGTGTAGCAACAAGCCATAAGAACCATGTGAGAGTCGAAGGTATGGTGTCTCTGCCTGCAACAAAAAGATTGAAAGCAGAGTCCCTCAGAAACTTGTCATCCATGTGTTCTTTTCCACCTTCCATCCTCATCAAAGTTGTTAGCAAGTCCTCTTCTTCTGTCTTCTTTTCGTTGTTCTTGCTCAGCTCTTTTCTCTTTGATGATATAGTTTTATAGAGGAATTGGTCAAAAACTTCACATTCTTCTGCCATCTTCTTCTCTGGTCCAATTCTGAGCCATTTTTGAAACTTCCAAATGCTTCTAGGTACCGTGTGTCTGTAGAATATAAACTGCTCCACTTTTTTAAAAGATCTCTCGCATGCAACTTCAGGGAAACCAACCGCGAGGCTTTCCGGGTCGAACCCTAAGACTGTGGAGCAAATAGTGTCGAAAATGAAGCGATTGAACGAGTCTTGCAGATCCACTTCAATCCCTTGCCTTTCCACATGATCAAGAAGAGGAATGAGATAGCCCTCGACCTTCTTTCGAACGACCTCCTCCTGAAACTTCTTGAAGCTTCTTCTATTGAACAATGAATGGAAAAGTGCCCTCAAGTATTTCCACGAGTCTGAATCTTGAGTAATAATCCCATCTCCGAAAGAGTCGAAAATCTCACGAAACTCAGGCCCCTTGACGTAGTTGACGAAGTTCTTGCTGAAAATGTGATGTACGTTCATGGGGTCACAAGTCACGACGTAGTTCATTCCGGTAAACCAGGGCCCGACGAAATACCCAGTACCTCCTTGTCTTCGCAGAACCTGAGTTGCGTAGTCATGAATCCGCAATAAATTACAGAGAACTGGGGGAAGCATTCCCAGTATAGGCCAGTCAGTTAAGAGGGGGTCTTTGCAGCATAGTCGTCTCCGAAGGCAATGAAGAAGGAAGAAGACAAGTGCTGCGAAAACTACAATCATTTGCTCACAATCAAGCATTGTGGTTGTAGACTAATGGAGAACTTTGTTTCCATACATGTCAATGCATCGTGTGCTGTATAGTAACTTACTTATATATCAAATAATCGGAACTGGGGGTCCACATTAATTGTGGCCCAATGTCAATACAGGCTGCAGTTTGCTCATTGTATTTATTATAGTACTCCACATTCACATTAGATTGTTTTAATTTTCAGGCAAATCCGACGTTGCATTTTATTCGGTGACAAGAAAGTAATACGCTTAGTGTCTGTCTGTCCCTTTTCATCATCCTTGTTATTTCGATATCCTCAAAAATTATACCAAAATTACTCCCTTCAATCAATCTGTATTATAGAGTATTTTGTATGACAAATTTCTGATCCAAAATATAGAATATTAGATATTTTTCTTTTTATTTTATATCTGTCTTTAATTATTTTCTACTTCTCATTTATAACTTCACAAAAATAATAAAATAAAGTATTTAATAAGGGTAAAATAAGAAATATTGATATTTTTTACATTGATTTTAGGTGAAAAATTGATTTCCTTAATATATGCGTGTGATAAATACAAAATATCTTATAATGTGAATCGAAAGAAATACATATATATGTACCACATAGGAAGGTTGAATTGAGTACTAAAATAAAGAGTTAATATTTTTCAGAATAAAGTGGAGAGCTTTCTCGCACTTAAGGTCCAGCATGGCCGGAATTCAAATATAATTCTGAAAGTTGCAGACTTGCGTGCATAAACAAAAATTATGATGATGAACAAAAAGAATTAACTAGATCATAATTACTCATTCTAGTCATTTTTATAAGACATTTTTAACTATTTTACATATATTAAGAAAGTTAGTTATATTCTTAAAATCCTAAAAAATAGATTAAATATTTCTTTTTACCTCTATTTATTATAATAATGTAATTATCATTAAAAAAATGCTTTTAATCATTATTAAGTAGGAAAGTATGAAATCAATTAAAATAAGATTAAAAATATTATCATTAACTAATAATATAAAAACTCCAATAACAACTTACAAGGTCAAAAAATAAATAATTAGGAATAAAATAAAAATAATATTATTAAACATTACAAGCCACATTGTAAAAAAGATGAAGAAAAACTTATAAAAGATACTTTATAAAAAAGTACCAAAGGAGTGTGCATACACACACACACACATATATATATATATACACGCTCGTAGTTTTCTACAATAAATGAATGTGGAATACTAGCAGCCCCAAACTTTGCAAAGTACCGTATTCAGAGTGCTTTCTTATGTCTTTAAGAAGTTCCACGTTGAGCCAGAATTTTTATCTTTTTCTTTTTCCTTTTCTGAGGTATTCCATCCTTAGTTTGGCCAAAAACAAAACCCATCCATAGAAAAACGGTACATTCAATTATTTAAACAAAACAGGTCAAAAAAATTATTTATACAAAAGATTTTCATGAAAAAGAAAATTTAAACAAAAGAAATTAAGAAGGTAAGTATTTCCAAATTTGTTTTAAAAAAAATTAATATACTTCGGAAAGATTCTCGAAAACGATTTGTCAAGAACGTAATCTAATTCCATTAAGTGTCTGTTTGGTTTCATGTTTACAAAACGTAACCATGGTTTTCTATCAGAAAACTATGATTTTCTAAAAGATGTGTTTGGCCAAACACAGATGAAACACAAACTGACTTTTTTAAAAATGAAAAGTGGGTTAAATTATGGTTTTGAAAAAGGAGGGAAAAAGTTACTTTTCCTTTAACAAAACGTGGGTTTTGAAAAAGGAGAAATAAATTTACTCTATATTATACATCTAAAAGTACTTTTAACTCCTATCATCCAAACAGATTTTTTGTCAAACTTACTTTTATAAAAAGAATATCCAAATATAACAACTTCTAACAAACTTACTTTATCTAAATTTTATTTTTACAAACTTCATTTATCTTAACTTAATTTTACAAAATAGAGAACCAAACGGGCCATAAAACGTTTGAAAACGTTTGTGTCATCAAAGATAAATGAATTAGGCGTGCAGGTTGTGGGACAACATATACTAGGGGCCCATACATTCATCCAACCAATCTATTAAATTATCCTCCTATATAATTGGTTAATCCTGACGCATTCCATCCAATTAATCAATTGTCATCCATAATCGAAATAAATATGGATCTAATTGTAGAGATTATCAAATTGTATGAAATATATGTAAAATTTACAAGAAGCCATAATATATATTATAAATTTTTGTACTTCTCTCAAGTTTTATATAATTTTTTTATTTTGTTCACACATTTTATTTTATTGGCCAACGTGCAACTTTCTTTTAATTTTTTTACATATTTAATTAGGATTTAAATGTTAAAAAAATTAAGTGTACAATCTTTCTAAAACTTAATTTCAAGTTATAGATTCTTATAAATCAATATCTTTTATTTCTAATTCTTGAAATACTTCCTCTTTCTTCACAATTATATTTTCTGATGCACGAGAGAAATAGTAATTTATTTTTTTAAAAAAATCATACCCATCTTTCTTTTCTAACATTTAGTCCCTATGAAGATATATAGAGAAATATTGAAAACTAAAAATAAAATTGTATAGAACTCAAAAGAAGAAAAACATATAGAGAAAGATGAAAAGAATAAAAAAAGTTATACGAAGAGCTATATAGTTTATAAATATTTAGTTTCTTGTAAATTTTATATTGATATTAATTTTTAATGCCAAATATATTGCTAAAGAATACATTAAAGTTAGATACACGACACTAGCTGCAAAAGGATTGAGAGATGCAGAATTCAATGTCTAAGGTTTTAAGTAGAGCTGGCAATTTGGGTTGGGACGAAAAGCTAAGATGCCAAAATGGGCTCGACTTTAAAAACTTGAGCTCGTACATAGGGGTCCCGCTATAATTACCCTTAACATTAATTTTAAGAAAGATTTAATCAAATGGTGCAGGATCGGAGGGACTAGGACCGGAGGAGGAGTCAATTGAGCAAAGAAGCAAATTTTGTGCTGACATCACGAAGAGGTACAAGGCCGCTATGGCGAAATATGCCGAATTGGATTTCTGGGCCAAATTAGTGGACACTTATACTGCAACGAGCATAAGTGGCGCTGTGGTGTCAGTCAAGAAATTTGTTTAAATCAAAAGTCGAACCAATCGCTGGAAGAAGAGAAAACGGAAGGAAAAGAAGAAGCTGCACCAGGGTTTCATATTTCCGGCTTGGGAACTCAATTTCTGGCATCTTGGAGACTTATATCTTGTAGCTCGAGTATTCCTCACCTTTCCTCTTCATTTTTCTTCAAGATGTTTGGTGATTTTCTTGAATTTGGTTAGGGTTTCGATTTTGGTTCTATTTCTACTAATTAATTTGTGTTTAAATGTCTTATTCATGTATTATTGGACATTTTTAAGCTCCAGGTTAAGGATGTTAAGTGTTTAAGTGGTATATTTCCAAAATCCTGACCCTTAAATCTTGGAATTTTTGGGTGCATGATCATGGTTTTATGGATTGTTTTGAGTATTTTGATATATGGGCTTGCATTGGGAAGCTTTGTTTCAGCTGGGTTGTGCTTTGAGTTGGCAATTGTATATGTTAAGGTTTGTGAATTTGTGATGATAATAAGAATTTGATGATATATCGGTTGTAACATTGCTTAATTGGGATCTCTTGGCTTTAGGTTATAATTGCAAAGCATTTAATTGCTTGTAGTTGCTCTCTTTGGCCTACCAAAGTATCGAGTGAGTTGGACAATTGGGGTAACCATGGTGTTCTGTTCATATCTTTTAATTAATTATGTATGTTTAATGCTTTTCATATTATGATATGCATGCTTTATGTATATGTTTTACTCTTTCATATCATAATATGTCTCATAGCTCAAATATGGTTGCTCATTTTCATATCATGATATGTGCAGTTATACGGCTAGTGAATTTCCTATTCTTATCCTATTTCATGATGAAAATGGTTGTTGGTATTCATAAATATATAGATATATATAACAATATGAATATGATGATATTGCCATGTTATTGGTTATGATGCACATCATGCTTTGTTATATACTTTATTATGACATGCTAGCATGATAGAAATGATACATGTGTTGATATATGAGCATGCATCGGGCATTGTTACTTAGTACACATTGTTGGAAGATATGATTTGGGTTATGATACTCTATATAACACGTGACATGCCAATTCGCTAAATAGCAAACGGGGCCTTGTGTTCAGGCGGTGCGACTAATGTTATTCCAGCCACTAAATAGTCTTCCTACGGCTAGGAGACTCCTGTGGCTACGAATTGGGGTGCACCTTCTCTAAATAGCCACTAATTCAGGTGGTTCGGGGGGAGGAAAGCTATGGTCTAACCTTTGGTGCAATGATCTTTGGCTAAGTCATAATCATTGGAAGGAGAGCTCAGTGGTGACCTCGGAATCGACCTTCACGAGTTGTTAGAAGGGAACTACTGGTTAAAGTTATCTTGTTATGATAACTAGCTTATGGTTCTGGCTGTGTATTGATGAGTGTTGTGTCTATATATCATGCACATTGCATTTATATTGATTATTACATTTAATTATTGTTATGGAAGCATATCTGTATGTTTGTATATATGTAAACTCCTAATTATTAAGACGTATATCTCACCCATGGTTAACAATTTTCAGGTGAAGGATCAAGCACCAGTAAGGAAAAGACCGGGGAGGGCTTGGGAAAGAAGGATTAAGAGTACTCGTGGATGTTAGGGTTTACCCCCTTCTTGTTATTGTTGTTTTAGTTATGTTGTAGTAAAGTTCCATTCATACTGTTATGTAATGTTTTATGTACCTGACTTATCTCTGTTGTTCTGTGGTTGAACTATTGTATGACCCCTCTTACACTTTCTATACTTAGTGTATGACCCTTGATGAGTTAAAGGGCCTATAATTATGCTAGTGGTGTAATAAATGTCAATTATGTTCTATTTGTTGGCATATAATATTTTCAATTCCTGATGTTTGATTGTGTTGGACTTGAGATTGGTTTTTCCAAGTCCCTTTGAATATGTATGTCTGAACTGTGATCCATGTGTGGTTATTGGATCTATGGTATGTGAAATGGGCATATAACCCATTAGCTTGATTTTGGTTTCAAGGGGTCAAAACTTGGAGGAGCAATTTCTTTGGATTAAAAATTTCTTGGACTTGTTCCTTATGTTTTGTGTGACCTCTTGGAAGGTCTATGGGTGCTAATTGTCTATTAGTGGCATTTGGAGGTGTTTGGTTCTTGATTTCGATAAAAAAAAGTGACCAATTTGGTCTCGAGCATCCAAAACCTCCATACAAAGATATTTTGAGATGTGGTTAGTATCTATGGTTAGAATGAGATTAAAGTGACCTGTAAGCTTTAAAATTAGGTCAATCGGATGTCGGAATGTGAAATTATATGCATCAAAAGTTTGTCAAGTACATTAGCAAATTGCTAATACAAGTTCTGTAATTGCTAATAATCGTGGCCGCGGCGCCATACGTCTCTGTTTCCATTCTCATTTTCGACAAAAACATTCTTTGCCACGGTGCCACTCTGTTTTTGTATCTTCTCTCCCTTATTTCAAAGTAGTTTTGGGATTTATGAGTATAGGGTGTTACACCTGCAAGCTCATATTTTAAAAAAAAAATTTAATATTTTAAAAAAAAAATTATATAATTATTTAAATTAATACAACTAATGATTATTATCATTTACTAAAAATTAACATAATATTTAAATTTTATAATTTAGACATTACTAATTAATAAAATAATATATTTTTTAATATTTTAAATAAAAAATGAAAAAAAGAAATAAGCTACACAGGCTGGACCCAAAAACCCGTAATGTATATGGACTCCAAAAATTGAGGCTAAATCCATTCATTGTTTCGAGCTTTTAAAGTCAGCCTATCAGGCTTGTCCTATTTTAGCAACTTTAGTTTTAAGTTGGATTTTCATTTGACTGTGCACTGCCTGACATGTGTGTATAAAAGAGGAAATGTAGGAAATAACTAAATTAATATTACTAATACATGTTGAGAATTTTTTTATAATTATTTTCTCCGATTACCCCAACCATACATCAACCCAAGTAAAATGGTAAGGACTACAGAATTCTCTTAATAGATATTAACTTCGATCTTGAATATAAGGTAAAATTAACTATATCATAAATATTTTAAAACAAAGTTAAAAACATTTAGATTTCTTAATTGTGTCATAAATTGAAAATATTTTTAAAAAAGCTCCTAATAAAATGGTTTAACTTCTATCCAATTTAAACTTCTACCCATTGAATGGTAGTGTCATGAATGTTTAACATATTTAATAAAGGGTATTAATAAAAAAATATTTAATACACCAAATATTCATAATTTTGCCATATAATTTAGATCAAAACAACTCATTCACATTTCCCTTTTATTCAAAATTAGAGAGTGTTTAACATGGCTGTATATTCAGGATTTTAATTTTAATTAAATTATTGATTAAGAAAGCACAACTCCATAGACCATGCTCTCAATTATTTAAACAAAAGAGTAATTGGCAAAAAAAAAGAAAGAAAGAAAGATTGGAGAGTGCAGCCTCACTATCACCGTCATTGATATTGAAATGTTTGAAGGCAAGTTAGATTCACCAATCAAAGACAGAAATTAGGCGGGGGTTATGGGTCAAAATAAATAGTGGGGGTCCATAAAATCATCCAACCAATATAGTAAATTATCCTCCCAATTCTAAGACCCACCCCAACAAATTTGCGTCATCCGTCCAAAATCAACATTAATGGGGATATATATGTGTGTGAATGGAAGAGTCTCAACGGTGATGAAACTCATCCACTGGTTTTCCCAATCCCCATCATCTCTGACAAGTCTTATAAATTAATAAATTCTTATTTTGTGTTCAACTATATATATTTTTTATTAAAATAACTTTTTTTAATCTTGTTTCTTTCAAAATACTGCCTTCCATGCTTCATAAAAATTGCCATTTTGAAGTTTGTGTATTTTTTAAAGTATTTATCATTTTGGAATTTGAATAAAAAATTAATTATTTTTTCATTTTATCTTTTACTAATATAAAATGAAGTATTTAAAAAAGTATTTAAATCAAGACTATTTTAATAATAAAATATTATTAAATTTTATTATAATTTATATAATTTAATAATTTTTAATTTGTGTGAAAAAGGTCGTAATGACAATTTTATGAATATGGTTATAAAAAAATACAATTTTATGAATATGAGAAAAGATTATTTTTATGATGAAAATGATTTGACACTTATAAGGATATGTAATGTTATAACTTTCTTAGATAAATAGATAAATGGATAAATGAGATTATGAACTAAATAGTTCAACACTTATTTCTCCTTAATAATGGTTTAGATTCAAATTTTATAAATAGAGAAAAACTTTGCTAAAGAGCATACTTTATAATCATGTGATTGAACACAACTCGATGTGATTTAATTAGCATCCAATATGATTTTCAAAAATTGATTTAGCATATTAAAATTAAAAAAAATTAGTTTTTATAGTCATATATTAAGCAAATTTAAAAAATAATAAAAAAGTGAGATTACAAAAGATTTCAATTCATGCAATTCAGCTTTTCTTATACGTGTCTCAAGTGTGACAGTGAATGCAGGTGATGTGACTCTCTCTCTCTCTCTCTCTCTCTCTCTCTCGGCCTGAAGGGGATGTCACCCTTGAATGTCAAGTACTACTGAATGCCTGTTGAGAAGTAAAGGCAGTATCGATCGAATTTATTAAAAAAAGCGAAAGGTACCATCGAATGCCTCCAGAATTGCATTTTACTTTTACTACACCAGCCATAACAATATCAGTATTATTTTATTAATGTAAGGATGGTTATATGAATACATAATATTAATAAATTATATTAAATATTATTTTTTTTAGATAAATTATTTATCAATATGTGATTTTTTATAATTTTTTTTAATATTTTTTTTATTTTTCTCTACTATTTTTGAAAGGATTTCAAACCATTTGATCAATTATCTTCATTAGCTCCTCTTGTCTTCTTTTTTATACATGCTCAAATCACATTAGACAATTTTTCATTATTTTCTTTTTGATAGGTGCTACTTTGACTTTCTTTCGTATATAATCGTTTCATATTTTATCCAATTTTATATGATCACATATCCATATCAACATTCTCATCTTTGCTATTCTCATCTTATGCTCTTGTTGTCTTTTCAAAGTCTAACATTCACTGTCATATAATATCACTGGCCTTATAACTTATCGATAAAATTTTTCTTTAAATTTAGTAGGTACCTTACAGTCACAAATAACTTCTCATACTTTTTTTCACGTTAACCACCGAACTTGTATCCTATGCATAATATCTCAATCAATTTCACTATCACTCTATAAAATCGACCTCAAATATTTAAACTTTGACACTTTTGGAATGATTTGCTCTCCAATTTTTACCTTTAAATCATTTCTAATTAGCCTATTATTAAATTTACAATGCATATATTCCGTTTTACTTCTACTCAAGTGGAAACCTTTTGATTCCAAAGTTTGTCTCTATAACTGAAGTTTAGAGTTGACATCTTCTCTTGAATTCTTAATTAAGACTATATCATCTACTAAAAGCATACATTTTGAAACTTCCTTCTATATATGTTCTGTTAAAATATTCAAAATTAAATTAAACAAGTATGGACTCAATGAAGATCTTTGACGTAAATATATCCTTATAGGAAAGTCTTTTTGTTTCATTTTTAGGAGTTCTCACACTTGTTGTTACCCCCTCATACATATCCATTATGACTCAAATATAAGCTATACGAACACATTTCTTCTCCATTATTTTCCATGACACATCTCTTGGTACTTTATTATGGGCTTTTTTCCAAACCAATGAAAATCATATACAAATCTCTCTTTTTATTCTGGTATTTTTTATTAAACCCCTTAATAAATAAATAATCTTTCTTGTCAGCCGTCTTGGTATAAATTCAAATTGATTTTCCAAAATACGAGACTCTTGATCGGGATCCTGCAAGTATACAGGGTCGATCGCAGTAATAAAAAGTCTCCGGAGTATTCCAGAGGTCGAATCCAAGGGAGGTAGTAAATTTATAGTTCAAACTTTTAATCCAAAAAATTAATTGATAATCAAATTGATAATTCAAATTTAAAAAGAAAAGAAATAGAAAATAAAATGAAGTCTGAGTTTTGATTCAGTTCTAGAAGCGTCAAGGAATCAGGATTCACCTTATGAGATAACTAAATTTTATTTCTTAGTTAGACTCTATATAATTATAGTGACTGTTGTTTCTAAAGCGTCCTAATTACCTCTCGGTCAATTAGTCCTAATTTAATCAGGATTCAATTCGCTCTCGCGCAACTAAATTTTCTAATTAAACTTTGAAAACTACAACATATATCACCATGAATTCCTAATTCTATCTCTAGATTAGTTATTCATGTTTATCTCTCTAAATCTAGGTTTACTCTTCACCTCTCAGTCCATCAAGTTTACCCATTAATTAGATTTTATGATGATCAAGCATAAAATCCATATGAACGAATAAAAGAGATAAATATAATAAAAAGATAAACTAAATATAACTTGAAGAACAAATCAAAGAGTCTTAACTAAAGAAACAAATCCAATCCATCCCAATCAGGCTACATCCCTACCCCTGACTGGGAAATTTAGCTACTCATGGAAATAGAAATTAAATTACAACTAAAATCCCAAATCATAATGAAAATAATAAGAAAATAGAGTTATATTAGAGAAGAATAAATCTATCAGTAATACTTCCTAAATCTCCTTGCTCTTTCTCTATAAGATGCTTCTAATTGCTCCCAGATGCGTTTAGAATCGTGTTCTCTGACTTCTGAGTGCGTTTTTGAGTCTCTCGTTGTGTTTCTATCGTGTATCTTTATATATAAAAATTTTAGAAGCCCATAAAAGCCCAAAATATCATGAAAACACGTAAAAAAACGTGATTTTACGGACCCCTGTTGCAGGACCCGGCGCTGGGTAACCATAAAATTAACTAATACGGCACCGGGTGCTTTAAATTGCTGAAAAACGTGAAAAACCAAGTTGACCCGGCGCCATACGGACTTGACCCGACACCGGGTGGGTACTATTTGTACGGACATACAACTTTCAACTTCATAACATCATCAGCTCGTGTTGACACTTTGAGTTCGATTTTCACCATGATAACTTTAGAATTTGGGAAAACTCAAAACATAAAAGTTGTAGATCTATGTCTTAATTTTCCAACTCATCCTAAATCATCTCAATCTGAGTTCATATGTGAGAGTTATGATCAAAATACCAAAAGATGTCGAAACTTTTCAGCATGAACGATTTGTAACGTTTTTACTCCGAATGCTTCCAAATGAGCATATAAAATCATGAAACACAAAAATATGTCAAATCATGCTAAAATATACCAATGTAAACATATTTAAATATAATTTAGAGCTTAAATGAGGGTATTTTATATGTATAAAATGGACACATCAACTCTTTTCTTACTCTATGCTTAATCACTTTTTCCTAAGGTTTCATGGTGTGACTCATAAGTTATATCCCCCGATAATTTGCACAATTTTGAATATCTCCCTTACTCTTATATATAAGTACTAAAGTGCTTTTTCTCCATTCTTTTAGCTTTTTCTTGAACTTCAAAATCTTGTTAAATAACTTAGTGACCCACAAAACCCTTTTCTCTCATAAGCACTTCCAAACTTTAATAGGAATATTATTGAGACCAATAGCTTAACCATTATCCATTCTCTTAAGAGTTTCTTTTATCTATACAACCCGAATCCTACCATAGAAATTCAAATTCAGATCATCTTCAAGAGTTGTTATTCCTTCTGTATCAATAGTCATACCCAATCCATCATTGAATCGCTTATAAAAGTAACTCCACCATCTTTCTTTGGTATCATCATTTGTAACTATAACTCTTCATTCCTCATCCTTAATGCATCTTATTTAGTCCAAATTTCTTGACTTTCTTTTCCTTCTCTTGACAACTTTATAAATCTTATATTCATCATTCTTCATTCCTAAATCCTGATAAAATTTCTCAAAAACTTTATATCGGGCCTCACTCACTACTTTTTTAGTCTCCTTTCTAGCCAACAAATAACATTTCTAATTTTTATCGTAATTGCAAAAATATAAGGCTTTGAAACAATATTTCTTATGTTTCACCTTCTCTTGCACAGTCTTATGCTACTACCAAGATTTTTTATTTTTACATCCAAAACCTTTAGATTCACCTAGAACTGTTCAGTGGTAACTTTGATTCTTTTAAGCATATCATCCCACAAGATGTTAGCATTTCCTTACGAGTCTCAATTACCTTCCTTCAGAACTTTTCTCGTTAAGGTCAATTGTTTTTCACCTTTTAGTTGCCACCACTTGATCCTAAAATTAAAGACTTTTCAAATTTTCAGTTTAGGGTTATAAACTAGTACATCAAGGATCAAAATCCTATGCTGTGAAGTTAAGCTCTTACCAATGATTACTTTGCAATCTTTACAAGCTCTTCTATCTGAGTTTTTTACCAAAAAAAAGTTAATTTGTGACATTTAGGCTCCACTCTTATATGTGATTAAATGCTTCTTCCATTTCTTGAAACAAATGTTTACAATTGTAAGGTTATAAGCCATTAAAAAAATTAAGAATGGAATGCCCCTCCTCGTTTATTTCTCCAAAATCATAACTGTCATGAACTCTTATATATTGCCTTGTCTCTTTTCCCACATGACTATTAAGGTCCCCCAATGAAGATCTTTTCCTCTTGTGGGATATCTCAAACCAAACCCTCCAAATTTTTCTAAAATTTTTGCTTAATATGTGCTTCCAACCCTACTTAAAGTGTATAAGCATTAATAACATTGAAAGTATTTGATATGGCTCTCTTGGTGGATGACTAAGCAAATCAGAAAATATAGTGGCAACAAACACTCATTAATAAAGATAAGAAGATGATCACGTGCTAGAACCAAGGAAATTCGTCCATAAACTCTAACGATGATGTCCACTCGGTTGATCACTTTAGTTGATAGGTCATGAATTCTCAAGAGAACACAAATTTAGATAATCCTTACACAAGAGAATTGAAAGAAAATAATTTTTATTTAACTTGTAAAAAACATAGGTCAAAATACATCTTTTTATAATAACCCCTAGAATCCTCTAGAATGATTAGAGAGTCTTATAAAATAAGTAATTAATTATTCCTAAAACTTAGGGACTCCAAATAATAGAAAATTACTTAAATTGTAAGATTAAATCTTATTACATTGTAATAATATCACTTATTTGTAAACTAAGATACTCTAAAATATTTCAACTTGCTAACCAAGCAAAAACATCTTAGAAGACACTAAATGATATTAAATAAATATGGAAATTGCTTGAAAAAAGTCACTTTTTAAGAGCTATAAAGAAAGTGATGTTTTTGACTCAAAAATATACCTAATTTATAATTTACTTGAGAGCCAAGTGGTTATAATGGATCTAAGACACTTAAAATATTAATTTGGGCCATTGGAAATACAATTAGGAATCCATCAAAGACTCAATGATTTAAACAAAGTGAACTTGATTTAATTAAAGTTATGCTTGAAGACTCAAATAAATAATTAAGACAAAATAACTTGAAACTTATTAATAATTAAACATTAAAGATTTGGACTTAAGAATAGCTTTATAGATCCTCAAGTGAGTTCTTCAATTATAAAGTCATTAAAAACTTGGTTCTCTTGGACTTGAACTTGTAAACAAATTACCATGCTTTAATTATGAAGATGCCATTGTTGAGAGATTATTGGGCTTAGAAAACGTCTCTATCTCATCAAGGTAGTAAACTTCTTTATCTTGCAAGTCTTGGATAAGCTCATTCAATACTTCCTTCATAGTTTTGGCCCTTGCTTTTGTAATTGGTCTACCAATGTGTTTCAAAAGATCTTTTGGAATACTACTTCTCCAAGCTTGAAGCTGGGCATTACTTTCTTGATGGTCTCGATCATTCCCTCATTCTGGAAAGAATTCGCTTTTGAATCTCCACCTACATTATAAGGACTCAAGTCACTAACATTAAATGTAGCACTTACATTATACTCATTGGGGAGATCAATCTTATATGCATTGTCATTAATCCTGTCAAGGACTTGGAAGGGACCATCTCCATGTAGTGCTAACTTGGATTTTCTTTGATTTAGAAGCCTTTCTTTATGTATATACACCCAAACCCAATCACCGGGTTCAAAGAGTACACATCTTCATTTTTTGTTGGCTTCCTAAGCATATTGGGCATTCCTTTTTTCAATGTTAGCACGAACCTTAGCATGTAATTCTTGCACTATTTGAACTTTCTTTTTGTCATCTAGCTTAGCTTTCTTAGAACTAGGTAATGACAATATATCAATGGGAGACAATGGCTTAAAACCATACACAATTTCAAAAGGAGAATAAGTAGTAGAGTGCACGACTCTATTATAAGCAAACTTAATATGAGGTAAGTAATTCTCTCAATTCTTCATATTCTTTTGAATTATAGCCCTTAATAGAGTTGTAAGTATTCTATTAACTACCTTAGTTTGACCATTAGTTTGTGGGTGTGCAGTGGTAAAAAACAACAATTTAATACCTAATTTACTCTACAAAGTATGTAAAAAATGAGATAAGAATTTTACATCACGATCACTCACAATTGTTTTAGGCAAGCTATGCAATCTCATAATTTTTTTAAAAAAACAAGTTAGCAATATACACGACATCATGAGTCTTACTACATGCAATGAAATGTGCCATCTTAAAAAACCTATCAACCACAACAAAAATGCTATCATTTCCACTAGAAGATATAAGCAAGCCAAGCACAAAATCCATAAAAAAGTTTTCATAATATTTTTGGTCCAATCAAACAAAGAGAGGTAAGCAATTTCTCTCCTATCTTCTTTTCTCTCTCTTGTCTAAAGATGGGAGGAACAATACTTCATTCCTTTGTTTGATTAAAAAGAAAAATAGAACTGAAAATTTTCCCTTCCCTCTCCTCAAAATCCTTCAAACCTAATGGAGGGTTAAATATTTAGTGCCCATTTACCATGTTTTCTAATAATCATTTTTCCCATTTTTATCCAAACAGGTTTATAAAAAAATTTTCTACTTTTATCTAAATTTTATTTTTATGAATTGTGGTTATTCTAAAAGATCTTTTACAAAAAGGTAATTCAAACGGATCATTAATTTGGTTTGATTTTGAGAAAAACTTGAACTAAAGTAGGACTGATCGGATTTTTAACGAGTTTGTGTTGGTTTTTTTTTTTTATGATTTGATGAAGTTTGAATCAATTTTTTTGTCATTATTAATATTTTTTTAATGTTTATTGTTTTATAATCTTTTAATCTTCAAGTGAAAAGCTAATTAACATTTGTAATTACATATTAAAAATAAAATGACATTCTCAAATTAAAAGTTTAATATCAAATTATCCTAATTTTTTATTATAATAAAAACTAAATTAGTCTTACAAAAAAATTAACTTGTTCAACAAAATAAATAGAACGAAACTTTACTATGCAACATAATAAGGTAAAAATGACTGATTTTTTCCTCCAATCAATAAGTTATATAGGCTTGTGCATATCCAATATACCGCATAACGTGCCAAATATAATTTTTTTCAAAAAAAGTAAAGAGCCTGACGAATAATAATCAATGTTGTCATCATAATTAGCAAGGGTTAACATTATCAGAATCGTTATTATTATTATTATTGTTTTTATTGTTGCTGAAAATATAATAAATTAAAAACAGAATCGTGATTTGAGAAGACGGGAAGGAAGGGAAGAGAGAGTAAATGGTTGGGCTTACACGGACTCCGAGATTAGTCTTACTAGTATGTGGACTGGGCTATAAAATATCCACCACAAAATAATATATTACCAGGTTTAGTTCTAATTGTTTCAAGTTTCAAAGTTTTAAAATCAAAGCATGAATTAAACCACTTGGTTTTGCTATATTGAAAATCAAACCAAACCTTAATAATGATTAGTTTTAGTTGATTTAGTTTGATTTGATTTAGTGTGGTTGATTTCGTATGATTTCAAACACACATACATCCAATTTACGATTTATATATAAATATAAATAAATTATGAATTATATCATAAATATATAATTATATTTACAAGTTCTGAACAATAAAATTTATTTTTTATAGTGCTTTATACAATGCACAGAAAAATATATCTAATTAATTATAAATAAACATATAAACATGTAAATAAACACTAAGATGATGCATGTTGATGAGCTGTCAAATACCATCATGGATCATAACTTTTCTTTTGGGGGAAAAGGTACTTTTGGACACTCAAACATAAATAATTACATTTTACAACCCCTAATTTGTGTAATAACTCACAAGTATATAGGTTTTTTTTAGGAAATATAAAAATAATTAAATGATAAAAATGCCCTTGAGTTAATTAATAAAAAACAATTAAATTTTCAAAGTGCTTATAATTAAATTTTTTTTTATAGAGCTTATAACTAAATTCTCAACTAAGCATAACTGAATTCTTAAATGGTTGAAACTAATTTTTCAAGTGTTTAGATCTAAATTCCCAACTTAGTATAACTGAATTTTCAAATTAATAAAGTTATATTTCCAATTGCTTACTACTATATTTCCAACTGAGCATAACTAAATTCTCAAGTGCTGACAGTTAGATTTTTTAGTGCTTAGAACTAAATTCCCAACTGAGTATAACTGAATTCTCAAGTGATTAAAACTAATTTTCTAAATACTTAGATATAAATTTTCAACTGAATATTACTAAATTACCAAATTATTAAAATTATATTCTCAAGTACTTACTACTATATTTCTAATTAAGTGAGTATAACTGAATTCACAAGTGTTAATAACCAAATTTTCAAGTACTTAGAACTAAAATCCCAATTGAACATAATTGAATTTTTAAATGATTGAAACTAATTTTCCTAGTGTTTAAATTTAAATTCCTAAGAATATTTTTATCATTTAGTTATTTTCATATTTCCTAAAAAAAATTTGAGTACTTCTTGGTCATTCTACAAATCGGGGTCCTAAAATATCATTATTTATATTTGGGTCCTAAAACGTCTTTTCCCTCCTTTTTTTTTTTATTTGGAATGAATTTGCTAGACCTTTTCTTCTCTTAAATGGACCATCTTGTGTTTGCCTTCCAATTTGCTGCTCATCTTTGAAAATGTCATTTGGGAACCTAGGCAGAACTCTGGCGTGTGGCCATTTCTAATCAAGCAAGCAATCCTGTCGGTTCATATTTTGGGATAATTGTTCACTTATGCCAAAAGCGCACCGTTTTGAGTATCATATGTTTCCAGCGAAGGACCCAACACCTAGACCCTGTTTGGTAGGATGGAATCAAGGTAAAGGAAAGGGAATGGGTTAGGGATTCCCACAATCGACATGTTTGGTATGAAGGGATTAAGTCACCTGGGAATCATTAAGACCCACGAACGTGGGAATGTTGAATACTTGGGGGGAGGTGGGATTGGGTTGAGACCATGGGTTTGATTTTTGAAGATGATGTGGACAAAAGTACCGCTCCATTTTTGGCAAATTTTCATCAGAGCAGAACTTCCTTTCGTTGTGCCCTTCCTCTCATTGCCGTAGTTACCATCAGTGGCCTCCCTCCCTCCAACGTAGTTGCCGTCGGAGGGAGGAAGGCCGCCGATGGTGTTATATTCAGTCATCGTCACCTCCCTCTCCTCTCGTTTCAATGTCCCTCTCTTCTTACAATCACTATCGGCGGTCATGTTCAATCACCATGGGTTCGATCTGGACCCAGATCTAGTAAGCCATCGCCTTCGGTGTTCTTCTGTCTTCCTCCATCTCCAGTCACTTGCTTCATCTCCACCAAACCCTACAAGTTGACGGTGAGC
The DNA here is from genome assembly GCA_026686845.1 of Adenanthera pavonina. NCBI lineage: Eukaryota > Viridiplantae > Streptophyta > Magnoliopsida > Fabales > Fabaceae > Adenanthera > Adenanthera pavonina. The sequence goes on along the minus strand of JAIVEN010000002.1, from coordinate 17,603,799 downwards.
TCGAGTTCACTTTGTGGACTGATCTGGACAATGATGGTGGCTGCATTCGATGGCTGAGAAGGACGATTATGATGTTAATTTTTCTTTTCAAATTGGTTTATCTATGTTGGTGGCTACGAAAAATGGCTAGAGGAAATTGATGGTGGTGCTTGCCGCCGGCGAGGGAAGAAGGAAAGAGGAAGGAGGGAAATTTTTTTATTTTCAGTCCTGGGATATTTAAGTCATTCTGTATTTTTTTAATATTTTTTTTATTATTTCCATAATTTTTTCTTATCATTCTAAATATACATTTAAATTTCATTCTCATTCCTAATCTCAATCTCATTTCTATTTCTACTCCATAAAAAATTATTATATGTACCAAACGAATCCCTATAGAAGAGAGAGGCCTTACCTTTAGATTCCCTCACCCTATCGGGTCAAGGTTGGTATAATAGAAGTGTAATTGACGGATCATGAAGGCAATTATTACGAAAAAGTACAGAAAATTTGCATATTTTAAGGATGTTAATTTTAAGATGATATAAGATATTGAAAATCGTACTTATTTTTAATATTAAAATTAGTGTGAGTCTAAGAGATTCTCTTTTAAACTTATGCAATCATAACATTGACGCTTTGATTGAGGGTCAATATTATAGAAAGAGTTGCACATAAAAAATGTTAATGGGTGGGAACCTCTCCTGCGAAGTGAAGTTTATAAGTTTAAGAAAAATTCATTCCAAAAAACTAGTTCATTAAATGGGAAACTCTTTAGCCTTGTAAATCCATATTCCTATGTGAGACTCCCAATATAAAATTTATCACAAAAACTTTTCAACTTATAAAGTTATTTGAAAGTATAATTCTTTTAAAAAAATTGATAATATTTCTTAAAAATTTCACAATTACTATAAAATTTAATTGAAATTTCGATTGTAGAAAATAAATATTATTTTTAATATTTTTAATTACATATTTTAGAATATAGGTTTTTAGATGTAATTTTCTTTGCCATTAACTTTTTTATTGTAAGTTATTGATCTTAAGGCCAATAACAATGATTAGAGATGAATGAGAGGTTTCTGGCCCAAAAATGCTTAAACAAATTCTGTAGCCCTCACTTGTCTTCTTGATAGAAACACATGTGACCAAGGCATGGTACTGGCTTGCCTTGTCATTTAACAATGGATGTTTGACTTTTAAGGGTTTTTCACTTTTTATCCCCATCCTCTTTCGCTATCTTGTTAATTATCTCCTGTTTTTAACTCCATGAACCTCTATTTTCTTTCTCAGAAAATTATGTATTTTTGGCCAAAAAAAATATGAAGACGAAGAGAGAAGACTATGATAATATTTTAAACATTTTTATTGATACATTTTATTGTAAAATTTATCACTTTGGAATTTGTCCACATGGTAAGGATAGAGTAAAATGTCAATAATAAGTTAGCATCTTATTTTAAATTCTCGTTATGTAAGAATTTTTCTAAATTTAGAAAAGACAAAAAAAGAAAAATAGATTTCATGAGATAGTTTTTTTTTTCAATATTTTAAAAATTGAACAGGACATTAAACAAAAATGCTATTAGATTACGTTTTTTATGGTTCAACCGGTTAGATCAGTGATTAAATCGGTGATGTAATAATTAAATAAAAATAATATATATATATATATAAAATATCAAATTATTAAGAAAATAAATTTAAATAGTTCAAGTTCATAATAAGTTAAAAACTCATATGATAATAATATATGTTAAATTATTATAAGTAATATCAAAACATTTCAATATAGTAATACTATATAATTATAATAATATAAAATGACTATATAATACAATGCAATTTTTTATTTTTATAATTAGTAATTTTAAAATAGAAAGAAAAATAATGTTTTTATTTTCTAATAATTTTTATAATTAATAATTTTGGTAAAAAAATTAAATTTAGGTTAAATTTTACACAAATTAAAAAATCATCTAGTTCTTTAAAAATGCTCCGGTTCCTGGCTCAAAAATAGATTCAAAGCGGTCCAACCCTTAAAATAATCTAAAACTGAAAAATGAGTTATTATTATCTTCAGGTGACGGTCTAACTAGTTCAACCATTTGGTCCAATCCAGTTATCAAAACATCTATTTTTTTGTCCTCTACTCTCAAATGTACAAGACATTTAGAATAGGAAATTATAATAATCTAGGTCACTACCAAAAAAAATTCTTCAGTAGTTAATCAAATCAGGCTCATCGCTCTACTTGAATGAAAGAATGAATCATAGAAGAGGAAAAAAAATTGAAAAGATAACAACAAACAATAATCAATCAATCTATTTTCTGAACTTATCTTTTAGGTGCGTAGGGACAAGATATATACATATTCCCAAATTATATTTTGTTCAAACTTTCCAATTCGCAAAAACTTTATGAGAAAAATTTCTTAGAGAATAAGAACAAGAAGTATTGTAAAGACCAAACATAGATGAACACTAAACTAATCCTCACCCTTTCGGAGCTCAATGACCTTATCTGTCTGCCTATATCATCATGTTATGATGAATAAGTTTGAGAGACAAGGAGTTTCCACACCTTAAGTATACCTTATTCATTCATCTAATACATGCTTAACACACAGTAGTTTCCACAACATCACAGATACATCAAAAGTAATCTATTTTTTTCTGCCGTCATATTAATCAGCCCCTTTTTGTGATTCGAACTTTGAGACCATACCTCATTAGAAGTACAATAGAAAATGACGAAGAAATAGGGTGACCTTCTACCACTTGGACATGATAATTCCCCAAAATAGAAGCCGCCATTATCTTCATTTGAATGAAGGACAAGTCCCTACCCAAGCAAGTCCTTGGTCCTGCGTTGAAGCTAACGAACTTGTATGATGGTACGTGAACGATGCCTCCTTTCTCTGAGATCCACCTCTCTGGCTTGAATTCCATGCAATCTTTCCCCCATACTTCTTCACGTCTTCCCGTTGCATACAATGATAACATTATCATGGTACCAGGACCAACCTCATGTCCACTAGGAAGTCTGTCCTGTTTGATTGCTTGCTTGCGCTCGAAAGGTATGGGAGGATATAGTCTCAAAGCTTCACAAAGAGCACCATGGAGATATACTTGATTTTCTACTTCCTTTTCTTCGTTGATCTCTTGAAGAATCTTAGCCTCCACTGAAGGGTGTGTAGCAACAAGCCAAAAGAACCATGTGAGAGCTGAAGTTATGGTGTCTCTGCCTGCAACAAACAGATTAAAAGCAGTGTCCCTCAGAAACCTGTCATCCACGTGTTCTTTTCCTTCTTCATTCCTCATAAAAGTGGTTAACAGGCTGTCCTCCTCTTCCTTCATTTCGTTGTTCTTGCTTAGCTCTTCTCTTTTTGAAGCAATACTTTCCAGGAGGAACTGGTCAAAAACTTCACATGCTTCGGCCATCTTCTTCTCTGCTCCAATTCTAAGCCGTCTCTGAAGCTTCCAAATGCTTTTAGGTACTGTGTGTCTATAGAATATAAACTCCTCGGCTTCATTAAAAGCTCTTTCGCATGCAACTTTTGGAAAATCAATAGCGAGGCTTTTTGGGTCAGATCCTAAGACTGTGGTGCAAATAGTGTCGAAGTTGAAGCGATTGAACACGTCTTGCAGATCCACTTCAACCGCTTGTCTTTCTACGTGATCAAGAAGAGGCAATAGACAGCTCTCCACTTTCTTTCGAACGATGCTTTTCAGAAGCTTCTCGAAACTTCTGGTTTTAATCAAAGAATGGAGAAGAGCCCTGTGGTATTTCCATGCGTCTGAATCCGCAGCGAAAATCCCATCTCCGAAAGCTTCGAAAATCTCACGAAACTCAGGCCCCTTCACGTAGTTTGCAAAATTCTTGCTCATCATGTGATGTACGTTCATGGGGTCGCAGGTGACCAGGTAGTTCATTCGGGTAAACCAAGGTCCGAGAAAGTTCCCAGTACCGGATTGTCTTTTGAGAACCTGAGTTGCATAGTCATGAATCTGCCACAAATTACAGAGAATTGGTGGTAACATCCCCAGTATAGGCCAGTCGGTTAAGAGAGGGTCTTTGCAGCATCGTCTCCGATAGTAATGAAGAAGGAAGAAGACAAGTGCTGCAAAACCTGCAATTTCCTGTGCATAACCAAGCATTGTGAAAGTAGACTGATGGAGAGCTTTGCTTCTTTAGATAATGGACGCTATATAATTATAGAGCCAATAATTGAAACTGGAAGGTTCTCACTGCGCTCCTGATAAAGTAAAAGTTGCTGATATTTTGTTTCTTGTATTTATTATATTTGCACCTAGTTTGGTGTTTTCTTAACTAAATCCGAACTTTATATCGACTTGATTGAATGACAACCGGGAAATGTGAATCTGTCTGTTTTTTCCTTTTGCCCGAAGCATCTGTCTCTTCTCTCTTTCCATGCATGAAATGAGAATAATGGTAAGAAAACAAATGGCGTATATAATCTAATGATAATACTAACCAAATAACTTAAACTATTTTGATAATATAATAAGTCCAAGCATAAACCTATATAAAAATTTAACACCTAGAAAAAAGGGATCAAGATTCGGTAATTTAACACCAATAGCCTCAACTTTTTTTAAAAAAAAAATAGTAAAGTTTTTATAGAATTTTAAAGAAATAACATACAAAGAATAAAAATATTATGAGACCTATTTTTCTAATGTTGTTTCATTTTGTTTTAATTTTACAATCATTTAGGCAAAAACCATCTGTACTTAATGTCATCTACAGCAGGCGCTGTTATTTTATTTTACTAGTTTTGGAAGTTTTGAGAAAGAGATAATGGACTGGCTCAACTTGTTTCGTGACAGATAGTCCATTGAGAATATGTTACGTGGCATATACCTCTCATGTAGCCCTTTCAGTCAGCCTGTCCTTTTCTTATTTTACTTTTCTACGTATGAGTCATCCAAAATGACCATTAATTATGAGATGTTGAATGATGACAATTCAAGCAAAGTGATTCAGTTGGATAGGAAATTTATAATTCATAAGGTAATATGTATCTATCTCCATAAGTATTATTTAAATCCTCAGACCAGCCTTGTTTGATGAATATTGGAACCCAACTCAAATTTTTTCAACAAAGAAAAAAAAATAATACATGCTGATCATTGCTTTTAAAAAAATCACATTTATAATTTTAATATTTTAAATTAATATTAATTTTTGGAAACTATATTAGTGTGGTTGAGAGGAATCAGACCAAACGAAAGTTGTTGAGAATAAAATTATTAAATATTCTAAAAATGTCACATCATTTATCCTATTGTAAATAAGAGAGAGAGAATGACAATGAAGTCCACCGTCCACATAAAGCCAGAGGAGGATGGCCATTCTTTTTTTCGGGCTACAGAGATGCCTATCCTTATCTCCGACCTTCTAACCGTAATAATAGAAATTTTTTTTTAATATGTTATAAGTTAAAAAATATTTTTAGAATATTATAAAAATTGAATCTCAGCATTGAGACATCGAGATTGTAGTTTTTCAAAAAAAAATCTTATTGAATGTTCTTCCCTCTTGACACCTATGCCTGACCCCTACTCCCCCAGTCACCCTTTCCCAACCCCTCTTTTTTTTTTTTAAGTAGACCCAATGATTTTTTAAATTTATGTCAAATTTTCTTCACATTTTTTAATCATATCAAAATAAATAAAAATATATAAATTATATAAATAATATATACTAAATAAAGTAAATTAATTATATTAATAAAATATATTATTTAATATTATTAAAATTATATAGATCATCACAACCTTAATAAAAATAATTTGTTGCTACGTGAACTCATATTTTTTATAGAACAAGGTTGTGATGAAGCAAATTGCTACAAAAAAAAGAGGTAACTCATATTTTTTTTCATATTTTATTTATTTATCTCTCTTATCCTTTCTATTTATATTAGAATTAAAAATTTAACTAAAATATATATTTTGAAAATAGGAGAGACTTATATAATTTTAGCAATATTGAAGAGAGATTAATATATTTTACTCCTATAGTTATTTTGTATATTAATATAAATTTTAATTAATAAAAAAGATATTTTTTTAATAATATTATAAAATTAACTAAAATATATGTTTTTAAAATATAAGGAGGTCTATATAATTTTAATAATATTAAATAATATATTTTATTAATATAATTAATTTATTTTATTTAATATATGTTATTTATGTAATTTATATATTTTATTTATTTTGATGAGGTTGAAAAAATAAAAATAACAAAATAAAAATTTAAAAAAAAATTAGATCTACTTAAAAAAAAAAAAAAAGAGGGGTTGGGGAACAGGGGGAGGGGAAGTAGGGGTCAGAGGAAGTAGGGGTCAGGGTGTCAGGCTACGCTTGGTGTCAGGAGAGAAGGAGATCTTTCTTATTCAATGAAATAAATTTTGAAAAACTATATGTGTATAGTATTGCGGTTAAAAAGTCATGGCCATCTCATATCCAATACTAAGCCAAAAAAAAATCAACCTGTATTTCTTGGCCGCATGAAAAAAAATTTAACTTTAAGAACAGAGATCTCAAAATTAGATTTAGAAATTGGAAACTAAACAAGTATGGTGTATCGTCTAAATTTATATTTTGTTTCGGCTGAACGTCTGAATTTCGATCTTTTTTAACCTGAATCTGAATTTAGAATTGAAACAAACCAATTTAGCCACAGTTTTCAATGGTTTTTCCACCTTGTTTTGGTAATAACGTATTTCAATTTTATGGAATATACATAGATGTGCCATTTATGGTTATCCATTCAATCAAGTCCATCGAATCTTTAAACGAAAGAGTAATAAATCCTTACCAACTCGTACTAGCATCAGTGATAAAAATTTTTGCTCTTTAAATAAGTAGTAGAAGTTTGACTCTCAAATCTTATATAAATAAAATAATTTAATTCTCAACATATATATATATATATGAAAAATAAATTCAGGTAAAAGAAATTTATTTTTTATTCTCAGTATTTTAGAAGAGGTTAGTTTTTATCATTAGTAAGGGATAAATTTTGTCCATTATAAGATAAAAAAAAGACAAATAAATTGTTTCATATTTAAAATTAAACTAGATTTTTTTAGTTATAGAGTTTTAAAAAATAATAATACCACAAATAGTACAATTTTTATAAATTTTATAATATGATGACATTGATAAATAAAATCGAAAATAATCTTACAATTAAAAATAAAAAAAATAAAATATCAAATGAATTTATCATTTTATTTATTGGGCACGTCCGTTTCAGCTGTTCCGCTTCAGCAATCGGCCGAAGAACTTTAATCACAAACTGCCCGTACGTACAAAAGTGAAAGGTCGGCAGCCAATAAAATATATCACAGCCATCTCACCGAAACTTTTCGAGTCAAAAGAAAATGTCAGAGTCATCTTTTGGGTACGATAGCGACATAAATGATGGGGTCTCATGTCCAAGTGAAATTACTTTGAATTTAATTTAGTGAGAGTTAGTTATAGTCAGAGGAACTAGTAATAAAATTTATTTTAATTATCTATTTATAATTCACAAATCAGATAATTTTCATGATTATTGTCTCATGTAAGATACAAAATTTAAAATGATTAGCGAAAACAAGAACTGGCAACTTGGGACTCCTCCAGCGACGATGACCTCCCACCTGAAGACATGATCAGAGATCGTGAACATTCTTCGGGATGGCCAGTGCCCTCAAAATGTGAACATGCCCAAGCTATCTCTGCCACCCTGTAGCTACACAAAAAAAAGATCCCACCGTTGTTGGAAGAAGATAGATCTTCAAAGAAACTCAAAGCCTTGAGCTCTGTTAACCAAGCCTCCAATCTCCTGTCAAATGAAACTTCTCCCCAAGGACTAGAAGAATCTCCGGTTAGAAGAGATAAACAACAAGAAGAAATGCTCATGGCTGCTGATGAGAATGACAGCACAAGGTCGATGTCCTTCAAAGATAAACTTCTGAGCAATAGAGAAGAGATCACGAACAGAGAGAATGAAGAGATTACGTTGACTGAAACATATGTTATTATCTCTAGAAACTCCACTATCCTATCCATTAGCTTCTCCAGTAGGGTTCATGAATTAATGAACAAAGAGATGGAGAAGGCTATCGTAGTCAAACTACTAGGGAGGACGATTGCTTATCGAACCTTATTTGACAAACTCACCAATCTTTGGAAAAACTTCAGAACTTTCCAACTTGTGGATGTTGAGGGAGATTGTTTCATAGTGAAATTCTCCAGCATAAGAGATTACGAACAAGCTCTCACAGGAGGACCGTGGGTAATCCTTGGACACTACCTCACTATCCAACCATGGCAGCCATCCTTTTCCCCCCTCACTCTGACAATCAAGAAAGTTCTGACCTGGGTAAGGATTCCTGGCTTACCATATAAGTACTACCACAAAAATCTCTTAAGAGCAATTGCAGAATTTCTTGGGGATGTAGTTTGCATCAACTACAATACAGAGGCAAGGAGGAGAGCTAAGTTCGCATGATTTACGGTAATCATAGACCACAACAAACCCCTCGTTTCAAAGATTGACGTTGATGAAGTTACGCACTATTTAGAATACGAAGGGCTACCTATAATCTGTTATCACTGTGGACGGTATGTTCATATTAAAGAAAGATGCCCGGAAAACATGAACACCTCACCGGCAGAGCCCTCATGTTCCAAGCCACTTGACCCAATGAAGGAGGCGTGTGAAACCTAACCTATTGGACCTTGGATACAGGTCCAAAGAAGGTATGGGCGCTCTAACAGAGTACAAAAAAAACCTACTACCAACCACATCCTAAACAGTGACTCTAGGGGATCACAGTTTGAAATTCTAGCCAACTCTATGGATACAACACTGACGACAGAAGAGGGTAATGTAAAAGAAATCAGGACTGGCAGCTCTGAACATCCATCCGCATCAATAGCCACATCTATCAAACCCCTAGTCACAAAAGAGAGCATCCAAACAAATGAAAAGGCAGAGCCAAGGTTTAAACAGAGCCAAAACCCTCAGCTAACCTCGAAAAGTCAGTCTAAAATCACATCACACAACCACAAAAGTCCCAACCCTTTGGCCAAAAAGAATAGCCATCATAGGCCAGCAAAAATCACGCTACCCACTAAAACCATATTTGACTCCCCAGCCTACAAAGCCTCTCACGACCCTACTTCCTTGAATCCCAAGAAACACTCTGTTGTCACCATTACACCATCTAAAGAAATCCTAAAGCACCCAATTGGATCAACCCAAGCCAAGCCCATTTCGCCCCTCTACCACCCACACCTACAAGGGCATGCTGGCAAGGAGAATTTTATACCAAAACCCCCAAACACAAGCCCAGTTTTAACAGCAGTCAAATTAAACCAAAACCTAAAGGTTCACAGCATAAGAACCAAAGCCAGAGGGGCCAAGGAACCCATGTCCGCAAAACTGAAGGTAGCTCTCATGGAAGAGTTAGATCAATGCCAAGACCAGTACGACGCAATAGAAGGACCTCTTGCAGGTCCCATAGAACTGTAACCCCCTCAACAATCTCTATGTCCATCTTACTTTGGAATGTTTAGGGCGATGCTAGCAGCAGCTTTCATCGTGTCCTTAAATCATTCATTTGTGAATACAAGCTAGACATAATAGTGCTGATGGAACCACAAGTCTCGGGCACCTCTGCAAACCGTGTAATCCATAAACTAGGTTTTGATAGGTCCCATCGTGTTGAAGCATAAGGCTTTTCCGGAGGCATTTGGATACTGTGGAATGAAAGAATCGAGCTTCAAGTGCTAGCTAATCATAGACAGTTTATCCACACTATCATCAAGGAAGAATCCAATGAGATGGAGTTCCTATTCACAGCAGTTTATGGTAGTTCTAATCCTACGTGTAGAGAACTCTTATGGTGGGACCTCTCTACAATCATGTCGAACTGCAATTCCCTTTGGCTCCTAGTAAGGGATTTCAATGCCACACTGGAAGCCATCAACAGGAAAGGCAGAGCCTAAAGGAGAAATGGAGGATGTAAGTCCTTCAAATCTTTTATTAACTTTAACGGGCTCATTGATCTTGGTTATGCAGGTCTACAATTCATGTGCTGTTGAGGCACTACCTTAGTGAGACTTGTTTGTGCACTTGCCAATACCACTTGGGCCACTAAATTCTCAGACATGACAATCCAACACCTTCCCAGAAAAAAAATCAGACTACAGGCCCATTTTGATCAAAGCCAACCCACTCACTACCCCTCAACGAGCCTGCAAACCATTTAAATTCCTAGCTGTCTGGCTCCCCAATTCTGACTTTTCCGAATTAGTAAACAAAACTTGGTCCAATGAAAAAGGCCTCGTTGAGAATTTTAGCCTTATCACAAAAAAAGGCTAAGCCTGGCATGTTGAAGTTTTTGGGTCCATTGCGAAAAGGAAACAACGAATCATAACAAGGATAAACGGTGTCCAAAAGGCTTTGGAAAGACACCCTAGCTCCTTAAGATTACCTGATCTCGAGAAGGAACTCTCAGAAGAATACGAACTAATTTGCCTCCAAGAAGAAATCACTTGGATCCAAAGATCCAAACAAAATTGGATATGCGATGGGGACCGCAACACAACTTTCTACCACACTAAAACACAAATCCAGCGCAAGAGAAACTGGATTATGATGCTTAAAAATGAGGATGGGTCTTGGTGCTTGAATGAGGAAGGGCTCAGATATATAGCCAGCTTCTTCTTTGCTAAGCTTTATACTTGTGACGAGGCTGATCCTACCCACTACAGTATAAAAGGTAAATTCCCTTTTATTCTAGACAATCTACAGAGTGAATTAGGGAGCGAAGTCACTAAGGATGAAGTGAAGAAAACCTTCTTTGAAATGCACCCCCTAAAAGCCCCTGGTGTTGATAGGTTCCACGCGTTATTCTTTCAATCCCAATGGAGCACAGCCAGTAACTCTATCCATAGTACTGTTAAATCAGTTTTTGAAGGAGGTAACCTAGACCCAGAATTCAATAAGACCTTAATTGCCCTGGCGCTGAAGGTAGACCACCCAGAGGGTCTAAAAGAATTCAGACCTATAAGCTTATGCTCAGTGGTATATAAGATCATCATTAAAGTGATTGCCAATAGGTTGAAGCCAATTATGCCTATAATCACATTACCCTGTCAAGCCAATTTCATAAAGGGGCAAAGTATCACAGACAATGTTATTGTTGCACAAGAGGTAATCCACTCTATGAGGAGGAAAAAAGGAAAACAAGGATGGATAGCGATTAAGGTTGACTTGGAAAGAGCTTTTGATAGACTACGATGGGATTTCATCAAGGATACACTAGAAGATATAGGCATGCCAAATTCATTAATTAGAACCATCATGATGTGCATTACAGGCACATCCATGCAGATCCTCTGGAATGGTAAACCCTCACCAAAATGCACCCCTTCCCGTGGCATCTGCCAAGGAGACCCACTTTCACCCTACATATTTGTTCTCTGTATGGAGCGTCTCTCTCAAGCTATCTTTGAAGAGGTAAAGGGCAATGCTTGGCAAACAATCAAGCTACGGAAAAGAAGGCCACCCCTCTCCCATCTCTTTTTTGTTGATGATTTCATCCTCTTTAGCTCCACCTTCCCTGAATAAGTAAATATTATTCAAAAAATCATTTCAGAGTTCTGCATCCCATCCAGCCACCTTGTTAGCTAGTCCAAGACAAGAGTGTAGTTTTCAAAGAATGTATCTCACCAACAAGCCTCTCATATTTGTAACCAACTAAGGTTTCAAAAAACCCTTAACCTTGGCAAGTATCTAGGAGTACCACTCCTACATGGCAAGATCACCAAAGATATCTACAGGTATAGAAGAGAAAGTACAGTAAAAGCTTGTAGCTTGGAAGACTAGAACCCTCTCACTAGCAGGGCTCATCACTTTGGTTAAATATGTTTTGGCATCGATCCCATTGTACCCAATGCAGATTTCAAAACTTCCATACTCCTACTGCCAAAGAATTGAGAAACTGATAAGGAACTTCATTTAGGGCTCCATGGATTCCCATAGAAGCATCAGCCTCCTAAAATGAAGTGCCATTAGCCAGCCTAAGGGAAATGGGGGTTGTGGCGTCTGGAATATTGAAGGGTAGAACATGACGTTCCTCACTAAATTGGCCTTCAAACTTATCACATGCCCAGACCAACTATGGGTCTAAGTAGTCAAAGCTAAGTACAACTGGAATGAAGGCAATCCAAGATACTTCAAGACAATCAATTATTCTCACTTGTGGCGAAGCCTCTCTAAGATATGGGAGGACTTTAATATAGGCTTGTTCTGGCATCCTGGAAATGGCCATTCGGTAAAATTTTGGGATGATTGGTGGGTAGGGGAACTTGAACCCCTCAAGCATCTCTCATACACCCCAATTAATGAAGTGGAAGTTAATAAACCCATAAGCTCTTTCATCAGTGAACAAGGCCACTAGAAAAATTCTAGCTCACATTGACTTGATCCCACCCCCTCAAGATACGAACAATGCTGCTATCTGCAATTGGTGCTACACCAGTAATGGTACTTGTATTATCTCCTCTGAATATAATTTGCTTATGTCTAAAAATTGGAATGAATGAAGTTCAAAATGGAATGTTGTGTGGTAGTGGCCAGGAGCAAAACGCATATGAACTTCCTTATCGCTAGTTATACTAACAAATGACGAACGAAGATGTAGGCATATGGTAGAAGATGCCACCTGTTTCCTTTGCATGAGTGCTATTGAAGACCTAGACCATATCCTTCGGGGTTGTCAAATTGCAATCTTATATTGGCAGTTAATAGCTCCCCAAAGCATTCTCAATACAATCCACTCGAAACCCCTTGAAGAATGGATCATCTCCACCATCCACCCTAAATTGAGAAGCAGGGAATGGAGAGTCACATTCAGCATCCATTGTTGGAAACTTTGGCAAGTGAGAAACCAGAGAATCTTCATGAACATGAATACAAGGCCTGAAGACATTGCATAGGAAGTTTGGATCCTCATGAGTCATACTCTAAATGCTCTGAATTCCAACTTGTCTCTCTCTTATCATAGAGCCTTTTGACTCTTGTAATGTTGCTCTTCTTTTGTTTGCCACCTTTTTTGACCATGGTGGCCTGTATATTTTTTAACATATATTGAATTTACCCCCTTCCTTTAAAAAAAACAGATACAAAATTTAAAACGTCCATTCTTCATTAATTTAAAAAGAATTAATTTATTTAAATACTAGTAAATAATACTTCATCTGGTCTATAATATAGGAAAAAATATTTTTTTTTGCTTCAAAAAAGAATACTTTATACATACTAATATTGTCAATTAAATTTACTTAACCTAATTTAAATTGCAATAAAATATATATTTTTTTAAAAAATTGTCCTCAATTAATGATATTTTGTTACGTTAAATCGATTAATGATGATTGAAAAATATAATTTTTCTCAAATTAATAAAAATATTATTGAAATATTTCATTTATTACACTAAATATCTATTTTTTTATATTTTGGACTAATAGAACCTTACAAAATTTTTCTTATATTTTTTCTTTTATTTTGGAGTGTTTGTGAGCAGAAGGAGGAGTATGATTTTTTTTGGCTAAAAGAGAGAATATATTAGATCAGAAATAAAGAACACAGATAATTGTTTCCGGCCCAAACGGCCACAAAACAACAGAAAGCTAAGGACAAAACAATTAAAAAAAAGGACGAACAGCCAAAGAAACAGAGCAAAGGACATAAACAAAGAAACTGTATTAGCCAGAAAGCACAGTGAAGTGAAGGTCAATTGCCCATGTCTTCATTATTAGGGATGGGGGCTCAGACAGCCACCCCAATGGGCAATTTAAATAATGAATGGAGAAGAGCCCTGTGGTATTTCCAAAATCCGCAGTGAAAATCCCATCTCCAAAAGCTTGGAAAATTTGGTGAAACTTGTAGATTAGTTGACAAAATTCTTGATCATCATGTTATTATCTTGTAGATTACTTATTTTTAAGTCTGACATGATGTACATTTGATTCGGTAACAAGAAAGAGACGTGCTACATGAACTTGAAAATGGAGCAAGATTTGGTAATTTTTCAATGTGTGCTTCTTAATTTTTCATTTATGGGTGGTGCAACCAATAAGAGGGGATGGGGCTCTGCTGTTAGTTTCATTTTCTTCTACCTCTGGAGATGTGTATTCCAATGAACAGTGTCTGCTCAGTGGCAGTCCCAAAAGGTGGAGGTGCGTTCTCAACAAGAAGATGCATTATAAGGCGAAGGAGACGTGCAAGAGGGGTGAATTCTCTCTATATTTGTTAGCTGCAAATTAAAAATTTGTCAGAGTAAAATAATCCGAGCCGTACACAAGGACACTGTCCTTGAGAGTTATTCCGCCACAAGACGGCACTCCCCAGGATTGAACGGATTCTTCTGCGGAGTCGCAGGCAAATAGAACAGCAGAAAAAACACAGATGAAGAAAGGAGGAAGAGAGAACAGCTCGAATGATGTCCGCAGCTGTGGTGTGCTGAACCCGGTGATCGGCCTTGGTATTTATAGGTACCAGAGCGACAGGACGTTGAACGACACTTAATGATGTTAATGAGGATGTTTCTGAACGTTGGGCGGTTTCCGACATAAGAATTAACAAAAATTAAACTATAGAAAACGGATCAGTAATGTCAAGGAAACGGATGATCAACGTTCAGAAACATTAATAGTATGAACCTCATAACCGAAGCCTTAAAACCATGAATCTTCTGGAAAGCTATTTTATAAAAAATAATTTCTGGCAACGGCAAAAAAGTGTCCAATCCCGGGTATATTTTCGCGCGCAGGGGGGGGAAATCGACGGATTTCAACTGAGTTGGCCCAGTTTTGTCCAGTTTTTGTGCGCGCGAGCCCATTCTCTTCCTAGGCCCATTTTGCTCCTCCATAATCACATGTTAATATTTATACTCTTTGGTCTTCATTTGTTTGAGCAATGTGGGACCTCTTTTTCTCTCTTTTCCTTTTGACACACACACACATGTATTTTCCAACAATCCCCCACATGTGTGTCAAAAGATTACTATTATTTGAATGAGTATAAGCATTTCGAATATGGTGTCTTACGGACTATGAACCATATCTAGACCAATAAAGCTTAGTACACAGAGTTGTCAGTGAAGCTTATAGCTTCTATGAACTAACAATTCTTTGTTGTATACTAGCGGCTTTAAGAACCAACTTATACCCCCACAATTTCCACTGTTATCGCAGTTTTGCGCTTTAAACTTTGGCCGTGCGCGTGCCTGGTTTTAATGAATGCTCTAGAGATTTTTGCCATGATCTCATAGGAGCGGCCTCACTCCACATTCATATAGGTGATTTCATCAAGTGTGTCTGCAATGAACACACCATCCTTAAGGAATATGAAATCATTAAGAGTTTTTACTCAACCTCACCAATAATGCATCCTAACACTTTTCTCATATCATAGGAAGGGATCAAAAATAAAGTGTTAGTAAAACTAATAAATGACTTGTTATTACCCATATGAACCTCCTTCATGGGATCCCCAATCACAGAAGTTGGGTTACCATCATTGTTAATTTTCAAATTGGTTTAAGTCCCATTCCCCTCGATGTTTCCAAAATTTATTTTTTCCCTAAAGGTTTGGTTAGAGGGTCTGCCAGATTTAATTCTGACCTTACAAAATCGATCGATATAACTCCATTTTTCAACAGCTGTCTTATAATATTATGTCTCAAACGAATGTGCCTACTTTTGCCATTGTAGGTCTTATTTTTAGCAACTGCTATTGCCGATTGACTATCACAATGTAATGACACTGATGGTGTTGGTTTTTCACCTAATGGGATATTTGCTAAGAAGTTTTTCAACCACTCAGCCTCATTACTAGCCAGCTCCAGAGCAATGAACTCTGAATCCATAGTGGATCTTGCTATAATATTTTGTTGAGCTGATTTCCAGGTTACTGCACCACCACCAAGAGTGAATACATAGCCACTAGTAGACTTGGTCTCTTCTGAATCTGAGATCCAGTTAGCATCACTGTATCCTTCTAGTACAGCGGGAAATCCACCATAAAATATACCATAGTTTATGGTACCTTTCAAATAACTCATTAATCTGTCCAAAGCTAACCAATGTTCAGTACTTGGACAGTGAGTATATCTACTCAATCTACACACAGCATATGCTATATCAGGTCGGGTGTAATTCATTAAATGTAATAGACTTCCAATAATCTGTGCATATATAGTTTGAGCTACTGGATCACCTTTATTTTTAACTAATTTGGTGCTAGCATTATAAGGAGTGCTTACAGGTATTTTTTCAAAGAATTCAAATTTTTTAAGGATTTTTTCAACATAATGTTCTTGAGATAGTAAAATGCCATATTCACTCCTTATGATTTTAACACCTAATATCACCTTTGCTTCACCCATATCTTTCATATCAAACTTTGAAGAAAGAAATCTTTTAGTTTCAATCACAACATTCATGCTTGTACCAAAAATGAGCATGTCATCAACATATAAATAGATAATCACACAACCATCATTCACAACTTTTGTGTAAACACATCTTTCTACTTCAACAGTAGAAAAACCATCACTCGTTAAGACTTGGTCAAGTTTTTCATGCCATTGTTTGGGTGCTTGTTTTAATCCATACAATGATTTAACAAGTTTACAAACTTTATTTTCTTGTCCAGGAGCAACACACCCTTCAGGTTGTACCATATAAATTTCCTCTTCTAAATCACCATTTAAGAAAGCTGTTTTAACATCCATTTGATGAATAAATAATTTATAAACTGAGGCTAGAGCAATTAAAATTCTAATAGAAGAAATTCTTGTCACTGGAGAAAAAGTATCAAAATAATCAACATTTTATTTTTGAGTAAATCCTTTAGCTACTAGCCTCGCTTTATATTTGTCAATGGATCCATCAGGATTATATTTCTTTCTAAAGACCCATTTACAACCAATAGGCTTTGCTCCTGGAGGCAAGTCTACTAAAATCCAAGTTTTATTTTGATTAAGAGAATCAATTTCAGTTTTGATAGCTTCTATCCAAAAATGAGCATCAGAAGATGAAATAGCTTCAGAAAATTTTGATGGCTCATTTTGTACCAAATAAGTATAAAAGTCATTTCCAAAAGAAGTTTCTTTCCTTCGTCTTTTACTTCTCCTCAAATTTTTGACAGAATTTTCATTTTGATTTGATGAAGGAAGTAAATTTTCTGCAGTTTGAGAAATATGTTGAACTTTCAATGGAAAAATATGCTCAAAAAATTCTGCATCTTTAGTTTCAATAATAGTGTTCTGATTAAGAACATCACTTTTTAAAACTAGAAATCTATAAGATGCACTATGTTCAGCATATCCAATAAACATGCAATCAGAAGTTTTAGAACCAATTTTTCTTTTCTTAGGATCAGGTAATAAAACTTTTGCAAGACACCCCCACACTTTTAAATATTTTAAATTTGGTGTATGTCCCTTCCATAATTGATAAGGTGTCTTATTTATTTTCTTATAAGGTATTCTATTTTGTAAGAAACATGCAGATAACAAAGCTTCTCCCCATAAATTATCTGGTGCAGAAGAACTTATAAGCATAGCATTCATCATTTCTTTTAAAGTTCTATTTTTCCTTTCTGCTACTCCATTCGACTCAGGTGAATATGGAGGGGTTACTTCATGAATTATTCCTTCATTTTCACAAAAATCATTAAATAAAACAAATTCTCCTCCTCTATCTGATCTAACTCTTTTAATCTTTTTATTTAATTGATTTTCTACCTCAGCTTTATATAAAAGAAATTTATCAAAAGCTTCATCTTTATTTCTCAATAAATATACTTTAGTATATCTTGAAAAATCGTCAATAAAAGTTATATAATACTTTTTGCCACCTCTTGTCATAGTTTGTTTTAAATCACCCAAGTCAGTATGTATTAAACTAAGTAATTCAGTTTCTCTTTGTACAGAAAAATGAGATTTTTTAGTTAACTTAGCTTCTGCACAAATTTCACATTTATTTAGAAAATTTTTGTTAATTTCAGAAATTAAACCAAGTTTTTGCATTTTCTTTAAATATGACTCACTAACATGTCCTAATCGAGCATGCCATATATCAAAAGAATTAATCATGAACACAGACAAGTAAGCAGAAGATGATGCATTTTCATTCATGTTAGAAATGTTGAGTACAAACAGTCCCTGAGTACAATAACCCTTTCCAACAAACACATTATTCTTTGTCATTACGATCTTATCAGATTCGAATGACACCTTAACCCCAGCTTTGCTCAATAGAGATACAGAAATTAAATTAGCTCTAACATCAGGCACATGAAGAACATCATTGAGTGATAAAGTCTTTCCAGATGTGAGCTTCAGTTCAACCTTTCCTTTTCCCAAAACTTTTGCAGTTCGGGAATCAGCAAGGTAAATACGATCTTCTCCTTCCTTGATAGGACTATAGGAGGAAAACAGCTCATGATTCGCACAAATGTGCCTGGTAGCCCCAGAGTCTACCACCCATTTCTTCACATCGGATACCAAGAGAGCTTGAGAAATGACCGCTGCAATGATTTCATCTTCTTCATCTCCTTGAACCAGATTGGCCTTAGGAGGATTATCATTTCTAGCCCTCTTCCTGCACTGAGCAGCATGGTGGCCTGGTTTTCCACAAACAAAGCAACTACCTTTCTTTTTGAACTTGGGGTTAGAACTTTTGGGCTTGTAGTCAGGTTTTGTTTTAGAGTCATACCTCTTGCCGTGCTGCTTTGTTTCTACCAGATTTGCTTTTGATATAATCTCCTTGCCTTTTGCAGCTTGCATCTCCTTCCGGTTAGTGTCCTCGATTATGATGTGAGTAATCAGATCTGATAGTGATAATTGTTTTTGTTTATGCTTCAGCTGTTGCTTGTAGTCTTTCCATGATTCTGGTAGTTTCTCGATTAGAACTCCAGCAACGAACTCATCAGGTAGGTTGATTTTTTCAGCACGCAACTCCTCCAGTAGCTTGTGATACTCATTAATTTGCAGCTTGATATCTTTGTCCTCGGTCATCTCCCATTTGTAGTAATTTCCGACGACAAACTTTTGCTTCCCAACGTCCTCAGCAGTATACTTTGCAATTAATGATTCCCAAATTTTGCTTGCTTCTTTGTACACATAGTACACATCAAACAGATCATTAGATAAGGTGTTAATGATGGTATTTCGGCATACCTTGTTGGCATAATCCCAAGCAATTCTTTGACTTTGGTCAGTATCTGATGAAGGTTCAGACTGAGTGAGTGCAGCAACAACTCCATGCATGTCAAGAATAGAGTAGACATGTTCTTGCCACCTTCTAAAATTTTTCCCATCAAAAACGTCAATTTTCGAAACATCTGGTGGTGGCCTAGATAGCGGCATCGGAGGCAGTGCTAGTGGGACGAAGGATGTAGCACTCACACCAGCACTGGGAGGACGATCGGAAACAGCAACGTTGGTCTGTTGTGACTCCATAACTCTCAAGATTGTTAGCTGCAAATTAAAAATTTGTCAGAGTAAAATAATCCGAGCCGTGCACAAGGACACTGTCCTTGAGAGTTATTCCGCCACAAGACGGCACTCCCCAGGATTGAACGGATTCTTCTGCGGAGTCGCAGGCAAACAGAACAGCAGAAAAAACACAGATGAAGAAAGGAGGAAGAGAGAACAGCTCGAATGATGTCCGCAGCTGTGGTGTGCTGAACCCGGTGATCGGCCTTGGTATTTATAGGTACCAGAGCGACAGGACGTTGAACGACACTTAATGACGTTAATGAGGATGTTTCTGAACGTTGGGCGGTTTCCGACATAAGAATTAACAAAAATTAAACTATAGAAAACGGATCAGTAATGTCAAGGAAACGGATGATCAACGTTCAGAAACATTAATAGTATGAACCTCATAACCGAAGCCTTAAAACCATGAATCTTCTGGAAAGCTATTTTATAAAAAATAATTTATGGCAACGGCAAAAAAGTGTCCAATCCCGGGTATATTTTCGCGCGCAAGGGGGGGAAATCGACGGATTTCAACTGAGTTGGCCCAGTTTTGTCCAGTTTTTGTGCGCGCGAGCCCATTCTCTTCCTAGGCCCATTTTGCTCCTCCATAATCACATGTTAATATTTATACTCTTTGGTCTTCATTTGTTTGAGCAATGTGGGACCTCTTTTTCTCTCTTTTCCTTTTGACACACACACACATGTATTTTCCAACAATATTTACAAAAGTTAACTTATATATTGAAGATGACTATAATTATAAAATATAGATCCATACATAGTTATCTTTTTTTAATATCTGAATATATGAATAGATCCAATTTGATCTATATTATCCATAAAGGAGAATTAAAGAATTCTCCCTTCCCTACTTCCATTAACACCTAAACAAAAGCTCAAGTTCAATCTAAAAATTAGTGTTTGTTTTTATTTTTTTAAAGTTTCACATCCAAAAAAAAATTTCAAAAAAGTGAAATTATGCATATATGTAATTAATTTTTTAAATTAAAATTTCTACATTCATATATTTTCATATTCAGTTAAATCACTATAGTTAAAGCTCATTGTTTGAGCAGTGCTTAAAATTTATTTCACATTTAAGCTAAAGAAGAAGATAGATCTAAAAATGACTTTGTAGTTAGACTATGTTTGATTCAATGGAGAGGAGAGGAGGGGAGAGAAAGAGAGGAATTTTAATAATGAGAGGGAAGGGGAGGGATTATAATTTTTCCTTGTTAGAATATGTTTAAAGGGAGGGAACATGAGAAATTTGTTCATTTTCTCCCTAAATCCTCCTAGTTTTGGAGGGAATGAACCTCCTCTCTTACTTATTAAACCAAATAAGGGAAAATCTCAATTTTTCCTCCTCTTCCTTTCTACTTATTAAACCAAATAAGAAAAGATTTTAATTTTTCCTCCCCTCTCCTCTAAGGGTGTTCACGGGTGTGGTTTGGTTTGGTTTTAGACAAAAACCAAACCAAACCAAACCAATTGGTTTTCTTTTTATTGGAATCTTGTCAATTTGAATTTTAATCAGTTTGGTTCAAATTTGGTTCAGGCTAATTTGACTTTTTAAAAAAATTATATCATTATTCAAAAATTAAATTAAACAGATTACATATAGATACTTTATGAACATAAATTATATATAAATAATTTACTTACTAATATATTTGATGAAGATTTACATTCTTCCTCCCTAATTAATAAATATTTTGTAAATTATAATCTTGTTCATTGCATCAAGATTTGCTAACTCTTTTTTTATTAATATTGATAAAAGATCAATCCTAAAAATGCATAATAAGAAAGTTGCGTATAATGGATTTTTTTTAGGGAGAGTGGGAGGCACTTTATTAAAGGATTTGCATATAGTTGATGTTAAGGAACAAGAAGTGCATTTTCTTAAGACATGGTTAACATCTTCAATGTCTCTTAAATCATAGGCTTGTTTCTTTTACTTTTAAAGTCATTTGACTCCCTTAAATAAATATATTTCTTGTGTTAAGAGTTATATTATCAAAGTGAGTATAAATTTCAATAATTTACTCATTGCATCAGTTGTAATAACTTGTAATATATCTCTAGTTTTTTTTTTCAAAGACTTCATTTAAATCTAAAATTAAACTCAACGGAGTCATATAATAGTCAATAAGTTCACTTGCTCAAAATATATCTAAAATAATAATATCATTATCATTTGTTATCACATATGAACAAAATATCATCTGTCATTACATATATCAAAATATACATATTGGAACTTAACCAAAAAATTCAAGTTCCACCAAGTGAAATTATCCACAAAATAGATTAGCCACCTTTGATAATATCATGCTTCTAAGTTCTAACATCCTTTCATGTCAGTCTTGCAAGTTCCTATTGAAATTTCCCATGTCGATAGTAAGTGAAATTATCCAAAAAAAGAAAAGATTAGTCTTGAATTGGCCACCATTCTAACATCATGCTTAGGGCATATGATATCTGAAAAGAAGAAAAAATGTTAGAACTTGGATTTAATAAATTTAATGATAGTGAAAAGTGATTCTAATAAAATACAACCCATGCTAATTACATATACAAATGAAGATAATTGAAAATCCTTAATAGTTAATATTCATCAATCATCATCATCATTTAGAACAACTACACCAAGATCTGTTAACAAAGGTACAACAAAAAAAATATGAACAAGGTATACAATTTATATCTAGTGAAATCAAATTATTTAAAATCTCTTATTTATAAAAATATTACATAATTCTATTTTCTCAATTTCTTCCACCTTCTCTTCAATACCACTTGACAGAGGGGTAGATCGAAACCAATTTTGTGCACAAACAAAGGCTTCAACTGTCTTGGCACTCAATGAGCTTCTATATTCATTTAGTATACGGCCCTCGGTGCTAAATGCGGCTTCAGAGGCTACAGTAGATACAGGCATAGCCAACACATCCTTAGCAATTTGTCCAGTGATAGGATATTTAGAGAAATTCACTTTCCGCCAATTAAGGATGTCAAATTTTGTACTCATTTTTTCTCTGCTTTCCATCAAATACAGGTCCACTTCTGATTGATTCTCAAGATTATCATCTTCATTCATGACTTTGTCAAACTCCATTGCAAATGACTCCTTTTCAAGAACTTTATGAGAAGAAACTTCCTTGCCTTGAGATTGAATATTGGCTGCAACTTTTTTCAAGCCATGAAAAGACTTATAGCTTTCATGCATTTTGACAAGTAGCTCTTTCACCCGCCTAGTATAATATTCTACCATGTCTTCATTGTAAAGTTTTTTCAAACTCTGTTCCACAAACTTCAACTTATATCTTGGATCATGCACCACAGCTACAAAGATCATCATATTCATATTTTTAACATCCCCCCAATAGTTGTCATATTTTATTTTCATTTTTATAGCCATTGAACTTAGTAAAGAATCATTATTTTCACACATATTGTTCAAGGTTTTCATCACCAAGCAAAAGTCATGAAAATATTGAGATGATGTTACATATAATGAACCAGACACATTTTTTGTCACATCAAAAAAGATTTTCAAGAACTTCACAAAAACACGTGTCTTATCCCAATCTTCAATAGTTGGAGGTTCTACCTTATCTAAGGCAAAGACAACATCTTTTTCCTCTAGCCTTTTGAATGCCTTTTGAAACTTCAAGGCACTTTCAATCATAATGTAAGTGGAGTTCCACCTAGTATGACAATCTAATTTCACAATTTCCTTTTCTTGAATTCTTGTTTGCTCCACACAAGATTTAAATTTTTGAAAACAAGTTGGTGAAGCACAAATATATCGAATTGCATTTCTAATTCTTTGTAGAGAATCATGAATCTCTTTCCAACCCATCATTGACAACTAAATTCATGATATGTGCACAACATCTAACATGCATATGTTCTCCTTTCATTATATGCCCATTCCAATCAAGTATTCTATATTTCACATAAGCTATAGCAACGTCATTATGAAGCATTGTCAATAGTAATGGTAAAAATCCTATCAATCCTCTAACTTAACAAACAATTTTCAATCACTTCACTGATAGTCTTACCCTTATGGTCAGTTACTTGGCAAAAATTCAAAATTCTTTTATGCAATTTCCATTCATCATCAATGAAATGCCCAGTAAGACATAAATAACTCATGTTTTGTATAGATGTCCAGCAATCAGTAGTTAGGCAAACACTTTGGTGAGAATGTCTAAATACACTCCTTAACTTAGTTTGTTCAGATAAGAAAAGATTCCAACAGTCTCTAGCTATTGTAATACGTGATGGGAGAGGAAATAGAGACTGTGCAACACTCATAAAATATTGGAAGCCTTCTCCCTTAACAAATTTAAAAGACAATTCATCAACAATTATCATTCTTGCAAGGGCTTGCCTACAAGAATTAAGGTCAAATGTTACTCCCTTCAAACTAGTTCCACAAGCTTCTCCATCCTCTTTTCTTTTTGGTTGGAAACAAAGTATATTTAGATCTTTATTTCCAACAGCAATTTTTTTACATCTAGATTCTAAATGAGTTGCCATGATTAATGTTCCATTTCTTGTTTTGTGACATGCAAAGTCTATCCCACACTTATTACATTTAGCTCTTGGGTATTAAGGATTGCAACATTCAATTAATGTAAAATGATTCCAAACCCAAGACTGAGGTCTAGTTGGTTTTCTTTTACCTTGATTATTGGTTAGATCTTGTCCCTTCTCTTTCGCTTTATCTTTCTCTTCTCCCTTCTCTTGATTCAAAATTTTTGTTTGCTGATCTGTAGCAAGTCAAGCAGAAGTAGTGATAGGAGCTGATTTGTTACTTTTAGACAAATCATCTTCAACAATATCTACTAAATCCATATATGTTTCTTGCTACATTAAAAAAAAAAGAATCATGAGATAAAAAAATTATTTTATACAAAACTAAAACCACACCACATTAACTTCCAATTTAAAAAATTTACCTCAATATCATTCATACTGAAATTTGGAAAAATATCCTGTGTCAAAAAAGTCAATTTAGCAATGTCATATTATAAGCTTATTTAACAAAATAATAAATTTAATCATGTTAGAGTGCAAGTAGTCCCTCCTCCTACTTAAAGAATTGAGTTTTCACGTGGTCCCCTTAGTTTTTGTCTCTACTTTATCCACTTGCACATTTTTTATCCAATTGTTAGGCAATGTTAATTTTTAATTGAGAGGCATGACAAAAAGTTAATATGATTAGGCCATTATAATACTTTTATACAAGTACATTATTGTTTCTTTTTCCTATGGCAGTATCATTTTTTATTATATCTTTCATGAAAAAGCATCTTTTTCCTATTATTTCTTTGGTCTTTAGACTCTCTAGGTTGCTGATATGTATAAAATGACAAATAAAGCAATTACCCAAGCCAAGGACCAAGCACGCAAACGGACAAATTAAAACTAAGGTAGAATAAAACAGAACCAAGCAAGCAACTAGCAAGTAGCAATGATGCATAGAGCAAGCAAAAAGTGGCTATTATGTAGAACAAAATAGAACCCAGCAACCAGAAATAGAACCTCGAGCAAGCAATGATACACAAAATATAATCAGCAAGGTAGCAGCGCACGAAGCCACGGACTAGACGAACTCGAACCAAATGAGAAAGATGAAAGGGTTTTGAGAACGAGTAAGATGCAGAAATCGACGAAATCGAAGAATGAGATTGACAAGACTTTGGAGTTTTGGTATTTTCAAGTTGAAGAACAGAATGGCGATTGGTGATGAAGCCCAAGTCGTGTGCACTCGCTATGCTAGGGATTTTGACTTGAAGTGAAGAGTAAAGATCACAGAGTCGAAGACTTGAGATTTGGGAGTTGGGGGGGATCGAACTCTATACGACAGCGTTATGAAGGCAAAGTGAAAGAGGAATGGAAACTTTGACTAGGATTGGGCTTTCTATTATGTCATAGGCTTCGTATATAAAAAGATATATGTTTAAGGGGTATTATGTTATGGGCTTCTTAATGTTATTATGTTATACTATAACTCATAATAATAATTATAATATATTGAGCATGTGTGGTTCGGTTTGATTTAAGTTTTTTATTTCTAAAATCGAACCTGAACCAAACCAAGTCAATTTTAATAGACCAAAAACCGACTTTCATGGAACCTTAGCTAGGAAAAAAGATAGAGGGAAAGCCTAATTAATTTATCATGTTTGGTAGGCATCAACATACTTTCATGGAACCTTAGCTTCCCTCATCTATGGGAAGCAAGCTTCCACTTAATTATACATGAGGGCAAAGAACATTTCTAGCAAGAAATTCAAAATTTTGGTTATTTTGCCCTTACTTTCTCATCTCCAATTTTTTTTTTTAAATTTTTCGTCACCTATTGCCCCTCTAGAGTTCATTCGGTGTCCTTCCATTTTAATTTATCTTCTATCAAATTGCTTTATCAATGGATAGCCACAGTCATGGCTGTTGAGCATGAAGAAGGTTAGAGACAAAGTCAATGGGGAAAGAGGGGCATTTGTGCTATTTACTTATCACTCAACATGCATTAGAACTGAAAATTTCATTTCCTGAAAGGTTATTACCCATTCTCATTCTCATTTTGTACTAAACTGGACCCAAGATTACTGGACTTTTTTTATTCTCTTGGGATTTGTCACGTGACTTCGTGGATTACTGGAAGCATTTCTCATACCGCTGGAAATCTTCATTTGAAGTGAAATTGCACATCCCTGGTATCTGCAGAATAAGTGTGAAAACTCTAAACTCTAAAACGTTTGCATTAATTTTCCATATATACATTAAAATCCCCAAATAGGGATCTTGTTACATGTGAACTGATGCTTCCTCCTTCATCTAAATATATATATATATATATATACTTCCTCTGCTTTTATTTATAAGTTATTTTTGAGAAATTTTTTTTATTTTTTTTATAAGAAATTTTGTAATATTTAGTAGAATTTTTCCTATTTTACTCTCATTATTTATTTCTTCTCATAAATTATTATTGGACTTTTTGAATGAAAGATATATTCTCAATTACTTAAATGATATTTAATATGAATTATATTATTATATTAAATAAAAACAAAAAATAAATATTTAATTTATTTTTAATTTTAAAAAAATAACTAACTTTCCTTAATCAGTTGAAACTCCAGTAAAGACGGAAGGAGGGGGTACATATATACACATATACACAGATATTGGAGGTTCTCTTGATTGGTTCCTTTAATGTTGCCGCCAAAACCACTTTTTTTTTTTTGGCTGTCAAGAATTTCTTGTTTTCTATATTTGGCTTTGTGGGTACTCTGAGAGACAGCTGTAAAGCCTCGTGTTACAGTAATCCATTGTGAGGGTATGATTGGAAAACTTTTAATTAACCCAACCCTTAGTTTTGAGACTAAAAAGTGATTCTCTAATTGTCTCATTATATTTGGATGCAGTAGCTAGAGTTTCAGAAAAAAGTGATTATGACCTAAAATAGATTCTGAGTATAAGCTAAGGAGAGAAACTTTTACAATGTTGAGAATAGCTTTTTTATCCATTGGAGTATGAAGATACTAAACATACTAATGAGCATTGGGCATCATCCTCAAATCTAACCATAACCTCTTTAAGAGATATGAATATTACTCGTAATATTATTAGAAATCAAATTATATAATATTTAGAAGAGAATTAGCCATGTTATATTATTAAATTTCTTATAACAATATCAGTTTATTTAGTTTAAAAATTAAAAGTGTTTTATAAACTTTCTTTTATATTATTTATAATTTATAATTTTAAGTAAAAATTATCAATCAATTTTATAAACATAAAATTATTACACATTCAAAAGTACTTATCAATGAGATAATCCAAACATATTTAATTTTTTAAAATTATTTTTAAATTAAAAATATCTAAATATAAATTAATTTTTACAATAGCTATTCTAATAAAAATTAGTTCTGTAAAATCTATTTCCTGTAAAAACTTTCCCAATATCTTTGCACGGCTTTCCACCCCATGTAAGGGCAAAATATATACTGACTCCCTGTTTTTATTACTAGTTTAAGAAATACTGAGAGACAGCTGTAAAGCCTCGTGTTACAGTAATCCATTGAATATCTTTGCACGGCTTTACACCAGGGCAAAATATATACTCACTCCCTGTTTTTATTATAAGAAATTTTTAATTATTTTATATTTAAAAAAATTAATTATTTTTTATTCTTATTTAATATAATAATATAATTCATATTAAATATCTTTTAATCAATTAAAAATATTTTTTTCATTCAAAAAATTTAATAACAATTTATGAGAAAAAATAAAGGATGAGGGTAAAATAGAAAAAATTCTATAAAATATTATAAGGTCTCTTATAAAAAGAATTAGAAGAAGTTTCTGGAAGATCCCTTATAAAAAAGACCGAGGGAGTATATATTTGAAACGAAAGGAATACTGGTGATACATTAATTCGTCCAATTAATTCATCAAGTTACTCATCCGGTCCATATTATAAGGTATGAGATCAATTTTCATGCCTATTAAAAAAATAAAAAATATTATTAAATATACCAAAAGTTCTAAATTTGTCCTTATTTATTGAGAGAATGTTAAAATAATTAAAGCAAGTAATTTTGTATGAGTTTTATAAGTGTAGAAAAGAGAGAAGCAATCAATTCACACAATTAAATATAATAAGGGTAAAATTGTCCATTTGGTCCCTACACCTTATATTGTGGACCAAAGAAAAATGGGTCTCATACCTTATATTGTGAATCAGATGAAGTATCTACCAAATTCAATGATGCGCATGATTATATATATATATATTTTTTTTTAATTTAAAATATAAATTCTTTTTTAAAATTTTTTTATTTAAAATATAAGTCTTATTTAATAATTTATAAAGTATTAAATATTTTTTCTATTTTATCTTTATCTACAAATAAATATAATAGAGATAACAAATTTTAAATGTAATGTATTAAATAGGGATACTATTAAAAAAATGTATTTTTAATAGATTTAATGAGTAAAAATATCTTTTTTAGTTCCAATATAATTAATTAAATATAACTTATATTTTGGATTGGTAGAAATATATTCCATCATTTGTGAGATAACATATACTCCCTCCAATTTATATTATAAGGTATTTTATATCAATTATACACATATTAAAATATTATTTTTTACCTAAAACTAATTTCAAATGTACCAATATTTCCTATTTTATTCTTATTAAATATCTCATTTTATTATTATTATAAAGTTATAATTACAGAGGGAGGAAGAATTAAAGACATAGGTAAAATGGGAAGAAAAATATCTGATATTCTATATTTTGAATAAAAAACTTATCATATAAAATATACTATAATATACTCTCTCCGGTCCTTTTTATAAAGGACCTTCCAAAAAATTTTTCTGATTCTTTTTATAAGGGACCTTGTAATATTTTGTAGGATTTTTCTTATTTTGTTCTCATAATTTATTTCTTCTTATAAATTCTTATTGGACTTTTTGGATAAAAGATATACTTTTAATTGGTCAAATGATATTTAATATGGATTGTATTATTATATTAAATAGGGATAAAATAGAAATATTTAATTTTTTTTTTAATTTTAAGAAGATAACTAACTTTCTTAATTTACATAAAGTAGTTAAAACACTTCTAATTGATCAAATAATATTTAATATAAATTACATTATTATATTAAATAGGGATAAAAAAGAAGTGTTTAAATTTTTTTTAAAATTTTAAAAAAATAACTAATTTTTTTTTAATCTATATAAAATAATTAAAAATTTCTTATAATAAATACTGGAGAAAGTAATATGAAGCGGAGACAGGAGTACTGTTGTGCATGGCTGTAAACCCAGGAACAACTTTGCTTCTCGTTCTCGAGAGACTTCTGCTCAGTGTTTGTTGTGAGTGTGAGACAAGGCACGTTGAAAGCCGAAAAATTTAATACTCCCTTTGATCTATATATTTGATTTATATATAAAATTTTTTATAATATATGAAATAATATTTATTATATATTTATAAAAAATATCTCTATTTAATGTATAAAAAAAATTAAATAAAAATAATTTTAAAAAAATTAATATAATTAATTAATTTTAATTTTAATTCGTATGATTTAATTAAAATAATTTTATATTAAATATAATAGAGAGTACATATGTATTGAATACAGATCACAATCCAGATCTGTGTACCTTTAGGGAAGAAATTAAAGCCATACTGGGATATTGGAATCGTTTTCTGCTCACAAGTTTATAATTCCGCTCCCACCTCATAATAATTTTTTCTCTTCCCAACTAACTTCAGAATCTACTCGTTCCACAATTAATTACTACTCGCTCCGTGCCCTTTTATTTTCCATTTTTGAAAAAAAATTTTTATCCCTATTTATCTATTTTCAAATATTCCAAAATAATATTAACTATTATTTTTTTAATTATACACTCACCTATGTTTCTAAAAGTTAAAGAAAATATTAATTATTTTTTTTATCTTTTTATTAATGAATATTTTAGAAAATTTAAAATAAATTTTAACATATTAATTATATTTTTTAATTAATTTGTGTAATAAAACCTTAAACGTAATATAAAATAAAAAAAATTCAGATTAAAACAAATAAAGTGAGAGAAATATGCATCAGGTAGGAAACAGATTCTCCACGTACTCTCAAGAGTGTACAGTAGATTCTGTTCTTTGGACAAATCTTGTCTGTTTTTCAAATCCAACCAGCAACAACGTGCCATGTAACTAAGGATTCATGGAAACATGATTTTAGGTGTTGATTTTAGCTAAAACACCTGAACCATTCATTCAAAGATTTTTATTATTACAAACATTCATATTCAAGAAAAGAAGTGGCCGGGTAGAACAATGGGAGCTGGAGGGAGAAACCTTCCATCAATAGGACACGACCCCCTTAATTAGCAGTATTACGAGCAAGCCAACCAGTAACCTCATTATGCATTTCATTCATCTGATATAACAAAATTACCACAGAAAAATACAGACACATAACTTCCACCATTTGAAACACATCACAAATAATTTACTTTCTTCTTCCTGCTCCATCTTAATCAGCCTCTTTTTGTGATTCGAACTTTAAGACCATACTTCATTTGAAGCAGTACTGAATTGCCGGAGATACATGATGATCTTCCACCATATGAACATTATAATTCCACAAGATAGCAGTAACTACTATCTTCATTTGAATGAAGGAGAGGTCCTTACGCAAGCAAGTCCTGGGTCCTGCTATGAAACTAGCGAATTTATATGATGGTATGTGAATGATGCCCCCTCTCTTTGAGATCCACCTCTCTGGCGTGAATTCCAAGCAATCTTTTCCCCATATTTCTTTACACCTTCCCATTGCATGCAAAGATAGGATGATCACAGTACCAGGAGAAACCTCATGTCCACTAGGAAGTGTGTCGTGTTTGATTGCTTGCCTGCGCACATAAGGTAAGGGAGGATACAATCTCAAAGCTTCAGACAAAGCCCCATGGAGATATACTTGATTTTTCACTTCCTTTTGTTGCTTGATCTCTTGAAGAATCTTAACTTCCACTGAAGGGTGTGTAGAAACAAGCCAAAAAAAACATGTAAGAACTGAACCTATGGTGTCTCTCCCTGCAATAAAAAAAGTATAGGCAGTGTCTCTCAGAAACTTGTCATCCACCATGTTGTTCTCCTTCTTCCTCTCTAATCAAAATGGTTAGAAAGTCTTCCTCTTCTTTCTTCATTTCGTTGTTTTGGATTATCTCTTCTCTCTTTGATGCTATACTTTCACGTAGGAATTGGTCAAAAACTTCAAATGCTTCAGCCATCTTCTTCTCTACTCCAATTCTTAGCCATCTCTGAAGCTCCCAAATGCTTCTAGGTATTATGTGTCTGTAGAATATAAACTCCTCGACTTTATCAAAAGCTATCTCACATGCAACTTCTGGGAAATCAACGGCGAGGCTTTTCGGGTCAGATCCCAAGACTATGGAGCCAATAGTGTCGATGTTGAAGCGATTAAACACGTCTTGCAAATCCACTTCAACCCCTTGCCTTTCTACATGATCAAGAAGAGGAATTAGACAGCTCTCCACCTTCTTGCGAACGATCTTCTCCCGAAACTTCTCGAAGCTTCTGGTTTTAAACAAGGAATGGAGAAGTGCCCTCTGATATTTCCACGTGTCTAAATCCGCAGTAAAAACCCCATCTCCAAAAGCTTTGCAAATCTTGCGAAAGTCAGGCCCCTTAACGTAGTTGACGAAATTCTTGCTCATCATGTGATGTACGTTCATGGGATCGCAGGTTATCATGCAGTTCATTTGGGTAAACCAAGGTCCCGTAAAGTTGGCAGTACCCGCTTGTGTTTGCAGAGCCTGAGTTACATATATAGTCCTGGACCTTCCACAAATTACTAAGAAGTGGCGGTAACATGCCCAGTATAGGCCAATCTGTGAAGAGGGGGTTTCTGCAGCATCGTCTCCGATGGAAATGATAAAGGAAGACGACAAGTGCTGCAAAACCTGCAACTATTTGCGCAAAATGAAGCATTGTTTGTAGGACTTTGCTTCTAGATATGTCAATGTATAGTGTGCCATAGAAATATATATATATATATATATATAGGTAATGAGAGTGTGTTTGTATTAGATTATGTATAAGTGATTATTTATAAGTAATTATGAGAATAAGTGGTTATGTCAAAAGTGATTTGTGTTTGGATATTTTTATCTCATAAGTAATTTTTAGAAAAGAAATGTGTTTGGATAATGGGGTTTAAGTGACTATTAGGTGGATAATGAGAAGGAAAAATGAAATAAGTGATTATAGGAGGATAAGTGATTATCATAAGTTGAAAAAATCAACTTCTTCCATAATAAATAAGTGCTTATTGAAAAGCTGTTTCCGTTTGGCAACCCAAACTCCACCACACAAGTACTTATGTGGATCCTATTAAGTCAATATAGATTAATTGCTGATACATTGCTCGTTCTTTTTATTCTTTTTTGTAACTGATGCATTGCTCTTTGCTTTTACTATATTGCACGTTCGGCCGGTTATATTTCTGTAAGTCTGACATGATGTGCATTTGATTCGGTGCCAAGAAAAAGCAATTTAGATCTTCTTAGTTTTTTTTTTTATCAATTTTCTTAATTTTACTCCCTCCCTCCGATGCAAAATATAATAGATTTTGTAGAATTTTTTTTTGTCCAAAATATAAGGTGTTATATAATACTCCCTCCGTTTCGCTATATAGTGCACTTTTTTGAGAAATTAATGTTTTATAATATAGTGTACTTTACGGATTACGTAGTGTAATTTTGTTCTCTTTCCAATATTACCCCTAATTAATAAACCCAAATATGTGTTTATGATTAAAATATTTCATTCTCAAAGCATTTAATGAGGGTAATGTGGGAAAAAATGGGAAATTTTGTTAGTTATTAATTATTGTCTTGGTCTGTGTGCGGTAGTTAAAAGTGCACTATAAATTAGAATAGAGGGAGTATTTAGTAGTAATTTATCATTTTGCCCCTATTCATTGATGACCGGTCTCATAATTTATAATGGAAAAAAGTGGAAACAATTTTAATTATTGGTAATTAATAAGGGTAAAAATATGATGTTGAGTTTTTTTTTAAAAAAAAAATTAACAGTATAACCACATTCCTTAATATGCGTGAAGTAGTTAGAAACTCCTTATATTTTAGACAGGGGAAGTAACTTTTAGCCATTAACTTTTAGCCATTAGATTATTGACATCTAATAATCCAAATTGATGACATATTCATTCAAATGAAGCTGTGAGAATAACAAGATGTTTATGTTTGTCTATCCATGACCCATAAAAAGAGCAAGACTTGTAAATTTTCATCCTCAAATATAAGAAGGGATGGATCTATGTTATAGCTTGTGGGGCAGTCGCCACCGCTACTTTTTTCTTTCTTTCTCAATACTATATATATATATGTATGTATGTATGTATGTAATATAATGCAATTGGCCCCATTAGCCAAGGATGAGTAAGAAATTGGAGTAGTTAGTAATATTACCTCATTGCCATTCAAATTTTTCATCACCAAATCCATTTTTTTTAATTTGATAAATTTGAGGTTGAAAAGAAAAGGGGAAAAATGTCATTTGCATGTTTCCCTTTTTGTTGAGTTTACCCCCTTTTTATTTTATTTATATTAATTGATTTGACAAATATTTATTTTATTAATTTTTATTCTAATATTTTCAAACGTATTTATTTAGATATTAATGTCACTAATTATTTAAAATTATTTTATTTTATATTTTTTATATTAGATCAATAGGAAATATTATCATGATTTTTTTAATAATTATTTTAAATTTATTTAGATTTTATTGGATAGAAAATAGAGATTTTAGATTATAAGGATAAGTTAATAATTTTAATTTATTTTAGTATAAATTTCAATTGATAAAAAAAGTATTATAGAATCTCTAATAGAATATTCTTAACCTATTAAAAATTGGACTAAAGTATATGTTTTGAAAATAAAGAGGAAGTCTTTCTAATTCCAATAGTATTAAGGGGAGATAAATTTATTTTAGTCTAATATTAATATATATAATAAAATTGGTAATAAGTTATGCTAGTGTCCATGCATGCAGAGTAATGAATGTTGCCCCCACCTCTACTTCCTTTACTGCCATTGCTACTCTGTTTTTCTCTATATCTGTGAAAGCTCATCGACTCATCGATACCTCCATGAAAACGGAGTATGGACGCCGTCACATGCACGTTTCCTTATTTCATCTTCCAAGATTCTCCACCTTCATGGGGTAATGTTATACGTTGAGCTTTTCTGCACAGAGAGGGAGGGAATGAGGGAAGAAATTGAAAACTGGAAACAGAAAGAACAAGAGGAAAAGATAATGCAGAGGGACAGCTAGCAGAGGTGGGGCAACTATATATATGTGAGAATTCATGCATGTAATAATGCATTAAAAAAACATATTTAGTATATACAAGACTAGATTATTATATATTTTTCTATAAAAAAAAAGATTATTACATATTTTTATAATGTTATATTATTTATATTTTCTAGAAAATTATTTTAACAAGGGGAATATATATATTTATATATTAAAATATAAAGAAATATATATTTGATTGAAATTACATTATCAAATACATAAATATAATTGTTTGTTCTTTATCACGAAACCTGATTTTGTTCAAGGCAAACGAACAAATTTGCCAAACGTGCCAAAGAATTTGATCCTCAGATAATAAAAATAAACTGACCTATTATCAAACAAAACTTAGCCTCAAGTGATTAGTAAGATCAACGAATAATTTTGATTTTACCATGATGTCATCCTTATAGATTATCTCTCATGTTATGAAATTAAATGTTGTGTTCATGGCTCTCTGATAAGTAGCTCTCGCTTTTTTTTCAGATCAAACGGCATAACAACCAATTCGAATGTGCCGAGAGATCCCGGACACCGGAAGGCTGTTTTGTGATGTACATCCTCCTCCACTATCATAATTTGATTGTAGCCTAAAAAGCAATACATGGAGGAAATATTCTTAAAATATTTAAATTCCCACCGCCGACAAGCCCTGCACTGCTGTTATCTTACAGGGCCCGCCCACTAACATTTTTAGTCCAAACAATAATATAAATTTTTTATAATATTTACTCATAATTTTTTCAGGCATACAAGACTTATGAGTTGCTACCGCAATTAACGAATTTAAATGTACTTATTTTCCCAATGATTGCTGACACTCAACAATACATTATAGATTGAACGATTTGAAGTATCATTTCAAGCCTACCAAAGCATGTGTCAATCAATGTGCGTGCTTCATTAGTATTGACAAGTGAGGAAATCCCATCCTTGGACCTCATAAAATAAATATTCCCCATTTGGTCATACCCAAGCAAGATACTAAACTACATGCCTAAGTGGGGGTTCTTTTGGGGAATATCTTTTTACCAAGTCTTAAAGTGAGATTTTCCTTAGACAATTTCATAATGGACATGATGCGCCTTATCACTCAAGCGGCCGGATAGAGGAATTATTTGTACATTACTCAAAATTTAAGAGGATTCATAAAAATTAAAGCAAATATATGGTTTTTTTTTAATAAAAAGGATCAAATATGTATTAAATCAACAGTGGAGTTTGTTAGACAAAATACAAACAAGAACACTACTAAAGAACAAAGTAATAGAAGAAACAAACAAGGAAATAGCAAAATTCCTGCTTAAAGTAGCTAAATCTTCATTAATATATAACATCTCCATGCTCTACTGCTTAAGGTAGCTTTGTTTTTTTTTTTAATGATTTATTATGCCCTCTAGTAAAATAAGATTTAAATATATTCCTAAATTTTACTTTTGTTTTGAGATACATAGACAGATCACCGTGGACATGACATCAAGAAGCCCAGTAGGCTGTTCTAAAAAGATCTGCATGTCACCGTGAAACCTATGTCCGTGCATCTTTTGCAGTCCAGTCTGCACTTTAATTTGATATTTCGGGCTCGTTGATATGTGGATTACTGGATTGAAATTATATGAAAAAGTGACCTTTTAAATGTGAAATGTCATGCTTCAAGATACAAATTAATAATAATAGTAATGATATTAATGACTGTGAACATCCTCTTGTCCGAGCACCAAATAAATTAAATCTTAAAATAAAAAAAAATTAATTAGTTAAAAATAATGAAAAGTATTCTAGTAAAAATCTCTTTTGATTAAAAGTCTTAGATAATTAATTCCTCAAATTTTTGGTTTAACAAGCTAAGTACCTTTCAAAAGAATCAAAAGAAACACTTAATTCATTTATATAGAAAGAGATAATTATTTAACAAGGGAATAATAACAAAATAAAAAAAAAATATAATAAACAATTTTTTAAATTAATTAATTAATCAACCTTTGGTTGAAATGTTATGTTTCAGCCAAAGTAAGTCCCAGCCCCAATTGAGAGGCTAAGACATGAGACAGACACGAGGTCGTGCACAAGATGAGAGAACAGAGGGAGCGTGGTGAGACAGAGTGGGAACTAGGGCTCAAGCGTGAAGAGAGGAGTGAGCTAGAGAGAGAGAAGTTGAATGAAGCTCAGGTCTGAAAAGCAGAGGGGGCAAGAAATAGAGGATGAGCCACGATGGCTTTGTACGCGAGCGTGAAAGCGAAGTAAGGAGAGTAGAGGCGCAGAAGCAGACAAGAAAAATCCCTCCACTATTGCGTACTTGACACAGCAGAATAGTAGAGGCAAGGAATCATCTGAATGAGCACGAAATTGAGCGTCTAAGGCAGAGCAGAGGAATCGCATGAATTGGGCAAGTAATTGGAGTTGAGAAGGGGCAGAGAATGCAATCACGCGCTCGGGTCTTGTGATTGCAGGCCAATTGCTGGAACTCTATAAAAGGGGCTGAAGAAATTTAAAAAAAAAAAAAAAGGAAACTAAGAGGTTGCTTTATAAAAACCCTGGTGATAGAGTGTGACGAGAGGAGAATACACGAAAAATCCTAGAAAGAGAGACGGAAGAAGTAGAGGAGGAGGTGGCCAGAAACAAAGAGACGGAGAATCCCAGTACCAAGAACCGGTGGATGGACGAGTGAGCTACAAAGGGACAAGTTGTAAGATAATCAAAAGGGTTCTCCAACTGGTCATTTTTAGGCCTAACTTCGGGCAGTGAATGGAGAAGTCTAAATGTATGCATGGAGTCAAGGCATGATAGTACGGTTGTTGATGGTCATTGCTTTTGACTATGTGCTCTTTCTTTTTATTTCATTTTATTTGATGGTTAGCTGGAGTATGTTGTATGTCTGTGTTGTCATTGTGATTCTGATATGTCCTCTCAGTTCTCCATATGCATTTTGTGGATTCGAAAGCTAACCTGCTTTCTTTCTTTT
This sequence comes from Adenanthera pavonina, assembly GCA_026686845.1. Classification (NCBI taxonomy): domain Eukaryota; kingdom Viridiplantae; phylum Streptophyta; class Magnoliopsida; order Fabales; family Fabaceae; genus Adenanthera; species Adenanthera pavonina. The sequence goes on along the minus strand of JAIVEN010000002.1, from coordinate 17,566,271 downwards.
TCCCTTCCAAGTGATGTGTTGTGAGGTTGAATTTGTTATGTTGCTGGATGGAACTTTGATGGTTGATAGGTTTAGCTCCTAGTTATCCAGTGTGTCTCAAGTTTGTATTGGCCTTTTTAGTGCGTCAACTCAGAAGTTGATGTTAAGCTTTAGATTCTATCCATAGGTCTGGCAAGTTACTGGTAGCTTCCTAGAAAATCAGTTTGTGAAACATGCTAACTTCAATCCTTCTGTCTGGTCTTTTGTGCGTGAAAATGGTGTTTTAGTTCTAAGTCTGAAATGTATATAGTGTTCTGAAGATTTAATAGTATTCTAGCAAAAGTTTGATTTACAAAAGAACCAAATAAAAAAGAAAGAAGAAAAAGGGGGTTTACTTAGGAGGGATTCTCTCTGTTGTGAATATTGATTTGCTTGGCAAAACACCATTAGGAAATGCTTGAACTTAAAATATATACACGGAATTGAGCACTTGTTGTCTATTGTTAAAATATTATGGTTTCACTTAAATCTACAGCAAAGGCAACTTGTTATAGAGGAAAGTGATGTGATATGATGTGATCCTATTACTTCATGGCTTCGTTTTGTATTTTTTTTTTAAAAAATAATAAATAATATATATATATATATAAGACAAAATCAAATAATAATAATAGCAATAATGATGAGTAATTATGCCACATAAGGCTATGAACCCACGCAAGTATCCAAGACTCCGAGTTAATCATGTTGTTGGATGAGACGATAAGTTTCCATAGACATTTAAGTTAGGTTGAGTAATCTATATTTATAAAATATTTTTTTCTCTTTAAAAATATATGTATGTATAAATATATCAATATGCTCTAATTCTTTTTTTAAATATTACCCAATAATAAAATATTTATATTGTAAAAATAATTAGCTAAATAATCATACCTCAAAGGTTCTGAGACTTTTTTAGGCATTTTAGTTAATAGTATTATCAAATGAGATTGTGAATCCACATAGATATATCGATTAGGGTATGTATAATTCATCAAAATGTAATAATTATTTGTGAGGTGATCTTCTTTTAAGAAAAAAAAATGATATTTTATAACAATGATAAATAAAAATAAAAATATTTTCTAAGTCACTATCTTAAGATATATAATAAAACATTTACACCATAGAGGTTTTAGAGTTTCCATAGGTGTTTAAGGAATTGATTTATTAGGCATTATGAGGACTCTGCATCATGTGGATCAGTTTTTTAAAAAAATAAAAAATAATAATAAAAAGAATTTTTGAAAAAATACAAAAAAGAAATATATTTTCAAAAAAGTAAAAAAAGCAAATATTTTAAAAAAATTAAAGAAAATAAGAATAAGTAAAAATATTTCCAATAATTGAATGAAATAAAAGTAAGTAAACGAAATTAAATTATTTTTTGTAAATTAAAATACACTAACCCAAATTTTAAAAAATTATTTTGTTTGCAAAATAATAAATTATTTTTAATAACTTTCTCTTATTACAAAATTAATTAAAAAATACTAACCCCATATATACGTATTTTTATCTCAAGCTGTATAGATTTTGATTCCTAACGTAGGGTATATAGACCCTAAATTTTGATTATAGGTCAAATTCGTCCTTATAAGTAAATAAATATTTTTCAATTTTATTTTCTCAATTTCTTTATTTTATTTTATTTTCCAAAGCTCCTTTATTTCCTTAAATCTTTCCTTTCTACCTTTTTTTAGCATATGACCAATTAAAAGGATAATCAAAATAATTTTAAAATTATATTAATTTGCACAATCAACTTAAGGTAACTGTTCTTAAGAACGGGTATCGTGGGGTGTCTAATACTTTCCACACGCACAATTAACCCTCAAACTCATCTTTATTTCTACAAACCAATTTTTTCTTTATAAATTGGTTTTCCAAAATTTTTCTTAAAAAATTGGTAGTAACTCCTGATCAATCCATTTTCATTTAGAAACCCGATTTGTCTCTCTTCCTATTTTTTTTCTTTCGCACGCCATTCGTGTTGCATTTTCAGGTATGACAGTGACGGATAGGATTTCGTCTCTAATTTCTGACATTAAAAACTTTAAATCCATGATAGGTTAATGACAACCAAAAAAATTTGTCCTTAAGTTTATTAATGAATGATATATAAGTGACAAATTTTTTTTATTAAAATAAACAAAAATGCCGAAACAATCTTTTAAGACATAATATGCCTTTATAAATTATTTTCTTTTCTTTTAAGAAAAATAATAATATAAATAAAATTTTCACTTTTCTAATTAAATAATATCTATATATTAAAATTTGAATATAAAAAGTGCAAGATATTAGGAGCTAATGGCAAAACTTAGGCCTTGAAGGTTGATGTCATGGGTTTGAACAAGGAAGGCACTCATTCAAATTTCTAACAGAAATTTCTAGAATTCGTCCGTCATAATAATATTCATGATTAATAAACAAAATTAAATCCATGATTAACATAAACTCTGAAATCAAACAAAATAATTTTTTAACAATTCTGATATTTTATATTTGTGAAAATGAATAAATTTAGAAAAAAAAAGCAAATAATTTATATTCATATCCATTTATTTGATACACACAAAACAGTTGGTAAAAAAAAGTACACATAAAACAGAGTAATTTCCATTACTACAGCAATACATCACAAATAATTTACTTTCCTCTTCCATCATAATAATATTCAGCCTCTTTTTGCGATCCGAACTCTGAGACCATACTTCATTAGAAGCACTATTGAAAGTGTCGGCGAAACATGATGATCTTCCACCACTTGGAGATGATAATTCCACAAGATAGTAGTAGCCATTATTTTCATTTGAATGAAGGACAAGTCCTTACCCAAGCAAGTCCTGGGTCCTGCATTGAAACTAATGAACTTATATGATGGTACGTGAATGATGCGTCCTCTCTTTGAGATCCATCTTTCTGGCTTGAATTCTAAGCAATCTTCTCCCCATATTTCTTCACACCTCCCCATCGCATACAAAGATATCAGTATTGTAGTATTGGGATTAATCTCATGTCCACTGGGAAGTATATCGTGGCTGATTGCTTGCTTGCGCTCAAAAGGAATGGGAGGATACAATCTCAGAGCTTCACACAGAGCACCGTGGAGATATACTTGATTTTTTACTTCCTTTTCTTGCTTCATCTCTTCAACAATCTTAGCTTCCACTGAAGGGTGTGTAGCAACAAGCCAAAAGAACCATGCTAGAGCTGAAGTTATAGTGTCTCTACCTGCAACAAAAAGATTAAAAGCAGTGTCTCTCAGAAACTTGTCATCCACGTGTTCTTTTCCTTCTTCCTCCCTCATCAAAATCGTCAGCAAGTCTTCCTCTGCTTTCTTCTTTTGATTGTTTTGCTTAGCTCCTCTCTTTGATGCTATACTTTCACGGAGGAACTGGTCAAACACTTCACATGCTTCCGCCATCTTCTTCTCTGCTCCAATTCTGAGCCATCTCTGAAGCTTCCAGATGCTTCCAGGTACTATTTGTCTGTAGAATATAAACTCCTCTGCATCATTAAAAGCTCTCTCGCTTGCAACTTTTGGGAAGTCAACGGCCAAGCTATTGGGGTCGGATCCTAAGACGAGGGAGCAAATATTGTCAAAGTTGAAGCGATTGAACACGTCTTGCAAATCCACCTCAATTCCTTGCCTTTCTACATGATCTAGAAGAGGCAAGAGACAACTGTTCACTTTCCTTCGAACGATCTTTTCCAGAGACTTCTCGAAGCTTCTGGTTTTAAACAATGAATGGAGAAGAGTCCTATGGTATTTCCACGCGTCTGAATCCGCAGTGAAAATCCCATCTCCAAAAGCTTCAAAAATTTCACGGAACTCAGGCCCCTTTACGTAATTGACGAAATTCTTGCTCATCATGTGATGAACGTTCGTGGGGTCGCAGGTCATAAGGTAGTTCATTCCAGTAAACCACGGTCCGATGAAGCTCCCTGTACCCGCATGAGTTTGGAGAGCCCGAGTTACATAGTCATGAATCTGCCACAAATTGCGGAGAAGTGGCGGTAACATTCCCAATATGGGCCAATCCGTTAAGAGGGGGTCTCTGCAACATCGTCTCCGAAGGCAATGATAAAGGAGGAAGACGAGTGCTGCAAAACCTGCAATTATTTGCGCACGATCGATCATTTTAAGGACAGCTTTGCTTCCCTAGATGTCAATGTAGTGTTTGTAATTATTGAATAAAAATTTAACATTGTGGGTATATAAGTCAATAATGGTTGCTGATATTTTATTGTGTGGTTGTAATTAAGACTATTAAGTCAATCCCGGTCGTCCTAATAATTTGCTCCCCGTCCTTATTACTCCAGCCCACCGTGCCATGGAAATTAAGAATGGTAAGTTAAATTATTTTAATTTTTTAAATTAATATATTATTTTTAAAATTATTTTTATTTAATTTTTTTGAGACAAATTAAATACAAATATTTTTTTTAAAATATCTAATAAATATTACCTCATATTTTGAATATGATCTTATATTTAGAATAAAATAAAATACCTTATATTTAATATCAAAATATGTATATTTGTAGGTTTGGTTACTTTTCATTTAATAAATCTGAAATGATATATAAAATTCAGTCACAAGAAAGAGATGCGTGAATTCATGTATCTGCAGGGATAAAAATGCGCTACACCTGATAATTTTTTAGTGTGCTAGTTCGATACACTTATGATACTACAATATACACATATTTTTCTTTGTAGGCAAAATTGTCCAAATTATTTGCTGTACAAAAACTTCAATTCGAAAGTTTAAGCTGCTAAATGAAATTAAATCCATGATTAACAAAATAATATTAAATCCCAATGTCAAAAATCCAAGTTCAATGACAAAATAATAATAATAATAAATCCATGATTAACAGCAACCCTGAAATCAAACAAAATAGTTTTTTAACGATTCTGATCTTTTATATTTACAAAAGTGAATGCATAATATAAATTTGGAAACAAATAACAGCAAATAATTTATATTCATAATCATTTATTTGATACATACAGAACAGATTAATTTACATTACTAGAGCCATACATCACAGAAACTTTATTGTCATCTTGCATCATGCATAATAATAATCCACCTCTTTTTGTGATCCGAACTCTAAGACCATACTTCATTAAAAGCACTAGTGAAAGTTTCGCGGAAACACTAGTGAAAGTTTATTTGTGTATGCTGTTTTTTTTTTTTGTCAACGTATGTGTGTTTGTTTACTTCTTAAATTGCAAGATATATAGTATTTATTCATGTATGAATAAGAAACTTCCTTATAGGGGTGAATTGGCATTCATTGGATAAGCCTGAAGTAAGTGAACATTTTTTTGCCTAAGTCATTGGACATGATTGTGGAAGCGGAAAAGTTGAAGTAGTACCTATTAAGAATGAAATAATCACCATTTTGAACTTTGACTAATCCGTCGAGTTATGGTCGGTCCTTATTTGGGGGGAGTTCTCCTAAAGAAATTTTCTACATTTATACAGTCTTAAACTCGAGATATCATCTTTAAGTAACTCTAATCCTTTCCACTAAGACCAACACTAGTTAGTTGATCAAATGATATAGAGGGAAATAAAAAAAGACACTAAAGGGAGGTTATAAGGTAAAATCTCTTTATAAATAATTTATCTAAAGAGATGTTATTTGATAGAATTCAATAGTACCGCATGATTCATTTAGTCGAAATCACTTAATGAGATAAGTCTAACGTTGTTGTTATTCTAAATTTAAAATATATATATATAATAAAATAATTTAAAAAATCATAGCACTATTTTTTATCTTAAATCAAATACAGATATATTTATTTTGATCATCTATCTCTAATTAAGATTTAATCAGACATTCTGAATTGTGATGGCCATTTTATTATCATATAGGCAAAAATCATGCATGGCGATTGCCTGCCGAACGGTAAATATCAATATAAAATATACTAAACAGCTGTCATATTCATTTATGTTACAAATATTGCATAGTATATGATGCTAGAAAACTTATTTAATGTGTTGGTATAAAAAAAGAAAACGTAAGCACATGCTATATTTCATTTTAATTATTTTATTAGTTTTAGTAATTTTGGACGAGGAGATAAAGAAATAAGGTCCACTAGTTAGGTGGCAGATTATGTCTACTAAGAATCTTTATCTCTAATCTCTCTTGCACCTACTTGATTCAGATTAATTTAGATCTCAATAAATTTTTTGGTTAAAGTGAAATGATCCAAAATATCAGATACATTTGCAAAAAAAAATCTCACTCGCTGCTCTGTCATTTGCATTCTACCATTTCAGATAGGAGACAATATGAAATCAAAATGTGTGCTGCACGTTTGGTTCGGGAAATATTTTTATCAAAATGAAAATAAAGTTTAGTGAAATGAAATAAGTATAATTAATATGTCATAGAAAAAAATGGATATTTACACATGGTTGGACAGTGATGTTATGAAATATAGGTAAATAAAAAGTAAAATATTGTACTAAAAAATTATACAAGATTAGAAAAATTCTTAGAAAAGATTGGAGGGGTTACAGATGGTCCCACTTAATATTCAATCTTCTAAACAAAATTTTTCCTTACTCAAATGTAATTTAATAACACAATATACTATTATAACTATACCTTAGAATAGCTATTTGAAGAATAAATAACAAAATAAAGAACACCAGAATTTAATGAGATTCAACAAATTTTGCAAATTTTGCCTACCTCCTCTAACACTATCACAATATTATTTTACCAAAAAGACTACAAGTGAAATATTACAAATGAAGAAGAAAGAAAATATCTAATTATTAAAATATACTAATAATTGATGGGATAAAAAAAACAACGTTCCAGAGCTTCCTTAAATAAGAAGTAAATGAGCCACTAATGTCTTCTTTTTCCGATGTGGGACATGTCATTAACAACAAATCTCCACCTTGACAAGTTTCACATCTTCAGATTTTAACAACATTGATTAAGTTCAAACAAAATTTGAACTTAATTGCAGTCACTACTTTTGTCAATATTTCAGCAGGATTCTCAGTGGTCCGAATTTTCTGGATTCTTACTCCACCTTCTTCCAAAATCTCCCACATGAAGTGATATCGAATATCAATGTGCTTGGTCCTTGCATGATAAACTTGATTCTTTGTAAATGGATTGCACTTTGACAATCACAATGCACTTTGACATACTTTTGTTCAATCCCTAGTTCACTAAGCAACCCTTGATGCCAAATTGCTTCCATCACAGCCTCTGTGATTGCCATATACTTTGCCTCTGTAGTAGACAAAGCAACTGTAGACTGTAAGGTAGACTTCCAACTAACTGGTACTTTTGCCAAAATGAATATAGAACCTGTAGTCAATCACTTATCTAAGTCACCAGCATAATCTGAATCACAATATCCAACTATACGCTGACTTCCTTCCTACTAAAAAATCAGTCTAACATCCATCATATTATGGATGTATCGTAATATCCATTTCACAACTTGCTAATGTTCCTTTCCAGGATCATGCATGTACCTGCTTCCAACTCCAACTGCTTGTGAGATGTCGTGCCTTGTACACACCACAACATACATCAAACTACCAACAGCATTTGCATATGGTACTTTAGACATGTATTCCCGTTCTGCTTCATTCTTCGGTGACATATTGTCACTGAGTTTGAAATGTGGAGCAAGTGGAGTATTAACTGATTTTGTCTTCTCATTCAAACCAAACCGCTCCAACACACTTCTCAGATATTGTTTCAGAGTTAAAAAAAAGTCTCCTTAGTCTTCTATCTTTGATTATCTCCATATGAAGTATTGTCTTTGCTTCACCTAAATCTTTCATCTCAAACTCCCTTTTCAACTAAGCCTTCAACTTCTCAATTTCTATTAGACTCTTGGAAGCAATCACATATCATCAACATTCAAAAGAAGATATATGAAGGACCCATCTTGTAGCTTGTGAAAATACACACAATTGTCATATTTGCATCTTGTGTACTTCTGCCCAATCATAAACTTGTCAAATCGCTTGTACTATTGCCTTGGAGATTGCTTCAAGCCATACAATAATTTTTGAAGTTTACACACTAAGTTTTTTTTATTAGCAACTACGAATCCTTTTGGTTGAGTCATATAGATTTCCTCCTCCAAATCTCCATGCAGAAATGCAGTTTTTACATCCAATCGTAGTTCAAAATTCAACTGTACTACTAAAGCCAATAAAATTCTGATGGAAGAATGCTTCACAACTGGAGAAAAATACCTCATTATAATCAACTACCTCCTTCTGAGCATAGTCTTTTACCACCAATCTTGCTTTGCAGCATACATCACTTTGGTTAGGAAATCCTTCTTTCTTTACATATACCCATTTGCATCTAATTGCCTTCTTTCCCTCCGGTAGACTAGCCAATTTCCAAGTCTGATTTTTATGAAGAGAGTCTATTTCTTCATTCATGGCAATCCTCCACCTTTCTTCCTCCAAGCTTTGGACTGCTTCATTATAAGTGGTTGGAATATCATCAGTTGCAACTGAGTATGCACAAGCCACCATATCAAAAAAATGAGCTAGTTTCTAATTATCATCTTTGGCTTACGAGTTGCAATTGATTCATGTTACTATGGAAGTTCTTGAACCTAAAGCTCTTCTATATCAGAACATCCTTCCTCTGTAGGAGAATACTCAGTATTTTCTCCATCTGCTGGGATTTCAATTCTTTCAAACTCCACCTGCTTTGAAGTACCATTTGTCTACTTGGTATCTACATTTTATAACATGATAGATTTATCGAAGGTGACATCCCTACTGAAGATTATCTTCTTTGTCTCTGGACACCATAGACGATAGCCTTTTATACCATAGGTGATCCCTCAAAAAATTGCTTTCCTAGCTCTTGGATCCAACTTTGATTCCTTTACATGGTAATATGCTATGGAACCAAACACATATAAAGAATCATAATCTATAGCAAGCTTTCCAGACCATTTCTCTAATGGCATCTTACGGTAGACGGTGATGAGGTGACATGCATATGTTACAGTTTCGGCCCAAAATTCTCTAACCAACCCAGCATTGGATAACATACACCGAACTTTCTCCAGCAATGTTCGGTTCATGTGTTCTGCCACCCTATTCTGTTGTGGTATAGATTTGCTGGTGAAGTGTCTAATAATGCCATTAGCTTCACAAATTTTCTTGAAAGGATCACTTTTGTATTCTCCACTATTATCTATACGAAGACATTTGATCCTTTTACCTATCTGAGGCTCCATCATCTTTTTCCACTTGATGAATACTCCTAACACTTCATCTTTCGTCTTCATCGTATACACCCATACTCTCCACGAAAAATCATCAACAAAGGTTACATAATAGTGTTTTCCTCCTAAAGAGCTTGTTTTAGATGGTCCCCATACATCAGAGTGGACAAAATCCAAGATACCCTCAGTATTGTGGAATGTTGTCCCAAACTTCACCCTTGTTTGTTTCCCTTTAATGCAATGCTCACAGAAATCCAATTCACAGGTTCGAGCTCCTTTCAACAATCCTTGTTTCATGAGAAGATTCAAGGATCTTCCACCTACATGCCCTAAGTGCATATGCCATAGACTACTTGCTTCTGACTCTTGATCCTCTGTGGAAGTTGCTGCAGCTATCCCTATAACTGTACTACCTGAGTAGTGATAAGGATTGTTGCTTTTTCGAGTTCCCTTCATCACCATTCAAGCACCAGAAATAATCTTCATCACTTCATCTTTTATTCTTACTTTAGAACCTTGAACTTCTAAGGTTCCCATTGAAATAAGATTCTTCTTTGCTTTTGGTACATATCGAACACCTATTAAAGTTATGATTGATCCATCTTGATTTTTTAGACAAATGGATCCGATCCCATATGTGGTAAGAGGGGCATCATTTGCTGTGTATATAACTTCACCATTTAGTTCTTTAAGATCAAAGAACCAATTCTTTTGAGAACACATATGATGAGTACAAGTTGAATCCATCATCTATACATCACAAGCTCTTATTGATGATGTAGCAAGTGAGAAGTTCGATTCTTCATTGTTACACTCAGCTACATTTGATTCTGCTATAGCCTTTCCTTTATCAACCTTGCCCTTATTTTTCAACTTTGGGCAATCTTTCTTCTAATGTCCTTTCTCCCGACAGAAGCCACACTCATCTTTGCTTGGTCTAGGCCTTGAATTGGATCTCCCTTTGTTGCTTTTACTCTTGTTCTGCGAATGACCTCTAACTAACAAAACTTCTACATCTCCGTTTGAACTTCCTTGTTTGTCCTTCTTTCTCAATTAGTAGCTATACAGTAAGGAACATACTTCACTTAGAGATACAGCAGTCCTTCCGTGAAGTAGAGTGGTTTCAAGAAATTCAAACTCCTCAGGAAGTGATCCCAACAACATTAGAGCTAGATCTTCATCTTTAAAGGTCTCATTCATATTCATCAAATCCGTAACCAATTGATTAAAGTTGGTGATGTGACTATTCATAGTAGTGCCCAGAACATAAGTCAAACAAAACAGTCTCTTCTTTATGTGGAGCTTATTTTGACTGTTTTTCTTTAGAAACTTTTCTTCTCGAGCCATCCACAATTTATTTGCAGATATTTCCTTAGAAAATGCATATCTCTATTCTCTGGAAAGACACGAATGAATTGTACCGCATGCTAACCGATTAATGGTCTTCCAATCTTTCTCCTCAACATCATCTGGTTTTTGTTCTTTAATGGCAATGTCTAGACCTTGTTGGAAGAAAGCGTCTATAACCTCACTTTGCCACATTCTGAAATGACTCAAGCCATCAAAAATTTCCACCGCAAGTTTCGTATTCGTCACTGCAGTTCTTGCCCAAATGGATGACAATGGAACTGCAGACACTGTTGGCGTGGATCTTCTTGTGCTGTCCTCCATTTCGGTCACAACTATTCTTCAATAGCCTTTAATGCGGATGCCAAAAATAGCCCAAGGGATCCTTTTCTGATGTGGAAGATTAGATTAAACTACAACCACAGAGCATACTAAGAATAATATTTGGCTCTGATACCAATTGTTACGAAATATAAGTAAATAGTGAGTAAAATATTGTACTAAAAAAATCACACAACATCAGAAAAATTTCCAGGAAAGATTGGAGGGTCACAGATGGTCCCACTTAATACCCAATCTCTTAGATAGAATTTTTCCTTACTCAAATGTAATTTAATAGTACAATATACTTCTACAACTATACCTTATAATAGCTATTTGAAGAATAAATAATAAAATAAAGATCACCAAAAGACAAATTTTGTCTACCTCCTCTAACACTATCACAATATTATTTCACCCAAAAGACTACAAATGAAATATTATAAATGAGGAAGAAATAAAATATCTAATTATTAAAATATATTGATAATTGATGAGATAAAAAAATAACGTTCATGAGCTTTCTTAAATAAGAAGTAAATGAGCCACTAACCTTTTTTTTTCAATGTGAAACATATCATTTACTATAAGTGATAACTCTAACATAAAAATATATATTAAATTATTTGTTAATAATATTATAAAAAATGTTTTTGGTCTAAATTTTTGAAAAATCTGAATAATATTTCTTTAAATATTAAGAAAATATTCCATGTATATTTAATTCATAACCCAAAAAGGCATTCGGATGACACTAGCCTTTCTTTGACTATTCAGCATCCCTTCTGTAGCCATTTATTTCTCTCTTTTGAAAAAGCATCTCTTATCCTATACTATAGTAGCACCGTTTCCAAGTATTTCAGCTATCACATCTCCGAGGTAGGGAAAGGGGATTTTAGTCTTTTCACAGAGCCGCTCCTCCTCTTTTTTACTGGAATGGAATGGTCATTTCCCCATCTGTTAAAATCAAAGTTTCTATTGGAATGAAATAAAGAACGAATGAATGGATCAAACAAACATGGGTTGGTCTTCATTCCATTCCAACAACTTCAGTAAATATTTTCTTCGACCTTACCTCTATTTGGATAGAAAGATTTAAAAAGGAGAGAAAAAAAAATTTTCACCTTTTTTTTAACCAAATAATAAAAAAAAAATATTTTTTCTCTCTTTCTCTTCCTCTTCCTTTTCTCTAACAAGAAAAAGTATTTATTCTTATATTTAGTTTAAAAAAATTAGAACCAAAATTCCAACGCACTCAATTTTAAAATACTAATAATAAAATAAAAAACTATATATAAGATTTATGTTGTAATGATGATTTTGCAGTAATTTCATTTACCTTGAATCTCACCCAAAATGAAAATAAATGTGAATGGGACCGTGAGGTTGAGCGTGATCTTGATTCTTGAGATGGGACACTCACGTAACGCCAACTCTCCCTCTAGAGGATGACTTGTGATTGAGTTGGCTAACAAAATTGGTCACTCGTTAATTAATTGATTGATATATTAATATTAAAATTTATTGATTGAAAATTTTAAAATTTATACTATTCAAAACAAAATAAACCTTTTGTAATAAGAAGGGGCTTTATCGACTTTTTAGCCGCTATTATCAGAATCTCCACTCATTTCATCACTTACCTGTTGGAATCATTATTCCCAATAGTTTGGAAATGGCTATTCCAATCGAAATAGAATCCCACTACAGAAAAAAATAGACCAAACACGCTCATGAAAAGGAATCAGAATTATTTCATTCCATATAATATTTGTTACCTGCAACCAATCAAGCCATAAGAGTATACCATTCCAACACACTCAATTTCAAAATACTAATAATAAATAAAAAAATATAAAAAAGTTTTATGCACATTCATTTTTCTAAATTAGAATAAATATATCATTTTTAATAATAAATATTAAATTTATATTTTATCACATTTTAATTAACAATTTAATAATAAAAGTACAAGAAATTGCATTGAAAATTTTAATACTTTATTAAAAAACCCAAATGTGTGTCATTATCTCATTATTAACTATATTATGCACTCAAGGTGAAGATAACATACGGGTGTGTCTAGTTAAGCAATTGCACACTTTTTTTTTGCCACTAAAAAGGACAATAATTAAAAACATAATCTGCATCAATAATTAATTAATTATGCACATACAGTACATTGTGGCTGCAACCTCGTGGCATCGAAGCTTCGCTCTGGTTGTGTGCGTGTGTGTGTGTGTGTGAAACAAGACAAATGTTAGAATAGAGATATTTATAGGTCAGGTCGGCTATCATCTTTGCTCAATATTCAACCCAAAACACCCCCAGGCCATACAAAATTGTTTGTGGTCCAATGCAGCCTGGGATAGCCTAGTACTTGATCAGGACAGGCCAGACCAATATTGGGTCAGGGCTTCAAAAAATATATAATTATTTTTATTTGAAATATATTTTTATAGAAAATGATATTAGAATAAAAAAATAATATTTATTAAAATTATAAATATTTGACAATTATATATTATTTACTTTTATATAATATTAACTTAAGAAATAAAATTAAAGATTACAATAATAAAATATCCTTATCATAATTATAAAATTAATTTATTATATAAAGGTATATTAAAAAATCATATAAAATTATTTAATATTTATGAAAAATAAAGGAAAAAGGAAACTTTTTTAAATATAATATATATGTCGAGTCGGGCCAACACAGGCCTATATCTTGCTAGAGGCTTTGCCCAAATTTTTTATTTGTTTTATTTTTAACTTAACCCGAATTGACTAAAACATACCAGGCTTACTAAAACATACCAGGCTTACTGGACCAAGAGCCAAAATGCAAAGCCCTATGTTAGAATTTGAAAATATACCAAAAAACATCATATCACCTAGTTGAAGATGGAGACACGATCTTTGCCATCGAATTCAAGAGATCTCAACCATCCATTCAGATTTTTTTTCTGGTAAATATCGATTCAAAGATTATTAACTATATTGTACAGTCATCTTTTTCACAAAATCTATAGTTGTTTGAAAGTAAGAGTAAAATACTCCATCATTCCTTTTGTTTTGTTTTAACCACAAAGATTTTCCTTTTATTTTAAAAATGTGCACTGTAATTGAGTTTATTAACATTGTTAAGAATATTTCTATAAAATTCTAAAACACTATTTAGCAACTAAAAACCATATTAACATAATTCATATTTACCATTTAGCCCTCATTATATTAAATTCTTAATTCACTAAATTGTACCTTTTTTATAAATTTATTTTGAGTAATTGTTCATGAGTATGAAATTAATAAATTTTAAAATATGATAAAAATTATATTATTTTTATAATCTGATAAAAAATTAAAAATGTACATTTTTAAATATTTTCTTAGCTATCGTCAATTTTTAAAATATTACTAAATAAATAATTTTTAAACAAATTTGTTTAAATCATTAATCAATTTTATAATATGATAAAAATTTTAAAATATTTGTACTGAAATTATTTTTTCGGCTAATGTTAGTGTTTAGATGGTACTTGAATAATATTTATGTTAAAATGTGGCATTTTGGTTAAAAAAAAAAGTTTACACATGAGATTTAATAGTCAATTAGTGATTGAGTTGATGAAAATTGAATCTTTTTGTTTGTTTGGCCAGAAAATAAAATGCATTAAAATAGAAAACCAATACAACAAACTGAGGGGAATCATATCAAAGTCCCTCCAATGAAATACAGTACAATAAATAGAATTAACAATAGAGAAATGGGATGGGGGAACTAAATCTTATTGCATAGCGTATATCCCTCTCTCAAAGTTCTTAGCAAGCCAGACTGCTGTTTTGTGCAAAGAAATCAGAATCCAATGAGCAACAGATGCCCTTGGCCCATGATGTATAGATCCAAGTAAAGTAAGTCGCTGGAAAAATAACTGGGCCAAGAACTTGGACATTGGAGAAAGCTCTCGGCCAAATAAAGGAAACGAACTAGGCCCAAGCTGTGAGGCATATGCATCATGATCATCATGACCACTTTGGATGAAAATTGAATCTTAAAAGCAGAGAAGATGTCTATCTGATATAACTTTTAATTTCATAAGAAATCTATATAGATTTTTAAAATATATTAAAAAAACTCTAATAAAAATCATAAAATAGTGAGAAAGTTAGAATATTTTACTATTAAAAAAAGTAAAAATTATGAATTTGTCAAAGAGCACTTGTAAGTTATTTTAAAGTCTTAAACTTTCATAATTTCTTTACAAATTTTATTCATTGAGATTTTTTGGAAGGTAATAAATTATTATTTTTATAATATTATATTAAAGGTAAAAAAAATTGTCATATTTTTGTTTTGATATTATTAAAAATGATTTTACATATCAAAAGAGGCATTAGTATGAAATGGAGAGGAAATGTGCATAAATTATACTGAACACTATACTTTAAGGTGATGATTAGGTCATTTATTTATTTTTAATAAAAATAGATTCAATTACATTAATTAGTAAAGAAAAAGATGATAAATTTATGAAAATATATATTTACTTTGAAAAGATAATATAAAATTAAAAAGGCCAAAAATTGTTGATTTGATTAATTTAAATTATTTTTGTTAGAAGGAATAAAAATAACATGATGATTTGAGCATACATAGAAGGTTTCCTAAACTGTGCGCCACATGTTCAAGCAACTTGGGGATAGATACCCAAGATGTTTAGTTTAATGAGCACAAAATTATATTAAAATGACATTCAAAGGCTCCAAATTTATAAAGTTGATTATTAAAAATTTAAAAGACAAAATGTCTCCCAAAAGCTGTAAAAATCAATTACAGATACTTTCTAAGGTTATCCTTATAGTCTAATTTTTAGATAACCAATGGTCTCGAGTTGTTCGGTGCTATATAATGGATAGTTTTGAGGGAAGTTTATCTATTCTTATATTATTTAAAATGAAATAATTTTTAAGATCTTTGATTATTAATTGTATCAGAATACAGTAGATTCTTAAATTTTGTTTTCCCAAAAATTATGGAACGCCTTCAAGAGAGGTAGCAATCATGAGGAATCGCTATGACTTTGCTGCCTGAATTTTAGCTGCTGGGCTTGGCCCTTCGTCCAACCCCCCCAAAAAAAATGCCTTTAGATTTCTTGTTTTTTTAACCGTGGCCTATTTAAAAATTTCGTATATCACTTTATATCATCTGCAACGTTAATTTTGTTTCAACACTAAACATTAGGCTTTTTAGTCAAACGTGGAAGATTAAAATTACCTGACACAATTAATGATGCTTTGGCCTTGGCAACAAAAAAATGATGGTTTGGTTGAGAGATTTAATATTATTTAAGCAAGGTCTCATATTTAAACCTTTAAGTGAAAAATTATGCTTGAAAAATTATCTCATTTAGAACCTGATGATATTGGAATATAAATTAGTTAACTAAAAAAAAAAACGGAACGTTTGCTTACGCGAAAAAAGGGATAAAAAAACTGAACGATTACTTTTGCACATTTATGCATACGCATTATTTGGTGTGTAACCAATCGTTAAAAAATATTTACTTTAAAAGATTATAAATGTGTAGTTTATAAACAAGATTATTTCAAGGGAGTCCCAAATCTTAGGTAAGTAAATTTTGAGAAAGGAAAAATGAGAGAAAATATTCATCTTAGTCAATTGCAGCTTTTTTATTGGAAAGCTTAATATATTTAGTAACCAATTATAATTTTTTTTATTTAAAACCAAACACATCAAGATAGATTTTTTCTTTTCTTAATATTTTTTTGAAACCTATTTTCTTTATACCAAACATCACATTATTTCTTTTTAGCAAGATACCAGTAATTTTGATTTCACTTAGACACGTTGAGGAGATTTAGATCAAATGTATTTGTTTGGGTTGGTGTAGTGAAAAAAGATTGCTAAAAAAATTGTACAGATGACACGCTCCTTTAATTTTAAATTTTGTAATATAAATAATAATGATTTATACAAATCCAATCATGAAAAATCCCACACAACCTGCCAACTCTCCGACTCCATCTACGTTTGTAAACAGAAAGACTTGAGAAAAAGAATAAAAAGTCACATCAGAAATGAAGCATGAAAATCAAAACATAACGAAACACAAAGCACACAAGCACCATCCGATTGATCTCCTTCAACATCTCTCACTCTATGATCTCCTGGACGCCCCATGAATAGCAGCAATGTAGAAAAGCTGTGTAGCTGACAGTATAATCAAGAAAGCCTCCATTGTTCTCTGCAAAATTAGAAATTGCGGATTAATTGACTTCGGGAAACTGGATGGTATTAAAAAAAAAAAAATTCAACAACTATAAATCAAAGTCTCTGTATATTCCTGTCATACCAGGCGGGCGTTTCTGATATGAAGCTCAATCTCTTTGCAGGCAAAGCTGTACAAATGGTTTGCAAGTCAGATGAATAAAGATCGTATGAAAGATAGTTTTGAATTGAGAGCAATGCGTTTTTCAAATGATGGTGGATGGATTACCCCATGGCTAGAAGTGTGAGGGTCCAAGCAACAGTAGCAACAGAAGCTGCCGAAGGCAAGCTGTCTGGAGTCCATGAACGGACATGACTGATTCCAGAAATTGCAGAGGCAGCACCCACAACTCCAGCAATCAACGAAAATGTCACAAAGAATCCAGTGGCTGCATTCCCCATTGGGAAGTATATGGGCGAGAAATGAGCTGGAAGATTAAATCCTTCACCTGCAAGTCTCACCAACGCAACATAATTAAGCATGCATACATGCCCAAGAAACAGCCTCCAGATCATGCATGAAAAATATTAATTGATGAGCTTATTTGAATTGAATCTATCTAAATCACCTATAATAAAACCATGATCTATTGCTCTGTTCATGGCCCATCCGCTGATGCCCAAAACGACGACGTACATGCAGAAATTGAGAGCCAGGAGCAGCGTGGCGATGGATTTCATTTGCCCGTTGGCCATCTCTGTACTGTGTGGATTTGGATAACAGAAAGTGCTCAGAACAAGAAAGAGGTAGGAGGTTTCAGAAACCTAGAAGGAAATGAAGGAAAGTTTCTTCAGATCGAGGATGGTGCAAGTGAGAGTTGTCATATATGCTATATATACATGTATGAGAAATGGGTGGAAACATGGGTTCTTTTCTTGCCAAGGCTGCTAGTTCAAAAGACTAGATGCAGGGTTGTAAAGATGATGAATGTTCGTGCTTCAAATGGAAGGCAGGACGAAATATGCCTGATTCTTTCTTGCCCCCTTATTTTACAGTTTGTTTTGTGCATAATACCTTGTTCAGTTTCCTAGGCGTTCCTTCTTCGAGGCAACTGATATTCTTTACCCCTTGTAGACTCTTCCACTGTGGTCCCAGTTCGTTTTCCAAAAGCTTGCGCTATTTTTAATTTATCTAGTTATACAATGCTGGTATCATTTATGTCAAGCTAGAGCAGATCTATGATTTGAATTCTTCTTTCGCCAAATTGTCTAATTGAAAGGTTGAAGCTAAACTATTGTGATGAGAGTTTCAACTCACTTATCGCATTTTTCAATCACTTTCGAGATGCAAGAGTTCATTTTTCAGAGTGTAAAAAGCAATTTTTGGTGAAAGTTCGTAATTTTTAACAGGGAAAAGGAAACATCTCTTCTTGCAGAAACTTCACTTTATCCAAAGCTGTGGCCATGTTTCATGTTGGATTTAGTTATGTCGGTACATTCATTATATTCCAGTGTAATAAAGGCAGACTCAAAATCTGTTGATGGAATGCTGTAACAATAAAAGTAGAAATTTGCAATACACACGTATTTAATTCCAAAATTGAAAAGACTACAAATTTATTAAGAATCGATATGGCAGACGGATATGGTATAAGTTTAAAAAAAAAACCATCCAACCATCCAAGCATCCAGTGAGGACAATAAAATGAAAATGGCAATATCTGATTATGCCAGCGATGGATTCAACTGCTTACGATGAGCCGTAAGTGTTCGTGAAACTCCACTCTTAAATAAACATTCATAGATACATCATCTAAAATTTCAAAGGCTTGGAAGATCTAGCAATGAAGTTGGATGAGACCCAAAATTGTACACGCCAAATACAGGCATAATGCATATCCCAATGTGTTGATGATATGACATCCAACATATTCATCATCACTACTTTGTATAATCTCAGAGAAACATCGTCATGAAGCAATAGTGGTGCGAAAACCCCAGACCATTGGAAAGTTGAAAAACCAGAGATCCAAATCAATAGATGAAAATATTAAAACGACCATTGAACGAGCCAAATATCTTCATGTATAACATGCTACAAGTTTTGGCAAAAATAAAATATGATCAAAATCTACCATCACAGCAATGATGTCAATTGAAAAACTCACTACAAAAGACAGGTGACTTTCAAAGTCATCCAGATTATTCATCCTCCTGGCTGCGTAGTCTGGCTGTTTTGTTTGTAACAACAACATCAAGCTGGGCAGCTCTCTCAACTATCTCCTTTCTCTTCCTTGTGGAAACATTGTGAGCAATCTCAGCACAGTATGTCCTGAAATAACGGAAAATAGAGGCATCAGTGCAAGTTCTGATGCCAAGCAATACAATCCAGATCACGATTAATAATAAAGTTGGGATGAATTGGTTCACCTGTTATGCATCATGAGAAGTTCAAGCTCTTTCACATTGTTCACAACAAATTTCTTGAAACCATTCGGGAGATGGTGTCTAGTCTTCTTGTCTGAACCATAACCAATATTTGGCATCAAAGTGCATCCCTTGAACTTCCTCCTGACACGAGAATCTATACCCTTAGGCCTGCGCCAGTTTTCCTGCAGTAAATATACAAGAACACAATTAATTAAGTTTTCTAAAATGGCAATCAATTACGAGGTTAGGTCCAACTTAGAATATTGGCAAAGGCATTCTTAAAGCCACAAGTACATGCTTTCCAATTGTAGTACTGGTAGTAAGTGCAACAAAGCAAAGACACTGGTTATTCAAATTTCTTTAACCATGAAAAAATTTCTTTATCATAGGATCTGAATGGGAAGAAACTCCTTTTCCAAGGAAAAGATGCACCAAAACTAGTATTTATGGAGTTAAGATGTTTACAGGGAAATAGTAACAGAAGGCCTAAATGGAAAGCAAGCCAACTGTGTCGCAAGACCTGTATAAAATTTTTCTATGCCCTTCAAACGAAATGTCCAGCTACAGAAACAAAATCTGGACATCAGATACCATGGGCAAAGATACATTATATAATCCAAAAGCAGGATCATGTACACACCACCACAGAAGAAAAATATAAAAGACAATTTGCAATACAAAATTCTCATAATTGGACTCCAGAAAAGTTAGAAATGCCAATTAGGGAATGCATAACAGAAACAGACATCATATTGTCATGGAATTGTATGTATCCATAACTTGAACTAACATTTATCAAAAGCATAACGCAAGCAGAAACTTTGATATGCAACTTCAGCCGAAAGATGGTGATATTTTGTGTAATAATCATGTATCAGTCATAATAATTAAAGACTTTACATCATCAGTTGCAGAGGCACAGACATAATTGATTAGTAGTATTTAGAAACGTCATGGAATAAGAAATGAATATTTTATGATAAAAACTAATCAATACACATAAAATTATTAACACATAGAACAGAGATCAGATGGTAGTGCATGTTAGAAATCATCATTCTATTGCAGAATTGATGGATAAACCTCATCATATCTCAGTTCACATTTCCTAATATTGAATCACCATATTTTAGGGAAAACCATTGATACAAGCATGCTAACATCAGTAAAAAAATTATAACATTACCAAATCGACAAATTCAAAGGATGAAATGAAGTTGTAGTGTAATATTATTAGAAACTTATAAATAGGTTAAAAAGCAAAGATTGCTTCACCTGAAGTGATTTAAATGGTGTAGATGCAACAACGAAAGGAAAGGAAACAGAAAAATACATATGAGCATATTTTTTATGTGTCTATACAAAAGAAGCATTAGCAATGAACCTATAATTGCCTAAACTACAAGATACGAGGATCAGATAAAAATGTCAGTCACCATTTTGCACCAAATAATGCAAATTAAGACTGGGGCTACAAAAACTACCATCATAACCTATCCGAGGTCAACTGAATCCTCCTCTATAAGCCAATTGTAAAATATGTAACTCAGTAATTAAAGCAAAACGAGCGATGAAATGACATTGGCAGTTAAAAAGCTCATTTTAATGCACACTAACTAAAATGAAACACATCCAATTTGCAATGACGTGACATGGTATGATAAAAATAACAGACCCCCAAATTCCATTAGTTCATCTCAAGTTATTGAACTGGACAAAAACCCACAATTTCGAATTCAAACCATAATAACAACCAATACCCACCTCAATAGATCGTCAAATCAGATAGCCAACCATGAAACCAAAACAACATTACATCTTCATAATAAATATTATTCGGTTAGATACCTTCACAGAGATCTTGCGGTCGCTCTGTGGCCTCTTGAACTTCTTGACCCGCTTCTTCACGATCTTCTTTGAAAGCAACGGCACGGCCATTTTTGCTTACCTGGTTCTTCAAATGGCAATAAAACAAAAAAGAAGATTGCTTTTGAGCTTGGGCTAATGGATATAAAAAACTGGAAATTTTCTAATGCAAACCCGTAACTCTAAAACGTAGCAAAAATCATAATCAAGGTTGACATAAAAAAATTCCAAATTTGAGACAGAGTGATGCAATTGCAGATGCCAGAGTGAGACAGAAGAGAGACTCACAGCTAATTCCTCTTGCGGCCGAACTCCTCCTCCGAGACAAGTATAAGTTTATAACTTTATAGGAACCCTACGTTCTAGGGTTTTAATATTTATTTTTTCGGCACAAGCTTCGTAATCATTTTTGGATCCGTTTTGAAACCGGCATAGGGCATCAGTTCCAGATTTGGGTTGTCCCATTCCCAGTCCGGTTGGGACCTTTCAAGCCCAACCCAACTATGCTCATAACGGATCATTTAGTTAAGCCCAAAATACTTAGACCAAATATTAAGCCTAAGAGATTTCGTGGGAATAATAATTTCCTCATTTTTTAAATTTAATTTAACTCTAGGTGGACCCGATATATTCAGCTATTCGCATTGATTACACTGTTGACAACTTCTAAACAATGTAACTCCCTATGTTTTTTATATTTAAAATTGATATTAAAAAATTAATAATACAACCAACTCAAATTTACATGAATAATGGAGGCTCTTATCCTTTAACAAGTAATTGAATATTTGATTTTCTTTACCTCCATATTTTATCGGAGATTCGTTTAACACCATAGTAAAATGTATTTATTTATTATTTTGTAACTGACGTATATTTTATTATGTACTGTATCGAGTCTTACATTAATTTAGAAGACAGAATATCTTGTTTTGTAAGTACTGTAGGAGAATCAAGTGGTCACGATGGATATATAAGGTGTTAATAATGTCAGAAATCAACATTTATGGAACAAACCGTTATTGATATTTAATGTTAAAAGGGGAAAAAGTGAAAATTGCTAATACTCCCTGGTCCACACGATGTAAAAGTAAATTTGACAAATTGAAATATGTTTTAATTACAATGAATGTTGACTAGGATTAAATGGTCCATAAATAGTTAAATGATGACTATTTAAATAGACATAAAGTTTGAAGATGAATATAAGAAAAATAATAAAGTTTGAGGATGAATATATGTAAAATAATAAAGTTTAAGGATTAAATTATAAATTATGGTAAAATATAATGACTAAAATCAGCTACTCTTTAATCCTAGTCAGCACCTCTTACCTACGTGTCTGCCACATCAGCAACTCCGTCTGCCACATCAGCAACTCTATTTGTTACATCAGCACCGTTTCATATCAATCTTGCCATGTGACACTCATAGGGACTAATTTACAAATAATATGATAGTTGAGGGACTAACTATGCCACGGTTAAATAGTTTAGGGAGCATTATCTAAAAAAAATTAGTTCAGGGACTGATTTCAAAATCGATGCAAAGTTAAGGGACTAACTATGCCACGATTAAATAGTTTAGGGAGCATTATCTAAAAAAAATTAGTTCAGGGACTGATTTCAAAATCGATGCAAAGTTAAGGGACTAACTATGCCATGATTAAATAGTTTAAGGAGCATTATCTAAAAAAAATTAGTTCAGGGACTGATTTCAAAATTGATGCAAAGTTTAGAGACCAAAAGATTAATTTTCCCAAAATTTTATTATATCCTTAAATTTTTTAAAAAAATTAAAAATCTTATTTTTATCCCTATTTATTTCATTTATTTTCGTTACTCCAACTCAAGTTACAAGATTACTTATTAAATGAATGAGAAATAAAAAAATAAATTAATACATGACATCTTATATTGAAAATCAAGAAAAAATCTTTGAAGATACATTATAATATGGATCAATCGAAACCTCTAGTCTCAAATATAATACACCATTACATTACCTACCTCACATAAACCAATAAAAATAATTAAAATTTGTTAAATTTATACATAAACACATTTTTTTTATATTTTTCCTTAATTAATTGTTGACATTCCTCCTTATGAAATTTCTCTCTTATATTTTATTTAATAAAAGGTATTTTTGAAAAACAAATATTTAATTATGCAAAAATTCTACAAGATGATTTATATTTTAAATCATTGAAATCCTCTACAAGATGTCTTATATTTGATATATGAGAGAGAAGTACTTAAGAAAATTAATTGTGATGCCCGAACATTAAATTAATTAACTATGAATATTTTGTAATTAACCCTAACTAATAGTTAAAGACGTCATGTAATTAAAAAGAAATTAATTAAATGACGTACTTTGTTCATTTAACTTCATACTTCAGTACAGACGTTGAGGCAAAAAAAAAAAAAGTTTTAGTACAGATTTTCTGTTTTTTTAAAAAAAAAAACTAGTACAGATCTATCAACATTAAAGTATTAAACTATTTGGGAAGTAGAAATATAGGGGAGAAAAGCTTAACATATTTATTCATATAAATTTTAGACTAAAAAATATAAATACAACATACTGTATCTTTTTGTAACATATCTTTTAGCTATACCTTATGAGGAATGGATGTTGCATAACATATATATAAATAGTAAGAAAGTGATAATGTTGATTGGCAACTCGATCACTTTTAGCATAATGTGTCGAAAACTTTGGAATGTGAGAAACAGAAGATTGTGTGCTGATGAATGTTTTCGTGCTGATGATATATATAGTCCAGAGCGTTCAAAGTATGGTAGCACACAAGCATCATGCCACTGAAGCTTCTACTTCCCTTTCCTCTCTTCTCTTGTTGTATCTGTTTTATAATTTTGTTCTATTCTTTGAGGCTGTTTTGTATACCCTCATTACATTATAGCAAAAAAAAAAAAAAACCAAATACGAGATTCTATCGGTTAGAATAGCAACACCTGCACTCAAAATGGAAGAAAAAAAAATTGGATTTAATTAGCATTTAATTCAGCTATGGTTTATTTTCTGCATTTTTATGTGTAAGGTTTTTTATATAATTATTTGATATTTAATACTACCAACTCATTAAAATTTGAGTATTGTTAAATTCAAATGAAAATAAATCTTACAATATGGTTTATATATATACATACACACTCGAATCAGCGTTAATGTGTTATTAGCAAGGGTATATTTTTGTTTTCTGCAGTAACAATCTAAGACCAATTACCAAAAAAAATAATAATTAGACCAAATAAGTAGCTTTTTCAAAATTTAAATTCTTTCAAGTTAAAACTTAACGTGACAATGTTATGTGAAAAGAATGAGAAATATAAAATTTTGTGATTTGTTTGAGTTGCTATTCAAATAAATCTAATTATTTAAATGGGTCCTTATATATTTTTTATTTCTCTGCATTGCTATATTATTCACTTGTATGAAAGGATTCAAATCCTTCTTAAAAAAAAACAATTTTTTATAGATTTTAAAATTGACCTCACTTCCATAAAAAGATTCAATTGTTCAAACCACTTCTTTAAAAGCCGTTTTTTTAATAGATAATCATTTGAATTGACCTTAAATGAAAGGTTCAATTCTCTTCCTTTTAAAACCATTTCATTAATTGGAAAAAAAAATTTCTTTATTAAAAAAAATTTCAAGTGATCCCTTGAATTTGACCTCACTTATATGAAAAGTTTCAGATGACAATGTTATGCAAAAAAAAAGTAATGAATACCATTTTTACATTTGTTGTACCTGTGATTCTAATGAATTTTAATGTGTCTTAGATGTCTTACATTTATTAATCTTTATTAACATATATTTACTTACATGGAAGGATTCAAATATTTTTTTTATTAATTAAACTTATGAGATTGGATAAAACCATCTAATACAGATGATAGTTCAAATATCTCCATAATCCTTTGAATTTGACCTCACATCAAAAGATTCAAATCTATCTCTTTAAAATATAAAAAAAAATATATTTATAATCATTTGAATTTGGCCACTCCCTCATCCTATAAAAGATGAGGTGCGTTTTTTTTTTTATCATCTAACACAATCTATTCTTTATTCTTAGCAGTCTTTAACATTATCTATTTGTAGTACTCAATTCGGTATTTTAAGTTTTGATTCCAATAATATAAAGTTCTGTTTTTTTAGCAGAAAAAAAAGTACTAAATAGTAAATATTTGTTGGCATTTATCATCTTCCTCTGTTAAATTGTGAATAGACATGATCATGAGTGAAAAATTTGCAACACTCGCTAGGTTCGGCCCAAGAGATAAGAGCCTGATTAAGAAAGATCCATTTAAAAAAAATGTAAAACAAATCAAACTTGAAATTTTGCTGGACAATAAGCTCGAATTCTTCGACGCCCATCTCAACTTAAGCTAATTTTTTAAGATGTTAATTATAATATTAATGTGATCATATGTTAATATTTCTTTTATTGCTATATTAAGAATTATTTCCTATCGTTATTTATATTTATTTGCATATGAGTCTTCTTATATAATTTAAGCCGTCATTACTTTTTTTTTTTTAACTTTCAAATCTAAGTTTCCAAAGGATTGTAATTATATGAAATAAATGAATTACATGTTTCTGGATAAAATATATATGTGTGTGTGTGTGTGTGTGTGCTGAAAAACCTATTTTCATTTAAGGGTTGATAATATTTAAATCTAAATTAGTTAATAGTACCAAATATTATATATAGTTATAAAAGAACAATAGTTATTTATTTAATTTTTAGCTATTTCTTAGTTCCCATAAAGTTGTGGACACTACGAAAAATTTAGTGGATAGTCTTTTTATTAAATTTTGACAGAAAGTGTATAAATGAATTTAGCACCATCTCTTAACATAAAATCTTAAGATATAAATTTATTTCACTAACATACATTATATTTTATATTTATCTAATGCAGGATTTCTTTTACTATTAATTTTTTTATCCCAAGAATTTTTTTTGTGTGCTCCAAAGTTATTATCTATCTAATAGTCAA
This sequence comes from Adenanthera pavonina, assembly GCA_026686845.1. NCBI lineage: Eukaryota > Viridiplantae > Streptophyta > Magnoliopsida > Fabales > Fabaceae > Adenanthera > Adenanthera pavonina. The sequence continues at coordinate 17,539,741 of JAIVEN010000002.1, read as the reverse complement.
AAATTAATATTTGCAAAGCATAGGGATCACCAAAATTAATTTTACTTCTCTCAACAGATATTTTTCATACATATGATTAAGAATCAAATATCTGATAAACATATTTAAGGGACTTAACTACATCTCAATATTATTATTTAAATTTAAATTTTATCATATTTTTTTATATTAAGTGTTTCTCCTAATTTCAACATTGTTATTTAGTACAATCCCATAACCTTTAATTAGAATTAACATTTTCTATGGCAGCTAGAAACTTTTTTTTTGGGGTGTAATTGCAAAATATCAACAATATGAATCATTCAATAAATAACCATAGGCTCTGTTTGGAAATAGAGAAAAATAAAGATAAGAGAATATTATGAGGGAAAATAAGGAAGAATCTAGATAATAGTGTTTATGTTTCATCTTATTTTCTTTTCGAATTTATCTCTTTCCATATTTTCCCCTCATCCAAATGGAAGGTTAAAGTGATGCAAGCAACCAAGGAAGCATTGAGCAAATTCAAAACATTAGAGAAAAGGAGATTAAACATGTCATCAAAAAATGGAAGACAGCTGATTCATTACAAGGTATAGAAGGTCTAATGACGAAATCTAGAGTTAAGGTAATGAAAGAGGCTTTGAATGGTGTGATCACCAAGTAACTTGAGATGAAACCTTTGTACTTAAGTGAATTTGAAGTTTAAGAGCACAATAATGACATGATTATATTCTCATATATAGAAGTTTAATATTCAATCCCAAAAATCAAGCTTAACATAAAAGAACTCACTTAAAAAACATGTGACTCACTTAAAGGGCATGTGACTTAAAGATTAATGAGTTTAATTATTATTAATTTCATTTTTATTAATTATGGGTTGAACTTTATTTATTAACAAAGGCCAATGAGTTAGCTAATAATTTTTTTTATAGCCCACCTTACAAATAAGTATATCAGTGCCAAACATATTATTTCATTAATATGGTGGCATATTTATAAGGGTTTATATATTATTTTTATTATGTTCTTCTTAATTTTCATTATTTATTTTTGGGACTTTATTTTACTAGTTTTTTAAGTTCAATAAAAGTGTTATTTGAGTCCAAAATCTCCTAATTCTATTAGGATTACTTAAATTCAAATTAATTAGGTTTCCTTGTTGGAATAAAATTTAACATGGGGCCACACATGTAAATATTAAAAGTGTGTGGTCATTATTTACATAAGCCTAAATAAAGTGGTCTGTTTGGAATTTAAGTTTTAAAGGCTTAAGGTTATAATTGTTATGGAATTAATGTGTAGAGACCAGAATGATATTTATAATTTGTTGAGGGGCTGAATTGTAAATATCACATAATGTTTCTCTATAAATAGAGGGTCATGATCCCCAGATTGTAATGTCATTTGAACTTAGTTCTTTCACTCTTTTAGAGAAAACCATCAAGAAAGTTCTGATATATTCAATTTAGAAGATCATAGCATACTCATTTGTGAGTTCAAAAAGACTTCTCATGCGATAGATTCTGGTATGCTCACTTCCGTTTTCATATTCTAATTCCTTAGATTTGATGTGAGTATTAAATTTATTAAACAAAAGGATTTGGTTGTTAATATATTGTTTGATTAAGTATAACCAAAATTATGCAACAATTGGCATCAGAGCCTTCCCATCATCAATTCTTTAGGAATTTTCAGAATTTAAACATCAAATTTCATGGTTCCAAAATTAATGGGAATTTTGATATTTAGATAATGAATGATTTATTGTTTAAACCATTTGATATTTGATATTGTACTTGTCAAAAGGTCATATGCATAGAGAATTATGCTATTTTCGGATACAACCTTGATCATTTGGGATTTATTGCACATTTGAAAAGGATTTTTAGCATTATTGCAAATTTGCTATTGTTTAATATTTAGGATCAATTGCTGAAATTGTTTATGTGGCCATCAATTTAGATTTCTGGCAATGTTATTGTTTTGATCACTAGGAGCAATTTTTAGATTTTCAAAATTATTCACTGTGCTTTTGGAAGTTTTCATGGATCATTTGGGTCATGTCTTTTGAGTTTACAAACATGGTGCTTCAAGTTTTTTTTTTTTGGGTATCATTCTCAAAACTCTAGAAACTCAAGTAAATAAAAAAAAATTTAAGGGGTTTTACTTAAAATTACTGTTACCAATCCTCTTGCCGGAAAATTTAAACGTTGCCATGGAATGTTGCTTCAATCTTGTTTTTGGAACAGACATGGCTCAGTTTTTTTTAAAAGCTACTTCAGTTTTACTCTCGAAAAGGCACAATGGTTATGGATGAAGTTGTTTTACGAGACGTTGCAATAGTTTTGCTTCTTTTTCGTTTCGATTAATTGCTTCATTCATGTTCGGTGAATCGGTCATGATGTTTCGATCATGATGATTGAAGTGTCTTGCAGCTTTTTGTTAAAAAATAATAAGTTATAAAAAAAAGGATGATGAGGCCAATGTCTAATGCATGTTAATAAACCCAAGCAGGTTGGGTTCACCTGGGTTGTCGAAAAGTTCAGCATATATATATATATATATATATATATATATTTTTTAATATATGTTGTAATATACAGGTTAGATAAATTTCAAATATATATTTTTTAACAATTAAGTTCAAATAATTATATAAAGTTATATTTTAAATATTCTTATTTATTATTTTAAGTAAATTAATTGACATATGAATATCACTAAAGTGACTTCTCTTGTGAAATTTTTTCACAAAGAATAATAAATGTTTTGTGGGTATATAATGTCATATGTATATCTTAACCGACCCAAAAGAAAATTGATATTTGGTTGAATTATATGCACACATGTGATAATAAATATGTGACAATTATATATATATATATATATATTTTTTTTACATGCAAATAATAATTTGATTCAAAAATCATTTATTGTTTGGCGGTAATTATTGTCAATATTTGATCATTGCAACAAGATTACAACTTACAATTAATATTGTTGTCAAAAAACTTGATATTAATGTTGTTAACGGTATCTTGAAATTGGTTTTAATTATTTAAATTTATTGCTACAAGTTAAATATGTGAGTATACTGATTGTGTTGTATTCTTTTCTTTTAGCTGTTGTATCTTCTATATCTACCAATTTGAATTCCATACCTGTTTTGAATGGAACCAATTTCAAGGAATGAAAAGAAAATGTTCAAATTGTTTTGGGATGTATGGATCTAGATCTTGCACTAAGGATTGAGCACCCTGCTTCTCTTACGGATGCAAGTTCCTTGGATGAACGGAGGTACTTTGAGAAGTGGGATCGCTCAAATCGCATGAGTCTAATGATCATTAAGCGCGACATTCCGGAAACCTTTAGGGGTGTGGTGTCTGAAGGAATCACCAATGCTAAGAATTTCCTTGCTGAAATTGAAAAACACTTTGCAAAAAGCAATAAGGCGAAAACAAGTATGCTTTTGCAATGCTTGATTTCCATGAAGTATAAAAGCAAAGGAAATATAAGGGAGTACATCATGGAGATGTCTCATATAGCTACAAAACTTAAGGAACTAAAGCTTGCACTACCTGAGGACCTACTAGTGCATTTGGTGTTAATCTCTCTTCCTGTGCAATACAATCAGTTTAAAGTCAGTTATAACCGTCAAAAGGATCAATGGGCTATGAGCTCATTTCCTATTTAGTGCAAGAGGAAGATAGATTGAAGCATGATAGCACTGAAAGTGCTAATTTGACAAGCACCTTTAAGGGGAAGGACAAAAAGAGAGAGAATTCTGAGGCTGCTAAGGGTCCAGCTTAGAAGAAACCTGCTCAAGACAAAGATAAGTGTTTCTTTTGCAAAAAATCTGGACATCAGAAGAAGAATTGTACCAAGTATCATGCTTGGCGTATTAAGAAAAGTATGTCACTTACTTTGGTTTGCTCAGAAGTTATTTTAGCTTCAGTATCTAGGAATACTTGGTGGATAGATTCTGGTACTATTATTCATATAAGTATTTCTATGCAAGGTTGCCTGAGCTACCAAGAGCCAACATATGTTGAAAGACACATTTATATAGGAGATGGCAAGTCGGTAGAAGTAGAAGCAATCGGTCACTTTAGGTTACTATTAGAAACTGGTTATTATTTGGATTTAGTATATACTTTTGTTGTACCGTCATTTAGACAGAACTTGATATTAGTTTATATATTGGACAAATCTGGTTACTCTTGTTCATTTGGAAACAATAAGATTGTAGTATCTATTAATTCAAATATTATTGGAACTGGTTCTCAAATATATTATGATAATTTATATTTAGTTGACACTGTTGCATCTTATCAAGAAGCTTTGCATGCGTCATCATGCAATACTAAGTGTAAAATTAATCAAGAAAATTCAGGATCATTATGGCACAAGCGCTTAGGTCACATTTATAAACCAAGAATTGAATGACTTGTGTCTGATGGCACTTTGAAAGATATAGACTTTACAGACTTTGATATTTGTATTGATTGTATCAAAGGCAAACAAATCAAAGTTAAGAAAAAAGGTGCCCATAGAACCTCAGACGTCTTAGAATTGATACATACGAACATTTGTGGACCATTTCCTAAGGCCTCATGGAATGGTCAACAATACTTTATATCATTCATAGACGACTACTCTAGATATGAGTATCTATATCTGATTCATTACAAATTTGAGTCACTGGACATGTTCAAAATTTTTAAGACTGAAGTTGAGAATCAACTCAACAAAAGAATCAAGAGCGTTAGATTTGATCGTGGTGGTGAATACTACGACAGATATGACAGATCAGGTGAACAAAGTCCAGGACCATTTGCTAGATTCCTAAAGGAATTGGGGATCATTCCACAGTACATTATCCCAAGATCACCTAGCATGAACGGTGTAGCTGAGAGACGAAACCGAACTCTTTAGGATATAGTAAGGAATATGATAAGTCATTCTACCCTATCAGAGTCACTTTGGGGAGAAGCACTCAAAACAGTAGCCTATATTTTGAATTGAGTGCTGACTAAAGTAATTGCTAAAATACCTTATGAGCTTTGGACATACCGAAAGCCTAGTCTAAAGCATTTTCATATTTGGGGATGACCGGCTGAAGCACAACCTTATAGGCCTCAAGAAAAGAAGTTGGACTCCAGAACAGTTAATAGTTACTTTATTGGATATTCTGAACGTTCAAGGGGCTATAAGTTTTATGATCCCACACTAGAGACTATCTTTGAGACGGGAACTGCACGGTTCTTTGAGGACGCTGAGTTTGGTAGGAGAAATAAGGTTAGAAATATTACCTTTGAGGAAGAATTGGTTTCAGTTCTTGAACCAATTCCTAATGTTGCTTCTGATAATATTTAGATTACTATACCTGTTATTGTTTAAGAAGTGAATCCGGAACCTCAACAGGATAATGTTGATCAAACTCTCATTCAAGATGAGGTAATTGTTCCTATGAAACAAAATCAGCAACCTATGGAACAAACTCAACAACCTCAACAACCAATGCCATTGCATATATCCACTAGAGAAAGGAAAAATGCAATTCCAAACTACTTCATTGTGTTCCTACAAGAACATGATGGAGAGAATGGTATAGTGGATGATGATCCAATCAATGTCCATCAAGCCATGCAAAATCCTACCTCTCAAAAATGGATTAAGGCAATGAATGAAGAGTATAGGTCCATGCAAGACAATAAAGTTTAGGAACTCGCCCCATTACTAGAAGGTGTGAAATCCATTGGTTGTAAATGGATATTTAAAACTAAACGGGATGCAAATGGTAATATGGAGAGACATAAGGCTCATCTTGTAGCAAAGGGCTTTACTCAAAAGGAAGGGATTGACTATAAAGAGATTTTCTCTCCAATTTCCTCAAAAGACTCTTTTAGGACAATCATGGCTTTAGTTGCACATTTTGATCTTGAGCTTCATCAGATGGATGTTAAAACAGTATTTCTTAATGGTGTCATTGATCAAACAATTTATATGGTGCAGCCAGAAAACTTTGTGTCAGGCGACCCAAAGAAGATGGTTTGCAAATTGAGAAAATCCATCTATGGACTCAAGCAAGCTTCTCGACAGTGGTACCAGAAGTTTTATCAAGTGATTATCGCTTTTGGTTTTGAGGTAAAACTTATTGATAATTATGTGTATCAAAAGTTCAGTGGGAGTAAGTTCATATTTCTGGTTTTGTATGTGGATGACATACTGCTTGCCACTAATGATATAGGCATATTGAATGAAACGAAGAGATTTCTATCAAGGAATTTTGAGATGAAAGATCTTAGTGAAGCCTCCTTTGTATTAGGAATTCGGATACATCGAGATCGCACTCGAGGTATTCTTGGATTATCACAAAGGAATTATATCAATAAAGTTCTAAAAAGGTTTGGCATGCAGGATTGCAAACTAGGTAATACCCCTGTTGCTCAAGGTGACAAGTTCAACCTCAGCCAGTGTCCTAAAAATCACCTTGAAATTGAAGAAATGCAAAAGATTTCCTATGCATCAGCTGTTGGGAGTCTAATGTATGCTCAGGTTCGCACGCATCCAGATATTGTGTACATTGTTGGTATGTTAGGCAGATGTTTAGGTAATCCAGGAATGGATCATTGGATAGCAGCTGAACAGGTTATGCGCTATCTGAAAAGAACGAGGGATTACATGCTCACATATCGTAGATCAAATCAACTGGAAATCATAGGGTATTCTGATTCTGACTATGCTGGATGTCAAGATAGTAGGAAATCCACTTCAGACTACATTTTTCTGTTAGCTAGTGGAGCTATTTCATCGAAAAGTGTCAAACAAACACTTGTAGCTTCTTCTACCATGGAAGCAAAATTTGTAGTATGTTATGAGGCATCTAATTAGGGAATATGGTTGCAGAACTTTGTCACTAGGCTGGGCATTCTAGGAAGTATAGAAAGACCAGTGAAGTTATATTGTGACAATAGGTCTGCTGTTCTATATTCCAACAACAACAAGAGTTCGTTTAAGTCAAAACACATAGACATCAAGTTCCTAATAGTAAAAGAAAGAGTACAGAGTGGACAAATATCCATTGAACATATTGGGACAAACTACATGATAGCAGATCCACTTACGAAAGGATTACCATCCATGGTCTTTCATAAGCATACCACTCATATGGGTGTTATTATGTTTAAGGATATCTCAATATAGTGGGAGTACGTAATGTTCAATGTAAGACTTTTGTGTACTAAAATGTATTTTCTAATCAGAAATAAAGTTATTTAGTATTTAATTACTGGGTTTCACTCTGTTATATTATGTTAAAGTATTGATCTCACTAAAGTAAGGAGGATCAGTTGGAAAATAGAAATGTATGGATCACATTGCATATGATTTTTCACGCTACACATCCATGATTGATCTATGTCATTTGGTTGTGTCAATATATGTGACCATTGTTGGGTCTAGTCTTGATAAATATGACGAACGCCTCTTTGATCCTATATTAATGTAATCATTGGACCCGATTGTTTATACCCTATGAATAAAATGATAGAAGTTTTTGAGCTCATATAGATAAGCACTTTTTTATAAGGTTTATATATGTGGCTTAGTAGGAGATTGTTGGAATAAAATTTAACATAGAGCCACACATGTAAATATTAAAAGTGTGCAGTCATTATTTAAATAAGCCTTAATGAAATGGTATGTTTGGAATTTAAGTTTTAAAGGCTTAAAGATATAATTGTTATTGAATTAATGTGTAGAGACTAGAGTAATATTTATAATTTGTTGAGGGGCTGAATTGTAAATATCACATAATATTTCTCTACAAATAGAGGGTCATGGTCTTTAGATTGTAATGTCATTTGAACTTAGTTCTCTCACCTCCTTAGAGAAAACTATCAAAAAAGTTCTGATATATTCAATCTAGAAGATCATGGCATACCCGTTTGTGAGTTCAAAGAGATTTCTCATACGATAGATTCTTGTACGCTTGCTTCCACTTTCATGTTCTAATTCCTTAGATTTGATGTGGATATTGAATTTGTTAAGCAAAAGGATTTGGTTGTAAATACATTCTTTGATTAAGTATAACAAAAATGATGTAATATTCCTAAGCTTATTAGGTTAGATTTTACCTTACCTATTTAAGGTTTTCTTGTGTGTGCATTTTTCATATCTGAATGAATAAAGTTGCAAACTTTATGAGTTTCTCTTGTGTTCTTTAAGTGTTAAAACAAAATTATGAGTTATCAAGGATCGATCAATTCTTGTGCCGTCACCAAAGCTAAGGTCTAAGAGACCGTTCTCTTAGATTCTATTCCACCTAAACCAACATCTTTCTTTTGTTTCTAATTGTTTTCCTTGTTGTATTCACTGTTTGAGCGTTTTTCGTCGTTATTTTTTGTTGTTCAATTTGTAGCATCTCTTGTTTGCAACGTTTTAGGTGTCTAACAAATCAAAGTGAGTTCTTTGAATCGGTTCCATAAAGGTTCACCTACCATAAAATAATTCATACTTATTTGGGATATATATCATTAAAGGAGTCCTTGCATCTTCACCACTTCTTTAATCTTATCCAAGTCAAGCAGAAATTGCTTCTTGCTATCAACTTGGTTACCATTGTTCTCTAGCCATCTCTACTCCTCCCACGGTCAGTCAAATTCTCCAGGATACCCTTTTGCTGTTCACCAAAAAAAACAAAAAGAAGAAGAAGAAGCTCAGAGTAGTTCGCTCAAAGGCTTATGACATAATTCTTTTAAAGATATTAAAATGCAAGTGTTATTTTTTGGGGAAAAAAATTGCTAGAGGACAGAGGCCATTTGGATAAATAATGTCTTAGACCCAGGTTAAATTTGCTATCAACTTGGTTACCATTGTAAGAGTCTTATTTTTTTACTTTATATTTATGAATAAATAATGTCTTAGACTGAGGTTAAATTTAAAAATATTTGATCTGTGTGTATGAAAAAAATTTTATTAGGAGAAGTAAAAATCTACTTCAATGATCTCTATGCCTCGTAGGAATTGGTCTTCAATTGTTGATTAGAAAATATCCTTAATCCTCACCAAAAAAATAAAAATATCCCTTAGAAAATATAAAGTCAAGTTTATAATAAAAATCTTAAAATCTCTCTCTCTATATATATTTTTTAAAATTTACAGACATCCAAAAATTAATCTATATTTCTAAATAAATATAATGATATATCAGGTTCGTTGTCCCTTTTTTAATTTTACATTTAGCTGTGAAGTGCATTCTTACTTTTTTTTTATATTTTTTTATTTGATGAAGTAGATGCATGCTAGCCCTTATTGTTTGTGGGTCTTTGTTGCTGTGTGACCTCTTGGCAATTTTTCACCATTCACATCGCTAATTGGCATTCTGAAATGCACGGTTCACATTTCACGACCAAAACAAACTCCCCTACTGTCCCTTTCTTTTGGTTGACATATTGTTTTCATAAGAAAAAAAATAGGGAAAATTGATTTATTAATCCATATAATTTACCCTTTTTAAAAAAAAAACTTCATACATCGTGGAAAATAAACAGTATCAATAAATCAATCAATATATTTATATATATTAAAAATCTCATTATTTACAAACCATGAACCTTGGGATTCTTTTTATAAATTTTTTTGGACTTCATTCAAAGTATGAGAGCCATGTTTAATTCATGCAAATATTGTATATCTATACTCTTAAATTTTAATGGCTATAACTAATAGTGATTATATTAAATAATAAAAAATTCAATATCCTTTAAATAAGGTGTCAAGTTTGAGTCTTATAAATAAAAAAATAATATTAAAAGAACTACCTTATTTAAACATGATAATATTTAAATTTAACCCATTATAAAAAGTTACAAATAGTGCAATTTCTCTTGCAGCCATTTTATTTTGGGAATAGCTTTAGAATTGATATCTATTTATTTTTTAATATCATTATCAATTAATATCAAATATAAAATCTATGAAAATTATAAAATTATGAAAAGTATAGTTCATTTGTCAAGTTTTATATAGCACACTGAAATTATAGTCGTAGCTTAAAGTGATTATTAAAAAAAAAACAATGATTCATGCTGACGCAGAAGATTAAGAACAATGTCGCTGTTCTGCGTCATGCATTGCGAGTAAAATGTACAGTGATTTTTGTAAAGTTTCATTACTTTCCTCGTTCAATTCCTACTTGGCACTTCCTCTCAATGTTTTGATAATCCAGCAGCATATTCCAGAAGCTTTAAAAAAGGTTATAAGTTTGCTTGTATTGGATTGATAATAATGCAGGTGAGAGAGTGTGTGTGTTGGCATTTCATTATCAGTACGTACTTTCAGTAAAACTACCCTCCTAAAATGACAAGCCGAGAGTATGCATTCAAAATCATGAAGCAGTGGAAAGGGGAGTAAGATGCATCATAATCCATAATACAGGATTGAGGTCCAGTGATTAATGAGTTCTAAAACGATTTTTGAGAAGGAGATAACCAACCGAGCTGCAAAATGACGACCAAGTGCACAAACCACGCCGAGAATCAGGTAAATTAAAGATTGTGGGTCATAAAGACCCAGATGCTTCACTTCGTTTTTTAGGACAAACCAGAACCCTTGGAAAATGAGCCTCTCAACGTCAGCTATGAGCAACATGAAAACCATCACCAACACCGCCAACAGAGATAAAGCCATTGCTCAGTACAGTACCGACGCTGAGATTTTCGCCGAGTTTGGGCGTTCTAGTGTGTCTGGCAGATCATTCGATTACTCGAGGTCGGTGCTTTACCCTCCACAATCGGTGTCGGAAGAGAAAATGACGGCTTATTTGTCGAATATCCAGAGAGGGGGTCTCATTCAGCCCTTTGGTTGTATGATTGCAATTGAAGAAGCCACTTTCAGAATCATCAGCTATAGTGAGAACTCCTTTGAGCTGTTGGGTTTAGAGAAACAATTAGATTCGAAACAATCCATGGGCTTGATTGGAGTTTATGTCACAACCCTGTTCACGCCTTCTTCTGGGGCTTCCCTCGCAAAAGCTGCGTCGTCCGAGGAAATATCACTTTTGAACCCGATTTGGGTCTATTCAAGGACAACTCAGAAGCCATTCTATGCAATATTACATAGGATTGATGTGGGGATTGTGATTGATTTAGAACCTGCACGGTCGCGTGATCCTGCTCTGTCACTCGCTGGAGCAGTACAGTCACAAAAACTTGCCGTTCGGGCAATTTCAAGGTTGCAATCTCTTCCTGGGGGAGATATTGGAGTGTTGTGTGATACGGTTGTTGAAGAAGTGCAAAAGCTTACTGGATATGACAGGGTTATGGTTTATAAGTTCCACGAGGATGATCACGGTGAAGTTGTATCAGAAATTAGGAGATCAGATTTAGAGCCCTGTTTGGGTTTGCATTATCCTGCCACGGATATCCCTCAAGCTGCTCGCTTCTTGTTTAAGCAAAACCGTGTCAGGATGATATGTGATTGCCATGCAAATCCAGTCAAGGTCATTCAGAGTGAACAACTAAGGCAACCCCTTTGCCTGGTCAATTCAACCCTCCGATCACCACATAAATGTCACACACAATACATGGCTAATATGGGCTCTATTGCCTCTCTGGTGATGGCTGTTATAGTCAATGGAAATGATACAGCAAGGCTTTGGGGTTTACTAGTTTGCCATCACACTTCACCCCGCCACGTGCATTTCCCCCTTCGTTATGCTTGTGAGTTCCTCATGCAGGCTTTTGGACTGCAGCTTTACGTGGAGATGCTACGAGCATCACAAATGGCGGAGAAAAGAATACTTAGAACACAGACCTTACTATGTGATATGCTTCTCCGCGATGCCCCGTTGGGTATTGTTACTCGATCCCCCAGTATCATGGATCTTGTGAAGTGTGATGGCGCCGCATTGTATTATGGTGGAAATTGTTGGCTATTAGGCACCACCCCAACCGAATCACAGGTGAAAGACATTGCTGAATGGCTACTTAGTAATCATGGGGACTTGACAGGTTTGAGCACTGATAGTTTGGCTGAAGCTGGTTATCCAGGAGCTGCTATACTGGGGAATGCGGTTTGTGGCGTAGCAACAGCAAGAATAAATATGAGAGATTTCTTGTTTTGGTTCAGGTCTCACACTGCTAAGGAAGTTCAGTGGGGAGGAGCCAAGTACCATCCAGAGGATAAAGATGACGATGGAAAAATGAACCCAAGATCATCTTTTAAAGCTTTCCTTGAAGTAGCTAAAAGCAAAAGCTTGCCTTGGGAGGTGTCAGAAATCAATGCTATTCACTCACTGCAGCTTATAGTGAGAGAATCCTTGCAAAACACACATAATTTTGGTCCCAAGACTCTTAGTGATGTTCAGCGTAGTGATATTGCAACGGCTGGAATGGATGAACTCAGTTCGGTGGCATTTGAAATGGTTAGATTAATTGAGACCGCAACAGTTCCAATTTTTGGAGTTAATTCAGCTGGTCTAATAAATGGATGGAATGCAAAAATTGCTGAATTGACAGGTCTGCAGGCCAGTGAAGCCATGGGGAAATCCCTAGTAAATGAAGTAGTTCATGATGACTCACGCGAAACTGTTGAAAATATTTTAAGCAGAGCCATGCAAGGTAAATCAGTTCTTATAAAAATGTTCTACAGTAAACTCCTGGAGTTTTGATATTGACATTTAACTCAAATGTCATGGCATTCATGAAACATTGCTTTTTCCTAAATTATTCTGTAGTTTACTAGCTGCTCTGGGGAAAATCTTTAAGAATCTGATTCCACTGTGATCATGCGAGATATTCAATTTATGAAACTCAGTAACAGGTTACCCTCACCATCTGCCGTGGTTGCCAAAAGTGATTTGGCAATTCTATCATCGATAGATTCATGTCTGATTATAAGATACGGGCTGCACTCTCCTTCTTGATAACTTATCGTTTATTCTTAATTGCCTATTCTTAACTCACCAAGCTTCTTTAAATCATTTTAGTTTTGATTGGTTGACTTTTTCTTTCTTTGCACTCCTGCAGATATTTGAATTGTGATAATCTTTAAGCATCATTTCTGCTGGCCTTGCCAGCGTCTGCACTTGATTGTTATTCTGAATCTTTCGGACTGAACATCTCACTGGTTAATGTGTGTGTGTTAACTCATTGTTACTACTCATGAAAGATCTGCAAAATGTCACTGATAACTTGGATTCTGACTTGCTTGCTTATTTTTGTTTCTTTTCATTCGGGATTGCCTGGTTTTATTTTGGCAAAAAAAAGTCCTTGGTTTTATCATTTTGTCATTCTCTATGAAATATTTCCAGAGTATAGTCATAGATTTAACAATGTAATCTCCAGGTCAGGAGGATAAAAATGTTGAGTTGAAACTAAAACATTTTGGGCTTCATCAACAAAAGTCAGTTGTATATGTCATAGCTAATGCCTGCACAAGCAGGGATCACAGAGATGTTGTCGTTGGGGTATGCATTGTGGGTCAAGATATCACTTATGAAAAAGTTTTCCGAAACAAATTTATCAAATTGGAAGGAGATTACAAAGCTATCATCCAGAGTCTCAATCCATTGATTCCACCTATATTTGCTTCTGATGAGAATGCCTGCTGCTCTGAATGGAATGCTGCCATGGAAAGGTTAACTGGTTGGAAGAGAGATGAAGTAGTAGGAAAATTGCTTCCAGGGGAAATCTTTGGGGGTTTATGTCAACTGAAAGGTCGAGATACACTGACCAATTTTATGATTTCATTGTATAGAGGAATCAGTGGTCAAGATTCTGAGAAATTCTCATTTGGATTTTTTAATAAAAAAGGAGAATTTGTGGAGGTTTTCTTAACAGCAAACAAGAGGAGTGATGCAGGTGGGAATATAATAGGCAGTTTCTGCTTCTTACGGGTTGCATCACCAGACCCATATCAGCCCTTAGAAAGACAAAAGTCAGAGAGTAAGGCAACCTTTTCTAAATTCAAGGAGTTGGCTTATATACTTCAAGAGATGAAGAACCCTTTAAATGGTATGCGCCTTGCACACAAACTCTTGGAGAATACTGCTGTCTCAGAAAATCAAAAACAATTTCTTGATACTAGCAATGCATGCGAGAGACAGATCATGTCCATTATTGAGGACACAGATTTAGGAAGCATTGATGAGGGGTAAGTGATCTTGTACTCTCACAGGCTTGAGTTCTCTGAGATTATAATTTTGTTTGTCCTCTTCTTAGCATAGATGTTTGGGATACCATTAGTTATTAATGCTCAGTGTGCTTACTGCATATATGCCTAATTATGCACATACTAAATTTGACACGCAGTATCACTAAGCTCACGTTTAATTCTTATGATAGCAGCACTGTGAAGCTAAACGTGGAAGAATTTCTTCTGGGAAATATATTAGATGCTGTTGTCAGTCAAGCGATGATCTTGATAAGAGGGAAAAACTTGCAGCTGTTTCATGAAATTCCTGATGATATCAAGACACTTAACCTTTATGGTGATCAAATTAGGCTTCAGGTGGTTCTGTCTGACTTTTTGCTTACTGTGGTCAGCCATACACCATCTCCTAATGGCTGGGTAGAAATTAAGATTTCACCTGGCTTGAAGATAATACAAGATGGCAACGAGTTTATCCATCTGCAGTTCAGGTACGCAAACTACAAATTTTTATGTCCCTGGATCACAGACAGCTGGTAAATTTGGTAGCTAATACTTTTCCCCTATAGTGATTCGTTTAGCATATGATAATGTACTTGCTGTGAGTAGAACATTTGATTGTTGCCTTTTCTGTTGACAGTAAAATTTATACATATATAAATTAAATGCTTGTGTTTGCTACATGCACGTCTTATCAATTATGAATTTACCTTTTGACAAGTGAATCCAACTTCAAAATCTGCATCAACGTCCTCTTAGACTATATGAGTTTTCTTTCTACATTTAAAGTTTCCGAGGACCACATCCAGGCGATGTTCTCATCTTCCTTCAGTTTGAGTTGCACACCCAATACACTTCTCCAATATGGAAATTTAAATCTAAATTTCAGACAGACCTGGAAATTATATTAATCTAGTGATTTATTAAAATCCATGCATAAATCTAGGATTACAGAAGTTACAACTGGCTTGTTTTTTTCTTTCTATTCCTATCCCTTCAAATGATAGTAGTCCTCGTTGGTAGATCCTCATGACCCTTTTCACATTAGCTTCTAATGTCCTTCAACTTTAGCCCGTCTGGACTGATGTTTCAGACGAAACCGCCCAAATACTCTGCAAGGAAGCTTGTATCTACTTGTATTACCAGTTGAAGGGATGCTGGTTTTTGTACTCTAAAAACAGTCATAGTTTCCCCGACAATTAGTTTGATGTTACATCAAAGAAAGCATCAAACATCAGTTGATCTATGTAGAGTTGTAGACCAAGTCTCTGATTTTACCATCTTGTCCATGCAGAATGACACATGCAGGTCGAAGTCTTCCTTCTGCTATTCTTCAGGATATGTTTGAAGCAGAGAATCAATGGACTACACAGGAAGGTCTTGGGCTATATATGTCCCGGAAAATCCTCAGTAGGATGAATGGCCGTGTTCACTATGTAAGAGAACATAATAAGTGCTACTTCCTCATAGATCTTGAACTTAGAACAAGAAAAGAAAGGCAAAGGAATTTGCAAGCAGAGACAAGCATGTTAACTTAGCTTTTTTCTCCACAAAGAAGTCTCTAATCTAGTAGCTTTGAGACCTGACAGATGGATGTATGGTCAGCGCCAATATCTGTTCTGGGATCTATCTATCACATGGTTCATGGAAAACGTATAGCTGTGCAGGCAATAAGCGAATATGCCTCTTCAGTGGCCCAAAAAAATGTGGTTGTTATTCCACGCTCAGGGGTAGAAGAATCCTGATAATTATTTTTGTAACTTTTCAAGGTTATTCTATCTATTTAATTTAAATAAGATGCAATCTCTTCACCAATAATAAAGGCCTGGTAGACTTTGTATTGCTCACAAGAGAGTTGGTTAGAACGATTAGGTTTGACTCTAGTGTAAATTTTTTGATGAAAAATTATTTTTTTAACATTAGTTCCACATTGACTTAGCTAACATCACTCTTGTTTAAGTAGAGCTACTTGTATGATGGAATCAAGTGCATAAAAATTGTAAGTTGAGTAACATTATTGCTTGACGAGAAACGATATTTATACACCTTTTACATTTATTCCTTTCTCATTGATTTCAAATCAAAATACGGTTGATGCATAAAAAAGAAAGTGTCTGTTATTTCGCGTGCAAATACGAGAACTCCGTTTAAAGATTGAAATTTTCTACTTGTCATAACTGAACTGGACTGGACAGGTCCTTGGCTAGATAACTAATTGAACCAGTAAAATAATTATTAAAATATATTAATAAGTCAAATAGAAATCATCATTCTGAATATCAAAAAATAATGAATCTACGAACTCAAGCTTGTACATTCAGTGCAAAGACTAATTTAAATGTTCAAAACTTCAAATTTTTAACATAATTGGGATATCAAGACTCAAAAAGTTTTCCGGGTCCTCGGGGTGGGTTCATTCTGGTCCAAACAGATTCATAAACAGGGAAACATGAATTCCTTCATTTTGTTGACCACTAACGAAAAAAGTATCCAAAAAGATAATATAAATACAGCATCAAATCAGAGCAGAGCAGCAATAGTCCAAGGAAAAGTAGTGAAAACTGTTCAATTTCTCTGCATAATCATAAATAGTGATCCAAATACGCACTCCACAGGTTAATTTCAAGAGTGCCAATACATCAGATAAATATAGAAAGAAGTCTGTTCATCTCCCCCTATACAATTTCGTACCCCCAACGTCAACTTACCAACTCTCAAAATCTCAACCCCTAACTAATATGAACATTTTCAACATAGATTCAATGGCAAAACCACCAAATCACAAAAATCAGCAAAAATGGAGAGAAACACCTTCCGCAAAGGAAATTCAGTTCACTCAGCTCTTCAGCTAACGCCACCCTCCTTTAATATTATCAGACCTGCTATATGTGCAGCAAATTCTAGCAAAATACTTCAGAAAAATAACTACAGGATAAAATCTACACGTTTCTGTTATTCCTTCCTAGATACACATATATGCAACAACAACAAAAATGTTGTTAAACAGCCACCAAAAGTTCGGCTCCAGCAATTCTGCATCTTGCATTAACTACGTCATCTCCAAGTTCACAGGAGGGTTATCCTTGGGAGGGCTTCCAGGAGAGTCAACCAAATGTGAATCGCTTGACCTGATGACCTGGATATTGAGATTGTTGGAGGGAAGATGTTCTTGTACGATCTACAGATAAGTATAAAAGTACTGCAGTTAGGCCATTATGAGAAAGACACCAATTATCATATTTAGTTGCCAAGTTGCCCTTCCTTCAGCACACAGAATAAGTCAATTAAAGAGAGGAGAAAGTAAAACTAAAACCAGTTCAAGGTATAGAAGAATTAAATTAAATGCCAATAACGTTTCTTCATGATTGCCCCCATACATAATAGATGTTAGTAATATTACCTGATCACCAGCTTCAGGACCCTCCGTATGGAAGAGAATAGGGCGGCATCGCTTGTCTTCATTCATCAAACTTGAATTTTGGAAGTGGCTCACAAGGGCAGCCTTTCCTTGGATTCGAGCATATGCCAAAGAAGCAACTTTCTCACTGTTAAACTTCTCCCACTTCTTTCCATTGAATGTCTACAAAATCAGACACATAAGTGGATCTTAAAATATTTTCACATACAACGAACATCTACATAACTATAAGATTAAACATGTCGTAGGCCCAAAAAAAGGATTAAGCATGTATTTTTTATAATTATTCTTTATTTGTCCTTTTTAAATAATGCCAGGAATAGATTAACTGCTAGATTAATATTTATGAGATGTGCAAAAGGGATTGGAAAAGTAGAGCCAACAAGGCAAGCTTCATTCAGGGACAATGAAATAGAATTATGCAAAAAAGCTGAGTTATAACATTTCTTATACCTCATAGAATGGAATGATAAGAGAGGGTGACAGCATGTTGATAAATGCATAGCCCACATTGCACTTATTCTGCATCCACAGCAAAAATATCTAATAAGCCTCACTAGATTAGAAGAAACTGGTGACCAGAAAAGGTAGAGGAGTACAATATATGACTAGTGACAATAAGACCTGTAATAATTTTCACTTCTGTAGAAATTCAAATGAGAGAATTATTGAAAATCTTGCTTGGTTGATGGAAATCCCCGCTCCATTTTGTGTTTCTACTTTTCCCCCAATAAAAAAGGATCTGGAATCTGTAATCTGGACTCCTTGCATTCTTATTCTTGCTCTTCCTTCTTCAGATTTTTTATTCAAAGTCTGAATGGATATTGGATTTCTGTCTTAATCATTTTGGAAGTCCAAGTTTCCCTCCAATAGTTTGGATTGCTATACTTAATAGAATTAATACAAATGATTTGCGTCAAATCTAAGACCCAATATGCTTATTTCTCCATATGATTGTGTAATGTGTTTTTGGGATTCTGAAACAAATAATCAACTTTTCTGTATTGTGAAGTGGCTAGGCTGATTTAGAACAGGTTGTCTGGAAATTTTCCGAAGGACTGGGTGTTTCCAACTAATCTGCAGGCTTTTGTAACCATCAAGTACACTCGATTTGCCCTGAAGAAGGAGCAAAACGTTTCTTTGGCAGTGTGCTACACTAGCTGGTTTGTGGAGCCTTTGGTAAGTACAGAACATGAAAATGATTAATCAAACGTTTCTTCCTATACATAGGATTTGGGAGAGAGTCCTTGTTTTCTGGCCTACATGAATTTCAGCTACTGGCTTTCTAAGTGGGATTTCCCTAGTGGATTCACAAAGAGATTGGAAAGCACTTTTTGCTAATGAATCTGTAATTTTTTCCTTGTCTTGGGAGGACTTAATGTCCTCTTCTGAATTGTCATTCTCTTCAATACATTCTTTTTTTCTCCTAGTCTATAAAATAGATAGCTTATACAGGAACCCAGCACATACCTTAAAATCAATAGGCAGATAGAGGAAATCATAGGTGCCCCTGTGATTTTCGTCAATGGCAGCTAGTAACATTTTTGAGGTGTACCTGCAAAATATCAACACTAAGTGAATCATTCAAGCTTCCAGTAGAAAGAAGTCAATAAACAGCCTTAAAAATAATTCATACTTATTTGGGATATTCTTTATCATTAGAGTAGTCCTTGCATCTTCACCACTTTTAATCTTATCCAAGTCAAGCAGAAATTGCTTCTTGCTATCAACTTGGTTACCATTGTTCTCCAACCGTCTACTCCTCCCACGGTCAGTTAAACCCTCCAGGGCAGTGGGTGGCAGCCCCGAGTAAGGACCATTACCCAGAAATACAGGGCTCAGCCTTGGAGAAGATCTCATTCTAAAGTTTGATTGTACATTCTCAGACAGATTCCTTGGTATAGAAATGCCAGCATTAACAGATCCACCCATGTTAACCATGTAGTTTCCATCATTGCATCCCACATTTATGCCTCCATAACCTACATTGTTCATAAATGAGGGTTCAGGTGATTCAGGAAGAAAACCAAAGCGCCTCTCAAATGGAACACCTGATGGAGCAGAGCCAACATGATGATGAAGATGATGCTGGGACGATCCAACAAAGGAACCATTCTGACCAGAGTATGGGAAGCCATGGCCCTTTCCATTGGATGTAAATGGAAGCCCTACAGATGTTCTAGGCCAAGGTGAAGATTTGTTGTGCTCAGAGTATAAGCTTGAATTTCCCCAAAGAAACTGGGGCCCAGACAAGGTTTCCACAGAAGATCCATTTGAAGTTGATGGACCAAATGAGGACAAAGCTCCATGATATTGGCTGAATGTTGGTTCTGGAAGTGAGTGCGATTGAAATGTAGCTCCATGTGATGAATTGGTACCACCAAACATGTGATCTCCATGACTACTCCTTCCTAAGTCCTTACCAATAGGTGCTGCACCCTTTACAGGGTTAGGGGCCTGAGGTTGCAAGATTGAAGCTAATCCTGGTAAATGGTTGCCAGTTGTTGGGCTCATAATCCTAGAACCTGGAGAATTACTGATAGATTGCATTGGCTTATGTTCGATGGGGCTGTTAAACTGCAACCAGTTACCTG
This sequence comes from Adenanthera pavonina, assembly GCA_026686845.1. NCBI lineage: Eukaryota > Viridiplantae > Streptophyta > Magnoliopsida > Fabales > Fabaceae > Adenanthera > Adenanthera pavonina. The sequence goes on along the minus strand of JAIVEN010000002.1, from coordinate 17,519,590 downwards.
TTATAATTAAGTTATTAACTTCATTCCATCATAGAGATCACAATTGCAGAGGGAACACGACTATGGCTGTAATAATTCAACGATATAAAGACACCATGACACATGGGATTATAATTATCACAAGGGAGGTGCCTACCTGGTGGAGAGTTGGCTACAGGTGAACCCACATGATGTCGGAAATTCCGAGATTCATCTTGATCAAGATCTTGATTTAGTTGGAGCATCAAACTAGAAGATACAGGGTATTATTATTAGTTAATATTTATGCATCAATGATCAATCTATTAGCCATAAAGAAATAAATCAAGGCACGTGGATATACTGAAATTATACAAACATAAAGCATCAGTTAGTGATGATAATGAAGCCAAGCAAAGCAGTCATGTGCAATCCCATGCCCACCCTACTACAGAGATATTTTTGTTTTCCCCCTATCAACCCCAAACATGGGTCAATTAACAAGATTTTTTTTTTGCCCCCTCTTTTTAACCAAAACAAAAGATTCAAACAATTAACCATCTAACCCATGTATTTAACTTTAAAGTTGCTCCATCCCAACCAGACAGCTATAGAACATCAACCAGACTTGAAGACCAGTATATCCAACCCCTAATTCTAATAAGTATCAGCCACAACCAAGTAATTGCACCTCAAAGATTTAAAAAATATATATACTAGACAATAGCCCTAGCATCTACAGCAGGTCTGATCAGGCAATCTCTTGATAAACCTGTTCCTAGCCTCTGACCAACAAACCTTGGCCAATACCTGTTTGTATAACCATGGGTGATACAGCTTTCTAAATAGACATCATTTTGCCATCCTTATCGTAAGAAAAATGAAGTCTGCAAACCAAATACATAATAAAACCAACAGTACACAGAAATTCACACTGGTTTCTTCACTCTCACATAAGTTATTCTTATAACCTATTCAGTGAAAGTCATTTTGGTAACAATGACAATAATAATTAACTACACATCATATGGAAGTTTCAAAAGTATTCAGTTGTCTCACTAGGCAGTAGACACCATTGAGAGACATACCAAACTGCATTATCAAGCTACTCAATTCAACAGAAATAGCTTATAATCAGAAGCCTCAATCAATTTTTGCAAAAACTCACAATTCACAGAAGAGAATTAAAACAAGACTATAGTGCTTAGCCTAAGCAATTAATGCATTAAGTGATTGCAATGCAGAACTGCAACAGAATGTGCTTCTGAGAGAAAGTAGATAATCACAAGATAAAAAAGTAAATAATCTTAAGCGGTTATTGAAAAATAAAATTAAAAGTCACAATTTTAGTATACGCACTTTCGACGGGCTCCACCAGGACGACTAGGTTCCAGCTTTATGCGTTTACCCGCTATGTCACTCCTGTTTAATGATTTAAGTGCTGCTTCTGCAGCTCTGACATCATAAAATTCGATAAATTTATGATGCCTCTTGTGAGGAGTTTCCCTAATCTGTAGAAATGTCAAGTTATAAACTGTTAATCCCAAGGCACAAAAAATGTAAACAGGATGTACAACAATAAAAAGGAATTGATTATCACCTCTTTGACCTCTCCATAAGCCCCAAATATCTGACGAAGGTCTTCATTTGAAACAGACGGATCCAAATTAAAAACCACCAATGTTCCTTGATTTATATCCTTGTCAGATGGATTATCCTGGAATGTAACCCCAGAAAAAGATTTGTATGGCAATCAATGAATAATAAAAGAACAAACCATGAGGACAATAAAGTTGCTCAAAAACCTTTGGTATTGAGAAGTGAATATCAAGTTTCCTCCGCCGCAGTGGTTTGTTTTGCAGTGCACGCATAGCTGTTCGAGCAGCACGGATGTCATAGTAGGATATCATTACAAACCCCCGATGTTTACATGCAGTATAGAGGGTTCTAATATCACCATATTGCTAAAAAGAAAACATCTAAAACTAATTAATAATGTGTCAAAGAGTAATACTAGTCAGTAGTTTGTTAACAAATAATTGGCATTCTTTCTATGCAAGTGGAGACCTCTCTTACTGGAAAAGAAAAAGGTCTAAAAACAGAAAATTTGCCTAGTAAATGTAGAGAATATCAGCATTAGTTAATAAATAATTAGCATTCTGTAAGTCCATGCACAAAGTTGGACAAGATAAATTGCTTCGTAATAAATATTCTGCATACAGTTCCTAGCAGCCTAAAAATTCAAAACATAGAGAACAATGAGACGTATTTTCAGGTAAAAATACCAATGTATTGGCAAAAGATCAGAAGTTTAATTTAGAGAAATAACCACTTGGCTTGATTTTCAACTCCAATCAGTGGCGAGTGCCTCCAACTAATAACTAATAACAACAACAGTGTATAAACTACCACACCAAATTACTCTTTTGGTTTTATAAACAGTGTATAAGCCAACAAATAATTGATATACCCTGCTTTTCCAAACAAGCCAATAACGGGATCCCTCTCTTTGCATAGATATTAGATAAAGGAGGACAAAAAGAACTATGCCACTAAATGAAATAGAGATTACATGTGCACACATGACGACATAAATAAAAATAAACATTTCCCAAAATATCCACAAAAGCAATGCAAAATTACCTACACCCTTGATACTAAAAGGAAAAATTTACATTCTTATCTAGTAAAGTATTTACAAAAGAAGTAACACAACCACTCCTAAGGTGGAGCCTAAGATATTGGCATTGGCAAGAGCAAACATCAAACAATATGCATCAAGTTTCACTGTAGTCAAGTCTAAATTATAAACATATTTATCACTTTGTCAACAAAAATGACCTAAAATCCACTAAATGCAAGTATGAACGAAGGAAGCAATCAAGCCATATTCATTAGACTACAAATATTGTTAAGCAAACATTGATATCAATATTTGATTGAGCACACCCAAGTACTCACCTCAAAAAGGGCTCTCAACTCTGAATCCTCCACATTACTGTTAATATTTCGAACAAATAATGTTCGAGAAGGATGTTCCCCATACGGATGTTCACCAGCAACAGCTCCAACACCATTAGGAAAAGAATAATGGGGCAAACCATTGCCAATTGTACCATCTGAGAAACTTAACTTTGACATGCCCACACTAAGACTTTCCTGTGGATCAGTTTCTAATTCCATACCTCCACCACTATCAAAAAGATCATAATCTTCCAAGTCTTCCAGGGAACCAGGCAACCCACTTAGGTCAAAATCATCCGTTATGCCAGCTAAAAGCTCCTCCTCATCATCCGGAAGCATTGTTCCAATTGCATGAATATCAGCACCTTCAAGTGATTCATTAACCTCTAAATCTTGGTGGGTCTTTTTAAAGCCAGATGAGATGTCATCCACAAATTGATACTCATTTTCAGTGTCATTCACGTTCACTACGGATTAGCCAAAACAAGTCAATAAATTTAATGGCAAACAGAGCACACACATAACTTTATTCAATAAATGCAACCAATACATACACTTTTCATGTGGCAAAACAGGTAGTGAGCTAGAAAAAAGGCTAACATCCGATGAGGCATGGTAGGCATCAGATCCAGATAAAACCTCCCAAGCATTGCATCCCACTTCTTTAGGTATATTTATAGATGGAATCTTGGTTGGACCTACTAATAATAAAAGGATATATTTAACTCAATATCATACTCATTAACAATCAACACAAAATTAAAGACTTAGGAGAACTACCAGAAGCCGAAACATCGAAAGACTGCTTCATTGCATCAACCTTCTGCTTCAGGCACAAAATAGAAAATAAATTTGAGTTATTTTCTCTTTCACCATGAGATGATAGTACAAAAGATATGTCAACCATCAAACAACTTGAAAAAAATGCTAATAGTATCGTAAACAGCTAAGAGAACTCCACATTTACAAGAATAATGAACTATCACTTAAAAAAAAATGCTTCACCCAATGGCACTGGTGGAGTTAAGCCTAAAATTTCATTTATAAAATAATTTTCCATGAACAAGCAAGGAATAAAAACAAATAAAAATCTACCACTTTCCCCATAACCGCACATACATACATGTATACACACTCAACTATGATAGAGAGGGAGTCATCTAACTTATATACATTTGCAGGTAAATGAAATCATTAAAAATAGAAACAAGAATCTTTCAGAGGTATATGGTGCCACTGCACATGCTGAGTATGAACATCTAGCTGCATGCTTCAAATAACAATATACTTCAAAAAGATAGCCTGAGAGGCTTATATAGAAGGTTGTCACAAATCAGCAGACAGGCCTAGTAATTAATATAAAAGTTTATACACAACATTTTTCATTAAAGTTTATGTAGCATGCTTTTGGCACCAAAAAAAAAAGGTCTATGAAGTATGAATGGATGGAGCAAAATAGCTCCACTTGCTGATATCAAATACTTAGACATCCGCACTCCATCACAAATTAAAACCAAACAACCCATATAGCAACAGATGCAACTGAAAGTGAAATACATACCATCCACCTTCCAAGGTACTCCTCAACCCCCCCCCCCCAAAAAAAAAAAAACAGGAAAAAAAGGACAAATTTCATCGGTTTTCTATCTCCATTGCAATAAAATAAATACAACGATACTTCTTGAATGTTGGACGATAGATCAGGAAAGAGGACAAAGACCAAAGACCAAAGACGGGACCTCCCTTCCAGAGGACCAGAGGCCATGACGTCAAGCCACCACTATTATGAAGCAAACAAAATGTGTCATCAGAATATAACTGATTTCATTCCCAATACTAATTTCCAAATTCCAAAGATTTTTCTAACAAAAAAGAAGCTCAATTTTAATTTAGATTCAAGGTCCCCAGTCTAACTGCCCAAACAAAAAAAAGCACCGGGTAACCAAACTCAGTTCTATCATAACTGTGCACAATAAACAGTTGAGCTCGATACACTTTAACCAGGTAACCTCAAACTGGACCCCACCCAAATTTAATCGTTCAAGCGCTGGCAGTTGAGCTATTATTGTGAAATGACAGAAGGACATCCATTCGAACCTTGAATACGAAATATCCAAAACTCAAACTGCCGTTCTCTTTAAAATTTATCAAGAAGAGGAAGGGGGGATGAACAGTTACCACACAATAAAACAAGTGATCGCAACTACCAAATTAACTCGATTCCTCTCGACAAGAGCGAAGAGTTACCCTTCATCCCAACATCATAAATTTAAACACTTCCAACAACTTATAAGACTTCAGAGTACCATAAACTGAAACCCCCAATAACCATAACTGCTGCACTCAAACTTGCTTCCTTCCCCTCCCAAAAGTAGAAAGTAAATTCAGCTATACTTATTCGCTGATCAATTTGATCATACCCAGAACGTGTTCAGAGGCCTCAAAATTTGGCATTCGGAAAAAAAGCAACACTTAATCAGAAGAGAAGCCGCAAATTACCTGGAAAGGAGGTTACAAATCAGCAAACCCTAGAGCTTCAAGGAAGACGACAGATAGAGTCCAGAGACAAAACAGCTACGTGCGAGGACACCTCAAAGTCAAATAGACATCCAACTGAATCGACCAAAAAAGTAAAAAAGAAAAAAAGAAAGAAAGAAAGAAACCTATTCTCAACGATCAGAAAGTAGGAGAGAAGTGAAGAAGAGAAGGCACAGTCCCTTCTACCATTTCCTCTACTTTCATGGGGCAGCCCAATGGGGAATCTTTTGGGAGAGGAAGAGCATGATGGAGAGCAAGAGCGGAGCGATGATTGGTCCAGACGAGTGAAAAGAAGCAGAGAATGATTGAGAGAGAGAAAGACACAGGAGGGAGAGAAGGACGGGTATGAAAGGAGTTGGGATGAATGTGGAGGATTGAACTGTATTTAAAGGTCATTTGGCGTCCAAATAGCAATAACAAGTTAACAACTATGTTAATAAATGCAATTTACTGAAAAAAAGTAAATTTCATTCGGATATACGTATTCTGATTCGGAGGAATCAACCTGGCGTCATGCTTCATTTACTATATCACTTTATTAATTTATTAATTAAGGTATATCTTTTTCTTCAGAATTAGTCATTTTTGTTTTTTTATTGTTATCATGTTATTCACTTTTGTTATAAATTGTCAAAATGATTTACCACTAGTCTAGACTCCTTATTAATTAAGGCATGTCTTTTTCTTCAGAATTAGTAGTGGTTATTTGTTTTGTCCTTTTTTTTTTATTTTCTCCGGTACTATATATATAATTTTTTATCCTGATCCTAAATATAAGATCATTTATAATATATAAGATAATATTTATTATACATTTTAAAAAAATATTTCTATTTAATATATTCAAAGAAAAAAAAAATTAAAAAAGGGTAGTTTTGAAAAAATATTAAAATTTTTGGAGAAATTGAGATAGTTAATTAGTTTTAATTCTAATTCTTAATCCACGTGATTTAGTTAAAATACCCTTATATTAAGAATTAAATGGAGTATTAATATTATTATGCTATTCACCTTTCTTAACAATTGTCAAAAACCTAAAATGTTCTGATCAAATAATATTCAGGATAAAACTTTTAGTTTTCGGCCAAAAAACAATGTAAACTTTTAGTTATCTAATATTAAATCTCTGTGTTGTCTGTTTTATTAAATTTTCAAATTACATATACTAATTAATTGATATTTTGGAGTTATACATATAGGATAAAAAACTTAGTAAATAATCTATAAATTAAGAAAATGTAATTATATCTCATGATAATATCTTTTATTAATTATGTAGTACTTTTTAATATTTTTTTATTATTATTAAAGGATAAAATTATTATAAAAATAATATCATTATTTTAAAATTCTAAAATAACAATTGTCTGAAATTAAAGTAAAATAAAAAAATATCCAAAATATCAATTGTTTGAAAGCAAGAGAGTATTATATTAGTATTATATTTTCTATCCTGAGCCCTGACACGTGGAATATCAATATTCTAAATACTTTAATTTGATATTCTATAATTTTCACTGTGATATCCAATAGTATCTACCAAACAATCCATACTAATGCGATGTGTGTTTCTTTTTTGTGTTTTTTTTTTTCCAAACTGGAGTACCATTTTGAGTTTTCATCATGGTCTTAAAATTAATAAAGCTAGTAACTTTAATTAATGGCTATAAATTAAGGAGCATTTTATTTTAATTTATCGATTTGTTCTATAGTGAGCAACGAGCAGATCTACTAAGTATTTTAATTACGATTCTTCTAGACCAACTGTATTTCGTAGGCCTAACATATTTATTTCTAAATAAACTTAAAATTCTTATAAAAAAACTTACAGTTGATTTCTTGATTTGTTTATTACTTTTTACTTTAGGTTACAACTTTCAAGTAATGTAATTATAAAGCGGAAATAACATAAATGGTTAAAGAGTAGATAATTTAAAATTGAAAGGAGGATAATCCACAAAATAAGAAAGAAATAATATAAACCGAATAAATTATTTATGTATGCAAAATTATATTGAAGAACTTAGATTTTATAAATTTGTTGTTGAAAATTCTAAAAAAGTATACTTATTTTTAATTGTTACTTTTATAATTTAATTTTTCATTAACTTTTTAAAAATTATCATCAATAGTAATAATTCTTTTAAAATTAATAATGTCTTCTTAATTTCTTAAAGCATATTTGTATAATTAGTAAGCATTTTAAAACTTGTTGATAACTTTAATTATTAAAATAATTAAAATTTTAATATTTTATGCTAAAATACATAATTCATAAAGGGCTTCTTTAGTTTTAAGTTTGCAAGCTTAAGTTAAAATAAAAAAAAATTTACGAAAATAAAATTTAGATAAAAATAAATTTATCATAATGTAATTTATATTTAAATTTTTTTATTACAAAAATAAGTTTACAAAATTGATTATGAAATAAAATAAGTTTTTAAACCCAAAAGTATTTTTACATTCCGTTAACCAAATCTTAATTTGAAGACAAAAATAAGTTTAGATAATGAAGTTTAAAAATGAACCGAACAACAATTTATATGTAAATCTCATTTTTAAATCCAAACAAGTCCAAAATATAAATATTTCTATATCAATTTTTCATTTTTCAAAATTTGGAATATGAAATGTAATAGATGGCCAAAAAAGAATATGAAATATAATATACTAATAGTAATAATAATAATTGTGGCCAGCAATATGCAATATGATAATCCAAGGTTAATAATTTCCACACAAGACAAGGCATCGAAATTTGGAATTTAGGTCCACTAAAAATATTAATAGAAAATGTAAACTACTCCAACTGGGCTAGCATCCCAATAAGAATAGTAAATAAAAAAAAAAGTTTACTCATAAAAATAATTCTCTCAAGAAAAATGTTCTCAGCCTTGGGCTACTCAATGAGATTACAAAAAAGCATATCTCGTCCTTTCATCCCTGTTTCGGTCTTAAAACAATTGGCCGGCCCAAAAAAATCTTAAAAAAAAAGACAGTTAATTATCATCAACATAAAAGAGAATGAATACATTCACACGCGAACTATAGTTTTCTCTTTAATTATGACATAACAAATTAATGTATTATTTTCGTAAATAAATATATAGTTTGATTAGTCGCTAAGGTGATAAGGACAAATTAATGGGAGGTATGAGTGGTAACCAGGCCTAAAACCTCCTAACATGATATACATGCATACATACATCCGTAAGAGTCTCAATTTTCAAATCATAATCTTTTATTTTAATTAAAAATCATGCATATATTTTGTTTTAATTAAAAATTTGAATAATAAATAAAAAATTAAATTCAATCATTTTATAATATATCACCTAATTATTAGAAGTAGGTCGTTTTCTTGATTATTATATACGTGTCTTTGATTAAAAGTGGCTAGTGGACAAGGTGTATGAACTCCATAATATTATTCGTTTACGTGATACTACCGATTATAATACAAAACTTAAAAGGACACATGATTTTATTTGATATTAATTAATATAAGAAATGGAGAAAAGGACACTAAACTCAGATGAAGCTGTTGCACGTGCGTCAATCTTTTTTCCATTCGGAACAAAAAGTTCACTTATTGTTATCTTCCAAGTTTGGATGAAGTGTCATCCTCATCCGAATCAGTTATTACCTATTTGGCTTTTCGTTAGAAGAGTGAAAGAAAAAACAATGAAAAATTATTTCCATTGCAATTGGATGTAACCTCAATTTTATCCTTGAATTAGGTTTAAGTTACTATTTTACCCTCCATTCGTATCGACTAAATCAATCCGAATGCTTTTACTAGATCAAGAATATTTTATTTTAGTTATTTGATTATCCTTTTAATTTTTACATTGTTTTTATCATATCATATAAATAAATGGCGTTCTGTTATCGTTCCTTTCCGCACAAACTATATAATTTATATGCCACAATATTATTTTAATTACAATTATTGCAAAAAGATTCCTCGAAGAAGTTTGCAAATATTTTTTTTAAAATAAATAAATATTTTTAAAAGATATTTCATTTAAATTAAATATTTTTTTAAAATCAAATAATTTATTGATTCAATAAATTATTTAAATTTGTCATGCCAAGTTTTTTTAAATAAATTTATTTCAATTGAAAATGAACTTACCGAACTGTTCTAATTCTAATAAAAAGGATACAAATAAAAATAATTTATTAAATATAATAAATTTAAAAAATAAAATGAGACCGACATAAACTTGAAACTGGAGATGGTGTGGATTGCTGACTAAAGTAAGAAACGAATATTCCAGCAGATATCCATATCACTGTTGTGAGATTACGTGAAATTTCAAAAATTGGCGCAAAACCTCGAAGTAGGGGCTCATGGTGTGAAAGATAATGTGATGTGTAATAAAATAACTCAAGGTACTTTTTTTTGTAAAAGAAAAAAACATTTAATTTAAAATAAGAATAAATATCAAAAGAACAACGTGCACCAAGAGAATAATTAAAGGAGTGTTTGGTAAGAGGGATGGGAAGAGGAGGGAGGGGAGGGATTTTAATGGAGGAAAAGAGAGGGAATGAGAGATGAGATATGGAGGGAAGAGAAGGGAAGAAATTTTAATAATTTGTTATTTGGTTCAGGGGAGAGAAGTTAATAATAATTTAATTATTTTATTCTTAAAATTAAAGAAATTTTCTATCATTTATATGAGTATAAAAAATTTCAATGTTGATTATAAAATTATACTTTAATATTTTATACTCAATACTAAAAATTTTTATACTCACTTTTTGAGACATGAAACTTAAGTATAATATTTTTTTATATTAAAATATTTAAATAAATATTTTTATATTTTTATAATTTTTTATCAAATTTTTACATTTTTAAAAATATTTTTTATTTAAAAAAAATGGGGGACAATACTGTCCCCTCCGTGCCGTGTCCCCCCAATTTTGGGGGGATTAATTTGATGGGGAGGGGATCCCGGTTATCCAAACAGGGGGATCTCCCCTCCCCTGTTTGGAATAAATGTTAATAGCAGAGGTGAGGAGAGCAAATTCCTCCCTCCTCTGTAGCAAACAGGGGGTAAATGCATACATTAATTATGTTTAGGTATACATAAAACACAATTTACGTTTAAACTCGGATAAATTTGATCCAATAATGGTTTTGTAAGTCATTTTATGCGCTATAACTATCATTTTTTAATATCATGATATAATTAATTCTTAATTGTTAAATATAAAATAATATTTATTTATTGTAATATATATTTATAATTGTATTCATTTATTACATGGAATTTAAATTAATTGTTTTGAGAATTATACTAATTACTTGAATAAATTCACATTTGAAGTCATTTTTAATAATATCTTATTTTATATATTTGATTTTAAATAATCCTTTTGGTGTGGACTAAGAGCAGCAAAGATTAATTTTTCCCGGAGTATTAAGGACAAATGATAGATATGCCATTTAACAAGATTTGCTCTATACACAAATTAATTAATTTTTATTAAATAAAATTTTGTAATTAGATAATAATAATTTATTAATTATATATATTAATCACACCCGTGTTCTTGAGATATAAAATCATCACTGTTATAAAAAGATTGTTGAGGTCTAAATTAATAATATATATTATTTGAAATATCATTTTTTCATGTAATTTTATGATCAGGTCTAAATCTAAAGGTATTTAAAATCAAACCAAAACAATTAAATCAAACTAAACTAATTAAAATCAAACTACATTCAAATCTATTTTGATTTTTGGTACTCAAAAACTAAATTGGTTTAGTTTAAATTTAGTTTTAACATCTCAAAATCAAATTGATTATCTATTTTTAAAAAAACACAAAACAACAATATTAAGTTACCTATTTTTTTTGTAAGAATATTACTTCAACTTTATTTATTAGCCCCAACTTTTATTAACCAAGTTCATGATAAACCCATCTTAAGAGCCCCAACTCCCCTTCCTTAAATTGTCAAAAGCAAAAATATGTATGATTATTTTTAAAAAAATTAAATTTAATTTAAACCGAACCAAACTGACAAAAAACTTAATCAAACCAATTTATTATAAAAATAAAAAAGGTCCCAATTTTTAGAAACTGACCAATTTGGTTCAGTTTGATTTTAGGTAAAACCAAATCAAATATTTAAACATTTTTTTCAAGTCTATTTCGTCACATAATTTATCTTTTTAGTTGTACAGTTATTGGTCCTTATCAGATCAAAGGTTCCCTAACAAATTATTTCAGAGTTCAACCTTTGATCTGTACTCAATTAAAATTAAATCTTAGATCGGCCAAAAATTAAAAAATCACATTAAGTCTTCATACAGCAAGATTTGGTGAGTTAATATCTTGTCTTCACTTTGAGTTCAAAAATATTCAGTGCTAAAAACATTAAAACTATTTACCTTATGATTTCTTTCTTGTGCCAGTGATTATTGATGTATACATCAACTTCTGTAGTTCTAAGTTAAGAAAAGAATGTAAGATATTCATGTCCAATTAAGAAAGTCAAAAAGATAAATGTTCAATTGTGTCACTTGTTCGTATACATGTGTGTGTACCCACATACATTAAACTATCTCGGATGTGTCTAGCTAACAGTGTATCGTGTTACACATACCATTAAATTTTTTTTTTTGGAATTTTTTATTTTTTGGTTTAGTTTAGTGCTAATATGTTGTCCAGAAACAAAAGTCCATAACTGAATGATTAAATAATTAGTTCGATGATGAACACAATAATAATAATACCACACGTAGCTCTTTATTGTAGTGTCAAGCGGAAGTTTCTTAATTATTTATGCCGTTCTGTCATTATTAGCCGGGTCTTATATAGATTAATTACATTTTTATTGATATTTTGAATTTGAATTTTGGATTGGATTGTAATAAGCTCTTATGGAAGTAGAGTAATTTTAGTTTTAGATAATTAATAATCCGATTAAAACTAACTTTACATAATTCATTTCGAGATTTTAGGATTAATCCTTCCTCTTAGATCATTTGCTTTATGTATTTAATTTACAATTCTTTACTTGAAAGGTAATAATTGAGGAAAATTTGGCTTTAATTTTTAACATGGCGTTCCTTGAAGCTCGTGAATAAGGTCAAAGATATTATTTCCAAATTTAACAAGTGGTATACAAAACTTTCACAAGAAGTGACCATACAATAATGTGCATGTCAAGCTATTTGTTTCACGTCTCATGTTCATTATGGCCATTCTAAATCGATTACATGTGTTACGAATTTTGATAATCAAATCAATATTATATATACATATGTTTCACATGCAAGGCTTTTCAATTGCCACATAAGTTACATAGTTTTATCCATTCTCAGAAGTTCAATTGGCCCAAAAAAAAAAAGAAAGAAAGAAATGTGTATGCTATTGAAAAAAATAAGAATGGAGGTGACCAGTCTTATGTGCTTGAAGCCCTCACTAAAAGGTGGAGGTTTTTAAACTCTACACATGTGAGAAGTGAAACTCGGCCTATGTGGTGTCATAACTAGTCTCAAGCCTGGATAAAGGAGGAGAGTTGTGTTAAGCCCTCAACAACCAACGTAAAATTCTGTCAATCCATATAACATGAAACAAAGACTTTTTGTGCTAAGATTAGGTCGTTACTCAAAAGTAACGTGTTACATGACTCGAATGTAGTATTAAATAAGCTAAAACCGCTACATTAATGCCTGGGTGTAGTGTTAAATAAGCAAGGATTCTCACATCATTCTGGATGGATGTGGGTAAAGAAGTTAGCCCATGAGGGTAAGATTCGGTTCGATTTTTGGAATATTGGTACTTTAACAGGTAAATTTATGCAGGTAGTGGATGCTATGATTAAAAAGAAAATTAACATATTATGTCTTCAAAAAACTAAATAGGTGGGAGAAAAGGCTAAAAAGATAGATACTACTAGTTCTAAACTTTGGTACGTAAGGAAGGTCAGAGTAAGGAATAGAGTTGGTATTATTGTGGACAAAATTTAGAAAAAGAATGCGGTTAGAGTCAGAAGGATTGGAAATAGAACCTTATCCTTGAAATTGACTATTGAACACGATACTTTCAAAGTTATTAGTGCTTACGTACCTCATATAAGGTCAGAAGTACATATTAAGGATAAATTTTGGGAAGATTTGGAGGGTTTAATTCAAGACATCCCACAAGAGGAAAATATTTTCATTGGTGGGAATCTTAATGGTCATGTGGGAAAAGAGGCAAGGCAATATGTGAGAGCTCATGATAATTTTAGTTTTGGAGAATTAAACAACGAGAGGTATTCCATTTTTTATTTCTCAATAACTTATAACCTCACGATCATTAACACTTATTTTAAGAAATGAGAGAAGCATTTAGTGACATATAAAAGTGGAGCCCAAAGATCATAAATTGACTTCTTTTTTATAAGAAATTCAGATAGAAGGACATGTAAAGACTGCAAAGTGATCCTTGGTGAGAGCTTAACTTCACAACATAGGGTCCTAGTTCTTGATATGCTAGTTAAGAGCTGTAAACTGAAAAGTCGAAAAGTACTAAATCTTATGATCAAGTGGTGGCAACTAAAAGGTGAGTAACAATTGACCTTTACGAGAAAAGTATTGGAAGAAGGTAATTAAAACTCGTAAGGAAGTGCTAACATCTTATGAGATGAGATTGCTAAAAAAATCAGGGATACCGCTAAAACAGTCTTGGGTAAATCCAAAGGTTTTGGACCTAAAGATAAAGAATCTTGATGGTAAAATGAGAGTATACAAAAAAAAGGTTAAACATAAAAAAGAGTGTTTCAAAGCCTTATACTTATGCAATAACGAAAAAAATTGGAAGAGTTATCGCTTAACTAGAAAAGAGACTAAAAAAGCAGTGAGGGAGACTTAATCTAAAGTTTTTGAGAAATTCTACCTAGATTTATGAACAAAGAATGGTGAATGCAAGATTTACAAAATTATCAGGAATAAGAAAAAAAAAAGTCAAGAGATTTGGATCAAGTAAGAAATATTAAGGATGAGAAAGGAAAAATTTTGGTTACTAATAATGATATCAAAGAAAGGTGGAAGAACTACTTTTATAAACTCTGAAATAATGGATTAAGTATGACTAATGATACAAAAAATTTAACAACTTATGAAGATGAACTGAATTTGAGTTTTTATCGCAAGATTTAGGTTAGAAAGGTAAAAGAAACTCTTAAGAGAATAGATAATAATAAAGCTATTGGCCCCGATGATATTCCTATCAAAGTTTGAAAGTGCTTAGGAGAAAAAGAGAGTTTTGTGGTTAACTAAACTTTTTAACGAGATTTTAATGTCAAAAAAAATGCCAGAAGAGTGGAGAAATAGCACTTTGGTGTCCATATATAAGAATAAAAGGGATATTCATAATTGTACTAATTATTAGGGGATAAAACTCATGAGTTTTAGAAAAGAGTGATTGAACATAGACTTAAAAAAAGAGTTTCATATTTTAGAAAATCAATTTAAATTCAAGTTAAGACGGTATATAATAGAGGTTATTTATTTATTAAGCGATGTAATTGAAAGATACCGGAGTAGAGAGAGAGACTTGCATATGATTTTCATTGACTTGGAACAAGCTTATAATAGAGTACTAGAAGATGTATTGTGGAAAGTAATGGAGAAGAAAGGTGTTTATGTGATTTATATTCGAGTCATAAAGGATATGTTTGAGGGAGTAACAACAAGTGTGAGAACTCCTGGATGTGAGACAAAGGACTTTCCTATTAGGATAGATTTATATCAAGGATCTTCCTTGAGTCCATACTTGTTTGATTTGATTTTACATATTCTAACAAAATACATACAAGAGGAAATTACTATGTGTATACTTTTTGCGAACGACATAGTCTTAATTGAAGATTTAAGAGAAGATGTTAACTCTAAACTTGAGTTGTAGAGACATATTTTAGAATCAAAAGGCTTCTGTTTGAGTAAAGTAAAACAGAATATATGCATTACAAATTTAATAAGAGACCAGCTAGAAATAATTTAGAGGTAAAAATTGAAGAGTAAACAATTTTAGAAGTGTCAAAGTTCAAGTATTTGGAGTCGATTTTACAGAATGATGGTGAAATTAATGAAAATGTTATGCATAGGATACAAGTTGGATGGTTAAAGTAGAGAAAAGTTTCAAAAGTTATTTGTGACAGTAAAGTACCTATTAAGCTTAAAAGAAAATTTTATTGAACTGCTACAAGGCCAGCAATGTTATATGGTAGTGAATGTTGGGCTCTGAAATGGTAACAAGAGTATAAGATGGAAGTAGTAGAGATGAGAATGTTGATATGAATGTGTGGTCATATAAAAATGGATAAGATGCAAAATGATTGTATACGAATGAAAATCGGAGTAGCACTTATCGAGGAGAAAATGATGAAAAATTGTTTAAGGTGGTTTGAGTATATACAAAAAAAAGATGACAAGAGAAGGTAGTAAGAAAAGTTGATTAAATGGCTTAAAACCTTATTAAAAGGCATAGAGGAAGACTAAGAAGGACACTAAGAGAAGTTATAAGGCATGACCTCTTGATAAATGATTTATCTGAAGAGATTGTATTTGATAGAGTTCATTAACGTCACATAATCCATGTAACTGACCCCACTTAGTGAAACAAGGCTAATGTTGTTATTGTTATTGTATCTGTGAGAAGTAAATGTGTATAGCGATATATAAATTAGAATACAAGGACTTTGAATT
The DNA here is from genome assembly GCA_026686845.1 of Adenanthera pavonina. Taxonomy (NCBI): domain Eukaryota; kingdom Viridiplantae; phylum Streptophyta; class Magnoliopsida; order Fabales; family Fabaceae; genus Adenanthera; species Adenanthera pavonina. The sequence continues at coordinate 17,503,412 of JAIVEN010000002.1, read as the reverse complement.
GTTACCCACACTGTTATATTAACAATTGAAAAAAAACATGTAATTGAAGACAAAGAGTCAAACTTCAAAGACTAAAATTATGTGTTTTCCCTCATGACTCCTTACTGGAGATTTCAATGCCATGTTAAATCTATAATCTATAAGAGTGGAGAAGTCAAGCTCACAAAGCTAGTTCGACCTATAATGATTTCCAAAGCATTGTGCAAGATCTTGGATTGATTGACTTGGGCTTCACAGGCCTAAAGTTCACTTGGAGGAGGGGGATGGTCCTGGTTCGCCTTGACAAAGTGTTAGCCAATTGCAACTGGGCCGATTTATTCCCCATGACAATTGTCTATCACCTACATCAAATTTAAACGGATCATAGATCGTTACTCATTGATATGCTCCTAAGAAGCAGGCCCACTAGTGCATCTTACTTTAAGCTCAACACGACTTAGACAACTCATAAAGATTTTGCTTGATTGGTGAAAGAATGCTAGGATAATAGGCTGAACTAATTGAAAATGTACACCTCTTCCAAGATCAGGCCCAAGAGTGGAGTAAGAACATCTTTGGACATATTGGTAGGTGAAAGAAATCACTTGAAGCTCGTATCGTTAGCATAGAAAGGTCCATTGAAAGCATCCATTCTCCGTGATTAATGGAGTTATATCTAGAATTTAAAGAAGGATAATGATGAAACCCTTCTTCATGAAGAGATATCATGGAAGTAAAAATCCTGTTGTGAGTGGATCTCATTGGGGGACAAAAACACAAACTATTTTCACTCCAGGGTCAAGGGGCGTATATAAAGATGTAGAATTCATATGCTCAAAACAGATGATGGAGTTTGGCAAAACAACGATGATGTCCTCAAATATATGGCAAAAGATTACTTCCAAAAGCTTTATACTCTTGATAGCTCCTCCACCCCCCACATGTATTCAAGAGGTAAGTTCCTTATCCTACCTAATGCGTTTGTTGATTCACTAACTAGAATTGCCACTTTGGATGAAACATAGGCAGCATTGTTATTGATCCCGCAATGAGATCAATAACATCTGAAGTATCTGAAGTCAATGGTCTTCATGCCCACTTTTTTCGAACTCGGTGGGAAATTGTAGGCACCTTTCTTTTCAATATTGTGCAAAAAGCATTTGAAGATGGTGTTATTGATCCCGCAATTAGTACATGCCTTGTTACTTTAATTCCCTAGGTTGAGCATCCTCAAACCCTCAAGGAGTTTCACCTTATCAGTCCTTGTTTAGTCATATATTAAGTCATCACCAAAATTGTGACTAATAGGCTTAAACATTTCATGCCTACTCTTACGATGCAATATTAGTCGAACTTTATCAAGGGTCGCAACATCACATTTAACATAATTATTGCTCAGGAATTTATCTACTCAATGAGAAGGAAATTGAACAAAAAAGGATGGATGATGATCAAAGTGGACCTTGAAAAGGCTTTTGACCACCTAAGTTGGGATTTTATAGAAGACACACTCATTAATATTGGTTTTCCTACAGACATGATTCGCCTTTTCATGAGTTGTGTCTCCTCCCTAGTGATGCAAGTTTTATGGAATAGATGCCCTACTGACAGTCTTAAGTCAACCAGAGGTGTAAGATAGGGAAACCCTCTTTTTCCCTACATCTTTGTTCTATGCATGGAAATGTTATCACAGGTTATTCAGGTTCTAGTTGTCAGAGGATTGTGGAAGCCTATCAAGCTAGGTAAAAGAGGCCCTCCTATCTCGCATCTCTTTTTTTTTTGCCAACAACCTCATTCTCTTTGGGGAAACCAAAGTAATTCAAACCATCCTTATCAAAAGGATTCTTGATGACTTATGTTTAGCATCTGATCACAAAGTAAGTAGTTCAAAAATGAGAATATATTTCTCTTGTAATATAGATAACAGTAAAGCTCATCTTATACGCAAATCGATTGGATTCCAAAGCACTAGTAACCTTAGAAAATACTTGGGGGTGCCAATTCTTCATTCAAGAGTCACTAATGCTACCTACAAGAATGTGGAGAGTTGGGTTAGGCATAAACTTGCAAGATGGAAGGCTCAATCCCTCTCTTTTGCTAGCTACATCACATTTGCAAAATCAGTGTTAAATACTGTCGCACCTGGAAAAATGCGACGGAAGGAAAAGAGAACAAATCTGGTCTTCAAGCGAAAACCGACTTGTGAGGAGTCGCCACCAAAATTTTAAGGAAAAATCTTGGGAAACCGAATTAAAGGGGAAAAGGATGGTCTGCGTAATCAGAGTTGGATTCGGGAGTCGATTGTGTGTGAGGAAGGTGTTAGGTACCCCACAACACTCGTTCTTAGGAACGATTACCTTACATTGATTGTGTAAATTAATATAGCTTAAAAATGTATTTTGGTTTTCCTTTTATTATTCACATGTGAGAAAAAGGGTAGAGAAGAAGGAAATTAAGAAAATCTAGAAAATTTGAAAAAGGAAATAAAGAAAATAAATTAGATTAGAATTGAGGATATCTAAGCAAAATGAGAAAAAGGAATTGAGAAAATAAATTGAGAAACATTTATTAAATTAAGGGAAAAAACACCAAATAAATCAGAAAATATTTATTTATTTACGAAGGCGGACTTGACCCAGGATCAGAGCCTGGGGCTTACATACCCTGCGATGGGGATCAAAGTCCACGTAGTTCGGGACTAAAAATGCGTGTCAGTTAGTTGATATTTTTTTAATTATAAAATTTTTGTGATAAGAGAAAGTTATTTGAAAATAATTTAACTCTTCGCAAACAAAATAATTTTCTGAGATTGAGTTGATGTGTTTTAATTTGCAAAAAGATAATTTAATTCTGCTTACTTTCTCTTATTTTATTTTGTTTTACTAAAATATTTTTTTTGTCTTTCTTTAATTTCAGAAAATACTTTTATTTAAATTTTTTGAAATAACATATTTTTGTACTTTTGAGAATTTTTCTTTTTAAAAAGAAAACCAATCCATCTACTGCAGACTCGCAGTCATGCCCGATAGATTAGTTCCTTAATTACCTACGAAAGTTCTAAATCTCGCGATATAAAGGTTTTATTATAATTTTAAAGCAAAACTTTTAGAAAATACTACTATTTTTTTCAATTTTCAAAAGCTGATTTTAGATATATTTTTAGATAAAATTGGAAAAAACTTGTTATGATATCATGATTTATTTTTTTATATAATTATTTTCTTAAAAAAAATTATTTAACTCATATATCTACCTGGATTCGCAATCTCACGTGATAACTCAATAAACTTAAATACCTGCGTGGATTCCAAAAACTCACATGGTGTAGTTATATGAGCCAATTATTTATTTATTTATTGTATTATTTTATTTACTTTTTATGAGAAAATAATATTTTGAAGAGAAAGGTCATTGGGACCAACTATAAATATAT